>JAWNPN010000090.1:8720000-9985000 GCA_035047485.1 Drosophila peninsularis
TTGACATTGAGTTTTCCAGGCATTAAATGGCGCAGTTGAAAACGCCTATGAGGTCCTCAATGTCCTGCTAATCACGCAGGGCCCCCTCTGTGTGCCTCCAAATTGAATTGCTTTCTGAGGCTCGCCCCAACAATAGTTGCCTGAGATTTTGCAGTCATCTGCTGGGAGCGGGAGCATGAATCACGTCTGGCTGTTCTTCAAGATCCTGGAGCTGTTGGCGGGCAGCGCCTGCATTTTCATACACGCTGCTGCCGCGCTCTATGGGCCGGAGCCGTTCGGGCACAATTTGCTCTTCTGCGGCACCTACGTGAGCTTCGTGGTGCTGGCCGCGATCCGCTGCATACGGCTGGCGATGGGACTGCGCACGCTGCTGCGCCCGCTGCTGATAGCCAGCCTCTTCAGCACCTTCATGCACTTCATTTGCGCCCTGGTGTCCATGAGCTTCGCCGAGCACGACTTCCACTTGCAGTTCATGAGCAACGTGGGCGAGAATCTCCATCATTATTTCACCTTTTGCCGGTTGCAGAGCATCACCTCCCTGGTGGCTGGCGGCCTCTACCTGATCGAGTCCACGCTGCTGCTGGATATCATTGTGAAGATGCCGCACGCGGATCTCATGCCGATGACTCACGTGCCCGAGCCGCCGCTGCAGGACGACACCTGGCACACGCTGACCATCGAAGAGCGCGACACCTGGGCCCGAATATCGGCCGACGTTTTCTTGTTTGGCAAAGACTTCGACTACTGGCTGCGCGTCAGGTGCAAATGGATTCGCAAGCTGGCCGGCAATCAGGAGCTGATTGTGATGCCCGTGGTGCAGCCGGAGTCCGAATCTTCCGAAATTCGACAGAGCACAGTTGAGTTTGTCTGAACAATGGGACGATAAGTGATTTAAATGAAGTGAAAATGATTACGATGATGATGAAGAAGCAGCAGATGATGATGAAGATGTTACCCGGCTCAAGTTGACATGGCAAGACTAAACACAATCCAGCACGATCCCAGACGGACTTAGCCACGACTCAACACTACTCAGCACGGCACAGGACGAATCAGCTCAGCACGACTCACATATTCAGCACGACTCAGCACGACTCAGCACTACTCAGCACGACTCAGCACGTCCAGCACGACTCAGCACGACTGGGCGCGACTGGACTGATCATGACAAAAAGCAGCTCAACACGAGCTTTCAAGTGGAACTGAACCAGCAAGAGCTATATTACTCAGCTCGACTCATCGCCTACACGAACTAGGCTGCTGAACACGATTAATCGTCTGCTCAACTGTGCACGACTCGACACGTGGCACACGAACCACTCGAGCCATGCGATCCCAACTCATATGCTTTGGCTCCCTCCAACTCGCTGTAAATTTGAAGTTCGTGTTTTTGGCTGGGCCCATCGCTGGCTCGCAAATACTTTGTCTGCAGTTTTTATTTGAATTTATGCCTTAAATTTCAACTCGCACTCCCATATACTGCAATAAGCTAGGCACTCGCACACGACATTTATATTTATGGTATGTCTGGCAGGCGGGCGTCGTGCCCCCCAGAGCCGCCCCAGAAATTTGCTGTCACATATCCATTTCATGCATTTGACTGCCCAAATTGTCAACTTGACATGAAATTAGAAAAGCGCAAAGCATTTAAACATGCTCCAATATGCAAATGAAAATGCTCAAAGAAATATTTGTATGCGAGATACACACACACACACACACACACATACATATATACTTATATAATACATATTTATGCCAGATATATATATAAATTTTTGCATGAATTTTATATTGTGTATGTGTGCGTTTTAAGGCCACAAACTGCTGTGATGACTGCATAAAATATTAAAAAATCTAATTTCCAAGTTTTCTTGCTTTTCCCAAGCTGACACGCCCCTTAAAAAATGGAAAAAAGAAAAACAAAATGCCAAGCAGCTCGTCAGCCCCTCCGTCCGCCCGCTCGCCCAGTTTGCTTGTAATTTGTATAAGCTTTTTAAGACCGCCAAATGCAAAAATCGCTGGCTGAATGTCGCTTCTGTTCCATCTGTCCGTCCGTCTCTCTCTCTGTCCGCCCGTCCGTCTGTCTCTCTGTTTGCCTGTCGGACTGTCTCAAATCTCTTGCAGAGCGCTGACAGTCGCTCTGGCAAAATGAAATAAAAATATGCATGTTAAATAAAATGTCAACGAGAACGCCATTTGGGGGCGTGGCAAGCGGGTGGCAGGGCGCGCTTTGAGCGTGTTGTAAAGTGAGCAAGATTCATGTCAACTGAGCCAAATACGGCTACAAAAGGCATTTAAAATGGTTCCTCCACTGAAACACATAATGCGCATAATAATCAAGCCAAAAGCCATTGCAAAGAACTTCACAGTTCCCAAGGCTGCCCCGGGGCTGCCGTTCTTACCCAACTAGTTAAAGGCCATTGAAACTGTAAGGCCATTGCGACAGAGACTCCTTTGCATGCAGCCTATAAGGCAAGTGGATGCTGTCACTGAAGTGCAGGGCGAAGCTTAAAGTTGGTGTGTTTACATAAGTCGAGGCCTCGAACATGATTTGAAGAGCTCCTAAAACGAGCCAGTATCAGTGCTGGGTAATCGTGGGCTATGCCTTGAAATCTGTTCAACTAAATTGAAATTAATTTAAATAATTGATTTTTTTATTAGCTTTCATATGAATCTAGGATATTATAGATACAAAATCTCATATCTGGCATATTGTAAATTCGGTTTTTAAGCTGGATATATAGCTGCTTGAAGGTGTAACAGTTCCGATTCAGCTATATCATCCATTGCCCTAGAGCTTGACTTCTGTCTTCCTTTATATAAGCCTTTAGCACAAGGATCACTGAGTCTCGAAGATCCCTCTTGAGCTTCTTTATAGATAGGCCTATTATAGCATTCTCTCATGCCAGGTAATACCCATTTTATAAGCTAATTTAGCTTTATTTGCCTTTTGATTTCCTCACTCGTCTTCATCAGCTCTGCAGCTCTGATATTAACATAAATATTGCAAATAAATTCACTTTGCTACGCTTCAGCTTCCCCAGCAGCTATGAGCAGCTTGGCAAGCACATATAAAAGCTAAGCGGAAGCTGAAGCCAGGAATTTGCGCTTTAAGCTTAAAGCTAATGTATTTTGCGTTCAACTCTTTTGGCAGATTATACGCATATCTAAGTGCCACTTGGCCATAAGCGTGCGTAAGCTCATTAGCCACGTTTTAGTCGAGCTGCAGTTGGCTGCTGCCTGCTGGCTGCTGGCTCAAGGTGCAGCTTAAAGCAAATCCATTGATTATCAGTTTCCGTCAGATATGCCGCAGCAGCCGAAAGACTTGAGTGGCCCTCCCCACCTCCGCTCTCCGCCTCTCTCTCTCTCTCTCTCTGTCTGTCTCTGTCGCCGTCATCCATCTTTTGCCAAATGGCACTCGGCAAAAGTTGCTGCAACCACTTCCGGCCATGCAATGGACTATTGGCCAGCCCTTCACCAACTCAATTGCATCTTTTGTCTGCTCTCCTCATTCGCTGCATGTGTGTGTGTGCGTGCGTGTGTTGCTTTAATTGAATTGCTGTAAAAACGCGGCACAAATTATTGACTTCAAGTGGCAGCCAGCCAGCATATTTTCGTCTTCCTGCTTTCATTTCTTCTTTCTTTCTTGCTGTGCTCCTCTTTTTTGCTGGCAGCCACAAAATTTTTCCATAATTTGAGTGGCCTGTAGCTTCAAGGAGTTTGGCGTGCCAAAAAGCTCCCCAAAGTTTTCCATCAAAAACGTTTAGAATGTTTTTTCCTGTTGCCTGTTGGCGCACACACACACACACACTCGCACATATCTCTTTTTTTTTATAGAGTCCCCCACATGCGGCTGTCCCCTGTGTGTCTGTTCTGCCATTGCCCGCCACGCATTTTGCTATTGTTCAACTTTGCTAACCGCTCCGCGCTCTACTCTCGCCTCGTCAACTCTCAGGCTCGTGCCCATGCCCTAACCTACTTTTGACTTGCTCAATGTTGGCTTCTTTTCACTGTTTCCCAGGTCTTGTTGTTGCCGGCGCACTCTTGTTCTTCTGCTTCGGCTTCTTCTTCTCCCGCTGCTGCCACAGCTTTGTATGCCCCTAGTTTTGTTGTTGTTGCCATTTTTTCTCTCTTTTTTGACATAAATTTGAAACTTTTCAGTTTTATTGTTGCGGACTCGTTGGCAGTAATGGATTTCAAATAGAGTTACTCAAGGGTAAAATGTTTCATACTTTGGGGTATTAGCAAATCTGCAAGTTGAGGACGACGGCGACGCGACTTTTCATATTAATATGTGACGCAGCTGTACTTTTGTCGCTGTTGCTGTTGTGGCTGTGTTTCGATTCCGTTTCGTTTCAGCTCCGCTTTGCATTTGCCGTTGCATACTTTTGTGCGCACTAAAAGCCTTAAGTTATTTGTAGCTGCTTTGCTGGTCTGCTAATGCACATTTTATTGAAATAAATTCCGTGCCCACTTGAAGATGTTGCTCGCACTGGGTCGTGGCTTTGGCTGCGGTTTCTTTGGCCGTGGCCGTTGCCGTTGCCGGTGCTGCTGTTTTGTGGCTGCTTTTAGCTGATTTTATGGCCTTAAGAGGCGTCCACTGCGGTGCTAGCGTTGATTTGCTGCGGTCTACACAGCCCAGGGGCCAGTTTATGGCCTCGGCTTGGCATTCTCCGGCAGCTTAAAGACGATACAGCACTAAAGTCAGCCAACAGCCAACAGCGAACAGTGCGAACTGCGAACTGCGAACTGCGAACAGCTAACAGCAGCCCAATTCCAAACACACTTAAAAATGCAAATGATATTTACGTTTTCAGCTTGAGCTGCAGCTTCTTCTTCAGCTTCTTCCTCGTCTGCTTAAGTGCAAAGTTAAACGACGCCCCAAAGTGTGCAATGCTCGGCGTGCTTGGCCTGCATTTTTAATTACGCACTGCAAATCGGTGCAGATAACAGCTGCTTGTTCCTTAGCTTTAGCTTTATCTTTTCCAACTGCTTTTTTATCTTCTGCTTTGCCTTACTGCTCCTTGAGCACACTCTCAAAAACCGATTCTCATCGAAAGAGAGAAAAAATGCAGTTTGATGGCAAACTCGGACGGACGGCGAGCTCGAATCGTTAGAGATACAAATGAGTTAGATTATTCAAATGGTTAGGCCAAAACGCTTAAGACTGGTGATTTGCTGGCGAAAGTGTTTAACGAAGCAGATTATTAGAGCCCGAATCAGAAACAAGTTTGCAATTTGCATAAGCGGAATCAGTTTTAAGATAAATATTAATGAATGCGATTACGACGCAGCTGGCTGGAATGAATGAACCTGCTAACGGTTTCTAATTGCATTAAAATTCAAGCCATTCCGCTCTGGAGAATCATATTTTAGCGCAGATACTTAGATAACGCTTGCCGCGCGTATATGGGCCACACTTCCGGCAGCCAAAACGCGACGTTGGCGCATTTTAATGGCTTTTGTCTTTGCCTGCCAGGCAGCCAGCCTACACACACACACACACACACACACACACACACACACCTGCCCACCCAGTGTGGGCGTGGCTTGGCTGAGTTGCGGCATGTGGTGCAGGTTGCTCTGGGTGGTTTGTTGCATTTCAGTGTCATGCCGGCATTTAATTTCACTCGCTGCGAAAATGTTTTATGTCTTGGGTAAACACTTGCCTCGCCGCGTTCGCGCTCAAGTGAATTTTATGCGCCGCACGACATTTTTGCAGCTGCTGCCGCTGTCGTTGCTGCTTTGCATTCCTTTTTCTCTCTCGACTTTAGTTTTTGTTGCCAACTTTGGCGAAAGTGAAAGCGCTCAAAAAAGGCGAGCAAAAAAGCAGAAGAAATGCAACACGGGCAGCAGCACACACAGGTGCAAATTTTATGTGCGCATTTCACACCTGCAGCATCACGTGGCACACACACACACACACACACATCACTGGAGTGTAGCGTGTAAAAATTTGCTACTTTAAATGTTGGCCGAGGGACGGGGCAGGCGCCAAAGTGCTACAAAATCACAACACAAAAGAATTCAATCAGCAGTGCTTAGCAGGTAGCCTGGCTCACACACACACACACACACACACACACACAGCTATTGCAGTTGCGGTTAACAGGCCAAGCGTAATATAAACTTGAGCTCAAAAGCGAGCAGCTCGAAAGGCGGCAGCGTGGGCGAGGGAGCTGCAACTGGTGCAGAAGTGTGCTTTATGTGTAAACCTGTGTGTGTCCATGCATGTGTGTGTGTGGGTGTTGTGATGTGTGCGTTTGGTCCATGCGTGGCATTTATTTTTGCATTTTAACTTGGCAGCGAATTCCCCTGCTGATGGCGACGTCGTCGCCGGCAAAAGCGCACAACCGGAAAGCCGCACACATCTACAGCTACACCTGCAGCCACACACACAGGTGAGTGTGCTGCTTAAGCTGTTCGCAAAAGGGCAGCTTTTAAACTTGCAAACAAGGTGGCAACGTGGAAAAGCCGCCAACGCCAACAGTTTGGATTTGTGTTTGCTCGCTGCTCATTGGTTTTTCCACTTTTCCATTTTGGCCATTTCGGGTGTTTTTTTCCAGCATCTGCTGCTTCTTCTCGTTTTTATTGCAATTCAACCAAATGGGTATAAATAAGAAAGCCACTTATAAAGCAACCTGAAGTGACTTTTAAACAAATACCCAACACTGGCGATGCCTTTTCGAACTGCACTCGAAATGCAATGAGCAAAAAGCACAAATAATAATAAATATAACAAAAAGGCGAGAGTGGGTATTACGAGTGTGAAACATGCTTCGATAACCTTCAAATGTGTGTGGCTTTAAGAGTTTAACAACACTGGATGGGGGTGAGAAGCAGAGTGAGAGGGTTTTTAAGCGAATGGTCTGTACTGAGTAGGAAGTATAGATATTTTCATAGCACTCAGTTAAGAGTTGGCATTAATTGTTGAACAACACTGACAGGTATTGTGGATGCCTAACACTGGCAGAGGGGATTGCTGGAATTCTATAACAATGAAAGTAGCCAAGGAGAGAGAGAGAGAAATGACTATTACAAGCTTGAATCACTCGTCTTCAAATTGGGTTCAGTGCAAAGCGTTCACCAACACTGGTTGACATTTTAAAGTGATTTCAAACTGTCTTTCAAGCATATACCATATCTTAGAATAGATAAATAGAGAGATAATTTGCTAATGATCCGCGAACGTTTACCAACACTGCCAGCCACTTAAACTCTCTGACTTGCAAAAATGGGAAACGCGTGTTAAGCGATTGTTAAATGGGTAAATTTAACTCTGACCGATTGCGGATAATTAAATTTATTGACGTTCAACACTGAACCCGACCTCGACTGAGCTCGCATTATAAATTGTATTCAGCTGTCAATTTGAATTAAGGTTTTGATTATTTACAGCCTTAAACGCATGTGTAAACACACATTAAATAATTTCCATATACATAAAACAATATTTAATTAGGCTGCCGCCGCTGATGCTGCTGCTGCTGCTGCTGCTGCTCGCATGCTTTTATCTGTAAACCACTTGGCCGTGGTATTTACTTTGCCTTAATGAAGCGCGTTTCATTTCTGAAACTGATAAACAAATATGAGAGCGTTAACAGCTGCGCAACTTTACCAACCAATTATGCCAATTTTCAGTGACAATCTCCTGGGCCAAGATTGAAGCAATTCCAATGAAATTCACATGGTTGTTGTTGTTGTTGTTTTGGCACAGCCTTCAGGTCATTTGCAGCTAAGCTTTAAATTGTACTGTTGTTGTTGTGTTAAGAAAATTTTCCATTTTTTATGCTTTACGCTGGCAGCTACCTACTAATTTTCTGATACAAACGAAATGTATGTAATTTCCCTGGAGCCAAATTGACATAAGCAAAACGTAAAAACCGCCAACAGACATAAATGACAATCAACTCGATGCGGCAACGCTTCAAGTACTGAGCGACAGAGCGAGGGGGAGGCGCAGTGGACAGAGTTTTGGGTTTGAGCCGCTTGGAGTAAAGGGCAAGCTGGCTGCCAGGGCTGGCAAGATGGCTTCAATCATTACTCATCATCCATCAACGTTGCAAATTTTCTCTTCGTCTCCTTTTTTTCGGCACGCAAATATATGCAAGTAAAAAATGTGAAACAAAAAAAAAAACTGAAAAGAAATAAAAATAAATGAAAATGGCAGCCGCTGGCAGTTTTACAGCCTTTCTGGCCAAATTGCTGGGGCCGGCCGGGGGCCAGCGGGGCCAGAGGGCCAAAAGGGAAAACGTTATGGGTGGGTGGGCGCGGCCAGGCGACTAATTCGTGCGATGCGTTGCAAACGGAGTATAAATTATCATCATGGAAAACAAGTGCAAAATGTCATTTATCATATTTTTCGGTACAGCGACAGCAGCAGCAATCACAGCAGACACACACACACACACACACACACACGCACACTCGGACACATTTATTTACACATATGTGAGCATTGGGAACCTGGGCCACACTTTTGCCTAATTCGCAAATACATTTTCAGCCAGAAAAAGCCATTTCTTAGCAATTACGCGATTTGTGTTCTTCGCTTCTCTTTTTTGTAGCACACTTTTTGGGGCCGCGGCCCGAATATGCTAGCCCTGCATGTGTGCTATAGTTATCTGGCACACATTAGGCTAATGAAAGCATAAATTCAAAATCAGAATCAAAATGAAACATGAAGCTTGGCAGCCTACAGCAGCAAACTGAGACAAGTTTGGAGAATGGCAAATAAATAAAACAAAAATAAAATAGAAAAAAAAGATAGTAGAAATTCATTTTATTGAAACTTGTCTAAGGCGAGCTTATGGCTTGGCAGTAAATTAAAAATAAATTTAAAATTAAATTTATAGAATTTATTTTTATTTATATATATATTAAAAATATAAAAAAATACATAAACATGTCTAAGGCGTGGCTATAAGCTTGGCAGTACATTAAAAATAAATTTAAATTAAATTTATTGAATTTCTTTTTATTTATATAAATATTAAAAATACATAAAATAAAGTCTTAATCTATATTTTAGAGTTTATTATTATTATTATATTATTATCATTATATGATTACAATTTTCATTCATTTTAAAACAGTGTATCTAGCAGCTGATCAAGTTTATCATTCTCTCATTTCCTTAATTTTTGTTGTTGCTTTTCCTCTACAGTTTTTTTGCTTGGCCTATGCGATGACAAATTTACAAATGTTTTTGGCCGTTTTCTAGGTCACACTTAATTTTTATTTTATTTTCAGCAAATATTTCTTGCTATTGGTTTGCCTTTTTTTGTTTAGCTGCCGCCGCTGCTGCCGCCCCGTGGCACAAAAGGCGCACTGCCTGTGTGTGTGTGCGTGTGGGTCTTGGCTCGCTGCCTGTCAACTTCATTAACATTTTTATGATGCGCCTTGGCGACCGCAGTGCGAGATCTGGGCTAGGAAATCCTTCGTGCTGCTTAGGTCTAGGCAGCTATTCAGCTTTTTCATGCCAAATGTTATTGTTGCTGTCGCTGTTGCTATTTGTTGTTGTCACACGCAGCCTTGACGCTGCTTCTATTTTGTTTTTATTTTGCTGCTCACGCTATTATAAAGATTTTTTATCTAACTGCTTTTTGTTTTTTATTTGCAGCAAGGTCCAGGCTCCAGCAATGCGGGGGAGTTGACCAGCTGGTGGGGCGGGTGCAGGCGCGGCCGGGGCAGGCTAGGGGGCATAACAATGTCAGCGCCGTGCTATGTCCTTTGCTTTGTGCCTTGGCACCTGAGCCATGACCAAAACAAAGCCATTACAGTTATTTGTGCGCTATGCTGCGCTCTCTTGTAATTTACACAATAAATATATACAAAAGGCGACCCTCAGACCTCAAGTGGAACGCGCATTGAATGGCAAAAAACAGGGCATAGAATGGGTCGGGTGTGGGCTGCAATATTAAGCCGCCCGTAGCCCGCTGCCTGGTGCCTGCTGCCTGCTGCCTGCTGCCGGCTGCCACGTAAATCTGCAGCTAAATCTTGTGTCATCCAGCCGGCTGGAAAGCGTCAGTGATCCATGACTCTCCAGGCAGCTCCTACACATGACACTATTATTTGCGCAGCCTATGCAGGCATCAGGCAGCAGGCAGCAGGCAGGCCGCAATACCAGCCAAAAGGACTCGTCGAGCCTGTCAAGTTGACTTCACTTTGAGCGCGTGTGTTTTTCTTTGCGTTGTCATTTTGGTTTATTTTCTTATGGCTCGCTTTTAGTTCGTGCGCTTCCTTTCAGCATTTGATATTCTTCCTTTTTGCAGCTTTTTGTCTTTTTAGCCTTTTATTGTTTGCGTCCTCTTTGTGCCTGTGTGTGTGTGTGTGTGTGTATGTGTGTGTCCTCTTGCTAAGCGTTTTGGCTGCAATCACGACTTTTCCGCAGATTTCGAGTGCAATTTTTATACCCTCACAGCGCGGCAGCTATGCAAAGGGGGAGTTTCGGCTAGAGTTCAGTAGATGTGACAGGCAAAGGCAAGCCACTGCCTTGGGGTTTATGCATATGAGAGCTAAAGGCTGACTTGTTTATATGTCTATATATATCGCTCAACAATGGGTATCTGCCAGGCTTCTGATCTGCTGTTGCTGCTCAGTTTTTGCTCAACTGTTTGCCCAAAGACAGCGTCAAATGCGGACCATGACAGCGCAGCCATGGCAGGACTGGGCGGGGGCGGGTGCGGAGGCGTGGCAAGGGGATACGCTTATAAGAATGGCAATGACTTTGGTAATGTTTATGCTGCTGCAGATTGTTCGCAAGTGTCAATTGTTTTTGGCGGAGGCAGCCAACTTCGCTGGGGGATTGCAACTTTGTGCCGCGCTCGAGAGTCCTTAAAATGAAAAATAATGCAGCTTATACTTGCTTGAGGATTGCATCGCATCCTGGCGCGCATGTGGCTGCCTCAAAAACTCAATTCAACTTGTTAGCCAAAACCAATTAGGCAACATTTGGCTTTTAACCAGCTAATTAGCTTTTCATGTACTAGCATCATGGGTTATTTTTCCACTTTGCCTGTTGGCCTTTGCCGCCGCTACAACTGCTACAAATCTCACTCAATATTTCACTTTGTGCAGCAATCAATGCGACCCCTAAAAAACCAAACAGCCGCAGTCAGCGCTGCATATGTGGGGGCGCTCCTAAGCCACGCTCCGTCTGCCCGGGTCCGGCCTCGCCTCGCCTCGCCTCGCCTTGGCTTGGCTTGGCTTTGCATGCCGTACATGCCACTGAACAGCTCAAAATAAAAAAAAATAGAAAAATGCTAGAAAAAGAAATAGAAAATTTCCAATAGTTTTTTTGCTGGCTGCCGCTGCTGCTGCTGGCACTGCCGCTGGGCAAAGCATTTTTTAGCGCCAAACCCCAAACATCAAAAAGCGAATACGCCAACACACACACACACACACACACGCGCACACACACACACACCCACACTATATATATGCATGTAAAGGAAACCACGTTCACATCCTGGCCATCACATGCTGGCCAGCATATTGGCCAACCCGACAGGCTCCAAGCACCAGGCAGCAGGCATTTGGGTGAAGGTTGCCTCGTGAATGCCAGTGATAAATTTGCGCATGCCGCGCATAGATTTCCACGCATCGGGAGATAAGCAGCGGCGTAGACGTAGACGCAGACATCGGGTGACCGCATCCAGCTCGACCACAAATATGAACGCTCTGTGGGCGTACCCTTTGTGTAGTTGTGGCCGCGCGCAAGCTCAGTTAAATAGCGGAGAAGCAGCACGGATTAAGGCCAGGAACCTGCACTCTGATTAACTTTATGAGCTACGTGCGGCATTTTAATAGTAAACGGGGCCGAGTTTCTGCTTATCACGCATACGGCCGATTGCACTAGGTCGCCGTCCCGCCCCCCACCCTCTCCCTCTGTGTGCACAAAGTGCAGCCTCGTCTCAAGTGTAACATTTTGTGGGGGCTGTGTGCAGTTGAAATTTATGCAGCTGCCAGGATGCAGGAGTCCTGGACGCCAGCTGGCATTTTATTTTATTTTATTTGCATTAATCACGTCGCTGGCGACGCTATTGAAAAATATATTTGCCTGCTGGGAAATTTCGCGAGCTCTCTCATCGCCACGCGGCATCTCTGTGAGTGTGTGTGTGTGTGTGTGCAAGGACACGCCGCGCTGCAGGACGTTCAGGAGCAACCGTCTTGGCAAGTGCATACGTTTCGCTTTGGCTGTTAATGTGAAAACGATGGCTCAGGTTTTTGGCTGCCAGCTACGAAAAGAAGCTGGCGAAAGAACGAGCGGAAAAAAACGAAATAAAAATAATATGGCAAAGAAATGCACTGAAAAAATTGCATAAAGCGCACAGAAATATAATAAAATGCGACCCAGCCACATGCATACATATATATATATGTATATATATATATATATATATATATATATATATATATACATATATATACAAGTGAGTGCATGAATAAGTGTGCATACATATATATGGATGTCAGCATATATATCTCTAGATGTACTTTTGCATTGTACAAGCTTTCTCAGCGCCAGCTGCAAATATTGTAGCAACATTTTTATTGAGGTTTTGTCTGTTTGCTCAACAAAAGCAGAGGACGTCCAGCGGGGGAGCTATTACTCTTCATCTCCTCTTCGCTTTTTTGTTGTATTCCATACATATATATAGGGACTTTTTTTTTGGTTTCTACGACTTCGTCGCCTTGCATAATTTCAATGTAAAATTGCAGCAATGAAACTTGCACTGGAATGCATTGAGGCGCAGACACACAAAAGCCAACGCGGCGTATGCGCAATTATTTAAAAATGACGTCGGCCCTGTTGATGATGTGAGCTTAATCGACGCGAGGAATACGCTGCAAGTAGTGAGGGCTAGATAATTAAGGGAGTATTCCTATGTTACATACATACATTCACTTTTAATGAGCTTTCAGTTCATTCAATGGCAGCTCAAAGCTCTAGAGCCAGTGTGGGCGAGAGAGCTCCATCAGCCGCTCATTCAATTACTCTGTTATCGCCGAGTCGAGTTCAGCCGCTGACTGTTTTATTTTCGGTCGCTCATTGTTGTCAATAAATCGCGCTTAAAGCTTTAATGCGCTTTCGAAGCTCCGCGCTTAAATATTTAGCCTTCACAAACTGTTGCAGTCAGCTGATAAGCCTGGCTTGATGATAGCCATTGCAATTGGGGCCATAAAGAGAATTGTTTGCCATGTGCAAATCTTTTGTGTTGGCATTAAATCTTTGCGTATGCGCTGGCTCACTCTCTCCCCCTCTCTCTCCCCCTCTCTCTCTCTGTCACTCTGCCTTACTCTTTTCCATTTACAGCAGTTGCACAGACAAACGTTGGCTTTTAATTCGTTTCATATTGCAGCGTTTTGTTTAAATGAAGCGCTTTGTTCGACTACGACTACGACTGCTGTTGTTGTTGCTGTTGCTGTTGTTGTTGTTATTGTTGATACCCGCGCTGGCTGTTGCATTTATGAAAATTCAATTGGTTTCGTTGTCGTCAACAAAACAAAACAATGTGAAACAAAACAAAACAATGCCACGCACAACAAGCACCAAAATGATACGAAAACTAAACAAAATTCGGCCTCGCGTTCGCGTTCGCATTCGCGTTCTGTGCGTCTGCATATTCGGTTAAAATCGCAGCGTTTCACTGTTTGCCATTTCAATTATGTGCAACGCGGCGTATGAACAATGTTGTAATGAAATGGGCACACAGGCAGTGCCAGTGCCCAAAAGCAACAAGAAGCCGAGCGGCACACGCATAAATATTGCGAGAAATGGCCATTGGAATTGCCATTGCCATCGCTGCTGCAGTTGCAGTTGCAGTTGCAGTTGCAGTGGGCCAAGTTGCTGGAGCTGAGGCTCTGTTTTTCAGTTTCACGAATTGGATTCTGTTTCGGTTATTTAAAGGGGCAGTTTTCCGTTTAGCAACGAGGACGCGAACAGCAAATGCGGGCGGCCAGTTGGCTGCAGCTGTTTCTGCATAGTGTTAAAACTTCATGCATATTTATGGAGTCATTCATATTAAAAACGTTGAACATAAAACGCATTTAAACGCTCGCTCGCTCGCAACGCGGCCAAAAGCTGTTAAAACGCACAAAAGTAATCGCTCGCATGCCAATTGCAGCTCGGCCATTTAATATCTCGCATGGCCCGGCCGTGGCCTATCAATCACCAAAGCATTGTCCGCTCCACAAAAACAATCTAATCAAAATTTATCTTCATTTATCAATTCGGTCTGGTATTCTGCTGATAACTTTTCGTTGCGGCATTCAAATCCCATCCGACAGTTGCTCACATGTCGGACTCTAACTGGCAACTAATTCATTTTATTCTGTCCTCGCCGCGCCCCCTGGCCCACCCCTAGCTGGTCAGCTGCATAATAGGGCTTATTTTGTAAAAGTTGCCTTTGGCAATTTACAAAGTTTACTACAACTTGGGCGCAGTTCGAGTCGCCCCGCCCCTGCCCCCATTCTCACTTGGGCAGTGCCAACTTTCAATCCGCATTCACCATTAGCAGCTACTTTTCAATGCGGTTAGCTAGCAAACAAAGCGTTGCACATTTGCGCAGATAAAGTTCTCACTCAATACGAGAGCGGCGAGGGGTGCGCGTCCGAACCTGCAAATTGTTAAAAATATGTAAAAGTATTTTACTTTGCTCTTCCTTTGGCTTTTCCTACACTATGTGCGCTCTCTATACAATTGTGTACTCTGCCTTTTGGCCGGGATGTGTGAGAAGATCTAGTCGAGCTATGCATGGATTAATTGATTATTTTATTATGAAAGTCAAGTCATGATCCCTTACCATATATAAATATATATGGCTGATCAGTCAGTCAACCCCTTGTCATATTTAATTCGGAATTTCTGTTAGAGTATATAAACTTTAGCTAGGCGAAGCCCAACGTTGCTTGCTTATTTTTTATACTATTTTATTTCCGAAAAAGTTCAGGCGAAATGCACAACAAAAGTTCACCATAGAAAACTGCACACATAGTAAAAGTTAATTGCGTGTGTGCCTCAGTGTGCGTGTGTGTGTGTGTGTGTGAAAACTAAACTTTTTATTTAGGTAAGTTTCTGGGTAGAAAACATTAAACACGACCCCAAAGCGACGCCGTCTGACTCGTAATAATTAAACACACATTTTATGCTGCTAATGAAACATTAGATGTTTACATTTAATTTCCTATTTACTTAGCATCCCATCTCACTCACTCCCTCTCTCTCTCTCTCTCTCTTTAGGGGAGTCTGAGTGGTGTTCATAAATCCATCATTAAAGTGCAGTTTAATGGGCGAGCTTTTAAGTCATCTACCGAATTTCTTGGCAATCAACTTTGCTGCATGGCCTCGAGCGAGATTTTGGTTTTGATTTGTTGATTTTTCACAAAGACTTATATAACATACATAACATATACGTACAGACCTTGTTTGTTATATTTGATGTAGGCCAAGTAAAAGCGGCTTATGCATGCAAAAGTCTGCAGATTACATAAAATGTTGCACTTGCCACCCGCCCGCTGCGTTGCCCCAAACTTATTTGTAATTTATTGGCTAGATAAAATAGAAATAAAGAAATTGTCCAAAAATGCATGGCAATAAAGTCAGGGCAAGGCTGGGCTGGGCTGGGCAAATTTGACTATGCGAATATCAGAAAATCATTGGAAAATTGGAAAATTGAAATACCTTCCCCATACGGCAAAAGGGAAAAGTTCAAACGAACCCTATTGACGCACGCACAATGGGGAGCTGTGACATTTATCATTTGCATCCATTGAAATGCGTATACAGAGATGCTGCCGCTGCTGCTGGTAATTTATGAAGCCATTGCCTTGAAAACCTACACACACACACGTACATCTTTATATATATATGTATATGATATATGCTATATAGATACAGCTAGCATATAAGCCAGGTAATGGCAGTTCGTAGCAAGTTTTCGGTAACATTTATGGCGAATTGTATGCAACGATGCATGAATTTCATTCTGTATGGGGTGCCCGAAATGTGGAGCGCCTCCCCGTGCACCTACCCCCTGCGAAAAAAGAAAAAAGTATTAAAAATGGCTCTTCAAAGTGCTGCCTACATGTGGGCAAATGTTTGCGGTTACAGTGGGTGAGTGGGATTTTGGCAGCCTTTGGGTTCGGGGTCGGGTTCGCTGACTGTGGATTACATTTATGTGGTTGCAATTGGCAAATACACAGATACACTCACACACACACATACGTGGAAAGTATTCACAAATTGTTACACATTGCCAGCTGCTGCGCTTGGAGGCATTCAATTTGTGCCCCTTTGGTAAAATATTGCATAAATATTATATATATGTGTGTTTTTTTGGCACTGGATTTATTATTTTTTTCCCCCCTCTCTCCCTGGCTTAATTAATATGGCAATTTGACAAGTTGGCAAATAGAAAATGCCGAAAAGTGAAAAAAGCGGCCAAACTAATTGAAACTGTCAAAATCATGGACGACTAATTAATGAAATTTGGCAAATGCAAAAGTAAGAGCGTAGCATTTAAATCAATACAAATTAATTATGATCATAACAAGCGTGCGCACGAAGGAAAGGCATTCAAAACAATTATTGCGCATACGCCCCATGTGCGCGCCAAGCATTCCCAGCAGACTATGCCAATGCTTAATTACTTTTAGTTGCATGTTTTGTCATATTTCACAACACAGAAACGATTCAAAAAGTTCCTATATTTATATAGAAATGAGTAAATATATAAGTGTGTGTGTGTGTGTGATATATATGCGCATTGTTGTGACTGCAGAGTTGGGCAAACAAATCCAGGCGTTACGTATAAATCTCTTGCACTAGCACTAGCTCTCTCTCCCTCTCCCTCTCACTCTCCCTCTCACTCTCTCAATATATATGCATATTTCCCTACGACTTTTTGTACCTGTTCAGCATTTTTAAGCTGCAGCTCATAAATTTCGAGCGCTTTTCGAATAATGAAATTATAGTTTTGTTTATTTGCCTGGCTTTGCTCTTGGGCTGCGCTTTATTTGTCTTGATGGCTGCCTTTTGATACCAACTGTATGACAGAAGTTCTCGCCAAAACTGCGCTCAGCTCGACTTATCAAAAACTTTCACGTTCGTCATTTGCAAATATTATGAGATTTCGTGCGACCCAAACTCTAGAATTTGTTAGGGTGTCGAGCATGCATATGGGTAGCGTCATATTTTTTATTGCAAATGCGTGGCCCACACGCTGACACGCTCCGCGCCCACCCGCCAGCCACGCCCGCCACTGAATCGCGTGCCCTCCCGTTGCGCCACTTGATCTGTGTGTCATTTTGCACAAGTTACACACAAAAAGTAAAAAAGGAGAATGAAATGAGAAAAAAAAATGAGAGAATCCGCTGTGATTTTTGGCCATTACCAGGCAGCCACGCTTATCTGTGGCAACAAAGCATGGAATACATGGAATGCTCATGGAACACACATGGTACATATGAAGCTATATCTATGCACATATCGCACGCCAGAGATCTGCGACACACATTCATTTCTCAAACGCATTCCTCATGCGCTAGCTGCCGGCGCCCGCCTAGCTCCAGCTTTGGCTGCGTGTCCTCGCCGTCGTCGTTCGCTTTTTTATACATATATATTTTGATGCTGGGAAAGTTTCAACCACATACGCCATATTACGCAAAATGCAAAGCATGCTGGATTGACAAAATAAATAAATATGAAAATTTACGGCAAAAGTTTTTTGTATTTTGGCAGTTCACTTAAAACTGTTTTGAGTGGGGAGTTGTCCTGGGCAACAACGGCTTTGAACTTTTGCTACAGTGCCTCCTGCCGCTGCTGCTGCTGCTGCTGCTTCAGCTTCTATTTCGCAATTTATTGAAAAATCGATTCTTAAGCATTAAATGCGCCACGGCAAAAAGTCAGCCTGCTTACAGTCCCACAAATCCTGCGGCTTTTCAGCAAATCAACACGGCTTGAAGCACCCGTTGCCTGAAGCAGCATCTCCCTCGGCCTCCGGCCCAGTCTTCAGCAACGGCAGCTCGCAACTCAGCGCGTGACTCTGCCGAACTTTGCTGCCCTAAAGAAGCAACGAAAAAAAGCCAGACTAAACCCCAAGAAAAATGTAAAAATTTATGCAAAGCGTTGCGAGTTACTTTAAGTAAAGCCAAAGCTGCCCCTGCCTCTGCTGCTGCTGCCTCTGCCTCTGCCACTGCTGCTGCTAGTTTTTCTCAACGCTCGAGAATGGCCCAAAAATTGAGACTCGTAAGCTGAGGTTGCTACTTGTTAAGGGTTAAAGGTGAAACTTTGAGTTTGTCTTGGGTTACCAAAGTGCCAGAGCGTGATGTATAAGTATTGTAGAACGAGCCAGTGCGAATGAGATAAGTTTTCCCAGCACTCCCCCCACGCTGCCCCTTCAAAATGGTCTGGGTTGGCTGGCGATTTGTCCTCTATTCGAAAAAACTGTCAGCGAATTTGGGGATTAGTCCGAAGGATGTTCTTTGCTCCTTTAAGTAACTCAAAACTGCTGAAAGCACGCTTAGTGCAGCTGGAAACTTTGCCACGCGCAACGGAATGATGGATACGCTCGCCGCATGACATAACGCCATTCGCCATTCGCCATTCGATTTAATTGAAATTTGTTGCCATTCGCAGTGGCCTCATTGTCATTACGACCGCATTTAAAAACAATGCCAATTATTTGGCATTTTAGGATTATGTCGATTATGCCAAGGCCTCGCATTACGGACTAATTCATAATTTAGTTTAATTATTACGCAACAGGCAGTGTATTAAATTTACCCTGAGAGGAGCTGAACGTGGAAAATAAAATAGTTAAACTCTACGATTTAAATAGCCAAATGAAATCTGAACAAGTCCTGCAAGCGCTGATTTGCCACAATTATATATATATATATATATCTATGTATATGTAAGTTGTAAAAATAATTTGCTGTGCATTAATGTGCATGAAATTCAATTCGAATTCCAATTCAATTGATAGCCAGTATCTAATTAAATGTACTCAACCGCAAACACACACACACACACGCACACGCACAGAGACAACTGGCTGGCCATTATTTTTTGTTGTTCGTATTAATTTGGTTCAATTACAAAATGGAGACTAGGCAGAGCGAAAAAAGAGCTCGAAATTGGAATGAAAACAATGAACAAATTCTTTTGGCTGAACGTAGTTTTACCTGCGCTGAGCTGCGTGAGCTTTGTTGACGTGTTTGTGTTAACTTGGCGCGCATGCATAATTTAGTGGCACGCCCACGCCCGCACCTAGCCCAGTTGCCGCTGCCTCTCGACTGTCGACTCTCGACTGTCGCGCTAAACGCAAAGTTTACATTGAAAGCCGCTTAGGTTGTGCAGTCGAGGTGGTTGCTTTGTTAAAACTTTAAGTCAGCTAAGCGGCTTACCCCATGCACACACTCCCAAACACACACAGGTGCGCTGGCTGTATAACTCATGCGCCACATGAGCCAAAGCCAAGTGAATCCTTCCGACCGCATGTAAATGATGCTCGACACGCTCTCCTCTCACTGCTTAAAATTTACGCTTTATTATTTTGAATAATTTTTGACTTAAGCGCTAATTACAGCTACCTTCATTTATTTATTATGCAATCCCAATGTAAACATTTATCAAAAATACAAATAATTATGCTGTACAGTTTTAGAACGCCGCCGCCGCCGCCTCTGCCTCTGCCTCTGCCTCTGCCTGTGCCAAATGCCAACTCGAACTGCTCTCTCTGCCATTGATTGCCAGCGTCGTTTAGTTAATGCGTTTCAAATGCTATATACAAGTTTACTTGGAGACCAACTGCATTTACATGCTGTACTGATAGCGCACATTGGAGGCCAACTGGAAGATGGAGTGATAGATGAGTAAGTGTCTCTCGGATATTTAGTCTAAGCTCACCTCGACGCCCACTAGCCGATCGTCGTAGTCGCTGCCCGCCTGCATGGCGAGCTTGGCCTGGGACTGCATGATGGCGTCCGAGAGGGAGTCCCGCTGATATGTAGAGGAGCCCAACATGCCGCCGCCAGCGGAGCCGTTGGCCGGCACCTTCCGGCGCGACGTCTTGCTGCGGCAAATAAACTCGAGTATGGCCACCAGGACGGCGAGCAGCAGACCGCCAATTAGTATGTAATAGATGCCGGCCACATTGCTCAGCGAGAGCTCGTTGGGTGTGCTCGTCTCCTGGCTGTCCAAGTTGGGATTACATTCGGTTTTGTCAAACCACCATTTGTTGCGCAACTTGAGCAGCTCGCCGTTCTCCTTGAGCGACAGCACGGCCAAATTGAGACGATTCCTGGGGAGGGTGGGGCGGAATTTGTAGCTAATCCCACAAGTTGAAGTGTTTAATCAATCACTTACCGCAGCGGCGAACCGATGGGCGTGGCTATGCCAAAGCCCTTGGTGTCTATGTTCCGACCCACCTTCATGGTGTCGCAGGGCGCTCGCGCGTTAACATATTCATTCTTTGGCGACTCCACGAGCAGGGCGTACTTGCCCTTGGAGGTGCGCACACGTCGGATGCCCTCGTCGTAGGTGCGCACGGACAGATGCGGATTGGCGTTCATGTACTCCCACATTTTGCTATGCAAACCAATCTTCGAGCGCTGCATCAAGAGGGCCTTTTAGAAAAACGAGTCGTTATTGGGCCAAGCGGAAAAACTCACGTGAAAGAAGTCCCAAGTGGAGCCGTGGAGCAGGGTGCCGTACTGCACGTCGGTTTGCATGGCCAGATCCTCGGGCGACTTGATGGGCGCCACCATGCGCTCGACGGTGAGGAATGCAGCCAAGTTGGCTGTGTAGGACGAGATCAAAATGATGGTGAAGAACCACCAGACGGCGGCAGCAATGCGTCCGGCTATCGAGGGCGGCGTCAGGTCGCAGCCCTGCTGCATGAATGCAGCCAGCGAATACCAAAAGGAGTTGAGCAGACTAAACTCATTCAGTGGCGCCGCTGCTGGCTGATGTTGCTCCGGCAGCTCGGACAATTGGACACCGCCAATGATGCCCGGCGGCTGTTGCTGCGAGTTCGTTTCGCTCGCCGAGCGGCGGACGATGCGCCACTCGTGGGGCGGCAGCCGCGTGACAAAGTAAAGCACCAGGCTTACGCCGACGTAACTCAAGATGACACTTATCTGAAAGGGACAGAGAGGGAGGGAGTGGTAGAGAAACCTTAAGCTCTGACACTGCGCTAGACCTACCCATATCTCCTGCGAGAGGGGATTCAGAAAGCTGAAGACACCTGGCGTTTGTTTCACTGGCTTCTTAATCATTATGGAGATGCCCAAGGACATGAAGGGCTTGGTGAAGTCAATGACGCGTTCTCGCTCCGCCGTAATCGTCATCGCTGCAATCGCCATGTCCGCCTCCTTGAACCCCAACGACAATAAACCAGTTACAAAGTGTTGACAACTATTGTCAGCAGTGTCTGTGTCTGTGTCTGTTTCTCACCTTGCGCACGAGCTCGCCCACCATGCCGTCCCAGCCGCCCGCTGCAAACTGATTCTCGGCGCCGTAGCTGCCATCCTGCACCAGGCGCAGCTCAACTGCCGGGGCGGAAGAAAAGCAGTGAGGAAAACAATTTCTGTTGAACGGATTGGCAAGTGGAAATCGGAACTCACATTTAATGCCCAGCCTGGTGGCAATCAGCTCGGCCATGTCCTTGCAGTATCCCTCAAAGCGCTCGTTGCCGACCAGCTGCTGGCCATAGCTAGCCTTGTGCATTAGATATGGCTCCTCCAGCACGCTGGTCACAATGTACGTGCGATTGCGTGTATAATCCCCATTGCTGGCGGCCGACGAGCTGCGCGAGCTGCTGCCATGATTGCGATGGCCGTGGAACGGCAGAAAGCCCACGTCGTCGCGCCACTCGGCCACCTGTTGCAGCGTGCTGTTCACCGACATCTCCACCACCTGCAAGGTGTAGTTGACGCGCCGGCCGTCATCATCAAAGCGCACGGCTCCAGTTAATCCATCGATTTCCACCTGCAAAACAAGCATAAACAATGAGATTAGCTCCGGGAATTGGGAGTTGCTCTAAAGAAAACAACGTTGCAGAGCTGGCCCGGAGTGTGCCTGCAGTTGCTGTTGCAGTTGTTGTTGTTCATTTTTACACACAAATATTTGCAATCAGAAAGTTTTTTAATTTCTATCTATCAGAAACACGCGCTCAAAGCACAAGTTTCATAAATATACTTCGCTCTAGTCTATGCTCTCTCTTTTTTGTTGTTGGGTATATTAGCTATATCTTAAATTCTGTTAAAGTAACCATAGAGTTTCTTTGATTCATTGTATTTTTGAATCATCATAAAGTTCTTATAAATATACTTATACAATTATAAGAGTTCTAGTCTTTGCCATTCTTTTTTTTATATATATATATATTAGCTATATCTTAAATTCTGTTAAAGTAGCTATAGAGTTTCTTTGATTAGTCTCATCATAAATTTCTTTTTCTGAATCTTCTCTCAACAGAACCCTTTCACAGGGTATCTGCTACTCATCCATTACTCCCTCAGTAAGTCGCAGGCCAACATCGTCTTCAAATTAAAGATTTTAAATAACTTTCTGCAAAATACTTGCAGCTCTTGTGTCGAAAAAATGTTCATCAAAATTGTTGGGCCCGCATGGGCGATGGCTGGATGGATGTAAATGCAAAATGTTTTGTTGACTTTTACCTTGCGCAGCACCCGTGAGATTTTCTCTCCTTGCTCCCAGGGCGTCACCCAGCCCTTGGAGGTGCTGCAGTCCAGCAGGGGGCTCGATTCGTTCAGCGAGTTGGCGCCGCCTGGGCCGCCCGCATGGCTTCGCCGCTGCAGATGGTTGGCACGAAACTGATCCGGCTTCTTGCGCAGAATGCGATTGAAGGCCTCGACAAGCACAAAGACCGCATCGTACATGAGCGCTGCCTGGGCCTGTGGGGGGGTTTGTAAATGGGTTGTAAACAAAGAGAGATGCCTTCAATCTTCGAGCAACTACAGCTCTCGGGTCTGTGTAAGAATTTACCGAAATAGCTGGCTGACTGCCGGCGCCCGCTGTGCCGGCTCCACTTGCCGGCTCTAAGCGCTTCCGGCTGTCATGGAAATCACGCAAGGCGCGCCGATTAGTGTCCACAATGCGAAAGCCGGTGATGTTGATGGCTCCAAACTCCACCACGTCGCTGGGCCAGTGGTTATCCATGACCTACGCACTCGCCGAGAAAATAACAGAAAGCAAGCCAGAGAAGAAGAGAGCGAGAGAGAGAGAGAGAGAGAGATACAGCGAGAGTGAAAAACGCAGTTGAGTCAGAAGGGATAACAAAGCCTAGCGGATGCTGGTAATAATTGCTTATTAAAGGCGCCCAGCGGGGGCCACGTGAAGGTAGCTCGGCAGAGCTGGTAAGTTGCCACGGAATTTGTTTCTGGTATTTTGCACTCACCAGGCCGCTGAGCAGGTAATGATAGGTGCGCCTGCCAAGCTTTACGTCCCGCACATGCTGTATGATGATCTCTTTGGCCATTTCCGCCGGGCAGTCGAGCACGATGCGCTTTTTGCTGAAGCGCCCCAAATCCTCCATCGTGTGCAAAAATTCAATGGCCATCGTTACGTTGGCGATGCGTTTGACCATTTGCACACGAAATGTTTCATTTCCGGGCTTCAGTTCTTGATAGATTTGCTGCAGGCGCAGTAAGCCTACGGATGGCCGAGTGGCAGCAGCAGCAGCACCAGCAGGACGACGATGATGCCGGACAAAAAAACAACAAACAAACAAGCAAACATCAGCGCACAGTAACGTATGAGTAATATTGAGTGCTATATAAGCCATATATGTGTGGTAAAGCACGAGTGTGTGTGTGAGTGTGGGTGTGTGTGTGTTTGGTGTATGCCAATCCAAAGTAAAGCGGCATATAAACGTGATTTAAGAGACGAAATGCCCGAAAACAACAGACATCAGCAAGTTTATTAAGGAAATATGAGGAATATTCCAGCGAAATATTCGCCTGATAAATGAATATATTAAGATACATAAATTTAACAACTTGACTACGAATATATACAAATATAATATATAATATATTTTCTTAATTGCTAAAAATTAATATTGATATTTAATTAATATAAATTAAATAATATATAAATAATATTAAAAAATGTATATATAATATAATAGATTAGGTAACATGGGAAAAATATAACAACTAAAAGTATATAAAAATAAATATAATTGAAAAGAGCGCGTAACAAGTGCCTAATAAATATATTTTTATTATATATTTATATAAAAATAAATATAATTTGACAGAGTTGGCTTGGCACTTCTATATATTTATTTAAAAAACCCATAAATATATAAAAATAAATATTATTTAGTCAACTAAATCATAAGAGCAAGCTTTTATATTTATTTTTAATATTTGATTTTCTACCCCATTTCGCATATTTTGCAGTCGAGTCGATTTGTTGTTTCTAGCTTGCCAAAGGAGCATAAAAATTTGATTCAACACTTGGTTAACTGTTGCATATGAATATATCATTTGGAAAGCGTTTGCATATGATTTCAGTGATTTTTGTGATTTTGGCAAAGTTTTATGGGCAAAAGTCAATAAACTATAAAATGTTTATTTATCTCTTACAGCTATTTGCTATCGCCCCATATGGGCACGCATATTTACTCTCGTTTTTCGGCTGGATATGGAGAGGGCGCTGTGATGTGCTGTCTGCTTATGAATACTTTATATACACACTCAGTCACTCAGTCACACTCAATCACTACCTCAATCTCGCATTGCCAGCCCGCAAAAAACATTTTCACACGCCATTTGTTGCACGGCGTTGTTGTCACAGATGTTTTTGTTGTTGTTGCCTTTGATTTCTGGCTGCATGATTTGTTGGCATTGGCCGCAAAACAAAAATAACAACAACAAACGCGAGCACAACACTCACTCAAACCGAAGAGGAAACGGAAGTGCACAGACAATTGAAGTACTTTTTGTGGCACGTTGGTAACATTTCAATAAATAGCGAAGCGCCCCTTGCCGTCGACAAAAAGTACAACAACAAAGGGAAGAAAATAATAATAAAATTGGGTGCGTGCTGTTTGTTCAGCCATTTAGTTGCTGTTGTTGCTGCCAACTGTGTCTGCGTGAGTGTGTGCGCTGATGTTTTATTGAATGCTTCCTATGTAGTCGCGTATTGCTTTTTCTGCAACTTTTGTATTCATGAATGCGCCAAAAAATATGCTACCAATTTGTCGCCGTGTGCGATGTTCGTTTGCCGAACAACGGTAACAGCAGCAGCAGCAGAGAAAAAAGGAAATAAAAGGCAAAAAATGAGGCAAAAATCGGGTCTAGAGCGAAGAACAAAGCAATAACAACGAACTGCTGACAGCGGCATTAAAATATAAAGTCTCGCTGCGGTGCCTTTCGTTAACAATGTAAACGATGCCTGGCAACGTGTATTGAGCTGAAGTCGGCCAAAATGCCAAAGCCCACAATAACAACAATAGCAGCAGGCAGCAGGCAGCAGGCAGCAGGCAGCAGGCAGCTGTAGTGGCAGTGCCCTAGCTGCCGCCGCTGCTGCTGTTGCTGCTGTTGCTGCTGCTGCTGCGGCATTTCCTTTTCCTGCGCCGTATGCCAGCGGCAACAATGTCGGCCTACTTTTCGGCAAACGGCGCAAATATTAAAAAACACCCGAAAAAAAGATATTCAAGCAGGCAGCAGGCAGCAGGCAGCAAAAAGGGCCAAGCGCTGCCAGCAGTTGCATAAAGTCATAAATTTTATTTCACACAGAGTCATTAACACATGACACACACACACACACACACGGAGAGAGAGAGAGACTCAGATACACAATGGCAGCGCAGCGCCATAACGACAGCCTGTGAACTCATTACAAAAGGCGCAAAAAGGCGTCGGCATAAAAATGTTCAAATAACACACGCAGAAATCACTGCGGCGTATACGTAATATCATATGAAATTTTTACACAACTCGAAGTCGTTCGTTCGGCGCTCAGCCATTGTGTGTGCGCCAGCCAAGTATACACATGTGTATGACGTGCGAATGTGTGAGTGTGTGTGTGAGTGTGTGTGATGTCTTTAGTCCTTGCCTTGATGTCTTCATCTTTGGCCGTAATTGCTGTCGTCGACGCGCCGCACGTAGACTGCAGGAAATTGCTTTGAAATAAATTTCAATACAACAACAACAATGACAAGAGCAACAAAAGAATATGCCTAAGACAACAACAAATACATTATGTGGCCTAGCATGTAGCCAAGACTCAGCCATATGTGTGCAGCTCGTCTCTGTCTGCCCAGCTCCCATCCTCCAGCCACTTGTTCCCTTGCTCAAGCAGCCGAAGCACTCCTAAGCGCTCAAGAGCACTCAAGAGTCTCTGCCTGGCTGGCTGTCTGGCTGTCTCTTCGTCTGTCTGTCAGAGAGTCTGGCTAGCTGGCTGGCTGGCTGGCTGGCGTCCTCTTACTTTTACTTTTAGCAGAAGGCGCTGCTGCCTCTTTGTGCCGCTCATTTAATTACATATTAGCAAAAAGAGGAGAGCGAGAAGAAAAATAAAAGTAAAGGCGACGCAGCTGCCGACGGGGCAGCTGTGGCGGGTCTGTTAAGTGGCACAAGCACAAGATATTATAGACATGTGTTTGATGTTTGATTTCTATTTACATTTGCGCGGGTTAAGGCGCCCGAGAAAGTGTCAGCGGCGGGCGGCTGGGGCTTCAGCAGTCACTGATGCAATTTACTCCAACGAGAAATTATTTGAAGTAAAATTCCCTATACGCAATTTGCTGCCTTGTTTGCCTCGGCCTGTGTCTGTGTCTGAGTCTGAGTCGGCGAGGAGCTTAATCGGAAATTCGTTGAATGCTTAATATTAAGTAAATTGTATAAGCAGACCTCCTTTGGGCCGCCATGCCTAATGTGCGCAGTTCGGCTGAAAACTGCCTGCAACGGCTGCTATTTGCATAAATGAATAAATAAACTGCATAAATATAGCTGAAGCCACGCCCACATTCCATCATGAATCTACTCGATATCGGCTCGTGTTTACCTTAACATTTACTGTTCAAACTGAAGGCTTTAATTTGAAACATCAATATTTGCGAGCTTCAAATGCAAACTTTTAGTTGCCAAGGCCAAGAGTTTGTTCATCACTAATTTAATTGGAAGCCGTCAACTTTTGCCGTCAGAAAGTTGGCTAAATATGCGAATTAATCTTAATTAATTGGCATTGTGCGCAGTGCGCCTCGTGCCACACGCACACTGACGCACACTAACACAACTAAAATGTCAAACACTCAGGCAATAACAGAAAAAGAAGATGAAGAACACAACAAAAACAATAACCGCAACGAGCTGGAGCCGCTCGCCCCCCACTGGCGCCCCATTTGTTTAGCGCTAAGGAAAGCGAAAATGAAATGAAATCAAAATACATGCAGTAAACAACGGGATAATGTGGCTGCCCGCCACGCCCCCCGCCCCTTACTCACCATCGTGCGAATCGTACAGATAAATAATGCTTTGCCAGCCGTAGTACTGTATGGTATCAATAATTGCCTGATGATAATCCGGACGCATGCTGATTGCGAAATCCAACAGGCCTGACGACGGGGTGAGCACCTAAAAGTATGCAAAACAAAGCGATCCATGAGTGGCACAACACAGCGCTGAGTTGGGTAAGCTCAGGGGGGCGGGAGAGTGTGCAGCCAGCATCGAGCACCCCCCCGCCCCCCAGAGTCTAACAATGTAATGTGTACGCTACATGAAGCAATAATAAAATGAAACGCGTTTCCGCTTTGACGCTACCAGCGACAGGCGGGGATGTGGGCGGGCGCGAGAGGGGGAGCTAAGGGTGAGGGCGAAGGACATGTAAGTCCTGCCTTTTGCCTGGCAGCCAAGTAAGTTAGTACGAGTACGAGTATATACACGATATGTATATGCTACAACAAGAGATATGTACACAGAGACCCGTTTCCGTTTAGCTGTACACACACACACACACACGCACACCACTGCCTGAAGGCGCACGCAAATGCGCAGTCTACTGCGTGTGTGTGTGTGTGGCACAAAGAGCGGGACGGAGAGAGAGAGCGAGTTGCTGCTGCTTGCCGACGCCATATCTTGATTTATAGTGATTGAAATAAAAGAGGCCAAGAGCGCATCATAAATTTTTTTGCGCTCACTGTGAGGCAGCGGAGCTACGGTGGCCTGTGTGGAGCGCGCATTGGGGGCGCTCGTTTGGCATTGTCTTCCGGCTGCGGCACTTTGGGCTCTTTGGCTTTTTGTATTGTGAAGTGCCAGGCACAGTGACAACAACAGTGACAACAACAGCGGCAGCAACCAGTCGCCTCTGTTGTTGGTAGTAAATTTTCTTCAAATTACAATTATTATGATTTGTGCTTTGCTTTTGATTTAGTGCAGCGTCTGCCAGCCACAACAACAGCTGTGTGTGCGAGTGTGTGTGTGTGTGTGTGTTCTTATAGCCACTTTGTGTTATGGCTTCATTTTTATCAACTCTAGCTCACTGTGAGTGTCCCCCAAAGTGCCCGAGCTGCAGCTTGATGTTTAAATTAGAAATGTGGCAAGAACTCAATGCTGGCCGGACCGCCCCGACCATGCCCCCCATTCAATACACACCATAAAGTGCAGCTTAAGCTGTTTAGTGAGCTGTATGAAAAGTTATGGCCAGCAGCTGAGAAGAAGGAATAGTCGTCAAGCAGCAACTGCACTTCGAGCTCTATGGAACCTTTCACAATTGGTCCATTGAAGTGTTTCATGTTTTTGGGTTTGTCAGCCATAATTGCTGTGCTACCATAAACCAGCAACCTATTGACCCAAATGAAATGCTTTCAAATTTCACAGTCTGCTGCCACAAAAACGCACAGACAGTGGGAGCGAAAAGTGTGTTGACGGACATGCTGTTCAATCTGTTGTCGGTTGAAATGAAACTCGTTTTATTTGCATTTGGCATTTAGCATTTAGCTACAATGCCCGAGCGTTGCCAGAATAATCGTTTTGTGGGGCTGCCACTCTGAAAGCTCTCGGCCTCTCACTCGCTCAGCTCGTATTTTTGTTAATATTTCCACATTTTTGCACGCTGGCTCATGTTTTGTTTCATTTATGCGAACTATGCAAACGTCAATTTGTTTGCGGCAAAATTTTATATAAATTTTCTCTTTTAGTATTTATCACATTTAAGTCAGCTCACGCATGCTGGCCCATGCTGGCCGAACTAGTTCGAACAAAACAATGATTTCAATTTCATATTCTGTTGACAGTTGCGCAAAGATTTCCTAATTGACTTTTATGCTACACACATGAGCAGATCTTTGCCTGCTTCTCTAGGGGCTGCAGAGCTTCACATCTATTATTTCTGTAAACTGACTGCTCTGGGCTCTTTTATGAATATTTATTTGCTTAAGTTCTGGGCTAGTTTCCTTGCTGAATTTATTAATTAAACTTTTCTTAAACATTCCTCACCCCGGCATGATTTGAAGTATTTGTTAATGGACTTTGTGGGCAAATAAATAACTCTTCGCATTCCTAGGCTCTAGTGTTAATCTGGCTTTATTTTTATTATTACTTTTTCATTATTTCTCGGGAGGTTCACAAAACCGATGAAGAGCTTTAATTATAATTTCTCCCACACGACAGCATTCCACACTGAGCATTCCACATATTCTCTTTGTTTCATTGCAGGCGCTTGCCCTTTTTCCGAGCCCTCAGGCAACTTCATTACTCATCAGCACACACACACACAGACACACACACAGGCACAGATGTTTAGAAATATATATGCATGTGTGTGTTACTTAGTTTATTGACTCTGCTCTGTGCAGGCTCATATCACGAGTCGTTTTCTCTTTCTGGGTGGCTGGCGACAAACCACATCAAATGTAAATAACTGCACACAAAATCAATTACGTATGACATTCCTAGCTTTTTTTATTGGAACTTACCTTTTCCGGAAACCAGGGCGTCACGAATGGCATTTGGAACGTATTCGAATAGGAGTGCAATGTGTCAAACGAGTCCGGCGATACGGCGCCCAGCATTGAGTAGACTCCGCGCGAGAATTGATTGCAAACTGCAGGTTAAAGCAATAAATTTTTGTGTGCTCTACTTCTCTTCTCTTCTCTCCCCCTCTCCTCCTCTTTTTTTTGGGAGAAGTGAGAAAATAAGAAGAGCAGCGCGACGGGGCAAAGGTTGAAGTGGGAGTTGAGCGTGTATTGAGGCAGGTCACAAAGTGTTTGCGTGTCTGTGTGTGGGAGCAGTGTCTAGGTCGTGATGTAAATGAATGTGCGCAATTAAACGGCTGCGGAGGCAGCTGTGGGAGGGACTGGGGTTGGGGCTGGGGCTGGGCTTGCAATTTTCAATAAAAATGCGCATAATTAATGCAGACGAGCGCTGTGGGGAATGGGGATTTGAGTGAGAGTGCTCGCATTTTATTGTATTTGTTTTGCTTTGTTGTGTGCGTGTGACTGGGGAGGTGTGGGAGTGGCTGCGTTGGGGCGTGGCAACACCTACTCAAGCGCGATAATTTGAATGCATCCGCCGTATTGATGACATCAACGTACGCCTGCAGCTCAAAGCGGCGCGCACTGACATTCAGATTGTGATTGAGCATTGCATATTTAAAGGCTGATTGCACATCGTCCGTGCCCTGCTAGAAGATGGCGCCTGTGGGAGAGATAGAGCGGGGAGACAGAAGAAGAAGAAGAGAGTGACATAGTTAGAGAATATAGAACATATTTTTGCTTCGTTAAATATTTAGGCGGCTTTTGACACAGTCCTCTTAATATTAAACGAAAGCGCACTGAATAAATATTTACACAAATGATAGTATAACACACACACACACACACACACACACACACAATGAGAGGCAGGCACTCTAATGCCAAACGAAGTGTTGATGCTGCAATTTTGCACACTGCGCTTTTGCCTGGTTGGCAGCAGCGCAGCACCACACAGGAGCTCAGCCGCAGAAATGGCAACCGGAGCTGCCGGAGTCCTGCGACAGGAGCAGGTGAACAGCTTCGTGTGCCAAAGCCAAAGCCAGTCAGCATGACTGTCACATTAGCACAGCGAGCAGCATAGCGCAACATTCACACACACACACACACACACTGGCAGACTGGCTGCAGGCACTGTGACTGAGGTGCCACAGCGTAATAAAAAATAAAGCAGCGCAGCGCGCGAATAAAATGCACAAAACATATATTTGAAAAAAAAAATGCAGAAAATAACGTTAAATTGCTCCTGCCAGCTGTAACGCCACAGTTCCAATTATTTTTATGTATTCCACATATATGTGTATGCGCGTATGTGTGTATGCAAATTATGTAAATTGCGAAATTGATTGCAATTCATCTATAAAACTGATGAATAGTTAAAGCCCGGCACAAGAATGTAAGTCAAATTAAAATAAAGCGCATATTGGTCAATTGAATTAATGCTCGGCCGCAGAGTGTGATGAAAATATCATCGAAAGTAATTATTTATAAAATAATAACGTAAGTAATGTAAGTTGTAATATAAGTGATGGATAAGAATGTTAACTTATATTTTACAAAAGTTTGTAAATAATATAATATTATTAATATAATATATATTGATAAAGGGACATTGTATTAATTTATCATATTTACATTTATTATTTATTTATATTTTATATTAAAAAAAAAAACTACTTTTTTTATTTACGTAAGTTATTTACGTAAATTATTATAGTTTTTTGCTACATTATTTTGTATATTTTTTAAGGCAAGGAATTCTGTTTTTGACGCATAACAAAATTTTGTTTTATTTAAAACTTCAGGAATTATATCGTATAATATTTTTATTTAAAAGGCAATAAAAATTATATTGCATTTAGTGTGTAATTAAAATCTTTATATTATTTTGCCATATTTATTCAGTTTATTTTTAAAGGCATACCAAAATGTTTATTAAAAAAGTAAGGAATTAATTGATTAATTAATTGATAAAAATATTATTTCAGGTATATTATTTTTGCCAATAAATATCGCATTTTATTTAAAACGGAAGTCATTTATATATATATTTTTTTTTATAGCTCACGAGATGTTAAAGTAAATATTTAGTTGGATTTATATTGCAACTGTATAAAATTTGATTACAAAATTAAAAATGAATATTGAATTTGAATGTAAATTATAATGTATAAATACATTGCATATAAAATTAAATAATAAATAATTTAGTTTATACAAATGATTTAAAACATTTTTGAAAAATACGAAAAATCAAGCCAATATATATAATAAAAAATATAATTAGGATACGCCACAAGATATTCAACTTCTGCCTAATTTAGTTGACTTCACTTGACAATGACTAAACTGACTGCATTAGCAGCCAACTCAACCAAGTAAAACTTTCTTATGCTCCCATAAACATATCAAAGAATGAACAGAAATCGAATAAAAAGCTAAAAAATATATATAAATATATTGGCAGGAATCTATATATTTTTATGCTTGAAAACCAATCAACTTGGCTTAGCCAAAAAGTTGACCAAGTGGAGCGTGATATCCCTGCTCTATTACTCGCATATTTCAACGGGGAGGTAAAAAAGTCTAATTGGATACCAGAACGAATTGTGGGCACACATTCCGTCTGCTCGTATGCAGGCATGCATGCTGGCAAGCGTGCAGCACGCCTGGCTGGAGTCACAGAAATACAATCACACCCATAACCGTTGCCATTACACATTGTAGCAAAATTCTAGCGACAACTGCAGCGAGTCCTTGCTGGTCCTGCTGCATGCTGCCTTGTGTGCTGCCTGCTGGCTCTGCCTCGGGCGTTGCTTTTGATACTCACCTAATGGTATTTTCTCGGTTAACGATGCAGATTGTTGTTGCAACTGCTGTTGCTGCTGCTGCTGCTGCTGCTGCTGCTGAGCTGCGCTAAATTCCAGCCAACAAATGCTGCCAGCGCACATTAAATGTAAATATGCCAAGAATTTTAGCCTCGAATGCATTTTGTATTGCTATTTGCTCTCGCTACAAATTCGGTGAGAATTTTCCACTTGTAAGTTCTTCTTGTTGTTTCCTTCTGTTCTTCGTCTCCTGCTTGTTTTTTTTTATCGAATGCGCGTTTTTTGCGTGACTTTCGGGTATGTTGTTACCTTAATTTGTTGCAACAACCGGAGGCAGCTATCAAAGACTTCGTTGCCTGCTTTTGGAATTTTGCCAAGAGTTTGATTGTTCTTCTCTGGGCTTAAGCGAGAGTCTTCATTGCGTTCATTAACTTAGTTTAGACGGTTGATTAGCTAATATGTATATTATGTGTTTATGCTTAATATTGATGAGTAATTTAGGTATTGATTAACTGTTAACTAACTGCTTAGCTTAATAATGTTGGGTTATTTTAATTGAATTGAAATAAGTCTAGCTACAGGAGCTGCGAGGAGTCCTCCGAGCCAGTTGCTGCTGGCGCACTTTAAAACTTGAGTACGCTTGGCTTTAACTGAAAGCACGCGCTGCCCTCAACCCTCGAGCGAGTCATTCGTTGCCCTCCCGCACACACGCACTCACGCACTCACGCACTCACACGCGCACACCCTCACAGGGAACGCACACAGAAGCTGCTTCGGCTGAACTCTGCTCTGCAGTCGCTTCTTTTGTCCGCGCACATGAACCAATCGTCGACGCGTTGTAATCAGCACTAAAGCGCCTAAGCTGCCCAGTAAGACAGGAGCCAGCATCAGCCGTGGACCACAAAGCAACAATGTTGCTTTGTCGCCCTGTTACAACGCGCCGTCTCTCGCTCGCCCGCTCGTGCAGCCGACGGCTGGATGCTGCCTGTCGTCGCTCTCTTTGTACTAAAAGTAGAGTCAAGCTGAGAGCGCGTGCTCTCACGCTCTCACACTCTCTCGCGCGTCTGCAAAGGGCTTCGGCATCTCCAATTACTGACCTACTACGTTTAGGACTGCACAAGTGACGAATTGTTGTTGTTGTTGTTGTTGGTTGTTGGTTAAATGTTTGTTTACGTTGTGCCTTGCATTTTGGCTGCATAATTGATAGGGACAACAGCCTGCAGAAAAGGCAACAACTGCAGGCGGCTCTGCCCGATGCTCGATGGCGCTCAAATCGTTTTTATCACAAAGCCCAGCCTAACGGGCACAGCTTTGACAGCAAGCGTTTTTGGCTTTCCCTTTTCGATTTCCCTCCGATTTTCAGTTTTTATTTGCCGTTTTGGCAATTACTAGCGCTGCCGTGACAATCCCTTTAACAAATCTCATTAGGCTGTCAATTACGTGCGATTGCCGTTAGTTTGGAGTGTAATGAAATCTCATTAATCGACTTTAATATCGCAGGCAGAACTGAAGTGCGAGCGAGGCGCCACGCGAGGCCACGCCACGCCACGGCACGCCCAGTGGCGCCTCTGCATATTGCCGGGGCGCGACGCGTACGATTTCATCATAATCTGTAATTAGTTTATAATGCGCACAGGAAGCGCTCGCAAAAAGCAGGAAGAGAGCAAAGTGCCAGCCAGCGAGGACAATGCAATGCTTAACCTACGACAGCAAAGGAAAAACACTGGGAAATACTATAATGAGGAGAGGAGTGGGGTGGCAGACTGGGCTCTGGGCGTGCCGGCTTGGCAACAACAAACGGCCAAAGTCAAGCCAATAAACATAAAAGTTGATGGCAAAATTTTTAATTAAGAAAATCAATGAATATTTTTTCATGATTTCATTTCAAGGCGATGATGGCCACTGGCTTTGCTTTGGGTTCAGCTCCATCCGCTGCCCGGCGCTGCCCTGCGCTGCTCCGCGCTGCTCTGCTTTATGGTCAGCTCGAACGCTGCCTTATTTTAATGCTCGTTAATAGCTTTTAACAACTTTCACATGCAGTTTGTAATGCAAAGGGAGGGAGGGAGAGGGAGAAAGACTAACTCTTGGTTACTTTGATGATTATTGTCTCTTATAGTGGGAGCTTAAGTCAAGCTGATCAGAAAGCCATTTCTATGCAGCTATTCGATAATTGAAATCAGCGCAGCGCTTTAACTTGCTGGCGTTAACACAGAACAAATAAACAAGCAAACTAACTATCAGCAACCAGGCAAATAAATAAACAAATAAATGAGCAAACAAATACGTTTTCATATCATAATTAAATTTGTCTACCCAATTCATTGTTGCCCCGCCAGCTGGGCCCGAGCGCATTACAACAATGCGGAAAACAAAATGAAAAGCAAAAATCAAAAGTTATTTTTTGTTTTACTTTTTATTTTCATTATTTAATGCAAACTCCAATGAAATTTTAATTGCTCTTTTTCATAAATATGTAAATTGAAAAGTGCGTTTTTTTGGCCTGCCCAGCGGGGGCGGGATGCGGAGTGTGGAGCTGGGTGTGGGGCCTCTGCTAATTATTTACAATTAAAATTTATGCGGCTGCCTAAATCAACAAACTAAATCGTTTAATTAAAAAGCCGCGAGCACACAGATGAAACAACAAAATCAACAATAGTAACAACAGCAGCAGCAGCAGCAGCAACAACAGCAACAGCTGGCAGGAACAACAACCTGATATAGCTTGAAGCCGCAACAAAATCAGAGCCGCAAGTACAAAGATAAATAAGTGGCATTGTCGGTTTCATTTCCGGTTGTTGCATTTGCATTCAAATAGCTGTGTGTTTGTCTCTCTCCCTGCCAGTGTGTGTGTGTGTGCTTGTAAGCGGTATATAAGCACATTTCCAACTGCTTTTTAGATTTAAGCGGCGCGCAGCTAAAAGCACAAAAATAAAGCAATAAAAAGCAGCACGCCACAAGAAATGTGAAAGCAGATGAAGCTGCCGCAACGAGGGTCGCTCCTGCTCGCAGGGCGGTACTTCGCACAGTTACTAGCAGCTGTCGTTTCCGTCCAAGTTGGCGCCGCTCGCCCCCGCCCTCGCCCTGGCACTGTCGGCGTACATTTTGTATTGCCTGTGACTTCGCCTCGACTGTCTTTCAGTTTCTCACTTCATCAGTTACGCCAAAAAGGAGACTCTGCAATAAATTTCGCTGATTGCTTCCGCCCTCGACTAGGAGCCTAACCTCGACTCCGATTCGGCCGACTGCCTCATTTTTTATGCCGCTTGATAAAGTAATATCCGTTTTAGGTATACTTTGTTTTTTCCTTCTCTCTCTCCCTTCTCCCTACGCTCTCTCTCTCTCTATTTTCAGCCTAGCCGCTGCCCATTTGATACCCTGTAGAGAGCGCGCGTTTATTAACAAGTGCAGCGCGCTTCCATCGCATTAAGTCTCAGCCTTTAAGGCGGCTCGCGTGGCCCATGAATGCAAAGTGAGCGCCTAAATTATAGGGTATTAAATTCATGTGGGGCGCTGCAAGTAATGTGCCAAACTTTATGCTATAATTTGGTCACAACGAGCGCCGCTCGCTTTTTGTTGTTGGTCTAACACAGATTTGTGGCCTTGCGACAGCCAGGCAGGACGGGGACCCGGCGGCGCACGGGGCGTATGCGTCATATCAGAGCACGCATACGCAGTGTAGGTCAATGCTGATGGGCAGCGCCCCAGCCCTCGTGCAAAAAATGCAGTTTCTCCCTTTGCATGACCCTAACACAGACTCAAATTGAGTGCGTCTATGTGTGCGTGTGTGTGTGTGTGTGTGTGTGTGTGTAATTGAAACTTCCGCTTTGGTCAGTTAGCGCAATTTAGCAAGCTGCAAAAAAGTTAGACACGGCTGAAGTAACAGGCAAAGTGCAAAGTCCATTGCAGCTACTTGGCTTTCATTTCAATTTAAACTTTAAAAAGCCAGCACAGTGAGAGTGTGTGTGTGTGTGTGTGAAGCCACATGTAGAAATGAAAATTATTTAAAATGATTTATTTCACAACAATTTTCATTAGGCGACCAACTGCAATGCAGGTTTGCCCTCCCTGCCTCCCTGCCACCCCTCCGCTCGCCCCTCACGCTCTGCACTAATTCACTTTTGCTGATTTTTGTACAAAATATGCGAATGCTGCCTTGAGTTGAGTTGCCTTGGTCAACGAGCCGCAGCAGAGCGAAGGGGCGTGGCATGCGTGTGTGTGTGGCACTGGCGGGCTTTCATACATGTTTCATATGAAATAATTATATATGCGGTCAGCTAGCCGCCTGCCTGCAGGCAGTGCACCATCAGCCTGACCTGCCAGCTCCTGCTCAGCTGCCGCTGCGCCCCTCTGAGGCCCCCCTCAGCCCTGCTCAATTTGCGCTTCGCTTAGCCAATGGCACACACAACAAAAAAATAAATAAAAACAAAAATTAAATAAAAATGTTGCAACAGCACAAAAAAACATGAAATGGCTACAAAATGTGCTCTTGCTACATGTTCCCTGTTCCGTGGCGACTGCTGCATAACTTTTGCGGAAATTTGACTCTAGGGCGCAGCGGACACGCCTTCACGGCCCAGTCCGCAGCCAGTGCCCGTGCGCAAAAATTAGTAGAAAAGAAGCTGAACCGAGGGGGAGAGCGCAGAAAAAATGTTTGGCAGAAGCAACTAGAAAAAGGTTAACAAGCGTCAGCAGAGCAGCGCAGCGCAGCGCAGCACAGGGAAAAGCCCAACAACAAAAAGAAGTTATAATTTTTGGCAGGCAACTACAAGAACAACAACAAGGACAGCAACAACAAAAGGCAACGTTAATGAAAAGCAAGCGTGAAATAAAATCATAAATTTTGCAGCGCTTGCACGACAACCAGTGGAAAATGGCAGTTTGCAACTGTATGTGTCTGTATGTGTGTGTGTGTGTGTGTGTGTGTGGGTGGCTCTTATTTTTGTTTTTCATCGGTATGCGTGTGAGTTAAAAAGCTTGGACAGACTTGTGCTTGGACAAGTGCATTTGCGGTGTGCCCCCAAATGTATGCCACATTAATGCTGAGAGTGGAAAGATCTCTATACATGTGTGTGTGTGTGTGTGTGTGTGTGAGTGCTCGTGTGTGCAGCTCGACATTAACTGGCAACAGAGTCCAGCATCTGGACTTGGCCAGCAGCGGTCAGCTTAGTGTATAACTAAGTGTGCCTCGATGTTGGTGTGCATATCTCTGTGTAGGTGTTGGATTTTTGGCAACCCAGGAGGTGCCGAGGAAATAAAAGTGCTGCCAAACATCTGCTCTGCGCAATGGACAGAACAAGTGGGGAGCCATGTAGCTGCTGCTACGCTTGTGCGGCATTAGCTGCATGAAAATTGGCCAAGCTTCTTTGTATTAGGGCCAGACCAGGCCAGCCCAAGCTAGGCCAGGCGAGGCTCGCAACGTATAACTAACAAAATATATCCGCAAACATTTACGGATTCTAAACTCCAGCTAGATTACTATTTTATTCATAAACTTGATAACAACTGAGACAAAATCATGGGGAGAAGTGGCTACAAATTTATTTTAGAATTTAATAAAACTACAAAACTATAAATAAATATATATAAGCTAAATAAAATTGGAAAATAAAATAGTGCTGCAGAAGACTCTACATAATATATAAGTAAATAATTTATCAAAAAATAAATAAAAATTAAAGACATATCTATACAAATATTTGTAAAAATAATTATGAGTAATATTAATACAAATTTTAAATAATATATATTAAATAGCCTTTAGAAAATACTCATAAATAATACAAAAACCAGTTTTCCTTCTTGTGCAAAGAAACCCGTAATATCTCAGTCAGCACAGCACAAAAGCTTTGCCAAAAGCTACTTCCCCATGCAGATGGTTTGTGACTTGACTAACTTTAACATTGCAGCAAACTGTTAAATTCAGCTTTTCTGCACACTGACTGTTAAGCTTAAGAGCATAAGTAATAACTCATTCGAAATATATATTTTTTTAGAAAACGGTGTACATACTTTATTGAACTACTTCTGTAGTATGTCAGGGCGCTAAAATATGCGTAAATAATTCATTGTAATTAACAGATCTTAGGATAAAGCGCTTTCTCGTATGCAGGGCTGCAAAGCGGGGTTTTAAACCAGATCAGCTCGAGCCTGGCTTAACATTGACTAAATTTGTATAGCTTGAAAGGGATAGCCAGGTGCTCGCTACCTTGATTTGCAGCCCGCATTTTTGTTGTGTGCAAGTTTTACGTATTAAACTAATAAAATGCATAATTCTGTTAACAATCTGTGTGCGAGTGTGGGTGTGAGTGTGAGTGTGGGTGTGTTAATATTGACATAAGTATTTGACTATGATTAATGCTAATCTGATTGTTATTGTTATCTATGCAATTCGTAACAGGATTTAAAGCAACAGCAACAAAGTTCGTAATTCCACTTATACAAATGTGCATAACACTTAAAAAGACATTCACACACACACAGACACACACACACTCAGTCACACATGTAATAAACAATTTTAGCTATGAACGGCTCAGAAACGTGAAATTTGCACTATTTTTGCGATTTATCAATTGATGATTGATTAATTTTATAAATATATATAAGTATATAATTTGTGTGGCTTGTTTTTCTGTTTATAGATCAGTGATAAATGCTTATCAGTATGTTGTATTTTTATACCTATATATAGTTCAGTAATTTGTATTTGTTTTTTCTTTTTTTTTTTTGGATTTTCTTTTTCTTTGAGTCCAGCTACAAAGCGTTGCATAAAGTTTGTATAAAAGTTGTTTTTGGTTTCCTGTTTAGTTAGTTCTTTTTGTTTTTGTGTGTTTTCTTGACTAGTAAATACATTCGCTATATATATAACACAATATAGTATATATATATTGTATATATATTACATATTCTATGTGGTATATAGTATGTTAGAAACAGCAGCTATAAAATCACCCGCCAGCCTCGGCCAGCTTCGCGGTAACTGTGTAAACGTATTGCCCATAAGACTAACAATCATATTCAATAACTATATCTACATATATATATACGTTCATATATATATATAGATGTATATATATGTAACTCATAAGCGCTAATGTTCGTTAATGAAAAAAGTCTATTGTGGATCGTCTGCGCCGCCGGATCAATCGAAGATGCAGACGAACACGCGCAGGCAGTTGATGCCCACCTTCTCCCAGCAGCCCTCCTCGGTGGAGCGGCCCTCGTGGGCGCGGCGCATCTTCTTGGGGTAGTTCTTTGGGCAGCTGCGGTCGCTCAGATGGACTGGCATGCGGGCGTATTCAGCGCGTGGTGTGCGAAACTTTTCCAGCAGCTCCGACTGCTGGTCTGTGAGGTTCTTCAGTTTTTGGCCTGCAACGGCAGAGAGAGAGAGAGGGAGAGAGAGAGAGAGAGGCTGATTAAGCTTATGAAGTTCAATTAGTGGCATTTGCTTAGCTCACCCTCGAGTGCGTCGCGGATAAGAGACGTCTCCAGGGGCGGCAGCAGCTCGATGCGGTCGCAGCAACGGCGAAACTCGCCGGGAGTCATGCGCAGATAGCGCGGCGCCAGGCAGAGCGGGCCGAGCACCATGCGGCGATTGTCGACGGTGGCATCGAGCTTCCGGCGCTGGCACTCCGCCACACTCCAGTTGGCCAGGCACTCGAACAGCGTCACCTCGGAGTGCAGCTGCAGCGTGTTGCGCTTGGCCAGCGTCTCCAGCTCCTCGAAGCGCAGCTCCAGGATGCCCGGCATGGAGAGCAGCAGCTCGGCGTGCATGTCAATCAGCTGCACCGTGTTGTGCAGCAGCGCCACGCCGTAGTCCTCGGTGGTAAACGGATTCGGATTGGGTATGAGATTCAGCTGGGCCCCATCCCCCTCGGCGCCATTCAAGTTGGCCTGCGCCTGGGCCTGGGCCTGTGCCGCGGCCGCCTTGCTGGCCGCCGCCTTCGCCTTCGACGCCTGCTTGTGGGTGGTGACCACCGTCTGGTGCTGGTTGGTCAGCGCGATGCCCTGGTAGAACCAGAGCGACTTGTATATATCCAAGGCAGTGGCACTCGAAATGCTGAGATCAAGTTCGCGAATGCAGTAAATTATCTGGGTTGGCCACAAAAAAGAGATTCACACACATATAGCAACAGCTGGGGCTTTCACTTCTCTCACTACTCACCAGGTCGGGCACATTGAAGCGGTCCGCCAGCTCGAGTATCTTGAGCAGATGCTTGTGGTCGCGATAGGGTATGCAATGCTTTTCCATGTAGCGCACAATCAGCTCGAAGTCCGCCTTGTCCACATTGGAGATCTGGAAGTGATTATCGCTCTTGCGGCCGCTGTTCGGGCCGGCGTGAATCAACTTGGCCAACTCGACGCTGCGCTCGAGCACCGACTTCCGCTCGCAGCGTATCATGTAGCGGTCCTCGCCGTTGACCACAATAAAATCGATGTAGGGGTTCACAATGATGGGCACACCTGTGTAGATATTCGTCTGCCCAATCGAGTACTGCGGCGGGCCCATCAAGTGGGCCGGCGGTGCGCTTGGCGCCGGTGCAGTCTGAATGGCGTCTGCGTTATGGCCGTCGGGGCCAAGGCCAAAAGGCAAGACCATGTCTGAGTTTGTTTCGGGCTCGTTGTTGTTGTTGTTGTTGTTGTTGTTAATTGTATTGGCGAGTTCTTCGTTCTCTTGCTGCACTGTCTGCTCTGTCTGTTCTGTCTGCTCTGGGTGTTTCGGCTGCTCTGTTAGCTGTGTCCTTAGCGACCGCTGCTCAGCTGCTTCGTACGGCTCGGTGTCCCGCGCTTGCAGCGCCTTGTGCACCAAAGCACCCACTAGTGGCAACTTGGTGATGCGCTCCTTCTTCGTCAGCTGCTGCTCCAAGTAGCTGGGTGAGCTGCGCTGGCGATTCTTATTGCCAGGCCGCCTCTTGGCCAACTGGAAGGGAGAGCACAACAGCTTGAGTATATATAATAATATAATATAATAACAATAATAGTTATCTAAGGTACACAAGAGTTATGAGCTATGCCTAGAACTCGTATCATTCTTATCTATGCAAAATAGCTTTGCCTGACACTTCGAACGCCTCCCACGCTTATCTACGACCAATATTTCTAAACCGAATTGGCTGTAGCTACCAGTTGAACAGTTATTTTTACGTAACAGATAAGCCAAACCTGAGTCTATTCAACTCCTTCTGCCCCGGCACCTGTACATGTGTCCGGGGAAATACCTAATATCTTTATTCCGCCATTAGTCAGCTCCGGCTATCCACATTTCGCCACGTCGCGCAATCAACAGCAGACTCGATATTATGGCCATAAGCAATGACAAGTGCCCTCATCGTCCACTCTTTATCTCTCGATTGCCGCACTTGAGCACATAAATCGTTTAGTGTCCCGTTACGACTACTAATCGCTGATTTTTCCACGCGACTGTAAATTAGGTAATTCGAGCACTCGACTTAAGGGTAGTGCCAAACTAGTTGTTGTTTTTGGCCAGAGGTCAATCGTTTGATTGGTGCATATCTGGCTGCAATACATCATCGGCCGGCCATAAATCATGCGGCCGACAATCGCGGCCATATCAACAGGCTACAAGTCAGCTACAGTACCGCGTGACGGCCTATAAATTGTAAAAGGCACCCGAAAAATGAAAATACCGATTGCGTCCGCTAAAAACGTGAATTAAGCACTGCCAAACAGTAGGGCGACATTGTCAGATACCCTCGAAGTCTCAAGTGTCAACAGTGCTCAGGCACATCCAGCCGATTGAACTAGTCATATCACGCACTGTTTATATAGATTTATGGGTAGGCATCATAAAGAACTCTTTGATGTGCCCTTTCGGTGCATAGCTAGGCACTGTGCAGTGAGTAATATGAAGTTGGCTTAAGAAACTCTTACCAACTGAGGAAAGCGAAGCCAAACACAAGTTTACATCAAGCCGAAACTCATTTCTCTTCAATTTATGCTTGGCAGCTGGAAGCTGGGAGCTTAGAAGTATAACTACACAGATCACTTGATTTGCTGTATATTAACATATTTGCCTAAGCCTAACGTTCTTCAATATACTCTGCTGGACACTATATCTGTATGGCAGCAACGACATTTTCCCTCTTCTCTGCACCTCTCTAACCCCTGTCGACGCCCCACTGCGCGCCCTGTGACGTTGCGAGTCCCCCTAAACCTCTCTGTATAGACTACAATTTTTATCACGGCTGTAGTCGCCATTTGCTGTTGTTGTTGCTGTTGTTGTTGTTGTTGCCTTAAGTACAGTGCAAACAAAATTAATTACGGCACGCCATGATTGCCAAGAACTTCGCAAAAAAAAAAAATAAAGTTCAAATAATATTAAATAAAATATAAAAAAAAACAGACAGAATGTGTTTGAACAGTTGTAAGGAAGACAACGCCGATGCCGGCCGTCGACAGCGGCAGCGACAGCGACAGCGACAGCGACAGCGACAGTGAGTTGCCTCGGCTGACTTAGTCGAGCAGCCAGTAATGCCCTCCGATAGGTTTTCAGTATTTGCTCTACAGCGAATATATATACGAAGGCGACCATAAAGAAATTATCGTATGCAAATAAATTTATGATGTCGAACGCTTTACACGACGCATCGTTATCTGCACAGCAGCTGCCCGACCACTGACTATATACACTTCGTATATATATTTTTATGTGAATCACAATGGATGAATTAACACCAGCTTCGTAATCATAGTCTGAAGCCTTTGCTTTTGTTTAACGCAAACTCTCGCCTGGACGCGTGGAGTGGGCGGTGGTTTATGGCGCCCGGTTGCTGGGCGGGCAGATCTAGCCAAAGCTATCCGAAAGCTATCACAGAAAGTATGTTCAAGGTGCGCACTTGAACTCTGAGCACATATCAGCGACTCGATGTCTATATTTTCTGAAATTTCGGTATCTGGCCGTGCACTTCTTACATTTTATAGTTATATGTCTTTGCTGGGTTCTTATCACTGAAGGCTCTTTCCATCAATCAATCAAAAGCGATTTATTTTCGCTCTCTGTATACGTGCGTGTGTGTGTGTGAGTGTGTATCTGCATGACACATTTTATTACTGAATTTATTATATTGTAATTTTGTAGTTCCGTAATTAAGTAAGTCGATTAATTCCGCACTGTTTCGAAGGGTGCGAACCAAACGCCGCGAGCTTAGAATTTCGACTACCTTGTGCTGTGCTAAACGCAGCCGAATAAGGCGTCGGCGTCGGCGTCGGCGTCGGCTTCGGCGTCGGCATTGGCGCTGGCGTCGGCAGAGTCGAAGGAATGATGCGCTAAAGTAAACCCAGCGCGCTGCCTGGAATGCATACGCAAATCTTTAGATAGTGTGTGAAAAGTGTTGATAGTAAAGTGCGCTACATAAATATATAATACAAATGATTGTTGTATTAAAAATATATAATATGTCATTGCTATTAATATAAATATAGCAATATGAATAACTATGCTAAATCAACTGATTTTCTCAGAACTAATCCGTATATCGTAAACGTGCTTCATATTATTCCCTTATTGAATATATTTGCATACATCCTTATCTACAGTAATTTGTGTAACTAATTATTCCCTGAACTATCAGCTCAGCAGGGAAAAGGCCTTGGCATATCAAATTTTCTCAGGTTGACTCATGGAAGTGCAAGAAAACCAGATGAAGTGCAACGGAAGTGGACTGAAGTACGCTGCTTCGACGACTCAATTATCAATTGAATTTATTCGGTAAACAGCAAACGGCAAACAGCAAATAAATAAATCATTTGTGCCAAATATGAGCGGAGTACAGCCACAGCCACAGCCACAATCAATGTTTGATTTTCAAATTATCAAAGCCATTGCAGAGCGGCGATCTGGGCGTGAGCGTGGGCGTTGGGTGCGGCAGTCCGTCCGATTCTGGGTTTAGGGCTGTGGCCCCTGCCTTACCCCAATCTGAGCGATATATTTGACAACTGTAATTGTTGTCGACGCGTTTTGTTTGCGCACGAATATATATATGTATTTTACAGATAACAGCAACTGCAAAGTTTAGGCAACAACGGCAACAGCATTTATCAGTAGCCAAGGCCGTGGCAAGTCTTCAAAGCTGCAGCTGCCTAAGTAGAAGTGCATACAAACGAGGGCGATTTGATGAGTTGGCGACCTGAAAATAAGATCTAATAAGGTCTCAGCTGCGATTAGGGATTAGCCAAGCCCTGTAAACAGAGATGATTGCATTGATTCTAACAATGTATCTACTCTAGCCACAAATGCGTATTATGCCTCTAATATATATTCGCGGTAGTTCTGGAATACAGTGAGTCACAGCCTGCAAGCCCTCTAGAGCAGCATTCTGTAGCTGAGCGCAGCTCTAGTTATAGACATGTTTGTATATGACGATGATGATATTGGGGCTGAGAGGTTGGCATCTCGGTTGCGAATGTTAATAAGTCGTTGCGGCGGAAGCGGCTGATGCTGCTTACAGTTAATAGCTAACAGTTAAGTGTCACGCACGCTTCACCTTGACATTGTGTGCGCTCGACGACGCCTAGGCGCAGAGGCAGGCGGCAGGCGACCAGCGACCGGCGACCGGCTTGGCTTGCTCCATGTAAATTCGAGCAGATGCTGGGCATTAAAACCCGTTTACGATCGGCACTATCGCGAACACGTAGTAACAGAGCAAATATTTGTATTCATTGGGAAAATTAATTAGCAGAGCGACAACCAGAGCCGAGTAGGAAAGCCTTTTAATTAGTTTAATTAAACATAATTGTATACAAGGCGGCGAAAGGTAAACAAAAATGCTCAACTATTGTCGGCAACAAAGCAAGGCAAACAAACAAACAAATAAACACTAAATATTGAGAAAAAAACAACTGGGAAATGCGTAGCAAACGAAAATGTACCTAATGATCAATGGGGTTGGTACCTGTGGCCGCCTGGGGACGCCAAGAATTTGGCGTCCGATTCTGGGCCCAAAAATAAAACACTTGGCCGGCCACAGCAGAGTTCAGCGTGTTTGTGGCCGAGTGCGATAACCCAGGGCTCTATAAATAAAGCGATGCACTCAAATTTTTGCCAAAATACAAAAATGAGAGGAAAAACAAAATAAAGGGAAAGCGAAAGCGAAAGTGAAAATGAGAGCCAGAACTAATGAGTATTTCATGCACAGACTATTAAACTGCTGCCCATTAAACTGAAGATACTTGAAGCCGAACCAAGAACTAGTCCATATATTAGAGTTTGTTTACTTCATAGCTAACTGCGCGGCGAATGCGATTGAACTCTGGTCGGCCCCAGGTGCATGACGAATGCCCTTCGAAGCCTGCCAAATGTTGGCGCACGGAGCGGTAATTTGATTTGCAACACAGCGCGAATCGTGACGACTCTCACTGAGTCATAGCAGATAGCAGCGCGGGTCTGGCCTGTGCCTGTGCCTGTGCCTGTGCCTGTGCCTCCCCCGCCAGGATTTCAAAGTGCCAAGATGACATCACGCGTTCGCCTAATCACAACAGTAATAATGACAATAAAGTATCTGCAATGAGTAATCGAGAAATTCTGAAATGCAGGCAAAATATGTTTTTCTCTTGGCCGCGCGCCAAGTGTAATAGCAGACAAAAATGCTGAAATTAAAAAGTCAGCCATAGACCCGGCCGACGAGATCAAAACAAAGGCGGAGCACAAAGGCTGCCAGAGCAATGTGTCAGAGCAATCAGTCAAGAGGCCGAACACTATGGGAGGCCGACAATTGAGTCATTAGCAAAATTAGCCCAATTGTAGCCAACAAAAAATCAATAAACCATATGTATATATAGATATATATATGCATGAATAATTTAGATGATTCTGGAGTTAACAACGAGGGATTCAAAGTTTTGCCCAAAAAGAACTTTCACCTGCGCGGCAGGGCCAAACAAAGCAGTAAAGAAAAAAGTCACCCTCGGCAGAGCCCGCCCTACGCAACATGTTCCATGTTCAGCTGGGGAGGTGGCGGGCGGCTGGGGGCTGGGGGCTGGGGGCTGTAAGTGGAGCACGCTCTCGCTCTCAACACAGCGGCGACAAACAATAAGGGAAATAAGGCAAACGAACAAATTCTCATTTGCAGCGGCGCGAAAGTCAGCGGCAGCTGTGAACAAATTGTAGGGCATGAAAGGTGGTAGAGATAGTGTATGTGTGTGTGTGTGTGTGGGTGTGATGCGGGTGCTGGCTAGGCCAATAGCCAATATCAAGTGCGCAACGATGGCCGTTAGGATTTGCGGGGATTGAGGTCGTCGTTGTTGTTGATAATGTTGTTGATGTGAGCGCGGGCAACTGGTGCCAAGGGCGCGCTGCAGCCAAATGGACGCGAGTCACAATGGGCAGCAAAGTAACAATTGACAACGCGGCGTATGCGCGATACGAAAGGCAGCCTCAGCTGTAGTTGAAACACTGACACACTGAACGAGTTTTCACACACACTCACACACACATGAGGGCAACTCTCGTTTGCTTCCTATTTGCAGGCGCCTGTTTGTATCTGTGTCTGTGTCTGTGTCCGTGTCCGTGTCCGTGTCTCTTATGGATACACAATTTATGCTTGCCAATTGCTCGCCTATGTTTATATTAAACGCTTCCATTATGATTGCGAATGCCAATCGAGACTTACCCCAGTTTATGGCTGCAAATCGTATAATGTATATAGTAGACAATGGCGCTGCTTCCTTTCGGATTCGCCTAAACTTATTCAGTTGAACGATTCGCAATATGCCCGATTGATGTTAAGCAAAACACAAGCCGCTTTTGTTTATAACACAGACGATCTTCATTCAGACATTATATCTATCGGCGAGAGCATGAATATTGAATGTATACATTCATATATATATGTTCTCTTCGCGTATTTATCGAGCAGGTTTTCTTAGCGCGCGCCGTGCCAGAGCAGTTCGAAAGGCAGCTACGACAACGTCGCTGCTCGAGAGCCGAAAAGCGTATATACAACAAAATATTTGGTGTGCCTTTGCGAGGATTACACACACTCGCACACAGACTCTCAGGCATTTGAAGAGTTGAGCAATCCGCGGCCGAAAAGCAATCAAAAGAAAAACATACCAAATTTCCCAAATTGGCGTTGCCACTGTTCTCCTCCATGACACTACGAACGCTCTCAGTGCCCAGCTCTGGACGAATTAATTAATTTGTTAACTGAATTTTCGTTTAAATTTATTTATCTATATATAATTATTACTATAGGGTGGGCAAATGTATTTGAATATGTTGAAGAAATTGAGTTTACCTGACGTATTTCACATGAGCATCTGGCAGCACTGTGCTGGGGGAAAACTCTCGCCGCTTTTCCGACCCGAACATGCGCACTGGACGCACTCCCGCTCCGCGCCTACCCACAGGTCGTATGAGTAATCGGCTGTTGTTCAGTGCAAGGCGCAACATATTCGAGCGTGTGATAAGACACAGTTGCGATGACGACAACGAGCCTACGCACAACTCTGCCGCACTTTCGCTTTTGAAGGAGAGAGCGCTAGGGAAATATTGAGAGGGAGACGGAGCGTGTGTGAGAGAGCGAGAGCGAGAGCGTGGGTGTAAGGGCGCCGAGGCAATCATTTCGGTAGGAGATAGGTCTTGTGGGCCCTAGACAACTGAGCGCTGCGTTGAGTGAGGTAGGAAATTTATAGCTGTTATCAGGCACACACACACACACGCACACAGAGAGTGGAGCAGCCCGCGGGAAAGGCCCGAAATGAAACCAAAATCGAGCAACTTACGCAAACTGGGTCACATCGCAGCGCCCGCTGCTGGAGAATAATTTCGTAATGAATTTTCCTACAAATTACAAAGCTGTGAAAAATTATCGAATGGCCAACATTACTTAACAGCCCAATTGGAAAATGAAAATCGGAATTTTCAGGCAAACACAAGCCAAAGTGCTAAGAAAACAAACTATGCAAAGGAATGCCAAGCGAGTGTATTATAAATAAATAATTGTTAATCTATAATTTAGTGGCTGTTGAGGCGCACAGCTAGTAAATATGAATCGAGGGAGCTTTGAAGAGTAATAAAAGAATTTTTATATGACTTTTAAAAATAAGGAAAAATATATACTCATGGAATTTTGAATATGAATATTAATAGATAGTTTAATATTATATTAATTTTTTAAAAATATGCTAATATATATATATTTTTATATATAATATATGTATATTTATGTTTTTTAATATTTATTTAAATTCAATATATATTTATGTATAATATATATATTTAAATATATAATAAAAGTATTTTGTTATTTTTTAAACTTTGCTCGTTTGTTTTAAGCGTATTTAATTATATATAAAAGTTAACGAGCAGCCCCCGCACTTAGTTTACTGAGCAGCCGCACAACCAAATAGTCACTCATCAGATCCCATAATGCAGAGTTCTTAGAATGATCGGCTGGGTTGCTACCAGCTGACCATTATTTACCTCCCTCCCGCCCCATAATCTCCCAGAAGACATCCTGGAACATCTCAACTAAAGAAGAGAACGACTTACATGCACAGCGAGGGATGTTTGAAAATATGCATATCGAAAAGGCAGCTTGCAAACTACATTTATTTTATTATGTTATATTTTATATATGTTTTCTTATTTTTAATTCCTTTTTATATAAAATAAAATGCGTTGTGGTTAACAATTATGTTTCTTTATTTGGGGATTTCATTAGAAAACGTGTCACTGTTCTGGTTACCGGAACCAACTATAGATTCTTAATTTGATTTACAAACAATGTGGATTTATTGGCTTGCATCGAAAAAAGTAAGAATGAAATTTTTCTTTTGGTTTTTTCGCTACTTTTTTTTAAACATTTTTCGGTTTGTTGAAAATTTAGTCCTACGTTGATACTGTTCTCTCGCTATTGAAAATATACAAATGCTAAAAGTATTTTTTGTTCTTTTCTTGGGGATTTTCCGCTTTTTTTGTTTGCATTACATCAGATGGAAATTACAGCTAATTTGCGTTTAGCACATTGCTTACTCTGATGCGCTGCGACATGTTCCAAAGGCTTTTGCGAAAACTGGACGCGAATTTGTAAATGATTGGATCGCTTGATTGTTTCATTGGGTAATGGGCATTGGATTTGTGGGCTACGTTCCTTGACTTCCCTATTCTATGCTATTCGTTTATGTGTGCTTGTGGTGGTTCTATGTACATGGCGTACACGATGTGGGTGTGCGTGTGTGTGTGGGTGTGGGTAGATGTAGCTAATGCCTCGCCTCTTTAGGAGTCTGCAGTTGCAACAGTGGTAAGGAGAGCGCTCTTCGCAATGCCATTGCGGCGTTTGATGGCAATCTTGGCCACGCCTTTTTGGCACTCAGCCGAGCCGCCCATGAGCACCATGAGTAGCCCATTATGGGCCATTGCGTTCCAGACTCGTTCAATAAAACTATCCAATTTGGTAGCGGTGCGCTCAGCAGTCTCTAGCACAAAATCCTTCTCGGGCACCAGCAGATTGGCAATGGTCAGAGCATTCTCGAGCGCGATTTCGTTCACTTTGCGCACTGCCTCCTTGGTGGTGGACACCTCGTGCACATAGACCGCCTTGCAGCTGTCCTTTGACGCAGCCTGTTCCGCCTTCCTAATGACCTCCTTCAGGCGAGGCTGCAGGTCACCGACAGTCACAATGGCCGTCCGCTTGTCCCGCTTGGCAGCGTGGGCGAAGAGATTGTTTCGCAGGCCATCGCCGCTGGTGGCACGAATGACGTCATAGATGCGCTTGCGCTGTGTGAGAATCTCGTCGCCGAACTCAATGCTGTTGGCCAGCTTCATCTTGACCAGCTTGAGCGTTGCACGGGAATCTTCAATGGAGTCGTGGCCATCCTCGTTCTCCTGAATGCTCTCCTGCAGGAACCGCTTGGCCAGGTGCTTCAGCTTGCTCTTGCGCTTACGCACGCCGCTTATGTTGAAGCATACACTGGTGTCTATCACATACGGATGCATCATTCGCATTGCATTCAGATCGGAGTTGAGCGATTGACCGACCAAAATCGCGTCTGGCGGCAGCAGTTCGGAAACCTCGTGCTGCACGTCCGCCAGCGTCTTCGTCACGGACTCCATAATGTCGGCCGTTATGCCCGAGTATTGTGTTAGGTAGTCAGTGATTTTGTTGACGGGTCGCACCAACGTCTCGTAAACTGTCTGATATTTTTCATCCACTATGGAAATACGCGTCAATTCGTTTTCTCCGCTTATTGTGCGGCACATCTCGCAGTCCACGCCGTACATGGGACTGCGATCCGTCACTGGAGCATACGACTTCTTGGTAAAAATAAACGACTTGAATCGGGCATGCAGCTCGCCTTGCAGCGGTATCGGATAGCCCTCGTCGACCAGTTGCAATGCGGAGAGCAAAAGTTTTGTGCGAGGAAACTTGTCGTCTGGATGCAAAATGGTTGCTTCTGCTTGTGGGGACTGTTTCTCAATGGGAAAAATTGCCTTTACGAAAAGTGTGGGATCCTTGTTCAGCTCTACGGCCGATTCCAATGACCCGTGTTCGTTAATCAACTTCTGGGCCTGGACATTTGTAAGGGGAATCTACAGAAAGGAGAGAAAAGAGTTAAGGTTTAAACAAATAAGAGATGTCCTCGACTTACTTGGGCAATTGTATCAATGATCCTGCCCTCCTCGTGCGGCGGCAGCACCACCTCCAGCTTTGTGTCGAATATTTTATTGGTTGCCTCGAAGCGGCTCTCATTCGACATGTAGTGATAGAGCGATAGGCCGTCCAATATGAGGACCACGCTGTGCGATAAGCTCTGGAACTTGTCCGCGCAGCACCAGCGATCCGGTGCGCATGGACTCTTCTTACCAATGAGCGCTGACATCAACAGATGCTGTATGTCCGTCAGAAAGATGGGCGTACGCTCCTGCTGAGGGATTTCGAGAAGTGCACGTCTGCCCATGTCACGTAGATGCACGCCCGGCACACTCTCCAGTTCGCGCTTGCGACGACGCAGATCCGTGGACAGAGATCTGTATTGCTCCTGGGTGAGTGTAGTAGGCAAGCTGTCAAGCATGTTGTCACCGCCAGCTGAATTGTTGCGGCTGCGTTTGATTTCGGGCTCACCGAGGTCCGCCTCACCAGAATCGGCGGCAGCAGCAGAGCCAGCCTTGATTGCATCCCCGCTGCTGTCTGTTATGATTGTTAGACGATTTCGAGTCTTTCGCTTGCTGCACACTGTGATAAAGCCGTCATCCACCTCGTCTTCATTTTCGGTATCGCGATGTTTCTGCTCTGCTTCATGTATGCGATCCCTGTCGTTCATCTGTATTAGATTCGCCAGAGCTGCCAGTTTTTTCTTCTTCTTCTCATTGCGCTCCTGCTGCTTGGACGATTGTTGCTCTTTCATCTTCATTCGCCTGTTCGATAAACTGCTCAGCGCAAGAAATAAAAAAACACATGTGAGTTTAATAGTTGTTCTGATTCGTTGTTGGAACAAGTTCAAATGAACCAACAAAAGATTCAGTGTTGCAGTGTTAACATTTCTAGCTGGCACTGGTAAAATTTAATAACATATAATTTATATGTCAAACACATTGTTATTAATTAATAACATTAAAAATAATTTGCTAAATAATAATATTTAACTCATCTGTGCGAGATTGGAATTAATTCAGAATTAATCGCAAATTAACAGTTGCTTACTGCATTAACAGTGGAGTTAACAGAAAAAATACTAACGCGGCTCCACCCTTAACAGAATTGCTCCTCGATAATTATTTACATAAATGGCTGTCTCAAAAGTTTCTCAGACCTAACCACTTTAACCGTTATAGTGCCGCGTGTTTTTAAGAAATTCCGCGTATCAGTCTAGAAAAATCGCTTTAATAAAATATTTAACTGTGCAAAGCAAATAAAGTGTGTTAAATATGTATACGGCTGTTAAGCCACTTTCGAAATACTTGCAACTGAAGTCGGTCCGCATTTACGATGGCGTTTTCACATTCCACGCCAAAGTCACTTGCGCACTTTTGCTGGCTTTCACAGTTTTGCTATCCGCAAAACAATATTTCGGGGATCCATTGATTTGCATATCGAATATGCACGACAAGGACTTTGTGAACTCCCATTGCTGGACAATGGGAATGTACATAATGAACTACGACAACGACGAATTGGCACACAAAGGAGAGAACAAGATCAGAAAAGAATACAAAGACTACTTTCTCAGAAGTGATTATAAGCCAAAAATAGATGAAAATCTGCTGCATAACGCGGCTCCTTTGATCGCGGATCCTTCTAACAAGCAAGAGCGAGTCTTTCTACGCTACTATCAATGGGTGGTGCCTGTTCTGCTACTACAGTCGATTTTCTTCTATCTTCCTGCATTTCTATGGAAGATATGGGAGGGCGGACGCATGAAGAATCTCTGCTCCAATTTGGATAATCTGTTGGAATCAAAGAAACAGACTACAGAGCGTCTGAGCAAGCTAGCCAAATACTTTTCCAAGGACTACAAGGACACACATCTGCGCTATTTTGTATCCTATATATTCTGTGAAGTTCTCAACTTTGTAATCAGCGTAAGATCGAGCAACTCCTTCACATAAACCTTAACCTAATTAGTATTTCATTGCAGATTGTCAACATGCTGTTGCTGAATGTGTTTTTTGATGACTTCTGGACGCGCTATATGAAGGCTGTGGCCGCAGTGCCTGCCTATAACTGGGACGAATGGAACCGCATCACGACGAACATATTCCCGAAGATAGCTAAGTGTGAGATACTGAAATTCGGCTCTAGCGGTACCCTGGAATCCATTGACAATCTCTGCCTGCTGCCGCTCAACAATTTGAATGAGAAAATCTTTGTTTTCATGTGGATCTGGTTTATACTGATGGCCTTTTTGGCAGGCATAAAGCTCATCTATCGTCTGTCCATAATTTTTCATCGCGGCCTGCGTTTTCAGATGCTGCGCGCGCAAACACGATTCATACCTCAATCGACTATGAAGACCGCCTTGTGTAACTTTAGCTGCGCCGATTGGTTTATACTAATGCGTGTCAGCCACAATATGAGTCGTGAGCTCTTCGGGCAGCTAGTGGAACTACTCTATGACGAGCAATTCCTCACTAGCAAGCTGACTCCGACCGGAGACAGCAAGATAGTCTGAACCACTATGAAAACCCTACTAATTTACTATTTACTAAGTACTGCCAACATTGTGGGCTTTATAGTTACGAAGAATGACTATAACTTAATTATCTTTTTGTGTTGATTTACAAATAATCGATATGAATGAATTATCGAATCTTACAAGATAAGGAAACTGAACGAATAATCGAATTTTTTGTTTGTTAATCTAATGAATATTATAAAACTACTTATTTTAAAGCTGTACTTAAGCTATATCTTTCGAAATAACTTACCATTCGTTCTGGCTCGGCTGAGAATATAGAATTGTACCGCACATCTTGCTCACCCGTTGTGCAAGGTGAACTAATCGCAGTAGTTGATAAAGCAGACACTTTACTGAATTTTGCATCAATTTTTTGTGAGTGATTTCTGCGTTATAAATCTAAGTGAATAATGATGAAAAGGGATTAGATTTTATAATGAATATGCACTACATTTACCTACATTAAATCTGATAATAAAATTTTGATTTGGACTAATTCCTCGGAAGTTTTCATGGAGGTTTTTTTATTAACGGTATATTTATTTGCGTGTCTGTTTTTCTAGGTCTTTAACTAAAAAAATATTTTTGTTGTACGTTTTTAGTGTACAAAATTTGTAAAATGACGACTGAAACCCAAAAATTCAAGGCTTGCTCGACCCCAACAAGGGGCATTGCCACCTAACAGTAAAAAAACCCAATTGATACTGAAACTGATGCGTTGCTGGCCTCTGGTGGGTGGTTCGTTGCTCCGTTGCCATCGCCGTTCCCTTCAACTTGCACTCTAGACGCATTTTTGTGCATCGCTCGCACTTTCAATTGCCATTTTCATTAACCAAAAAATTGTAAAGTTCAAAACATTTTTTACCGAGCACAGCAAAATGCACCACCGCCAAAGTGGGTCGCACACAAGCTGATCCACTTTCCGAACGCTTCAAAAGCGCGCCCGGCTCCGCCGATGGCTTCAGTTGCCGCTTGGAGCGCGCGGAAGTCGCTCGCCTTCGAAATCGTCGTTATATCGTGTGTTACAAACCTATAGCCGGTCGGTCGGTCGGTCGGTCAGCCCAATTTGGATTATTCGTTTCCGATTTTTGTTTAAGTGAATCGCTGTAATTGGATCCTTCTCTTCACTTTTTTTTTGGTTCGTGAGCTGTGTAATAAACAAGTGTAACGAAATATACATAATTCAATAAAAAGAAAGATCATATAAGATTTCAAATCGAAATTGTGTAAGGTGTATTCCAAAATATGCATATATGTGCTTAATATATATATGTACCTAACTAAAATGAATCAAAGTTTGGATGGTATGTGATCAGTGGCACAACACGCTCTATATAGTAAACTAAATCTAATTGCTAATTATCATATATCTATAAAGTATATATATATATATATATATATATATATATATATATATATATATATATATATATATATATATATAAAGCTTAAATACTTGGCAGCTATTTAAGCTTATGTTTTCATTTCGTTCAGCTTGGACAATTTAGTGCATCAGCATTTCTACAAGTTGCGAAACTTCTGCGCGGAGAACTCGCTGACCAAAATATAAAAATATTTTCGATAAAAAGTGTGGAGTTGTTGTTGGCAAAGTTAATAAGTTGTTAAACATAATTTAATGCACAGCAAAACTAAAATGAGTTCAGCTCAACTCCTACAATGTTTAAGTGGAAAGGGGTCGACTGGATTATACCCTGCCTGTGGGCCAGCAAGCTAAGGGAAAGAAGATACTCAGAGATATATATATAGAGGGTTTTTTTATAGATTACACTTAAAATTACAATCAGTTTACAGATTGCTATCTTTTACGCTTTCCCAGAACTAGAAGCGAAGCGTTCGCCGCGTCTCTCCCGCCGGGACTGCCCGTCTCGCGTGCCCTACACGCGCATTCTGATCATATCCCTGTTGGTAATAGCTACTTTGCTCATCTCACTCATCTATTATGGCATTGTGCTGGAGCGCATGGGTAAACAGATCAGCCTCATCAACATAAAATATACTAAGAGCTCCTCACACACAGATCACCTGCGACACTTAATGTCGCTCAGTCAGAAGCACGCGCCTCATGTTCAGCCCGTTGAGGAAAAGGCCTTCGCAATGGGCCCGCAGTTGGAACCTTTTCGTATACCGCTGAAGAAAGCTGACACCGAGCCAATTGCAACCAAGAGCGAGGAGCGGGCTCTGCGCTTGAAGCATTTGCGCTTCAAGTTCCGCATGAAGCGCTTGAAGCTTCGAGCCCGACGTAGTCTGCAGTCTTTAGATTTGCTCGATCCTGTCCAGCTAGAGGCCAACATGCAGCATCTGTATACCAGGCTGCGCAACAAGCGAGCCAGGGCAGTGCTAAGTCAGCTCGAGGACGAGTATGTGCGGTGCAAGAAGCAGACGCCCGAGGATTGCATGTCCGCTTTCATGCGCATGTACCAGATGGCCAAGGAGGTAGCCGAGAAAGTAGACAAGATGAAGGAGATCATAAGGGATCACCTGGGCTCACACAGCGTCGAGTCGCACGAGTTTGAGCCATATGCACCAGCCAAGACGACGAAGGCAACAGCCACTCAACTGGAGGCGACGACTCCACTCGCACATAGCAGCGTAACTGGCGATGGGGACATCGAGGAGACCACACTCAAGCCCAATAGAGTTAAGATAAAGCCAGCGCAGATCAGTTGGATTATCGATGGACCAGGGCACGATGAGCAGGAGGCATATGTGGAGAACACGCCCAGAGCTATGACGGAGCAGGGCAATGCGACAACAACAGCTTTTCCGACAACAATGGAGAGCACATTACCCACGACAATGATGGATGTGGAGACTACAACAACCACAAGCAGCAGCATTACAAGTTTCACTTCCTCTTCGCCAACGGAATTGGATAAAACCACAGCGAGTAGCAGCAGCTCCTTCACTAGCACCACCAGCCATCCCTTGTCAATTTTAACTACTGAAGGACCGGATTCGGACAACATAACGGACCACATCACTTGGATCTTGGATCGTTTTGATAAGCCCAAAGAGATTGTGCATACCACAGAGGGAACAAATGCTAAAACCACCATAGAAACCACTCTGGCAACCACGCCACCCAGCATCGAACATGGGCCAGTTCCATTGCACTCCGATAACCAAATGAAACCCACAACAGAGGCCCCTGCACCACCCGCAACCACAGCCAGTGGGCTGCATGAGACGACAACACACAAGAGCACAGAAGGCCATGAGTTGGAGTCTGTAGCACAGACGAGCACAACTAGCACTACATTTGCTCCAACCACAATGCCCACAACCATGCTCCATACAACCACACTACACACAACCACTATAGCCACTACCACTCTCAGTCCAACCACAACAACCGAAGCTATAGATGGCGCCAACGTGACCGCCTTTCCGACTAAGCCAAAGCCAATTAAGATCAGTTGGATAATTGACGGCTATGCAAGCAGCGACGAGGACAGCACCACCCAAGCACCAGCCACCACGCGCATAACCACACCAAACACCACTGAAAGTGCAACTGAAGTGGCTCCGTTAGCTAGTACTACGAGCATAGAGGACGTGTTGAATGAGACAACCCAAGCCACGCCCACTGAAGCCACTGCCAGCACTATTCGGATAAGCACTGCAGGCACCACCAAAGCTGCACTAGAAAATACCACCAGCATAGAAAATGTGCTGAATGCAACCACCCAAGCAGCTACCACTGAAGCTATCTTTGAGAGCACCACTCGAGTGAGCACTGAGGGGGCGGCTGAGCCACATCCCTTAGATAATCCCTCCAGCATGGAAAATATGGTAATCATTACTACTCAAGGCCCAGTGGCCACTGAAGCCACCACTAGCAACAGCACTGAGAGCACCACTGCTAACACTACAGAAGCCACGCCCCAGACCCATCCACTAGATAATCCCATGAGTATATTGTTTGCATCAACCGAAGCAGTAGCCACTGAAGCCCCCACTGACGGCACCACTGAAGGTGCACGCGGTGTGCATCCATTGGATAATCCGAGCAGCATTGAGAACATGCTGGAGAGCTTTGAGCGCCACGAGGAGCAGAAGCCGCTGATTGAAGTCCTGCCCGGCAATGCGACTTCGAAGCATGAGGAGTCGGAGAGCTCCAGTGTCTATGATCGCAAGCACTGGCTGAAGCAGTTCGAGAAGGATGCAGCAGCGAAGCAGGATGAGCTCATCGAGTCCTTTGGCACGGAGCTGGATGCGGCGAGTCTGAAGCAGCTGGGCCCCAAAATAAATCCCGTCAGTGGCAAGGTGACAAATGGTAAGGGAAACTCTCTTTGATAACTGTTCTCTATAAATAAATAACTTTCCCGCAGCTGCCGATGCACAGCTCATGTCCATCTGCGAGCACCTGTCCCGCAAGCTGCAGCAGAAGGAGGCCGCCGAGGCGAAGGCAGAGGACAGCAATGAGCCCTTCACTGCGTCGCCGAGCGTGCAGTTCACGAGTCGTGCGCCTGGCGGCTTTCCCGTCTCGGGCGAAACAATGAAGGCCTCGGCGCAGTTCATGTTCAATCCGAGCTTCGGCATGCCCAGCATACCCGTGTGCTTCTACATGACTCCGGCCAACTTCCGCATGCCCATGTGGTCGCCCACGCCCTCGTTCATGGGCATGCAGAACGCCCAGTTCGGGGGCTCCTCGAATGCCGGCGGCATCTTCTTCGTGCCACAGCAGTTCGGTCCCTCGGGCAACTTCTTTGGCGGCAGCGCGGGCACAGCGGGCGGCGCCCAGAACCAGCTGCCCATCTTCTCGAAGAACGCCTCGCCGCAGAAGCAGGCCAGCGGGCAGCAGCAGGTCTACTGCACCTACATGCAGAACCAGCAGGGCCAGGCGGCACAGGCGGCAGCCAACAACCAGGCGGGCTTCTCCAACGCCAACTTCAAGATGCGCCACGCCAACCAGACGGGCGTGCCGCAGCGCAGCCAAATCATCTACGCCTCCTATCCGGGTGTGCCCCAGCAGCCGCAGGAGCGCTTCAAGTGCCCCGCAGCGGACCAGGTGGCCTGCTTTGCCCAGAAGCAATGCATCTCCGCCTCGAGCTGGTGCGACAATGTCGTCGACTGCGCGGACGGCAGCGATGAGTCCGCCTGCACCTGCGCTGACCGCTTGGACGAGGAGCGCCTATGCGATGGCTATGCGGACTGCCCCATGGGCGAGGACGAGCTGGGCTGCTTTGGCTGCGAGCCCCTGGCGCATTCCTGCTATGAGAATGCCGAGGAGTATGCGCGCCACAATCGCTCCACCCTGTCCATGTGCTACAGTCGCCACGAGCGCTGCGATGGCTTCCTGAACTGCCTCAACAAGCGGGACGAGCAGCAGTGCAGCCTGCTGGTCAGAGACGTGGCAAGTCCCATGGTAAGCTGATGAAGTAGTCTCTGTATGCCCTCTACATTCCCGATTTATTTCCAGTCCCACTCAGCCGCCGCCTCGGAGGGCTTCTTGTATCGCAACCATCGCGGCGACTGGTATCCCGTGTGCAATAATGGCGACAGGTGGGCAGCCGATGCCTGCGAAGTGCCGGATCTGAAGCAGGGCGCAAATCTTAGCTTCGTGCAGCTGAAGCTGCCGGGTCCCTTCATTGAGCCTTCGCTGCATGCGGGCATTCACTTCGCCCAGGGCTGCCATGGACGCAACGACCAGGACACGCTGCTCGACCACGTGGCCTACGTCAAGTGCCCGCCCAGGCAGTGCGGCCTGCCCAGCAAGCCCACCGAGAGCGTCAGCTCCAAGCGGGCTAAGAGAGCGCCTATTCAGGACACCATGGACTCGGACAAGAGTCGGATCGTGGGCGGCAGCTATGCAACTCCCTTGGAGTGGCCCTTCGTCGTGGCCATCTACCGGGACGGCAAGTTCCACTGCGGCGGCACAATCTACGCTGAGCACTGGATCATCAGCGCTGCCCACTGTGTCATCAACTTCGCCAAGTATTACTATGAGGTGCGCGCTGGGCTCTTGCGCCGCACCAGCTACTCGCCCGCCACGCAGATTCAGCCCGTCTCGCATGTCGTGGTGCACCAGGGCTACGAGCGGCGCAGCATGCGCAACGATCTCTCCCTGCTGCGCGTCGCAGCTCCTCTGCAGTTCACTCGCTGGGTGAAGCCCATCTGCATGCCGGACATGGGAAGGACGACCTTTGGCGACGACTGGATCTGGGGGCCAGAGGAGCACACGCTCTGCACAGTCGTGGGCTGGGGCGCCATACGCGAGAAGGGGCCAAGCAGTGAGTAGCTCTTGACGTAAGTCTGTGAATGCCATTAAATTACTGCTAAATATCTCAGGTGATGCCATGCGCCAGGTGATTGTGCCTATTCGCAAGGGCTGCACAGATCCAGAGGACCAGGCGTCGGAGGATGTGTGTGCGGGCGAGCCGGGCGGGGGGCGCGATGCCTGTCAAGGCGACTCGGGTGGCCCGCTCTTCTGCCGCAGCGTCAGCCAGCCGGAGCAGTGGTACCTGGCAGGTGTCGTGAGCCACGGCAATGGCTGTGCCCGGCCCAAAGAGTTTGGCGTCTACACGCGCGTCGCCCTCTACCTGGACTGGCTGGAGCTGGCAGTGACACCGCGTCTGCTGCCCGCACGGCAGCCACTCCAGCGCTGTCCGGGCTTCAGCTGCGTCTGGGGCGGCAAACGCTGCATTGCCGAGCGACAGCGCTGCGACCGCAACGTGGACTGCCTGGGCGGCGAGGATGAGGTGGGCTGCTCCTACAACTTCATAGCAGACATGGTGGGCGCCACCAGGCTGAATGTCAGCAGCACCACCGAGAGCGACTATTATCCACAGCAACAAAGAGGCCCACTTGACCAGGAGGTGCAGCAGACGGAGCACCAGCTACGCCAGGATGTGCCCATAGACGAAAATGAATTGTCTGCTGATTTCACAACTGAAAATGAGGCGAGTGCTGCAGGAGCTGTTGCTGAGGTGCAGAGCAGCACGACAGCAGCAGAGGCGGATGGAGCAATTGACATGGGCACAACAGCGACAACCACTTGGCCCACGCCCACGGAGGATTTGATGAAGTTGACGGACTTGATAAGCCAGCTACTCGAGGAGTCAACGACGTCAACGCCCAGCTTGACCAGCGCAACTGCAACAAGTGCAGCAAATGAAACAATGGCAACAGCTGCAACAACAATTGAAGTTGCAAACACAACTTTGCGGACGACTTTTGTGGCCATTGACAGCAGCTCTAGGCCAAGTGCGCCACAGCCTACAACAACAACAACTTCAACCACAACTGTGGCCACAGCAACCACACAAGCAACCCCAGCAAATAGCAGCCCAGCTCCATCGGAAAAGCCCTTGCCCCATAAGTTTATATGCCAGAAGTAAGCTGTAGGCAAAAGCTAACTTTAATAAATAATTAATTAATTTAACTTGATTAATTCACAGACTGCCACAAATTATAGAGCAGCTGCACCGCTGTGATCGCCAAGTGGACTGCGAGGATGGCACGGACGAGTTGGACTGCAGCTGCCGCGACTACCTGAAGGGCGGCCTCAGCGCGCTCATCTGCGACGGCAAGGCGGACTGTGAGGATCTGACGGATGAGCAGAACTGTGGTAAGCTCTCGCTGCGTCAGCTCTCGCAGTTAAGTCACTCAACAGCAACTCTCTCCCCGACTACAGGTGGCTGCGGCGCACATGAATACCACTGCGCTCTGTCAAAGAGCTGCCTGCCTCTGGCCAAGCGCTGCGACAACGTCGTCGACTGCAAGTTCCACGAGGATGAGAAGGATTGCTGTGCGTAAGCCAGTCTCTAGCCATATGCTTATCTCTCTAATGCTGCTATCCACACAGTTGCCCTCACCAATGGCCACGACGTGCACTTCGACGCCCACCAGCAGCCCAAGTTCAGCAACGTGGGCGTCTTCTCCAAGAACGCGCATGGGCTGTGGCGTGTGGTCTGCGCCCACGAGATGGACTTCCACGAGCACCAGGCCAAGACGGCGGATGCGGTCTGCGCTCTGCTGGGCTTCAGAGGCGCGCAGCACTACAACAGCACGGAGTTCGTAAGCCAACAGCCAATGCAGCCCATTACGCCGGAGCTAGCCCAGCCGCAAGCTGACGGCGAGCTGCGCGCGCTTATGCGGGACAATGCGCAGCTGTCCAGCATGGAGTTGGGCCACTCCAGGCAGCCTCAGCATTCCGATCACTCGCTGCCCGGGCCACAGAGAGCGCGCGTGCTGCCCAACAAGTGCCTGGGCATCTATGTGGAGTGCAATGCGCGCTCCAATGCGACGCTGCCGCTGAAGACCTTCAGCGCCGGACAGGCTGTGACTCCGCCGCCAGCTGAGCAGCTGCCCGAGCTGCTGCCCTCCATTCAGACCAACATGCGGCCGTACGTGCACTTCAAGCCGCTGCTGCCGCTGCAGGTGGTCAACAAGAAGGACGAGATCATGGACCACCTGGAAGTGCTGATCAAGAGCAAGAGCAACAAGACGCTGCTGGTGCAGGAGCAGCTGCACGAGGCCATTGAGGAGCTGCACTGGCCCTGGCTGGCAGATATCTACGTGGACGGCGAGCTGTGGTGCTTGGGCGTGCTGCTGGACAAGCACTGGCTGCTGGTGCACGAGACTTGCCTCGCCGGCTTGAGGTTTGTAGTTTGAGTCAATGAATCCTTGCCCAATTTTGATAAACTCCTGCGCAGCTTCGATACGCACCACATCAGCGCCCTGCTGGGTGGGGGCAAGACCAAGCGCTCGCTGCACCGCAGCAACCACGAGCAAATACGTCGCGTGGACTGCTTTGAGGCCGTGCCTCGCTCCAATGTGCTGCTGTATCACCTGGAGCAGCCGGCCAGATTTACGCACTATGTGCTGCCCACCTTTTTGCCAGAGATGTGAGACGCTCCCCACTTTATGCACAAGCCACAGCTAAACTCCATTTCCCTTCATAGCTCTCCCGAAGAGGATGCGGCTCCGCACGAGTGCATCAGCGTGCTGCACGATGATCTCACGGGGCGCATTAAAACCGTGCCCATTGCATCCATCACTAACGACAGCAGCTGCGGCTCGTGCTACCAGCTGCAGGAGCGCAGGCCGTCGAGCAACCTAATGCGCATGCTGAATCTGAGTGCCGAGGATATGGCCTCCATATCGGACGAAGTGGAGCTGGTGAGCGGTGCCACAGGCGCCAAGTCGATGCCCGCGCTCACCACTTTCACCAGCTGCGCGCAGTTCGGCCACAGGAACCACACTGAGCTGCATGCTCAGCCCACAGACCAGGGCGTGCTGGTGTGCAGGGACTCGCACACGGGCTGGTATCCTGCGGCGATCTTCAACTACAACAACACCAACTGCCGCAGCTTCAAGTCGCCTTTTGCCATCAGGAAACTGAATGAGGCCTACAAAATGCTGCAGCACGTTATAGGTATTAGCTGAGTCGAAATAGATATATAACTGATATATATTTATATAAATCTCTCTTAGATCATCCTCATTGTAGCAAAGCTCAGCCAACTCCGACCTGTGCCACGCATCGCTGTCCTTTGGGCGCCTGTCTGCCGCAGTCGGCGCTCTGCGATGGCCGCAATGACTGCCACGACGGCAGCGACGAGGAGGAGGCCAAGTGCCGCGAGTTGAAGCAGCGCTGCGGACCCGGCGAAATGAAATGCCGCTCGAGTGCCAAGTGCGTGCCAAAGAGCAAGTTTTGTGACCATGTGCCCGACTGCGAGGACATGACGGACGAGCCCACCATATGCAGCTGCTTCACCTATCTACAGTGAGCAAGAGACATATATATCTATATAGTTAAAGCTCAAATCTCTTCCTTCAGAGCCACGGATCCCTCTAAAATATGCGACGGCAAGCGCAACTGCTGGGACAAGAGTGACGAGAGCTCGGTGCTATGCAACTGCACTGCGGATCACTTCCAATGCACCTCGTAGGTCAACTCGCAAGGCGTTCAGTCTTCAGTCTCAACTGGAACATCTCAATTTCTCCCACAGCTCTGATGACTGCATTCCACGTGACTTCGTCTGCGACAAGCAGCCCGATTGTCCGGATGGCGAGGACGAGCGCTATTGCTTTGGCCTAGAGCATCCGTTGCTGGACCAGCACGAGGATTACTGGGCGCACTCAGGACAGGGCTACCAGAAGCAGAAGCAGGGCATGCAGTATGGCCAAGTCATTGAGCAATCCTACGGCATTTGGCATACCAAATGCTTTCCGAAGAGCCAGCCGCCGGGCATTAATGAAGTGCGTGAGATATGCAAGAAGCTGGGCTACAATCCCGATCGGCTGCCCAGCTACCGCCTGCTGGACGACGCTAGCAACCAGCCCAAGCACACCTTCGAGGTGGCCGACAGGCGCGGACGCATCTTCTCTAACGAGACGGTGGTGGGCAAATATCGCGACTCCACCAAGGCGGTCATCATCAGCAAATTCTCGCCGCTGCAGCTGAACGAACAGCTGACGCTGTTCCTCAAGCCCAGTCGAGCCATTGCGGAGCTGGTCAGGTGGAATGCAACGGACTCGAGCAGCTGCTACAGGCTGGAAATACGTTGTGCCTGAATCTTGATTAGCCTCAACCAACTCCCCCCACTCTCACTCTCTATCGTTATACTTTGTACGTTTTAGTCGCAAATAAAAACGAGTTTTTAGCTAAATATTTAAATTTTGTTTTTATTTTCATTTATTTTAATTTCAATTTTTTATTTATTAATCAGTTTTCTATTTGTTGCATATTTTATATGTATTTCGCTTGTTTTTAATTTATTTGGTTTTTTTAGTATTTTAAATATTTTTGAAGCTGGGTTCCTGGAATTATTCGTATTATGTTTAACAAACAAATTTATTATGTTTATATAAATGTAAAAAATCGCATGTTTTGTTTAGTTTTAGTTTTCTTGTTTAGTTCAAAATTTAAACAATCGAATACTTAAAGCACTTATCATAATTTTTTTGGTTTTCTTTTTAGTTTTGTTATTATAAATTCGTTAAAAAGATTTAAGATTGGTTTCTTGGTTTTGCTTTTGTTTTTGTCGAAAGAAAGGTACTTGAGAATCGTGAATATAAATATCTTAGGAGCAATTAAACACCATTTGGGGATTAGTCCAGTTTCTGGTGATGGCTTTATAGGTCAATTTAACAATAGTTTGGGTTTCAGTATAATATATACTATAATATATATAAATATATTTATAACGAGCATCTTAGCATTTAAAGAAACTTCTAAAGAAGGCTGGGTATAAATGGTTTATACAACTTGTTATGGGTATAATTATATTCCTTTATAAGTCTTTGGCGCTGATTACAACAATATAAACATGGGAATACTCTGGTAGGTTTAGCTAAATAGATAGAACATAAATTAACTTTTAGGGAACTTTTAGGCAAAATACTTTAAAAGTTATTTAGGAAAGTTTGATTTTAAGTAAATTTTAGTTTTCTTTTTCTTACAAAAAAAAAAAACAATGTTTTTCTTTAATTTTATAATTTCAAATTGAATCACAAATGTTTTCGAAAAATGTTTTGTATTATGTATGAATACTTAAACTAGTGTAAGTGTACGTTTTCGTTTCGATTAGCTGCGTATCTAAAATGTGCCTATGTTTTTCTTTAAGTGTAGTGAGCGCATTGAAAAGCTAGACTGGAGTGTGGCCCTTAAGCTTTCGAGTGTGCGTGCCTGGGATCTGGTGTAGTATATATATATATATATGTGTGTCTATATAGTACAGTATAGTAGATAGAGGCATAAAGTTTTCAACACAACCTTTTTCGCGATTCTAAGTTCAGAGAGTTAGAGGAAAGCGTATAACAGTAAAATGAATGGCCAGTTATCGAAGCCTAGTTGCTTATACTAAAACTAAAGTTAAGCTGTACTTGCAGCCATTTTCATCATATTTACGATCCTAAATATCGTTTACGTTGTCATGAAACACAGCAGTTTATATATTTACATATACAATTTGTTCTTATTTGTTTTTTTAAATTTATAAGTTCCTACCCCAATATTAGTTGCTGTCACTAATTTAATGGCATCATTATCAAATATCATATTATTTTAAGAATTTCGTAAACTTTACTAACTACAAAATGTTGTGTTAAATGTTGTTCTTGTTGTTGTTGTTGCTAAAACTCTTAATGAAATAGTTGGTGCGTTTTTATTTACAATTTGTTTATATATATTTGTATCTAGTATTTGTTAACGTAAGTAGTTTAGTTTAGTTCAGTTAGTATTTGCTAAGTAGGTATATTAAAGCTTAGGAAGTTAGTAGATTTCACTGCAAGTTTTCACGTTTTCCCTCACACCGATGAGCGCCGTTTGTTCAAATCAAATTATATTTATCATAGGTGGTTAAGTATATGTCGTTCGTTTAGTTTATGTCTAGAGTTCCATTTAATTTATATATTTTCCTATTTGTGGCATATTTCCTTAGTTAAACGTAGAGAATTCAATTCTTATAATACATTTACTTTACAGCCGTAAAGTATGCCATGGTTTTTATTGACATTTGTTTCAGCCCAAAAGCATGCTACAATTTCGCTTGAAGTTGTCTACAGTAATGTAGGCAGCCCAAGGCCGATGGAAATGTGTTCAGAACAAGCATTTTCTATGCATAGAGCATAGGAGAGAGTTCTGTCCAGCTCAGCAGTAACATAAGAAATAAACTAAAAATATTCAATAAATAATTCATATATATTTCACTAAAAACTTTCACAACACACACAAAGTAGTTGAGGCTTAAAAACAAAATTTCTTTTTACTAAATAAATAACTAAACAAAAAACTAAACAAAACACCTTGAGCAGATGACGTCATTTGTGAAATTGTTTTGTGCGCTTTTGTTGGCCCGTTCGAACTTTGGCTTACAAATTAAACATAACTAACTAAACATTCAGTTAACAGAAAAGGCTACAAGAGACAGAACATATAAATTATAGTCGAATTTTTATATAAATATGTGTAGAGAATATATATAGAGTTGACTATAATTTGGATCACTAAACAAAAACATTGACTAAATGACTGAGCTGATTGATAAAAAGCGTGCACATGATTTTAAATATAAATTTGAGTTTCATTTTGTGGAGGTGGCTAAGTCAGCTTCGCTTTCTCTCAATCCTTTCACTTGTTCTCGCAACTCTTTGTTGCAGACGTCAGTGGGTAGAGCGAGGCTCTTAAGTACTCTTCTCTTTACTCTTTTCCAATTCATTGCTCTCTTCGATTGGCGGTGCGTCCAGCTGGGTGCGCACCAAATGAGCTGGCAGCTTCATGTTGATGGGATCGTTAATGCGACTCAGATTGTACTCCAACTCCGCGCTCTTGCGCTTCAGCCGATTGTAGTGCTCGACGTCGAACTGCGCCTTCTTGGCGTTCCTGTACATGTTCAGGGAGTACTCGCGGTTGTACACATTCTCCATGATATATTCCTGTCGAGGCAATCAATCAGTGTCATTTATGTTTATGGCACAAGTGCTTTAGTTCAACTTACGCGCTTCGTTACACAATAGTAGGCGTACATGGCCATTGTCGTGCCGTAGGTAACAAAATAAGTGACCGGCTCCATGATATCCCAGGAGTATTCCCACCAAGTCAAGCGCGCGAGTATGCCGAACTGCACGGACATCAGACCGAGGCCCACCCAGGTCATCATATTGGTGCGTCGCTCAGCCTTTTTGGCCAGCTCCATCTTTTTCTGTAAAGTCATGAGAGGGTTAGTCCGCGTAAACTGTTTCAGTGCTTAGCCAACTCACCTCCTCCAGTGGCTCTAGTTCGTAGCGCAGGCTCTCCAGTTCCTTGGCCAGTTGATTGCTCTTCTCCAGCTGATACTCGCCCACATTGAAGGCCTCATAAAGCTGTTGGACATATAATTTAAATAAAACTCTGCAGGCAGCTTGACTAGCTTAAATACCTGTGCTATAATCTTGCGCACATCGTCCATTTTGTCAATCTTCTCCACCGTAATCTTTTCCCGCTCCGGCGGCTTGACATCCAAATTACGATTGTTGATTTGTATGCTGCAAAGCAAAAGAGAATTAGAATTCGATTTATTTGCATGCGATTCACCTCTGACACCTACCTAAATTCGTCGTCCAGCAAGCGTTCGATGGTGCAGGAGGAGGCAATGCGCACGCCATGCTTATTGATAATTGCGGCACGATCGATGCCCCGATCCTCCTCCCTCAGCATTGCCAGCAGATGCCCCACCGTGTGCGAGATGGGCTTCAGGGCGAACTGGCAGAGCTCATTGCGGCTGGGCAGGCGAACGGTCAACTGAGGCATGCCATTCACATACTCCAATGAGACGTCATCTGAGGGTGGGTGGCGTGAGAGCAAGAGAGAGAGAGGGAGAGCAAATTAACTTAGTATATATTAATATATTCTCTTCAGCCACAGCTTGTTTGGTATATCAGAGTAGAAGAGAGTAGGAGACTAAGAGATAGAGCGGGGGTATTTTATCTCTCTTCTAAGGTTATTTTTATCAAGCAGAAATTACTCTAACTCTTTAAAGCAAGTATTATTAATCTTACTCAAAGCCAAATGACTCTTAGCTCAGCTAATAGCCACAAAGTGTCGAGTCACGAAGTGTGGCAACTATTCTAAGCCAACCCAAACAGTACTTATTAGAAGTTATAGTTGCAGTAACTGTACCAGATTGCACTGCAGTTTCTATATACTATATATATCTACATTGTTTTTCTGCTTTTACATTAATTGCTCGCCGAGCTACTCAAGGTTGTTGAAGTTGCAGTTAGTCGTACGAATTGATCGCTGAGGCATGAAGCACACATGACGCCTGCCCCCAAGCGCTGTGGCAACGATTGCCAATGAGCTACAAATGAGCTGAGGAGACACAAATGACAGCGCCAACAATTCAATTAGTCTATGTGTGTGTGTGTGGGTGTGCGAGTGTGTGTGTGTTGAAGTTTTCACTTTGTCGCATGCGTGGGCGCTGCGCTTTTTGTGCAATAACTCTGAAGTGGCACAGAGCACAGCCACATATAGGCTTTATATATATATAATTTCTATATATATATATGTTGTGGCACATGCAACACGCCAAGTGGCCAGCGAAGCAAGCAACAGCTACAGCAGCAGCAGCAGCAGCAGCAGCCCAATAGCTTCTAATAAGAGATTTGCCTCAGTTTAGGCGCATTTACTGGGTCTCAGTTGGAGCTGGCGTCTGCTAGCTGTTGTTGTTGGCGCCACTGAAATGTGGGTAACTCATCATGATGATGTTGCTGTTGCTTGGCTGGCTAAGTCCATCGCTCAGTGGTAGCTGTTGTTGTGATTATTATTTTCATGCACTTTGATTTTTTGGGATTTTAAACACATTTTATATGTGTGTTTTATGTTTTCTTTTTTCTCTCTATCTGCCGCTCCTCCTGCTGCTGCTGCTGCTTCTACTTCTTTTCTTTTATTTCATATACATGCTTTTTGCGGCTTCAGCTTGATTATTGATAGTTTGAGAGTTTTGTGTTAATTTTCAGTTAACTTTCAGATTTTCGCGCTAGCAGACGTGTGTCTCGGTTTGTTGCTCGCCGACGCCGACGCCGACTCCAATCGCCAAGAGTCTTACGCACACACACAGAGACAAAGTCTGTAATTGTGCTTTGGTGTTTTAGTGTACGTGGCAAGAAGCTATAAAAAAGTAAACCTGAATGCTATAAACCATATGTGATATAAGAATATAATGCCCAACTAGCCAACTAACTAGCTAAACCATTAGATGGCCAAAACAAAAGTTCTATGAACTTGCTTGCGTCCAGCTGTCGTGTCAAAGTGCTGCCACAATTACCATGAAAGCTGCTTGCCAGCCAGCCACAATACACACACACACACACGCACACACATCTACGCCTACAACGCAAAAAGTTCAATTTTGCGTACTCTGTGACAAGCGGCGATAACCGAGCCACAGGAAACATGAGGCAAACACAAACACACACACACACATGATATCAACGACCAAGTTGTGCGTCCTGTCACTGATTTTGTTGTTGTTGCCAGTTAAATTGTTTGTTGGCCAAGAACAAACACCAACCATAGAGGTATTCAACACGCCCTCGAATAGCCGCAAAGAGAAACATTGATTAAATTCTTGTTACCCTGTGGCAGCGTGTCATGTCTTTGGCGCACAACTTTTGGTGCTGTTGCTCTCATCAAAACTTAATAGGCAGTTTCCGCAGGCCCAGCACACGGTTAACAAGTGTCGCACACACACACAAACACACACACACGCACACATACATACACTTGCAAAGGAATTGGGTCAAAGTGTAGCAAGCGGAAATGCAATGCGGCAATCAGCCTAGAAATTTGTAACAGTCAGCTTTTGTCTGCATACGTGTGTGCCAATGCGAGTGTGTGTGTGTGTGTGTGTGTGTGTGTGTGTTTTGCAATTAACTCTCTTTAAGTTGACTACGCGCTGTGCAAATGCGGTGCATATTGCAGCGTATTTGCCAGTCTCAGTTGACTCTAATCTAAATGAACTTTGCACAGCTAACTGCATACGCAAAGGTCACTTGTTAGCCCACTATATATAGACACGTATTAGATGGGGCTACATTTATATAGCGGTGCTTTTATATACCCAAATTATTTGCACAAATGTGTGAATATTTTAGTAAAAACTTCATCAATGACCAAAGTTTTTCACTCTCTACTTTATATAATAATTTTCGAACAAACACTTTAAAAACTCTATGAAGCTATTAAATTCCTTTGCTCCTCTCCTCTCGTAGCTGAAGTCTTCATATACAAATTGTTGTCAGCTCTGTGAAATTGTCGACTGTTGGCGGGCAATCAAAATAGCTCGGCAACTGCGCTGCATACTTAAAGGCAACGGGGCGTATGCGTGCTGCATGAGTGCACGCGCTGCATGTCCTGGCCCCCCTATGCCAAATTGCCGCTGCTTCGGCTGCATTATTATAAATACCTCACTCTACAATTTGGCTGTGATTTCATGTTAACCCAGCTCGGCAGGCTGTGCGTGTGTGCGTGAGTGCGGCGAGTCGGCATTTAAATGAAATTATAACAACTCAGTTGAACCGTTCAGAAACTGCATGCATAAGACATTCAAGAGTACGTTTTCAATTAGGCAAGCAAACGAAAGCGCGAAGTGAAAAGCGTGCAGCAAAAACACGGCTAGAGCTATTAGCGGGTAAGTTCGGTTAACAGCGGGCCAGGGCGGGGCCAAAGCGAGTCGACGACAAAGGCTGCGGCTGCGGGTCCTTTTGTGCGGCACAGGATTGAGGACTGCGACACCCATTTGTACCTGGCCGACAGCTACCTACCATTGTGTGGCGCCACAGCCGAAATGCTGCCACCAGGCGCAGCAGTAGAAGAAGACGAGCCAGAAGGCGTGTTGCTGCCCGTGTAATTTACGAGCAACTGCGGCTGCGGGTGTTGCTCCCTGGAGCCAAAAGGCGACAAATTGCTGTTTGTTGCCAATGTTGTTAGTGTTGGTGCTGTTGTTGTCGTTGTTGCTTCTTCCGGTGTTGCGGTTGTTGTACTCACTAAGCGTTCAATTAGGGCCTGCTTTCTGCCCGAGACGCTCTCGCCGCGCGCTCGCAGCAGCTCCTTCAAATCCCTCAAATTGAGGCGCTCAAAATCTTCGACTGCCAACGGAGCGCGAGCAAAAAAAGTATAAAACGTAAACACAATGAAAAACATAAAAGAAAAGAAAAATAGGCGTGCCAGAAAATAAGTAGAAAGAAATTAAAATTCACCAGGAAGGATGTTAGCCAAGGCAAAAAGAAAGAAAAGAAAAGGAAATTTAGAAAATCTATATATAAAGAGTGTATGACAAGCGTTAGGCAAAGAAAGAGGACAAGCAACGGCAGCAGCTGCTCTTGAGGCCATCGCCGACACCTTTGGCAGTGCATAATGAATCAACAAGCAAATAGCACCCATCCGAAAAAGGGCAGCGCATAAAAAGGAGAGCCGGCAGCAGGATGGAAAAGCGCAGTTAAAATTTATGGCACGTGCAGTTAACGCCACGCAAAATGCACATAAAAAACATCAACAAACTCAGCGTAAGTGTGTTAAAAAATAAAATGAAGGCAGAGGCAGCAGCAGCTAACAACAAAAAATACGAAGCCAACTGTGAATGGCCACGAAATGCTGATGAAGACACGCGCCATGGACGCAGGACCTAGGCCTGTGACATCTTCTGCGCCTCCTTTTATTGTGATCAAAAGCGGGAAATGACACGCACAGCGCGAGGCGATATTAATGCAGAGAGTGATGATGGCATGTGGGTGTGGCAGCCACGGTGGTGCAGTGAGACGTTGTGGCACGCCACATTATGAGCCGCATGCATTAAAAAAGGCCAAGTGGTGCGATTGCGTATAAGGCACGTAAATTATCCGAGTTATAAATGCGAGCAAATTTAGTAAATTAAACATTTTATTATTCAATTGATTGCTAATGATTCATTTGACCAGCCTGAATAATGCCCGGGCATTAGATAAATTGCATTTTATGTTTGGTTAACCCAGCAGCCGCTGGCCTCTCCCTCCCTCTCTTTATATTGAAGCTTTGACTGGCTTTTGGTTTTGCATCGCAAATCTATTTGCTTTGCCCTTTGCCATTCTGACCACTTTGGGCTGCTTAAGACCATTTATTTATACGGCTGCCCAACGTTATCCCATTTCAAGGCTTAAAAGCCTCTCGAAATGCTTTTAATTTAAAAGCAGCAACACAGATGCAGCAACAACTCGCAACTTAATGGCAAACACACAAAACTTCACTGAGCAAAATATGCTCAAAGGAGAGAAAAATATAAAACTGAAACAGCAAATCAAAACATAACTTCAAAAATACCTTCGAGCTAATCAAATATTTATGAAAATTGCAAAACGCTATAAACAACACTCTCTCACTCTTGCACTCTCTCTGCTGGCTATATATATATATATATATATATATATATATATATTCCCCCTTTTTGTTTATTTATGAGATGCGTGGCAATAAATTTGTTGCCAGATTTTGTGCACCGTGGGCATTGAATAAATCGCGCTTTATGACGCTTTCAAGTTCAAATCACTTTGCGGCCGCATAAATCAGGGCGAAATTCAGCAATTTATTAGCAAATTTTAAAGTGTAATTCAAACGAACATCAGAAAACAATTCAAAGACTTTACTTAATTAATAAAAAATACCACAAAAGCGAGACCAAAAGAAGGCAAAAAAGCAGCGACGATTTTTCTCCTGTATAAATATATATATATGTATATATATTATATATTTTATACTTATTATATATATATACTCCTGTTTGTGTGCATTGTAAAGCCACCGCAACCGCAGCGGCCATTGTGTTATCCGTTGTGCTTAGGCTTTTAATATTTTAGTTGCGTTGGCTTTTCATGCTCATGCCCTGGTATGCGACTGGCGTGTGCTGAGGAGCTTTACCTTGGGCTGCTGGCGTGTGCTTGCGCAAACAGTCAAAGCAACTGCGCTGCTTGCACAATATACTTAACAGCAGCCGCATGCGAGCCTAACAAATCCAAACAAAGCCAAGAACTTCAATGCGCACAAAAGTAGGCAATGCTTTTTTCTTCTCTGGCGTTGCATGTGTGCAATATAAAGTCTGTGCAGCGGGTCAACTTTTAGTTGCTTGTATGCTCTCAGTACACAATTTAGACTTTAGATTTGTAAACAGACGAGTGCAATTGGGCGAGACTTCAATTGTACAGTCATTAGCTACAGAGGCCATTGAGAGTGAGCAAGGCATAAAGAATTTATGTGGCAAACAAAAGGAGCTAGCTGAGTTGAAAAGTATTTTTAAAACGAAGAAAATATTTTGAAAAATATAATAAATATTTAAAAATGAATCAACTTGAATTATAAAATTTTTAAAATTTATTTTTGGACTACTCAAACGGTTTTGATGAACTTTGAAGTCTGAAAACTTTAAATATATTCTGAAATGTATTACCAAAAGCCCATCTAACCAGAACCAAACCTTATCTAAAAGCTTTGCTTGTAAGATTTAATCCCAGCTTCCATATCTACAACCTCAATCACTTTTCAATTCTAATAGTTCTTCTGTTAAGCCATCTAAAGATTGGACAGCTTTTTCTTGTCTTTGTTCAACTGATTTTTGTGAATTTCCTTTTGAATGGCGTTCAGTTGTTTCACTAGATTGCGGCAGCAGCAGCCCATAATCGATATCTGCAGAGTGCGAGCTCTTAAATTGGCCTTCAGCCAGTGCACAGAGCGGAAATTGCACCATATGTAATCCCATTTGGTTGACTCGCTCTGCGTATGTTGTCCCAGTTGGAAAACAAGCTAGCCAAGTGTAAGCTCGACAAAACTTGAACGACACCTGTACGGCCTGTCGTGTCGTGGACACTTTTCAGCTGACGATTGCCTCAAGTGATGTCCCACGTCTTCATGCTGAAGTGCTCCCACTCGAGCGCTCATCATACGAGCCACGGCTCATGGGTCGTGTGTGTTTCTAAGTTGCCTCAAGTTAAATTAATTGCGCAAAGTTTGACGAGAATATTTTCTAGCATATTATTTGCCACTTGCAGGCGCCGCTTTGCACGCTCATCAAGGGGAGGAGGTGGAGTCTGAGGAGGCTGCGGCGTGGAGGGCACGCGGCTTTAACTGCTTCCAACCTGAATCCGGCACATTTTGCGCGTCAAAATAGGCTCCGGACAGAGTCACAGCCTCTGCTATGGCGGCACGATGGGCAACGGATACTTTCGAACGTCACAAACATCAACATCATCTCGCCAGCGGGACAAGCGGTAAGTCCAACATTTTGCTACTCCACCAGTGGGTCAGCTCTTAAGTTACAGCCGAAGGGCCAGCAGGCTGGCTGGCGCTAATAATCCATGTACATATGTCTGCAGGGGGCGTCTCTCTTGCTCTCTGTCTGCGTGTCTTTGCTTGTGTGAGTAAAGTGCCTGGTTTGCCACTTCAGGGGACTTTATGCCATCCGACAGTTGTGGGCCATAAAAGCCAATGACGTATGCCGGAAGTCATGCAAAAGGCACCAGCATATAATAAGCTCCAACTGGGCATCAATATTTATGGTAGGGTCGCCATTTCAACAACCAATTTATGAGCTCCTGCTCTGGCCTCAAAGGGGTAAACACAAGACGAGAAAGTCGTGTAGAAGCTGATTTCATGTCATGGGGTCAGCCAATAGGTACTTCAATTATGTGAGAATCGCAGAGCAGGGCACTCGGCGGCAGTTAAGCGAGGAAATGCCTGAGATAAGTAATTTTAAATCTGTGACTTATAAAAGTCTAATACTTATTCGATGTTTCTTCCTCACTGAGTCTAAAAATAATCGACATTTTTGCCATCTAAAAATAATTTGATTAAGTTTTTCAGCTCAAACTTTTCGGCTTTTCTTTTGTTTTTACTTTAAATCTTTTTTCCAATAAAAAAGAGAGAGAGAGAAGCGAGTGTGTAGCGAAGCCAAGACAAAGGAAAAATCAGAATGTCGAACAAAGTTTAAGGTCCGACGTTTCGAGGAGAAGTCCCGGCCATGTCCATATTAAGTTCAGTTTACGGTCTGTGAAAAAGGGCCCGAAATGGAAACTTTATGGTTTTCTTTTGGGAGCATGTTCGGCCTTAATAATTAAATTGCCTTTAGCATGCCACAAGCATGAAATTAAAACAAAGGCAAAGCAAATTTGACGCTGCGAGATGGTCAATATTTCCTTATTTTCCCAGCTACCATACAATTAGCGGCTGTCAATTTTCTTTAGCGCACTTCAGCCCGCAAATCAATACTGAGTTGCGGCACAAAGATGCCATAGAAGAGTCTGTGGTCTTCAAACCATTTTTCCAATTAGCGGAATTGCAGCGAGGCGTCCCATCAATATGGAACACAGTCGCAAGGAGAGCAGTAATTAAAACAAAAAAAGAGAGGATAACGGCGCCCACATGTAAGAATGAGCACAGATGGCCAGGGCGGAGCTGTAACCAGAACTGGCACCAGCTGGGTTTAGATAGAAACGATTTAGCAACTGCCATTCACTGCCACAGCTCAAATACCAATATGCCAGCTGCCAGCGTTGCGTCAAGGGAATTAAAGGGTTGTGTCAGCTAGCTGACAGCGCAGCGGCTGCTGAGCGTTGGGACTTAGCGTTAAATGTTGGGCAATTGGCTAAACTAGGCTTCAAATGTGTTATTCAACTGTCCGTGTGATGGATTTAGCTCAGTTTACAGTTTAGATGAGAGCATTCGAAATATTCAACATATTTTTCTAAAATTTAATTTGTAGCATGGCTTTGTGCCACAGAGAACTCTAAATGATCTAACATTCTTTCGCAAACCTAGTTCAGTTTCATTACAAAGACTAGAATGCTGGAAAAACTCTGCTAGCAACAGCATTCGCTCTGTTCTGCCTTCAATCAAAGCTCTAGAGCTGAATAAAAATTCATTGCATACTTTTAGGCTTGCCTTAAAATTCGGTTTTAAGCTAAGAACGCAACCGAATAAGTAGCTAATTGGCACCTGAGTGCAATTAGTAAATTGAATTTATTATTTATTATGATTATCATTATTTGAGTGATTTTTCATGCCGCTAATTAGAAATATCGCACAGCGCTGACTGCCATTAAATATATATTTTCAAATCATTTATTAAAACGTTGCAATGCAATAAAGTTGTTTGCATGCGCGTCAGCAGGCTGCTAGAGTTTTTTGGCCAGAACATTTAAATGGTTTTTGTTTTTTTTTTTTTGTTTTATTTAGCGGTGCGGACAGCGCTCGCAAATTGAATTGTGCTTGGGCAGAGTTTGGCAGTTTTATGCGCTGCATTTCATACGCACAGGCGTTGCCTCATTTGCATATGCATAGAGTGGGGAGGGGGCGGTGTGGGTGGTTTCGTGTGGTGGCCATTGCATGTATTGAGTAATAAATTTGTTCTATTGACAGACTGTTAACGACACCAGGAATGAGAGAATGTAGCGTGTGAGGGTGTGTGTGTGTGTGTGTGGCGAGCAGATAGAGATGTTAGACACAAGAAATTTTTCGACTACTTTCAATATAAGCAAATCGATTTATGCATATCTCACACATACAAGAATCTACAGCTACAGATGGGCACAGGCTCAGCTGCCTGTGTGTGTGTAAGAGGCATTGCCTAGTAGCAGATCTTTGACATTTTGTCACGTTCCACGAGTTTCATTGAAATTGACATAAAAAATTTCCCCAAAATGCCTTTAAACGTGCGCGTGCAAGTGAGACAAGTGTCTGTGTATGTGTGTGTGAGCGAGATAGATATAAACAGAGTGTGTGCGTGTGTGTGGAGGATAGAAAATGTGCATACTTATCGTCTACGGCATGACCTCTCCCAGCTTTACTTAACGGTCGTGTTAACTTACCTGCAAAGAGTAAAAGAAAATTGTTGTTTTTAGAAACGTTTGAAGGAATTTATTGGCTTAAGGACTAAATAAATGCGATCGAATGTGTGAGTAAATTTGCATGAAATACTCCAGTAAATGTTTTGCCAACTTCGGCTTTCGATGTTCATTAAAAAGTTTGCATTTGACCGGAAACCGAAGCGACAACAACAACAAGCCGAGCCACAGCAATCGGTTGCTGGAAAACTTTGTAAATTTAATTATGAAGCTTCAGAAATAGCAAATGTTGACAGAGACTAAGTGAGATGTGAGGTGGAACGGAACGGAGCTGTGAAGAGCCTCGCAAAAGTTTACCAATTAGTTGAGGATAAAAACTTTTACCATATTCCATACACAGTTAGATATGCATGTTCGCCTGCCATAGAAATGGAAAATAATTGCATTCGCCTGTACTTTACGGTGACGCGCACATTTCTGCTGCAATCGCACACATATATATTTCATAGTTAATTGCACAAAAGGAGCAGCAAGGAGCGACAGCAGGAAACGCTTTAACGGAGAAAGGAAAGAATGAAAGAAGAGGGCGAAAACAATTTTCACAACGCCTGCAGCTAGACAACACAAATTGGCAGCAGAGCCTACGTGCATGCCACAAAAGGCAGCTCAGCGTGCTGCCTTCGAGCACTATCTGTAATTAGCTTACGACATTGAATCGCCCGCCTGCCAGACTGCACGTCCGTCCGTCTGCCTATCCGTCCGTCTGTATCCTATCGTTAGTTGCATTTGCCTATTCAATGCCTGATTATCTGCTGCGATTGCGTTCGAATTTGCTATGCAAATTGACAGCAAAACAAGAAAAGTGCATTAAATCAATTTCTTTTCGAACTTGATGCACTCGATGTAATTTAAGGGCCATAATCCAGCAGAGACATGCATGCGGCACACGTGTTCGCCTTTTACATTATTATTTTATATTTGCATTCAGTTGTTTGGTTCCGGCGTAGCCTTCATCTTCTACTTCCTCGCTCACGCCCCATTGGACTTGTCCGTCTTGTTTACATTCATAAGCTGCTGCCGGGCAGCAGACAGCTCCGAATAAAATATAAATATAATATGCAAACGGACGTGTGCAGGACGCAAGTTTGCCGCAGGAACAGCTTCGCCTGGCCCACCTGACAGTTGTTGCAAATATTTCAATGTAAAATAACTTTATTTATATAGCTGAACTTTGCGGGCAAGTGTTATGAGCGTGCACTCCGGAGGGAATTACGGCGAATTGCAGACTCTTTCGAAGCATTTATAAACGAATTGTTCGCACATTTCCAGCTTCTTTATGTAACTAAGTGTAAGCCTTTCTATTAAATTGGCAACACAAACGCTCGCTTTAAGCCACATGCATTGGAATTTCGCCCTTCCTGTCCTAACATGCAAAGCAAACCAAGCAAATATGGCGCAAGCCCGGTAAACAAGTTGCTTTGCCCTTTGATTCACTCCAGTGGGAAACGGCGCAAAAAAGGGAAAAGCAGAAAGCTGGGCGTAAAAAGTTTTGTTTCTTCTGCATATTCAGGGGGCAAAGGCCACGCCTGGCCTAGCAGGGCGGAGGCAGGCTTATTGTTGATGATGTTATTCTAGCTGAACGAGAAATGGAGGCTGCGGATCTCATTATTGTTGCTGCTTCAAGTTTCCGTTATATTGGATTTTTTCACTTCGGCTTTTGTTGTTGCAAGTTTAAAGGCGCGCCGCCGTCAGAGCGCTGAGTAGCCTGTCGGAACTGAAAAATTCAAGAGCTGCCCAAGGAGCTGCCACGCAGACTTAAGCCGCTATTACACAGGCAATGGCCACGCCCTCACGCCCTGACGCCCTGACGCCCTCGCAGCAAAACAATCCGACTGGGGAATAATATCAAATGCAGCCGAGGCAGCAGAGCTGCGGCATCCTCAGCAGCCAAGCCCTGAAAGCCAACGAGCGTGAGCAGAACCGAGGCAAGAGGCAGGCCAACAGATTGCTGCAGTGGAAGATGCAAATTGGTGCAACATTCGTGTCGTTAGAGCTTTTCAAGTAGTTTCCGCCACTTGAAGGCAGTTACTTTTGCCTCTTCTTTAATATAAATTCCTGCAGTGCGCGTGGAATGGACACATAAACAACTCCCCGACTTATATGAAAACAAATCACAGAGCTGACCCCCAGCGAGGCGGTCACCAAAGTATGCGGCAACTATTCTCGCATTAGCGTGGCACGGAGGAGCTGCCTGCAGCCAGACAGTCTCGACCGAACGGTGTCGAGATGCTGACACACGAGCACACATTAAACGGCACCAGGGACGCATTTCATTTGATAGCCAGAGATGCAGAAGTACACAAAACAAGGCTCGGGTCTGCAGTTAAAATGCTGAGATCTCCGCCTGGGGGGTGTTCGCTGGGCAAACTTGTATAAATTTTGAATGCGTTTAGCTTGGCTTGGAAACGAGACCAAATTCCATTAGCTGGATCACAGTCGCTGTCAAAATTATGTAATGCCATGAATTATTTATGGTTCATACAGCTGCTACTCTATCTATCTATAAATATATATATTATATATATAATTTCATCTATAGTTTTTGCCCTACTTCCTGCTCGGACACAGCCTTGAGCTTGTCTCTTCGCTTGGTTTCTGCTGCAGTCTTCCGGGCGCTGCACTTGGCGCATCCTGCAGGCCATCAAACAGCACTTGACAAACTCTTTATGTGCGCAGCGGCCACACGAAAATAAATGTTCAGCCACGGCCAAGCACAGAGAACAAAATGTTGGCTTTGCTCGTTGCAGTTGACTTAATTTATGACACGAAAATCGCTTTTTGCCACATGGAATGGCAAGCATGTCTCTGTATAAATAAAAATTCGTGTTTGAGCGTACATTCCATCGGTTACGGCCAGCGAGCAGAGAGAATGAGCGCAGGCTGTAAACAAAAGGCAGCAGAGGTGCTCTGAGGCTGCCCCCGCCCCGACAAGAATGCCCCTAGGTGTAATCCGAAACGAGACCCGTGTCCAAAAGGCTTGCATGCCGTTTGCATGCGTCGTCACACGTCAAAACATTTTCAACTCATTTCGCTGACCAAAACGCTGCTCGTGCGCCCAACTGGGGGGCAATTGCGGAGGAGAGTTTGTCTTTTGGGGCGCTCTTTTGTTGGCTCGCCCGACTTCGCAGCTGCTTTTAGTAATTTAGTTTTACGTCATTTCAATGAGTTCGCGCTTCACTGCATGCAGAAACTCTTTTCAGCGACACATACGAGTGACACCCACACACACACACACACACACACACACGACTGTGGCCAGCTGCTTTACTCTCCCTCTCTATATATGTATTTTTATGAGCAACTTGCTCACTTCCGGCAGTGAGTGTGCGACTGGCGCTGCTTTAGTGTGAGTAACGCATTTCCGCTGCCATTGTTGCTGTGCATCAGGCCAGGCATAAAGCACTCGCTCTCGCCAACTCACGCTCACTTATAACAGTTAACTAGGTGACGCTGTGGCTGATGACGAAATAGCCAGCCAGAGCAACAGCAACCACACCAGCCAGCGGCACGTCAAGAGTTCAATTAACGTGTTTGCTTGTCGCTGTCGCTGTCGCTGTTTGCTGTGCTCGCAGTTCAGCCGAGTTCATTGCCTGACACCCAGCCGCGCGACCCATTGGCATTGCCAACGTCCCTTGGGTTTACTTCAAATTTATTTCATTTTTAAGCATTTGTCGACACTACAACATTGCAAGAGTGGCTCAAGCTACTAGATTAATGTGATTAAATTACAATATAAGCTTTGATTACAAAAGAGACTTTAATATCATATAATGATCTGATGTAAGCTAATCAGACTTGTTTGCAAGCAAATTTATAATGAAGTCTTGCCTTACAGCTCATCTCCACTCAAAGAGCCATTTGCACTTGGAGAGCCCAGAAACCTGCTGCCCAAATCCCATTTGGCCAAGTTTGTGCACACTCACCTGCCATTCAACAGGCCTTTGAGCAGCCTTTCACTGGCCAGTCATACTCAAAACGTACTTTGAGTGCCCGAAAATGGCAAGATGCGAATTGTTGGCGTTAAAAGCAGTTTAATGGCCAACAGTTAGCAGCTGAGCTTGGTTTAATTGAGCTATATAAATTACTTTTACCTTTTCAATTGTGCCCAGCAGCGAAACTCAATTAATTCAAGCAAATGGCAAATGAGTTAAGAGAGAGAGAAACTGATAACAAAAGCCTGAAAATGTCACGCTAAAGTTCAAAAATTGCATTAAAAGTGCGCGATGCCAAAACTAAATAAATCAACTCAAAACTTGAGAAATTTTTTATAGGCCCACAAAATTACTTCATTGTTATTGTTGTTGTTGCTGTGGCAACTGTGGCATGTAATTTTATTAACCTTAAACAGCAGCAGCAACGGCGGCGGGCTCAAGCGGGCAACGTGAAAAATGTTTGGCAGTGAAAAAACAAAGCGGCAGCGGCAGCGGCGTCGACGCTGCGCAGCCGCAGCGTTACAATTGGCCGCAGAGCCAGCGCGCAGCAGTCGCCGCATCAGTCTTTCGCGAGGCGCAAACGCGCACACAACACAAACAAACGAGCCGCGGCGAGAGTCGCTGCGAAGAGTGCGGCGAAAAAACAAGTGCATAAAGTGCGAGCGAGAGCGAAGAACGGAACACAAAGCGAGCGTTGTTTGTGTTTTATGTAGTTCGGACTTGGCGTGTGTTTTTGTTACTCTGTGTGTTTCTTTTGGCCAATTCCATGCACAATAAAAGCGTTTGTAGCCTTAACCACAAAAATCAACAAACTGTGCAAAAGGCAGTAGAAAGCTGAGGCAGCAGCATCCACCCCAGCACCGTCCGTTCGCCGGGTCTATTCGCCGAGCGAATCTGCGGCTTAGGCTGGGGCGAAAACTGTGCAAATAGCGAGGCTTAAGTGTGTTTATTTGCACTGAGCCACGGCGCCGGCGTCAATGTGGGCCAACCACAAGATACACAACACACACACACACAGACACACACGCACAGCCATAATTTGTCAATATTTGCGTTTATGGGCAACGGAGCCACAGCATCATTAAGCATATACAGCAGCGCGCCAATGAGTAAATTAATGGGAGCATTACTGTTTGCATTAGGCCAACTTTAAGGATTGCGGCATAGATAAAGGTAATTGCGGGCAGGCATTAGCGCGCCATCTTGTCGGCCATTAATTATGCCGGCAATAATGGAAAAATGATTGATGCGAGCCTAATCTGCGGCAAGGCGCAGGTATGAATCCTGGCTGGAATAGGAATACCTACATATTGACAAGATATACTCTCTCAGACTTTGTGTCGTGTCTGTGGAAGGCCATAAAAATTTTAGCACTTGTCTGCTCGTAAATAGTAAATTTTTATTACGCGAACATTTTTGGCGAAACGCCTCGCTGCCTCGGCTAGCATTTGCTATGAGATGCCAGCCCGAGCAGACATTTATTGTGGTCAAGTGTGCTGCAGGTTTCATCTGTCGCACAACTAATCATTCCTTATAGCTGGCAACCGTTGCAATTTCCACATGGTGCATGACTCCCATTGGAATCGTGCTCCTGTCAGGGCGGGGCACAGGCAAAGTAAATTGATTTAGCATTTATTAGAGACACTGTAGCTGTCCGGGTCTAAATCGAGAACTCTCTGTAGTAGCTGGCCCACTCCCCCTCCCTCTCTCTCTCTGTCTCTCTGTCATTCTAGCCGCAGTCGCATTGAGTTGCCTGCGGCGCCATTAGCGTCATTCGACGCTTCGTTACTGTTGCTGTTGTTGTTGTTGTTGGCTTGTCGATGGAATCATCGTGGAAATTGGCAAATTTTCGAAAATGTCATTGCAAATGTCGCGTGTTGTTGCCGCTGCCTGCGGCCCTGTCATCAGGTTTTTGGCAGCTGCCTTTTAGGCAATTCATTTCGACCAGCCGCCCTTCTTCCCTCCCCACGCCTCCTCGACTGCGGCTCTTCAGCTCATCGGCTCTTGAATGTCTACGCTCTGATTGCTGAAGTGTGTTTGCCTGGCTTTATATTTATTAATTCTCTCAGTCGCTCCCCCACTCTTGAGTTCTTTAATATTTTTCCCATTTATTCTAGTTGGGCAACTACCAAATATGCTGTGTGAAAAGCGCAATTGCAACTATTTTTCATTTTAACTGTTCATTATTATATTTCTAGTCTTTGTTTTTATTTTCGCGAGTTTATGCTTCGCTTATTGTTGCTGCTTTTCATGTAAATTGTTAGCCATGGCTTATTGTTTCAGCCGTATTTTTCTATAATTTTTTGCGCTGTTTTTTCATTCGCCCAATAGTTTTCTGTGTTAATTAATTTGAAGCTGTCATGCGAGTTGGCCATTTCCATTTTGGCACGAATATTTCTTTATGTGTTTGCTTTTGTTGTTTTAGTGCTCTTTGCATATATAATTAAATTAGCAGCGCCGCTCTTTAACGATCAGCTGTAAATTAATTCGCGAGCTCGTATTAATGCCAATCTTCGCTGGCATTAAACTGTTTAAAATTTCTTTCATCAAATTAATTTATTGATTTTCATGTTGGCTCCTTTTATTATTATTTTTTAATTTCAAAACTGAATTCTCTGCGCATAAATTATGACATTTTAAGTAGCTGCTGCTGACATTTTAAATACATATATATATATATATATATATATCCCCAAGCATTCTGTTTCCCTACATTCAGTGCCATGCAACATTTTGCTGGACTTGTTGGAAATATTTTCATTCGCTCAAATAAAAAAGTCAAGCGGAAAAATCAAACTTTTTCATGCTTCGCAAGCTTATGCATCTCACGTATTAAGTAAGCCAAATTGCAAATAAAATGCCAATAAAAACAAAAACACGTGACTTGAGACCGAATTAAATTTGCGATTACTTCAAATGCTGACTGTCATAAAATGGCAAATAAACAGGGAAGAGACGGCAGTAATTAACGTACTTCTTTACATAGTATAAGTGTAGGTAAATACGGTTTCTGCATGTTTAAAAAATACGTATACGCCTTGTTGTTGTTGTTTGTATTCGAAAGCAATTACAGCTGAAAGCACATCGCAAACAGCACAAAGAACACGACTCTATAGGCAAAAAGAAGATATTAAGTTGCAAGAATGCAATTAAAGCAACAGGCGATTAGAGTGCTCGACTTAGAGATACCCTGTGACGGCTGTAATGTAAATATATTAGTGATATATCGTATATCTGTTTTTCGCCTATATTCATCTAGATGCACATCAATACAATTATCACTCTGGCTCTGGCTCTTTCTCTCTATGACTCTCATATCGCTCATATCTCTCCCTCTCCCTATCTTATTCTTGTCCTGTCCCTTCCTTCTCATTTTGTATATACAGCTCTGACGCCCCATCTACCCTAATAGCCCACTTTATAGGGTATCAAACTTAAAAGCTAAAAAAGCAATAAAGAAATTAACAGAATTTCTTGAAGGTAAAAGTTTCAGTAGATCACAAGATATATCCATTTATCGCTCGACAAACACGCAAAGTGCACAGAGAAAAAAAAAACAAAATTCTTTGCGAAATTTTGCAGACATTGCCCAAGACTTGAGGAGGGCGGGGCACTGGGCGTGTGGGCTGGCAGCGCTAATGACAGTCACCCAATTAACTTTTAATTGAATTACAAAATAAAAGCGCAACACGAAATTCTGACAAGAGCAAAGACAATACGTACATTGGCCCATGCCACAAGCTCTGACCTCTGACCCCACCACACGTGTGCCGAGGCAAAGCCCAGGCAATTGAGGTTAGTTGCCAAAGCTAAGTAAATCCACTTAAGGCACGACAAGAGGGGAATCTCTTGACATAGAGATTCATGCATTAAATGCAAAGAATAACTTTCTCAGACTCGAGCTATATGCATGTGAGTGAGGCAACATATGGGCACATGTATATATATGGCCGATTTCCATATGGGTCATCGTCGAGTCGCACTCAATGCAGCTGCAGCTTGGCCTATTTGCGGTGCCGCTTCATAAACTTTGGCCAGCACCAGCTGCCGCCCAGACACTCGAACAGCAGCAGACGCCAGCCAGGCGCCCCACAGTCCTGACGTTGGCATTCGCAAGGTTCGCATTTCGCATAGTTAAGCATTAGATGGCAACATTTGCAATTGTAATGGGCGCCACCAAAGTTGGCAGCATCCCCAAATGGCGCCCTGTGACCCCAGCCCGGTCCCTGTCTATCACACTTCCTGCTGCCAGCAGTCGAGGCTATAAGGTCAGAGGAGGGAGCTCAACTACTGTGGGCTTCAGCAATTAACATACTCGCTGTTCTTGCTGTTCTCGAAACTATTTGTTTTAAATGTTCAGGTGAAAGTAAACCAAATAAAGGAGATTAAATGGATGTAAGCACCTGAGCGAATTTAATTTGTTTCTATTGCAAATAGCTGAGCTCTCTGCGGGCAATGATGCATAAAAACAGTCGCTTTGCAGAGCTGTCAGAAAAACTAAACCAATTTGAGAGAAGAATTAGTGTCGAGCTGGCCTAAGTGTATTAGATTTAAGTCAAGATTTAATTGTTATGCAGAGATGTGGGCTTAAGTCAGCAGCTGCGTTGCAGAGCTTGAAGGAATGATGAGTAGCTAAGATGATATACTAAACAAGTGACTATAGTAAAGCAAACTTAAAGCTTAATTAAAATGGAATAGTTTCCAACTGACACAACTAAACCAATCTTTTTGTTAAGCATTTCTGGCTTCGAGCATGGCCCATTTCGTAGTTCATGGTTAAGCAAATGCGCAATCAAGCCATCCAATCAATCATGCAATTCGCAGCAGACTGCCAACATTTACAAAATGCCAAATAGCTTTGGCTTCTACCTGGCACCCAGCTCACTCTACCACCCCACCCACCCCCTTTCCCTGCGCAATTGTCGCAATGGCTGGCCCAAGAGCTGTGGCATATCCCACGCTTCATTTAACAAGCGACTGCATATCAAGCAAGTCAAGGTGGCGCAACCTTTTAAGTCGATATATAAAGCTGCAGGGAAAAGCAAAAAGGAAAACCTAGGCGAGAGCAAGAGCAAGGGCTGAGTAGCGGCAAAAGCAAGCAAAAGGCAATAAGCAATTGGTTGGCTTAAATGCTTCGATGAGCAAAGTGTTTCTCTACTTGTGCTGCCACTGAGTGTGCAGTGAGCGTTCCAGCTTCTGTTTCTGCTGATTCGTAAAACACTTTGAGTCAGCTTGTGCATGTGTGTATGAGCGTGCAAATGAATGAGTCCAATTTACGTTTATCGGCCCAGACATTTAGGCCTAATTCACTTAGTGGTCAGCTGGCCATACCTGTTACACAGCCAGCTTAGCTATGCTGTGTCATAGAAGTTTGCTCAGCATTAACTAATCAAAGAGAGTTAAGTTGGCTAATGGAAATCTGGGAGACACGTTAAGCCACGTTAAGTTAATATTAAATATTTAATTTGCTATTAACTCTCTCACAGCAAGGACAGCTACAGCTATCAGCATAACTACGTGGATCGCGTGCGCCTGGAGGACACCAACGGCACTCTTTACCAGCAGCAGCAGCAGCACCACCAGCACCACGCCCACCACCACCAGAAGGCCACGCACGATCCACGCTGTCCACAGCTGCGCGCCGCTGGCTGGCGACACACGCACAAATCTGTCTCGCATCTCGATTTGGCCACCAGCTGCCACGGCGCAGCTGGCGCTGGCATAGATCACAGGCAGAGGCAGCTGTTGCACCATCAGCCGCACCACCCGCACCATCCACAGCCGCCGCTGACGCCGCACGCCCAGCCGCATTGGACGCAGTGCCGCGTGGGCATCGCCAACGCTGTTGGCCAGGGTCAGCTGAGGAACGCGCGCTCTTTGGACTACACGCAGCTGGAGCGTGAGGAGAACGCCTTGGACATAGCCGAGTTCTATTGGCGCTTCGATGCGGAAGCGCCGCTTGAGCAGCTCGACAACTACGCGGGTGAGTGGGCCAGCGGCCAGCCTTCAGTGGAATGCACCCAAGCATAACACAAAATTGAATTGCCTTTCAGTCAATGATAACTACGAGCCAGCAGCGCCCTCGCCCGCGGCCACAACACCAGTAGCCAACACCGCCGCCGCCGCACAAGCGGGCACAGCAGCAGCCACTGCGGAGGCAGCAGCAGCAGCAGCAGCTGGGGCAGGTGCCACAGCGACAGTTACTGCCACATTCCTTGACTTTGGCAGCGAATCGTGCAGCTTGCGCAGATCGCGCAGCTTGGCCGTGATACGTGAGGAGACATTTAGCGATCTGCAAATTGGCTCCGCAAACAGCAGTCGCCGGCGATCGCAGCTCATACCGCGTGCGCGGCTAGTTAATCGCGGTTTTTTCCGCGAATCGCCAAGGTGAGTCATTATGGCCAAAATAAGAGATATATGAACAATACACTAGACTGCAAACTGGGCAAACTGAGATTGATAATATAAATGAAGGCAGCACAAGGAATGAATATATATATACTATATACTATCTTCTATAAAACCCTGTCCAGCACACAACTTAAGCCTTCTATAGGCCCCACCCGCCCCACTCTTCAAATACCTTTCTCAAATGTGTTTTAATACTGTTCCCAGTCAACTGGCACGTGTGAACCGTCAGAGCTTAATTAGTCATGCCAAAATCTATAATAGAATCAGCCCATAATGGCAGTGCTCATAATGAAGTTTCATTACTCTGCTGTCTAGTGTATGACTGGCAGCTAAACACGCATACGCCACGTCTAACGCAAAGCGTTCGGCGTAGTCAAAGCTGCTTTGCGGCGAGCATCTTTTCAGTTGTTACGCGACGCTTGCGGCCTGCTCAACAGGTGAGCGCAATTGTTTCCAGATTGCCGATTGCCAATCGCTTCAGAGTTGTTTGTATTGTGAACGCAGTGCGTGCCAATCGCGCCGATTGCATAAGCGCTTCTCTTAATTGAGCTCAAAAGTTGTGTGGCAAGTGGCAAGTGGCATGCTTGACAGTTGCACCAGCGCATCTGATTTACGTCGCCCTTAGCCAGGACACCATTAAGCAGCTGTCTCCGCTTGCAGTTTCAGTGGCTGTTGCTGTCACAGCTTTGCCCTCGGCTTTCATTTAATTTGCCGCAAATCGTGGGCTAAACAGCGACTAAGTGCAACGTGAGCTGTTAACTGAGACGGGGCGTGGCTCCGCTTGGATCGAAGGTTGAGCACGTAAAGTACAAAGAAAATTACGGCAAATGCGCGATAATAAAAGCTTAGTTGGGTTCATGACATGCATCAAGCGAGCTGACTGCGAGCTGACTGCGAGCTTAGCTCAGGCCGTGATAAATATCTAGAAAAACATTTAACAAATTTGTCAAGTTGTCAGTCCGATAGCAGAGAGCTGGCATTTTAGTCCAGTTGAACTCCAGATTATCCTGCGGCTGTTGCCTTCTCCGTTTGCCATTTGTTTATGGGATAAACTGACTATTAAATCGAATTGATTGTGTGCCAATGCCAAAGCAATTGTTTAGCTGGCAGCCGGAGCTCAATGCCCAAACAAGGCCAGACTGTGAGAGACAATCGCCGAGCTTGGCTATAATTTAGTTTTGATAACAACCAACAATCAACAAATGCAAACGCTAAACAATAGCATCATTATAATCTCAATTCCCATTTCGATTCGACGCCCCCGACAGACTGCACGGCAAACAGCAGCAGCACAGCGAGCAGACAGAGGCCGAGGCGGAGGACACCCAGAGCAATACGAGCGGCGCAACCACTTGCGATTCGCATCAGCAGCAGCACCAGCAGCTGCAACAGCAGCAACAGCAGCAACAGCAACAACAGCAACATAAGCATCATCAGTGTCCACAGAGGCAGCGACATCAGCGCGACGCGCGTGATTTTGACGTTTATTACGATAATCTTAAGCGCTTGGACGCCTTGGCACTGGGCCTGAGCGAGCAGCTGCATCCGTGGCACAACGACAAGAGCGATTTGGAGAGCTTGAATTCGGATTACTTCAAGAACTCGCTGCATCAGAGCCACTCAGAGCAGCAGCAGCAGCCGACCTCGCTTGAATTTGAGGCACTTGAGCAAGCGGTGACCCTGCTCAGCGAGAGGCCACGCATCTACCAATCCCGGCGCCAGCAGCAGCAGCACAGGGCACACCTTCACTGCCACCAGCAGCGACACATTGATCTGGGCGGCGAGTCCTGCCCCGAGCTCAGTCAGAGCAGCGTCTTCCCAGAGACGACCACCAGCAACTCGGACGATCAAACCGACAGTCCCTCGCTCTCCGAGCAGGAGTACGATCTGACGCACATCGAGCAAATCTTTGAGAAGAGCGACTCGGGCGAGGTGGAGGAGAGCTACGAGCTGATCAGCCTGACAACCACGACGCGCACGCGCTTCGAGAGCAGCGAAGAGGAGCACGGCGAGGAGCCGGACTTCACCGAAGCAGAGCAGAGCCTAACCACGCCCACTGACACAGCAGCCAGCGACAGCGACGGCACCCTAAAGCGAGCTCATAGCGATCAGTTGGACAAGCTCATTGCCTACGACTCGGTCTACTTGTCGTCCGAGGACAGCTCCGAGTGCACGCTGATAGGCGAGAGCTGCGACAGCTTCACGAACTGCCTGGAGAGCGGCGAGTTGGAGACACGCAGCCTGCTGCATATATCAATAGAGGATACTGTGTACGAGCCCCAGCCAAAGCAGCACAAAAAGGAAGGGGAGCAGGAGCAGGAGCAGCCACTGCTGGCCACAGCCAAGGTAGAGGCACAGCTATACACACAGGTGCTCAAGGTCGAGCAGGCGCCCCCCAGCAGCAGCAGCCCCAATGTGGGCCTCACCTCCAGTGCAGCGAGCAAGCCGAGAATTCTGAGTGTGGTCGAGAAACGGAAACTGAAGCAGGAAGAGCTCAAGCAGTCCGCTCCGCCCGAGCTCAAGCGCCAGGCAACTGACAGCTTTGTGGTGACGACGACGCACAAATCGAATCTCACTGAGAACCAGTATCACAGTCTGCCGGACGTGAATATTGGTGTAAGTCTCAAAGTTTGCGAGAATATTGACAAGGAGCTCAGGACATCCTACAATCTGCAGCGTCAGCAGCAGCGCAAGGAGTCCAAGCGACAGAAGGGCGGCGAGAGCGGGGAGGTGACACGGGCAGAGACCTACGATTCCATAAGACGCTTTGGCCGCGCTCACCAAAAGGCCAGGCAGAAGGAGTACGAGGAGCGGGAAAGGCAGCGCGAGAGGGCAGAGTCCACTCACGCGGCGAAAAAGGAAACCAAGCAGCAGGCAGCGCCGGAGCAGAGTCAAGAGGAGGAATTGCCGGCGCCAATTGACGCTGAGCAGAGCACTGAAGCGGAAGAGGAGCCACTGCCACCACCACCACCGCCCCTGGCGGACGACGAGCTAAACGAACACTATTCAAATAACGAGAGCGATAACGATAACAGCAACGATAACGATAACCAATCAGTGTCCCTCGCTCAGCTCGAGCAACCCAAGGAGGCGCCCGTCATTGAGGTGGCCAATTTCAGTAAGCTAATTGAGCGACGCGCCCAGGAGATCAGGCAGCGCGCCAAGGAACCGCCCCAGGAGCCAGCCCAGCCGCCATCCTTTCGCATCATTGTCACCGACGCCCAGAACAACATAATTCAAACGGAAGCGATTCAGGACGAGCACAGCAAGGCAAGCACAGCGCCCCCATCTGTCCCATCCATCCCATCAGCCCACTCCAGTTCGCAGCGCTCGCTGCGTCGCGCCAGCAGCTCAGCGGGTGGCAAGCCGCCAGAGCGACGAGTGCTCAGCGCCGGAGCGGCCATTTATAAGGCCAGACCCATTAAGGTGCTTTCAACGGCCGGCAGCGATTCATTTGGGCGACAGAAAATGTCGCGACCGCAAATCCTGCATGTTGTGGACAGCAGCGGCGGCAGCAGCTGTGCCAACGGAGCCGGCAGCCTGCGGCGACGCAGCAGCGCCCGCAGCCTTGCCAGCACTGTCAGCCATGAGGGGGGCGCGGGGGCCACGGAATATCTGCAAAAAGTGGATGCGGTGAAATGTTATTGGAACCGGCTGGCGGGCAACGAGCCAGCCAATGGAGAAACCAACATTGCCGACCAGAGCTCGCGGCTCGATTTCCAGCTGGGCACCAAAGTGACGCCGGAGAGCGAGAAGCCGCCCGCAGGCGGCAGCAGCGGCGACTACTGCAGCATCATGCCGCCCTCGATTGAGATTGTGGAGCTGGGCGACGGAGCGCAGAAGGCGACGATTGTCAGCGCCGCGCAGCAGGAGCGGCCGGGCGACGACGAGGATGACGAGGATGCGGCCCAGTTTGATCACATACGCTACAAGGTGGTCAAGTCCCAGCAGCTCATTCGCAGCAACATTCTGACCACGCGCAACAAGAAGGAGGCGCAGTTCGATGGCCTCATCCAATACCTGCAGGACTACAGCTTCCAGGAGCTGTTGAGCAACAACAATGTGGTTATTGTCGAGCCGGTGCGTACGAAAATCGAACTGCCCTTAACCGTGGGTGTGGCATCAGTGCCACCGCCAAAGCCGCCCAGGCAAAACGCCCAGTTGCTCGGCACGGCGCCCAAGAAGGTAAGACAGCGGCAGGTGGGCGGCTCAGGTGCAAAGAGGCACTTCTTCTACCAGCCCGTCAGGGTGAACAGGGAACTCTATGAGGAGGAGCTGCCCGATCCGGACACCGTGCGCAATGTGCGTCGCTTCTTCGAGCAAAACGTGCTGCCCACACCTGGCCAAGGCATCCTCGTCCACTCGCAGCAAAAGTTTGGCGGCTCCGCCTGCCAGCTGAGCCCGAAGAGCCGACGTGCACATGGCTATCGCTATCTGACCATAGACACGAGCTATGGCGGAGCAGCCGGCGGCACCGCCTTGGCCGAGGAGCAGCCCAAGGGTATGGAGCTGCTGGAGGAGCACAAGGTCAAGCACTGGGACAACGCCAGCCTCTCGAGCGGCATATCCAGCGGAGACCTGTCGTCGCCCTGCGGCGAGTGCCACAATCAGACCGAGGCGCCGGCCAAGGAGTCGCCCGTGATGGCATGCAAGGGCGTGCACGTGCTGGACGTGGTGAGGCGCCACAACAGCAATGCGGCGAATGCCAAGGCCAGAGCCAAGCTGGCCAGCCGGCGCACCTGGTGCGTGGGCGGGGCGGCAGGTGACTCGCGCTACCGACAAATTTACGAGCACAATTTGGGACAGGCACAGCTGGAGGCGGACGCCCAAGATGAGAACGAGGGGCAGGCGAACGATAATCATGAGGAGGACAATGAGGCCGATGATGTGGAGACGGACATGTGCGAGTCATACTATGTGAGCAATGTAAGTAGATGTCCAAATGTCCAGCAACGAGCTGCGTGCGCCTTTATGGACCATTACGCTTTGATGACAGCGCATTAAGCTGACGGGCCAAGCCCACTTCCCACTTCCCACTCACTCCCACTCCCACTCCCGCTCCCTCTTTCTTTTGTACTATAGGACGTGCTGGCTAAAATACGAGAGTGCGGCTCCACAGTCACCTACTACGGCGGCAAAGTGCTGGAGCGACCGGCGCCCACAACATCGACAGCAGCAACGGCAGCAACAACGGCAACGGCAATGCAGATAAATCCAGAGTTGATTAATGGAAATTCGAGCAGTGCTACACGCCTGCGAGTGCGCCAAATCGAGTCGTGCAACGCCTGTCCGCCCCGTGAGAGCTGTACGCACGAGCAGGAGCAGCAACAGGACTCGTATCAGGGTAAGCGTACGCTTCACTAGTAATCACGTGCTCACAATGCATTTCATCATTCTCCCTCCACTCTCTCCCGCTCTCTCCTCCGGTTGCAGGCATTAAGTTCAAGCTGGTCAAGTCAAACAGCTGCAGCAGCCGGCTGGAGCTGGCGGGCACGGATGAAGGTGACTCCTTGCTGGCTGACAGCGAAGTAGTGCGCAAAATGGTTCATCACTTTGAGTGCAGCCAGCAGCAGCCGGCAGCGGGCGATGGCAATCTGACCATTAACAGCCAAAGCACCGCCGCCGCCGCCAAGAAAGCTCAGCTGCCCGAGGCGACAGCTCGCCGACAAGTGACAGTAAATAATCACATCAATGTGCTGCGAGAGGCCACGCAGGCGGAGCTGAGTGAGTCCCAAGATGTGCATGATAAGCAGAATGGAGGCGCTGCGACTTATCAGAGCCAGGCTATGAACATACGGCTCGACTTGAGTGCGGGGCGTGGCAGCGGCAGCGCCGATAAGCCGGGCACTAACAGCAAAGTGTGCCGCAATAAAAATGTGGACTTGGCCTATACGCTGGCCAAACAGCCGGAAGCTAAGCCCGGGCACGTTGTCAACCCGAGCACGCCCACTGCCAATCAGCAAACATTAATGAAATTGACCAAGAAGCCGGAAATCACAGCTCGTGAACAAATCATCGTGCCTGTGGAAATACACCAAACACAACAGCAACAGCAACAGCAACAGCAGCAACAACAACAGCAAACAACAATGAATCAGGAGCGTAGACTGAGCAATGCAAGCAGCAGTGCATCCATCGTGGACAAAGCTGTGGTGCGACACTACGTGGCCAATGACAAGAGCATCTACGAGCGACGCAAGTACGATGAGATCGAGTTTGAGGAGTTCGAAGTCTACGATCCAGCCAAGGAGCTCGAGCGTCAACAGCAGGAGCAGCAGGAGCAGCTGGCCGAGCAGGCCGAACAGTCGGATCAGGCAGAGCTCTCCAGAGACTCCATAGACAAAAGGCAGACGGATGGCGAGCTCTATGACAGCCTCGACGATAGAATGTAACAGAGAATGCTCAAGTGGAAATCAAGCAACGACTTTGTGGGCTTTGGGTAAACACGCTAAGGTTTATCTTTTAAGCTAAACATATATGGATTATAAATTATATAGCCTAGCATTATATAAGCGCGCAGCTTTACAGGTAAAGCCAAAAACAAAATAATGAAAGAGACAACAAAAATACCCAAAAATATATATATAAATATATTATAATCTAAAAGAGCTCAGCTTTCATTTAATACCAGCCAGTTTATTTATTTATAAATTATTGAAGGCTGTGGAATGGATTTTGTAATTACGGTTGACATTGCGGTTGCATTTGCAGGGGTTGATCAAACCAGGGGGCTGAGATAATTGCAGTCATTAATTGAGGGTGAGTTCAACTAATCTGTAACTAAACGACAATTTATGTCAAATTATGCTTAAATGTTCGAATCAATTAAAGCATTTAATTGGCAGCTCAATAAGTAGAAAGAAATATGTTCAATAATATATAGGAAATATATATATAGAAATTGAATAGATATATTTTTTGATTTTTTGCTTAGCTGCAGTATTATTTTTATTATAGGCTTGGGATAGTTCTTGAGTTGATAGTTCATTATAAATAGCTGATATATATTTAGAATAGTTTCACAGACGCATTTACGCTATGGATTCTGGTCTGTGATGTCTGTGCACATCTGATATAGAAATTTAGTTATTTTTGCTTCTGTTCTTTACTTGCTCCAGCTCCGTTTTACAGGCTTCTTATTCCTTCCGTAACTTTTCAAAATCTGGTCTTTCTTAAACTCTTCTGTTTTGGGCATTTGTCAGTCAGCCAATTGTCTAATTAGTTAACAAACTACAGTTACTTACTGTATTCTATCACACTCAGGTATTTCTGTTTTTTAGGCAAGGGCCTTCTTTCGCCTTCGACACTTTGTTGCACGTTTTTGTACTGCGGTCGAACTGGCTTTGATACATTCAGGCGATTTTTCAATTCGTTGAACCGTTTCCGGTCCTGGTAAAGCTGCCACCTTATGCGGGCGATATTCATATTCGAATTATGCATCTTTCGCTTGGTCAGAAACGAATTCATCCTATCCGCTAAGTCGGGTTTCCGATTGTATTTGTCGTCAAATGCGCCCTTCAACACTGTAAATGAGGCTGAATGAATCGGCTCGTATAGCATGATTCCCAAACTATGCCAACGAGCCGAGCCGAGCCAGCCACTCGACTCCAATCAATTTTCATATTAAAGTCAAATATGTACGAAAACATTGACAGTGGGTAAACATGCAAAGGATTCTCTTACCGGTGGCCGCGGATTGCTTTTTGTGCTTGTCGTGCTTTTTCCGCCAGTTCTCATCGTCGTCATCCGAAGTCGTTGATGAGGCAAAATTTCTGTGCTGTTGTTGCTCAACGACGGGCCAGACGCGCTGCGACGAAGAGAAGAAAAATGTTGTTAAATTAACATTAATGAATACATTACGGCTTATTGATTGTGGCTGAAATTGGCCATAGATCTGGCGACTGCCAAAAGGCATTAATGCACACATCCCTCTCCCTCTCTCTTTATATACATATATATTGATTAAAAGAGACAAGTGTGAATCACCCGGCCAAGCTGCCTACGGCGTATGTGCCGTGCATGTCTCAGCCATTCCTAATTAAGTTAAAATGCTCCCCAGCGAAATCACGTGCCTTCCATAACCAAGCGGCAGAGGAGGGGGGAGAGAGTAAAAGCCACAAAATAAAGGAGCATCATGCGTTGCCCCCTGCCCCAGCCCCAGCCCCAGCTCCAGTTCCAGCAGGTAGATCTAGCGCAAGTAAATTGCTGATGGGAGTTGATGGGCGGCTGGATAATAACAAGGCACATTTTGTGCTCTCTCTCTCTCTCTCTCTCTTACTCTCTCACTCAGTCTGTCTCCCTCTGCTGCTGATTGCGGGCAACGTTGCGTATGAGCAATCTCACGCACACAGCACGCAACTGAAAAGTTTTTTTTTCTCTTTATTTTATTTTATTTTTTATTTGATTCCAACTCAACTGGGAAAAACGCAAAAGAAAATCGAAACTGAAACTGTTTACCGTCTCATCTTGCCACATACACAGAAATATGAAGGCAAGACAGCAACTGAGCCGAGAGTCCGGAGTCGGGAGTCAGTTGTATGATATGCAGTCGCCAGACAGTTGAGGTGACAATGATTAAAATGAAAACCATCAACGGTAAAGACATCAAAATAATGACTCTTATCAGAACTTTCGTCAAAAATGTGTATTTTTTAAATTGGAATTTTCATTTTCGTGTTTGGCTCTTTGGATTTTGCCCTCGACTTCAATCAAGCGCTTCAATAATTCAACAACTTTTGGTGCGCTCGCAGCTGAGTAATTGAAATCTAAATAGTAAATAAATGAGGGAGGGCAAAAGGCGCATATATATGAATATATATATATATATATATATATATATATAAATATATATATATATTGCGTAGCAGCTGAGCATAAACCAAGCATATGCATTTCTCTAGTTTTTTCCATGCTCTGGCATTTATGATTTGTGATTTGTATTTGCTGTCGGTCGGGCTGCGTATTATTGATGAAGAGCCTGCACTCGGCTGCCAGCTGCTTGATGGTGCCATAACAATTTGACAGCACGTTTCAAACAACAACTGGGCGAGGCTCACACGCATTCAATAAATGATAGATTGTGCGCCGAGTCGGGGCTCCAAATTGCAAATAAAATGCAAAACTTGGCAAATTGAGTTGCCGAGTGTGGCCAAAACTGTCAGCCAACATTAGAAGCTAACAAATGAAACGTTTTTTGAGGCGCATAAATTTAACAAGCTCCGACAGCCACCCAAGTCCTGTCAAGCCACCAAACAACCAAAAAGTATGCCACACGCTGCCATTGTTGTTGTTGCTTTTTGGGCAGTGCTGAAGGCAAAAGTTTTTATGATCATCCAAGTAAATTGAAATCACAGGCGCTCGAAATGCGGAAACGCAGCCGTCTGCTGAGCTTATGGCTTTAAATGAAAATGAAAATGAGAATGAAAATGAAAATGTTATTTCATAAAGTACACCTGCCGGAGCACGGGAGAGGTTGATGCCACCACCCAGCAGCAGCTTAAACTTAATTTGTACTTTGGGGACAACTTTACAGGGCAGCCAAGTCAAAGCACAAATGTGTGCGTGGGCGTGGCCTATGCGGCGACATATTGCAGGAATCGTTTCATATTGTGCAGAGAACAATGGGGCCGCAGCTGAGATGAACTAATTCGGGTCTAAGCAAGCGCAAACAAACAAGCAACAGCCAACAGACAACAAACAGAACATACGCGCAACACACAAACAGGCATTAACGACTCAACTGAGCCGAGCTGACAAAAGAGCTTTCAGCGAGGGCAGCGCGAAAGCACAGGGAAAGAGCAGACATAAAGGCAGCTAAGTACACACGGCAGCCCACCTAGGCTACAAAAGCAAACAGCCCGAGTGCAGTCAGCATGCAGAGCCTAGCAGATGTTCCTTAAAACTCTTTCGCGACTCTTGCAGACGCTCAGCAGCGTCTAGAACTATTCTCTGACTTGCCCATAAACATAAAAACTTGCATGTTTTCATTGCATACTTTTAGGCGCCAACTAAAAACCCGCTTTAACACTGAATTTCTGCTTAAGTCACATTATTTAAGCCTCGCTAAGCTTCATGCATTCATAAATTATGCCCATTTATTAATCAAATATTATCTTAGCTAATTTATAAATTCTGACAACAGCAAGGAAACTGCTTTAATAACAATCAACGCGAAGAGCTAACAAGCCATCAGCTTAAGTTGATATTTGGCTTAAAAAAATGAAAACACCATCAAAAGCATACAATGAAAAGTTGGCCAGGCCAAAAGCGACTTTCATTCATGGAACAGAGCAACAAAACACAGCATGCCATTCAAAGCAGAGGGCTGCAGAACATGAACCCTTTCTAGCCCGCCCTTCGGTTGGCTCGTGAAAAGTTGGCTTTGTGCCAATTGTCTGGCAACGCTTAACAAAGTCGCGTGTCAAGTGTCGCATGCGGCCCAGCACAGCTCAGCCCAGCCCAGGTCCAAGCCAACTCGAAAGCTGGCCAGGTATACCCTTTCAAGCAGCTGTTAGGGCTGTTAACGCTTTTGATTGCCATTGAAAGCGTAATTAAAGTCAACAAATGGAAAGCATAATTCAACACTTACACAACATAATTGAAGCTTGCCAAGCATATTTACGAGCCATCAAAACAGACACCGCACAATAGAGAATATGAGCAATAAAAAGGGCGTAAAAATAACTGAAACACAATTGACCTTGACTTGCGTTGGATGTATGACAAACAGCCACGCCCACAAGGCGGTAAACCATAAACGAGATAAACGTAATGAATATCTAATATATAAATATATAATATATATATAAATGAGCGCTGTCTCGATCGAATTCTATAAATATTTAAACCGAAAAGTCCGCAGCTAAAAAATAATAATAAATTAGACGCATGGGTTTCGCTTAAATATATACTGAATAAACATAAGAAAAAGTCGGCATGTCTATAGCAAGTTGGCTGTTTTTTTCTTTTTTGTTTTTTGCATTGAGTAAATAGAAATACATTTTCAACGCGTAAACATTCAGAGGTAGTTGAAATGCGAGCAAGAGACCAGGGCAGGTAAGCGAATTGAGTAAACAAGCAATGGAAAAGCCAGGCGAAGCAGCAGCAGCTGCTGAACGGCAACGGCAACGGCAAAGGCAAAGGCGCTGAGACTATCAAAAATATCAACGAGAATGTCAGAAAAATGTGTTGTGCTCTGGCAGAATAGAAAAGCAGATAAAAGCGAGGCAGACAAACTAAAATTAGTAACAGATACAGCCAAACATCCCTGTGGATGTATTAGAGAATGAAATGAATTTCGGCGAACAAATCAAAAGAAAGATATGGGAAAGCAATGTGCAAAACGTTTATGCCATTTGTCGCCGCAGTCATAATTTAGAAATGGGTAAAAAGACAGCTGCTAGGTGGCTATTTGGACGACTTATAAACATGGCCAACACATGCCAAAGAGCAAGGAACAAAGCAAGCTACTTAGTACACACAGCTCGCCCTTTCAGTCGCTGTCGGCTCTCTCTGCCAGATTCTGTCTGCTGTTCCGGGCAGAGGGAATATGTTTTATGGCCCACTTTGGAATGGCGAATGCACCTTATGGGAATTGGGCGACGCATTTAGCCTAAACACATTTGAATTATTGTCCTTGGCAGAGTGGTTGGCCCCACTCGGCGTATGCGAGACAATAGACATTGCACGTTACGTATACGTCATGACGGCCATTACGTTTTTAGGCAATTACAGCAAGAATTAAAGGCCGACGGTAAATGAAGTTAGCTAAATAAATGAATTCAGCTTATTGAAAATGCAAGTTAATTACGCTCTTATTTAATGACTAAACGCCTAGGCACACATTATCGGTTCTAAACTGGTGAAACACTACAATTCGCCCTGCGGCCAACGTCAAAAGCACTAATATTTACATACTGCTGGCCCAGCGCCAACAGGCAACACAAAGTGGATGAACCTCACGTATATAGGGACAGAGAGCGAGAGAGAGAGGGAGAGAGAGAGAGAGTAGCTAACATGGAACTGGAGCTGGCGTCAACAAATTGAGGCATTAAAACAGTCGAGCAATTTAAAGGATGTAAACGGATGCCCGTTAGCTGAGCCAAGCATAAACTCCCGGATACGCCAAGTGCGTGCCAAGTTACAGCCCGTAATAACAGAAACGGCAAAAATACTCCACTTTATGCTAGCGGCAATTATACCAGCATCACTGAGCCAGCTGAGTAATTGCATTAATCATTTAAACAAGTTAAACAATAACACATCTCGATACATTAAATTTCTGATAAAGCTAAAATAATAGAAAAATAAGTTCGTGACGTGACCGCACACTCAACAGCTTGAGAATATGTATTTTTAATAATTTATTTTAGATAGCAAATAGCGAAAGAAAAAAGAGAAAGAGAAAGAAGCTGAAGAGGCTTTAGTAAGCCAGCTGCCAGCAGTCAGCTGCACGAAAAATATGTTAAGCTTAACGCCACACACAAAAAGAAGAGCGAAACGAAAAATGTAGATCTTACATCAAGACGTATCCTTTGACTTTTTTGCATGTCCATGAGTGGGTGGGCGTGTGGGTGCGAGTCCTCTCTGCATGCGCTTTTTGGCAATGCAGACTCAAGGCGTCAACTATAAAGGCACGAACCAGTTTAATTTGCTTACAATTAGATGGGAGCATAGCATTAGGCAAATGCTGAGCGCAGGAAGAAAGGACACGCCTTGCTAGCCTTGCTGCAGAGCGCGACCAACGGCGCGTGATTATAAGGAGACAAAAAATATAGCGAGGCGTGTCAACTGAAAATGCCAACACAACTGAAACGTGGCTGCTTTAAGTGGCTCACAAGCTGAGCCAGCTCCTACCAACAGGACATGCAAACGACATAATTCAGGGAGTTTATAGTAATAAGCAAGCCGGCAGCAGGAAATTCGGGCGCAAACTAAGCTCCAACACACTTCACAAATGCTCTAACAATGGTAACTTTAGAAGACACATTTATGTATTTAATTTTAATGAGATAGTCAAATATCTTAGTCTTTATAATTTACAAGATTTAGTCTAAGCTTGATATAAATATTTATTTATTTTAATCAGAAATTTTTCTTTAAATGGCAAGAAATATTCTTAATAATTTCACTGCTATATTATATTCTATATATTTTTAATTTAAATATATTTATTTTATTACAACAATAAAATGATATATTATTTTATATATGTATATATATAATTTTAATTTCTCAAAATCTTTTCAGGTACACAAATTAATTTGAAATTTTATAATTACTAACATCCTCTAAGTACAGCCATGCACTTACAAATCCAACTAGTTAGCACCCAATTAAGACTGTCGAGCTAGTCGCCTACCTTTTTCCATGTGCTCAGCCACAACTCACCAAAAATATATATAATCCAAAGCAATTTATGTAGCTCATTTTGTGCCGAGTTGCTTTAGGAGTGAAACATTTGCATATAATAGGAAAATTTGCACTCGTGGCACAGGGAAGCTGAGCAGCTGACAGGGCTGGCAACTGGGACTGGGACTGGGACTGGGACTGGGACTGAGAGTTGGCAGCTGAGATGGAGCAGCTTCTTAGGTAGCTGGGCTGTGGGCAGGCGGCACTCAACAGGGCACAGAATAGACAAGCATAGCAAGTGGGCGTAGTCTTAGACACGCCCTGAATTATTAACAGGCTTTTTATGCAGTTAACTTGGGGGTTTTCTCTCTGTGGCTTTTGTTGTTGCAGAACCTTTTAAATGCCTGGAAATTTATGCAAAGATTTTGGGTGAACAACGCTCGCTCCCTCTCTCACTCTCTCTTTGATTAGGGCCCCTCGCGTAGCGCTTACAATCTAAATATTTGCTATATAAATTAGAGAGTCAGCTTCAAGTGCTACTCAACAGGGTTGTTGTTGCGTGTTGTTTGTTGTTTGGCCAACGCATTATCAACAAGCAGAACCAATAAATTTAGTTTAAATCTGTGCCCCAGCTCAGCAAATATTCTTGAGCGCCCTTTAATGGACGACCCCATTTGGGGGCATAATTTATGCATGGCCTTAAAGTGTTTTATGTTCGATGGTCAATAAAGGCCGCGAATTCAATTGCGATGAATTCATAAGCGAAAATATTTGCATTAGCTAAACACACGCGACGTTCTCTATTGCTGATAGGAGTTATCAAACGGGGCTGATAAGGCCAAGAGCCGAGTAACTGTCAAACTTTTTAGTGACAGTTTTGCAGCCACTGCATTTTATCAGCTACTCGTAGCACTGCAGTTAGTTCAACATGTGTTTTTATGGCTGCATGTGGCAGGAATAACAAGAAAGCGAAGGGGCAAGTCAAAGCACAGCAGTGGCAAAAGCAATATAGTCGTTGGGGTGAGAGAATCGAGCTATAAAATCGCCATATCATGCTGGTGCTTAAACACCCACGCAGCACTTGCGGTTGGCATGCAGAGTGGGTGGGAGGTGGCAGCGGGTGGTTTGTTAGTGCAGTAAAAGTCAAGAGTAGAACAACAGCACGCAAGGCTAAACTAAGCTGAAAACCAATTGGTCAAGAGGTAAATTGAAATGGCAGACACCGCCCACCCACACCCACACCCACACCCACACCCACATACACCTATACAAATACTGACAGCTAAAGTTATATAGATCCTGTCAGCCACATTTGACATGAGCGACAAGTTCTAATGAGCATTTAGATACTGGAGAAGTGGATTAGAAGCGACTGCCTTAGGCCGTAGAGTCATCAACAAATCGTGTTTGTGTTAATTAGCAGCGAGTCCTTTGCCAAGGACTGCAGCGATAGCAAAATCCCGCCTTCTAGATACACAAAACTATGCCGCACATATGCAAATAACTTGCAGCTGCTTTCGCAGCATTTGCCCTTGGTTGGGTTTGCTCCGCTTGTATTTTTAGCTAGCTGAAAGATTTTGGCGTTCTGATAAATGTGGGAAAACGTGCAGAAGCTACGAGTTAACTGTTTGGCTGGCTGGCTGAATGCCCAGGAGAGTTCTCCAGCTAGGATAAGTCGTATAAAATGCAGATTTGCTGCGGTGGCTGTTTGCGAACGGGTTAAGCCAAATGGCTTTTCGGGGGCGCGCTGCCAGGTGGACGGAGGCTCAACCCTGTGCCCCACTTTAAGTTTGTCCAGCAAAGTTGCTGATCCCAAACAATGGCCGAAATCTGGAAGCGCGTTGCACTCCAGCTGCAGCCCAGAATTTGTTAATTGTCCAACTTAAGCCAATTGACTGAAATGTTTGAGTTAAAAGCAAACTTTAAGTGGTCTGCAAATATCCACGGCTCATTTGAGCAGACAAATAGAAAAACTGAACTTTGAAGCGGGTTTTAGCTGAAAGATAAAGAGTTCGCTAAACAGAGCAGAAGGCAGCGACAATACTGAGAAGTGGTGAGAGTTGTGCTGAAACTTTTATCTCACATAGTTGAAAGCATTAGAGATAGCATATACACTCTCCAGTTAGTTGACAGGGTATATAGGATTGGAGTGAAGATCATGAAATGTTTAAAGTTATTAAAAACTATTTTCCAGCTCTCTTTACCCAAACTCACTATGTAAACGGTGTATTGTGTGGTTGCCTTTACCCGCCTGCCTTTATTTGACTTGTTCTGATTTGCCTTCCAATAAAAAGCAAACTGTAAATATCATATAATGATAGTGAGCCTTATCGCGCCACTTGAAAGGGCAGCTAGCGATAGCTGGCGCGTTAAGAGACGTGGGATTGGAGATAAATATAAGACACACTTGAGGTATTAGCGATATCTAAAGTATAAATAAATATATTTATACATATATATATGAATAAAGTTATAGTAAATAACATATATATTATATTTTAAGTTTTTCTCAAGCCTTTATCTCGAGTATTACACGCTAACCTCTACAAAACAAAGCTTAATACATATATTAACGAATAATTACAACAATACTGACTATACCTATAGTATATAAGTGCATAAGCCGCTGTTGTGGCATGTTTTAATGGATCTAAATAGCTTTCGAGGGTCGTTGCACACTCAAAAATGTAAGTGCAATTGAAAATTAATCAATAAATGCGGTTCTTTTGTTCCCCATGCGCATAATGTTGCCTTGTTTTTGTTTTTGTTATTGTTCGAGCTGACTTTTGTTTATTTATGCAACAGGATAGCTGGCAGGATACTCTGGTATGCTGCATAAATCGGTGTATAACCGTGCCTTAATCAAATATCAATTGCATTTGTTTTTGTTTGCCTTCATATGGGCCAGTTTATTTACGGCATTGGCCCGAATAATAATTGTTGGCCAAAACGCAGCTGCCACGCCCCAACACCCAGCGCAAGCACTGCAATGCATTCAGCACAACAAAATACGACGGAATTGCCCGCTCCGGATGCATGAATTTTCGGAGGGCTGAAATGGGTCCGAGTCCAACGCACATTTTGTGTTCTGCGGCAGACCGAATGGCGCCAATAAAACTTTTTCCAAACATAAACAAGGGCAGATGGCTGGGTTAGGGGTAGGTGCCAGCCAAAATAACGGAACAAGAAAACAAGCTTTAGTTACAATTTGAAACAAAGCCCCGAAGTGTAAGCGAATTGGGAGATGAAAAGTAGAGCAAGAACGTGCCAAACTCGAAAATTATGGCAGGCACAGTATAGGGAAGACATGAAGATGACATCCTGTGTCGCCTCTATGCATGTGTGTGCGTGTGTGTGTGTGTGTGTGTGTTTGTTCAGTGCAATCAATGCTGTTGTTGTTGTTGTCGAGCTCGTTTTGTTGACTTTAATCAGCTTCTCTGCGATGCAAATTAAGTGCCAAAAACAACAACAACACGTGTCGGAGCACAAGAAAAACACGATTTAATGCAAATAATGTGCCGTTATATCTCTCGCGAGTATCAAATAATGTTGACAGGGTGCCCGACCGACCGCCCCCTCGACCCAGCCCAGCCGCTCTGCTGATAAAACTTTTGTCTCCTCTTTTTACAGCTCTTGTGACATTTTTTGTCAACATTTTTTGTTGTATTGTTTGGGTTGTATTTGCCGTCGCGACTCCCGCTTCCATTTACATAGGCAAGACAAATAAAAGTTCTACTCTCTCTCTCTCCTGACTCTCTTGCGCCCACTCTCTCTCTCTCTCTCTCTCTCTGCCTCGAACGATGAATTTTATCATTTGGTATGCAAATCGCGTTTGCCATAAAAGACCATGTTATGGACAGTGTGCGTAAATAATTTTGTTTTCCTGTGCCTTTCGCTGCGTGGGCTGTTAAATGTATCACCTGAGACTGGCTGCTGATAAAGTTGTCACTTCTTCGGAAAAGCCAGTGCAAAGTACTGATATGGGCTGACCCCTAAAGTGATGATTCACAGCACGACACGAGTTCAAATGAGCAACATGAGCGAAAGAGAGAGAGAGAGAGAGTTTGATTAAGCGGCAATCTAAGCGCATTCACACAGTTTGAGCTGCACTGAACGAAAACCGATCGCTCTCAATGTGAAATAAATGCGAAAACAAACACAGCGTCAATTTTACAGTTTGTTAGCACACACACACACCCATTCACACACAGAAATGTAGCTTAACATTACCTGCCAGCGCCATGTGACTCAATGTGAGAGCGAACTTCAATTGAAGTTTCAAGCAAAAACAACAAAAAAGGAAGACAAAGAGAGGGAGTGAGAGATACTGAGCTAGTGATGGGAGCGCATCGAAGTCTCCGTTGCGGTGTGTGTGCAAAAGCAAGCAACAAAAACAAAAGAAAGCATGTAAAAAAGACGAGCAAATAAAGAGCAGAGAATATAATATAATAGAATGTATACATATTTATGTGCGAATGTAAGAATATACAAATGTCTATATGTATGTATGTATGTACATATATAGTTATGTATAAGTATATTGTTATTGTGTTAGCATGTTGCTACTTTCGCATAAATTTTAATAATTTAAATGTGCACACGAACGTATTCCAACTCACGCATGTTGTATAATGTAAATATGTGTATATACATACATAAGTACATATGTACATACATATATGCAATAAACGTATACAAGCATACATATACATATGTTATACTTTTTTGGTCGCCGCCGGCAGCGAAGTCAAAGAACAAGTGTGTATATTTTTATAATTTCGAATAGTCGCCGGCAGACAACAGCTGCTCTCCCGGAGCGCCATACACGTGTGGGTGTTTATATATACATACATACAGACATACATACATATTTATATTTATAGGACGTTTCACTTACCAGCGTTGCGAAAGTCGCAGTCACCGGCCTGAAACGCCGGCCGTAGGGCTCGAACGGCCGCACTTTGCAACGACTCAACAGGAGCTGACTGATGTCGCCCAGGAAGGCGAGGCCGTGCCTGGACATGCTGTGGCGGCTGGAACTGGAGCTGGAACTGGTGCTAGTGCCAAACTTGGAACTTGCCACGCGAGATCACAGCAACAACAACAACAAAACAATTCACTGACTATGATGATTCACGAGAGCAGGAAACGAGGCGCTGCAAACGCAAGGGCAATGGCTGACGGGCGGGAGAGGGAGGCAGAAGCAATGAGTAAGAATCTTGCTACTGTCTCCGTTCTCTTATTGCTGTTGTTGTTGCTGTTATTATTATTGCTGTTGTTGTTGCTGTATTTTCACTTAGCTAATCGAAGTTAGCACTGCTTCAAACTTCATTTGAAATGGCTTTGGGAACTGAAAACGAATTTGCAATTTGTATTTGGGTTTTCTACAATTTAGAGCCGCGAATAGTTAAGGCTGAATGGCAAGGATGACAACTGAATTTATAAATATTGCTGTTCTTATTTAAACCGAAAATAAAACCAATAATTTCCGAATTTTTCAAAGACAAGCCTATAACAAAAACAAAAAAAGGTTCGTCTCCCCTGCCTTTTTAAATCCGACTGATTAAAATTTCGTTTTTTGTGCTTATGTTAAACAAAATGCAACAGTGCCACAACAACAGTAACAGTAACAGCAACAACAACTTCAGTGACAACAAGGCGGCGCGAAAGACGAGAATCGGACAATGAAGCAAAGGGTAAGAATTTACCGGTTTTAACTTTTTTTGTTTTTTTTTGCTATTTTCACAGAGAAACTAAACTCGGCACATGTTTCGCACAGAATGAAGAGATAGAGAGAGAGAGATGACTCCTGATGCTTTAGCTATTGATATTAACTGCGTTATATATATATTTTTTATTATTAATAATGAATTAAGCTTGAGCTGCGGCTTTGCCGTTTTTTTTTTGCTTCGCACTTTGCACTCTCGACTGGCATTGACTTTGGTATCGACGTCACTCTACGGCGGCGGCTTTATTGCTATTGTTGCACGGTGTTGTCTATTATTTAATTGAAATTCTAAATTTATAGAGCTTAGGCTCGAACGAAAGCATCCGCAATTCGCCAAAGAAGTAGCCGAACCGCGCGCGTGAAAGTTTGATAACAGACTGCTGTTAAAGTCCAATCAGACTGTTCGACCCCCCTTTGGCGCAATCGCATGTTAGGAGTTCGAAAGTTCGACAACAGCTGAGCTGTCTGGGCTGTTAATCGGTGCCGGCTGGTATGCAGTCACAACTTTCGATAAAAGGTAGTCACTCAAAAATGATTTAAAGCAATGCTATATTTTTATTGAATAATATTTGATGAAATGCAGAACAATATGTATTTATTTTCATTTATGCTTTATGATTATAAATTTGAATTTCTTTTTTAACAGCATGTTGTACTTAACAGTGCGCTAGGTGGCTGTCTGTTAAGTAACAGTTTCGTTAAGTGAGTATTTTCGTTAAGTACTAAATGTAAACTTCTAACGTTGCTGATGTGGCAACGCCAAATTGAGTAAATATACAGTATTGGTTTGGGCATTGGCTAAGCCAGCTGTTTATAGAGCAGTCCGTTGCGCGCCAATTTTCAAATAAATGAAAAATTCAAAATTCCTTTAAATTTTCGCTTTTATTATTGTCGCATTACGAATCTAAACTTTTAACTAGTTTATATATATATCCAACTATACAATATATAGAGCTTTGCTTAGTGCTTTAAACATAAAACTAGAAAGGTTTCATTTAAGCATTTTACTTGTCCTTCGCTGCGTTCGCCTAAAAACATTTATAATACACACTTAAAACAAATAGCAGCCTTATTCAAATACACTATATATCTATATATGTAACATATGTATAGCACTCGTAACTGTAAAGACGGGCCTCACAGTTTTGGCATGGATTTAAACTGTTAATCAAATATAGTATACAAATTGTCGAAAACATAAATATAGTTCAGTTAGTATTATCTCTGCAACTGTTTCTGTGTGTTGAGGAGTCTTTGATAACATAAATTGCTCTGAGGTATTAACGAAATGAATCAAGTCGCAGTTAATTGGGCGCATAATTACCGTTACACAACGCTCGCGTAATTGGCTCTGATTTTTATGGGTTTTACACACATTTCTCTGCCATATTTTAATAATTCATGTTTTTTGTCATTTGTCTTCTTCTTCGTCCTTGTATCATAACATTTTTTAAACAAAGCGCATGAAATGCATTTATGCATTTATTCATGATGCTTTCTGCTATAGATTACAATGAGAGAGACAGACAGACACATACACACATGCACAAATTCCATTATACTATTTACACAATTACGCACACCTATACACACATACACACACGCACACTCGCGCTAGTTAACTGTATTCAACTGCCAACTGCAGCGACATCATTAAATTGCAACAACAAGCAAGATTTATGCATATTCAAAGCAGCTAATTATGTATGTTTTTTTTTCTTCTTTGCTCTTTGTTGTTTCTGTTCGCTGTCGCTGGCGCTGCTTCTGTCTCTGTCTCTGCCGCTGTCTGTCTCTCTGCTAGCTTTCATAGTTCCAGGCGCCGCCGCTGCCGCCGCCGTCAGCTGTAGCCAGTGCAACTGTTTCCTGAGTTTCGCACGCATTTTGCGATATTTGCCAATTCCTAGACCAATTCCAAGTTCGACTGTGCCAATGGCCACGCCTCCAAACAGCTGCTATCACGTGCCCGTCGACAAATCATCCTTCAGCCACTGCGGTATGGGACGCGAACCAAGCTTCTTCAGCAGCTTTACCAGTGCCGTATTGTGGTTCAGATAGTAGCTAAAGAGGATGAGAGAAGGAGATAGTGTTAGTTAAAGTGAGCATAAGCAAAGACAAATTTCGAATTCGAACTCGAATTTTAAATTTAACGGCTGAAGCTCTTGGTTCATTGGAACTTGTTGAGCGTTCATGGATGATTCAAATGCGAATTTCGGGAATAAGACGTATTGACTTGATGCACATTGGTTCCGTCCCAGTTCCATGGCGGTTTTAAGCAGCAATTTCAAATTTCTGTGCTTCATCATCTATTATTGCCGCATCAGCTGCCTGTCTAATGAACTCCGTAAGCTTCTCCTGCTGCTGCTGCTTCAGGTTTCCTTTTCATATTTGATGCTCTCCCTATGGCGTCTAATAAAAGTGGCTCGTTTAGCTTGCTGGAATCACTGAATATAAAAAGGGCTCACACCAAACTGACAGCTGGCATCCGGAATTGCAGTAGTACAGCAAAGTGCACTTTCCACGGCCGCAAAAATGCCGCACACACAAAAAGCTGCCGACTCACAGCTCACAGCTCTTGCGACCTGCCCGCCCACTACTACTATTCTATCTACCGTAGGCACACACACACACACACTGACTGAGTCGTGTGTGTGTGTTCATTAATCCTTCACTCAAAGCAGCGTTGCCAGCGCCAACGTCGTCATCTGTCTGTCGCCCCAAAACCAACCCAAATCACTCATACGACCCGTTTTTTTATTCCGTTTGTCTCTTCCTTTGTTTCGGTTGTTTTTTGATCAGTATTTTTTTGGTTTTACTTACCGCTGCAGCAGCTTGGCACTGCGCTCATCCATTTGGGGATACTGCCGCCCCTTGGACTTGCCGAGGCATTTATTGCGCTTCTCGCTGACAGCCTGGCAGTAGAAGCCCTTTTTCACGTCGTAGCGCAGGTGATTGGAATAGTCGAGCAGCGGCTGGATTTTCAAAAAGCGCTGCAGCTCGTTCATCACATCGATGGGATTGAGCCGCAATTGCTCGCCGTCGATGATGTGCAGCTGCTGGGCGGGATAGTAGGCCAGCCAGTGCTCCAGATGCTGTGCGTACTTGCCCGGATTCAGGCAGCGATTGCGCAAATCCTTCAAAGCGCGCGGTGCCGAATCACTGGCAGTTATGACCTGGCCAAGAGCAAATGTCAAAAAGTTAAACACAAGACATATATATGTATATATAACTGGAGTTCAAGTGCTGTGACCAATTTAATGGTCTGCTTCAGACGTCGTTCGGGTCGAACACATGTCAAAAATGTAGAGCAAGCCAAGCATAATGGCAGCGGGGGCGGTGCGAGGGCGGGGCAGTGCAAACATGTGTTAAGCTGGCCAAAGCTGCAGCTGCAGCTGCAGGTGCAACTAAATATGCTGCAATTGGCATGGCTTGGCCAAAGCGGAATCTGCATGCAAATCGAAAAATGATGCCGACAAGTTGCTGCCCCTGACGGCGACAACAGCCCGAGCTGAGGGGTAAATAAAATCGAAAAGCGATTTTGTGGAGCGCCAAATGAATTTTCATTCTGAAGAGCAGCTCCTCCTCAAACTGGCACTGGCAGTGGCAATAAATGCCACATCAAACCAGTTGCAAGTGCAGCTTGCGGTTGCGTCTCCTGTGCCGCTTGGCTTAGCTCATGCCGAATTGATGTTTAGTTCATTAGATTTCAATGCATTTGCAGCTGACAGCTGTTGACTAATGAACAAAAACAATCTTGCCAAAAACAGAGCTGGCCAGCGCAGCCCAGCACGCCAGCCCCAGCTCTATATATATTCATGCATGGCAAGGAGCTGAAGCTGAAATTATATGGTTGTTAGGCTTTGAGCTTAATTGCTTACAAATTCTTGTCGGAGCACTCTCGTCGGACTCTCAACTCTATTTGAATACTTTTGCAGCTAGCAGATAAATTGCTATGAAAATGAAACTCTTTCATAAGGGACACAATTGGACAAGGGACTAGATATGCAAGGTACTTATTGCTCGAGCAGTAATTGCCGAAGAGTAGCTGAATACTGGTTAGATATTGCTTATAGCCAGGGACTAGATGACTAAGTTTGCGTGGGACTAACTAGTAGCCAAGTTAGGCTGGGGCCTATATGCCGCATACTGACTCTGAGATACTCTGTCTATGTATCTAAAGCTGAAGCAATCATAGATGCAGACTAGTTTCTGTAGAAAGACATAGAGTGAGGGTCCATAGTGCTTAGCTAACAATACTAACCAAGGATTTATATATAGTCATAGTATTCATAGTATTCACAGTATTCACAGCCATTCATACACCTCTATGCCGCAGACTCTCTCATGTATTCCAGCTCTCCACACTCACCTGATAGAAACTGTAGTTGTTGGCTATGACATCGCCATGCGCGCGCTGGTGCTGGTACCAGGAGTAGGCGCGCTTCGCTGGCGATATTAGTATGGTCACGATCTTGGCATGGGGCAGCAGCGCATGCGCTCGCTTGGGCACTGCCTCGCCATCGAAGTAGGTGGCGCTCTTCTCGAACATGTAGCGCGGCGTGCCCACGGCCGTGGGCATGGGGGAGCTGGTGTTGGGCAGCGTCTCCGAGGGAAAGAAGTCCATGTACCAGTCGAGGCCGCGGTAGTAGTTGTTGCCATTGAAGAACTGCACCTCCTCGAAGGTGTCCGGGCTGGGTATGTTGCTGGCCACGCTGCCGTGCATCGAGAGGAATGTGTAGAGGGCGGTGGTGCCCGTCTTCTGTGGCCCGATCACCAGGAATTTGGGCAGTGAGTCGCAGTTCTTGGTCTTGGACCAGATCTTCTTGTGGCGCGCATCGTCGCAGGGATTGCCCCAGACGGGATCCACCTCCTCGGGATGCAGGCGGAAGTACATCTCAGCCAGTTGGATGGGCGGTGCAGAGGCCAGCTTCAGGTTGGTCCAGCACTGCAGGAACTTGATGACCGATTGGAATGTGTAGAGCGCCAGGCGATCCGAGCCGTAGTTGGACATGTGCGTCATGAATATGTTGATGGGATTGTAGACAATCGTCTGGAACAGCTCGCCGCCCTGTATGGACTCGTCCAGCTTGTCCCGCCCGCCCGGATACCTGTCTATGTACATGGTGTGGGTGAACAGGCCACACGTCTGCCTCGGCAGCACCATTATGTTCCGATGGATGAAGCCACGACGCAGCCGAGCGGGTCGCAAATGTGGATACTCCTCCGTGGAGGTCACCTTGACATTCCACACCTGCTTCCAGGCCATGTAGAGCAGCTCGTGCGCCGGGTAGACACCCGAATGATGCGGCGATATGGAGTAGCCCGAGTTCGTGGGAATGTTGTGCTCCTTGGCGAAGGCGTAGTTCAGCTGCATCTCGGCCATGAGCAGGGTGAGGTTGTCGTAGAGATGCGGCTGCTGGTGCTTCCACATGTGCGAGAACCAGTTGAACTCCTGCACATTCTGCAGCAGGAAGTCGTCGCCCAGGTTCTCCTCCCTGGTGCCGTGATGATAGTACTTGCCGGAGAAGCCCAAATTGAAGCGGAATCCGGGCACCATGCCCCCGATGATCTTCTGCGTGGCAATCAGAGCGCGCACATCGTCCGGCCGCAGGCGTGTGCTCTTCTCGCCCACAAAGATGTCATCGATGTCCACCAGGATCATGCGCTCCAGGCTGAGACTCAGCTGGCCATGACTGAGGTAGCTAAGTGCGTCCAGGAAGACCAATCGATGCAGCCAAAAGCGCAAGCTGCTGCCGAAGAGCACGCGCTGTATGCCATCCAATTGGCCGCGATCCTGCAGCACCGTGGTGAGCGGCAGCTGCACCTGGCCCACACTGTCCGCCGGATACTCCTGGGTGTTGCGCTGCGCCCACTCCACCGGCTCGTAGGTGCTGTGGTTGTGCTGAAATACGGCCCAATCGTCGCCCGGCAGCGCTCCCCAGGCCGTTTCGCCGGCTCGCGTGAGACGCAGCACCGAGGAGCCGGGATTCAGGCTGGCGTCTCGCAGCCGCAGATTCGTGTGCACAAAGAGCGGAAAGTCGCGCAGCTGGGCGCCGACGAGCGTCTCCTCGCTGGGACTGACGAAGCCCACAATGCCCACCGAGTACTCGCGGCAATACTTGTCCAGCAGCTCACGATTCCACTTGTCCATGTTCAGATATTTGTCCAGATTCTCGAACACAATGACGCCATAGCGCCCTTTGTCCAGATTCGTCAGCACCGGCAGACTCTTGCCAGCCACCTCGATTTTATATCTGCAAAGGAGAAAAAGGAAGCCGTAAGATAAAGCAAAATGCAGTTAAATATTTGAGATGCTCGCCGCACGTACTACATTCCGGGTCAACATGACAATCGGAGAAAGAAATGGAAACTGAAACTGCTGGAATTTCAGTAGAATCCTGACAGAAGCTGTCAAAAGCAGAGACGCAAAAGGGGGTGCCAAACATAGAGACACGATGGGGAGGGGAGAGTGAGTGAGAAAGGGCTATAGTTTACTTGGCGTTGCATTTGACACCAGCTGTCACAAGCTATTTGCTACGACACTCAGCTGGTTATGGCAATCAAACGCTTTGCAATTTATGAACTATTAAAAGCATGCACAGAAAGGTATGAATTGAAAGTGACGCTGGCTGGGTCTGTTATAAATTTTAATAAATATTTAAAACTTAATATTTGATTAAACACTTTAGTCATATTTGCATTGCTTGCCGGGACTCCCTTATTAATATTCATAAATATTTTACACGCACACGAAACATACGAATACCCTGTAGGCGTGGCGTGGGCATATTGGCTTTAGAGCTACAATCTTATATGATATAGTATGACCTGATATGATATATGATATGATATGATATAGTATGTCCTGATATATTTTCTATCTTCAATCTACCACCTTCTGTCTTCTGTCTTCTACCTTCTACCTTCAATCTTCAATGTTCTATTTTCTATATTCTATATTCTATATTCTATATTCAATATTCTATATTCTATATTCTAAATTCTATATTCTATATTCTATATTCTATATTCTATATTCTATATTCTATATTCTATATCCTATATTCTATATTCTATATTCTATATTCTATATTCTATATTCTATATTCTATATTCCATATTCTATATTCTATATTCTATATTCTATATTCTATATTCTATATTCTATATTCTATATTCTATATTCTATATTCTATATTCTATATTCTATATTCTATATTCTATATTCTATATTCTATATTCCATATTCTATATTCTATATTCTATATTCTATATTCTATATTCTATTTTCTATATTCTATGTTCAATATTCCATGTTCTATATTTTATATTCTGTTCTATTTATTCTATATACTATGTTCAATATTCCATGTTCTATATTTTATATTCTGTTCTATTTATTCTATATACTATGTTGAATATTTCATGTTCTATATTCTATATTCTATATTCTATATTCTATATTCTATATTCTATATTCTATATTCTATATTCTATGTTCTATATTCTATATTCTATATTCTATATTCTATATTCTATATTCTATATTCTATATTCTATATTCTATATTCTATATTCTATATTCTATATTCTATATTCTATATTCTATATTCTATATTCTATATTCTATATTCTATATTCTATATTCTATATTCTATATTCTATATTCTACATTCTATATTCTATATTCTATATTCTATATTCCATCTTATCTTATATCTTCTCCTATATCTACCTATTCCATAAGACAGATCCTTAGCTAGACCTAGACTTTAGTTTCTCAAAGGGCTCCATCTTCAGTCCCTCCACTTATACTGCCCTCAACCACCATTTAGCCAGGCTAACTGCGCGTCTATCACTATCGTTTCGATTCGTTTAATTCATTTGCATATTTGCACTGAATGGAAAAACCTCAACAATAATTGCATTGCACATTTTGGGCAAATACCTTGCAAAAACATATAAATAAAATGAATTTTCAATATTATTATTTATCCACCTGCAGTTGGACGTGCTTATCTGTCTCTCGCTCTGCCCGTCCGTCTGTTTGTCTGTCACTTGCAAACGGGGCTAAAACCGCCAGGTCTGGTTCATGTGCTGATCCGCAAACATCCCCCGCCCCCCGCCAAACTGAAAGCCACAATTTAAAACCAATCCCAAAACTCAATTCAAACCCTCAATGCGAGGAGCCGCAGGCAGCCTCCGCTTGGATTGTGCGTAAATATTCAAATATTTTCAGTGAAATGGAAATTCCAATTGATTGAGTAGCTCTGTGCGTACGTACGCTGGCCATGATATCTGCTTACCTGAGCGTACATATAGCCATGGCCATAGCCATAAAGCACATTTGCACATATGCCACAGGCTTCATTTCGGCCATTTAGTTGGGGCTTTAAAGCTAAACAATAATAACACCAGCCGAAAACCGCCAAAACTGAGCAGCTTACAGAACTTGGCTACTTTGTGCAAAATACGAGCGAAGCCACGTAAAATCCCAGTGAAACGTAAAAACATCAAATGTCGGTTGCCAGCCAGCCAGCCAGCAGGCGGAGGGTGGCACCCACCCCCATGGTAAACTCCGTTTTTTTTTTTTTTGGTTGCAAACCCTTTCGAATAAAAACGTATTCGGTTTTTTCGTTGGCCAGCGAGCATTCGGCGAAGCATATTAAAATATTTGCAGGTGGCACGAGGTGCATAAAAAGTCATAAGGCAAAACATTTTATGCTCATCTATATGTATATGCGCTCTGCGGGCGGCTGTGGGCGTGCCACATTATTGATAGTTTTTTCATGCAATGGGCCTGACAACACAAAAAAGTAGACCAGGCGGCAAATACAACAAAAAATAACACATAAGAAAGGGCATGACTTTTGGCCCACACACAATCACCCCAAAAAAAAAAAACGGAGCCCTGCGCAGGGGCTTGTGGGTTATGGCCGAATGAAAAATGCGAGCCGCGCTGACATACTGCATGCATTGCATATTTTATGTCGCGTCAACACGAGACCATATGTGTCACATGGTAGAGGGGTAAGCCTCGAACCACGCCCACCTCCGCCCCGCCCGCCGGACACCATGCCGAATGGGCGTTTGTCCAACGGGATATTGAAAAATCGCACGCTGAGCAGTCGCCGGGGCCCAAAGAAAAATAATGAAATGTTAACTGAAGCGCGTCCAAGGTTCAGAGATAGACCCCATGGCAGATACACTAAAGCTGACCCGCTTTATATTCCAATCAAAATTGTCAATCTATTTTTTATTGAAACTCGAGTTGTTGCTGGGGTTACAGTGAATGGATGCAGGAGTTTCTTATAGAGAGTAGTGAGTACGGACTATAGAATGTAGTGACTATATGAATAAAAAAAAAAATATATATATATATATGATTATACAATGAATATAAAAAAAAAAAAATATATATATATATATATATATGAATATATAATTAAAAAAAAAAAAAAAAAAAAAAAAAAAATATATATATATATATATATATATATATATATATATATATATATATATATATATGAATATATAATGAATATAAATATATTGATTAAGATAAATTATTTGGTACTCAGAGCTGCACTGGAGGGATAAGTGAAGACGAAATCAAACTGTGAAGTATAGACTTAAAGATTTGCCAAGAAATAGCTAGACTTCACTTAAAATACTCGAAATTTCAGAACAAGTCTGTAGATGCCTGGGCAAACACTGAAGATTAATTACTCTCGTTGCAAATTTGTATTTTAAATGCTGCACAGAAAGTTAATGCAGAGGAGCTGTCTAGGCAGGCTCTAAAAAGATTAATGACTGGCAAATCAGAAAGTAAACTCAATCAACTGCAACTGCCACAGGCATGTGACAGCGCCAACGTTGCCTACCAAAAGTTAGTGTATTCGAAAACATTTTCATTGCATACTTTTAAGGTGTTGGCACTTTAAGCGGCTTCTCGTTTGCCTCGCGCGCCTCGCATTAATTAAAACGTTTTATCAGCGCAAAATGTTTGTTTAATTAACTATGTAATGGCACATGCCATTCTATCGCCCACTTACTTTCACTTTCACTCTCTCTCTCTCTCTGTCTATTTTCTCTCGCTTTTTTTGCTGAATGTTTTGTTGCCTTTGCACTTATACAAGCTTGTGTTAATATTTGAAATTTAATTGCCAGACGAGATAAACGGAGCTGAGTGCTCGCAGGGCTGAGGCAGAGGCAGAGGCAGAGGCAGAGGCAGAGGCAGAGGCTGAGGCTGAGGCTGGGTAGCGACGCGTTTCATTTACAGGCCCGCAGCGGATTTGTTTTAAAAACCCATTAACGGGTATTACTTGCAAGTAAATAAATGTTTTTTTTTAAGCTCACATGTGTGTGAGAGTGCTCTCTCTGTCTGTGTGTGTGTGTGTGTGTGCAGCTTACGCTCATTTGTTTGCATTTGTACGAGGCGTTAAATTATCCTCAGGATGCACGTAAAACTGCAAATGCCGTCATGAGCTGCTTGTTTGTTGTGCGCTGTAGTTGCTTGTCGCATTTGTTGCTGTTGCAGTTATTTCCCGTTGTAGGTGCTTGAATGTCGCCTGCCCTGCTGCGGCGTCTACGCGCTCGTTCGCTCGCTTATGCAGCGCATTAAATGAGCTTAGTTTTACTTGACTTTCCACTGCCACTTTGGCTTACACTTTCTAGTCAGCCAAGTGTCCCGCACACAACCACAACTAAACCAACCAGCCATCCACTCACCCACTCGCCCTGCCTCCCCTCCCCTCCCCTCTGCCAGCTCTTTTCAGCTTGTAATTTCATTAGAGCGCTTTAGGGCCAGGCTTCAGCTTGTTTGGCATCTTCTTTGGCTTGCCGTCGTGTTGATATTTGCGTCAGGAAATTAAGCTGCAGGGCTTGAGATAGAGAGCGTTCAGCGCTAATCGAAAAATCCGCAATATTTAGTTTGGCAGGGCATGGCCCTGCGCTGATATCCTTGATCTTTGCGGCATAAACAGGTGCACGCAAATGTGGCAACGGCAAACAGCAGCGAAAAAACTTTGTTGTTGGCCCAAAAGTTCAGCCTGATTAGCTGCGAGAAATGTCGCAATTAGGTGGCAAATTTGTGCCTCTGCAATGGGCATATTTGAGGCAACTTTTCTAATTGGCAGCCAGGCGACACGTGTTGCAAATAACTATGAACATTTTGAGGTGGCAGTTTAACCTCGATAACGGCCCTGTGTGTGTGTACGCCTAGGGCCTTGTGAGGCAAATCAATATATTTGATATATGGCAGTGTTATTATAGTTTGGCTACGTTCAATAGTCGGCAACGGAATGAGAACGGCATGTTTGCTTAGTATAATATCCGTAAGAGATATGAAATTTGAAATGTCAATGCTAAAATCAATATTTTTTAATTTTATGTACATTTTTGTAGTTCCTATTTATTCGGTCAATAAACAATTCAAATTTAAAACAATATGCATAAAAGCTATTAAATATTAAGCTAGTATATATATTTATATATATCATGTAAGCTTTAATAATTGTTAGGCTATCGGCTTTCAGTGCTAAGCCTTGGCTTAGCGTCGATACTTTATTCAATAAACATTCAGGCAGGCAGCTCAACTACTGAATTATGTACAAATAATAAATATTGAATAATAAATAATAACCAATATAAACAGCCAGAAGTCAGCAATTATTGAGTGAGATCAGGAGCAGGGCCAAAACAGTTTAGCCTGAGCAGAGCTACAGGCAGAGCGAGAAGCAGAGGTAATTTCAGCGGCAGAATTAAGTAAGATTCAGCGTGAAGCACTGCCATTGGCCAGAGGCAGAGTTAAAGCAGAGCTAAAGCAGAGGTAAAGCAGAGCGAAAGCAGTGCCGAAGCAGAGCCAAAGCAGAGCGAAAGCAGAGCCAATGGCAAAGCAACGGTAAAGAACAGTTGAGCTAGATCACGAGCAGAGCAACATCAGTTGAGCCTGAGCAAAACCAGAAGCAGAGCCAGAGCAGAACCAATGGCATTGCCAGAGTTGAGCGAGAACTCAGCGAGAACCGCAACCATTGGCAGAGCAACAGGCAGAGTCAGAAGCAGAGCCAGAAGCAGAGCCAGAAGCAGAGACAGAACTCAGCGAGAGGAGCAACCATTGGCAGAGCCAGAAGTAGAGCCACTGGCAGACCCAGAAGCAGAGCCAGAACCAGAGCCAGAGCAGAGCCAGAAGCAGAGCCAGAACTCAGCGAGAGGAGCAACCATTGGCAGAGCCAGAAGTACAGCCACAGGCAGACCCAGAAGCAGAGCCAAAAGCAGAGCCAATTGCAGATACAGAAGAAGAGGCAGAAGCAGAGTGATCAACAACTGTTGAGCGAAATCAGCAGCAGAGCCACAGCCAGAGCCAGAGAAGAGCAAGAGCAGAGCAAGATCAGAGCAAAAGCAGAGCCAATGACAGAGCCAGAGATCAGCAGCAGTTGAGTAAGATCAGGAGCAGAGCCAAACAGTTGAGCAAGCGCAGAGCCAATGGCAATGCCAGAGTAGAGCCAGAACAACGAGAGGCGCAGAGCCACAGGCAGAGCCAGAGCAGACCTACTGGCAGAACCAAAGATCAGCAACAGTTGAGTCCGATCAGAAGCAGAGCCAAGCAGAGCCAGAGGTCAGCAGTCAGATCAAACAGTTGAGCAGTGCCATTGGCAGAGCTATTGATAAATTCGATTATTCGATTTTATATCCTCAACATTTCCACATCATCCGCCTAGCAACATTTCCATTAGGCGTGTTTAATCTATTGTAAGCTGGCATTGCCAGCTAATTAGAACCTTTCAGGTGTGCATTAAACTACGCGTCGATTGTAATTAGTTGTAGTAATTAGGTAGTGTTTACGAACTGCAGGAGTAGCTGGGGTCGGGGCTGAATGAGTTGATTAACATATTTATGCTGCCTCCTGCCACATAAATAGCCGGGAATGGCCCTGCAAATGTCAATGGCTAAAACGCTGCTTATTAGCCGGGTTGGAGTGGGGGCATTTGCACCTTTTAGCCCAATTTGCAGCCGTGGCTCGTAGCACGAATTAAGCCATTTTGGCCATTAACATGGCAAAGAAGTTGCCACTTATTATTAAGCCAGCTATGCGGCTACGTGCTTGGAGTCATTGCTGTAGCTGAAGTTGCTTTAGCCAGCTTTACGACCAATCTATATATCATAAATAAAAGCTATCCCCACGGCGAGCTACAGTTACTCTTGGCCAGGACACTAAACAATGTGAAAATTATACAACAAATGGCCATTATATGGCCAATGGCTGGCTGGGGCGACGACGCCTCGACGCCTCCACACGCCACAGCCAAGAGAGAGCTCAGCTCAGCTCAGCCAGTCGTGGGCAATAAATGAGTTTAAACTAGAAAATTTATTATACGCGGCGAAACTACTTAAGTGAACGGCACAAGAAGTAGAAGAAGAAGAAGAAAGGAAGAAAAAAGCAGTTGGGCCAGGACACGCAAAGCCAACGTCCTGACATTGTGGCATCCCGAGGTTCGCGACTTCGCGACTTTGCGTCTCCCTCAGCGCCACATGCTTAGGCCAATATAATCACATAGGGCGGCGGCAGGGCCAACGAGGCACAGTTTCGATGGGGGCGCGGCTAGGTGGGCGGGCGGGCGTCCTGCTGCTTGAGTAATTCAATAAAATAACCAATTTGTTGAAAAATAACAACAAGCTCCGGCGACAGCAGCAACGCACAAAAGTCAGCCAAGGCAACTTGTCACAGGCAACGGCGCTGGGAGCAAGGATGAGGCTGCAATCTGAGAATAGCTGCGACAGCAGCCACGTACCGAGCACTAGAGCAAAATATTTTTTATTTATACGTAGCACACACAGCAACAACAACAACAACAACACACACACACACTCTCTTATGAACGTGGACTTTATTGTATAGCCATATTTACTAGAGAGGGTCGACCTGCTACAGTGTCGCCGCCAGGCACAGTGGGGCAAATGCAGAAATATAGTAAATATAGTAACAATTGCATGGAAATTGTGCATGTTTATGCATGCACGAGCTGGCAACCTGTGTGCACTCGCTTGCCCGATTTGCGCCACTGTGCGCCACAAAATGTGGCAGGTTAACTCCATTGACTTGTGAAAAATTGAAAATAAAAATTTTCCGCGACATTATTAAAGTAAACATTGGCGCAAAAGGGTGTGATTATGACGAGCCAAGGAGCTGCGGCAGCTGCCAGCCCAGGCTGGGCTAGTAGTTGAGCACGAGCTGTTGTTGCCAGCGTGGCAAGCTTCCAATTGTGGTGGCTGCTTATGGCGTTTGCCATGTGTCTGTAAATTGACGTCAGCGAAGCGGCTGCTCTTGGCTGGCTGCTGGCTGCTGTTGCCTCTGCGCCATTTGGCATTTCGCGTGCTGTAAAGTTCGGGGCTCCCAGTGGCGCAATCAGCGCCAAACGAAGCCAACCAGGGCGCTGGGCTGGGCTGGGCTGGGCGTGTGCAGGGCCACAAAGCACGCTATTTTATACAGAGGCACACATATGAGCGGCTGGGTGGGTGGTTGGGTTTGCATGGCAGCCCTATGATAACAAGGCTGCTGATGACTTCCGTGTGCTGACTTGGCTCCAGCTGCTACGGCGGCTCAGTGACTGATTTTATTAGCAGCGCGCACAAAGCCAAATCAAAAATTGAAAATAAGGTTAAGTAGCTATTACCCGGAATAATGCTGAGCCAGCGTGTGGCATGCCAGCGCGGGCGTGGCAAATGGCAATTTAATAAACGCACAGCGATGCCCCGCCCCTTTGCTCTATGCTGCCATTCACTTTTTCTAGCTGGTGTAATTACCTTGGAAATTCCATTAGAATTTCACGGCGCATTAGAGGCCAGAGGCAGCCAGCCGGGCGGCTTGGCGTGTTAATTCTGTTGGGCCACTTAAAGGCCGATGCGTAAACCCAATTGGAGGGGCCGGCCTTACGGGCGTTAAAACTTTGCAAAAGTTTTGCATACTTTTTGGGGCCTGGCAGCCATTTTGCTGCGGGGCCAATGCCATTTGTCTGCGCTGCTCAAGCACAAAATTGGGCAGCAGCAAGAGAGAGAGAGAGAGAGAGGAGGCTGAGGAGGGGCAGCAAGCAGGCAGGCAGCCAGGCAAAACTTGGCAATCAATCAATTGGGCCAACGTCAGGTTTTTGGCTACAGCTAATTGGCACAGTTGGCAAAGGACTGAGCGAGAGAGAGAGAGAGGGAGAGAGGGAGAGAGCAGCACACAAAGCGTCAGGCAGCCGTGTGTGACATAGGTGAGTGGCTGTGGCAGGGGCCAAAACTTGCAACAATTAACCGCGCCGGACAGGCGGCAGCCAGCTCTTAATATGTGATACACACACCAAGTCTCTCTCTCTGTGTGTGTGTGTGTGTGTGTGCCACAGCATGCGTAGAAAGTCAGCGAGTGCATTTTTCATGGCTAATTGAGTGGCAACTTGGGCGCAATTTGCTGGCGCGCACATAAATAATTGATAATTAAGTAGATGCAGCGCACCTGCAACACACACAGACACACACACACACACTGTGGCAAGCGCGCATAAAATATGGCAATGCAGTTGCCTGGACACGATTGCTCGCGCCGCTCTGTCTGCGCGCGCGTGGCAAGAAATTTATGCTGCCGCATTGTTGCTGGGCATCGTCATGCATATGATGCTGCTGCTGGCACTTCAGACCCACACACGCACACAGCCACGCCCACATATAGTAGTCATCAACTGTAATGAGATGGTAATGTTAATGAAATTTGTTGCTTGCTTTGGCAAAGTTTTGCAGGCAAGCCCAGGCGAGTGCTGGGCTGCCTGAAGTCAAGAGCTCTAATGAAGTCATTGATAAGCGCACAACAAGCCACACACACGCACACACACACACACACACACAGCTAGACTGGCACTCAAAGAGAAACGAACACATAGAAGCACACACTGATTAGCTTTTGAAGCAGCCAGAATCGTTGTTGCATATTCGGCTGCAGCGCGTAGACAATAGCTGACAGACAGTTGTAAGCGAAGGGGCGGGAGGGGTGGCTGGGTGGCTGGGTGAGTGAATGAGCTTTGGCTTGACTCCTGCTATTTGTGCTTGAAATCTCATTAGAGTTGAAGCACTTTGGCTGACAGCAGCAGAGGCATCCTTGAAGCTAGTTTGGCATAACGACGAAAATTTAATTATATAACACAAAGCAAGGCAAATTACAGAGAGAGAGAGGGGGAGAGGGAGAGGGAGAGGGAGAGGGGCTGGTGGAGTGAGCCCTTGGCACATATCAACAAAAGCCAGCAGCAAATTGAAATATTTTTTAGCCTTTTGACTTGTGACTTCGCCTCCGCCCTCGCACTGAGGTCGGCCAGAGCTGCAGCTTTTAGCTTTCCTAGTGCCTTATAACCGCAATTTGCACACGTGCCCTTAATTTCCCATGTTCAAGTGGGAGGTGTGAAGAAGCAAAGAAAGCAAAAACGAAGAAAATAAAATTAAAATGAAATAAAATGTTATTGAAAAGTTGCTATGGCCACTCCACCACACCACCACACGCACTCACCCTCCCTCCCTGCTATCCAGCTGGTTTTATAATTGCGGTTTCGCAGGAGGTTGCAACCTGCGGTCAGTGCGGCCAGCAGGATACACAAAGCATGCCTTGGCTAAAGAATTGCTTTTTCCGCCTGTCAGCCAGAGGCAGAGCCGTACTAGTCCGGCCGTAATTGGAATAATAGTAAAAGGCGAAGCTTACATACTCTGAACCAGGGTATTACGAAACAGTTAAGGCCCCGGCTTACTCCAGCTGCAGCTGCAGCTGCTGCCAAAAACAGATTGCATAATGCAAAATATTTAAGTAATAGAGAAATATATAATGAGAGCGGCGAGCTGATCTGGCAAGTGCGCCGCTCTGGTCAGAGTATGGCACAAACGGTTAAGCTTTGTGCTGACTAAGCAGTGCGACACGGAACAGGTGCGGCGCTTGAGTGGGAAAAGGGCAGAAGGAAAGAACAGTGGAGCGACAGGACAGACATGACGCTCGTGGCTTCCGCTTGACTGGGAAGCTGCAGGCGTGGCCCACTCGACCACAAAAGCATAAGTTGCCAATTAAACTCGAACGCTTTGCTTGCTACTCCAGCGGCGCCAGAGGCAGAGGCAGAGGCAGAGGCAGAGGCATTAATTTCATAACCTGCCTTTTTATGGCCAGCTGCCCAAATTGGGTCAACATTGACAATAGCCAAAGCACGAAGCAGACTGCAGGCAGCTGAGATAGATGGCAGCCTGGGCCGCCTGCACACTTGGCACTCTTGGCGCACAATTCAGTTCTGGTGTCGGTTACGCTGGCACTTCCGCTTGCAGTCACTTTGGGCGTAATAATTGCCTCGTTGCCTTTCGCAATTATGCAAATTTGCTCGAGCTAATTGTCTATGGTTCCTCTTTGGGGGCACTTACTTGATCCGATTGTACACCAGCAGCTCGGCGATGTCGCGGCCCAGGCCCGAGTACGTTGTCTCCACAAAGACCAGTACCTTGGGATCGATGCGCAGACGCGCCTCCGAGCGGTGATCGGGCGCTGGCGAGGCGTCCCGCAAGTGCTTGCCCGCCGCGTTAATCATGCGGCAGTTGATAATGGGCGCCGGATGCGTGTCGCGCTGGATGAGACTGCAAAGAGAGAGAGAGAGACAGAGGAGTGTTAGGTCAGGCAGTTCAAGTTGATCATATTTATATATGTTATATATGCATTTATGCTTATATTGGTCTGCAGCCGCGACAACGTTACGTATGCGCAATATGCAAACTGCGGCAAAGAAACAATAGCAACTGCCGCCAATGCATATCCTCGCTGCTGTGGTGCTCCCTCTGTTCATTTGCATTGTTACCAGCGCGCTCCCAATGGAGCTCATTAACCAGCTGAGCTGTCTTCAAAGGAACCCAAGCCAAACGGCTTTAATCATTCAGTGCAACTTTAGCAATTCGGTTAGAGCTGTGTCACAGCAACGAAACTTTGCGGATCTCCGATAATTTTCTAACGGCCGGAGTCCTTTGCTACAACTTTTGCCCCTCCCCCATTTTTAATCCATTTGGCAACAGGCACAGCATTTTGTTATACGGAGCTCTTATGCAATTTTCACGTATCCGGCCGGGCCGGCTGCAACAGTTCCAGAACGGACGCCGCTTAGTCAAAGCGGCAACATGTGTTAGAAGTCTTTGAGCCCATTTTCGTGCAAAATCCCCAAAAATTAAAATAAAACAAGTAAGAATGCTCTAGTCGAGACGGCTCGACTAGGAGATACCCTGAGCCCTGCGAAGTGCCGATACTTCAAATATTGTATGCTTAGTTTACATATACATATACTGCAAGCAACACATACACACACAGACGCTCAAGCACACGTTCTGCCAACTGCGCAGTTGCCGTAGCGACAGCGGTTGGGCTGCAAGAGGCTTATGTTGTGGAAATTAAATGTTTAATAACTTTTTTTCTAGCAGGACTTTTTTATTCAAACTTTCAGGGCATGATTATGTCATTCATATGTGTGTATGTGCCGAAGCACAAGTCTCTAGTATTTGAAATGCGTTTTTTGCAAATTTAGGGCGAAGGGGGCGTGGCATCCAAAATCCAAAAATTACAAAATGTCTGTATTCACAACAGGAATCTACATAGTGAATTTCAGGTCTCTAGCTCTTACGGTACGTAAAAGAGACGAAAAGTTATCGAAATTTATCGATAAAAAGAGAACGGGAAGAGTTATCGAATTTTTGAAAAAAACTCGTATAGCGTATGGTATTCAGGAGTATACATGTCAAATTTCAGCTCTCTAGCTTCTGTGGTTTACGAGATCGCTGCGTTCACACAGACGGACGGACGGACGGACGGACGGACGGACGGACGGACGGACGGACGGACGGACGGACGGACAGACGGACAGGGCTATTTCAACTCAGCTCATCGAGCTGATCAAGAATATATATACTTTGTATGGTCTGCGACGTCTCCTTCTGCCTGTTACATACATTTTCACAAAAACATTATACCCTGATTTCCCATTTTCAATGGGCTCAGGGTATAACAAGTAAGAATGCTCTAGTCGAGACGGCTCGACTAGGAGATACCCTGAGCCCTGCGAAGTGCCGATACTTCAAATATTGTATGCTTAGTTTACATATACATATATTGCAAGCAACACATACACACACACAGACGCACGCTCAAGCACACGCTCTGCCAACTGCGCAGTTGCCGTAGCGACAGCGCTTGGGCTGCAAGACGCCTACGCTATGGGAAATTAAATGTTTAATAACTTTTTTTCTAGCAGGACTTTTTGATTCAAACTTTCAGGGCATGATTATGTTATTCATATGTGTGTATGTGCCGAAGCACAAGTCTCTAGTATTTGAAATGCGTTTTTTGCAAATTTAGGGCGAAGGGGGCGTGGCATCCAAAATCCAAAAATTACAAAATGTCTGCATTCACAACAGGAATCTATATAGTGAATTTCAGGTCTCTAGCTCTTACGGTACGTAAAAGAGACGAAAAGTTATCGAAATTTATCGATAAAAAGAGAACGGGAAGAGTTATCGAATTTTTGAAAAAAACTCGTATAGCGTATGGTATTCAGGAGTATACATGTCAAATTTCAGCTCTCCAGCTTCTGTGGTTTACGAGATCGCTGCGTTCACACAGACGGACGGACGGACGGACGGACGGACGGACGGACGGACGGACGGACGGACGGACGGACGGACGGACGGACGGACAGACGGACAGGGCTATTTCAACTCAGCTCATCGAGCTGATCAAGAATATATATACTTTGTATGGTCTGCGACGTCTCCTTCTGTCTGTTACATACATTTTCACAAAAACATTATACCCTGATTTCCCATTTTCAATGGGCTCAGGGTATAAAAAAAGGGGAAAAAGGAAAAAAGCTATTAGGCCAAGCCCCAAATGGCATGCAAAGGCTTTTGGCCAAGCATCCTTTTACGGCAGAAGAGGCCGTCCTGCCTTGCAGTTGGAGCAATGAAAAATGTAAATACTTTTAGCATGTGGAAGGACAACACGAGCCGGCCAACAGGCAGCCTGGCCCCAATGCAGGACCTCAACTGGCGAGCTAGACAAAACTTTGGCGCTGGCAAAACAAAATATTTAGATAGCAAATACACACGCTCACACACACACACACACACACACACACATACATATGTGTAGAGACGCCCCCAAAAATGTCAGAGCGAGAAAGTTTTCTTTGCAAATACCCTGTAATCTTACCTAGCGCAATTGAGCTGCAACATTGGCTGCATTTGCGAAGCTATAAATCAAGCACTTGGCAACTGCCCCAGGGCCAACTTGACTCTATAAAATGTCAGATATAATAAACTTTACCAATTGTCCGCTCGCATTGAGCATGTAAAGTGTGCTTTGTGCTTGCCTGAACTTTGCGTGCTGCATCACGTTGGCCAAAGTCAGATTCTAGATAAATATTTGAATAGTTGAGGTTGTTCGGTGGCATTAGAGACAGGAGAGTGGAGCTTGAATTGCATTTAAGCACATTTAAGCTTCTTATTCATGTGCTTTTAAGCTTCTGTACTTGCAAGTTGAGCTTAGTTTATGCATAAAGCACACTTGACTAGCTTTAATGTGCAGTTAAAGCTTTTGATGAGTGAAAGCTTATACGTAAAGCTCGACTTAATGCACTTATGATTCATTTCTGAATTTTTTCTCATACAGCTGCAGATATGGCATTTCATTTATTCGATTCAATTTAACTATGGCAGAGCATTCCATATGCAACCAGAAAGTCGAAACAGAAAAAAAGAAACTGAAGCTTTTGCTTTTAAGCGCCTTTTGGCTGTGGGCTCTTTGGTGCCGTGCAGCACAGCGACGACGACGATGATGATGTTGAAGAAATTCTTGTTGCACTGCCTTGTTTGCATTTCGTGCAACATTTGCGTGGCATGCCAGCAGGCGAGTCGAGGCAAGCAGACAGCGCCAGCTCAACCTGGCCTGTTTTCAGACGCTGTTCGCTGATTTATTTGTGCACAGCACAAAATTTCCGTTTCCGTTTCAATGTTTTGGCCGTGTGCGGCAGCCGGAGCTTGGCGGTTGCTGCCAGCTGAATGTGGAGCAAGTTTTCGTCTTTTGTGTTGCATAAATTAGGCAACAAAAAGTCAGTTTATGCATTTGCGACGTGTTATTTATGCGGGCGTGCAACAAACTTGGCAGCAACACGCAAATGTTGCACTGTCAACGTTGTCGAGCCACAGCATTAACACGCGGCAGCCATCAGCGTGGCCAAAGCTTATTAGTCAATTCGAAGACACCAGGCGAGCAGCTTTTATTGAATTCCGTGAGCGCATAAGCTTTACTCACTCACATCCCACTGGGGGCCGCAATTCAGAAACATTTTTTATGCGGGCAGCTTTAAGGCCAGTCGTAGCCAGAGCCACGCCTCGGGCGCATAATAGAAAACCGCCCACAATCGCGGGGCGGCACGCTCGAACAATAAATCGTATGTAAAAATTTGTAATAAATTTGCAAAGTAGCAAATGCAGCAGCCGCAAAGTGCGACGCGGCCAACAGAGCGCATACGTAATGCAGCTGGGATAACGTGGCATAATAAAAAGGGGGAAACTAGCGCAAGGATGTGGATGTGTGCGCCATAGCTATCACAGCGTACGCCACGCCCCCGCCGCCCTCTCTGTAGTAGCAAAAAAAAAAATTACAAAAATATACAAAGAGCAAAAGGCAGCGTGGTAAATGCAAAAATGTGCGAAAAAGGAATGCGAAAGACAAAGCGGACATTTGTATAAATTGAGAAGCGCAAAGAGAGGCGACGTTTCAATAAGCGTTACGCTTAAACCTGCCCCAAGCCCGGATAACAAATGATGTCAGCGATGGATTATTTGAAATATGCTTACTAATACTTTAGCTATATATATATATTTATATAGTTGGCTGGAGCGAAAGAAAATCGTATTATGTACAGTGTACATTTGGCATTTAAATGCGGAATAAGATGAATGTCAATAATACGGTCAGACACAAGAGCTCTACTCATGAAGCGCATAAATTTCACTTCAATATGGAAAAGTTGTCGCTGCTCTCTTTTACTATCTCCCTCTCTCTCTCTCACACACAAAAGAAAAACTGCAGCCACTTAAACACAATGGAAATCAGAAAGAAAAGGCGGCACAGTTCGAGCAATTGAAAAAGCACCCAAACGAGCCAATGCTTAAGTACAACAACAACAACAACAAAGGGGGAGCTTTTGCGGTGCAGACACTGCCAATTTTATTGGCATGCGGCGAAAAAAAGTTAATTAAATAAATCAAGCAAGCCAAGTTCAATTCGATTGCAGCGGAAATGAGTGGGAAAATGCCAGCAGCGGCCGGTTGGCAAGTTGTTGGCAGCGCGCACAGTTGGCCAAATGAACTGTAAGCGTTCTGCTGCTGTGCTGGCCAAAATGGCGACGGCCTGGACGGATATGCAAAAGGGCACACAGCGACACGACGACCTGCGTCTGTTTGTTTGTTTGTTTGCAATTGCATTTAAGGCAAATAAACGTAATTATTTATTGCATTTCGCCGACAGTTGACACGCGGCTGAACCACTGAGCCAGCACTTGGGCTCTGGTTTAATGAAAGTCATCCGCAAGCGTTGGCTAATGGGTGCAGTTGCCGTTGTTGTCATGGACTGCAGCTGGCATATGTAATTACTTTTTCAATACACAAAAAAACACACACACATACATATATATACATATATATATATATATATATATATATATATATATATATATATATATATATATATATATATATATATATATATATATATATATATATATATATATAGTATATACGCACTCACGGCAATTGTCATTTATAATCGCATTTTCAATTTAAATGTTTAGTCAATTAATGCACGCAATGTGATTTCTATGACGTATACGTCATGTTGTCCGCACACACACACACACACAGAGAGACAGCTGCTGGGCTGCTATGTTAAATATTTGCACAATTCACCGAACTGGCTGTGTAATTTATGTGTTTATTATCAAGAGGCTGACGCGCATTTAGTGTTGCAGTTAGTTAATGTTTCAAGCTCTGCGACACGCCCCCTTCGAGGCGGCGCTTACACGCTGGCAGGCTCGGACATCAAATTGTATTTATCGCACTTAACACGCAAAGCAAATAATGCATTCAACTTTCTACATATCCCAGGCAACTCTGATTAAATGCCATTCGCACAGGCGACAAAACTGAAGCAAGCGTGAACATATATAATATGATATGATATGAAATCATGAGTGAATAGCAGCTGCTTCGCTCTACATGCTCAGCGCCCAGAATAGCTTTTACTATAAACAAATCGCCATAAATAATCATCTCAAAGGAATTTACAGTTCGATTTCAGTAAAATTTTCGCAATTTCCGCACGGCATCAATTTAAAATCTCTTTTATTTGCATATTGAATGGAATTTCTTGATATACGACATATCTTTTGGCTTGCATGCCAGGGAAATTGGAAATTTTTATTATAAATTGACATTTCATCCGTTGCAAGTGGGATAAATCGTAACGTTTTTGACATTTTTGTCGTGTGCTCTGCATGTTTAGCATTACAAATCAATTATAGCAGCCTGTCAGGCGACTGTGTGTGTGTGTGTGTGTGTGTGTGTGCGTGTGTGTGTGATGGTGTTATGACTGCATGCAAATCACGTAGGTTTGCATTTTGGCAAAATGCATTTTGCACCTACAGCGACAGCTGCAGCAGCAACAAAAACAATGTACTTGCCGCATATGCAAATATGTCTGTGTGTGTGTGTGTGTGTGTGTGTATGTGTGTGTGCGCAAATAATGACAGACAGCATAAACAAACACGCACATCAGTAACTGGCGGCTGCCTGTCGCCGGGGCCAACCACACACAGCGGGACAGGTGGGTGGCAAAGGGGGCGGAGCGCTTTGGCAGCGGCTGGCACGTCGCATGTTTCCGCTTTTTGCACGTAACGGACGCATGGACATGCACATGGACATGAACAGGACATACAGGATCTACGCACAAGGCACACGCACACACACGGAGCCTCTAAAGCATTTGAATTTATTAAAATTGACCAGCTTCGAGTAGCAAAAGCCAAGGCAAGCCTTCAGCCTTAAGCCTCTCACTCTAATTGCCACAGTCTTTGTGCAGCTGTTGCTCAGCTCTCGTCTCTCCCTCTCGCTCACACTTGAATGACTAATGAACTTTGGCACAGTTAAGCTCGTAAATTAAATTTAAAGTGCACTGGCCAAGTAAATATTTAATAATCAACTTTCGGCTTTGGGCGAAATAAATAAGTTTCTGGCTCAAGCAGCGCAGAGTTAGCATGCAGAAATTTGGAGTAAAAAGCAAGTCAAGGACTTGGACGCACCTGCAGTAGCTGCAACTGCCACTGCTGCTGATGAAAGTAATCAAAACTTTGTCCGTTGCTTGTTGTGCGACTGCAGGCGTGTTGCACTTTGCTGTTAGTCAAGGGCTGCGGGGCTGCTGCCCGCCTGGAATGTTTGTTAACCATAATTGCGCGCTAAAGTAGCTAACGGGCAACTGGCCCGCCTCAACCCACGCCCAGCTGTGCGAAAAAATTCAACAAATTAAAATACAAAATAAGTGCCAAGCCACAAATAAAAGCGAGAAGCGAAGCCTTTTCCACACAGTCTCTTCGCTGTTTTCATTTATTTTCATCCAATATCCCCAAATAAGTACGTGACGCGGCAAAGAGCTCGAACTTTAAGCAACTTCTGCGCTGAGAGCTAAGTGAACCAAAGGTGTCGACTGGGTGTGGGTGTGTGGGGGTCAAACTTGGAAAACAAGTCACATAAAAATCGTTGATGATTTTGCTAAGAAAAAACAACTAGTTAAAAGTTTTAAAACACACGCAAAGGGTGGCGAAACCCTGAGAGCTTTTATCTAGCGAAAACACACGTGAAACACGCTGAAAGCTCGACTTGTGGGTATGAGAAGCGCGGAGAAGGCTGCAGCCGGCTGGCTCGTGATTGACCCAGCTACAAATATGAATAAGTCTAAGCTGCATGCAAACAGTCTGTGCAGTGTCTGAGCAAACAGTAAATAAAATAATACAAATCTAGTCAAAAATGGGTAAAGCGGAGATTGCTGCAGCGGTAATGGAGAAGAGCTTTTCAGGTTTGTGTTATCTTAATTGACATATATTTATCTCTTAGCGCAGTCAGTTAATCAAGTTCTTTTTTTCAACTCTCCCTATCTTAGGGCCAGTCTTAAGCTGCAACTTAAAGCGCCTTTGTTTCAGCAGCCACACAATATTTTCATGAATAATTCTTGGAGCTGTGTTTGGCTTTCTCCTGGCCTTATTGTGCAACGGCCACACACAATGCGGCAGTGAATGCACTGAAAATAAACAGCAATACAATGAGCTGCGCACCTGTTAATCAACTGCATTGAAAGGAATTCCCTCATCAAAAATAAAATACAATCCCGAGACTTCACTCTCAGCCACAGTCACATTCATAACTGCAGTTCCTTAATCTACTCGTCTACTCACCCGTCGAACATGTCGGTGCCCACGTAGTGCGTGTAGTAGAAAATGCTAACCATGGTGATGGCAAACAGGGCCAGGATGCAGCGGCGCACATTGATGCGGTTGCAGCGGCGCGCAATTAAATTACAACAATGGCAAAGCGAACTTGAAATGGCACCGCTGGCACCACTGCCACCACTGCCACCGCCAGCGCAACCACCGCCCATGCTCGTTGATGAGGTAGAGTTGAAGTCATAGTTGAAGCCATTCGTTTTGGCCTTGTACGTGACAATGCCGCCGGCGGGCTGAAAGCCGTTGGCCGTATGCTCCGGCGGCAGCAGCATGCTTCGATCTGTGATGTGCTCGGCGCTGCTGCTGTGGTGGAGGTGCTGCTGGTAGAGGTCAGAGGGCGTGGCATGGCCATTGCCGAAATGCTTATTAAGATGGCCGCAATCGACGAATGCATCCGCGTCCGCATCCGTATCCGCGTCCGCATCCGCATCCGCATCCGTTTGCGCGCCGGTCACGCTCGCCGCGCCCGACTGCATTTGCGGCTGTTTAATGAGTTTTTCATATTTCAGCGATTTGCCAGGCAGGCGATTTGCAATGTTGTTTGTCGTGTTTGTTGCTGTTGCTGTTCGTGCTGCTGCTGCTGCTGCTGATATTGTCATATTGTTGTTGGACTTCCGCTCGGTGGTGTTGACTACAAGTTGTCTCTGCTCTCTCCTCACTCTCTCTCTCTCTCTCTGTCTCTATTATCTATATATATCTCTGATATATATGTATAGATTGCTCTGTAATTGGCAGCGTTGCTTTTGGGATATGTGTAATTTCTACGTTCTAAAACTATATATCTATATAAACTCGATTTGTTAACACTCGCGTTTTGTTTTCTCGTTTTTATCTATGGCACTTGGCTAATTTCTCTTGCTTTTGCTTTTACTCTTAAGTCGCTGGCTTTTCGAATTACTTTTAATGTTCTGGAAATCTTCTCTTGCTTCGTCTTGAACTCTTCACTTTTCAATTCGCCATTTGATATGTTTCCAAATCTTTAAATATTCATTTTGTTTGGCCATCGTGGCTGCGGAGCTTCCTCTTGTGGCTGATGTTGTTGCTGTTGCTGCCGGCAGCGTTGCCTGCCATTATCAGTCATATGCGAGACCCACTTTCAGTTGCTGCACTATCAGGCATTGACTGGGTCGTCTTATCTGCAAAAGTTAAATGGGAAGCACATTAAATAAATAATTATTTCTTATAAATAGTAAACAAATAGAGCTAGTTTTCAGCTCTTTGAGGGCATTGTAACTATTTCAAGGTGTTTTTGGAGTAAACTTATCAGTAGTTAAGAGAGCCGGAGAGGGAGGGAGAGAAAGAAAGTCATGTAGAGATAGAAAGAGACTGAGAGAGAGGGAGAGCGAGAGAGAGAGCCAGATGTAGAGACGGCTAGAGCGAGAGAGAGAGAGAGAGAGAGAGAGAGAGAGAAAAAGAGACTGGGAGAGAGAGAAAGCTAAGACATGTAGAGATAGAAGGAGACTGAGCGAAAAAAAAGAGAGAGAGAGATGTATAGAGGACTAGAGCTAGATAGAGAGAGCCAGATGTAGAGAGCGAGAAAGAGAGACAGCCAGAAGGAGAGAGGGCTAGAGAGAGAGAGAGAGAGAGAGAGCCAGATGGAGAGAGGGCTAGAGCGAGAGAGAGAGATAAAGAAAAAGAGACAGGGAGAGAGAGAAAGCTAAGACATGTAGGGATAAAAAGAGACTGAGAGAGGGAGAGAGAGAGAGAGAGAGGGAGAGAGAGAGAGAGAGAGAGATGTATAGAGGACTAGAGCGAGAGAGAGAGAGAGAGACGGAGAGAGGGAAAGGAATCTAGAGAGTTGAGTGTGGAAGAGCGCATACGAATAGCAGCTGAGAGTGAGAGAAAATAAAGAGATGAATTGATACAGACAGAGAACGTGGGAAAGAACCAACTAAAGAATTTATTACAGACAAGTACATAAAGTACTTATATATACTACCAACCAACCCTCTCAACAATCCACCCCTAACCCACCGATACTGAGTAAGAGCATTCAACAGTCAACAATTAACAACCTATAACATTCCAGTTTGATTCTATTCGAGCTCTAATTGATGACACGCACCGTTAACATGTTATATCTATACAAGTCTTAGCCAGCCCCGAACGGCAATAAACAGCAGTCGTTGCTATCTATTTAGTTGTTGACAGTTGTCAATTCATTTTGTTGGCATCTCGAATGTAAAGCAAACAGAACGCTGATAAACCTGCAAATAAACCGAAGCCGCAGCAGTCTATATAGACGAAATTTGGGTGTGTGTGTGTGCGTATCTATGTGTGTAGACTGAGCCATTAACTGCATATGCGGCTTACTTTAATTGCAAATGGCTGTGGCTGCCAACCAAATAATGACAACATACTTTCCGGCGCTCTACGGGCCCGGCCAAATGAGTCAATAATGAGGTTTCGCAAGAGCAACAATATTTGCCAGGCGCTTGCTCTTGTTGGCAGCAACTGTGGCGCTTGACAAAGTATTTTAAGCTTTGAAGCTTTAACTGAATGCGAGTCAGAGCTGGCATTTGTTTACTATTACAAATATACACTTGAAGCACAGGGAGCACAGCGTCCCATCCATTTCACTTATGTGGGTGCGGCTGGCATCAGAAACCACTTCACGAATATCCTTGCAATAATTCACAAAGAGCATTTTTCTTCTTGGCAAGTTAGCCGGAACAGCATACAGTGTAAGCAGCCGCAGTTAGAAAGAAAACAGGCAAAATTGCAACTGAGAGCTGTTAGACAGGCCAACAGCAGCAACAACAACTGCAGAGCCTGGGCGCATGCTTGGCCTTGTTTTTGCCTCTGTTACAAATTTATCATTAAAATGTCAGAACTTAAATTGATTCAAAAAGTTTAGCCTGGTCGCAGCAAGGCAGAGAGAGAGAGAGGGGGAGAGCGAGAGACAGACGGCACCGCAACGTGCTTCAGCTGTGGGACACAACAATGCCTTGCCTGCTACTGCTACTGCTGCCTGCCTGCAATGTCGCTTAGCCAGAACTTGTTGTTGGTTGCTTTCTTTTCTATTTTTTGTGCGCGCTTCTGCTGTTTGTTTGCTGCATACTTTAAGGCGCGCAAAAACTTTGCTTTCTTCGTTAGGCAAACTTGTTTAATTTCCTTCTCAATTGTGACCGTGTGACCCCACAGCCTCGTCGTGCTCTGACTAAACTTTGTTCGTCTGTTCGGCTTGTCTGTTGCTGCTGATTTGCTGTCTATTTGTGTCTCTTATCTATGTATATATTCGTTATACATTCATGCTCCTCTATACATGCGTCTGCCGCAAGGTTGCCAGCAAAATAATGTCTGTGGCATGCACTTTTCAATTTACATCAAACATTTACGGACTGCCAGGCAGCTCTCCACCCCTCTCTCTCTCTCTCTCTCCCTCTCATGCCCATCTATTTTCTGGCTAATAACACATGTCTCTTAAGTTTCATGTCGAGTTATTTCTGTTTGCACAGACAAAAAGCCAGAAAAAAGTCGAATCTGAATTCATTTCTGGCATCGTGTTCGTAGGTGCCCCCCAGGGGGGCCTGCAGCCAAAGGGCTGTGCACGGCCATTAAACAATTTGCTGAGCATGTTGAAAACTTAATGCCACAAACTTCGCGCCTGGGCCCGAAGACCAGAGACTCTCATCACAGCTTCACGGCTTCCAAAAATTTCCGTTTTTTTTCTCTCTTTCTGTTGTTGTTCTTGGCCTGCTTTTCTTGCTCCCCCCCGTCCGACCCGCTTCTTTTAATGGTTTTGAAAACTATTTACTTTACGATACATTTTTGTTTACATTGTTGAGCTCTGCTGGGGCATCGTTTACGGCAGACTGCACGAGCACCTACTGCGCCGCACGGAACACCCCCAACATTACTCTAAATTGCATTGGGGCGTGTGGCCGAAACAACAACAAACAGCAAGCAGCAGCAGCAGCAGCAGCAGCTGAAGCAGCAGCGCTAAAATTAAGTAGAAAACATTAACAACAAGATGCTGCAGCAGCAAATACACTATCCGACTGGAATGAGATAGAGTAAAGCATAAATAAACACAAATAATTCAATGTTTAGGCAAGAGTCGAGATTTAGCTCAAATAAATTTTGCTTTATTTCCATTATTATTTATTTCTTTCAAGCCTTATCTATGGACCTGCCTGAGATCGCCTTCTTATTGAGCCACATAAAACGCAAAAATGTTTATATAACGAAAGCTTTGGAGAAATCGATTATGCTCCATGTGGAAGGCAGTGTAAAAACAACAATTGCTGCAATAACAACATCGAAGTGTGCCCCAGAGAGATGCCTAGTAACCTACACGCCCCCGTCGGTCACCCTCAGTGCTCCTTTTCTATTTTTATTCGTTTTTTTTTCTCCAACTTTGCTGTTTTTGGCTGCCCATTTATCAGTCAACAATTGCTGTTGTTGTTGTTGCTTTGTTTTGTGCTGTTTGTTTGTCTGGCCCTTTTGCGTTTTTTGTTAGCTTTTCGCGCGTTCGCGGCTTCAAGTGCCCAACCCAAACACGCACACACACACACACACACACACACACACACACACACACACACACACACACACACATATACAGCTCTATGTATATATGTCTGACAGCGCAGACATATTGATAATCGTTTCCAATTTGTGTTGATTTTGTTGCTTGCGGCAACAAAAAAAAAAAAACAAAAAAAGAAAACCCAAAACATAAAAAAGGGAAAACAATCAATTGTCTGTAGTAAATTGAATGCAACGCCAGCATTTGAGTGAGTTTCTCGACACCCGCCACCCACCCACGCCCATGACTTGCACAAAACATCCAACTTAACCCACTGAGGAGGGCCTAGCTTGCCGCTCGCCGCTCACCACTCGCGACTACTGGACTCATTGGCCAGACATTTGTCTGGGCTGCTGTCTGCCCATTTGAATGATGAATGCGTCTTGAGCATTTGTGCAGTTCGAGAAGAGTTCGAGTAGGGGAACTTCCATGGAATTCGAATGTCTCCCCAGTTGCTGTTGCTGTTGTTGTGCGTAGGCGCTGCAGCTCCCATGTCGACTCCATAAACAATTTGTGTGCATTTAATGAGTTTTCACACTTTAACGCCAGCAAGCTTCTAATTCCCCCCGCTAATGCCTATTGCGTGTGTTTGTGTCTCACAGTTTTTATGCTGCCATAAATCAATGCGGCCGACAGCAATTGTCTCGATTTATCGAGTTTCAGCGTGGGCTGCGACCAGGTGATTGCCGATTGGATTTCCAATGCCAGCGAAAAATATAGTTAACTTTTCGATTTACTGAGAAGTTTATAAATTGTTTGGGAATGCTTGACAAGCTGTAATACATATATATATATGTCGAGTCTCATTTACAAGAAATCGCCGATATGGCCAGAAATCTAATAATGATGTTGGTTGGTAGATTATTATTGATCATTAAATAAATTTATTATTTGTTTTGCTGCTCATCTTATGACCTTCAAAATATTTTAAAAATAGTTTTAAAATTCTCTAAATCTAATTTAAAATTTTTAAAAATTTAAAAATATTTATCTTAATATATTTCCATAAGTAAATTATTATGAATCATTTTAAAAATGTATTTGAATTTGCTTGGTAAATTATTATTGATCATTAAATAAATTTAATATTTGTTTTGCTGCTCATCTTATGGCTTTGAAAATATTTTAAAATATTTTTAAAATTCTCTAAATCGAATTTAAAATTAAAAAAAATATTTTTCCTGCTATATTTCCATAAATAAAATATTATCAATCATTTACACACTTTATTTAATATGTTCTAAAAATTCTCTAAATTTACTTTAAAATTCTCTTAAATATTTATCCAACTGAATTTAAGCATGGCTTATCTGCAGCATGGCTTATCTCCACTCTAGGTCTCTTAAGCATTTGATAGCCTTATTATCATGCACATAAACTACGCTCTAAAAAAGTTATAAAAAACTCAAATTTGAAACAATTACAAGCGCATTAGAAAATTTCTCTGGCAATTACGCATTACATATCGTTGTAAAACATTTGTGGCTTGACAGTTCCCTGAGCGCATGCAACATGGCATGGCATGGCAAGGCATGTCGGGCTGAAGTGTCGCACAAAGTGTCTTTCGAGTGCTGTTGTTGTTATTGTTACTGCCTAAACTTCTCTGAGAGACATATCTCACTTAGGAGATGTCACACAGCGGTATTTGTATTCCTGTTGTTGCCGTCAATTAGGCGGCGCGTCGGCTTGCCTTTGGGGTTGGCTGCGCTCTGCTTTGTATCACACTCAATTTTGGCAAAAAAGAAATGAAATCCCAAGTGGATTTCGACATAGTGCCCATGAAACTTCCATTAAAATGCCTCAAATGAGAATTTCTATATATAAATAGTTGCGCCTGCCTTTGCTTGAATTGGTTAATTAAAGCATTAGAACAAAAACTTTTATGCACTCCAGACAGACAGCTCGAGCCCTGGCCCCTCTCTTCAATCGAGTTCACTCAGCACATTCCGCATTTGGCTCTCGAAGCTCGAAGCGTGCTTAAAACACAAATCGTGTACGGTTTGCCAATGCTCGGCGACCAGAGCTGTTCAAGGAGACACTTGCAATGTGTTCATTTGTAGATTTTTAGTGTTGATTTCTGGGAGGGAGCGGGGCTGGGAGGCGGTCTGCACGGACAGGTGGCCTGTGCTGGGCTGGCCCGCCTGAGTGACCCAGTTTCTAAAAATACTTCGACGAGAGCAGAGCGCTGCAAAGCCAAAAGTGTTTGAATGTATTTTACATCATTTTGATCTTATTTCATTTTGCCCTCAAGTGACGAAGGAATCGCAAGTGGCTGGGGCCTCCTGAGCTGTAGACTGCAATACGAGCCACGTAAGTGTTGTACTAACAAAGGAAAAACATTTGCCAACTGCACAATTCTCAGCTCCATAACTAATTCAATTAGGGCCTCTCTCTCTCTCAGTCCCTCACCTTCGCTTACTTTCTCTCTATCGCAGTGACGTCACAGGGCGAGGGCAAAGTCACGACATGGCATTGAATTTACTTCTAAGCCGATGAACGCTTATCTCGTTCCAGTTGACTGCGCAGCAGTATTCAATGTTTACAATTATATAGGAAATATAAGTTTATTTATATATAAATATATACAAGCTTGAATGACGAGGCAAGTCGTCAAGTCTCCAGCGGCGCACAAATTGGGGCAACGTTTTATTTTAATGGACGCCCACATTGGCCAACTGCCGCTCCAGCTCGAGCTGCAGCCATGGTCTGTGTCAATGTCGCAGCTGCAGCTTTGTTTCTGGTTCTGCTGCTGGCTTAGCGCTTCGACCGCAGTCCCTGCCACGCCCCGGCCAGTGGGCAAGTGCAGTCAACGATTTGGCTAAGACTTTGGCGTGGGCTTTGGCTGCGGCTTTCGGCTTTAGCCCACGCAAGCAGTGATCACTGTGGCCGTGTTGTTGTTTGCCTGCTGACTGACAGTAAAGCCTCAAATTGCAGACAAGCGTGCAGCCCAGAGCAGAGGCAGTCGTGATTCCGCTGCGGCTGCCGCTGCTGCTGCTGCTAACGATGCGTTGGTGTTCACATTCTGTGTTCGTTCTTTGTGTAATTGACTAGGCGTGTAACTGGTTTTGAATTGTTGCTGCTGACCCAGCGCAGCTCAAAGTTGCCATTGCACATGTGGCTGCGGGATTATGGGCGAGCAATGCAAATGGGAATGCGAATGCAACAAATGTGCAAAACTTGCTTTCATATCTGACCCACAAAGCGTTTGCATTGGCGGGGCAGAGCTGCCAGAAAAAGGCAAACCAATGGAAAGTACTTTTCACTTAGTTTACAGCTAAAGGATGAACTTATGCTTGGCTGGCAGCAGGAAATTTGCTTGAATTAGACATATAAATGCATATATATATATAATATATATATATTCCTAAGAGTACTCAGAGAAGCTCAGGCATTTGGAAATTCAACTGAAATATAGAATTTCATTGTGAAATGTGGCCCGAATATGTCACGTTTATCTCTAACCATGTTGCCAGGCATTTGCTTTTGGCCAAACACAATTCCGTCTTAAATCAATTATGCAGACACAAAACTGAAATTGCGTTGCTCTAATGAAATCAGATGTGCAAACTGTGCTGCATTAGCTCATGACAGCAACAAAATAACAAACGTAACCTAATATTTACAATTTTCAACATATCTGCCAAAATCTCAAAGCATTCCATCATGTTGAGCTCTCCCCCCTCTCTCCCTCTCTCTCTCTCTATCTCTGCCTGTTGGACAGCTTGCATTCAGGCTGATGCTTATACATCACATAAATCGTAACCAAAAGCCACATTCTTTCATACATTGGCCCAGAGCATTGTGCGCATCATTTAGCCCACGCACACATGGCTAATACCCAAAGGGGAGGCGCCAGGGATTCCCAGTGCTCAGCTGCTCTCGTGCAATTCCCAGCGTTCGTTTATACACAAATGCATTTGCCTGTATCTCATCAATTTATTATGTTGTGTGTGTGTGTGCGAGTGTGTGTCTGTGTGTGTGTGGCAAAATTAGTTAATGAACCCAAGCTCAATGGCATAATAAAAGCCCCTACAGCCGGGCACGTTGCACAGTTAACTCAGTACAAGCTGTGATTGAACACGCACGCGTGTGTGTGTGTGTGTGTGTGTGTGTGTGTGGGTGTGCAGCGTGTATAAATTAATTCCCCAGGTTAACTGCACAGCAACATTTTATAATTAAGCCAGCTGCATAATTATAATAGGTGCACACACACACACACACACAGCTCGCTCTCCCTCTCCCACACTCCCACACTCCATATTTATATTCATATATCACTCACACATACATATGCATTAAGCCAAGAGCTGAGATACACGCAATTGGTGACATTTCAGCACGCAACGTTAAACCAACAATGCCGGACAGCAGCAGCGGCAGCAACAACCTTATTATCATAATGAACATCAACATCAGCGCCGCGACTCTTTAATGTGGAATGGCTGATGGATGTTGGGTGGTGGCAAAGCCGCCCGCCAGTGCGAGGCGTACAGTGGCCCGGGCTGGTTAAGTGGTCTGTCCCGCTGTCCACGGTGTAATCGGCGCATGGCCATATTCTGGCCAAGAGCTGAACTACCCGACACACGCCCACGCCCACTTATTAATACACAAAGGCAGCGCCCGTGTCTGGGCCACCCGCAAAGTGTTCGTCATGCGCTGGCAGCGATAGTCATCGTCCTGTTCGGCTCCGTTTCAGCTCTTATTTGGGCGCATTTCATGCTTGTGGCCTTTGGCCTTTCACTCATGTAAAAGCAATAAATAATGGCCCAGTTTATGTCCAGACGTCTCCATTAAATACACCAGCCAACGGCCTGACGGCCGCTATCATAAAAATACTTTATCCATTAGCCATTGTCTCATTTTAGTTGGCTTGTGGCCTTGTTTAACGGCCATTAATAATCATTAAGTTTATGTTAACTGTGTGCTAGGGTTCACAGTTCTTTTCCTTCGCCTTCGCCTTCGCCCGCGCCACGCCCACAATGCATTAGCATAGAGGCTGAAAATTGAGCGCATTAATTGCATGTTTTATGCAGATTAATTAAATCTACTTAAAGCACATTACGAATGAAAATATTTGCATTTAATTTGTGCGAAATTTAATTATTTTTACGATTTACGATTTTCAGCTGCCTCGAATTCTGTTAGAAATACAAATTCAATTTGATTATCTCGTTTTTTGTTTTCTAAATTCCTGCTCGCCCTCGTTTCGAGTCTTTCAAATCAATTGCATGCAAACAGCAAATCAAGTAAACAAATACATCAAATAAATATTATTCATCAGCATGCCGACATCATCATTCACGAGCTGCTTCTCTCTGCCCACTCCACTCCACTCCCCCCCTCTGGCCTGCTCCATATTTTGTAATTTTTCATTTTGCTGCTGCAGCAGCAATTGGGGCATCGCTGCAGCAGTTCAATGACATAATTTGTCGCAACCCATCAATAGAGTGGACAGAGCCAACAATAGGATACCGGAGCAACAGCAGCAGCAGCAGCAGCAGCAGCAGCGGGAGCAGCAATAGCTACTGCTCCAATGACATCCACGTTTGTCCAGCCATCAACGTCAGCAGCTTCATTATTATGCTGCTGCTGCTGCTGCTGCTGTTGATGATGATGATGATGATGATCAGGCAGAACGTCATTGTTTTCGCTTGAACTTTATTGTTTTGATTTATGCGCGTGCATAACGAGCGGGAGGAACTGCACTGCAGGCTAAGCTAAAACTTTGCGGGCTTCAGCCCCAGCCCCAATCCCCCCCCCCCTCCCCCACCCACTTCCTCACTCTACGATTTGCCTGCACTGGACACGCCGCGTTGTTTATTCCGCCAACGCCAAACAATAGCGAACCAGTCGCGTTGTTGACACTGCGGGGCGTGGCCAGCGAGGGCGTAAAGTGCAAATGAAAATGATGTTGTAGCATCTACGACGACTACTGCTACTCCCGCTGCTGCATCGCATCAGCTGCCTGCGTCCGATTATGTTAATGTGCCCAGCGCTCTGGCATTATGATGTTGTTCTCTAGACGAGCACTCTGCATATATTTGACGTACGCCCGGCGAGCTGAATTTTGAGGTCTTGACTGGGCGCGTCTCGTGTTCCCGATGAAGGCAAAAATGCTAAACAATTTTGTGGTCCCGATTGTTGCCACTGGAAACGTAGCCAAGGCAGACTGACAGTCAGTTGAGATGCCAATTGTGCGACAGTCAAATCGAGTTTCTGTTGTTTCTGTGGCAACCTGAGCACTCAGGTGCATGCCACAGTTTTGAGTCGGGTAGCTAAAACTTGCAAAGTTATCATCGAAAGGTGCGCAAGGGCAGTTGCAGGGGCTGGGCAGTGCCACAAAGTTTGCTTGCAAAAATATTCTGCGGTTCAGTTGCTCGACTAACCTCAGGCATTTGATGCATTTGGCCAACAAGTTTGTTTATGCTGATTTAGGGCATTTCACATGGCCAGAACTATGGCTTAATTAAAATACAAATCGAGCGTCCGCCCGCCCACGCGGCCCTAATTATTCATTGCAGCTAAAACAATTGCAATATGCAAAACAAGCGAGGCCACAACTTTGTCCGCTCACTGCGAAATATCAACAATAATTATTTAATTTATCTAATGCCACGAATCGTGCCTTAATTAAACGGCCATATAAAACAACTAGCGACAAGAGCAACAGCAACAGCAACAGCAACAGCAACAGCAACAACAAATGAAAGCACATAAAATTTATGAGAGCAGCTGCATTAGCTCGCGCATATTTCATAATTACACCCTGACCCGGACAGCAGCCGCGCAATGCCGGGCAGTCAGCCACCCCCAGCCGCCCAAACTGTTTCCAACTGCAATTTTAGCCGAGCGCAAAATATTGAAGCGCATTTTTTGTCGCCCAACGTCAAAAGCGTGAAAAATTGTTGCAAACTTTGACAAACTTGAAATATATGTAGAGATATATATAACTATATATATATATATATGTGTGTGTGTGTGTGTGTGTGTGTGTGTGTTTGGGTGAGATAGTTGTGCGGGGCGTTGCGCGAGTTTGCTAATAATTTTATGACACAAATAAATCGCCGGAGCCGGGACAAGTTGCGCTCAAATTGAATAAAAACCGTGACTTGCGCTGCTGTCGTCAGATAAGCAAAGGCAGCGACAGAGAGCAGGAGAGAGAAGAAGAGGGGAAGAGAGAGGGGGAGCGAGCGCATGTGAAAGAGATGACACTGTAAAGTATGTTCTACGGCATTAAATACGAAATTCCAAAAAGTCAGTCACATCAAATTAGCAACGGCATTAAATATTAACTTCCATCAGCAACACGCATTAAGTAATTTCAACAATTTCTCGTTAAAGCGACAAATTAAAAATGACAGCCTTTTTATACGACAGTTGGTAAAATATTTTTATGGCTGCCAACGTGGCGTATGCGCAATGTGGCATAACCTTTTGTACCTTGGGCTTAACGAGTAAGCATTAAAGCTAGGCAGCTGCTTACGCTCTAAGGCTGGCAGTTGGGAGTTAGGTATGGAAAATCAGATAATAGAAATATTTTGCTAGAATTTCAGGCATTACTTTAACAACATTTTGCATTCAAGTTTTATTTAAAAAAAAAAAACTTTGCTGGCAAATTAAATCCCAGTTGAGTCAGTGTATCTGTCAGTCAGCCACACCCAGCCGGCTTCAACTTGCATTTTTATTATATTTTTATGGACTGTTGTTGAGCTGATAAAGCACTTGTGCAGGTTAGCTGTATTCTTGCAGCTGACACGACTCTATCTGAGTGCATAAAAGACTAGACGACGACGACGAGGTCTAAAACACTTTATTTATACTCTATGTATTGTTTAAACTTTCTAAACGCAGCTGCACAGGCAAAGTTGAGGCTTAGAGAGCTCAGAGATTTGTTAATGGAAACTGAGACTCCGGCCCGTTGGCGCCCACACACAAAAACCAAAATTGCAATTTCTTTTCTTTTTTTGCTGTCTGCTGCTGCTGCGCTTATTTACGAAACGAACTGAAAGTTTTGGCTAAAGTTAATCGATGCCAGTTGGCTAACCAAGTTGCGGCAAATTGACCGGAAAATGTTTACCAATTGCTAACGGAACTCTGCTCGGCAAAGCTGAGATTTGGCCAACGACTATCGATGGCCAGCAACTCCATATAGCAAATTAAACAGCTACCAACTCCAGCCGAACAGAAATAATAACAAAAAAAAAAAGTCAGAAAAAAAAAGAAATTGTGTTTTATAGCAAAAGTTTTATTCGCCAACCCCGTTGACATATATTGATAAATTTTTACTTTTTTTTATTTTTTTTTTTACTTTTTTTCAAGTGCTAAAAGTTTGCCAGGCACTGGAAAAGTTTTGTGCATTAAGGATTGCCTCGGCGCTGGGACTGATAGCGAAGGACTGCACGAAGTAATGGAATTTATGAAATTGTATTTTGGCAGCCAGTGGCAACAATGGAAATCGTTTGAGTTGTTTGCCCCAATTTGGGTCAATGAAAGTTGCGCTTTGCTTCAAAATCAATTGGATTTTCATAAAGTTTTTCGCACGAGCAGGAGCTGGCCATGTCCGCCCTCCTTCAGCCCCACAGCCCCACATTTCGTACTGTCAATTTAACTTTGTCACTTGACGCAACCCAAACAGAAATGTATGCGCAGCGGGAGGCGGCTGAGCGGACCCCAAAGCCAAATGACAGCCATTGAACTACCAATAAAATTCGCTATAAATAAATTGCAAAATGAGTCAAGGCAGTTGACATTTGTGGCTGTGTTTAGGCTTTGGGGATTGGCTGGCTGTCAAACTGGCTGCAAAAGTTTCATAAGTGCAACAACAACAGCAGCAGCAACAACAACAACTGACAGCTGCTACAAAAGATGGCGAACAACAAAAGGCCTGCGTCGGCTTGGAGCGGGTGGGGGTTTGGCGGCACTCTGCTGCGGCTCGGACTTGTCTGCACCGCTAACATGGTTAGGCAGGCAGCACGACAGCCACCCAACCACCCCGTCGACCAACACAGCATATTGTTGTGTTCGACATGGCCAAAAAAAAAAAAAGAAAAATAAAATTGTGGCGCAGGAAGAATACGTAACCACAGCAGAAGGCCACCAACTATTTTAGATGCCAAAAGCGAAGGCAACAACAGCAACAGCTACAACAACTACAGCAGCAGCAGCAACGTTTGCATGTTGCATGCCGCCAGTGAAAACAATGCCAAAGGCCATGTGTAAATATGCTTTGCAATTTTTATGCTTTTTTTATATACACATACATATACATATATATATATACATATATATACATTCAAGGTGCCAGCCAGCATGCACAGCACAGTGTGAAAATATTTTTAAGTAAAAAATAAATGTAGAAATGAATGAATGACAAATTTAAGAAATGTTTTGCGGCGTGAATTGGCTGAGACATGTTGAATAAACGAAGAACTTTGGAGGCAAAATTTATGTACATAACTCATTAAACTTTATATTTTTATTAAATAATAAAAAGAATTAAATATATACTATTTTCGATATATTTAAGTAATCCATATACAATAAATATTTTAAAATAAAAAAATTTATATATTTAAATGACTGATATATTGAAAAACTATGTTTGGCGGCAAGAATTGGCTGATAAAAAACTAAAAAATATAACCAGATTAGAGAAGCATTACAGAACAAGTTGTTATCGATAAGTCGATAAATATAAATTTCCTTATATATAAATATGGTTATAAATATATTTATATAAATTTACTTAATATTGTTAAATTTGCATCGATATATTCTTATAATATATATATATTCGTTATTATAACTTCACTTATAATCGATAAATCGATAACATATAAGATTATATTTCGCAAATTACAGGCAATTAGTTATGGCAGACCTTTAAAATCTTTAAGAAATCATTTATATCTAATATAATTTTATAAAAGATAGTTTATCTTTTTAAAAAGAATAATAAATCAAATTGAAAACATTCACTTTAGTCTTAAGCAACCTGTTCCAAGTTTTGCGCTCACTTCGCACACATCACGCCCACTGTAGCTCACTATTTTTAGTACTTTTTAATGGCAGCACCACAGAACAACAACTAATCGCTGGGCACAACGACTGCGAGGCGAAACTTTTGTTATTGTTGTTTGCTCAGCATTTTGCCATGTTAGACAGTTAACGAAAAAAACTAAATAAAAGCCGATTTCGTTGTTTTTTTTTTTGGTCACAGGCAAACGCCGCTGGGCCGCAGCGATGAAAAAAAACAAAAAGGGAAACAATATGTAAAAGAAATCAACTTGCAAGTTGCAACGCGGTGGCAGGCAACAAAAGCCGCGTACTCCGCTAAATGTCACTGACCGAGAAATGCACGGCAAGAGAGTTGCAAAAATCTAAAGCAGCAGAGCATAAAATAAAAATAAGAACGAGAAAAATCACAGCAGGCGGTTTTATTGCCAGTGGCAGGATGCGAGCAGCAACAACAGCAGCGCAGGACAACAATGAGACGACACACAGCCCGGCAACAATAGCAAGGCGTCGTTGTCAGTGCTGGCCAAAGGAATCCTTTGGAAGGCAAGCGCCAGAAACAAGCCAAGTTCAGACCCACGCTCAGCCTTAGCCAGTCCAGTCCAGTCCACAGCGACATCCACGTGCCCTCCATATCCTGGCTCATACATAACCAATGTCCATCGCACTTCATTTTGTTGTTGTCGCCACTCGACGGCGCAGTCAACGAGGCAACTTGATTGTTGGCCAGCATTTGCTTTGTTTTTGTTTCGCTTTGGCCTTTTCTCGTTTTTCTCGTTTTTCTCTTGTTTTGTTCTCTGTTTTTCTCTCGTTTTCCTATTGCATTTTGTGATGATTTGGCAAATTGAATTTCAACTCAATTTGCCGACTAGCAACAATGGCTAATTAGTTAGAGTCCAGCGCTAAAAAGTATGCTACGAAAAATTGCGAGAAATTTGTTCAATGATTTAAGAATTGCCCACAATTGGCCAATTGGCAACTTCCAGTGCTGCAAAGTGTATGACCAGGAAGCGAACCTGCTTTAGTGACTCGACTCAAGGCATCACTGACTGCCAAAGCAAGCCGAAGATCAAGCCCAGACTATCCATCTATATATAATTTAATAAACTTTGAGATAACTTCTCGCTGCGAAGTTCTTTAAGTTTATTTTTACATCATTGAATTAGGATGGGAAAATTAAAAGGAAAATCGCCTACTTGAAATGTTTAGAACTTCCAGACCAAAAACATTTCAGATATATTGCCGAACGATAGCAATCAAACAAAAAAGCTTAATTAGCTGCAGAACAGTGGAAAACTTCTAAACTTTTATGCTGCCTCAGCCGACGTTTTTTTTTTCTATCCCATTCAAGACGTTCTTGTTCAGAGAGTTTTCCCCAAAAAAAAATAAAGAAAAGTAAAATAAAAGCGGCGGCAGTTTTCCTCTCATATTGGCTGCTGTTTTCAGCTCATGTACACAAGTATCTGTGGCTGCTGTGTGTGGGTCTGATGGGAATGTATCTGTATCTGTTTACAGCTGTAGATTCGCCTTTCATGCTTCAATAAATAAAATGAATTGAAAAAGCTGAAACAGGGAGCCGCAGAGTAGGCCAGAGAGGGGCAGAAAGAGAGAGGGAGAGGGAGAGGGTGAGTGAGGCTAAAAGGCAGTGCTGCAGCAGCTCAGCAGCCAGGATAACAGATTAGTTGAGCTGGCCAACGGACTAGTCCTGTCTTTCAATGCGAATCAAAACATTTTGTTAAAAGGAAACTCACACACACACACAGAGATGGACTCACAGACACACAGATAGCTGGTGAGCCAAGCTGGCAGTGAAGGCCTATTCACACAGATGCGCGCGTTTATCTGCGGAAACGGAGATACGTCGTACGTGCTGAGGACGTGGCCAGGACATGCCCACGACGCGAGCTCTAAACTGCCAACTTTATCTGCCCTTATGTGTGTGTGAGTGTACGCATTTGACAGCCAACTTGTGTGTAATAAAATGTAATAAAATAAAACTCACATATTAGAAATGTTTTTCTAGTTTTTTTCGCTTCCTTTTTTTTGTGAATGGCATATAGAAGTAGTTGTTGTTGCTGTAGTTTGGCAGGCCGTAAATGCGAAGATGCCGGCTGTGCGTGCGGCCAGCTTGGGCTTAGCATTAGCAAATATTACGCATACGCACAGTGTGCGAACATCTTAGCCTAATGACACTCACAATCACAATCAGGGCTAGCTCTGATTCCGTTTTGTTCGCTTCTTCTGGCCCAAAGCCACGCAAACGAGTCTTTTATGACACACTTATAGGCCATTTAATGGCGGCCAAATGACAGCCAGCTGTCAATGAAGTCATTTAAATGTGTTTGCCTGTGCTTCGCTCTGTTTGGCTTTAGACTTTAACATAATCATAGCCACATCAACATGGACATAAAAATACCAAATATATATATATTTATGATTATATATATGCTCCATATCTATTGACACTTGAGATTTGACTGTCATAAATAAATGTTGACTACAATTAGTGCAGCGTCCAGCTGAACTCAATCTCTCTGTCAGTTTTTTTGGGTCAGCAATGAATTATTTATATGCATATTGTTGCCATCATTAGGCCACTTCATTCGCTTTGTCATTTCATTCCATTTTCGCCAGTTTTAATGACACTTTAAGCGCTGCTGCTGCTGCCCCCCTACCTAACCTAGTCAGCCCATTAATTACACAAGTTTTTCATTGGCAAATTGAATTAGCTTTTGACAAAGTGCTGCATATTGATTTTCTAATTGGCCCCGTCACAGCGTCGCTGAGAGCCATTAAAACGAATTTAATGTGCAAAATTAATGCCATTTAATGCAATTTTTAGCAGTTGACAAAGTCGAGCAGCAGCAGGCGCCGGCTAGCTGCTCAAACAACAAAATGGCGTCCAGCACAAACTTGGCTAACCATTAAGTTAATGAGGGTCATTGCGGCAACGTGTTGTTCCTTCGCACCTTGCCACCAGCCAGATACGCGCTCCAGTGCCAGTGCCAGCCTGTTGGGCATAATGACGTTAATGCTATCGTTTCGCTGCTGAGTGGGCGCTGGCCAGTGTTGGCGGCAGGGGCAGGCGTTGCTCTTTGTAATGCGCCCACTTCCGGCGAGAGTGAAGCCACATCAGCAGCGCAAGCGGAAACGGAAGCCAAACAAATATGGCCGACGCACGCTTGGCCAGACAAAAACGACAATAAAACTTTTTAATGCATTTTTAGGCGGCACGTGGGACGCGCCAATGCACAGTGGTTCGAAGCGCTATAAAAATACGTTTTGTTAGTTTGTTTTTGTGGCATGCTAAGCGCACTTCAGCTGAATGGGGTTTTGGTAGCTCAGGGCAGTAATAATATATATAATATATAATAAGTAGATAACTATAGAATATATACACCATCTAACAGCTGTAGCAAGCTGGCCTTATCTCAGCTCTCTCAAATTTGACTTGCCTATAATATTTCATTTAATTAGTTCACATCAATTAACATTAGCTTTCGGCTGCTGTTGCAACCACTGTGCCAATTGTGTGTGGCATTTGGTTTTATGTTTCAGTTGATTCATTATTGCGTCAACCTTTGCACTCGCCCCGAAACAGCAAATTTCATTTCTCTCATTGAGTGCTAACAAAATTTGTGCCGCATTCCCACTCTTCTTCTGCTTTTTTGTATTATTTACGCCAATTTATTTTTGGACGTCTGTTTTTAATGCCATCTCGAGCTGGGAGCTGAGATAATGATGATGATGATGACGATGATGAGTTACAGCGACGAGCAGCACAAAGCAAAGCCAAACAAAATGACAGCTGAAATGTCAGTCAGAGAGCGACAAGGACGTGGACCGCAGGACAGTAAACAGTACATAATGGCAATTTAAATGGCATTTTTAGTTGCCTTTTACGGTGGGGCACAGTCCACGCCACATGCCACATGCCCCACAGTCTATGCCGTGGAGTGACATGCGATATTTGATCAATAACTTGAACGGGGGTGGAAGATATTGACTTTGCTTGGGGTTGGCAACATAATAAAGTGGATATGTAGCAGTTCGCAGCTAGACAGGAGAGTGTATGTGCGTGTGTGTGTGAGTGTGTGCATCCTGTTTTGCTCGTCTGCTTGGTTGGACTCCTGCTTTAGACGTGGCTTGTTTGTGCCGCCTTTGCTTTGGCAGCAAGCCGCATTCATTATGAAAGGCAAACAGGATGGCTGGCAGCAGGACGCAAGTGGCAGACGCCAGGGCCATCAATCTGTTAGACTCGTGTTGGCCCGGCTTGACTCGCCTGACTGTGCCTCGCACTCGGCTAACCGTTTTCGCACGTACCATGCGCCAGATCAAAGGCAACATCAGCCGTGCAGCCGAGCTGCCGTGCTGCCGCCGCGCCGCCTTCAGCCACTCGAGAGTTTGCCTGGGCAAAACAAAAGCTCTTGGCGCTGTCTCAAGCGTTATTTATTGTTAACGAAATAGCCGACGCCCTACGGGCCGCACAGGTCCTTGGCATAAGTCAAAGGCGGCGTTGCCAGACTTGCCCAAAAAAAGAAGGCTGCACAAAAAATCCATAGCCATAATCATTTTAGGACCTAGGGGAAGGCCAACCAGCCATGGGCTTTGCTTGCGTCTGGCAATTAATCAAACGCTAAACACCACAACACATTTTGTGGTTTTACAAGCATGTTAAATGCTCTTGTTGTTGTTGTTGCTGCTGCTGCTGCTTTTGATAGCAAATTAATGCCGTTAGACGCCTATAATCTCGTCCTGGCCTGGCCTAGTCGAGCATGTCCTGCTCGGCCCTCACTTGTCTCGTTATTGTTTCAATTGTTTTGGCAGCCTGCCCGTTGACAACAAAACTAAATTAACACGCACACAGCCAATCGTCCAGCTGCCTCTCCCTCTCTCCCTCTCTCTCGCTCGCTCCCTGGACAGGCAACAGGATGCTGGCCTCTGAGCCAATTGAAAGCAGTCAAAGAGCAGCAGCCGGATTACAATCTATCAGCTGCAGCCCGCTCGCTCGGCGCACAAATTTGAGCCCGTGCATCGAGTGGACAACGACATGGACATGGCCTCGTCCTGTCTACTGTTCCAGCCGCTTGCCCATAGCCTGCGCTCGGCCCAACAGCTCGCCTGTCGCATTGCAGGCTCCAGTTCAAACGGTTTGTGTGTTAAATCGCTTTTTATTGTTGTGTACATTTTGGGTGTTTGTGTGCGCGCGCGTGTGTGTGTGTGTGTGTGAGTTTCCCAATGATTGGCATCGGTTTTGTGCTGTTCTCATTTGCATAACAATGCAGGAGTGTGCGAGTGTGCGAGTGTGTGCTCTGTGGGCAACTCTATTACACTTAAATTGCGTTTTAAAAAGGGCACGAAACCAATTGGGCTTTTCGGGAGTGAGCCTTACATGTAACTGATAATGGCGGAGGCTGTAGGCGTGGCTGACACGCATGCACACACACTCACACACAGAGAAAGGGCCCTTGGGGCAATTGCGGAACGATTGCGATCTTCCTGACACTTCAAATATGATTGCAATTAACAACGAGCCCAAAAAGAAGGTGAGACAGCCAAATCTGATATGGAGCAGCTATAAATAACTGTGAATAATGCTGCCACATAAATCAGAGGCAAAAAGAAGGCTAATAAACAGATGAGATATCGAGCGGAAATCATAAAAAATACACATTTATATATATATATAAATATATATTTTAATGTTTGATAAAATACTGCGAATATGAAAACTTTACGTATGGAAAAACCATTGAGCCCAAGCTCTGGCTGTAACAAGTCAGAACTCAGCCCAGTTTTTACAATTAAAAAACATCGAGCTCTGTGCGCTCTGCCTAGGCTGTAGTCATCCATCACTGCAGTCTGTTGGCTTCATTTCCTAACGATATCCGGAGTGTTTGAAGCGTCCAGCAGATAATGCGATATCTATTTTTTGCGCAAATCCCGTCGTTTGGCACCGGCAGCTTTCCACTCCATTGATGGCCAACCAGGCCGGCGCAGCGTTTTACAAATTGACTTTATGGCGTGCATAGAGCCGCGGACAGCAGGACATTGCTCCGGCAGGGAATGGACGACAGCTTAACGCGAAGTTTGCAACAACTAAAATGGCGACACATAAATGAACAGTAAAATGCTTTGGCTAACGGGTGGGCACGGGCTGGGTGGGCTGGTGGGTGTCCGGCTGACTGCACGTCACGCACACTTTATCCTTCATGGCGCTCGTTCGTACGTTTGGAATGCGTTAAAGGCAAAAATCCGGATGCGGACACAAACGACAACTAAATGCGTGAAATGTCAGCGGACTGTGACACGCCCATTGCCCACTGTACCGTCGCCCCTCCGTCTCCCGTCGCACACTTGGCACACTTTTTGCGTATTGGGTGCATTGGCTTTTGCAGTGCGCCAGGTCCAATTCGAGCGAGCCACCACAACAACAACAACAACAAGCGGCCTGAACATTTACAATTTGCAATTTGATTTCCCCACACCCAACGCCCGCCCGCCGCCCCTCAACACTCATTCGTAATGCGTTTTTCAGCACTGAAAAATGTTGTAATTAAATGCGCAACAAACAAAAGTTTTGTCAGCGTTTTTTCTGGTCATTTTGTTAATTGATTTTTGGCCCACAGTTTGCCAAGCGCTGCAGTGCCGCCAAAACTGTGCACAAATTTATAGCCAGCGAGCACGCATAAATAAATAAATGCATAAATAAAATTGCACCGGCAACAGCAGCGCAGCAGCAGCAGCAGCAGCAGCAGCAGCAGCAGCTCTAGCACCACAAAAATTCATAAACATAATAAGCGAGGGTACGGAGAGTGCGAGAGCTGCTGCTCTTAATGCTGATGTAGGGTATTTGGGGCGCTTAAGCGCCGGAACAAAGCAATCAGCTGCCCCCATGCGTGGCGTCTCCGCACACAGCATAAAACATAAATAATAAAAAAATACACAAAAATACACAAAAATTGTAAAAAAAGAGAAAACAATAAAGAATGCGTGTGAGTGTGTGTGTGTGTACATATTTATGCAAAAAGCACGATAGCAAAGGCAGCAACAGCGGCAGCGGCAGCGGCAGCGGCAGCTGAGGCAAAACTTTAGCCACGCCTCAAACACACACACATAAACAATGCGACGGCTTAGCTGTGAACATTTATTTTATTTTTATGCCATTTCGTTTTGTTGCTTAAGCGCAGTGTACAAATTTTATAAAAAACGACAACAGCCACAGCAATACAAAGGCATGTGCATGCCTTAAGAGCAACAACAGGGGGGTCTTAGCAAAGGCGACCAAAGGAAAACTATATGAAAAGACACAAGGGCCACAAGGGGGCCAAGGGGAGCGAGGGGCGGCTCGCCGCAGAGCAGCGCGTAAAAATCCGAGGGAAAAATGTGTGCGAAAAACGGCCAAACTGGCGCATCCTGTGGCCAGCTGCGGTATGTGTAGAGCCAACAACAACAACAGCGGAAATAAAAATATCAACAACAACGGCGTAAAGAACAATTGCAGCAGCAGCAGCAGCAGCAACGGCAGCTGGCGAAATCGTCAAAAAACGCGCTGCTAAAAGACTTGCCAGCATTTTAAATGTAACACAAACTGAACGGGCTGAGCGAGGCGGAGGGCAGCAGGCAGCAGGCAGCTCGTATTCCAAGTGTGGCAGTAATTGAGAATGAAGATTACGAGCTTAACATAAAAGCTCATAATAGTAGCAGCAACAACAACGCACACGCAGAAATGTTGTAAAAAGGAGAAAAAAAAAAACAAAGCAAATCATAAACTGCGGCAATTTACTGTACAGCACGAACCAGTTCGCAATTGAACCAACGTCATTTCTGTGAACCGATTACAATTTGTAATACCTAAAATATGAGTGGGAAACAGAGACAAAAAGGAGCAAAAAGAATTTAGAGTGCAATGAGAACTAGTTCGCAATAAAACCAGCTTACAGCGGAGAGCTCTGTGAACAGCTTTGAAATTAACATAAATATGTAAAGGGAAATAGTAGTGTTTCTGTAAATAGTAGTATTTATGAAAATAGTAGTAGAGCTGATGGAACTTGCTATAGTAATAGCAATCCATATGTACCCCGTTTTGCCTTTTTCTTCTACTTTCCAATCTCTGCTAACACTTGAAAATAATTAGTTTAGCGCACAATTTTCCATTTGTGCCTGGCCTGGACTGGCTTTCAGTGGGTCGCTTGTTTTTTGACAGCTCAGACAGTATCAGAAATGAGCGCAACCCATGACAGCTGGGAAAACAGCAGCGGCACGGCCACAACAAAGCAATTATTAGCACAGTCATTAGCAGCACATAGCCCATCAAGCACCACCATCAGCAGCGCGCACCACAACCACAACCCTGGAACACAAAATGTGTGGCTCCGCTAATTAGCTGGTCGAAGAGCATAAAGCTTTTCGCGATTTGAATTGATGAAGGTACACAGAGCAAGCATATATATAGTATATACAAACATATACTACATATACATCATATGGAGGTAGGTTCGCTCATAAGTCCTGCTAAAGCTTGAAGCAAAATGAAAAAACTTTGTATATAAGAATAAATAGAGCGCGCTTGGCTTGGGTTGCAGCAGCATTAAGCTTGAGGGGGCGTACGTAAATCCAGTTAATCGCTTTGCTTTAGCGCGTTTTGAATTAGACTGCAGAGGCACTCAGTGAACCCCCCACAACAGCAACAACAACAACCCAGCAACAACATCCTCAGCCTCTGGCAGGTTCATGTCCTGGCGCTGCTCTTCATGCGGCTTATTTGGCATTTTGCCTTTTGTCTCGCCAGCAGATCATAATAAACAGCGCACAGGGCACAAACTCAAACTCAAACAACGCTCAGCTCGCAGCTCGCTGCTCTGAGCTCTCAGCTACTTCAGGCAGCAGCGCATCATTTTGTGTTCGCATTAAGAAGTAGACGACGAACCAGTTTAAATGCCCCCGCCAAGCCAACCGCTTCCTCTCGCTAGCTGAATTGTCTGGGCGGGCAAATAGTGACTAAGCCGAATGCATTTTCCACTATGATGCGGCATAAAGGCCGCAGCAGCAGCGGCACCAGGCAATTTCAGCTACTGTGCAACATAAGCCGCACAGTAAAGAAGATTTCTTAGAGCGAGCAAGCCGAGGCAAGCTGAAGCAAGCCGGGGCAAGCCGGGCCAAGCAGACAAAGGAAACAAAAGCCAGCCATATTAAAGATCATTATGTGAAGTCCAGGTCCAAAGATCGCAATCAATTTCCAGTTGATAATTTACTCTTGAGTTGTACTCGGGCAGCAGCAGCTGGAAATACCTTAACTGCAGCTCTTCAAATGTGCGGGAATTCAGCTCCAAGCGGAATAGAATTTTTAATTAAAAAATATTATTTTACGATTATTCAATTACGAAAATAATACGAAACTCTGACTCGAAGAATAATTAGAATCTCAGGAGAGTAATAAAAATATAGAAACTGAACGATCGTGACTGTCAAAAGTTGATAAAGCGGGAAGATTTATCTTCGGAACCTGTTTAGAAAGAGCTATATATATTTAACTCAAGCTCTACAGAATATAAATAGTCAGAGTAATTAGCTTACCGCAATAAAGTGTAAGCTCAAATCGTTCGAGTTTTATATTTAATAATGCTAAAACTATGCATAGAGAGTGCAACTGAATAGATTGAGGAACTTTCTAAACTGAAAAATTGCTGGACAAATTTTTTCTAGTTTTTATATATATATATATATATATATATATATATATATATATATATATATATATATATATATATATATATATATATATATATATATATATATATATATATATATATATATATATATATATATATATATATATATATATATATATACTATTACTATAATATATGAGATCTGTTGAAAAGTGATGCGAATTTTGTTGTTGATTTTTCCAAAATTATTTCTTGATTCAACAAATTTCGTAAATAAAAAATTATGCCATCTTTGGGATATACTCTTAAATCATTCTAGTAAATCTGACTTACTCAATTTTATTTTAATAAAATCAATTCCCAATTCTCTTCTCCACGTCTTCATTATTTGAACTTATCTAAAGAGAATCTAATTGATGGACGACAAACAAAATCGTTGCAAAAAAAATGTTTTATGATTAACTTGCTGCTGATATTCAATTCTCGTGTTCTAATCAGCGTGTATAATTAGAAATGTTATCATATCGCCCATTCAGTATGCGAGAGAACAGCAACTGAGGGCTATTTTGGGCAAGCGAGCGCAGCTCGAGCAGCATCTGTGGCGCCTCAACCTGAATGGGGTTGGGATATCAAGTGGGCGCTGTCAGGACAATATGTTGCCAGCTGTACAATGGGCCACTTAAGCGACAACAATAAAAAATCATTAGAATGCCAATGGCAGCCTGTGGCACAGGATGCACAGGACGCACAGGAAGTATGTATGCTAACCCTAAGCACGAGCTTGCTGCACGTTAAGCACACAAACAGGCAGAGAGAGCGAGAGAGAGAGTGAGAGAGAGAGAGAGAGGGAGAAGGAAGAGATCGGGGCACACGCCCACGTAGTCAAGCGGCTCGCCTGGGCACTTCATAAATCTACAAGGCGTATGAAATACGAGTATCCTGTGCTGAGTGCAATAGCCAATCATGTTGCATGCTCCAAGGACCAAGCGGCATGTAGAAGTTGCAAAACAAAAACTTTCTGACATTGTAACGAGCTCTCTTTTCGCTCGAGCAGGAGCAGGAGCTGGAGCAGCAGTAGTAGCCGAGGCACACAGGATATACACACAGGACACAAACACACAATGCACGATTGCCTTTGATTTATTAACAAGCCGTCGTTTATCATGTGGCCAACAATGGGTTAAGGCCCGAATTATAAGCACCAACAATTGCGAAATTTGTTCGACTGCAATCGCTGAATCAGAAACACATCAGCAGCTCCCCTCTCCCTCGCTCTCCCGGCATAAACAAATCATCTAAAGATAAACAAAACATTAACTTATGAGAATGTTTTTGTATATGTAAAATTTATAGAATGGGGACGCGGCCAAGTTTATTGAAATTAAGATATTTTCCACAGACAAAAGAGATGTATAGAAAAGTTTTTGATACTAAAAACTAACGGCATATGCTCATAATTCATGCCGGAAAATTTGTATATTTGTTGTTCATTCACTTTTACGGTCCCTTCTCTACAATATTTATGCGACTGTCTGTCGACCACGTTTTGGGGGAAATATTGAAATCGGCATCATGAATCTAGAATCTACTATCTAGCATCTGAACCGGTCGACGGCGCATTCAGGCGTTAAATTTCCATGTGGGCGTACAGCACACGAGCGCCAAGAGAAACCCAAAAACAAGTTGAAGGAGTTGCCGTTGCCAAAGTTAGCGGCGCTGTCGCCGTTGCCGTCGCAGTTGACGGCGCAGTCGCCGCGTGGGTGCTCGAACACCAAAGAGATAAAATGCTGACCAATAAATTTAGTGGCCATGAAAGACAGATGAAAAGCAAAGCCATAGCTAAAGGAGCCCAAAGCGAAAGCACAATGATCAGCACAGAAAGCCAAAGAACTTGGCCCAGAGAGATGCAACGAATGCTAAATGCACTTCATACGAGAGATCTTTAATGGAATAGTATAATATCATATATAATAGTGGATAGTATGATATATTTTAATGATCTTCAATTAAAACATGGAAGAGAATATATCATAGAAAATATATAATAGATCATGTGACACCGAACTACTTTAATAATATAATATTATATATAATATTTATTTATATATATTTATTTATTTATATATATTTAAATTTTATATTATATTTATATTTTATATTATATTTTAAAATTTAATTTCCTATAAGACTGAAATATCACGTCAAATTGATTACAAATTTAAATTTCCAAACATCATTTAATGAAAGATATTTAGCCTAATATTCAATTTCCAACTCGTTTCATAATTTCCAACAAACCGTCACAAATCAGTTCAACAATCAATCAGATGCAGCACTTAAGTAGGGTACAAAAATGTGGAAAAACTAGCGTATGCGACATATTAAAAAGGAAGATAAAAAGGGGAAAGAGCGGAGTGGAAAACATGCGTGTGTGTGTGTGTGTGTGTGTGTAAAAAATGCTCCAGAAATGTCATTAACGTGCTTTGCTTTTGATGTTGCCTTTGTTGTTGTTGTTGTTGTTATTGCGGTTGCTTATCTTGACAAACGTAAAACGACACTGCAAGAGCGAACGTCTGCATTTATGTGTATGTGTGAGTGTGCGTGTGTGTGTCTTTGTACATTTGGAAAATTACCTGCAAAGGCGCCGCTCTTTGGCTCTTACTAATTGATAAGTTTCTATTTACGTGGAAGTCTCTTCCGCTCGCTAGTTAACTGTAATTAACTATGTAAATTTTGACACTCGGGCGGCACAGCACAAAGAGCAAAATCTTACACACACACAGCCACACGCATGCATAGCATATTTAACAGTTATTTTTGTATTTGCGTGCTAAAGTGTATGAACATAATTTGAGTTGTGCTGGGCTTACCTGTCGCATCTATGTTTCAATCAATGCACGCACGCACACACGGGCACATGCTGTTGCTGTTGCTGTTGCTACGTCGCTGCTGCTCTGCTCGCCTACGCATGCAGCAGAAACAAACACAAACGTGTTGCGCTCAGCTGGCCTTGCAGCGAATGAGCTGCACAAAACACACAGCGCAAAAAAGTTATCGTTTTGTTGTTGTTGTTGCTACTATGTATATTTGGCACGTGAAACGGCATCGACATCGGCATGCGGTTCTTTTGCTATTGTTGTTGTTTTTATACCCTGAGCCCATTGAAAATGGGAAATCAGGGTATAATGTTTTTGTGAAAATGTATGTAACAGACAGAAGGAGACGTCGCAGACCATACAAAGTATATATATTCTTGATCAGCTCGATGAGCTGAGTTGAAATAGCCCTGTCCGTCTGTCCGTCCGTCCGTCCGTCCGTCCGTCCGTCCGTCCGTCCGTCCGTCCGTCCGTCCGTCCGTCCGTCCGTCCGTCTGTGTGAACGCAGCGATCTCGTAAACCACAGAAGCTGGAGAGCTGAAATTTGACATGTATACTCCTGAATACCATACGCTATACGAGTTTTTTTCAAAAATTCGATAACTCTTCCCGTTCTCTTTTTATCGATAAATTTCGATAACTTTTCGTCTCTTTTACGTACCGTAAGAGCTAGAGACCTGAAATTCACTATATAGATTCCTGTTGTGAATGCAGACATTTTGTAATTTTTGGATTTTGGATGCCACGCCCCCTTCGCCCTAAATTTGCAAAAAACGCATTTCAAATACTAGAGACTTGTGCTTCGGCACATACACACATATGAATAACATAATCATGCCCTGAAAGTTTGAATCAAAAAGTCCTGCTAGAAAAAAAGTTATTAAACATTTAATTTCCCATAGCGTAGGCGTCTTGCAGCCCAAGCGCTGTCGCTACGGCAACTGCGCAGTTGGCAGAGCGTGTGCTTGAGCGTGCGTCTGTGTGTGTGTATGTGTTGCTTGCAATATATGTATATGTAAACTAAGCATACAATATTTGAAGTATCGGCACTTCGCAGGGCTCAGGGTATCTCCTAGTCGAGCCGTCTCGACTAGAGCATTCTTACTTGTTATTATTGTTGTTGGCATTTTTCAAATTTTTCACTTACAATTGTGCCTTTTTATTTGCATTTGTTTACGTCACTGCAGCCATACACACATACATTCACAGTAAACGACTGACGCGCGTACATTGGAGAGAGTAGTGCAAAAACACAAACAAACAGCAGCAACAAAGCGAACAACCGAAATTACAAACAAACGCACACGCGCAGCGAAATAAACAAATTTATTTATACTCTCATTAGCAATTATATTTATCGAGACCCCGATTAGTTCTATAGGCTCTACAATTTTATTTGGCAGCCTCTTTGTATTTTTATTATTTTTTGTTTTTGGCTAAGCGCGACTCATGCAAAAATCGAAGTTTCCACGGCCGCTCGCAACGCGCGTTGTTGCTGGCGCCAGGCTGGCCCTTTACGCAATTCTCAGTTTCGTACTGCCCGCGGGCGTCAATTATTATTGTTGCTTCACGCACATTTCTATTGTAAGTTATGCATTTAATTAATTTTAATGTTCAATCACGGGATTCCCGTGCGCGATTGCGAATGCGACTGACCACGATAAAGGTTAAAATGAAACTGATGAAAGAGAGAGATGAAAGCAAAAAAAAAAGACCTGCGATGCTGAACTAGTTCACAGCTGACTGCGAACTATTCCTGCCTGAGTTGCACAGTGAACAGATATCGATATGTGTCTACCGGCGACAAAGTAGTCGATTCACAATTAATATCGATAAAATGATGGGCGTACAGACGTTCATTGATAAAAATTAAGATTAGAATTATAGATTATTGTAATAATATTGACAAATTACAAGTAAAAAGCGAGAACAACTGTGTGCAGCATGGCTCAGTTGAAGGCGCCCTCGCTGCAGTCGCTGCTAGAATCTGATCGCGGTTCCACGGACAGTTTGCAGCTTGATTTCGAGTTCGAAGGCGTAAGTAGAAAATAAAAACAAAGCAATTGTCAATTTGATCACGACCTTTGACATTTAGCTGGACGATGTCGAGTTCGCCATACCACCCACCGATGTGTTGCCCACCCTCGAAACGGTGCTCAGCGAATTCGAAGCAGACTCGGACGTGGCGTCAGAGCTTGGAATGCCGGTGCCAAGGGCAACGCCAACGCCCTCGATTGGCGAAGACTGTGGAGTGCGTGGGGATGGACGTGGTGGCAGTAGCTCCGGCTCCATAATGCGATACACCCTACTCCATGGCATCTCCGCCCAGCTAACCTCAGCTGCTGAACGCGTCAACGCTGGAGCGGCAAGCGCCTGTGCCGTCGCAGCTTACATAGCCGTAGGAACTTCTCACGGCCACATACTCAACTTTGATGTGACCCAAACGCTACGCTGGGCGCACCAAGACAAGCATAGCCAAGGTGCCGTTTCTACTCTAGCCTTCAACACGGATTCCACTCGGTTGCTGGCGGGATATGCACGTGGCTTGGTCACCATGCTAGACACCCAAACGGGTGACGTGCTGCGTGAGCTGTTCGATGTGATAACGCCCAACAGTGGCGTGCTGCACGTCAAGTGGACATCACGTTCCTCACTGGCGCTATGCGCAGATGCTGGTGGCTCTGTGTGGTCGCTGAGCTTCACACGAAAACTGGGCATCAGGGGCTGCAGCTCGCGCTGTTTGTTCTCCGGCGCACGTGGCGAGGTGTGTGCCGTGGAGCCCCTCATCATGGATGCCCACGGACGGCATGAACTGGACCAGTACTGCATTGTGGCCCTGGCTACGCTCTCTAAATACTTTATAGTGACGGTGCGTCCACGTCTGCGTGTCATCAAGTTCCATGCGCTGCAAGGACCGGCAGACTGTTTACCCCTGCTGGCCTGGCATCTGGTGCTCATACAGGCGGCAGACACGACTCGCTCTGTGGATCCCGTCATTGTCGTTGGCCGTGGCAATCAGCTCTTCTTCCATCAGCTCTTTGTGGCGAATGGACGGATTACTTTGCTTTATCTACGGCACGTCCAGCTGCATAGCAGCCTTTTATCCGCCCACTGGCTGGGCCCCAAGTGTGTTGCATCGCTGGACACCTCGGAAATATTGCATTTGGTGGATGTGCGCTCCAGTCGGGAGCTGGAGTGCATGGATATGGCCAATGCTGGTCTGGTCTATGGCTCGGCGCAATTTAAGGGTCTGGCCACTGGTGGCAATGTCTCACCTGCCTTCGCCTTGGCCGGCACCAATGCCTGCTACAACTCTGTGGTCTCTCGAGGCACGCAGCTCTATGTGCTCGGTGCGCGTTCCCTGCATATCATTGGCGTGCGTACCTGGTCGGAGCGCATTAGCTATTTGGTAAATATGAAATCAGATTTAAATCTGTAGTTTACTTATTCTTATCTGTTTTTAGGTGAAAAACCATCGCTGGCAGGAGGCCTGTCAGCTGGCCCTGGATGGCTATGTTGCCTCTGCGGAACGTCCACGCAAACGAGCCCAGGCCAAGGAGCGCATCATAATGCTCTTCAGAGAGTACATCGCCAACTCAGCTCGTGCGCCCGACTACTGCCTGGGCGCCATTGTTAATTGTCTTATCACCATTGGCGAACTGGATCTGTTGTGGACGCAGCTGTGGGAGCGGCTGCACAACAACACGGAGCTGTTCTTGCAGCATATCTCCGAGCACATTGAGCAGGAGACCATACACAGCGTCAATCCAGTCATCTCGCAGGCTCTCGTGGACTATTGGCTGCAACATTCGCCGTCCAAGCTGGAGCAGCTAATCCTAAAGCTAGACTGGATGTGCTTGGACCTGAATCAGGTGTTGAAGGCAGTCAAGAAGCATCAGCTATATCGCGCACAGCTCTATCTCAATGCTTGCGCCTTGAATGACTACACGACGGCGTTGACGGAGCTGTTGCCGCCATTGCGGCCCGACCAAACGGATCTGGGCAACTGTCTGCTGGTCTATATATCCAGCTGCTTGGCCGGACGGCGCTTTCCAAGCGGTGATATACCAGAGGACCAGGTGCAGCAGGTCAAGAACGATGTATTGCGCTGCCTTACCTCCCAGCACTCGAGTGCCAGCCCCGTTGATGAGCTGCCCTATCCTTATCTGCGCGCTCTGCTAAAATTCGATACGCGCGAGACTCTAAATGTCATCTCGTTGGCCTTCCAGGAGCGCGAGTTCAGCAACGAGCTGGGCTACTCCCATCGCAAGCGCATCATATATCTCTTACTCGAAATTATGACGCCCGAGAATGCAACGGTGAGTGAGCTATAAATCTGAGTGATATTTTTACTCTCAACTTTCCTCTCTCTTGCAGTGGGCGGAGATAGGCTGCTTGCTGAACTTTATAGCTCAGCAGATATCGACTCAGTGCCTGCCGCGAGATAAGCAACTGTTGGAGCGGGTGCTCAGCTACCTGGCGCAGGAGAGCATTGCCAATGAGAGTGCGCGCCAGCATTCTGAGCGAGAGAGCGCCTGGCATGAGCTGCTCTCGAGCAATTGCCTTGCCGACATCAGCAGCGACGAGGAACAGTTGGAGCTGGCACAGCGAGCGCACTGCTACTATGTAGTGGAGTATTTGCTGGAGAAGCTGCAGCGGTATGACAACATGCTCGATTGCCTCATCCACAACCAGGCGCGACACGAGACGATGTTCGCCTACATGGAACGTCATGTAGACAACAGCGAGCGCTTGATCTATGCTCAGTTGCGTGAGCATCTGGGAGAGTTGCTGGAAATTAATGCTACGGAGACGACGCGTCTCATTGCCTTGCACTATCCGGGCAAGATAAGTGAACTGGTGGAGCTGCTTAGTAGACAGAAGCCAAAGCTGTTTCGTCTGCTGCAGTGCCTCAATGAGAGGCACTGCGAGTTGCAACCAACGCAAATGGAGCTGCTACTGGAGCTTTACTGTAATTTGGAACAGCCTGATGTAGTGATTGAATTCTTGCGCAACAGCGCGGGCTATCGCCTGGATAAAGCTGTCGACATTGTGGAACGGCATCAGCTGAAGCGAGCTGTCATCTATCTGTACGAGCAGCAGGAATGCTATGCGAAAGCCTTTGATCTGTCCATGGAACTGTTGCGAGCTGCCGATGTCGATGCAGCCGAAAAGGAAGCTAAGGAGATTGCAGAACTTTTGGCACGCTCTGCCCAGACTTTGCCTGAGAAGGAGCTGGAGCGCTGCTGGTTTGCCCTGCTGCAGTATATACTGCCGCAGCAGGAGCTGCAGTCGATCACCAAGTCCATGCTGCATGAGGCCTCGCAGCACATAGATCTGCACAATCTGGTGCAGCTCATCATGAACACACACAATGTGTCCAGCAGCTTTGGCGACATCAAGGATTTGTTGATGAGCATGTTGATTAGCTCGCGCCAGGAGACGGAGGCGCTGCGCCTGGCCGCCGACAAACTCTGCCAGAATCTGCACACCGAGTTCGCTGAGCAGCGGCATTCAGCGCGTCGCGGTTTGTGGGTGACCAGCATGCGTTGCCTCATCTGCCGCCAACGCCTATACGACCAAACGCAGGTGCTCGTGCTGGGTCCATGTGGACATGCGCTACACGAACGATGTTGGAACGAAACAACAGCGTTGCAGCAATGTCCACGCTGTAAGGAGGCACTGCCCTTCGAACAGAACGCCGAGCAGCAGTTGTCAATTGTGCGCTTGCCATGTCCGAGTCAGCATTTACTAAAGAGCTCCAATACTATGGAACTGGGCTCGCTGCAGCTTAAGGCGCCGCCCAGACGCTTCTGCTAGACATAATGCATGTATGTAAATTCCTAAATATCTTTATGTGTATTCCATATTTATATATTGCCATTGAATGTAATTGTCGTACCTCTTACTAAGCGTCAAGTATTATGGAAGGTTCTTCTGTTCCAGATGTATTCTGTGTATAGCCTAGCATCGATGATTCAGCTTTGTCAACAATTCAGTCATTTGGATAGACAAATGTTAAATAGCAAATAAATATTCTAATCAATAATCTATTATAAAAGATGTCACATGTTTGTATTTATGCACATTCTAAAATATATATATATATTTCTATATGTAAATCGTACTAATGTTATATGTTCATTTGTTTATTATAATATATGTAATGTACAAGCTTAAGCTATTTGTAGACTCAAGTGTGAATACCCCAATTATTAGCTAAATCACAAAATAAACTACGAATCCAAATAAACAATGGGCTCAGCTCGTCTGTAATTTATTGGCGCTGTCCGAGGGGAAGGTATTATTGTAATGCTGTATAAACTCCGTGCATTGCTCGGCTGAAAAGATTGTAACCATAATTAGAATTAATTATAAAACAATCATATACATTGTCTCACCTTTAGGAAAGGACAGAGTTTCGTAATTGCGCAAGTTGCGCATCTGGAAGAACCTATAAACGCTGTGAAAGATCAAATCATCTTGAGTTTTGAGTGCTGCCTCCAGGAATTTGCGGGCCGGCACCTTGTCAAGGCCCAGCGAGTTCTTGGCCAGACGTAGCGCATCGATAACCTTTCCTTGGCCCAGCATCACCTCAATTATTATCTGCAATGTCGAATCATTAGTCAAGGCTTCATTCAAAATATATATATAACTACCTCATGTGCCTGAATCTTGCCCAGCATATCGATGGCCATCTGGGATATAGCCGAGTTGCCGTCGGAGTGAGCTAGCAAAAAACAAGCCACTGACTTGGACTCCAGCAGCATCGAGTAGCTGACCAAGCGGCGCAGCGTATCAAAGCTACGATTGCGTATCAATTCGCTGATTATCATCTTGCTCAGCTCCTCCTGGGCGGATATGTTGTATTTGTTAAGCGATTGCAGGTACAGCATTAGCACTGTTTCCGTAAAGGGTCGCTCGGCGATGGGCTGAAATATTTGCACCATATCCGATTGCTCGATGAGCACAATGGGCGGCGCAGTGTTCTTAGTAATTGTGCTCTTAACATTGGAAGGAAGCGCAGTCTGATTCTGTAGCTCCAGGTGGACCCAAGAGCTGAGAAGGTAAATTGAGAGTAAGTTTAGGAGTTGTTGCATTTGTTTTTACTTCCACTTACGCATATATCTTGTTGATCTTGTCAAAGATGGTCTCCAGCACAGGCAGCAGCGTGCCCTTATACTGTTCGCCCATCAATTGCTGCACCACCTTCAGTAGCATTTGTTTGCCACAGCTCCGCTGCAGCAGAAACTCTGTGAGACGTATGCGATCCGATATCAGATTGCACAGCGGCTCAATGGACAGATTTAGATACCACATGCAGCCCAGCTTGGCATCAATGACGATATTAGGCTGGAACAGCACCCAGTTGGTGGAGTCTGCAATGGCAATGGGAGTCAATAATATATATATATATTATGAATATATTTATACATACAAAGCTCGCATTGGAGAATTTGGCCATCGGGCGAGAGCGAAGGTAACTTGAGTGCGAATGGCTTGATTGAGCGACCCGTCGTAATGGGCGCATGGTAGGTCACATTATCGATCACCTCGCCACTGAGCGCAATGTCAAAGAGCAGCGACGTTGCCGTCGCCTGGTGATGCACCACTATTAAATTGTCTACTGTATTAATGGCAAAGCGCCCAACGAGGCTGAGGCGCAGCACATGGCACTTGCGAGGCGCTAGACCAGGACCATTCAGCAGATGCACTTCGACCTCCATCATGCCTGTTAAACTGTTGGACTGCAGTATCAGAACGGCCAGCACACCATAGACTCTGCCCAGCGTCACTTTGCTTTCTTGGACCTCGCGACCCGGATTACCCACTAAAAGAGAGGAAAAATTAATCGGCTTGAGCTTAAGTAAACTCTGGAGCTACTCACAATCGACTTTGGGCAGCTTAGTGATGACTTTCTGTTTGACTAGCACAGGCACCAGCGTGTTGCCTTCAGTGGTGCATAGCAGAGCCACATTGGCGTCGCAGCACCAGGCAAACCATTTGATGCTGATGCTTAACGCCTTGACGGAGCGCACTTGGCGCTTTTCTGGCACAACTTGAAAGATTTCCACGGCCGTGTTTGAGATGAGCGCCAGCTCGCGATTGTGCACCCAAACGAAGCCATAAATGAGTGTTTTCACCTGATGCGTTATAATATCCTGGAGCATCGGTTGCTCGCCCTGGAAGCAAACGAACTCCACGGCATTCTCCTTGCGTTGCACGGCCAGAATTTGATTGTCTGGTGAGAATTTGATGGAGCGTATCGCGCCGCCCCGATCACTCATGCAAAACGATATCACAGTATCCTCCACGGGACCTTTCACCACCACGCCCGTGGCACCTCCTGAACGCACAGCAAATATCTAAAAACAGAAAAAGGCTGCAGTCCACCCAATTATTACACATAGTTGTTTTTTCCCTTACCTGCTTGTTTGAGTCATCGAAGAATACATTTGTTAGCTGGCTGACGGCGTCAAAGCGTATAAAATTGCTAGAGAGCTCAATGTAGTGTATTCCATTAGGTTTTTCCATTGTTTTTAAATATTTTCCTATGCAGTTTAAGAATTTCAACTAGTTGTCCACCCACATATTAAAACGGAGTGCTGCAAAGCGTCAAAGTTCCATTAATAACCAACAATGTGCGTTGTTGCACACTGCTTCAATCAGCTGATGGCAGCATAAACAAATATATATATCGCGAACACTGTTCAGCAAAAGCGTTTGAAATTTAAAGATCTCATTTTAAATAAAGTTAATAGTGCATATGTCCAATTCGTCCAAGTGCCGTGTGTGTACTTGCTCGCTCGATGCATCTGCTGTGTGCTACGATATGCGTAAGTTGCCCAAGCTGGCGCATAAGTTCGTCACATGCACCGATTTGTCCGTGTCCGATGAGACGCGCTTGCCCAGCGAACTGTGCCGCGCCTGCCATGACCAACTAGAACGCTTGTATGCATTTCGGGCTAAGTGCATAGCTGCCGATACCAAATGGCGTATGGAAATACTGGCATTTCGCGAAGATGATGAAGAGCATGTTGAGACCGCTGAGGGAAGGAATTCTGATCAGGAACTCAGTCAGCCGATAGTTGAAGCAGAGAAAAGCACTAGTCACGAACTAGGGGAAACAGATGAAGGTGAAGAAGGAAAAGAGGAAACAAAAAAAGAACCAGTTCCACAGAAAATACCAGGCAGATCGGAGCAGGTTCCCGAACAGGTAAGCATTTTGACTTGAAATATTTCCAAGATTAATTAAACTCCTGGTTTTCTTTAGATTACCCCAACTAAGCAGCCCAAATCCATATACAAATGCGACATCTGCGCTACGCAGTTCCTAGAGGAGCATCGCCTGCAAGCACACAAACGTCAGCATGGACTTATGCCCTATCCCTGCCCAGAGCCGGGCTGCGATCGTGGCTACAGCCACAAGAATACGCTCAGCGTGCACCTGCGCAAGTGCCACAAGTTGGGCAAAGAGCACAAGTCGCACATTTGCGAATACTGTGGAAAGACGTTCGACACGCTGTGGCGTCTCAAGAATCATCGCTTCACCCACAAGGACAAATCGGAGTTGCCGTACGTTTGCGAAGAGGCGGATTGTGGACAGCGCTTCTCCAGCAAGCAGCTGCTTAAGGTGCATATGATGCGCCATGCGGGCATCAAGAACTATAGCTGCACCTACTGTGGCGTGCAGAAGACAACTCGCACAGAGCTCAAGATTCACCTGAACTATCATACGCTTGAGCGCACCTATTGCTGCCGCATCTGCTCGAAGGTGTGCAACAGCTCCAGCAATCTCAACCTCCACATGCGCAGCGTGCATGAGAGAGACCGTGCTCGCATCTTCGCCTGCAGCTACTGCGATCGAACCTTCACACAGCCATTCCTGTGCAAGCAACACGAACTGATCCACACGGGTGAGAAGCCACACGAGTGCCCCGAATGTGGGCGGCACTTCAGACAAAAGGGCGCTCTACGCACACATCGGAAAATACATGAGCGGGAGAGCAGCGAGTCGAATGAGAACCCAACAGCATCTTCGAGTGAGAAAGCTACTGGAATAGGTATTAATAGAGTGCCAGAAAATGTGGCACACGATTATAATAAGTAAACATTTAAAATTCTAATTTATTTAAAAAAATGACATTTAAAATAAAGTTAATATAAGTCAAGTTTACTTATGTATTTTATTTATTTATCACGCGTCACTGCGAGATGAAGAGTCACTCGAACTCTTCATCTCTTACAGTCACCGTCTCGCTCATCTCTTTGGCTTTCACAGCTGTTGCTCACACACATAACCAAAAACAAATACTGACTCATCAGCATTACAATGGGCATAAGTCACTGTTAAGTAGTCTGTCACTGTTTGCAGTCACTATTACTACTACCCTCACCGATTCGCTCATCTCTATTTTCTGCACAGCTGTTTTGAGCACACATAAACAAAAACAACTACAGATTTTAAGTGCACTCGTTGTAAAAGTTTAAATTTAGCCCATGACGTCGGCAATTAGTTTATCCAAATGCCGTGTTTGCTTCTGTGCACTTGAGGCAACTGTTAGCAGCTATGATATGCGACAGTTGCCCGAAATGGCGCACAAATTCATGACCTGCACAGATTTATCTGTCTACCAGGCGGAGGCTGAGACGCAGCTGCCAAGTGAGCTGTGCCAGGTGTGCTTTGACCAATTGGAGGAGTCGTATGCATTTCGGAGTAAGTGCATTGCAGCCGATACACAATGGTGTTTGGCACGCTACACAGTGGCATCAGAAGACCTTGAGAAGAATCTTGGCACAGCTGAGATACAGATTCGATTGGCCAATGAAGAGACTGAAATAGAATTACCCCAAATAGAAGCTGCAGCTGAGGATGCAATAGTCACCATAGATATTAATGAGGCACAGGTACTGAATATCAATTTATGAAATCTTCAGTAAACATTTCATTTTTTAGAATTTGCTGTCGAAGCCCGCTGCTTGCAACATTTGTGGCATGCGTTTCTTGATGCAGCATCGTTTGATAGCCCATCAGCGTCAACACAAAGGCCTGGCGCCCTATGCATGCACAGAAGAGGGTTGCGAGCGAACATTCAATCGCTTCCACAGCCTGTCCGAGCATCTAAAGGAGCACTTGGAAACCAATCGGTTCAGCTGTGAGCAGGAGGGCTGCGACAAGGTCTACCGGCATAAGCCCACCTTAGTCATGCACATGCGCCGGTGCCACAAGCTGGGCCCTGAGCTGAAGTCACATGTGTGTGAGTTCTGTGGCAAGGTGTTCAACTCTAGTTCGGTGCTTAACGATCATCGCTACACCCACAAGGACCAATCTGAGCTGCCGCATGCCTGCCAGGAAGCCAACTGCTCGCGGCGTTTCTCCAGCAAAGAGAAATTGAAGGTGCATCTGATGCGGCATGCGGGCATCAAGAACTTCAGCTGCCCCTATTGCGGCATGCGGAAGACTACGAGAAATGAGCTGAAGATACACATGAACTACCACACGCTCGAGCGCACCTGGCCCTGTCACTTCTGCTCAAAGGTGTGCAACAGCTCCGGGAACTTGAAGATGCATGTGCGCGCCGTGCATGAGCGTGCGAAGGACTATGCTTGCAGCTACTGTGAGAGGAGATTTGCCAAGGCGGACACACGCAAGTACCACGAGATGACACACACCGGAGAGAAGAACTTCGAGTGCGAGGAATGCGGCAAGCGCTTCACACAGCCCGCAGCGCTACGCACCCACCGCAAGATCCACGAACGACAGCGCAGGGAGAACAATACAACTATGTATACGTTGTTGATGAGTGCGCCAATAGAGACAGTTGAGGGTATCGTAGAGCAGGTGAATGAATGCAGTTAATATTAGAAGTCGTATATAATGGAATTATATAATATGTGTGTCTATCTGGTCAGTTAAGGTAATCAAGTAAAGATAATGGAATTTGTGTAGACAGCCAAATCATATTGTCAAATTAAGCTAATCTCTATAAAGTGTATCAGTAAATGCAGCTTTTACTATATAACTTAGACGTGGGATCTATCTATAGACTTTTTAATCAACACCTAATGCCAAAGTTCTGAAGTACGGTGAACCCCCATCGAAATTGAAACAGACAAAAAAGATAAAATAGAATATAATTATAATCAGAATTATAATGAATTTTTCAACATATTTCTATACATTTTTATGGATTTATAATTCTATAAATTACTATGGATTGATCTCTATATCCACAATATTTTTATAAATTATTGTAGATGATTATAATCATATAATATATCTATTTATATATGTCTATACATGAATATGGATCTATAATTATTGTAAACTGATCTCCTTCATCGATCTATCTATAATATTTCAATAAATGTCTAACAAATATTGACGTATCTATAAGAAAACCTCTTTCAATGTGAAATTCTATTATTATCAATAACTCTAATAGATTTCCCTACTCCATATAGCTACGCTACAACATATGCTATTGCCTATAGTACCCCTTGCCTTCACTCAATCAATTTGCCAATTAAACTGGCCTTCGCCTCATAGCGAGTGCCCACTTTAGCATAGATTATATGTGTAGCTGCGTCATCTGTATAGTATATAGATTGCGGCAACGACTGTGCTGCGAACTGAACTTTGATCAGCTCAGCTCTGGCTGGCAGCAATACAAATTCCAAAGTATATTTATTATATTTAATATGTACTTAAAACTTTATTTAGAAATTCATTAAACAAAATATGAGGACAAATAAAATTTGCTAATTGTATTGGATTATACACATGGATTAGCTTTACTCTCATCGCTCGATCGAAACTCAATTAAGGTCAATGACGCCAGTTGAGTGGACGCCGTCCTGTTCGCAGACTTTTTTCGCTATTGTAGATACCAATTGGTTTTCGCTTTGGAGCTGGGGGGAGCTCGCTTTCTTCAGATGCTGAAGGACTCGTTCGCTGGCCTGGTTAGCCAGCGCTTTGGTTAGGTTAATTTCGTGCTCTGCCGTGGGCAGATTAAGTTTAGCAGCTCGTGTAGACCGGGAGAGGGTCGCTATCATCGCATAGATGTCGATGGCGGAATTGGCCAAGTGATTCAATATGATCTGTTCGTTGATGATGTTCTTGTTGTACTTCATTAGCGCCTCCTCAGTGGTGCGGCCGAAGAGGTCGATGCAAGCAGCTGTCTTCTTCGCCGACTCCTGCAGCTCGGGCAGAACAAAAGCGCTCAGATCGACACCGCCGAAGCCAATCGTCGAAGTGGCACGCCTCGAAGCCTCCTTGAAGATGAAGCCCAGATTGGCAGAGGGATTCTTGAACGCGCGCTGCAGCTCCTTCAAATGGTTGCCAGCGTACTGAACTCCAGAGAGCGCGACGAACAGGCGAAGCACCTCGTTGGTGCCCTCGAATATGCGGAAGATGCGCAGATCGCGCATGATGCGCTCCAGTCCCGTGTCCTTCATGAATCCCATGCCACCCAGAATTTGGATAGCCTCGTCGGCAACGTGCCAAGCGCTCTCAGAGGCATAGACCTTCGAAATGGCCGTCTCCAAATGGTAATCCTGGCTACCCGAGTCCATGTTTTGGGAGATCATGAACGCCATCGATTCCGTCGCATATTGCAATATATTCATGTTGACCAACTTCTCCTGAATGGTGCCGAACTCCTTGATCTTTTGACCGAACTGAGTGCGATTGTTGGCATGCGCCGTCGCAATCTCGATGCACTTCTTCATGGTTCCGGACAAGGTTGCGCCCATGCCAAAGCGTCCGCTGTTTAGAATGTTAACAGCCACCTTGAAGCCTTCACCCTCCTTGCCGAGCACATTCTCAATGGGAATCTTGACATCCTCAAAGTAGACTTCGGCCGTGTTGGAGGCCTTGATGCCCATCTTCTTCTCGGGTGCACCGTTCGTGACACCACCGAAGGAGCGCTCCACAATGAACGCCGTCACCTTGTCCTTCTTCTCGCCAGTCTGTTTATCGATTTGCTCGGTTTGGGCGAATACAGTCATCACATCGGCCAGGCCACCATTGGAAATCCAAATCTTTGAGCCATTTAGTATATAGTATTTGTTGTCTGGAGTCTTTACTGCACGGCTGCGTATGGAATTGGCATCCGAGCCAGAGCTGGGCTCGGTTAGAGCAAAGGCAGCGTACACCTGCTCTGCCGCCACCTTGGGCAAGTATTTTGCCTTCTGCTCAGGCGTGCCGTAGAGCAGAATGCCCTTGAAGCCGATACTCTGATGGGCGCCCAGGCAAATGCCCAGGCCCAGATCATGGGCACCCACAATCTGGCAGAGTCGCGCATACTGGGTGTTGTTCATACCCAGACCGCCATAGTCGCTCGGCACCTGGATGGCCATGCCTCCGAGCTCCCACAGAGCGTTCAATGTGGTGTCGTCGACGACGGAATTGTCGTCGTTGCGAGCAGCATTGTTGACTTCGGTGAAGAATCTTTGGAACGGATCCAACATGCTGTCCGTGGTCTCCTTTTGTTCCAATGTCAACACATCGGGGAAGGGGAAAACTTGCTTCGAGACCAAATTGCCACGAAATATGTTGGCCATGAACGATTCATTTTCTCTTTTTGGCTCTTTTCTCGTTTCACTTTCGGGTTTCCTTTTTGGCACCGCAGCTGAGTAAAAACGAGTTTTAGAAATATCTAAAATTAATTTGCGCGTTCCGCAGTTATTTAGTTTCAACATTTTAGCAAGACTCGACTGAACTTTGTACCTAAACGTAAACAATCAGCGGGGTGACCTGTTACATACAACAAGTATTTTAAAGTACATCGATTATTTTTCCACTCACTGTTAATGGTAAGCTATCGATAGTCGATAAGTGTCAACAGCTGTTGTTCACATTATCAAAAATATTACTGTGAACAACATTATTTATTCTGTTATTTATTTAAATGTAATTAATTTATTTATATCTCGATGAATACCTTTAGCAAATGCCGTATTTGCATTTGTTCTCTTGATGCAACTGTTGCGAGCTATGATATGCATAAATTGCCCCTGCTGGCACACAAGTTTGTTACCTGCACCGATCTGACAGTGGATGAGGATGAGCGTATCCCCAGCGAGCTGTGCCAGATGTGCTTTACCCAGCTCGAGGTCCTCTATGAATTCCGCGCCAAGTGCATTGCTGCTGACACGAAATGGCGTATGCAAATTTTGGCATTCTGCGATGCTGAAGAACCAACATATGACTTGGCGGTCACGCCCAACATAGTTGAAGTCAAGGAACTGAAGCCAGAGCAGAAAAAGCAAAAGAAAGCTAGAAAACAACAGGACAACAATGCTAAATGTGTGCTGCAGCTAGCGGTTGGTTCACAGATCGTCGTGGAGCCATGCCATGTACAGGACATGGAGCACGAGGAGCAAGTGGACGAAGTTGCAGTGAGAAACCTACGAAATCCCTTGCAATATTTGAGCAATCTATATACACATTCCTTTTTTTTTAGAGTCCCTCACCACGGGTACCCAAAGATGTCTTCAAGTGCAACTTCTGCGCCGCACAATTCCTCAATGAGAAGCGACTGAAATCTCATAGTCGGCAACATGGAGAAATGCCTTATCCCTGCACCGAACCAGGCTGTGATCGTGGCTATAGCCACAAGCATACGTTATCCCTGCACATGCGCAAGTGCCATAAGCTTGGCAAGGAGCACATGTCTCACGTGTGCGAGTTCTGTGGCAAGGTCTTTGATACCCTGGCACTGCTCAGAAATCATCGCTACACCCACAGGGACAAATTGGAGCAGCCTTATGCCTGCGAAGACCCGAACTGTTCGCGACGTTTCGGCACCAAACAGCTGCTAAAGATACACATGATGCGCCACGCAGGAATCAAGCACTACACTTGCACGTTCTGTGGCGTGCAGAAGACGACGCGCACAGAGCTCAAGATTCACCTGAATTATCACACACTGGAGAAGACCTATGGCTGCCGCCTCTGTACAAAGGTGTGCTACAGTTCCAGCAACCTGAATAAGCATATGCGCACAGTGCACGAACGTGCGCGCAACTATGCCTGTCGCCATTGCGAACGAACATTCATACAGCCAGAGACACGCAATCAGCACGAGCTCATCCATACGGGTGAGAAGCCGCATGGCTGCGAGGAATGTGGCAGGCACTTCAGGCAAAAGGCAGCACTGCGTGCTCACCTCAAGATACATGCGCGACAGCCCAAGGAGTCGGATGCACCACAAGCAGAGACATTTATAGAGATTGAAGAGGCTAGCGGTGTGCTGCCAAGGGAGGAGTTGGAGTCTGATTGAGCTGGCCTGGATCTCCAATGCGTGCTCATACTTACTATAAATATATAGTAAATTGTATGGGTAAAGTGTAGATATGGAGCAAAAGGCAGCGAGCAAGAGGAGTTGGCTATTCATAGCTAACTGAGACACATAAAATGAATCTAGTAGACTAATTAAATAAAACACTTACATATTTGGGATTCAGAATGTAAATAGCAATAGTTTTTAATTATATATATATATGGTTTTTTCAACTAAAACAAAAATGTACAAAAATTAAATTACTACTAAAATCTAAAATACATATATGTCTACTAAGTTTTATATGCTTGGAAAATCGTCTGTGTATACATGTATGTAAAATGCTGTATTGTTCATATTCATATTGAGTTAATGCTGAAGTATGTAAATGATATGATGTGCTACGTGGAGTTGTTAGAGATAGCTGAGAGCCCAGTTAAATGGATATATATGGTATATATATATATATATTAAGGTGTATGATTCATGCAGTATAAATAATTCTGTGTGTGTTTCGTAAATATTTCTCTTGCATTAAAATCGTTGTAAATATTGGTTTTTCCTTTGCTTCGTTAATAGATATATTGTATATATAGTATATTTCCTGTAAGCATAAATTCATTTTGCTGTAAATATGTGTGTGTGTGCTTGTGTGTGAGTGTGTATATATGATAATATGATTTTGGGTACATTGTTGGGTTGTTTTCGCTTAGACTTAGACTGAAATGCGTTTCTCTCGCCTATTCGAAGAAAATGCTCATAATTCGTTTTCCTGTTTTCCTTTTCCGTTTTTTCTTTTTCTTTTTTGCCATTTCTGTTTTACATTTTTAGAAAATGCTAAAGTACATAGAACATAAGAATATAGCATATTTAGGCTAAATATCACCCACGATTTAATCGCTGTTTAACACTATATATATATAGATATATATGTGTGTATGTATAGATATATATTAAAACTAGATTTATAATACATGCTTGTTGTATGTAAATCTGTCGCACTATATTACAATTCAGACACAAACAAAAGACACAAATCGAGACTACGCTAACTCTAAGCTAGCATATGCTATAAATATATATCCATAGAACTATCTCTATACTAATTATATATATATATATATATAGATTGTGTTTAATTACGTTAACATTAACACTAACATTAACATGTTAAGCTCGCATTTGTTGATCTCTCTACTTTTTTAAAGTCACATATCTCGTATATAAATTACAAATTAATTGCTCCTCCTGCTCCTTCTCCTGCTGCTGCTCCTGCTGCAGCTACTCAGACATAGTCCGAGGGCACGGTGCTGGTGCTCGTCTCATTGATGGCTGCCAGACGCGGCATGCGACGTTGCGTCATGGCTGGGTCGTTCGGCGCCAGCCCAGTGGTGGTGGCCACGCCTCCAACGCCATTGCCACCGCCAGCGCCGCCACCATGATGCTCCCAATTGGGCAGCGGCTGCGACATGACATTCAGGCCAACAATCTCGTAGGCGCCCTGATTGCTGCCACTGGCGCCGCCCGGCATGGCGGTGACGGACAGATCCGAGTAGTAGGCACTGCTCGGCGCTGACGAGACGACCATGGGAATGTCTTGCTCGTGTGCCTGGAAATTGTATTTCTGTAAAGAGAAATAAAAGTCGTTAAGAGCTGACTCTGGTTTGCCTCAGCTTATGGCACTCACCTCGCCACACTGACTGTACGCCGTATTCTGATACGACGGATTTGCCGAACGCACCGATTCGCGATCGAGTTCCGCATAGAGCGCCTCGCTCACGCCCACCGGACTGTATGCATCGTCCATGTGGGTGTAGTGATTCTCGGCCGGAGAGGTCGACGGCGGTCCGATCTGGTCCGGGCCCGCCGACGAGCGTCGACTGCCGCCCAGCCAAGTCCAGACGCCCGAGTTGCTAGTGGGCCGGCGTATGCTGTCCGCCGAGTGCTTAATGGAGATCGGCGAGCGATTCTGGCCGCCTCCATTGCGATTGTTGCGACACCACCACGGCTGCGGTCGACCACCTGTAAGAGTAGATGCAGCGGGCAAGCGTATGTGAGGTGAGTAAGTGGCTTTGGTATTTTGAACACTTGGTGCTTGGCTTAAAGCTAAATTGGAATCGGATTGGGATTCGGCTGCGGATTCGGATTCGGATTCGCGGCAGCAATCTATGACATTTGGTTCTATAATCGGGCGATAAATCAAACATTCACCTCAGCAAGCAGCAAACAGTGAACAACAAACAACAAAACAGAGAAACAAACAGCAAAACAAACAAAGCGTAAATTAAACGGCTGTCAACTGGCAGCGAGGTGGCACAGTTGCAGTTGCAGTTGCAGGCGAGTGTGTGGCAATGAGTAACGGGCGACTGGGCCGAAATGCCAAAAATACAGTTTTGCGCCGACTGTGAGATCCTTTTCTAATCGGCTAGTGGGATCGCAGTCCTTGGCATATATCATATGTGTGCAGACAGAGTTCAACGACCCCTGGGCACATAGGAAGTCTATGAAATGGCCATTCATTAGAGCTGCTTTTCATTTATGGTGTGCTTATCCGCTAACAGCATCTTTATAGATTCCTTCAGCCTTGTTATAGTAATTTCATTCCATTTCATAACCGCTGCCCAGACCTGTTCCCAGCATCCGCTGTGCCCACTGACCACACAGCTCATCGCAGCTCATCCACTTTGCTTAGCTGCTAATGAGTGCGCCTCGGGCCGTGCCTTTCACTCTCATTACGCTCCGAGCTTGGACAGACTTGGGAGCTTGGGTGCTTCGAGCGATCCAACTAATTAGCGGAATGCATACGCAACCACTTGCCACAACCGTTGGCAATTTTCCAAGTTATGCACATGCATAATGCAGTCATTTCGGTGGCTGCCGCTGCTGGCTTTTAATGCTCATGATTTACGTACTGAAAGACTGCGTTTGTCCAGCTACAGCTAGATATATATACTATATACATATATATACACTCTATGTCTCTCTGTGTGCTCTGGCGATTATTAACCCGAGCTTATCGCTCGTAGGTGCTCATATACATGCATTTTGTGCATGTCACAAACGCCGAAGGCTGTGCAACTCGACTCCCAGCTGCAACTGCAACTCGGACTTGGACTTCGATTCGGATGCGGACTTTGCGGCTAGTTGGCTTTAATAGCTGTTTCTTATATTTTTGTTGTTTTCTTGCTCTTTCCACTGTGTTAACGATGTTGCCCGTTTGCTACTGCAGCAATTGCATTGAACTTACGCTTGTTGCTGACACTGTGCACGGCTGCACAGTGGTATGAAAGCTATGATTATGCACTCAGTCTGAAAAGAGCAGAGTTCTCCGACTAAACTTCGCCTTCCGCCCACAAATTCCCATAACAATTTGTTCACCCAGCCTATTCCAATCAATTCTAAGCCCACTTCTGACCACTGTGCATGGGTAGCTGCTCGGCTGCAGCAACAGCTACCGCTGCTTTGGGTCTTATCTCTTGCTGCTTATCTGCGCGCAGCGCCAGCGGCAGCAACGGCAAAATTTTGTTAACAAAATATTTCGCAGCATTTGGCCAGAAAAAAAGCAGCAACAATAAATAATAATACTAATAAACAAAAAAAAAAATAATATTAACGAGCATTTTGGAATTTAATGTGTGTTTTGCGTCGCGTTTGGCCCGGCGCAACAAGTCGCGCATATGACATGTGTAATGAAGTCTTAATAGTCGCGCAGATAGTGCCAGTGGCTGTCAGCGCGCTTGACTCGGGCACAAATGTCGCATAGCTCGGTTCTTATCGGCGTATGCATAATTAAAATAATGTTACTCATACGACGCGCAGTCATGATAATTGCGCAGAGTTCTGCTGCAATTGTCTTTTTTCGGGCTGTTGCAACGAGCGTCAGGCAAATGGCATTTGGGCACAGCCACAACTAACTTTTAAAGGTGTCTCACTCGCCATTTGCCATGCACCTTAATTATTTGCTTTATGTGCAAAAGCATAATCAACTGCTGGCGGAATGGCTTTAATGTGCTCGGAGCACTTTGTGCATTTTGGGCAATTGAAAAAGTTTTCACTGCGGCATTTTAAAAACTGTTTTTGGGCAATCGGCAATTGGGAATTGGCAACTGGCAACTGCCAACTGGCGCCTGTCGACGGCGACGTTGACGTTGACTTCGACATAATCACGCGCTTTAAAAGCTGCTGACAGTTTAACGATTTGTGGGGATTGTTTGCTTTGCTGTTGCCGTTGTTGTTGTTTGCAGTTTGTTGTTTTCGCAACATGCAGCCGTGCGTAGCAGCAGCAGCGACAACCGAAAAAACAAACACACACACAAAAGAAAAACTTTGGCCAAAAAAAAACAACAAGTGGAGATTTTCATGGGACAGCTAATTGGCTGCTGTGACATTAAATGCCGTCAACAATTTGTCCTGCATGTCGATGTCAGCACAGGGACAGTCGGACAGTGAAATTGGCGCCAATTGGAAAGAGAGAGTTGGCCCAAAGGGAGCGCAAGGCAGGCAGTGAAAGGGCAGCCGTGTAGGAGTACGTTAGCTCGTTTGTCAATAATTCGCCTACTGTATAAAGCGAAACAGAAAGAAGAAAAAAAAAACTGAACCGCGCGCGTCGAGCAACTAAATCAAAAAACAACAAAAAAAAACTTTTGTTGCACGATTTTTGAACGTGTTTAAGCCAACCAGCCAGCCAGTCAGCCAGCCAGCCAGGAGAGGCCAATGCCAATAGCATACAGAGTCTCGAAGAAAATTGTTAGCCTTTGCCTTAATTTGTCGACAAATTTTCTTAAGATGCAAAATGCAGCCAGCGGCTCAGGGCTCTCAGGGGGCACGTACACATCATCAGTTTCCATTTCAGCAGCATCTTAGATTTGTGGCATGAACGTGAACTTCATGCATTGTCGTCAAACCAAAAATTTGTAACAAGACCCAAAGAGCCAGCTGCCAACAGCCAAGGGAAAACAAATTAAATTGTTGCCACTTGTGTCGCAGAGAGAGAAAAAAGTCGAATTTCCGCGAATCGCATGCAAAGCTAGAATTATGCAATTAAAAATGGAAAAGGCACAGAATATGCCAAGCGGAAGACAACGAAAATAGCAAACGCTGCCTGACGTGCTTAATTAATCAAGCGAGGCAGCTCCGAGCCAGCTGACTAATTGATCAGGTCTCCACTGCAGGCAGAGATTTCCATGGGATTCGCATGCAAATTTATAAACCCTCAAAGTGCCAGCGATAGCTGCCAATTTAGCATATTTATCTTAAATGCTTTAATAGTAATTATCTAAATATTTATATTTATATTGCATGCCCCCCTCTTAGGTCTACAGACTGGATTTGCACTTACCATTGGCATTCGCTGATTTAATTCTGCAAAGATAAGAAGCGAACAGAATGTTGCAATTAATAAACATAAATTGGCGTTTAAGAATAACAGCGAAATATAGCCAAACATAAATTAGCGCACGGCAAAAAGTCAAATTGCTCAATGCCAAGCCAGGCGCACAACGAATGGCAAATGCCAAAACGAAAGACTTAGGACACAAACTTCGTTCTACGCAAATAAGTTTTTTTTTTTTGCGTGTGACACGCAGATAAACTACCGCAAAATATATGTATGAGCCGATAAGAATTCAACACAATTGCAACAGCAGCAACAACAGCAACAACAACCACCATTTGTTGCAACACAAACGCTGCAGATTAGATTAGCGCTGAAAATCCGCGGATAAGCGGATAAGTAGAGCCGAGAAGAGGCTGAACCGGATTATCTTGGCCGATTTGTGGGCTGTGGATGTCGTTTGCTTGTTCTCGCTGCCTGCTGCTGCTGCTGCTGCTGCTCTGTTCCACAAATTCTGCTTTCAGTTTGAGTTTAAGCCATTTTCCACTTCGACTTCTAACTGTTTCGCTCATTGCCATTAACTTTGGCCCCACCGCATTTGCACTTGCCCCGTTTTCTGGGTCAAGCTTCAAGCACGAACCTAATGGATATAGATTGTGCGTATCAATTAACCGTCCACTATCCGTCCGCCTGTATGCTCCGTCCGTTTGATTGAGTGCAGCGCGGCATGCGGCTAAATGCTGCCCCTCGCTTTGCCTTGATCGATTATAATGTTAACTGGAGCTGAGTCGAGTCTAGTTCGATTTTTTGATTCGCATTTGCCTGTCAGTGTGTGTGTGTGTGTGTGTGTGTATGTGTGTGTTTTTTCTCTTTTTGCAATTCAATTAAAGTGAACAAGCTCACCGTTCAAGCCAGTCATCGCCGTCTTGGGGGCCGTGCCTTTGCCTCTGCGCTAATTTTCCAACTGTTTTTCTTTTATTTTTCTGCCATTTTTTTCGCTGTGTGTTTTTCCTTTATGTTCAATTTACTGTGCTTGTTTTTCGCCAGCAGTTCATTTTTATTTTTCCTTTTTCATTCGAGCTCGAAGCATGCTAATTGAACACGCCTTTTTATGTAGCTCGGCGCTGCCGCAGCTGCCTTAAACGTTTTCAACTTGAAATTTTTTTGGGTTTCTATCAAAATAGCAAATGCGAGCACGAAGCGACAATTTAGTGCAATCTAACAATGTTATTGCCAAAACTGAAAGTGGGCTAGCTCCAGGCAGGGGCCTTGGCTCTGAATGTGTGGGCAGCAAATCGTCGAGCAATTAGAGCTAATGCGCAATGGATATCTATAGCAGAAGGGACTGTATGTTGGGTATAGCATAAGCTTAGCCTCCTATGAAAGAGGAATGATAAAGAGCAGAGGCTCGATGGGATGAACCAATGGCAACTGCGCTGTGAGAGACAAGAGTCTCTAGAGCATATGACAGAGAAGAGCAGCAGATTGCTAAAATGTATGTAATAAGCGGAAAAAGGCATTGCCTACCCCTGCTATATATATTCTGGAATCAACAGCATAGTTGATGCAGCTGAGGTTATACGCCGAAAGTGAGTGAGGTAGAGTCATGAGAGTTCCATCAAGCCTATCTCGGTGCTTTGACATAGTAGTTCCTATGCCTGCACTTTTAGCTAATGCATTCCAGGGATTCAACCTCAGCTTTTAGCTAAGCCAACACATTATCCATACAACTGTCCTCCCTTTCCAAGTCAAACACTCATAGTTGGGCTGTCAAAAGAGTAGCCAAAAAACTAGGTCAGCTCAGACAACTCATCTACCAAGAACTGCATGATTTACTCAGTTGAATCACACTTCAGTGCCTGCTGCTTGTTTGGCTGTGTAAAAAGCATTGTATATCTATGTTGTTAGTGGGCATCAGCTGGCGCAACATCATTTATTTAACGCTCGTCACTTGGCTGAGCTGCAAGTAATTCGAGCTGCACAGACCACATTTCAAATCAATGGGACGACTTTGAGTTTTTCCGACAAGTGGCTCGGCAAAAAGACATTTTAAAGTCAACCGTGTTGCTCCAGCCATTACGGTGTCTAGACATTGAGCAAACATTGTCAGCCCGAATGGCAGGTGCCATTAAAACTCAACTTCTAAGGTGTCCACTAACAAATCATGAGTCGAGCAGCACAAAAAACAGAAACAGAAACACAAGCCGCAGCAACTGTGCGACAACTGCGCTGCAACATGTGCCGAGCAAATTTATAGCGCCATTAGCCGATCGAGAATTGCATCAATATGCAAATAAGTGTAACCGATATTACATGTAATTGCCGCTAATTTGGCAGCCAACACGTCCGAGCACGACGCCCGAACCCAGCTAACATGAAACAGTTGCAAAAACAACAACCTCTCCGCCTAGCTGACTGACTAAGGCTGACGGCAAGGTGAACAGCGTGACAATCCGATTGCTGCATAAGTGTGTGCCGGAGCGGTGCGGGGCAGCCCAGACAGAGTCCAGCTTAAATAATGACAAATCTAAGCTAGACAAGCAGCGTGTGAATGCGTAGCCAAACATGCATCGAGTAGCAGTTATGAGAACACACTCCAGCAGACCGCAACCCAAGCCCAGAGCCAACCCAATCGAACACCCAACTGATTTGAACTGTCTGTGATATATTAGTTGTTGACTGTGCTTCGATGCTTTGCTGTTGGGCTGCGTGACTGTTTGGCTGTTTGCCTATCGGGTATATTAGCGCACTGAGCAGTTAGCATGCGACAGAAGCCATTTCTTAGGCATTTGCTGGGGTGACCAACCAAGAGTGGTACTACTTGCCATAGCTATATCTCAGCAGCTGTTTAAGCTATTAATAACATGCAGCTGTTTAAATATTCTACAACATATGCCATTTGATTATGATTCATTGGAAAACTAACTGTAAATAATATTTTATATATCTTCGTCAGCAAATACATATATATATTTCCTGTATTAACATTTCCGCTCTTCACCTATGTGACTCAACTGACATCCTAAGCTCCCAGCTCAATTACCCAGCTCTTTACATGCCCATAGGGTATTCCCCCAGTCGCCAATTGTTGCTCACTCGTCTTGGCATTGTGTTTGTTTGTTTGTTCGTTCATTTGTTTGTTTTGCTTTGGCAAATTATTTGCGAAATTAATTTTATGCAAACATGCCGCCAAAATACAACAACATGACAATTTAATTGGACGCGACATGTGGCTAGCGTTCGATTGAAAGGCAACGACGGCGACAGCGGCGCCTGCGCAAGCGAAAATTTTGGTTAATTTTGGAGCTCGCGTGTTGCCCACGCCCCCGCCACAGCTGCCGCTGCCCCTGCCTCTGTCCGTGGAATCAGCAAATGAATGTCCATTTGAATGTATCTTGTCGCGATTATGGAGCGTACACTGTACGTGTGAGTGACCCACTCTATGTGGCCTGTGGCAAGTACGCTTGCTGCCTCCCATAATTGTTGCTGCTCTCTGTGTGTGTGTGTGTGTTTATTTTAAAGAGCAATTAAGTAATAAAGCAATTTCATGTTCTTTTGTTTTGCGCCACGATTATGTGTGCCGCATTTCTGTCCGCTAGGGGGCGCTTCAAAGGTTTCTTTCGGTGGGCGTTTAATTGAATTGCCGTTCGCTGTTGTGTGGGCAAATACATTGTAAATCTAGCTACATATATATATGTATATATATTCGCACTCTCTGTACATATATTCAATTTGTCTTGGCTGTGTAAATGTCGCTGCATGACGGATCGCTGGGGTCGTCTTGAGGTCTGAGTTGAATGCCCGTGGAGACTGGGCACTCAGAGACCCATAGCGAGCACGTTTTCCATATGGCGAGATATATGTTTATGATGACTAATTGCGGTATTTTTCTAGCTAAATGCCAAAATGTGTCTATTTATTAGCATTTTTATTTATTGCCCGCTGTTTGTCTTGGCCAATTAATTTGAATTGTAAATTTATGCGCTTGGCCTGGCTTTTATTGCTCAAAAAGTGTACGAACAACGAAATCAGATCCATACATACCTTCTACATCTTAGAAATATGACCATTACAATAGCACCTATAAGACCCGATATGATTGAGACTACAATTAGGGTGAACACCCATCCGAGTTCGCCGGCGGTATCTGCAAGAGAGCCATAAAAAATTCAATTAAAACACAAATGAAATGAGCACGAGAACCAGATGAGCCGGCCGCGACACCAGGTGTAATGCTTTTATGATTATGCAATTTTTATAGCGCAATGGCGATAAAAATGATAAATTCATAAAAAAAACTTATGAATATATATAAAGTTGCGCGGCAACAAAATGCAAAAGATACTAGATAGATAGATATGTATCCGCAAGGTGTTTCGTCGACTAGCTGTAAAAGCAACAAAAATAGGTAGAAGCAGAACGTATAATGAAAATTCGTGAGTGAAGTCAATTAGGCGCCATCAAAAGAAGTTGGCGATGAGCGGACGATTAAAACTGCTCTCAAAACTAAAATTAAACGGGAAAACTGCGCGCTGCTTCCTCTCTCGCTCGCTCTCTCGCTCGCTCTCTCACTCTCACTCATTTAACGATGCAAAATTAATTACAAAGTTTATTATCTTAACAACTTGAGGCTGCCAGCCGACATTGGCCCCGCTGGTGATTTAGAATATTTATGGCCTCAGTTAAATGAGGCAGGCAATGAATACTGAATTGTTGCCCGAGCGAGGCAGGAGGCTACGCCCGTGTGGACAATAAGGGTCAGAAGTCAGTGGATGTAGCGAAACACATGCGACTGCGTTTTGACCCTTTTTCGCCTAGACTTTATCTAGCTGCGGGCATCTCCACAGGCTGTCAAGGGCTGGGGGTAACTGTGCCAAAAAGGTTAATTTCAGCAAACAGAAATCAACACGCATATAAATATTACGGACAGCCCTCGCAATTGCCGCGTTCAACATCCTTTTGATAAAAGCCGGCGAAAATTGTAACAGCTCATGCACCAAGCAGCAGATAAACTTAAATAGCCAAAAATCATAGCTGCAGTACGCCGCAGGGCGAATACTCTATAGAGGTGATGGAGGTGTGTGAGCTGGGTCTATGATAACTGGAGTGTCTGTCAGCTGAGACGAGCTTTGAACATAAGATATATCTATATATAGCAGTAATGTGAGCCAAGTCAATGATAAGTTGAGCGTATCTCCCTCTCTCTCTCTCTCTGTATATAGATGACCAGATAGTCTAGCAGTTGCCTATATAGTCTTTTGACGCTATCATTATTGATGATATCATTATCAGTTGATATATATATTCCGCTCTGCATTTCCTATAAGCTCTCTTTGCCACACAACAAACTCCATCACAAGTCGCAAGCTCTGGGCATATAAAACTTAATAGAGCATATAATTAGCTCGTAGATTAAGTTTTGAATGAGTTTTCTTTTCGGCCTGGACCCTTGGCCTATTCCGTTTGAAATATGTGGGTTTTACGTTTTTCCTCCTTTTGTTCGTCACGTGATCAGGTGGGTCGCTTTGGCAGCTATCTCGTTATCCCAGTTGTTAGCTGTTTAAATATTTATGCTGACGGTGCTCTAATGAAAGCAAATGCCATTATATTTTGCCCCAGCTTCCGCTCTGGCCCCCCCTTGGCCATGGCCAGGGCGACCTTCCATTGTCTTGAGCGCAATAATTCAATTGGCCGAAAACGCAGCCACGAGGCGAACGCGCTGCAAAGCGTAATTAATAACAAACAAAGAGAACGAATGAAAAGTAATTTGGTGCGCTCCCTCTCTCTCTCTCTCTCCCTCTCTTTCACTCTCCCTCTGAGTTGAGGATGTGGGCGTGGCAATGCAGCGGAAATGGTCTAATAAGCGGCGCCTCAGAAAGTGTTGGAAAAAATGCGCGTTAATTGAGGCAAGTTGTTAAGGCGAAAACCGTAAACCAATAAAAAGCAGCTAAAGAAACTAGTTAGCAGCTCCAGCTAGGGCTAATAATATTCGACAATCAGGAAAGCTTTTGCCCGTATGTAAAGTCGCAGCGGCGGCTGCTTCTGTAGTTAACTTCCGATTTTATACTGACAAGATATCAAAGTGAATAGCCTAGAAGAGAGAGAGATAGAGAGAGAGAGAGAGAGAGAGAGAGTTGGGAATTAAACTCGAACCCGCTGAGTTTGTTGTCGGATGCTGTCAGACAAGCATGTTGGCAACAGGATCGTAAAGTTCCACTTGCGACTGACGCAAGTTATGGCCCAGTTGCTATAGCTGTTGCTTGTGGCTTTTAGAGACTCCCGTTTTGGGGAGGGGAGCCCTTTACTGCACTTATTTATTCGCCATTCGCCAAAGGGGCTCCAAACAGCCAAGCCACATGCAACAGGTGTGCGTCGCTTCACGCAATGGCAGCAGATGGAGAGAGCGGGGCAGAGCCGCTCAGTCGACCTGGTCAGCTATTTATTAGCAGTGGCCGAGTCGCTGATCTATTTGGGTTCAGTACGGTGCAGTCTAATTGGCAACTCATTAAAATAATTTCGTGCTGGCCAAGTTGGACAATGGACAGCTAGCCGTATGTATGGCTCGTCACATTTTGGCATAGAACATGGCAAGAAGAAAAAACTTTTGGTTTTCTTGGAACTTTTAGGACTTGACACGAAAACAACAACGGCAGCCGAGAGGCAAAACTGTTGCAGCTGTGCAAATGCACAAGTTTCCATGGAAATGTGAACTGGGCTTGCATGCCACAGTTGCAGCAGCAGCAGCAGCAGGAGGCATTCGAGATACATCCATCAGATACAAATGGCTGCCCGCAGATGCAACCGCCGCCAACTTGCCTCGCTCGTCTGTCAGCAATTGTAATAATCGATCTGCGCCAACATGATTGATGATGCGACACAGCCAGCGGCCCTCGCCCCCCGTTCGATGTAGATTTATGGCCAGCCAGCTTGGAGTAAAGAGAAAAAGAGTTCGAGCTGAGCTCAGCTGAGCTCCTCTCCCCACAGTTGCAAGCTCATGTCTATCTCGACATGTTCAAAAGTCGACACACAATTTCGATTTGGCGACGTTTATGGCGCATTATCGCATAATGCATTTTCCATATGCTAATTTCAACATCAACTGGATTGGCCCCCCTCCCTCCACGGCCCACGTGTTGTAACTGTTGCCTTTGGCGCTGCAGCTGAGCATTTGCCCACAAACTGTCGCACAGTTGCATTTTTAATTGCCCCACAAAAATGCCGAAAATGAACTGCAACAACAAGTTGCCACAACGAGCGGCAGCGACATGCTGTTCAGTTGGCTTTTATCTAACAAACGTATCGAAGGCGCAGATGGGCGTGGCCACGCGGCCATTCGTGCTGCGGCAAAAAGCGGTCCAAATACGACTCAATTAACAGTCCACACAATTAAATTAAATCGCTCGCATTTGTTTTCAAATTGAGCAATTAAAAAATGATTTAGCGCATTTTTGGGGGCTTTTAGTTTTTGTGGGCGTTCGATTTGGCGACACAGCTCGAAATTTGATTAAATGCAATTAATTAAAAGGAGTTTTTATATGGCTCGAAAGTTATTTCATTTCAACGAGCTGCCTTGAATTATTTATCGATATGGAAAAAGCATTTTAATTAAAACTGCGAATGATACTCGACGGAGCGCAGCAGCGAATGATTAAATGAACTAATTATTACATTTAAATTTTATTTAAGCAACAGACAGCAACGACAACATTTGCCTTATTGAGAGTACTTCAGAGTTGAATAAAGTTTATCAATTAAATTTTATTGCATTTTTATATCAATTATACGAAAATATATCTGATGTATAAATAAAGTCTGAAGCCAAGCCAGCTCAACTATAACTTCAATGAAACAGCAACTGACAGCTGCTGCCTTTCTTTGCGCTTCTCAGAAGCCAGCAGCCAAAGGGAAAGCCGCAAATTATTTGCAGCTCATTTTCAGTTAAAAGGAAGTAGCATATGTAGGCCAAAAAGTCAAAGGCAGTCAACATAAAGTCGCGAATGCCCCCCACATACGAGCCGTGCGCATATTCCATTACACACTCTCATACTCGCACACGCAACATATGGATGGCAAAAGACTCGGCTCGGGCTCAACAGAAGGCATCAACAGAATTAAATGACAAATTAAATAATGTCAGCAACGCGGCGGTTGGCAAAAGGTTAAAGCCATAAAAATAAGGGCCAAGTTTGCGGCTCGGAGTCCCCAAAAAGTCAATATAATAAATTACACGGCGACAGTGGCGATAATCAAATGAACAACAACAACAACAACAATGTGGACAACAACAACAAAAGAGACAACAAAAGTGCAACATGCGTTGGTCAATTCTGTAGCGGCATTTTTTGGCATTTAAATACACGCTCGGCGGATGAAAGCGGGCATATTGGCTGACAGGAGTGTGTGCCTGGGAACCTTATATAAGATATATATATATTATATGGATATATGAGCAATCCTTCTACAGATCTTAGGCCTCTTAGAGACACGGCAAAGCTGAATAGCCTTCAGCTTGCACGGAGAACTTAGAGCTGGGCTGAACAAGAGAGTAGAGAGAGAGAGAGAGAGAGAGAGAGAGAGAGAGAGAGAGAAGATAGATCCACCAAAAGTCCATCAACTTAATCATAAGCCCAGCTTAAGCCCATCTTAAACGAGTATCACTACGCCCGCTTGGGCAGCTCCTTTCCGTTCTGTTGTCATTGCCAAAAGTCGTTAAAAAAACGCACAAACATTTTTGCAGCCGCTGCAAATTGTCAGCGAACAGGAACAGGGGCAGCACACAGGACCCCCAGCGGCGGCGCCACCAGATACAAGATACAGATACGAATGCGAATCCGAATGCGAATTGTCGCTGCGGATGTTGCGTATGCCGAAAATTTCAACAGAAGTTTTGCTCGCCCGAATATTTCACGTGAAATTTTGGAGTTTTTGGTGGGCTCTCGGGTCGCTCGCCAGGCCGTGGGTCCCGCTCGCCACTTAATTACATCCCAGACTGGCTAATTTTTGGGGCTTGTTTCGTAATTTGTTGCGCTGACAAGTGAGTAATTTCGGTTCGGTTCGCAAATCCTTTAGCCAGACCAAGCACCGAGCACTGTTTTTCAATTTTAGGCCAGCCAATAACAACAATTACACGCAATTAGCTGAATTGAGTCGTCAGGCGGGCTGCGGCAGGGTGGGGCGTGGGACGCGGCATGTCAGCCAGCCAAAGAGTTAACATGTAAATGCATTTGAATTGAGTGAATCCCTGTCTGCATCTCTCTCCTCCCCCTCCCTCCCTCCCTCTCTCTCTCTCTCTCACTGTGTGCAGCTAAGTGAGTTGCTCTGGGCTATTGTCTGTGCCTTTGTGCACCTTTTTGGTCTAATTAAGCGCCACAATTAAGTGCAAATGCGTTCCGTGTGCGTGTGCTGCGTGTGTCTGGTAATGTGAGCCGTAATTACGCATTGCAGACGACGTCGAGGCAGAGTTTCGTTTTTATGGCCTCGCTTTGGGCTTTACATAAATTGTTCTAGCCGAGAGCCGACGAAATGTTGCAACTGTTAATTTGTGGTCAATACACACACTTGGCGCTGCCACCCTTGGGCTACTGGTTTGTTTACAGTTTTTGTTATTTATTTTTTGGTAAATTACTTTTGCGGCAGGTGAGCGAGAAACAACAAAAGCAGCCACCACCTTTGGCTACTGGGCACATCATTAGCTTTGTATATAGCCGAGCTCAAAACTACTAATGACTTAATTCTAAACCAAAAAAAAAACAATGCGGGGGAAGTAATTTTGTAGAGAGAGGGAGAAAAAACAGGTGAAATTAGGTGTATAAATAAATTATATACGACAAATCTTATATAACACTTTTTTTATAAGACAACAAATCTTATTTCCTTGAGCGATGCCAACGGGCTTGTTGTGGCCAGAGCCCAACAGCATTGAGTTGTGGCTGCAAGCGATGCAACTCGGGTTGAAGCAGACACTTGGTGACTCAATCATCTCAGTGGTCTGTTTCGATCATGTTTGATCATACCTGACGCGCCTCATACCTCTTCATAGCACACTTTAGCTGAGTTAGCGTTTAAGAGCCTGTTGGAATATGATTGAAGTATTATGTTTTACTCTTTAAGTATAGGTGAGCTGCTCAGTTGACATGGAGACAGCAAATTACCCAAAAATTTGCACTGCTTTGCAGCAATTTCATTTGCTATTGAGTCACTCTGTATATATACACTATATAAAGAAGTTTCAAGCACTTGTCCGCAGTTGATTTGAGTATATTAGCAAACACCTCTCTCTCTATCTATCTGGTTCAACCTATCTCCCTCTCTCTTCTCAATTCAAGAACTTTTTGCTCTCTTCAATGAAATTGTTTAAATTAATTTTGCATCTCTTAAGTTGGCACCCTTGAATTTTGGCAGTTCGAGTCCACAGCTGCTGACTGAATGCGTCTGCCAAGTTTTTTTCGACTTGATTGCTGACATTTTCTTTTTGGCCTTTTGGCCTGTGCACGCCTCGATTGGCGAGCTGCCAAAGAGCTGAATGCCAAAATCTGTTTACTGTCAGAACCAAAAATTATATATAAATTCAATTATGCAAAAGTACGAGCCCAAATTGAATTTAACTTCTCTTCTTCTTCTAGCGAAAGCTCAGGGAAAGCCACAATTTGTCGTGGGCCTCTTGGATTTCGGGCAATGTCAACATAAATTATAATTTATTTCACTCGTAGTGGAAATTAGGAAAATTACAGAAGGCATGAAACGTTTCCCACATAAACATTGATTAATTGCCAAAAACAATTAGTGCATTAACACGCTTACGCAAAGTCAGTAAAAAATGATATAGGAGCGCGTATAAAGTGGCGACGGAGGACGGAGGACGGGAGACGAGCACCCGCGGTTCCAGTTTGTAGTCGGGGCATTTCACTTAAGCCGCATGCATAAATTAAGACTCACAGTTGCCACATAAATTAGGCATTACCAGGCCGATAGGGATCGGCCACGAAAAGAGAACCAAAGCAAATTAAAATCGAGTGTGTAAAACAGTAAGAAATGAAACGAATGTTGCCGCCGTCATATGTCAAAGCGCGAGAAGCGCATAGAACGGCACCAACAACAGCAAACAGCAGAAGAAAGATCAAATCTCCATATAACTTATTAATATAAAGCAAAGAGAACAACAATGTTGAGCACAAGACTTAAGCCTCATTTCGTATGCGAGCGTCTTCAGTATTGAAGTATCATAGTTAGCCCAGAGAGATTTGCATACCAGTCTTTGGATATCGTCTCTGCACATAAATAATCCCAAAATTCCAGAGTGTGCTAGGAGAGAATGTCTCAATTATGAGCGCCGCAGCTAGAGCCCATTCCCATGGCCAGACTACCGCCGAAGAGTAGCCTCAGTCTAACCACATGCATTTGCATAACAATGCCAACAAATTATCTGCTAAACATTTGTGTAATTATTTAGAATGTGGCTCATACATATAGATATCTTATATATATATATATATACTTTTGTTTTTCTTTCAGCTCGTCTAATGCTGAAAAATGTCTTAATTGAATTTGATGCCTCTTTCGCTGGAATAAAACCTTTTAGGCATTTTTCTTATTCCCATTCTCTCGACTCGCATTCAAATTCAAATGTCATTGCCATGGAGTGACAACAGTTTTATGTGCCACACGGTGCACCCCTGGGCTAACCCTAGCGCGCTCCGATGCTTATCTGCCGGATCGGGCGGTATACCAAATGCTTTGCTCATTAGGTTTATCACACAAACATTTCACCTTTTGTCCTTTTTCTCTCGCTGTGCCCATTGAAACTGAGAGTTGGCAGGAGTCGGAGTCAGGTAGTTTTCGCCTTTCTACAGGTAAATAAAGTCGGTTCCTGTTGCCGCATGATAAATGTATTTATTATAAATACTCAGGTGTTTGCCGCGGCTCGCTAGGAAATTAAGCAATTCAATAGAAAGCGGAGGCTGTAAGCAAGATAAATTGATTCGGCTGCCTCTTAACTAATTAGAATGGTATTATTTGTGGCATTAAGCAGCATTTATCAAAAACTTGATTCACTTTGGCAGCGGCAGCGGCAGCGCAAGAAACCTGACAAAAACTGAACTGAAATTTATACTCTCGAGTCGAGTCGAGTGGAGTGGAGTGGAAAAGTCACTTTGCGAGAGTTTTCAGGCAACCTATCAATGCCAGTAACTCATTTGCCAAGTGCCCAACCCTCGGCGCGCAAAAAGCCATGCTCTTTGCCACGTTCAACTTGGCTAAGACAAACAAAAACTTTGGCAGTCAAATGACAAATGGAGCCGCATGGAAATTCAAGAAATGCTCCACTTGCCAGGAAATGAAAATCGAGCAAAATAGAGAAACACGAGATGGGCGCTTGGGGGTGGGGCGCCTGGCGGGTGCGGGTGTGGGTGGCGCTGCACATTTTACAATATTTATTGCTTAGGCTAAAAACTTTTTGCCAAGTTGAATTTTAATTAGTTTAGTATATATATGGCTGCTGCTCCTGCTGCGCCAAAACTTGGCGCAAATATAAATCTATTGTAATTTTCTATAAAAAGCCACGCCCCCTGCCCACCACACACACGCACACGCACACACATACCCGCAGTCAAATAGACGCCCTAATTTGTGTCGCAAAGTTCTCGTAGCGCCAATTAGGCTGAAAGTTATGCAGCCGCCAAAAGACAATATTAATATTAGAAGAACAACAAAAACAGAAACAAAATGCAAATTGCGTGTTTTAATGAAGCGAAAAATCAAATTTAAATATGCCCAACAAAATTATACAACACTGTTAATTGGTGCAGAAAGTGCCTGGGCGCTGGCTCCACTTTATTTATGAGTTCCCAAAAATATAAAAATCCATTCAGGCTGCTGGGCCGAAATATTCCATATGAAAAATGCATAAAAAACTGAAGCACACCCACCCGAAAAATCAAATAAAATTTAATGGAAAACTCATGCATCGGTTAATAGTTTCCTCGGCAGATAATTTATATGGCGCGTTAGAAGAGAATTTCAGCTTCGACTTGGATTGGTTTTAGCAGAGAAAGTAGCTGTGCGGGGCAATAATTTGTAGTTATCTATGCTGCAGGCTCGGCGGCCCTTCGAGCCCTACGAGCTGTTGACGTAAGTGGGTAAATAATAAACCGAAAGCCAACCGAATGCAACATAGTAAAAGACAATTAAATAAACAAGTTACGTCGTAAAAGGGCACGGAATTTAACTGTTGATGCGTATCGCTATGCAAATGCAAAACGGACTGATATGCCCCGAGGGGGAAATGTAACTAGACAAACGCCCAGCCTTGTGGTATCAGCAGGCACGATCGTTGGGCCAAAGTCAACAGTTATGTGTGGGGCTTTATCTGGGCGAATGCATCGGCTAATCAAAATTTAAACAGTAGAAGACAGCGGCGAGCGAGTCATAAAACGCCTTTGACTGACTGCCAAGGGGGCTGACCAGGTGTATGTCAAACAGACCACTGAAAATTGGAACTTGGCTCAGGTAACGTGCTCTCCACACACTCGTAAACATATTTCAAATTAGTAGAACATTAGGTGTTATAGTAAACATGGCACCGGGAGCTGAAGTTGACTCGATTCTAGTTTCTCGTTTCTTGTTTCTTGTTTCTCTTGTTTGTTTGTTTGTTGTTGTTGTGTCGTTTGCCGTTGTTGGCAGTTCATAAAAACTTTTTATGATCTCTGGCCAATAGTCCTTCAGTGTGTTGCGGGGGTTTTATGACTGTTCAGTCAACGAACAGCTGGCCTCAAAAGCCACACTACGTTGACCGCAAGTCTAGGCACACCTGTTAGCGCTTCAGCCTGTGTGCAACGTTGTGGTCAGCCGCTAATCGGTGTCACTCAACATGATTCCGCTGCTAACTGCCATTGCAATGCACTTGACAGCTTTTATGGTAATTTTTAATTTATTTGCTTGCAGATCTTTGGCTCCTCTGGGCAGTAAAGTGCAGAAGTTCCTAGTTCAAGCAATAACTATATTTAAGCAGGTATATATAGCGTAAGAGACAGAAAAGTTTGCCTAGCATAGGCATAGTCTATAGCCCCCTCAGTCACGCCCACTTGATGCACTATTTCCGCTTATGATTTACCTGCTGCCCATTTATCTGCCCTTGCACAACCGCCCAGCTGCCTCACTATAATTTCGAGAATTTCTTCAATTTCCCAAGTAAATAAATACTAAAGAGTGGAAGATGAGCGCCTCACGCCTGCCGACGACTGACGCTCATAATTATCCGCGCATGGATTTTCAATTAGGCGAAATTTATGTGCATTTTTCGAATGCTCACGGCTCATTAGTAAATTAGATTTTTCAGCACTAAAAATAACGCCCACTTTGCAGTAGCCCCCACTGCCAGCCCCGTCAAAAATCTGAATTGAGGCGCGTGCTGGCAGACTTTCAAAGAATTTTGTCGCCTCGCTGCAAAATTTCGAAAGTTTGAGAATACTGAAAACGTTTTCGTTGCGTTGATGATGCGCTGCTAATGAGCTTGGGGGGAAAAGTGTAAAGAAAATTGATTTTTCATTTGTTTTTTGCTGGCAGCACAGCAGAAGAAACCTTGCCGAAGATCAAATGCTCTTCTGGGCTGAGTAAACATGTGATAAAGGCAGATCAAATATCATTTGAGTTTATACAAATCTATTTGAGTGAGGCATCCTTATCAGATATATATATATATGGAGTAGAGCTATATATAGAGTATTCTCTCTCGCTCGCTCCCTCTCTGTTAGGGCATAACAAAAACAAATAAGCGCATGTTTATGTTTGGGCAGGAAAACTGCGTCTACGATTTCCTTTGATGTGCCTGCCGCCAAAGCAGGCGACAGCGGGAGCGAGATAGCTAGCGGGAAAGACAATGTTTCGCCGGATTTGTTTTTGCGGTGGCGTGCCGCTGACATCTCCTACTTGAGGCCCCTTTGATCTTGCGTCTGTTTGCGTAGAGTAGGGTGCCCATCGTGCCGTTGCCTCAATAATTAGTAACAAAATGAGCATAAATTGTAATTAAAAAGTGAAACTATTTTAATCAGTATTTCAGCAGTTCTATTAAATGGCACTGCCCCGCCCACGCTGTCTGAGCGGAGTTTGGCGCCCGCAGCCTGTGCCTGTGTGTGGTCCAGTTGCTGCTGCTCGCCCTAATTGATTAAATGGGCAACAAAGCAGCGTGCAATATGCAGCAGTCGACGCTGACGCTGCCACAATAAAAATGCGAAACGTAAACAAAGTTAAAAATATGATGGCGGCAAACCAAAGCAGGCACAGGCACAGGCACACTCACACGGGCAGACAGCAGCATCGCATATCAACACCCCCATATAGCAGGCACAATATAGCCGCAATATTTCACTAAATGCGCTGCCTGTAATCATAATTTTTCGATCTTCGTATCTCAACTTGTTTACTTTTTACCATAAAAACCGCTAAAAGCAAGGGAAATTGTGAAAAAACTGAACTGAACTGCAGAAGTTAAACAAACGAAGCAGAAATTATGAAAATTCCATGAAAATAGCAAATAAGTTTTCTCGCTGCTTGGCTGCCTGGGTGTGTGGAGTAGCTCCTCCAGCCCCAGAGTTCAGTTTGCACTCTTTCTGTCTCTGTCTCTGTGTGTGTTTGTATTATGTTTACTTTTTTATGGCCTCCGGCCGCAGTGCGTTGCAACAATTATACGACTGAGAGCACAGCGCAACACAAACAACAACAAAAAACAGAAAAAAAACACAATCTGCAAAGCAACAAAACATGAGAAGAATTCACTCATTTCCGCTTACAAATTTGAATAGTTCTCGGCCGAAACAGAGGCCGTTTTTAGAGTCGAAAAAGTTGTGGCTCTTGCGGTTTGTCTCTCTTTTTTCCATCATAATCCACAGATTAGACTCATATTATTGTGCTCTTCTTTGGTATTGGCTGAAAGGCAGGCGTTAACGAGCGAATGCCAGTGAGCAGACAGTTCATGAGGCGTAGCCGAGCGGCTAAGCGATGCGGAAAAGCTGAAAATCATAATTGCTGCTTGAAAGCAAACAGCCAGCAACTAACAAGGCATTGCCGTATTCAATATAATATATAATTTAATGTGCCATATAATATTTATTTCAAGTGCCAAGGAATGTGCGCTGAGTGAGCAATTATGACTATATATGCTATATGCATATATAGAAAGAGAGGGATAGGGAGAGAGAGAGAGGTAGAGAGAGAGAAAAAGTTCAGTTTCAAGCCAACTTGGCAATCAAGCTGAATACCTTTGCTACTCCCTAATGAATATAGTTTAGTTTAACTTCAGCACAAGCTCAGCTCACAGCATTTCGCTCAGTGTACGTTAGCTCAAAAGTATGCTATAAATTGATAATGGATATGCTTAAATATCGTTTATTGTTATTGTGCTGGTGGCTTTACAGTTTCGATTCACCATTCAGCAGCAGCTGCTGCTACTCTCTGAGCCATAATCGGGCTGAAGCACTTTGAATAGCTTTTGCTGTCCATAAATCTGTCAATAATTGTTACGTCTATAGCCTTACAATATTTATGGTGCTTTGTGGCACAATGGCATTATGCCATTTATGATATCGGACCCAGTGGGTGGGCTCCAAGTGTTTAAGTCTTTACAGCAAACGCCCCATCATTCAGAGCTTTGGGAAACTTTGTTGGGTTCTGCATTAAGTAAACAACTTAAATTTATTTATGTGATTTTATGTATATTTCGCCACAACAATAAAAATATCAAAAGTGCCAAAGGCGAAGGCAAAAGCAGCCTTTAACAGCTGCCGTCGGGTTGGCCGGGTTTGGTTTGCCTTTGTCATTGTTTGCTGCCACACAAAGTCCTTTTTTGTGGGTTCCTTCGGCCAAGTTGTTACATTTTTATTGTGCTACAAATTGCTGTAAATATTTGCGGAATGTCGAATTGTTAACCCTTTTTTTGGCCCTCTCGCTTATGCTTTGAGCGGACCCAAGCCCATAAAAACGACTAAGGCGTTGCATAAATTATACGCAAATATTCCATCTAAACAATCAAGCCGTGAACTTAATTTGCCATAAACTGACGCTCAAGGTGAGCGATGGGCAGGTGAATCTGACTGGAGCGGAGCGTGCGAGGCGATTAATATCGAAAGTCGTTTATATAGAATCAAACATTGAGAAGATTTTTATAGTTATGCCCGATCTAAGTCGGAAAGTTTCCTAAGAAGACTGCAGATATCTTCATCCTATATCACACAGTTGATATAGAAACTATATAGCTGCCACATGAAACCTTTGCGAGCTCCACACCGTCAAGCACATGTAATTATACATATTTCTCCCCTGTTAGCCATTGTCTCTTGGCCATCTCTAATGGCACCCAGTTGCCAACTGCTTAACAAGCGGCGTGCAAAATTCGTTGCGGCTCCAAGTTTTGTGCTCATAATTTAGACATTTCGGGCGGCTTCGACCTTTTGATATTTTGCTAGAATTGTGGAAAATTCTGGGAATTGCCTGGGCGCCCCAAAAAAAAAAAGAATGTGTCGCAAACAAAAAGCGCAAATGTTGCCCAACAAACAGTTTGGCGTTGTTGTTGCCGTCGAAGCGACAGAATTTCGCATGCCATTTGATTAATTGCCATGCAAATTATGGTGTAAATATAATAACATTTTATTCAGCTGTCAATTTGAGCGGCAAACAAAACGAAACAGAAATCTAGACATGGGCCACGACATGCAAAAGCTCAATTTGCCAGGGCTCCGGCGGATGAAGCGAAGTGAATGGCATTCGCTGCAGCCGAGGCACGACTCTTGGCTGGGGCCTGGGCCTGGGCCTGGGCTTGGTGTAGCGCAGCCGGGCGACTGCTCTGGCCGAAACAGCCGAAAACACCTAGGCACAAAATTAAGACATTAGTCAAATGCTGTTGCCTGTTTCTGCCGTATGGAGAAGCTGTTGCCGCTTAATCCCTTCAAAAATAAAACAGCCTGGGCCGCCGCAGGTATTTCCAGGGAACTGACCAGCTATGCCCCCGTCCACTAGTCCGGGCGAGTGTTGCAAATTAGTTGACACGTTGGCAGCGGCTGGGGCAAACGCCGGCAGCAGACGGCGCGACGGCGCGACAAACAGTCGGCATGAATAAAGCCATTTACACACACACACACACACACACACAGATATATACATATATACTTCCATATGAGCGCATGATGAGAAATGCTGAAATGTTTGCCCCAGTCTATAATTAGCCTAATAACCCGGGCAGCGGGCAACGGGCAACGCTCTGTGCCTTGTTTTTGGCCGCCAGCTGCAATAGTAGGCTTCGCCTACTCCTGCGCCCCGGTCTCTTCCTGTATAATGACTTCAATTTGCGCTGAAAGCGATTCCTGGAAATCAAATACGCCAAACGGCTAAATGCCATGCCACATACACCCTCCGTCCGTCCACTCACACTCATGCCGCTTGGCTATGCGAATGTGGCCAACGGCCATTTGGTATTCGCTTTGTGCATTTCTATTTGGCATGTGACTTATTTAAGGGTTAACTTCTAACAAGTTCTCAACAGTTGCGCTCTGATTGGGCTTTGTGAAATTATTATGCAGACGAATTTAGCCCGAAAAATGATGTAGTGTGCGATGAATAATGCAGAATTTGAATATTTCAAGTATTTGAGGCTTACTTCCGCATAGGAAGTATAGGAAGTATATGAAGTCTATGCAATATATGAAGTATGTGAAGCATATGGAGTATATGAAGCATATAAAGCATATGAAGTATAGGAAGTATAGGAGGTATATGAAGTCTATGCAATATATGAAGTATATGAAGTACATGAAGAGCATGAAGAACTTGAGTATATGAAGGATATAATGCATATGAAGTATAGGAATTATATGAAGTCTATGCAATATATGAAGTATATGGAGTATATGAAGCATATGGAGTATATGAAGCATATAAAGCATATGAAGTATAGGAAGTATATGAAGTCTATGCAATATATGAAGTACATGAAGAACATGAAGTACTTGAGTATATGACGGATATATAGCATATGAAGTATGGGAAGTATAGGAAGTATATGAAGTCTATGCAATATATGAAGTATATGAAGTACATGAAGAGCATGAAGAACTTGAGTATATGAAGCATATAAAGCATATGAAGTATACGAATTATATGAAGTCTATGCAATATATGAAGTATATGAAGCATATGGAGTATATGATGTATACGAAGTTAATAAAGTCTTTGAAGTATATGATATATACGACGATTTTTGAGTATATATATCCAGCAACTCTATAAAATTAATAAAGTTTATGAAATATGTAGTCTATGCCTATATACTATATAGCCAATATGCCAATACCAAGTCATAGCTCCATTTCCTTGCCATTCCAACTTCCGTTTCCAGATCTTCGCTACGGCCACAACTTCGGCACTTATCTAATTGTGACAAGATCTATTTCAGTTTTAATTTAATACGCCTTGCACACAGCCGCGTGTATATTGCTTTATTTCTGTTTAAATAAATTAATGAAAAATGCAGCCCAGTGGAAGCAGCGTCTGGGCAGAGTCCTAATCTTAAGCATCAGCTGCAACACGCCCACTGCCTCATATTTTTCATGATGTTTCGTCTAAGCCAGCTTACAATGAGGTCTCTCCCTCTTTCTACCTTTTGCGCGATTTTACAAGCGCAGAGACAAATGACTCGAGCGAGCGATGGCTGCGATAGGAGCAGCCAAGATCACCGAATCCAGGCAGGGAACGAGGCAGGGTACGCCTAAGCCAAAGGCTGTGCCACCAAGAGTTATGCGCAAAATTAAATTTGCAAACGCAAGTGAAGCAGCAGCTCCAGCGTGCCCAGACCCACCCGGCCAAGAGCCGGAAAGAGTTTGGCTCATGAAAAATACAGCGCCGAAAAGCAATCGCGCCACGCACGCCCAACATCAGTTTGATAAATTGATATCAGCGATCGATGTGCGGCGATGCGCGGCGTTGCGCGGCTAGCGCTGCACCGATAACTCGTATTGTCTTGTTGAGGATGGGCTGAGTTTTTAATTGAAAAAAAAAAAGAGGCAACGAGGAGTACAATGCGTAGCTTAAGGGCCCATTACTCAAGGGGGAGGGGCTTAGTGGGAGGGATAGAAGGCAGACGCCGGTACTCACCTATCGAACCGTCTAGGGAGTAGGCATTACGCTGCCAGGCCCACGTGCATAGATCACAGGTGGTCAGGCCGTCAGCGGCGACGCTTTCATCCAGAAAGGGTGGACGGGGCGGCGGTGGCACAAAATGTCCATTCCACAGCCCATTCTCGCTCGCATCGAAGGCCAGCGGCGAATCGAACGTGTCCACCTCAATGGCATTGGACCACCAGTCGTCGTCCAGCGGATTATAGCCGGCACTGGCGCCGCCCAGTTCGGTTGGATCGGGCGCAGCCAGCTGGCTGTCCATGTTGGGATCTGGCTGATTCGCGGGCGTTGGATGCGCCGCCAGCGAATCCAGTCGAGAGTTGGGAAACGCCGAACGCAGCGTTGTTGTTGCCTCATCCTGATAAATATCCGCGCCGCCAGCGGCCGGCTGCCGTGAAAACATTTTCCCTCTCACAGCTCAACCAGCTGGGCGACAAGTGTCTCTGCGGAGCAACGTCAATGCATCAGCCACATGGATTGCGTGCTGGGTGTTCCGCGACAAACGAGACTGCAAAATAACAAAAGCAATATTAAAAATAAAACTAAATAAATATAGTTGAACACATTTATTAAAAAACTTGTCACAAATTATTAAAGCCAGCCAAAAATGTTGCCAAATAATGTCAAATTTAAATTTGTAAGCCAACAACTAACTACCGCAACGGAGCGGCAGCTTGTTAGCACTTTTTCGAAAGTTGTTCCCCCCAAAAAGTTGCAATTTATTTCATAAAATATATGAATGCATATGCCTCGGCTTGTGTACGAACATAAAAGACATTGTTCAGCTCCAGTCCAGCCAAGACTCTAGATGCATAGCTGAATTAATTTGCAAAATGATTTCGAAATAGTTTAGTAGTAGCATGATATGCGATATACTCTGAATTGTTATACTTTAATTGAAGGATTAACTAGTTTTTGAGCGGAAATATACAAGAGTATGAATATGTATTGATAAGTTGGCTTGGGGTATTTATTTATTGCCAGTCAAGCTAACTTAGGCTGAACTTAACTGAGCCTTTTCGTGTGTGTGCACGACTAGAAGATGCCCGTTTGGGTATGCAGAATTGCTGTTTCAATTACTTTAAGCTTTTTTAATACAAGCAAGACTAAAGCACAGCCACTCATAAGCATTTGTGAAGTCTGCCTACCTTCTGCCTGCTCCATACCTTTTTGGCATAACTGAATTTCCATTTTCCATGGCTTCATGGCTTAAAAGACTTTGCGAAAATTCATTTAAATTATATCTTAGCTTTTTTAGCTAAATAAGCTTGCTGTTATAGCATATATGAAGCCAAAGTCTCAAATGTTAATCACTTTAGCTAAACCAGAGCTGGCTAAGACTCCTTTGTAGTCTACATATATAACTTATATTAATATATATATATATATATATATATATATATTGATATTTTCTTTAGCTTTATATTTCCTTTTTACAACCTATATTTAAGCACTCCTCCATTTATTCTAACGCTTTTAATTCTCTTGTAGTTTATCTAACAAATTAAACTGAATTAATCTCTCTCTCTCTCTCTTCGTGGCTATCGGGTTCTCGGGCACATGCTTAGCTTGGAGCGCAAACTAATGATGCAGTTTCCACCTTTATAAATAAAGTGCACAATAAAGACCTCAAATTGCGGGCGACCAACATGGAAGGGGCGTGGTCTATGCAAACATAGCCACATTTGTGAGTCAGGTTCAGGTTTCCAGCCATACCAGCTGCTGCTGGTGGAGCTGGGTCTGGCTCTGGCTGCTGGCTGCTGGCTGCTGGTATCCACGGCTGGTGGTCCATTGCCGCCTTGTTACACGTTTCGGTGCTCCCAAGTTTCCGCCTGACACACATTAATCAATGCATGGAAGGCGTCCGCAGTCTGACACTAATGAAGTTTCTTAACAAGATTAGAAAAAGGCGATAAACGCGAAAGCCGCTAAATAAACGCCGTATTGTCACAGCGCACAATCGCAACCGTTAACTAAGCAGCTGAGTGAGTACAACAAATGGCAATTGCTGCTGTAGGGGTCATTGGGTCAGCATTACGTGTTTCGTTTTCGCTGCCAGAAATGCCTGATATAAAAGTGAAACTCCATTCAGCCGCTGGAGCCGGACAAATGTGCTAATCAACTACGGCCAGCCGCACAGAGATCATCTAACAGAAATTATATCTTTTCACTGTGATTTATATGCCGGCAATTACAGCCCGACTCGCTGATCGGCCATTACGCGGCGTAATAATGCAAAAATACCGAAAAATCAAAGAAGAAAAATCAAAATGGATATCGAACAATGGCAGGCCCGAAAAAAACTGAAAAAAACTGAAAAAGACTCACAAAAATAGTGAAAAACCAAAATCATTTATCATAATCATTGTGATTGATTCGTTGAGAAAAAAATAAATATCACAAGTGAAGGAAAAAATTGTTATACTCGTATCTTTGGGGTCGCATTCAAAGGCGCCCGCTCATCAGGCATATAAACGCTGCTTATTGTTGTTGTCTCACGTCTCGGGGCTCACGTTTTGCTCCATTGAATCACTCACTCAGCGGCGCTGCCTCTCTTGGCCACTTGGCCACTTGGCCAGCATGATCCAAAAATTGTTTTGATTCGGCCGGTGACTGACCGGTTAGCAATTTGACCGCCCCGAACAGTTGCCCAGCTACAACAACAAAAGGGCAAAAGTGCGAATTTGTAGACTTCTATCTTTCTGTTTTCATAGCCACATTGCGGTCAATTGTTATAAATATCCACAGCGTAATATATAGCTTGTTGCTGGCGAGTCGCTTTCGAATATTATCAATCACGCGTGCAGACACTTTGTGCCCTATTTAAAGCTGTTTTAATGGGCTAATTGTGTTTCCCAGAAACACGAACACTTTCAGCCAACTGCAGGCAATTAATTTGAATGATTCGCTTCGATTTTGCGTCGCCTGAACTTGTCAATTGAATAGGTGGCAATGGGCTTGCTCTTAATGGCAGTGAAGTCAGTTTTCGAGTAAGAAGCTATATGGTTAGGGTGTGTCAGATGAGTCATACTACAGGCCAGAAGTCAACTGCGAGCCCTTAAGGTTCAACATGTGCTTGAAGCTGGACTTGGCTTATGCGACTATGCCATATCAGTCAAGTTTAATATATAATATATATATATATTAATATAGCATATAGTAGCTCCGCCTCAAAAGTTTCTCTATGAACTCTACCTATTTATATTTATTTTCATTATTCGCTTGACTTTACAGATTCTTTATATTTCTTTTCAGCTACAACCTTCAGTAATATTATATATTACAAATATTTATGTAGTTCCAAAAACGTGAAAATTCCAGAGCTCTTGACTTGATTAAGTTGTCACACACTTCGGCCGCTGTTTTGTCAGCCACGCGCAGCTTCCCGTCTATGTCATAAATCGTTGGCTGTGGATCTGATTTGGCCATCTTCCATATTAATCACGCCGCATGAGTTGCTTTCAGCAGACAATGGCGCGATATGGCCGTCTGCCTCTGTTAACATATTTGCTCTCCCCATTTTTTCGCTAGTGGGGGTTTTTTTTTCGGCAAATCTGTTGACCAACTTTTCAGATATACGAGTCTTAAATACGCTGGCGCTGTTGCGTTAGTCAAGTGGCTTAATTTATATTTATGAAACACAGCACGAACATTAAGCGAGCCGCCTTTGGGCCAACATTTCTGTTGACCAGTCCAAGCCAGACTTGGGCCGCAGGCTCATGCGTTTGTCGAACTGCCGAACTTGTCGAAGAGTTATGGCTTTGACCCACAACAAAACCAAACGACGGACAGAGAGACAGCCAGCGCGACACACACACACACACAAAGTGTGTCGCACACACATGTTGTGCGCAGTTTTTTTATGAAGTGCAACTCTGGCTCTGAACCTGCGCACCAGCCGCGGCTGGTAATAACAATTTAGGCTTGTTTGGCGTCTCGGGCGGCAATTTTTCACATTAATTACAAATTACAGATTTATTAGGTATGAGCGCTGGCTGGCCGGCCGGCCGGGCCGAGACGTCCCTGGGCAGGTACCGCCCCAAATGTGAGCAGCCAAACTCCTGGCTCCACACATGCCACAGCCGGCTGTGGGCCAGCTACGCAGAACTTGGCTTAAATATTAATGAGTGGTGTAATTTGTTGCATTGTATGCAATAAATTAATTGTGTGTGTGCGTCGCGGCGCTCTTGAGAGCCTGGCTTGGAGTGTACCTGACGTTTCTAGACCGAGTGGCGCAAGGTACATTTGCATATGAGAGACGGAGCGAGCGACAGAGAGAGGGCGAGCGAGCGAGCGAACCACTTGCAACTCGCCGACCCAGCCAGCGCCGCACTGGCCACGGTTGCACCTACTCCGCACTCGCACTCGCGCACGCTGCACAGAAGTGCATGAGTGGGCACTCGAAAAGTACTTGCCACTAGACTGATTATAGTCAATTCGTTGAATTGGACCACCAAGTGGTAGCAGCAACAGCAGCAGCAACAGTCCAAGACAGACACATCCGCAGCGAGCGGGCTTAGCCACTGAGCACAGGGCAGGCAGCCCAGTCATCGTCAACGTCAGCCTCATCATCGCCAGCGACACCAACACAAAATCCACGCGGCACAGTGGTAACAAGTTGTCAAAAGTGGGGCTAAACTGGCATTGCAGCGATGTTGGGAGACCATTCTTACTTTAAGGCAATCGAAATGGGTAAAGATCGTGTATATATATAGATATATATATTATATTGCAACTAATGACATACATGACTCTGGCCACAATGGCTTTCAGCTTAAACTTGTATTCGAATCCACAGATTCCACAGAAATCTTGGTTATACTATATTGTGAGATAATCCTTACTTCAAAGGAATCGAAATGGAAGAAGATCATGAATATATATAGATATGTATATATATTGAACATAGTTACACACTTCTGCCCAGAGTCTAAGGTTTATACCTGACTCTGGCCACAATGACTTAGCTTAAACTGGGATTGGACGTATCAAGTAGAAATATTGCTTATACTAAATTATAACTAGCTATAACTAATTCTAATATATTTATTAAGCTTATATCTTATATATTTTAAGGCCTTCAAACCCATATTTTGCCCACTGTGATCTGCTAACAGCGCCAGCGCCAATAAAAACGTAAATGGCGCGTGATTCTGAGGCGTCTTCCACTAGACTGGCCACAACACACACACACACACACGCACATTCACCTACTCACACTCACACACGCACGCCCATTACAACCACCACTTCAAGATGGCCACAAGAGTAGCATCTTACTCTGCTGCCTCTCGGCTTCGATGGCGGGCCAGCGCGCTGGCTGGCAGGGCATGAAGCCACATAATGAAAAGAGTGTGTGAAGAATTTTAAATTCAAAATTGCATGAAAAGTCGTGAGTCGCAAATAGCTTGTTGCTGTTGCTGCGGCAGACAGATATCCTACTCATCACTTGAGAAAATGAAAAAACAATCATAAACAGCAACAGCAAACCACAATACAACAACAACAACAACAATGCTGTGTAAAAACCACTCGAAAAAATGGGCAACAGACAAAAACGCTTGTGCCTTGACTCGGCTGTATGTTTGGAGCCATTTGAGTTGTTGCCAATTGTTGTTGCTTTCTTTGCACTACACCTGTTTGGGCTGGGGCTAGGTGGGCTCGAGGGGCATGTGTTTGTGTGCTCGGATCTGCTCCCACCGAATTCACTTTTGCCCACTCGCCGAGAGTCGGGACTTAATAAAGTTATTATAATTTAAGCGTTTTGATTATGCGCCTGCCAGTGTTTAAAATACCAATGCAAGCCAGCTCCCTCCACTCCCACCTACTCCCGCTGCCTAGTTTATGTTTACAAGTTTCCAGCGGGGGCGCTGCCTCCTTATGTGTGTGTGGGGGTAATCTTTGTGATTGGTTGCGATTTGCGTTTAATTTTGTTGCTGTAAGTGTTGCATGCACGACGCTTGCCGCTTGCATCCCGTTGGGCACAGCCATGTTGCATGCAACATTGCGCAGAGGGATTGACTGTGCCTACTTTGCGGGGGTGCTGCTATGATATTGTTTAAGTCTTTATTAGACAGAGAGAGAGAGAGAGAGAGAGAGAGAGAGAGAGGGAGGGCTAGCCAGGTCACTCTCCAGGTAAACTGGATTCGCAGCATGGCTGCGGCTTCAGCTCAGTTAATTGGTCGTGGCATGCTCATCGGCTCAGTGACATGGCAGCGCTTTGTCAGCGAGATCACGCAAAGATCTGAGCGCACACATGCTGCGCGCGTAGCCTCTGCCACGCTGGAACTTAAACACAGTTGCCCTCACTTTCCAGAGTTGCCTTCAAGTTAACCCCATTATGCAGCTGGCGTACACTTTCCTTTGCACTCGCTGAGGTGACAATTACTTTCAATTTTGGAGGCTGCCTCTTGCATTGCTATATTTATATATGTTGGCTGATGCTTCAATTTCACTGCAGCGCTTGCCGCAGTCACACTCGCTGAACTCTTGCCCTTTATGTCGAGCATTTGTGCCACAGACACAACTTGCAACTTGGATTGCAGACCTGCCGCCTGGCTATATTTGAAATTTGAAATGCTGCAGAGCAGCCGAGTGCAACATGATCAGAGCTGCTGCCTGCTGCTGCTGCCTGCTGCTGCTGGCTGTTCGACGATGATCGCCAGCTTCGATTTGTATCGCCTTCGTGGCACCACCGCCGCCAGTCGCTTTCCATTGGCTGGCGTCGCTTTCGTTGGTCCGTGCCGCATAGATTTGTAACTAGCAGCGGCTTCATTTTACATTGCGCTTTTCATATTTCATAATGGCCCGGCGCGGCCGCAAAAGGAGTCGACTTCGTGGCAGTGCGACCTACAGCACAGCAATGTGGCCCATGCCCGGCCCGGGGGCCCATTAAAAGCGAAAGTCGTAAAAAGTTACCCAGCGCTTTGTCATATGCAAAATCAACAAATTTCCAACTCTGCCTGCTTAATTTGATTTTATTTACTTTAGAGCCATTCGGAGAAACAATGGCCGAGCATTTGAAACGCGCCACATAAAAGTTCGAATCCAAATCCCCAGCCCAAGCCCAAGCCCAAGCCCCAGTCAAGTTCCTAGTGCTGTTTTATGGCAGACCCCCAATATCATAAAACTCATATGAAAAACCGCTGAAATCTTTATGGGCCTTTGTCATTCATTCGTTTTGGGCCTCCGATCAATATCACACATTTGTTAAGTTCGCCTGCAAATCAAGTTTCGCTCGGACTTAGCTTTTACGACCTGCAATATATATGCCAAAAAGTTTTTAAATTGCCAAAAAAAAAAAAATAGAACCAGAAACAAATATAAAAAAATTAAAAAGAATTTATGTATAAATAGGCATAAACAGCGCAGATTTTTATTGATTATTCTATTTGGTATTTAATCATCGACTTTACGACCAGCTTTGATTAGTAATCAAATAACTTTAATGTTCCCTTGGAAATGCTGAGAAAACCCAGCTGAAACTGCTAAGCGTGGCAGGTGAAAGATTAAATATGCCTACAGAGGCCTTTAATGGCAGAGTGTGCTTTCTGTGGGATGATCTAGCAGTCAGATGTGAAGCAAGTTCTTGAAATTCACGAGTTTGGATAGTTTTCAATACAGTAACTCTGATTCTAGCCATAGATCGTTAGTCGAATATCAATAAAAGATGTTAAGATTATACAGAAATTGTTTAAAATCAATATATATTTGAAGTTAAAACATTTTTCTATACAAAAACTCATCTGCGATCCTATCTATCTATAGATCTGTTGTCTATAAGACCTTCATCGTCTATAAAGTTAAGAAATATTGTGGCACTTCAAGTATTCCATACAGAAACTCAGCTCTGATTCTCTCTTTCTATAGATCTCTAGTCTTATATCACTAAATATTTGATACATTCCATTAGCCAAGCTTTGTAAAGCTTATAAGAGCTTCCACATTCAACCGTGTCATACTCCCCACATACCCAACTCACTGGGTATCTTAGAAGAGGTGTTGGCATATTCCATGGGTCCGAACAATAAATATTGCTAACATCTTTTTAATAGCCCACGCTTTTGAGAGGTCGCATTAACTATGCTAAAACTCGTTTCTCAAATATCGAAATTGATGGCTTGTTTTGCCAAGTGATACACTTTAGATACGCTTCATAGTTATTGGCTACTCGATGGGACTTTTTTACGGCCTTCTAAGAGCCCACTGCTGGGGCACATGCGAAAATGTATTGGCAACTTGCCCAACAGACATTCCATTCCATCCCCAATTCCAAAGAGTTCGGAGACAAAATCGTGCTCAGACATCTAATCACAAATAGAAAACAATATCTATGCTAATCTGGCTACAAGATCAATGACAATAAAACGGGGGTAAAGAAACAACTAAAAACACAAGAACCTGTAGGTTGCACCACCCCGCCAACAACAACAAGCTAACAACTAACAACAACAAGTAGACAATAATGAGCCGTAATGAGCAATGATCGCCACACAATTAGCCAAATTTCGTTTTGTTTTTCTTGTTTGTTGGCCAATTTTTTGCGGACAAATTAAAACAAAAAACAAAACACACGAAATTAAACAAACATTGTAGATTTATATGGCCCGCACTTGGCCCAGAGCGGGGCCTGGGCGGGGTTGAGGGGGGCTGTCGCTTTAAGCCAAGCTCTAAAAGCCAAACTGCGGAAAATTACAAGAAAATCGTGCAACTCTTGTTTGCTCAAAAAGGCATGAAAAGCCGCAATGCACCAGGCAACATAGGCAACACAGGCAACTTGCAACGGCCCCGCCCCGTCCCGTGCCGCCTCTCGCTTCAATCCTGCCACAGCTGAAGACTTTCCAACGCTGATTTTAACAAATTTAAACGTTACATGCGAGCAGATTTCAACGCGATCATCGATTGCTCGTGCACCCGCACACACACACACACACACACACACACACACAGGCACACTGCGACTGCATTGCTTGCAGCATGACGCAACTGCAGCTCCTTGCCCTCAGGTGTTGCGCGAACGGTTTTCATCTGGCAGCTTTTCACTTTCCGCCTTGGCCAATTGGCCGGCCAAGCGTCCAAGCCGTCAATAGGCAACATGCAACATGCAACATTCAACATTCAATGCCGCTTGTCGAACACCGCTACACCAAAGCGTCGAACAAAGTTAGTCATTTACCGACTTGGCCTGAGATTTCCAGCGATTGCCAAAAAAAAAAAAAAAAAAAAATCTCAAATAAAAATAGAAATAGAAATAAAATAACTGCAACTGTCATTTTCGATTGGCGACCTGCTGGGCTTGCCCCACGTTGCACAAACATTTTTGCTGCCTGTCTGCCTTGTCGAGAGCCAAAATGTCAATTTGCGTTGTTTACTTTGAAAACTTTAATTTTTGTCTGCTGATTTTTATTTTGGCCTCTCTTGAGCTGCATTCGTCGCGCCTTCAATTGCCGCAATTTACCACGCCGCCCCGCCACACCCCCAACACCCGCTGGCCCCATTGCCATTAGCCGCGCCATTGAGTGTTAATTAAGCGTTTATTCAACATTCGGTGTCAAAGTTGTCTTTAAAGAGCCCCAAATTAATGCCATTTGCAACTGCCGCAGCTGCCATTGTTATCACAACAGAATGGAAAACGCCGAACGTTGGGGTTCGTTACCGATTTCCATTTCCGATTACGTTTTCATTTTCGATTTCGATATCGGATTTCGGCAACAGACGTCAAAGATCAAGACAAGACTTCATCGATCATCGTTCCCAATTCGCTCGCTTTGATATGGATATGGGATATGAATATATTGACTGATTGCCCACTCTCATATATCAAATATGCATGAATATATATATAAACATATTATATATATATATATATATCTATGTCCACACTCATATTCAATCTCTATGCACAGTTTTAATTGACTTTTAATGAGCGTCCAGCTCGCTGCGGCTTGCCTAATGACAGCGAAATTTTCGTTATAAACCAAAAATTTACATATTCGCTCAAAATATGACAGATTCGCGTTTGATTTGCATATTACTTATAATTTATGTTTACATTTTTAGCGAAAATAATTGACTGGCAATCACAATATCCTGTCAATTCGCTGATATCCGGCTAATTATAAAGCGAGCAGATTTCAGCGAATATTTTGCATGCGATATAAATTTATTTCATTTATTATTTTATTTATTTTATATGTATTTTTAATATTTTAAAATAATTTTAGTTTATATATTATATCATATTTATTAATTTTTTTTTATAATAGTTTTAATTTTATTTTGTTTTTTTTTTTTTATTATATTTTTTAAATATATATTTTTTTTAGCTATATAAAATATTATATATATTTCTTATATATTTTCTATATTTTTAAATGATTTTATTTTATATTCTGCAAGCTCTTAAAGAGCTAAAGTCAAACATTAGCTTAGCTAAAGCTTCAATTTATGATTCATTTCCATAAGCAGACTTTAAGCTGAGCTCTCATCTTAATCCCTATTCTTCAATTCCTCATATATTAAAGCTAATGCTTACCAAATTCCCATTTCATGCCTAGCCAAAGCCAAAGTCAACACTTAACCCGCTGACTGAGCCATGCCTGCCTTAACTCGAGATCTAGACAAATTTCCTACACTTTTCTTTCAATTTTCATGACGACAAATTTGTGCCGACTTCTGGTTACGGCTAGGAAATGTGTAGGAAATGCAACGGTAAATGCATATTATCAGCAAGCCTGACTGCGTGTTGAAACTAAGCCAAGCTAACGGACGCGACAGACTGATAAGCATCAACAGCAACAGCAACAGCAACAGCAACAGCAATGGGCACAATAGCACACAGCAGTAGTAACTGCCCCAACACCCACCCACCAGCTACCGCTCGGTGCGGCACACAATGTGCCAGTTAGGCACTCAACTGAACGTGTGCATGTGTGTGTGAGTGTGTGAGTGTGTGCGTGCGGCTAGCTGCAAGCTGCAACACTTTCAAACAACTTTATCACGACTAAATCTCAACGGTGACTGACTGACTGACTGACTGTCTGACTGACTGGCATGGACTTGATTGAAATGCGACGAGCGCGTCGACATGCCGAGTGGGTGGCAGCTGCAACGTGCAGCGTGCATGGTGCATGGTGCGCGGTGCGTATGTATTAATTAGTGTCAAGTGTTGTCGCTTTGAGTTACGCGCCCGGGGGATTGCCATTGCCGGCGTCATCATCCTTGCTGCTGCGATAACACAAAGCGATTGCAACTGCAGCGGCAGCAACTTGTTTGTCCAAGCAAATGTTGCCGCTGCCGCTGCTGCTGCTGCTGCTGCCTGCTGCTGCCTGCCTGCAGCTAGAAACTGCCTGCTTCGGCTCTGCGTAATCGATGATGACACGTTTTGCCTTTGCCCATGCGCAGTGCAACAGCAACAGCAGCCGCTGCCGCTTAGATGTTGCTGCCGTTGCAAATTGCTGGCCGACTGCACGGCAAATGACAGGCAAAGCTGACAGAGGCTCTCTGTTAAATTTATAAACACACTCGCCCGGGCAGCCTGCCACTATTTCTGCGCATCCAATTACATTTATATGCTCGTAAACTAAAAATTCTGCACAGCTTGCGGTCGACTGCTGTAATTATCAGACAAAAAGAGAAACACTCGCTGAGGTGGGAGGCGCAGGAGCAGGCTGGCTCTGGCTACTCCTCTCTGGGACTAAGAATATGCACACGTGTGCAGAAATCGCACTTCAAATAGAATTTCTACGTTCATTGATTTACAGCCAAACCATTTCCTGGGAGTCATAAAAATATATAGAAATTAAGACTGTGGCCAAGCTGCTGCTTAACAGTTGTTTTGAGCTTAGCTTAAGCCTTTCTCATATCACAGATGTCTTCAACTGCTCTGAGATGGGCATACCTCAGCCAGAGCGGCTTAAAGACTTCTGCTAGCTCAGTTCTAACTAAACACCTTCTCATATCATATATCACCTTCAACTTCCTAGCATTTAGTGTCTAATCATCAATCAATCAATCAGTCAGTCAGCAGCAAAATCTTTTATCTACAGCGTTTGCTTCAAATGCAAAGTCAGCTGAAAAAAAAAAAAACTTGGCTATTAAAAACTTCAGGGCCTAGCGCACATCTTATCTAAACAAATATACAAAGCACAAATAACAAACAAATAACAATTTGAATAAAATGTCTATTAATTATGATTGTGAGCAAATTTGAGAGACTTTTGCCGCCCGACTGGCAGACTAGAGTTAATTATTGAGTGCTGCGCGCTGAAGCATTAATTATCAGCATTTTGTCATGCGCTAAGATTTACGATTTAGAAGACAGTTGATAGTTGTTCTTACTGAATCAGAACTGGGATTTCAATATTGAATGGACTCTGGACATCTGCCCAGGCTCTGCAGCCAGTTTAGCATTTGATTATCAACTGTTCGCCTAACAGTTATTGGGTTTCCACCCACACTCTCCAATGAACATAATTTGCTGGAGCACACACATGTGAGACGCGCCTGGGCAAGGCTAATGGAAATTGCATTGCATTGATTGGTTTTCCACAAGGAAAACATTATATTATATTGCTGTGGTGTGAACATTGTTTGGGGCCTGCAGCAGCAGCAGCAGCAGCGCTGTGTGGCTGTGTTACTTATGTGGCACCTCCCAATAACAATATACGTCTCAGGGGGGCAGCCGCGCAGCTCGCATTGCATTTTTATGGTTTTTACTTCGGCTCACGAGCTGTGGTTGCTGGTTGCTGGTGGTGCTGCCAAGGCTGGCTTTAACAGATATATACATATAGATTGTGGCAATTAAAATGCCGCTACTAATACGTTATCTTAAGCATGAAATTAAAACATGTTTTTGTTTTCAATCTTTCATTGGTGCTGAGGTTTCTCTCCGGCCAGTGACGGTTAATAATCAATTACGTGTTGTCATTGACCTTCAATCAGAGCCAACTGATCTGGCGGCGGCTGGCACGCCCAGGCCTAATAGCCATGGCAATTACCTTATTATAAAGCCGCTTAGCCTTTATTTTTCAACTATTTATGAAATTTTAATTTGATATTTCAACATAGTTGTCAATCACAGCCCGCCCGCTTTTCTCTCTCTCTCTCTCTCTAATAAGACATCGAGCTGCCGTTTTGGCCGGCCTTTTGTGTGGCTTTAACTACTTCATTTTGGGGCTCGCTGGAGCCGTATTTAACTTTTTATCGTTACCTTGTCTTCAGCTTCTTCTACAAGTTTGGCGGCTGCCGTTTGACATGTTGTTGCCGTTGCCGATGATGCTGATGGCTTTCCGAACAAACACACGCAGCAGCCCAGCCCAGCCCACGCACTTGTCATAGAGGCTTCATTTATGATTTTATCTGACTTTTTATTACTATTGTAACTTGCTTTTGGTCAAGCGCGACTCTTCACATATTTCATTTACTTTTTACGTACCTCATAAAGACATGAACGAACTCTGAAATGAGAAAAACGAAAATGATTTTTTAATAAGTTGAAAAATAAATATTTTCTTATGCTAACAAATCAATTTGACTAATTTTTAATCATTTTGTTTTAGCTAAACGCAACTGTACCCCATAAATTTTGGAGCATTTGCACAGCAATCGAGCACTTGGCAAAGTGTTGCCTACTTCGGGGCGTTCAAGCAGCAACTTCAACACATTCTAATGAACATATACACATATATATACACACATATATATATATATATATATATATATACAAATTTTTTGAAGTGCATGTCGCGACGATGACGCGACGCTTCTGCCAGCCCGCCACGCCTGCTGCTGCCTGCCCTCTGTGCCAAGGGAATGTCTTGCATTGCAATTGGACTCAGTGTTGGAGCTCTGGACCGTCTGCGGCTGTCTGTCTAGCCGGCAAAAGATTGCGTTAAATGCAGCCATTGTTGTTGTTGTTTTGTTTTTGCTTTTGGGGGCCTGCTAGTCTCTCAGGCGCAAGACAATTGAGTCTGAGAGCGTAATTTGCAACTGCCTGAGACACGTAACGTCCGCTGACGTCGGCAATGACGAGCCCGCTCAGGATGCAGGCCCAAATCCGACTGGCTGGCTGGCTGGCAGGCTGAAGTGCAAGCAGGAGCCAAGTGCAGCAGCAGCGCCTAATGACCGGAGCAGGAGGCGGCCTGCAGGGGCAGGAGGCCAGGGATTTGTCGTCGGGACAGCAGCCAGTCATGTAGACTACGCCTACTACCCCAAGCTCTAAACTTCGTCAACTGCTGCCAGCCAGCAACTACGACATGTTTGCTGTTGTTGTTGCTTTTTTTGCCTAGATGCATTTTGCATCCAAAGAGCTGCGGCGGCTGCTGCAGGCGAATGCACCAAAAAAAAAAAAAAGTAAACAAAAAACAAAAAATAAAACATGCAACGACAACAACATGACGAAAAGTGTGTGCACAGTAGCCAGAGCTGAGATGGAGCTGGAGCTGGAGCTGGAGCTGGAGAAGAAGCTGAAGCTGTAGCTGGAGTCGGCGCAGACATCGTCCTGTGGCATATCCAACAGGCGTTAATAATAATTCTTTTTTTTTCTTGTGCAAAAATGCAGCGAGTTTTTTTTCTACTTTTTTGTGTGTTTGTGAAGAGGGGGCTGCAGCGCGCATACCCTGTAGAAATTTACTTGGCTAGGCTATGAGCGACTAGAAAAAGTTCTATAAATAAAATTACTTTCTTTACAGGGTTAGTTGAGGAATCCTTTTTCTACTCTCTCAGACTAATAGTTATTTTTGACATATTAAATATTAGCATAGGGCATACTCAAGTCGCGCCCTTTCAGGCCCAAAAGCGGCTGCGGTTCATATTTTGTTCAAGTTTTTCCTTTTGGGCTTTGGTTTTCAGCATTTATTTCGAAACTTTTTCATTTTGTGCAGTCAGACGACGTCGCCATAGAGAGTGCATTGACTGAAGTCTGCAAAACCAACCAAAAACAACAAAAAAAAAGAGTCGAAAACAACAACAAGAGCCGTAGCCGTAGCCTGAGCTTCAGCCTAGGCAACTGCATCCTTTGTTGATATGTAGCGACATGCACTTGCTCCGCAAGGACAGGAGAGGAGAGGAGCGAGGCGTTCGTCTGACTGCAGACGCTTGTTGGGGTGAGTGCAGCCAGCGGAGTTCAGTAGCTGCCAGCTTTTGTATGTCTTGTGGGGAAACACTTTAGACATGGCCCGGCCCGGGCCTGGCAAAGTTTGCCATAATTAACGCTTAGCTTTCGGCCTGGCGCAGTTAAGTGTTATTAGTTTGTGTGTTCTTTATTTCGGCAGGAAGCGCATGCGAAGTCGTTGCACTTGGCTACAGGCCACCCACATACACACACACACACACACGCACGCACTTCACGCCGCACTGAACCGTGCTGGCTGCAACTCAAACAGTTGTTCTGACAGTCTGACTGCCGCTGCCACAGTCGTTGCCCCCGCCAGTCGTCGGCCAGCTGCCCGAAATGAAATTCGCTTAAGCGACGTAAATCATTAAAATGGCAGCCGAAAGCCGCCAACGAAATGGCCAAAAGAAAACATTTGCGAAATTTCAGCACCACTGAAGCCTGAAACAAAGGAATATTCCACAAAAAAAAGGTAAAATGCGGCACTTCCTTTACCTCTACAGGAAACTCTTGCAGCGGATTATTTATTTATTTGTTTTCTCTTTCACTCTCTCTCCCACTCTCTCTCTCTCCCTCTCTCTCTTGTTGTCCTGCAGTTATTAGTGCGCATTTGCACGCGATTTTGTTTTAGTTTTTAGTTTTGTTCGAAGCTTGTTGTTGCTGTTGCTTTGCTTGCAGCCAAAATCCAATTAGCTGCTCAAAAGTTTCGCTGAAAATTAATTAATGTTGACACAAGTTTCGACCATGAATTGAATCTAAGCGGGCGCTGAGGAAGCAGAAAGAGAGACGCATAAAGGGAATTTGGAAGTTGTTCATAAGCCTTGGCAGCAGCTGCCTTATGCGCATCGCTCTTCTTTGCGATTCTCAAGAACTGTCTTTCACTGCATTAAGCCAATTAGCTTTGAAAATGTCTCTCTTAAGTCCTTGCTCACTCGCTGCCTTCGCCCCTCCCTCCCCTCTCTCTCTCTCTCTCAGATCCAAGTGCTACTTTCCCACACCCAATTAGTCTTACTCTTAGCCTACAGTTTGCTTTTTCATATATTTTTAAATTTCCTCAAGTTGTTTTTCAATTAAATGAAATTCACGTGCTCCAGGCCTAATAAACCTTTGCCCCACCTTTCACATACTGGCCACAGCCACCTGCCAACTGCCACATTTCACCCTGGCCACACTCTCGGCAGTCAATAACTCAACATAAGCCGCAACATTGCCAACATTTGCAACATTTCAGACGTCAGGGCAAACAGAAACGGAGCATTTGCAGAGCCAGCCAGAGAACCAGGCGGCATTTCAATTGGACTTGCTTTCCCATTGCCCATTCCCCAATCCCCATTCCCCAATCCCCAATCCCCATGGCCGCACAGAGGCCAAAGACGGGGCCAGGCCACCAAAATGGTAGTCGATGGTGCAGCTTTTCAAGCGTTAAAACATAAAAATGTCATTAACACTCAACAGATTTCTGGTGCGCAGCGCCAATGGCCAACACCAACACCAACAGCTTAAATGGCCAATAACAAATTGTTGCAAATGCTCGTTGCAACAACAACAACAACAAAAGTTGGCAACAAGCCACAAAGAACGCAGCCGCAATGGGAATAGTTTTAGATACATTTGCTGCTGTTGTTGTTGTTGTTGTGCTCGTTACTCTCGTTGTTGTTGTTGTTGCTGTTGTTGTTTTCCATTTCGCTGTTGTTTCAACGTAGACGAAAATTTATTTGACGCTCGACTCGACTTGCAGACAAGAAAATGACACAGAAACCGAGTTAAGTTCGCAACGCGTTTAGTTGAATTGTGAGCTCAATGCCGGCCTCCAGGCCATAGAGCAACAGACAGTCCCCCTGTCCCCCTTCCCAGCCCCCGCACCAGCTAGATCGTTTATTGTCGCGCGAGGTATCATTTACGCCATAATTTTTCACAGTTGAATATTCTGCTTAATGGTTTTTAATGAGCGGTTCGGCAGCATAGAAAAATGACCGAAAAAAAGGTGTTGAGAAATATGCCTGATTTATAGAAACTGCAGCCTGTATTTAACGCCTCGATCCGCCGATCGGGCCGGCACGCAGCAACCTACATAGCCAGGCCCACAGCCGCGAGTCGCTGTTAATAGTTTTTGGCAGTTCGCCGCAACTGGGACAGCTTAATGGCTCTTGCGGCTGGGCGAGAAAGTGAATTGAAGCATTTGATTCTTAAGTGCGGCGATCATTTTCACTCCATGCCAATTTCTAGTTGGCAGCTCAAATTATAAGGCTTGTCCGATCAATTTCAAATAAAAAATAACAAACTTGAGATACACAATTTTATGGCTAAGCTTGGCTTGGAGATGCTTAAAGATTGTTTTTTAAAGATGTCGTTAAGTTCTATGGCTTTGTGGAGAGAGTTGCGCAAAATAGAGATCTTACAGATATTTAACGCTAATTAGGGGCTGATCAAGAGTCTTTCTCTAGATGATACGCATTAGGCAGGAGCTTTAACTAGACGAAGTTATAGCAGTTTGAACTGGAAATGCTTTTTGGATTTTATTTATATTATATTTACTATGAGAAACCTTTTTACCATACCAAATGCCTGCTGTAATAGCAAGTACAGGTACAGAAAATCTAAACTCATCTAAAGGATCTTCAATTATATCGACAGACAAAGCTCAATAATGACAAACCTTAAAAGTAAATTGTTATTGTTCTACTATATATCAGAAATGCCTTTTGTATATAATAAATATATACAAAAGTCTATACTATGCAAGATTTCCTTACTTTAAGAAATAATTCTAGTAAATCATATCACATATCATATCACACCTAATCACAGCTCTCCTCTCCCTGCATATATATAATATATATTTATATATAACCACATCGTCTTCAACTACATAATTCATGGCATTGCTTAATAAGTTCCTGGAAGCTTATACCTCACACAAAAGTTGTCTATGCTGCTGGGCCACGCCCACCGTCTCTCAGCGCTGCCTTGCAGCCGCCTACAACATTTTGAGTGTTTGCAACACGCCGTGCGTTTATCAGATAGCAATCTTTAATTAATATAATTAATATTAAATGCGGCTACGTTTGCAGCTCGCATCATGAGCTCTGGCTACGTGTATAATAGTCATAATAATAATAATAATGATAATAATAGCGAAACAGCCACTTCCCCTAGTCTAATGCATTTTGATTAAATTCACCGTTTAGGTATCAAATTAATTTTAATTACGCCAGGCAGAGAGCTGGGGCTGCTCCACAGATGCGGCTAAGATATGCCTCTAAACGCTCTGCCAGCGGAAACAACAAGTGCAACAACAACAACAACAATACGAACAAGAACGGAAAACGTGGCGCAAGTGAAGCGTTTCGTGGCAGCCTCGGCAACTCGGATTTGGCAATTGAGCGGACCTGCACTTTCATGCAACACGGAGTCGTCGACTCGACCCGAGTCGCGCTGTGTTTTACTCAATATTAATGAAGTCATTAAGACGACATCTTCCTTCGAGATCGCGCGTAATGCGAGCGAATTATTAACAACGCACGAAAACAAGCCGCGGCGAGTAGCTGCGCTCCACTTGCCTCCCGGCAACCGAAACAAAGCAACAAAAATTAATATACGAGCAGAGCAAACCAAAACCAAAGCGAAAACAACAACAACAACAACAACAACATGTTGAGAAACAACGCGAAAAAAAAGACTTAATAAAAGGCAATAATAAGAAACACAGGGCAAAGCGGCTTTTATAAATTTGCATGTCGCTGCCGTCTCAGCGGAGGGCGGGGCGGCGCAGGGGGCTGAAAGGCTGCCGCCGGATCTGGGGGCGTGACAACAAGTCAATTCGGCTCAAATGTGGCACAAGCAGGGGTTTCGGCTGGCCTCTCTGTGGCAGCACGAACCTCGAATGCTCTAAGCAAAAGTATCTCACGGATACACAAAAGTATCTGCAGCTTTAACTTGCCAGATATTCCTCTAATATATTTTTAGTTTCCAGAAAGTGAATTCCTGCGCAGTTTGCCAAGACAAATATTGTTAATTGCAGCAGCAGCAACTTGCTCCAGCTAAGTCAACACGGCTCCTCCGTTAGGGTATCCAGAAAGTGTACGAATAAAAGGGAACTTGGCACATCCAGAGCAAGCAGCATGGCTGAGCATTTTACTCTCCCAATAAAATTGCAGCAACAGCGCAAAATTTTGAACGCATTAGAAGATTGATGCTGGCAGCTGTTTGCACAGCACTTCGTCCCAGCTCCTCGCTCCTGCTGCTCGGCCAGCCGTGGTCCAACGTCCGTCCTCCATACCAAAGTGATTGCAATTTCGCCCGTGTTTACTTTGTGCAGATTTTCTTTTTATTGGCACAAAGCAAAAGTTTCTTAGCGACAAACAAAAAGCAAGCACGGAAAAAAGTGTTTTCCTTGAGTTCATTTTTATGTTTCACTCTTTGCTTTTTTTTTTTTTTTTTTTTTGGGGAAACTTTCGAGGAAACTGGGTTAATAAGATCGCCGTCGTGGTGCTGCCAGCCGGCGCATGGTCCTCGTGGCCAGTCCATTTCGAGCATTAATAAATAGCTGCTTTTAGCTGAAACTAAAAGCGTCTCATTTATTATGCATCAAAGATAAACCTAACTGAGATTAATGTCTCACTTCAAAATGGTCGACGGCAACGTTTGTTGACTCTTTGGGCGCTGGCGCCAGCCACGAAAACTGTGAAGCATCTAAGCAGCGCTGGCTGAGTCACGCAAAGATCATCTTCCAATCGGACCAATTATGTCGGCAGCTCATAAAAAACGCATTCGATAATTATATTAAGCTGAAGAAGGCTGGAGGGGGCTGCTGTGAGACAGGATTACAGCAATTATGGGCATGTCTGTACATGCTTGGAGCTTAAGTAAGTGCTTGCCACAAGTTGCTAGTTTAATTTGTTGCAGTTGCAAATTGAGCACTTCTTTGTTGGCCCTGTGCAGCAGCTGCTGCATTTGCAACACGCAACACGCCAAGCGAAAGTTGTTGAAATTCAGTTAACCTTGCTCGACTCCACTTGTTGCCGTTGTTGTTGTTAGTTTTTTGCTAATTTGAATTAATTTTGTTGTCAACACGTAGTCATATATGTATGTGAACTGTTGGCAGCACTTGTGCGGAGCGCAGGCTTCAAGCAAATTGGCTAAGAAGCTGGCTATTAAAAGTTTACAGCAGCTGCATGCTGGCTAACAGCTGAGGCTTAGAGGTTTATTAATAGGCAACTTATTGGCAGGGCAATTACTAGTTGTAGTTCCTAATGAAACCTGTCTGAATGAAGCTGAAATGCTTAGAGATTGAGTTCCGTGAGAGGAAGTTCAATGAATGAGAGAGTCTAGCTGAGATCAGGGTATATATAAAGGTCTGGCAAGCACTATATCTTATACAGATCACAACTCTTTCAGCACTATTCATGATTTTAGGAGCATCTGAGAATTTCCTCTTCTTACCTCTTTCTACTTTTATTATATTTTCCTTAAGCATAAACCCAGTAATACAAGACCACACTGAACTCACTTCAATCTATAGGAAAAAAGTTTCTTTCAAGTCCTCTAGCTGTTCTTCATTTGATATCCCGCAACAGACTGCATCTGCCTCGTATTAAGCTCGTAAAATATAATGCTTAAATGCAATAAACACATCAACATGCTAACATGCAACATTCAACTCGCGCAACTTGCAACTTGTCACATGCGTGTGACGACATCAAGGCGAAAAAATTCAAATAGCGACATTTTATTGAGTTGTCAGCTGCATGAGGCACATGCAAATGTGATTTATACATATGTATGCCTGCTATATAGATATGCAGTCATGCGGGCACGCCCACATCCACATCCACATCCACCGCCCTCAACACACATGGCCATTAAGCTGCTAGGCCGTTGAAGTACACACCCCAAAAAGCAGACTTGACTTGGCTTGGCTGGGCGAGCAGACGCATCCATCCCATGCTGCTGCCAAAGGATGAGGTGCTGACTTCCAACGCCCCACAGAGCATTCCGCCCCCACGCTGCCCGCACCACAAACGGTTCTATGCCAGAAGTCAAAGGCAATTTATATCGGGTTTTATATGCATGTGTTTTAATTCGTGCCGTTGTTCGAGAAATTTGCAAATATTTATGTTAAACACTTTGTAGGCGTGCGTGCGTCTGTGGGCGTGGCTGGCCAACACGCTGGCAATATATATAGATTATGTGTACGCCCACCGAAAAGGAGGCTGGCAAACAGATTTTGCTTAATAAATTTCGCTCAGTGTAGCCCTTTCTAAGTGTATTCGCAGCGTGTTGTGCATAATTTGGCAGAAATTAAAAGCGAGGGTAATATTCACACATTATATATATATATATATAGAAATATATATATATATATATAGGTATAGGTATAGAGGTATATATTCATATGGGACTATGCTCTTGGGTATGTACAATGCATTCGCAAACAAAAGAAGGGCGTTGAAATTGACACCTCGAGTGTAAAAAACAAATAAAAGCAGCAAAAATAAAATTTAAACCCTTTTTTCTTCTTTTTAGCCCGACGAAGGAGCATATTAAAACTGGGTCTGTTTTATGCTGCCTGCTGTGCAACATCAGCTCACGCTAGAGATGACAGCGTGAGCTGCGGCAATTGACCAGAAAATGTTGTGGGGTTGTATGAGCCAGAAGAGCCTAAGAGCTAGATAGGAATAAGCTATGAAAATACTCTAAAGACAGAGCTAAATCAAGTTGCAGTTGCTAGCTATGGCAGCGTGAGTTGTGCATATGAAATATATAAAGGAAATTGGGTAGATAATGATATGAATAGGTTAGCAGACATATAAAAGAAATGCGAGTATGATATATTATTATTATATTATTTATATATTATTTTATTTTTTTTTTTATATTATATATATATTTTTTATATTTATATATATTTTCTAAATGGAGTCACAATTGCTGATAGTTGTAGAGCTGATAGCGTGAGCATATGCAGTATATAAAGAAACACTAGGAAGCCATTCTTACTACTTCAGCTAAGATAAGCTCCCATCTACATTGCTACATCTTCACATAAGTCCCATCTCTAGCTTATCTCTACTTAAACTCTATATACTTGAGTCTAGCATATATTCCCAGGTTAATATCTTCCACTTCAAGCAACTCCCTCTCTTCTGCACTAAATGCAATATTATTTTTGTAAACTTTATCTACAGCTAGTTTTTTTTTTTTTTTTTTGGTATCTCCCATCTCTAACTCCTGCTGCCTGGCTGTGGCAGGGTCTGACGAACGAGGCGCGTCTGTTGCCGACACACTTTGGCAATTCGTTTAATTATTATATTATAACGACATACACACACTCTCACACACACACACACACACACACATACTCGCTGCATAATAATAAAGAGGAAAGCGTATATAAAACGCAGCCAGGAAACTTGTGTAATTCATATCGCATAAAGCAGCAAGACGCAGGGCGACGCACAACAGCCGCAGGCAACTCAAAAGACACACACACAGCTCACACACACACACACACACACACACTGGCAGACTCGCTGCTTGGCATTTACATGGCCCATACGGCTGCCTCGCAATTGGCTTTGACAATCGAATCCAAATTCGTATCTGAGTTCGCCTCATCGTCCGCTCGCTGTCCTCTGCTGGAGCGTATCAATTGCACTCAAAGCTTATTTTTTACGTTTTTGGGTGCCAAAACCGCAAAATTACATTGTGGAGTGGAGAGTGGCGAGTGGAGAGGCGAGAGTCTGCTGCTGGCTGTGCCCCAATACCAATCTCTACTTATCGCCGGTTGGCCATGTTAATTTTTAACCTCAGGCTTCGCCAAATCGAAAGCTGATCGTATAAAATTACAACTGACAGCGGACGCTGAGAACCACAAAAGGTGACACTCGATGGGTGCCGCCTCTCTCAACTAAAAATTGTTGTTGTTGTCGTTATGTGTGCATATAGATTACATATATCGATATTGAACAGTGTACGATAGTTACAAGCAAATATCGACTTGTTGCCGCCGGTGCGGAAAGTAAAAGTTACTAGAGTTATTTATGAGTTAAGCAGATCCTTTCTATGTGATTCTCATAGAGTGTTATGTGGAATTGAAGTGAGCTTGCTGAGAGTTCATTGTGGAATTGAGATAAGCTAGAAATACGTATGTATAGTGCCTCTCTATGCACTTCTCATGCATTGGAAGCTAAATGCTAATTGAATATATTGTACATACGAGTGTTAGGCAAGCGCATGGCAGACTTTCTCTAACATAGTCCGCTAATTAGCTTTAGTTGCTGCTGCCTACCTGCGCATGGCTATCAAAATCGAAACTTTAAACATGGCTTAGCTGTAGCTGGCCAGCAGCTGCTAACTGATGTTAGCCAACGCCTGGGAATTGGCCAATTGGCCAATGAGCGCTCGTTGCGTAGGAGTGTGTGAATCAGATTTTCAATTTCAATTTTCACTCCACGCATTTGGCTTTCGGCGCGCTGACGGCATCGCAATAGGGCTAACAAGTTTTTTGATATCCAAAAGACGCCCCGCCAGCTCTAATAGCCGCATTTATTTGTCATTAAAAGTTGTGCGTAATAAAAATAGTTTTCGTTACCATAAATATGGCCGTTTGATATGGGCCCGGCTCTAATAAGCGCAAAATGTGACACAATCAAGCTAAGCAGCGAGCGAGCCATTTGATGATAACAGTGGGAGACTAAGAGGCTAAAAAGAGCTAGAAAAAGTCGAGAAAAGCCTAAGCCCCCAACGAGATTGGCCGCAAACCGGTTGAAGCTCGGCTTTGGCCATAACTGGGCGTGTTTAGCATTCGAGAGCTGCGGCACGACCAGCTCGAGCCGGCCTTAATAAGCATAAATAGAAAATTTAATTAACAAATCAAATGCAATTTGATAAATGACTCGCGACTGGGAATGGGATTGGGATTGGGAATGCGAGTGCTGGAAAAGGGAATGCAAATGCCGATCCTAGCATTGGCTGGCATCAGTCGACAGCCAACAGACATTGGCTTTGGCTTATTTACTAAATAAGAGTCACTTTGACTAATGAATCAATTTGCCAGGCCGCCAAGTAAATGATGAGCCCTACAGTGAGTCGAGCTGGACGCGGCTGAGCTGAGTTGATTAGGGCGGCCCCCATTAGTGAGAAGCGCACAGGATATGGATATACACAGTCGACACAGTCCAGACAAGTTCACATGGTGACGTCGACCCCAAATACCCTAACCCTGCCTACGCCCTGCCCCCAGCAGCAGCGGCGATGACGTCTCTGTTTATCTGTTTGCTGTTTGTTTGTCTGACTTTTAGATTCTGTGAGTCGCCTGCTCTCGCCCGCCCTCCCTCACGCGTTGCCTCTCTTTTATTTTAACTTTTTTTATATTCTCTGTTTCGGGACGCTCGTCAATTAATTGCAGCAAAAACAACAAACTGAAATGAAATCAACGGCAACGGCCAGAGCAGCGGCAGCGGCAGCGGCAGCGCCAGCAACTGCTATACAAAGGCAGCTTGAGCTAAAGTTGAAATACCGTTTAATGCCCATTGGACACGCCCACTTTTCCCACACTTCTCACACACACACACAGAGAGAGAGAGAATGAGGCGCACTGCGGCGTCGTCGCAAGCTGAGGCCGAGTTGCAGCCAGCGCTTAAAAATGCGTCAAGAGTCAACTTTGACTACAGCACACACACACACACACACACACAGCAAATATTTGTGCATGTGTATGCGTGTGTGTGAGTGTGTCTGTGTATGTGTAATTGCAGTTTTAGCTTTTTATACCCTATGCCAAAGGAAAGGGATTAAAGCGATGCGTTCTGTTTTGTTTATGACATGAGACTGTGGCTCTGGCGAAGAAGCGCCACAAAGAGCTGAAGTTTGTTATGGATAAGGTTTGAGACATGTTTGTTATATATATATATATAGGTAATGATATTAATATTAATATTCAATAATAATAACAGCATAAACTGATTACAGCAATATCAACTCAGCCTGCAAGCAATATGCATTAGACCAGCTCAAGAACAAATTTACTTCCAGCATTAAACATACAGAACTAAGCATATATACATGACTATCAGATACATACACATATACATATTATATATCAGATTTCAATACCTAACTTATGTAGTAAAGAATGCTTCCTTATATGCCCATATATATATATATTTACTATATCTTTGGCATGCCCTCCTCACCCTCACTAGCTCAGCTGCTCTGCAACATCCCTCAGCCTCTGCTTCTCTCAGGCCTCTAGAGCCCCACTCTCTATATGCCCTTCACATTCCTGCTCTTATCATAATCTAGGGTATTAAATCGTGCACTAAGCTCGCCTCTAACTTTCTTAGTTGTTAGCTTTTGCATTTTGTTTGCGCTGTGTCTGCATCTCGAGTTGATTGCAGCAGCTGCCGCCCACGCCTCACAGCCAAAGCCTCACCTGCTCTTTGTGCACCTCTCTCGCTCTCCCTCTCCCCCTCTCTTTCTATCTGTTTTTTATTTGACTTGACAACTTGTGCACTGATTAATAAATTACAACTTTTTTGATTGTTTTATTTTAATTGCATCAATTTTTGCAGCTACAGAATTTTCGCTGATTCAGTGAAAAGCGCAAAAAGCGAAGAAAAAGAAAATCTCGTTTTTCATTGCTTTTTGCTTGGCCGCATTTCCATTTCGTGTTGGCAATGGCATTTTTGTAACATTGATTTTTAAGTATTTTATGAAAACTGATTTGGACTTCGCTTAGTCATGAGATTTGCCTCTTCGGCTTGGCAAACTTGGCTCAGGGAGCACGTGCTGCTGATTGCTCCTATTCTATCTAGTTCTGAGAAGCATCTAATAAACAAGTTTGCGGCATGAGACATGCGGCTGCTATGCTGCCACATGGGGCAGCGGCTCTCTCTCTCTCCGGCAGACGCGTGCGGCATTTTTCAGCTGCCTGGCTAATCGCTTGCGTAATCTTAAACGCGTCGTGGCAATTGAAATGGATTGCGCTTCGGCTAAGCTGCACTACCTGGCGAAGTTGCCACAGATGCAGCTGCAACTGCTGACGCCGCTAAGTGGCCGCGGCGAGCCTGTTTTTTGGGGGCAGCTGTCGATGGGCATGAGCTGCGGCTGACCCACAATCGATGCTCAAATTTCATTGCATTTTTGCGCGTTGCCTGAATAATTTTTTCAATTAAATTTCATGCCATGCCAATGTGTCTGGGCTGGGAAGCTGCAGCGCCAAGAATAGCTGAGCAGCTAATTGCGGCAAGTAGGCAGCAGCAGCAAACAAAAATAAAGACACAGCGCGGGTTAAGGCAGGGGGCAGGGGGCAGGGGCCGGGTAGAGCGAGGGGCGCAGCAGCCTGTGCCGTGGGTCATCATAAAAACATTATGGCTAGGCCCGCAAAAACAAACAAGAGCTGCAACTGGTGGAATTTTTCAAAGGAATTGCAGCCACTCAGAGCAAGGGGGGGCGAGGGGCCGTGGCACTGGCACTGGCAGGGCGCAGCTGCAGATGCCACAAAGCAAACGTCGCCTGAATATGTGCGTGTGTTTGTCACTGCGGTTTGACAGGCAACATGCGAGAATTTGATGAGCATGGCAATGGGGCTTCGTTCCAGCTACCTCTCTCTCTCTCTCCCTCTCTCTCTCTCCCTCGCTTGACGAATGCGCGCAGCTCGTGTGTAGTCTTTTGGGTGGGTGTGTATGGGGCTTTGGGGGCCACAGCCAACTATGTTGTGCACACACACACACACTTATCTATATGCAGGTATGGAAAGGTCATGTTGTCTGCCTATTGTTGGCGTCACGCCGTCGGTGGTTGTCGCTGGCGTGCGAACACGTTTCGCTCACAGATTGGAGCGCACAGGTGTCTTTGGGGCTTGGAGCGCTAGGCTCCAGGGGCTGCGATCAATGGGCAATGGGCAGTGGCCAAGCCACGAACAGCGCTGCGATTGGCCTTTTTTATTCATTGCTGCTGTTGTTGCCGTCGCCTGTCATTCTTTTCACTTGGTTTTTAGTTTTTCAGACCTAAAACCCATTTCATTTATTGGCATGCTTATTGTTTATTATTATTATTTATTGTTGATATTGTCTGCAGTAGAGCACGAATGTGACAGCTTCTAAGATAATTGTGAATGTTAGGAGTTGGGGGCTAACAATAAAAACAGTTACTCTACTAATGAGTAAAGTCATAATAATACGAAACGAAAGGTGTTGCTATGTAGACACTCCGAATGTTCAGTTGGGGAAGAAATATAAATCAAATGAGAAAAATACAAGAGAACAATACAAATATTGATTAACTAAACAATTTGAATTACTCCGAATTTACTCCGAATTTATTCCGAATTTTTATTTACTCCGAATATGAATTTACTGTAAGAATTGCTTGTTCGAAAGACGCTATATATTATTATAATCCCTATACGATTAAAGCTCACTCCGAATCCGCTATTAATCCAATTCCCTTCAAGATCTTTCCACACATTGAACCTCCCAAATTGCTGTGACAATTCTAATGCTAAACTCTTAGCCAAAGTCGAGTGTGTTCTAGCTTTCTCTCCTACTAAACCAGTCCAAATGTGATCTCTGCACTTTGCCAACTTTCTCTTAGTTTTAATCGTCTTGCTAATACCTTCAACTGCCATATCTTCGCACTCAGCCGCTACCTCATGGGGCTACCTAGCAAAGATGATTTGGTTTTTGATGCCGCTCTTCACCTGATGCACCTTGATGTGTCAGCACTCGAGGCGACTGTTTGCATTCGATAGCCTAACGACTCAATGGCTGAAGCTATGAGGCAAAACACTCGAGTCGGCGGCAACAAATTATATGAGATGTGTAACAGATGCGACGTGACTTTGATGTAGATGCTACCAAATGTGGAACAGCTGTCAAAACTGCCAGCCAACAAGCAACAGCAACAACAAGAGCTCAAAGCTGAGCCAGACGAATTGGTAGCTTGTAATGCAATTTTAATAGCAAGCGAAACGACAACATTTTATGCCAAATTTCTGGCCCTGACCTTGTTTAATATTGTTTTTGACGTATTCATAATTTTCTTGCGTGCGTCTTTCGCATCCATAATTAAAATGTTTGCTGCAAGTCGCACTTTTAATGGCCAGATATCAAGTTTTTTGTTTCTCAAGCTAAATGCTGATATGCTGACCACCCGGCGGGGGCAACTGCCAACCAGCTGGCTGACTGGCTGGCACCGTGGGCAGCATTTAAGCTTTCGTTAATTATCGCGATAATGCAACATGTGGCATGACAGAGTGACGTCTCTCTCCAGCTGTCTTTTTGTGGCGACTCTTTCTGCAGCAGCTTGTCAGCCGGCCTTTGATGTGCCGTCTTAACTTTGACCTTAACCAGCTGATAACTCTGACAAAACAAGATGCCTTGTGATGGATTATGGCTCGTTAAGCTCGTCAATGCTGTGCGGCTAATGATATGTGAGACGGGCTATAAAACTCTATCATATATTTCATTAGCAATCATATTTACTGATTGGAAAATATAAAAAATATATAAAAGCTTTAATTATGACAAAAGCAATTAAAAGAAACGAAAGTATTCAAAGTTAATCACTCAACTAAGCAGTGAATGGAGCAAAAATGCTATTTATGCTAATATTTATATTTTATTTATTTTATTTTAAATATATTTTATTTTATTTGGTTTATTTATTTTAAATATATTTATATTTCATTTATTATATATATTTATTTATTTTGTATTTTATATTTAATATATTTTTTTATTCCTCCTAGATATATTTTATTTTATTTTAACCGAATATTGATCATTAATTATGGTAAAAAATGCATTGATGAAGCTTGACCTAAAGCTGTTTGCTATAAGAGCTCAGCTGCTTGCTATAAGAGCCCAGCTGCTTGCTATAAAACATTAAGCTACTATCTAATGAAGCATTAACTCGACAGCTTAAATTAGTTAAATAAGAGAACATAAAGAGAAACCATACACAATCTGCTGGCTATATAAGGTCTTCTATTTGATGTGACGTAAGCGACAACAACCTTTGACCTAAGCATCTACTTGCCAGTGGTGCTGCTGCCTGTCTAATTGAATTGCATTGCGGCAAAAACAACAGCAACAACAAAAAGAAGAGAAACAACAACAACAACAACATAAGCAGCAGCAACAAGAAAGAAATATGAAATCTTCTAATTGGCAGCGCCGCTCGCCGTCAATGTTGGCACGTTGTTTGGCATGCAGACGTAGCAGCAGCAGCGCAGCAGCAGCAGCGCAGCAGCAGCAGCTCAGCTGAGATCAGCACCAGCAGCAGCAGCGGCCTCAACATGCATTTCCTTTTTGGGCTCTCAGGCAAGCGACGCATAGAAATTTTCTTTATAAATCAGTTAATGTTGTTGTTGCTGTATGTTGTATGTTGCTGCTCTGGCTGTTGTTGGTTGTTGTTCGAGCAACAAGCAAAAGTACAAAGCAAGTTGTTAAAATTCCTGTTTAAAGTTTTGTACGCACATGCAACAGCAACGCAGCTCTCCCCTGCAACAACTTCAAAGGAAGCTGCTGCTGCTGCCTGCCTGCTGCATGTTTGCATTAAAGACGCATTTTGTTTGCCCAGATCCGAAAGAGGCAGACGCAGACGTGGACGCCATCCGCAGCGTGTTAGAATACACAACATGCCGTCTACAAACAGTTGGGGCCAGTCATAATCAGGTTTTAGCCAGAGCTGAGCTGGAGAGCCTGAGTCGAAGCTTGAGCCTGGATGTTGGGCTGAAAAAGGGAGTAAGTTGCTCTGGCTTTGGCGTTGGCGTTCGCCTATTGACTTGGCTGCACATGACTGCACAAAAGAGCAGCACCAGCCGCAGCCGCAGCCACAGCCACAGCAGCAGCAGCAGCAGTCGCTGCTCAGGTGGGCCAAGGCTAGGGCGGTTGCTCGACGCTAACTAAACAATTATGGCAATGGCCTCGCAATGCCCAAGCCACAACAACAACAGAGATGATAATGATGAGCACGTTGCCAGCGGGCTCAGCTGCATGCCCCATGCCACATCCTTCGCTTGCTCGTCCATCTAACTAGCAGCTCCTATCTATGCATCTATAGTTATTTGTATTATTATTTTGCCTTGTTTTTGCTGCGTGTCTTTTGTGGCTGTTGTTGTTGTTGGTTGGGTCTTCGTCTGTGGCTCAGTTTCAGTGCAACTTTTGATGCATTCGCATGTGTGTTGTCCTGCCTCATGCCTCCTCTGTTGCTATTGTTGCCTTTCGGTTTTATTTATAGTTAAAGCTGCTTTAATGCTTGCCGGATCTGTATGCCTACCCTGCCTTCCCTCTCGCCCTCCTAGCTACTCCCTCTCTCTCTCTCTCTCACTCTCCCTCTGCCTGGCCCATGTCTTGGTTTGGGTCGCCTGTTGATGCTTGCAAGCTTAAAATCATCATAAATGCATGGCTACACAAACACGGCTGCAGACAGCCAGCCAGACGTGCCAAGCGAGGTACGTTTTAGTAGTTCTAGAGAGCTCAAACAGCTTACATATATATTAATTTGCAGCTTAAGCCGCAAATAACTGCAGTGCCACTCTCTGCCTATTTCCTCTCTTCTTCGAGTCAAACGTTCCAAGCGAGTGATGTACATAAAGTTTTAGCAGAAAATGTTCCATTTCAGCTTAGGCTGCAAACAACAAGAGTTGCCCACTTCCTATTTTCTCTCTCCTTCGTTCCAAGCGAGTGATGTACCTAAAGTTGTAGCATAAAACGTTTGATTGCAGCGCTCAAACTGCAAAGTTCTATGCCTGCCCTATTGAGTACTTCCGTTAGATTCATCTTTCTTTTGGCATTCACTCTGAGCGTCAATACATATGTGTGCAAGCTCTTAAATTGCAGCACTCTTGTATTATACTCTTAGGGAATATAAGACGCATACTTATATTTGCAGTTTAACTCATTTTTAGCACTCAATAACTGCTGGAGCTACCCACGCCCCGTGCAATACATGCAAGTTAATGTTCTGGGTGAGTGGGGCTGCATTTTAGTTTTTATTTTCGTCATTTTCAAGTGATTTTTTCATGCATTCAGTTTTTTCTCTGCTCCGCTGCTGCACATTTCTTTGCGTTGCGGTTTTCACGTGTTGCCGTTTGCCGTTCGCCGTTGCTGCAAGCTTTCCACTCGATGTTTGTTTGTTTTTGTTGTGACTGCCATGAATAAGCAGCGCAAAACGAAAACAAAAACAAAAGCCAAGCAAAAACAAAACGCCGCCGCCAACTGACCTGACGGCGCGCGCTGCCCACGCCGATGCAACGTCAGCGTCGCTGCTAGCGTTTGGCGTGCTAATAACTCAGCATTTGTTTTAATATTTGTTGTTGTTGTTGTTGTTGATTTGTTGCTTTGCTGAATGACTTTTTATGTTGCGCTTGTTTCACTGTGTGTCTGTGTGTGTGTTTTCTTTTTTGCCATTTTTTTTTGTTTTGTTTTATTTGGTGTTCTCTTTGTTTTTAGCAAGTTTGTTATTTATTCTATACACAGTTTTTGCCCTTGCTGCCGGTTTTAGTTTTTGGTAAATTATTTTATGGTAGCCGCATAAATACACACACAATTTATCAACTTGGCTTAGAGGCGAGCGAGGGCTTTCAAAAGATATCTTAACTTCTCTCACTCTCCCCCTCGGTCTCCCTCTCTCTCTCTCTCTCTCACACTTGGCTCATATTACGTCGCAGCTCGTTTATCAGACTTGAGAACATATTGAACATCATCACTTAATAATATTGACACTTTGTTGCCTCGCTTTAGATGACGATTTAGATTCAGATATACATATATATAGAGCCTCTATACATTTACCCGCAGCGCCCAGCGCCCAGCGCCCAGCGCCTACGATTACGATCCCAAAAATGAGAAAAAAGAACGAGCCACGCACACAATCAGCAAATTAAGTGATTATGTTAACCGGTTGTTGTTGTCTTTGTTGCTTTATATGAAAGGCTGCCAGCCAGCCAGCCAGCCGGGCCCAAAAGCAGAAATTTACATGAAAATTAACTTGTTATGTGCCAAGCAACAACAACAACAGCAACAGCAACAATAACAACCAGAGCAACAGGCAGCGACAATTTGAGCCGACGAAACCCAAGCCAAAGCCGACTCCAACTTGGGCTCCAGTTGGTTTCCAGTTGGACTCCAATTGGCTAGCTGCTAAGTTGTCTTCAGTTCGTTCTTTCATTTCTTAAAGCCGGCAATAATTTGGTATAATTTCAAAATTAGAGCTCATCAACCTCACTCTCTCCCTTGTAAGCCCTTGGCCATGCTCCGCTGCCTGTTGCCTGAGCCATAACTAAATATCATATCATATACTATATACAAATGTAAAGTTCTCTTTTATACCCAACACTCATATGTCGCAGAGTTGCCCGCTTTAGATTAGATAAAAAGCAAGCAATTTGCATAGTTTCTGATTGGACTGTGGGAAACACAAGCGACAGCTCAAAGCAGCGCCAAATTGTGTGTTTCTAGTTTAGCCACAGACTGAAACGTGCTCGAATCTAACCAAAGCAAACTAACTGCCAAAAACTTTTCTTTTGCCAAAAAACTATATGAAACTTTTGCTTTAACGTTTTGTCACGCAGCAGCTAACAGTTAGCAGATGATTTCAGTGAGATTATGAATACTATATGTATATATATGAAAACTATGTTGTTGATGTATCGCAGCTTATCAGACTCTCTGAAGATATATAGATTATATAGATCATATATATAACATATATCATAGATCATAGATAATAGATCATATAGATTATATAGATCATACAGATCATATAGATCATATAGTTCATATAGTATAAGATATATCATAGATCATAGATATAGATCATATAGATCATTTATATCATATAGATCATATAGATCATAGATCAAGTTATTAAATATTTCTATAAACTATAAATAGAAACAATAAATTATTTTCTATAATCTAAGTACTCACTCACTATCTCTCTCTCTCTCTCTCTTTCTACCTGTTGCTCTCCCTTTCTACACTTCAGCAAACAGACTTAGACGTGCCTTCGTCGCTTTAACTAACAAAAGACACCAGCACAAGTTCAGTAGTTGCAGCAACTAACTAAATAATAAAAAAATTCTTAAAGAACCCAACTAAAGCGGGCAAAAAGTCGAGCAATCGCCCTTTGCGAGCGCTGCACGATCTTTGGGTCTATGTTTTTTTACCAGCGACTTCCGTCTGACAAATTTTTAGATTTTCAAAATGTTATTTGCAACACGTACGCGCAGAGGCCAATCAAAGCTGGGGCTCTGTTTCTGCCGCAGCTTAGAGAGGGGACTGAGAGGGGGACTGAGAGGGGGGCTTAGAGAGGGGGACAACTGTGGCTGCGGCTGCTGTTTGACTCGTTTAATTCAAATTAGCTCGCTTTATAAACGAAGCCGTTGATGTCTCTGTCGATGAGCTGATACAGAAGTATATATAGACACATATATATCTATATATATACAGTTATATATGTCTGCATGTAGAATTGCCTTTTGATTCGGCTTCTTTCTTCTGCGGCTTTGGTGTCTCCAGCTCTGGCTAATTTATGACCACAGCGCCATTATAATTCTCACTCTATGCTCGCGCCATCTCACTCTAGTCTGCTCTATAGCGCCCTCTTTCTAGCCGTCTAATGTTTATTCAAATCTGCTTTGCTTTTAGCAACATCTTGAACTCGGAACAGTTTGTTGTCTGTTTGTCAGCCACGTCTAGACGCAAGGAAGCCCTGGCAAGCTGCACTTGAACTTGAGACACCCCCGACTTGAAACGGTTGCATTAGGGGTACTCCCCTCGGCCTGTATACCATGTGAACGTTCGAACAAAACATTCATGAATGAAATGAACTGAGCTGGGGGGATGGCTGCTGCTGCTGCTGCTGCTTGGGAGGCGCATTGATAAGCAGCCGAGTATCGTTGTCGCCTTGTTAGGCACTTCAGGCTGGAGAGAGAGAGTGAGAGAGAGAAAGAGAGAGAGAGAGACAATCACATACAGACAAACCAGACACCTTTTGTTTAGCGTAGATCTTGATGTCTGGCTCATTGGGGTTGCTTAGTGGTTGCTGCAACACACAGCGACTGTTGCTGCCACAGACACAGCCCGCTCCGTCTGCAACTATTGTCAAGCTTTTAATTAAAGACTTCTATTGGCATTTGTTAACTATTTGCTGCTGAGCTGGCTCATTTAAATACATATATATATATATATATATATATATATATATATACATCTATTAGGAGCTAAGCTCTTGCCTCGCAGTTAATTGAAACTTTTGGCTTGTCGCACGCGGCGTATGCTTAATGCGCTTGCAGTTGGCTAAAACTTGATGCTTGAGTGGCTAAACTTTGGTTAAGCTTTCTGGTGCAGCGTTTGGCTTAGGGCTAATTGGCACGTGTTCATGGCCATATTACAGTATCTTGCGCTTATTACTGTAACAAGGCCAAAAAACTAATCCAATTGGCGATATGTGGCCAAGTTCATGATGCGCGCAGCTGCGCCAAGACTATAATAATCTGCTAATTTAATTAACTTCAATTAGACTGAGGGCGGGAAGGTGAGAGGTTGAGAGGGAGAGCGCGCTACAAGTTCCAATTGGAAAAAAGTCAACTGTAAATGAGCTGGAATATTGTGGCAGGCAGCACATTAAAGGCAACAGTCAAATGATTCTAATTGGCAAGGCTCAAAGTCTTTTGAATTTGAATTGGCTTTCGATAAGTGTTAAGAGATGAGATGAGATGCTAAAAGAAATTTTAATTTAATATATACATAAATAAATACATATATATAGGAATATTTATGGTAAGAGTACATTTAAATTTGCGGAAAATGTTTTATAAATTTTTAGCTTTGACTAAAAAAATATTTAGAAATTAAACTATGATTAAAGTAAGTAAATCTTTAATGAAAACAAATATTATATATATAAATAATATTACATGTATAAATAATATTATAAATATAAATATATTTGTTTTTTTTTTTTTTTTTTTATTAAATATATATTTGCTTTTTTCTGAATATACAACAAATATTTTAAATTATTTGAAAATTTTTTGTATTTTTATTTTTTATTTTTTTTTTTTTTTAATTTATTGCATATGTCACATGATCTATTCATGTTTGTAAGCTTTATTAAAGTATAAGATCATTATTTATAAGAATTTGTTATTATTGGTTTTAAAAACAAGTGTCATATATTATATCATATATCATATATATGATAAGAAACCTATATCATATAACTATCATATCAATACATATTTAGCTCTCTCAAATTACATTTCTCTTCTAAACTGATTTTCTCAACAAAGAACCAAACAAAGTAAAGCTTAGAAAAGGTTACTTAGCACCTGACGCTGCAAAACTTTGCCTCACCTGAAATGTCATAGAAAGTCAAAGTTGTGCACTGCCAAAAAAAAAATGAGTAAAAACACAGAGAAAGGCCACGCCCTTGCCAAGTGGGCTAAATGTTTTGTCGTTTTATAATAGTTGTTGCTCCAGTTGGGCTACATGAATATATAATGTTTATGTTTGAGCCAACATTAAGTAGCTTGTAAAGCAAACACACGCACAGTTTCAATGCCAATAAGTTATGTATGTGTGTGAGTGTGTGTGTGGTTGTTTATGTTGCTTGTTAAATGCCAGTTGAATTGTCAATTTATACAAAATGCAAACAAACATAAACATTAACACAGACACACTTGGCAGACAGAGAAAAGTTGTCAACTGTCAAATTTAATCATGGATATTATAAAACCAGGCTGGCAGCGAGCGAGCGATAGACAGATACATGGCTAGATAAGCGAAAAGCAGCCAAAACAAAAGCAAAACAATGCCAATTGCAGGTAATCAGATTTATGTATAAGACATATCCAATTAGACTGCGGTATAAGACAACTAAAGTCACTCTTATATTTAGCTACAACACTGTCCAGACTCTTCTATTTATAGTTATACTGATGCATAAGCCATCAACAACTAATTAGACTTCAATGTAAGACAACTCTTATATTTACCTGCTTCCAGCAAAAGGCGTGCAGACGCTTCCGTTTCCGCTTTGCACAATATCCAATTAGAATTTGCAGCTGCGCAGGCGTCGCGTTCCGTTTGCAGCGCAAGAAATTTGCAACTTTCGTTTGGATTTATGTAAATCTTATTTATTATTATAATTTTTGCACTTTGTTATCAATTTGCACTGCTGAATGGTGGCTGCAACAATTACCGTTGCACCAACTAAGACTTTGGCACTTTATCAAATTCTAAATCTATTTTAACTGTAAATGCAATTTGTTACTGAGGCTTGGGCTTGGGCAACGGGCGCAAGAGGCACTTCTAGGCACAACACACAAAACATAAGATTAATAATGATTTATTTTTATATTTTATTTATTTTCTTCGAAATTCTCGATCAATTTGTTGTTTATTTCGGAATTTGCGAATTTTGTCGTCATGTGCGAAAGACGAACGAAAGGCAAAAGAACAAAACGAGCGGCCGCGCCGAATTTTGTCGTACGAGCGCCTAAAATCAACTGACTCGAAACGCAGCGCGTCGTTTCACTCAAGCGCTCGGTTGGCTTGCGCTGCACTCAGTTGAGCGCGTTGTCACTCACGGCTCGACTGCAACCGAGTTGCAATCGAACCGACAGCGGCCAGCCAACCAGTCTGGTTGGTTTTCGTCTGTTCGTTTCAATTCGTGTCGTTCCGGCAAGCGCGCGCTCACAAACCTGTTTGGCCGCTGAGTGCAAACAGGTTTCGTTATGTTGCGAGCGCATTGCGCTTAATTACTCAATTATGCTGCCAACACTCAAAGAGCGAGCGTGCGAGCGAGATGCACACAGCGAGCGTGTGTGAGTGAGTGAGTGAGTGCAATTTAGCGGTTATAGTTTAGAGATTTATTGTTTTATCTAGCTGAATTCACAGCTCGATGCAGCTGAAGATATTTTGAGTTCATTACAATGTTGGAGCTGTTTTTATAACACGCAGACAATGTTGTTACCTGGCCAAAGGATGCTCAGCCGTCACTTTGATGATCGTGTGAATTTCGGACTTTAATGAGGCCGCTAATAAATAAATAGGTGTATACCTAAAGGTCAATGTACAGCAGGTCTAAATTCTAAGACTCGAGAAGAACTAAATCCTTGAGCACTCATAAATATTTATGCGAACATTCGCAGCGCATGTTCTATGACTGTCCCAACACCCATTCCCATTCCCATTCCCATACCCATTTCTATTCCCGTTTCCATTTCCATTTCCATACACATTTTCATTTACCATTTTCATGCCCATTCCACGAACAACTCTTTCTCGCTCATTTTGCATCTCTCGTCAAATTCTTTAACTTGGCAATTTGTTACGGTACTTTTGCTATTTCGCAGCTCCAGCTCCAACTCTATATTTATGCAAGCCAACGTTGTCGACAAACTTAAAGAAGATGCCGCTAGCTTGAGTGTGTGTGCGTGAGAGAGAGAGAGAGATGGTACATGTATGTGTGTTTGGGGATATTTGTGTGACAAGTGTCTTTCATTAGCATAAGTAAATCTTCTCGAATCCTCAAATTTATTTGTCAACACTTGACAATTTCATTGTTGACGCTGAAGGCGCAGCTGTAAACGAGCCTCGAGCTCGGTGCTCCGAGACTCGCTCCGAGTCTTGGCCAACAAATCATGATTTCTGTCTTGCATGTCATTTTGGCATGGCCTAACTGCCGCCTCCTGCTCTCTGCCAACAGCCAAGACAATGGCCACTGGCCATTGGTCAAAAGGCAGTCCACAAGCCGTTCAACTCCAACTACGGCTTAAATCAAAGACAAATATTTGCCCACAAGCAGACAACATTAGCTTTGCTTTAAGCCCTTTGCGCTTTTGGCTACTCGCTACCAATGTGCGAACATTCAGGATAAGATCTCAAGACCAGATCTTAGGGCACAGTGGCTAATGATATTTTAAACTGAGAGAGTTGGAAATATTAAAGATATAGATATTTATAGGAATTCTGATTTATATGATATTTTTCTATATATTTCTCTGCTATATATCATAATTTCCCCCCTCTTAAATTCTTTCCAAGAATAAAATCTTTTTTATGGCAACTTTCTAAAGGAGTTTTTTATTTTTTAATTCTTTCCTCATTGGCCATATAAATATATATGCTGTGAATACATATATATAACTATATAGTATATATTTACAGCTGCCTTTCACTCGCAGCTTTTATTATATTATGACGCTTAATAATGCGGCGTTAGCCATGGCTAATTGCTGCTTCACTGCGGGCTCTCCCCAACTACCACCCAAATTGGCAGCTGCTGTGGCTGTTTTGGCCAAGAAGGCGTTAAATTCGACAGCTTGGACTTGCGCTTATCGCGCTTATCTGCGCAGTGTCAACGACGCGTCGTCAGCGTCGCCTTAGCCTTTTGTTGTTGACCATAACCGTGACTCTAGCCATGGCCATAGCCGTAGCTGCGGCATTATGGCCCAACACTCCATTACCAACAAAAGCCATTGCCATTCATTAACAGCTGCGGCCTTTGTCTGCGGCATCATCTTTTGGCATGCGGCATGCGGCAGGCGTTCATAATACTCGTAATGCCAAACGTAATCTCAAATTACTGCAAATTTTCGCAGCTCACCTCTTTTTATTATGCATTTTCCCTTCTTTGCTTGCATTATTTTGATTGTTGAGCATTTTATTATCATGTCAATAAGCCGGTCTTTTATGCCACCTAATGTATCTGTTATGCTGCACACACACACACACATGCACACATGCATATGGAGTCGTATCTTAACGCATTTCCGCCATGTACAACTTGTTGCAACATCGCCCCCCTTAAGCCGCGCTATCCGCGCCGATTACCGTGTGGACAGGTGCGCGCTGAAGGCCATTGAAAAGCGTTTGATAGCGGCCCAGAGACAGTGGATGCATTTTATGATTTGTTTCTGCCAAACACAAACTCGCATGTGAGGAAATGTAAACGCCGCTGGAGAAATACTTAACTTTATCTTCAAGTTAAGCATCTATATATAAATATTTATTTATATATTTAAAAGCGTTTGCAGCGCCTGACTGATCGATGCGCAGAGGAAACTAGTTGCATGCATGACATGTGCGAATATGCAAGTGTGTATGTGTGCATATATGCCTGTATTTATGAGTGGACGCGTGCATGTATGCATGTGTGTGTGGATTATTGCATGCATGTGTGCATGTAAACATGTATGCATGCACATAAATATGAATGCTTGTATGCATGCATGTATATATGAGCACATTTATGTATATTCATGCAAGTATACATGTGAATATATGGCCGTATGCACGCATGCTTATGTGTATGTATGTACGCATGTATAATCATAGCAGTATATGCATGCAAATTTACATATATGCACATCCTCTACTATTGTATTCAACATAGCTGCAACTGTATTCTATGCGATTCTCATAATCATGCATGCATAGGGCTTCTGCTCTCCAATATATGCAAACAGTAAGCAATTAATAAATACCGCCCTTCTATGCAATTCTCAGCATCATTAATCATTATCTGCTCGAGCAACTAATCAATTTCATAGTTAACTCAATGTGTCAGTCCATATCGCACCTTGGCCATTAGCCGATCCTAAATGCTGTTCAAGCACTCGAGGCACCTGTTCCAAGGCATTTGCTTTGACAAACCCCAAGCCAAATTGGGATTGCGACAATTGCTATGTGTACATACATCATACAGAACTTTAATTGTGCCTGGCACTCAATCTTTCAATCACGCCCGTCCGCCGTGCGGCACTGGCAACAGCAAGTTAGCCCGCGTCGCATGCAGCCACGCGGATTACATGCGGCTGAGTGAGCGCGGCGAAGGACGACGACGCATGCGAGGCGAGTCGAGGCGAGTCGAGTCGAGGCAAGGCAAGGCAATATAATCTATATAATCATAAGAGTGTACCATGTTGTAACATAGCCAGCAGAGGAAGAAGAGGCAGAGGCAGAGCCAGAGCCACTGCCCCTTGGATCTTGGCTCGCCCCGCCGCACGCATTTGCGACATGTTGTCAACTCGAATTGCGTTCGACTGATTGAAGGCAGGCCCAACCCAGTCGTCGCGGCCGGCACAGCGACAAGTTGATGGCCACATAGCCAAAGCCGAAGCCCTGGACAGTGGTGCTTCAAAGCTACAAAGTAGGCAAGAGCCCAAGTGGTCCATGACTTAAAACTGAGCCACAGACAGGTTTCGCGTCCTCGCTGTAGCATTTCGGGTAGGCGTTGCAGATTGATCAACCGAGCTGGCCGGAGACGTCGCGACATTTGTCTAAGTCGCTGCCTTGTTTACGTTTGCGCTTTGCAGCGTCATGGATGAGCCGGGCAGCTGTGGCTGCCGCATCCTCATCTATAAGTTTGCCTCGTACAAACATTTCAAGTAATTTCGCCATCAATCTTTCACTTTTGCACTCGTTTCGGACAGGGCCCATGACCTTGTCCTCATGTCCTCTGCCCACTCACTCAACCTGAACCTGTGCGCCTGCTGCATGCGTACAGTTTATTTTGATCTCGGTGTCTCCACGATTTGCATAACTTGTCATCTTCAGCCGACGAGCAGGGGGAGGGGGAGCAGGAGCTGCCCCAGCACAAGGCAGAGTTCATTGTCAGTATCAATAAATATCAACGCGCTGAGCGACAACTTCTTTTCAGTGTGCCCCAACCACAAGGTAGTTGTCCCATCCCCAGCCACTGCCACTGCCACAGCCACATATCCACATCCTCTCATGTTGATGCCGAGTGGCACTGATGAGGCCATCGTATGTCAGCGGCAGTTTTTCGTGTGGCGGTTAACATTTTGCTATTTTATGAGCACTGATATAAATGATCTTTTAATTAATATCACTTTAGATAGAGCGGCCGGAGCCGGAGTGGAGCCGAAGCGAAACGCGAATTGATGGAGCATTCTTATTATGCAAAGTGATGTTTACGATTATGCATTGGGATCGGAGTCAAATGCAACGTCAACAAGCGCTTGGCCAATTGTCTCAGTCGTCTGGCTCTTAAATAGCTTTAATGACATCCCCAGCCCATGGATTAGGGCTTAAAACTGGCTCTCAGCTCTTGGCTCTTGGTTCTTGGCTCTTGGCTCGCTCGCTCGTCTAGCTGCCTCTACTCTGTTCCTCATGTGACCAGTCAATGATAATCGGATCAGATTACCATTCTGATAATGTTAAAAGCTTTTTGCAATTTGCCATACAAATTGTTGTTGCTCTCGCTGCGAGTTATTTTGCACTTAGCCAAGGACGTACGCATATCGGACAGATTCTGCCTATGCAAATAGAACATTAATTCCACCCAAAATGAGCCAATCAAATGGTTTTATTTTCGGAACTCAACTGAGGCACTTGAAAGATACTCAGAGTTGGCCAAACTAACAGATAAGGGACATCGTCAGATATATGGAAACTGGAAACGTTTGTGATTTATGTTAGAATGGAGATAAGCGAAGGGCAAGCATAGAACGAAGGAACGAAGGCTAGGAATATGTGTTAAGAGATTTATGATGGGCCTAAAGAGCGATTAAAGTACAATGAAATAGTAGAAATTTTAAGATAAAAGATGTTAACAATTTCGAGCTATCTAGTAATAGTATTGGTATTAGTATTAGTATTATTATGAATATTACTATTGGTATTGATATTTGTCATAATAGTAGTAGTAGTAGTATTAATATTAGTCATCATAAGTATTAGCATTATTATTAGTATTAGTCATGATACGTATTAGCATTAGTATTAGTATTAGTCATGATACGTATTAGCATTAGTATTAGTATTAGAGTCATCATAAGTATTAGCATTTGTATTAGTATTAGAGTCATCATAAGTATTAGCTTTAGTATTAGTATTAGTCATGATACGTATTAGTATTAGTCATGATACGTATTAGCATTAGTATTGATATTAGCATTTTCATTGGCATTAGTATAAGCATTAATAATATTAGAATTTACATTAACATACGCATTATCATTTTCATAATCATTAGCATTAGCACAAGTATTGTGAAAGATAAGTAAGCCATAAGCTTTATCCTGCATATTATATGACATATAAAGTATATTTATAGCTCAAAGTTAACTGTGAAAGTCCCCCACATATTCGCGCTTTCAAAGCCCATCTATTAGCGCGCTTACAGTCCTGGCCATGCGGCTATGGCCAGGTATCTGCTGCATGCACAGCTCGTGTGATAAGATCGCATTGGTAATGTTAATGGTATGGAAAGCGGCGGCGCTACTCGTTGTCGGTGCTTTGCACATTTCGGAAAATGAAGTCATTAAATGCTATTACAAAGCGTAATTGTTCACAAATTATGCCTCGCGCATTCCACGGCATAGACAGGAACCCGACACTTCCTCCAGATAGTCGTCGCATACACCCTACAGACACCGACTCAGACTCTGACTATGACTATGACTATGACTGGCTGTGTCTTTGTCTATGTGTGTGTGTGTGTATATACACACGCCCCAGCAATGTGCATTTACACCACTTAGCTATCTTAATTATAGGCCCAGAGTGCCACATCAACTGCACACACGCTTTCTTTCAGTGTAGGCCAGCTAGGGTGAGGTGAGCTCTTTGTGCACCTGTCACACGGCAAATGAGTGTGCGAATGAGTGACACTTGCCCCAGTTGCCGCTGAAAAGGCCAAGGAATTAACATATTTATTATAACAACTAAAAGCCACGGAAAACGCTTCCAATTGGGCGAACAATGCGCATCGCATATGAAATTCCAGTTAATATACAATTTATAACGCATCATTGTCGGCTGGCTGAACTCTCAACTGTGACGCGCGCTTCATAAATTGAATTATTTGCCCGATATACCCTATACATATATACGTATTCTTATTTTCGCCAACTCATCGCACAGAAGGCAAAAGTCATGTGAACTTCCTGACCAAGCCCCCGGAGCCCAGACACTCAACGGAGCAGCGAGCGATGTTGGCTGTTGGCTGGCGGAAATTGTGTCATGATTATAGACTAAAGCGCCTATTTAGTTACGCCTTATTATTTCCTTTGGCTTGTCTGCTCCTACATGCACCAAATTGAATTGAACTCCGCCTAATTGAAGTTGTCTGTGGAAATGACTTGGAATATTTCTGCCCTGAGCCCTTCTCGCACTCGCTCTCAACTATCACTGCGTTTGGGGCTCATTAAAGTTCATTCGTTTGTTCTCTGAGCGCATTAGTGGCTGGAGAAATGGAATCATTTACTCGCCCCTACGAGCGGTCGAGGTTCGAGTTTGATTAGCTCTCATGGAGCTCGGTTGCATTAGGTAATTTTATATAATATTAGCTAAGACTTACTCGGCTTATTTGTATAATCAACAGTTAGGCTCCATCTCCATACTCCATGTTGCATATTAATCATTGCACATGGGGCAAGCATTTGTATGCCACTTGACTCGGGGCATCAATTAAATACTTTTGGCTACCGGTTAGAATCTTTCAAAACGGCACATTGTCTTAGCCAAATTAAAGTTTACTCAGCTGTGCAAAGCCGCTGCTGACCGTTGGAGGAGCTGGTCTGCGCCAGGTAGCCGACACCTGAGTTGAATTTTAGTTTTGCGCATGCGGAAGCGTTTTTCGCGTCATTTTTCATGCTGAAATTTAATAAAGAAAATTAATTTGTGGACATTTGACTCGAGGCGAGACAAAAACCGCGCTCACCATTCAGATTCAGTCTCCCATAGCCAGTTGCCCACGTCCGTGCCTGCCTCTGCGTCTGCGTCTGCGTCTGAGACTCCTCCTGCGACTACTCAAACTGCACGCAGACTTTGATCGATGGCACTCACGATGCTGCAGGCGAGTGAAGCTCCAAACGACGACAATTTCAACGGCTGTTGCAGCAGCAGTCGGGAATGCAACATGGTCGCTACATGTGTCGCTAGGCCGTGGCCTATCATCTCAGAAGAGGGAAGAGAACAGAAGCGAAGACGAGGCAAGGGCAATGCAGTTGCAGGACGCAGGGCTGGGCTGAGCTGAGCTGCCGCCTCGTCCTGTGTGCCGCATGAGTTGCAAGTTAGCGCAATTAATTTATTTCAACACGAATTTAACTCTCATCGTGTGCTGTCTGAGTGCTCGCTCCTCACTTCATTCCATTTCCCAGTGCGTTTTACATCATTTTTATTAAGGCAACAGCTTGGAGACTGCAGTCTCTCCTGCCCCTCCTCCTTCCTCCCGCTGCTGTGATGCGTGTGTGCATTTGTCAGTCGGTTCAGCATTGTAAAAATTGTAAAAATTTTGTCGTTACCTTATCTAAATATGGCCATTGCATATAAAGACTTGGCATACGCTGCTGTTGTCGTTGTCGTCGCATTGGTTTGTCCAGCTGCTCTCGCCGCAGGATTCACCGATGCGACTTTGCCAGCGTCTCTGGCTCCTCCACATCTGATGCTGCGTCACTCATTTTTGCACAGTCCATTAGTTCGCGGATGCAGTCAGCTCTGAAGGTTGCAAGTACTCGCTGTTGTTGTTGCTCGTTCTCTACCGGTTTGACAGTCGCTCAGTCGCTCAGCGAGCAGGTCGCGGGCAAAGCCAAGCTGCAGCTCCATTAGCTGCCCCTGATGGCAGCCAGGTAAACGCTTGTTTTCATTGCGATTCCCGCGTTTATTTTAAGCTCTACTGGGCGCGTCCTAGTCGCATGCAACCAGCCAACTAGAGCCAGCTCCCTTCATTTGTATGTAATTTTCGGTTATGCGAAGTAATTTGAGATCGCGCCACACGCGCCGCTTTTAATGACTTCATTAAATGCTCTTGCTCTGGCCGGCGAGAAAAAACCAAACTAGTTTAACAACAGCAAACATCATCAACAGGCCAGGTGAGGCCCGTCCAGTCCAGTTCGGTCATGGTCCTGCTCCAGTGTACTTCCGATGATGACTATAAAATGACTCCTTTAGGGCATCTTCTGCTGAGGTTGAGGGCAAGCCGAAATGAGAAATGTCTTTGCTAGACCACCTTGAATAGAATGAATTCCTTTTGGCAAGAGTAAATGTGTTCGTAAGCCAACATCTGCCCAAGTATTAGTGAGCTTTCCAAGCTTAGTTGCTCATGCCTAGCTATGGCTGTGCCTGTGTGAAAGCTCTTACAATCAGTGCAGAGGGCAACAACATTCCGGAATTATTTTTGGCTTGAAATCTCCTTCATAGTGGCTTCTGTCAGGAACCTGCTTAATGGCTTAAGATGTGTGGGGAATGGACGTTCGTCACTTTGCGAAATGTAAATTTCTGCAGTGTCTGCGATGAGTTTGACTAAATTCCAAATGGCGCTCGCTATGCGAAGGGCGCTGTTGGACACAAGAGCGAACCTCAGATATGGAATGAAATAAACTGCGTATGTAGGATGAATGGCTGGCAACAGGAGTTGAGTTGCGGCTGGGGCTGTGGCTGTGGCTGTGGCTGTAACTGAGGCTGTAGCTGTGGCTGGCGTTGTCCATTTACCGGCACAGTCGTTACTCATTCTCAGGGCCACGGACGAGGACGTGGATGGATAATTATGACGTTGCAACAATTCCAGCATGCAACATGCAGCAGCAGCGGCAGCGGCAGCAGAGAGCTTAGGAGACGGGATACTGTGACTGTGCCCAAGTGACAGTGCAACATGATTGCTCTCGGGCTCGCCACATGCCACATTTATCATTCGTCGAAACGTTGAAAAATTAGTCATTCCTTTATTTTACACCCAAATGCCGAGAGCTGCCTCCCGGCCGCCCAAAAACCAGTCCGTAGACCACAACAAATCCTTCTTGCATTACTTGCCACAACTTGCCACATACTTGGTGACCAGAGTCGAGCCGAGCCCCAGTCCATCGTCCATCGTCCATCGTCCATCGTCTCCCTGCAACAACATGCAAATGACTCTTTTAATTTTTATGAATTTCTCTGATTACGAAAATTGCTTCTGGGCTTTTGGCCGCACCAGCGAGGTACCTGGAAGGTGGGTTGCCGAGGACGCTGCGGCTGTTAGGCAGGCGCACATGATGCATCGCGCATCTTCATTAGTCGACGCTGCTCGAGTGTCACACACACACAGACACAGATGGGTGTGCTCGAGTCTAGGCCATCATTTTTAGGCCCAGTTTAGACAGTTGGCTGTGGAAATCGCTGCCGGCCTTTTGGCTGCTTTGGCCGCTGCTGTGCGATCAGTGTCCATGTTTGCGTCCGCTGTCGCATGTTTTACTGGAGCACAAACACACACGCAGACGGGGTTGGTACGGATCAGCTTGGCTCATTGGCGCTCAGATCGTGGGCTCGAATGGAAATTACAAACGAATAAATCATTGAGTGCGCTCCTTGGCCTCCTTGACTGCAGTCAGCCCACATCCACTTGGCGCTGGGTTTGCGCCCGCTGCCAGGCCAGCTCACAAAGGTACTGTAATTAGTTGGAATTGTAATTCATGGCGCGATTAGATAAAGATCGGCTGCCAATTAGTAACGCACCAGGCCGTGAATAATATTGGATGACAAAAGTGCATCAAATTGGCCCGATGGCTATTTTCGTTTGTAATCTGAGCAGCTTGTGGAATGTTCTATAAGAAAAATCACAAAATGAGTGCTTCTGTGTGAATGGCTAGTGAGAGAAGAAGAAGAATGGGTAGCTTGTCAATAAGGGAAATTCCCATAGGGAAGTTTTAATGCGAAGTGATAAAATAAGAAGAATCTAATGGTAAATTTACGTAAACAGCAAGTGTGGTATATATGAGATTGAGTAAATTTGTAAAGATTAATCGGTGGGCTAGAACAAAGAAGAGAATTTCCCTTAAGATAGTTTCTGTTCAATGTGGTGAATAACAGCTGAAGCCAGTTGACAATTATAAATTTGAGTTAATTTAGTGAATGGCAAAACGCATAAGAGGAAGCATTTGAATTTTCTGCCAGTGCTGCAGTTGCATTTGAAAATCATTTCGTTCGTTTCTAAGCCAATCTCAGCCAATTAGATTCCATCGCCTGCAATCGGCTTCTCCACATTTTCAGCTGGTCGCCAATTGGGCCGCAACTTGATTTCAATAAAAATCCATTTAATTCGACATTTGTGGCCCGAAAACAAAAACAAAAGCAGAAAAAAAAAACAGTTGTCGATTAGCTGGAGCGTTTTTGGCTGCCGGCTGGCGGCGTTTGAACTGTGCGCCTCGTGCGGGTGCTGGCCCCAAACTCCAATTGGGCCTGTGGCAGGCAGAGGGCGGAGCGGCCGCAGCGAGTGCAGCGACTGCGTCGCGGTTTTCATATAAATCTCTCGTTGTAATTGCCGCGATAAGCGCAGCGGCCGTAAAAGCGGCGGCCTCTTAAAACCGGTGGCCAAAGCATCGAGCTGCTGCTACCAATACGTATGTACATATATACGTATGTATATTGGGCCAAACTACATAAATATCGCGTGAAATGCATTTGCGGCCGATAAATTTGGCAATGGCTGCTGCAACGGCGATAATCAACGCAATTGCAATCGATTTTGGCGTAATTTAGGTACGGCTTAAGTGGCTTTTGGCCGGGCTAACAAGCGGCACTGGACACCTTGATTGAAAATATCGCTGCCGATCTCCATGTGTGTGTGTGTGTGGGCCAACACCTAAGCAACAAGAGAAACAATAGCAACAATTTATATCAAACTGCGTTGATCGTCCGAAATTGTTGTTAGGCAAACTACCGTTAAACTCACTTTCACAGCTGGAGCTTAGCGTGAATCCCGCTAAAAATTACTCATACGCAACGCATTGACCCCAAATAATCTCGAGCGCAGAGGTCGCGGCTGCAGTCACCTTCAGTTGCAGTTGGCCGCTACCTACCGTTCCGTTCCCCGTTTCATGCCGCCACGTTCCGTGCCGCTGATTAATTACACCGCCCGCTGTGCGAATTCCTCAATAAAAATCATAATTTCGTGTTTGCGGCCGATGGCCAAAATGATGATTGTTGCCGCATTTATGTAAGCCACGGCTTATTAGCTGCACGAGCTGCCATCTACACAACGGCTCACTTGGCACCCCTGCGACCCCCGCCGACTGCCCCACAGCGCATGCAAAGTGTAACGAATTTTTGATTGAAACTTTAAAATACTCGTTAGGAGGGTTTCCTCGTCGCTGCGCGTGAGTTTATCTTTTGATTAGATTCGTTAGAGTTTCTATTGGCCTTTTGTAACTCGAAATTGGGCATTCGAGTCTCTCTCTCTCTCTATCTCTGTCTGTATGTGTGTGGGTCACTCTTTTTGCCTGAATGGAGTCATTATTCACAATTTAGTAACACTTGATTTGCGTTTGGCGTTTGCTTTATGCCAAACGTAAACTACAAATTTTTAGACATTTTTGCTACTTTTTATGTGGAAAATGGTTTAAGATCGGGTATATTGGTTTGGTTGGCGATGTGTCCAACTGTGAGGCATGGAAACCTTGATAGTTTGGGGATGCTTTTAATGAAATCGTTAGAGCTTGGGGTTCGATTCGATTAAGGCTATAAAGAAAAATTACATTTAATTTTATTTATTTAATATTGCTTTATTATTTATTTATTAATATTATTTTTTACTATTTATTCATTTTTCATTATTTATTATTTATAATTTATTATTCATTATTCATTATTTATAATTCATTATTCATTATTTTTTATTTATTACTTATTATTTTTGATTATTTATTATTCATTATTAATTATTTAAGATTTGGGCTGCTAGTTAGGGTATCTGCTAGTCGTGCACACTCAATTATAGCTCTCTCATTTGTAGCTCAACTATCTGCCGATGCCAAGCTGCCACGAAAAAAGATACATATTTCAGTTGCGTATAAAAAAAAATTATTTTGGAAATGCAAAAAAATGTTATTTATTTATTTTTTATTTTGTATCCATAGCTCGACTTTTGAATTGACCCACTTAGCGGAGAGTCTCGTTCCGACAGCTTGTTAATTATAAGATATATTTTAAGCAATTAAAAATATTTATTTACCAAAACTCAACATGCCCCAAAAATGTCGTGAAAGTTTAGTAACGACAGAATAAAGAATGAAATGTGTATGTATATATATATAGTATATATAAATATATATATGTATATATCAAATTATTGTTGTCATCAAAATGAATCCTGTCGCTGTTGCTGCTGCACGTGGCACTTCTAATTAAGACACCGCAACAGATATTCATGAGTCAAAAAAAAAAAAAAAAAAAAAAAAAAAAAATATATATATATATATATATATATATATATATATATATATATATATATATATATACATAATCCCATCTCAACCCTGCTGCAAGCCCAGCATGATGCATTCAGCAATCATTAAGAGACCGCAACTTGGGCCCAGCTCAACGGCTTGGCTGGTGAAAGGTGCAACCGGGCTGAGCGCTGCCAGCCGCATATCTGACAAACTGAGCCAAGAAATTGCTTTGACGTTGCGTCAAAATTTCACACTTTTGCGCCCGACAAAAGCCAAGCGGAGTCGATGACGAACTGCGGCAGGAGTCGGAGTAGCTGCAGCGGCATTCTCCAAATATTTGGCATATGCATGCGGAATATGCATCATTAAAAAGAGTGTTAAGTGCAGCAGCAGAGGCGGGGCTCAGTCTGAGCCCCAGCCTGAGCCTGAGCCTGATTCCCAGTCCGAGTCCAGTGCAAATTAGCATACAAGCCGCGCTTTTGCCATAATTTGCATATAAAATTAGCGCAACACTTTAGCCGCCTGCTCCGCCTGCCCGCAAGCGGCTGGTGACACTTGTGGCAAGGCAGCTCCACTCTCCACTTGCTCATTTAGCGCCTTGCACACGCTGATTGGCTGTACACACAGAGCTGGAGTTGGAGCTGGAGCTGGAGCTGTGCGCTATGATAATTAAGCCGAGCAGAGCGGGGAGGGCAGCTCGAAATCCTGCTGCACTTGTTGCAGCAATTTGCATTGCCGCAAGCCTTAATGACTCACACATTCTATATGCCGATATAAATATATATATACATATATATAAAGTCTATCTGTCTATGGACAGTTGCGGCGCCTTCACGGCAATTAGCAGCCGGCAAAAGTTTCATTGGCTGATTAGTCACGCCTCGCTGTACAGCCACATGCCCTGAGAAATAGGCATCCATAAATAACATCGGAATACCAAAAAAAAAAAAACAATAATGAAGAGAAGAGAAACAAAAGATAGATCTGCCGATCCGCATTCCCTTCTCCAGTGGACTTTCCGTATAATTTTGTTGATTTTGCTGCTCATAAGTTTCATGCGTGAAAATGCCAAAGGTTAATAATAATGCCTTTAATCTGGGAATGTGGCTGTTAAGCATAAAGGGTTTACATGGGCTAAACATTGCTGTTAAGCTCTGAGATGAGTGAAGTTACGAAGTAATTGGCGGAGGGGAGGGGAGAGAGTAGCCTTGATTGTGAGTTGAGCGTTGTTGCTGAGTATGATCAATATATATACATATCTATAAATATCACCTACATATATATCATATATTGCGCCACCTTGCTTTATTTGCGACTTGCATGTCTCCTTCTCTGCAGTTTCGAGTTGCTCTCTTTCGAACTTGCCGAACATTCCAGTGCTGGCGTGGAACCTTCCCTTGCTTCCAACTTGTTTGTATGAGAGAGAGAGAGACGGAGTAGGCAATGCTGCTCAAGCTAGATCAAGAGGCTGCATAGATTCAAAGAGAGCGTAGTTCCATCAATGCTCATTAAGCATATGTCCCTCTCATGCTATAAACAATTTATAATAATTTCTACAATGCCATAAAAACTCCAATAGGAATTTCGCATGCATTGAGTGAGAACGCCCAACGATGCCCAATTAAAGTAAAATTGATTGGGCAATGAACAATGAAAGAGCATAAATTCTTAGTGCCAGCGATAGATGCTTAAATTTAAATTATAAATTGTGCACAATTATTGATTTCGCATTTAACGGCATTTATCCATGTTCGACTCGGATGCGTCGCTAAATCAATGCAAGTCATAAACTGCCATATGCTTTTTAATTTATCGAATATATATACATATATACACTTACATATATATAAAGAGTAATAAAAGCTGTAAATAAATAAATTGGAAATTTAAAAATAAATATTTATTTACATATAATTGCATGTCAGGGCTGGAAATTAATGCGATTGCAGTTTATGACAAGCGATTAAAATTTCAAATGACAACGAGAGCGAGTGGAGCGGACGCTGCCGGCAGGTGAGCGAGGGAGTGCGACAGGTGAGGGCGGCGTGGTGGGCCTTTAATTATGCAGAAGTGCTTTAAATTGGCCGCATTCGACTCGAGTCTCAATTAAGTAGCACAGATGCCATAGGCCGATAGCTGGCGCAGCTCAAGACTGACATTTAGATAGGGTTATCTGAGGCGGGCTGCATCGGCGGCTACTGCACACGACGAAGATCGTCGTAGTTGACACTCGCTGGCCCCAAATAGAAGCGTTTGGGAGAGTTTCGAATAGTTCGAGTGGTTCATTAGTCAAACGTTAGGTGACAATCAGATAGGGCTGGCACCTGCGCCACGTTGAGAATTGGGCACAGCCCGCAGGCTGGAGCCTGCAGCATTCCCATGTCAACAAGAGACAAACCAGCTGCTTATCAGCGCTGATAGATTGTGGGACCCGTGGAGAAAGTCGGGCTGGGGCGGCTGCCGGCGGACGCGCGAAGGGCACCGCCAGATCGCCCGCGGCGCGATAAACACCCAAACAAACGCATGAATTACAACAAAAAGGCAGAGTGCCAATAAAATTGCGTAGATTATTGCAGGCGAGCTCATAAAATTGTTTACAATCCGCCCAGACCAGGGCGACTGTCCATTCAACTGCCAATTTCCTGGTGCGTGTCGTAGACCAACTTCAACTCCCAAGTCCAAGTCTAAGATACGTGCGCCTGCCGGCATTGTCCCCAGTTGCGTTCCTTTTTCAATATGTTGTATATGAATTTATTAAATAAATGCATTACGCTATAAAAAGGCTGAGAAAGAAAGCAAAAAGATGATCAAGTCGAAGTCTGGATACGCTGGGAACAGTGCAGCGAGAGAATGTTGCTTAATACTTACTACAGCTGTTGATATTGCCAATGAATTGAGAATTTCTTGCTTTTGATTGCTCTTTATACAGAATATCAATTCAATGCATTAAATTTGCAAATCTTTTATTTGCCATTCTCTTGTCAACGTTCTCTATGAGTTACAATAAATTTCCTTTTAAAATTCCCTTTTATTTCTTTTTTTGTGGAATTTCCCTACGAAATTCTCTTATTCAAAGGCGCTTTCTTTACTGTGTAATTATCTCTCTGGTTATAGGAAATTCAGTTCCAACGCAGCTCTTCTTAGGCAATTCCGTTCCAAATCGATCTCTCTTACAGCAAATAATAATTCTTAAAGAGTATTTTCAGTTGCATATTTGTTGCTGTGCGCTCAGTTTCAGTTGTGCCCCAGTGTCTAGCGACGGGGTGTCCCGCAACTGTCCAGTTGCCAGTTGCAGCTCCAGTTGGGCATCTCGTGTTGCGCCCTCAGCGCCCATTGCGACAACTGCAATATTATTGTTAATATCATCGTAAATTCGAAATTCTTATGCTTATTGAATTTTCATGTTTGCCAGCGACCGGCCAGGCGACACGTTGCATTGTTGTTGTTTGTTGTTCTTGTGTGCTGTAATACATGCAAACGATTTTAGTTATGATAAGGGCGAGTGTCAATAGATGCTGCTGGTCCCGGGCGAGGGCAAGCCAAGCCAAGGCAAGGCCGATGCCAAATTAACTGAAATTGCAATTTGATCAAATTTCCACAATTTCCGTTTTAGTTTGTTGTTATTATAATTGTTTTGCTTGTTTGTTTGTTTGCCTATTGCCATATAATAACAATTAAATGTTTACTCAGCAGCCACACAAATTGCCTTTTAATTGTTTGCCCATAATATTCGAATTTCGAATTGCAGCTGCCATTTATTAGATAGAAATTACAGTGTTGGAGAGTGCTTCAAACTGCGAGTAGATAAATGTTGAGCCAAGGCAATTTAAATGACATTTCCCTTTTATTACTGAAAGAGAAGAAATATCGCATCAGTAAAATTTCCCTTCATGGCATGCAAATATTTACGTTTGATATACGGCGCATACCTGCCGAGCTTTATCTGTGACAATGCCTCGAGTATCGCCTTACCATGAACAACCGCAAAAAGTGACAACATCCCCAAGGCCCTGGGACGCTGCAAATAACTCAATCCTTAACAGAACTGACAGAAACCTTATAAATACAAGAATATGTTGGCAGCGTCTGCTCTTGGCTGCGATCATCCGATCCCGATCCCGATCGCATACATGGGAATGCAGCTCTGTGGGCCTGGCCATAATCATATGAACGCTTCGGTTTGGTTCGGCTTGGCCGCCGCAGAACAAGTTTCACTTAGTTAGAAGCCTCGTCTTATCGTCTCTTCATGTTTGTCCACATGCATTGGAACCTATTGGAAAATAACAGATTTAATTTGTCTAACAAACTGCTACCCACAAACACAATCAGCACACATACACTCACACACACGACGCCTTGCTATGTCAGCGGACAGACAGCCGTCATATTGAGATCTCATCAAAAGACCGCACAACAAGTTGCGCCGTTCCATGCCCAAAGTCCCAGTGATAAAAAAGAGAAAAAAACCTAAGAGAACTCATTGAAATATTTTGACAGCGGCGTGGCAGGCGTTGAAGTTCAAGAGAAATGTCTCAAGTGCATTCGAAGTATTTCGTAGCCAGCTGACAGCTGCGATCTCTGCATCTCAAAAGGGGCTTCGAGCTGGACACACACACACATGCCCCATATGAGATCACAGTGGCTTATCACGTTGATAATGACAATCGATGATGATTCCTATGAAGGCTTGGCCCAGCTGGAACTCAGCTCCATTTGTTACACACGGCTTTTGATTTTAATTATTTTCTTAACATATATTTTCAAAGGTCTGTTACAGTTTGCTTAGTGGGCCCCGAGGTCAAAATTCACTTGGCTGGAACCACTTTAAAAAACTTAAAACGTGACGCGCTTTCATATTTTGTGAAGTGTTTGTTTTAGATTTTGTCGGTTGTCCAAAATTACAAATTGAAGATACGCAATGGAGTAAACACGCATATATGTACATACATACATATGCACATTCATAGTATGCATGTAGTTATGGTTCACAATAGTGCTCTGTTAAGTTGCTGGTGTGACGTCACATTTTCTTGGAACTCGTTGAACTTTGTACGAAATGCAGCTTCTTTGTGGAAATGTGACGTCACAAAAAACTGTTAATTAACATAAATTGTAATTTGCGTAACCTGTTGACTCTTTTACAGACAATATTTGTAGCAAATGAGAAAATTAAATGAAATTAACATAAGTTTGTTGTTGCACTCAGCTGATCTTCAAGAGCCGCGCATACATACTTACAGTCTAGAGTCGCCAATTGGGCTATCATACCGTGTGCAGCGCGCTGGGCACTTTCAATTTGTTATTATAACAAATTAATTTTGACGGCCTGGCTGATTGCAAAAAACTGTCCAATTGGCATTAAAGCCTACGCCAAACAGCATGCTGCAATCGGAATGCCCAGAGTCTGGCAGACTTCTCCAGCTTCTATTGTCAGCTCGGCTGCGTCTGCGTCTCTTCCTCTGGCCCTGCGTCCGTGCATGTCTCCCGTTGCCCGGTTGACAGCTCTCCAAATGCGAAAACAGATCAAAGCAAATTATGTGCAACGCCTCTTGGCTGGCTGCTTAGCAGCTCGCTCGCTCGCCGAGCACTCCGCGCATTGGCAATAAACCAAATACCACTCGCAGTTAAACAAACTCAAAGCGTACGGCTGGCCAATGGATTTTCATTTGCGAGCCGGCAAGTATTTCATAAATCAACAAACTGCGACGTGGACACGTGGCGCGGAGGGCAGGCCACAAGATGCAGTTCTGTGGCACTGTATGATGGCTCGATTAAATGGATTTCAATGTGCAGAACTTGTCTCTCGAGCCTCTCGCATTTCCATTTCATCAACAGCCATCAGCAGCAGGAGACCGTGGAGCGCCGGGCAGAGGGCGAGCAGCGAGAGAACTCATAACAAATTTGCGCGCTTTTATGCCCACAAATTGCCATGTCTTCAGCCAAGTGACAGCGCAATTATCGAGGGCCCGGCCTGGCCTGGCCTAGCCGGCGCTGCTGATGGCTAATGGAACCTTGGCTGGGGCAAACTGCAGTTGACAGTTTGTTAAAGGGCGCTGAATTGATGAATTGTCTATTAGCAATACGAGGAGGAGGAGGGATGAGAGGAGCAGCAGCCCATTTAGCATTTTGTCAGCCCATTAAAAGCGCTTGTCAAGCCTTTAGATATCTATACCCATTTAATGCAGTTTCTTTGAGTGTGTACAAAGGAAAAGAAAGGATAAGTTCTAATCGATTTGGGCGCCCTCGAGGAATAGATAGCGCAAGTCCTTGGAGTCGGCCGGAGCGCGGCACATGGGACACTCCACGGCGCTGTTCAGATGCACGCGAATGCACATGTCCCCAAAGACGTGTCCACATGCGAGCGCGGACACGCGATGGCTGCCAGACTGAGACCAAGGCTCCAGGCAGATCGAGCAAGTTATGTAGCTGGAATCAACATGCGGGGAGCTATCGGGGTCGATCTGCAACTTCAGCTCAGCTATTTGCTTCTTGTATGTCTGCTCCTGACGCTTCAGGTCGTCCAGCAGCTTGCGCTCTATCTCGTCCTTCTCCAGCAGCTTCCTGTCGTACTGCTCGACGAGCGCATTCTGGGCTATGGTCATGTTCTCGATTTGCTCCCTCTCCCGATTGTAGTCGGGCCGCAGAGGCCTCTGCGCCTCGTCCAGCTGCTTGCACAGACCCTTCGTTTGCTTAAGCGCATCCTCTAGGCTCCTGTTGACAACAGCCACTTGACGCACCGCAATTTGAGATCTCTCAAAATTGAGCAGCTTCGTCAGGGCTTCCATGCCCGTCTTCAGCCCATTGATGCAGCTGTTGTAGACTTCTTCCAATTTCATCGAAGAAATCCTCAGCTGCGCGACTTCGCACGCGGCTTCGGCTAGCTGGGTCTTGAGCTCGTTCCGCTCCTTCATGAGAGCCTCAAGCTCCCGCATAGCCTTTTCCTCCGCACGCTGTTGTTTGGCTGGAGGACCGCCCGAATGCATAAAACGCTTTGGTGGCATGGCTAATAAATAAAAAAACCTTAGATAAATAATAATAATAAGATTATTATCTTATTTCTACTCTACTACCTACTTGTGAGAAATCAACTTAATTTTATTTCGAAAAAAAAAAAAATTAGATCGCTGCGGAGCAAACGCTGATGACAACCTTCACGTGCTAGAGTCGAGAAAGAAAAGAACTATTTTTCTCGCTTGGCGTGCGTCTAATGTGTGCCCAGTCGCAAAAGTTACTTCTTAGTGTTGTCAATTGTAACTTCCGTCCAGTGTGTACCCAATCGGTGTCAAATTTGGCCCGTTTATATGGTCATACCTTTTTCCATACGTCGGCCCCATTCCAATTTCATCGGACGACAGGCGAGAGCTTAGCGAAAACCAAATCCGTGAAATTTCGAGAAATCATTTGGAAAAATGCCGTCTTACACCCGAGCGGAGCTTCTGGCCATAAGGAACAAGATGTCTAAGCAAACCTCGGCTGAATTCGACAAACAGGTGATAGACGACTTCCTGAAGCCCGTTCAGGCGTTGTTGCGGAAGACCGACGAGATGCAGAAGCACGTGAAGGATTTCCATGCTCAGGTTCGTAAACTCAAGTTGCTGACGGGAGAAGAAAAAGAAGTCTATGAATTGAAAGTTTATCAGTTTATTAGGGCAACTATGGCGAGCTTTCATTGCCAGGTGCAAGAGCGGCTCGCCATTGCGACGGGAATACCGCCACCGCCGCCCGCTCGGAAGCACCAGTTGAACGAGTCGTGCCGGCAGTTGATGGCTAATCTCATGAAGCAGGCCAAGGATCACTGCCAGCAGGTGGAGCAGCTACAGAAGGTGCTGCACTTCCAGACGAAGTTGATACGCGAGCGTTACGGACAAAAGAACGGACCCAAGAAGCAGGTGAAAAAGTCTGCGGAGAACTCTCCAAAGTAAGATGTGGCTGGACTTGTGCTGCATTCGCCCAGCTTATGTGATTTCATAAATAAAGATATACTTACAATATAATAGATTGCTTAGCTATCGATACTTTGTTTACTTCAATAGCCAGCCGAGCTTTGTCAAATAAACAAACGCATCTCAGAGGTGCAGCGTCAGCTTTCCGAGTTCTGCGGAATTTGGAGATGCTTCGCAATATTACATATATGTATATATATATATGTATGTATATATGCTGACCCTAGGCAGCATTTATACTTTATTCCGCGAAACATTCTTCCGTCGAAGTTCGAACGAAGCACAATAAGTTTTTGTAGCACCGCGATATACTTGAATTCACATACATACGTACATATATCGGATTATATGTACATATGTACATATAGCCACTGTGGCAAGTTCTCAAGGTGTTGCCACAGTGTTACGCAGTTTCAAATGATTAGCATTTTCCTTGCCACATAGTTATTTGCAGCCAGTGAGCACACACCTCTACATATATGCGCCAAAAAGCTAACAGCTATCACATCACTAATTAAAACAAATTCAAAAGTAATCGTCAGTGGTGCGTCTCCAAAAAAAAACCGAAATACCAATAGGTCTATAGTAAATACTTAAATTGCCCGAATTATATATGAACACTGTTACAAAGCTCTATAAAAGAACAGAAAACGGAGAACTCCCAAATAATACGTATGTATTCCATGCATATTTTCAGCTGCAAATTAGCTTCGGACAATTTGAAAACATGGCTGATTCGAGTAAGCAAGCAGAAGTAGAGATTGCATTGAAAGTGGATAAGATGTCATTGAAGGAGAAGGAAGAGGAGGAGAAGGGGAAGGGGCTGAAGAAAGATGCGAAAATAGATGGATCGGATTGCTGTGATGCTATACTGAAGAAAGTAAAAAAATTGCATAATAAATTGAACAAGATGTCCGCGAAACTGGACAATCTTCAGTTAGAAAGTCAACCCGAAATCATTGAGAACTCAATGCAGAAGTTTTCGCAGGAGCTGGAGGATCAAGTGGCCTCCATAAAAGCGATTCAAAATTTGCAATGTAAAGAGTTCCAGAAGAAGATACTCGAAAAGGATCAGATGCGTCTTCAGTTGCTGGACAACTTGAATAAGCAGGAGCAGAGCCACTTAAAGGAAGTGAAGCGATTGAAGAAGCAGCTGGAAGCCAAGGACAAGCAATGCCTGGAGTTGAAGCAGCAAATCGAGAATTTGATAAACGACAATGACCTCAACACCGCCTGCCCCATTTGCTTTGAGCACTGGAATTCGACCGTCGATCATCGCCTGGTCTCCCTCCAGTGCGGACATCTCTTCGGGGACAGATGCATCAGGGCCTGCTTGGAGCGCAGGAGCCAGTGTCCGCAGTGCAGAGCTAGAGCCGGCACGCGCGATATACTCTACCTCTACGGGCGTCCGTTGTAAAATGATTCTTTTATTGTATCCTTTATTCTTAACAATTATCAGTTCTATAAGCTGAAAGATTTATTTATAAGCTCACACTAAAGTGATGAGACAGAGATTGGGAATGAAATAAAAGTAAATACATACTTTTTATTTTCGCATCTATCTGTCACATGACAAGGGTTAAGCTATGGCATATCTAGAGTTTAGCTTAGCATTCTCCACATTATGCTGATGTTTATCTAACTGGAATTATCATGCCGGAGTCTACAATTATGCGGAATGCTACACATGCAATGCATCCCGACGGCCAACAGAAGCCGCCACAGCAAATGGACGGCCGAGGCGAACAATGGACGGCGGCTGGGCCGGATGCCAGGCGAGTGCCATTTGTCGAAATTGCATTGAATCTGAGCATCGCATCGCATCGCATCGAATGCCGAAAATACAATTATGTTTGCTCGATCAGCAGAAACACGATCTGCAGTGGCAGAGCGTTAGGAGCAGAGCCAGAGAGCAAGCCAAATCAATGGATGCGTTAAGCTGTAATCGACATTCCAGCCATGCATAGCTCATTCTAATGCAAACACTGGCCAAGGCCAGGGCACCTCTGGCTAGGCCAATTGATGGTTATTGCCAATTTGTATGCGACGGCGACGGCATATCATTTCCAACTGTAGGATGTGGCAACAACAACTACAACAGATGCTGGCGATAATGGCGATAATAATTGTCTTTATCTTTTTAGCTCAAAAGCCAGCAGCAGCAGCAGCAGCCTCGGCTCCAGCCTCTCCATGGACGTCGTCTAACAATGAATTCCATACAATTGGCCGTTAGCCACACTTTCCCAGACCCGCACAATGGGCCGCGGCTTAGATATTTTTTCAGAGCGAGACAGAAGAAACGTCCAAACATTTCCAGTGTCCAGCCTTTGTGTGGAGCTGCGGCCATAAAGTTCATAAAAAATATGTGTTGAAAACAAAAATTTTGTTATTTGCATATCAAGCAAATTGGGGGCGCCCGAAAACCAAAAAGTCGAGAAAGACCAAAATAAAAATGAGAATAAAAATAAAAGCAGATAAATAAATAAATACAAGCACTCAGTCGAAATGGAGCCATAAGACTTGATAAATGCTACACATTTGCTCAACTTTTCCTAAATGATAATGTCGATGGCGAGCCCAGGCCAGGGAGAGCTCTCGGAATGTAAGCCGAAACCAACTTGAAGATACAATAATAAAAAGTTTAATTTAATGTCGAGCTGAGCAGAGAAAGAGAGTAGAGAGTGAGCATGCAAATGAGCTTCTTTTTAGGGTTCTATAGGCTCTCTGGGTCCTTGAAAATTTCTGTAACGGAAGCTTTGTATATGAACAGCAGCTCAACCAACTTTTCATGTATTTAGATTACTATTGTAGGTGAATAGTCAAATAGGTAAATAGTGAAAATATTTAATTATAAATTTAAATATTTTTAAACAGTTTATAAGTTCATATTGATTGAAATTTTAATTTTAATTTTACTTTATTTATAGATTTTTATTTCATTAGTTTCATTTTTATTTAGATATATATTTTTGTTTATTTATTAATTTTATTTTTTATATTTATTTTTATTAAATTTATATTATTATATTTTTTTATTCTGATTTTTACTTTATGCTTATTATTTTTATTTTTTCTTTCATAATCAAATTTGTTGTTGTATATTTTTATCTGTTTTCATCAGCTTTTCAGACTCGACTTTCAGCATAGCTAGTCTTCTGTATATATCTCTATGTATTCCCCAATAATACACATAGAAAGCAGGGCTATAGCAATGTCAGCCCGGTCAAGACATCAAGGTAGTCGGGCCCAGTCGGCTGGAGAACTTCTGCTTGTTCCAGCTCGTTGGCTGCCTGACACTAAAACAGTTATGACGCCTGTGTCACACTCAAACTACTTTACATTATTTGTGCGCTGCCTCAGCGACGTCAACGTCGACGTCACTCACACACACACACACACACACACACACACACACACACACACACACACACACACACACACACACACACACACACACACACACACACACACACACACACACACACACACACACACACACACACACACACACACACACACACACACACACACACACACACACACGCACACATAGAGAGAGACTGGCATTTTATGTCTTTTTTAATTGAAAACTTAAATTTGAAGCGACATGGAAAGGCTTTTATCAGCGCCGTAGTCAATGTTACGGGCGCTGGGCTGCCGGCCGCCGCCCCCCTCAAGCTACTCCACTTGCCCTGCAGTGGGCTCCCTCTAGGTTCTAAGTGGAGTTGTAGTAGTTGCAGCTACTGCTGCCGCGGCTACTGTCTGCTTGTCAGCGCTGAGCTCCAAATGATGTTGATGATAAATAAAGTAACGAGTTGGCATTAAAATGATGACAGCCACTTCACAGTAGGTGGGAAGGCGGGCTGCCCCCGGCCGCCGATGCAGCCAGCGCCAAGCTCCGACTGCTCCGGCAATGACAACCAATGTTGGCGTTTATTAATAATTAGGTTGAAGCTCTCTTCACTATTCGGCTATGCGCGCCAATTGACATGACGACGACGATGATGATGACGTTGATGATGATGTTGTTGTTCGTACCGAGCCTCGCCTCGCCTCGGCTCATTATAATTAGAAAAGTTTTCCAAGTAGCTGAGCTAGTAAAATCGTTACATTAAATTACAGCGAAACTCTTTGTTACTGACAAGTGCAATCAAGTGCCGCCGCTGATTTGATGTCTACTCCTCTCTCACTCTCTATCTGTCTCTTTCTCTTGCCATAAAATGTTGCCACAAGATTCATATTCATCAACTTAAACGGCAGGCCAAGTGCCTCATATCATATTTGAGCTTTGGCCAGTGTTGCCACCTTTTGAGCTCTTCGACAAGCCAGATAAATAAATAAATAAAAAATACTAGAAAAAATATTTAAAAATTCAGAAAATATCTTTTATGATTTTAAGCGCATTCTTTGTGTTATTAATCATATAATCCTATCGTATCCAATCCAATCCACTGCAATCCAATGCCTATCACAGTTTATTTACTCCCAAAAAAATATGTAAAAAAAACATTATAAAAATACAATATTTTTTATATATTTCTAAAAATTTTTTTCGATTTTCTTTATTATTTTTTCAGAATTTTTTCGGCTTTCTGTGTTGCCAAAACTCCAAAACTGCCCAAAGGGGCAACACTGGCTGTAGCTAGCTGTCTGCATGTATGTGTGCGTGTGTGTGTAAGCACGCACAGTTCTGTCATGTAATTACCCATCGTTTTTTGGCACAATCTTGACCACCTCGTTAAATGTTGGCGCGGTGCTTTCAAAGATCCAACCCCCATTTCGGCCAAATTGCATGTTGCCCCCGGTTGGCCGCTGTTGTTGTGGCTTCAATGAGAACGAGTTCATTTGGACCACAATTCGATCGTTGCCCATTTCAATAAAACGCTTTTTCTCCACTCATATTACGCGCTGGCTTTTTCACATTGGTTTCTCCGGCTGGCCATAATCATTACGGGAAAGTCGGCTGCGCCTTCAGCTGCTCTTTCGAAGATGGCAAAAAAGAGGAAGAGAGCTTGTTATTGAAACGATCATACAGCAAACTGGGTTTATTGTTATGATACACGGTAACTTGGCAATTTCAGCGGCGTGAAACAACAGGTAGCCCCTAGCCCAGGTATTAAGAATCATAACCTATTCGGAATAACCATATGCTAAACTGGCCAACTTGCCAGTAAATACTAAACGGATTTATAGCTGTCTACTTAAAATGCTAGATGTTGGAGCTTCAAGGCTATAAATAAAAAGAAATCATCATATAACTCTTCTTTGTTGTTGTTTGGCTGGCGTTTGCGAGCAGCTGTCCAATTTCTTAAATATCCGACAAACACACAGAGAAACAGAGACAGAGAGAGGGAGAGGGAGCGGGCGATAGCGAGGATCTGGGCACTGTCAGACATAGGGCCGCCTGCCGCTGTCAATGTCAGCACATCAAAAGTTGTCAAATATCAGTTATCAGCAGGCAAAGTAACATGCTCGAAGCCCACGAAGACGGAGGGCACAGAGAGTGCCAGAGATAGTCCCGTATTGATGTCCAGTTGCATGTCGAGGCCCAGCCAGACGAGGAGTCGACCAATCCAACTGACTGACTGACAGTTGACAGTTCAGCCAGGGACTCGCTGCGTTGCCCCTCGCAGCGGCCAAGCTGTCTGCCAGAGTCATTCATATTGTCTTGCTTTTGTTGTTGCTGTTGCTGTTGTTCCCATAGAGAGAGGCCAAAAGCAACCTTTGACAATTGAGGCAAAACACAGTGCGAAAACCCAATGCCAATGAGCTGGAATGAAATGTGGCTAATGCCCAAAACAAGCAAGAACTCTCAAGTCTTATCAGTTAGCTCTCAAATGGCCTCAGATAGGCCAGATGCAAATTTAAGCTGTGCGTCTCTATGGCCAACAGGTACCGTGGAGTAGTCCAAAATTAGATTTTCCTGTAGAGCAACGGAAAATTTATTGTGGCGGAGCCAATGCATTCATTAGACGCTTCCTATGTTTGGGTGGCTAGCACATTCCTGGCCATGGACATGGCCACAATTCACTCAACACACACAGAGAGAGAGAAAGAGAGAGGGAGAGAGAGAGAGAGAGGATGGCAGGTATTCATTTCAACGCTGCGCGAGCTCGTAAAACTGTCAAAATGCACCGGCTACCGGACGGCTGTTGCTTCCATGTCCATATACATTCAGCTCGCTGTCCGGCTGTCTGGGGCTAGCTGGCGGCTCGACATTGCGAAATGCTATCTGCGCCACACATGCAACAATTAGCAAAACAAACGCGATATCATAAAATAATATTAATTTGTAAAACAATCGCTGGCGTAAACAACAACGACAACATATAGCCTGGCGTGGCCTAGGCTAGCCGAGCCGAGCCTTACCTCGCCTTGCCTTGGCCTGCTCTGTTCTGGCGTTTCTAGCCAATCCTCTTCGGGCACCCCACAATTAAAGGCTGCGCCGCTGACGTCGCTGCGGACGCCGTCGCGCATGCGTAATAAGCACTTTTCCGTCTGACAACACAATAAAATGTCATGATATGCCCCACGCTCTGTGGGATTCCGTCCGCCCCGGCAAGCGTTGAGCCTGCAATGAATGCCAAGCTGGATGCGCACTCTCCAACTCCTACTCGGGCCGTCGTATTTGTTTTTAGCTTGTCCAAAACTATGGCCACTGTCAGCCAGTCAGCCAGCCAGCCAGCCAGCCAGCCAGCATCGACTCCGCGCGGTTTCGGGCGCATTCTTATAGCATATAAACGTCTCCGATTGCAATTAAAATCAATAAATCGGTAACTAGCCTGCCAGCTGGTTTATAACCGATGCATCGCGTAGCGCTCAAGATTTACGCGGCGATCGCCCGACGACTGGTTTAGAGCCTCATCGGAGATCGCTTTAAAGCTAAACGGTAACAGCTTAACATTTTATTGTCGGTTAACGAGCGCCACAAACTACAGTTTGTTATTATATAGTGCCGTAATTGAAGAGACTATTTGAATTGTTCTTTTCTTTATATTAGAAATTGAACTATTACAGAAAGTGCTGAGAGAAGAGCCTAAGCAGAGTAGGTCAGCCCTTGTCAAGAACTAAATGGAACTGATATCCATAGCCAGTTTGATTTTCATCAAGATTGTCTAAAATTTATTAGACTTTGTTTAGAAGCTTTCACATTATTCAATCGGAGCCACAGTTCGGCTCGTATTACGGCGCTGACCTGCTGTTATTTGAGCTGAGGATGGATCGTCTGCTGAGGCCCACCTTCAAGTGATATTTGGCCTGATTATTAACGCTGACAGGTGACCGTCGACCGTCGACTGCTGCATGTGTGTCAATGGCTGGACACGATCATAAGACCACCGGCGACAGCAGCGACTCCTTACAAAGTGTGTGTGAGTGCGCCTTTTAATCGCTTCCAATGACGTCTCCAATGATGCCTCACTTATGTGTGAACCTACCGGGCTGCTGTCAAGAGCTGCCGCTGCCTGTTTGTAGCGATCGATAGAGATGATCTCGTACACCCAGCCGCCAGCCGCCAGCCGCTGCCAATAGAATTGTAGCGGGGCCCAGGTCCAAGGCTGCCAGCCCCACAACATTTTGTTGATCATGATTTTTGAGTTGACAAGATGTCACCGGCAGCGATCGTTGGCTTGGCAGCGAGACACGTTGCTAGAATGTCGGCCGGCATGTTGCGTCCTTGTTGAGCAACATCTTTTTCTGCTCCTCGCCTTTTTTTCCTCTTTCCGTTCTGCTGGCATCACTTTCTATGCTGTGGCTGTGGCTGTGGCTTAGATCGATCGCAGTTTTTGCTCTGGCAATTTGGAGCGCAGCGCACAGCGATTGCAATGCAGCTGATAAGCGTCTGGGATGCTGTGGCCGCGGCTCGGAGCTTAATCATGGCCTGGCTGCAGGTGCCGCTCCGAGCGATCGACATGTCTGCAATGTTTACAACACTATAAAAAGAGGGAGGGTAGGAGAGGGAGAGGGGGCAGGGGGGACGGACTGCATTGGAATTTTAATCAGCTTGGGGCAGCTTTAATTCAATTACATGCCACGCTTGATATGCTGCTGGGTGTTGGCCATAGGTTAAGCAGCTGCCTGACCCAATGCGGGTCGATCGATGCGTGGGCCAGGCCGCGTTGCTGCGCTCTTTAATCAGAGCGTAAAAACGTTGATTGATTCCCGATAAAAGCTGCCCGCCGCACTCCATGGTGACAGCCTTTGTAAATGGCTTCCGGCAACACTTTTGATTGCAATTAAAAATCGTAAGCCTAGCGCACCAAAAGGGCACACAACAGAGACTCTCTATCTTGGCCATGTATCTGTGGCTGCAGCCTGTTGCCTGATGCCTGCCTGATGCCTTGGGCTGTATCTTTGGCCATTGGGCGCACAATTGCGCGATTAATCATTGCGCGCTCAGTGAGTTGTCAGCTGTGACTCTGGGCCGCCGCCGCCGCCGCCTTAGAGATCGCATCGCGTCGGTGCGGTTCGTCCGTCACAAGCGATTGGACACTCAGCCAGACAGTTGGGCAGTTGGCGAGTTGGCTAGCTGGGCTCTGGGAAACAGAAAACATTCGAAATGCATTTCAAATGCTATTCGCTCAACACTTTTTATTTCTATTTCGTTTCTGTTGCCGCCTTTAGCCATTCATGCGTTAAGACGACTTTTCGCAGCGCCGTCAATTTGCAGCAGCGGCAGTGGCAGCGGCAGCGGCAGCAGCAGCCAGACCTTCCCTTCAGTTTGGGGTCTGCTTTGTTTGCACTTCTTGGCGTAAAGTTTTGTGTGTTTTGCTCCATTTGAGCGGCGAGCTGTGAGTCGAACTTCCGTGAATGCCCTGCCCACTGGGAGAACGGCAGCTCAGTCGAGCATTGCGAGCTGTGCTGGGCTTGTGTGCGGACTGCGTGTTGCTGGGCAATTCCATAAAGTGTTTTATTTAATGGAAAATCTTTCAATTGTGGAAAATGGTGTTAATTAGCCGCCATTAAGATCATAAATTAGTCGCTACAAACGATTATGACGCGATTGTTGTTGCTGACGTTGCCTTTCTGCCGGCATTTCTACAAAGTGCTTTCCTATATATATATATATGTATGTCTACCTCCAGCCCGACCCGTACACACATATATGACTCTATATGGCTAAGTGCCTGGCACTGCATGTTTGCTTTACGGTACATTTGCTGTTGTGATTCTGATGAAGAGAGAGGGAGAGAGAGAAAGTTGCCCAAAGAGAAAGGCTCTTTAATAGGGGTTCTAAAAGTGCACTGAGTGCTGCATGAATCATCAAATTGGAGAAAATATTCAAGCTCAAAGCACAACTGAGCTAGATTTTCCCAGAGCTCAGAGCTGAGATCTTATCACGCACTTCAATCAACACGTTCCATAGAGCGCATGGCCAAATGTGTTCACAGTTCATCAATTTGGCTAACTTGGCTCTCTCTCTCTCCTTGCTTACCTCTGTCATCTGCTCTCGTTTAGTCAAAGAGTTCACTGTCCTGTCGAACAAGCCAACAAGCATCGAACCACATTCCTGGGCTAACACTGCGGCACACACACACACACAGGCGCACAGAGCAGCTTCATTACGTAGCTCGGCCTACACCTACACTACATAAACCTAATCAGTGATCACACTTAAAGGCACTACATTGCTGTCCCCGTCCAGGCTGCCCTAATTGAAGCCGGAGCGGGCGGCTCGGGCTGGCTCGTATTTGTAGAGCTCAATCGCTCATTATCAGTTGTTTGTTGCCGCCGCGATTGGTAATCAACGTAGGCGAGCAGATTTGTCAAGCGGCAACAGCATTATATGTAGGTTAATTCCGCGCACAACTCAAGATATCGCGCAGACAGCGAGGGGGCGGGAGGGGGAGAGGGAGAGGGAGAGCTCTGTAGCTGCTTTGATTAGCATTACAAATGATTCGAGTAATGTGCACTTAAGCGGTCGCAGTGCATCCGCAACCCTCTCAGCCGCGCAGACTGGCCGTCTGCCTTTATCCTAGACAGAGTGACGTGTGTTCTGGATATGGGCAGGAGCACGGCACTGCATCCCGATGACTTGCAATTCATTTTCGGTGTGTGGGCACCGGCCTCTGGCGCCTCAAGCATATCCATGCATGCCGCATGCCGCATGCCGCATGCCGCATGCGAGTGTATGCAAAATAAGCAACGCTCACATTCACACTTGCCGCCTCCAACGCGACGCGTTGCTCTGATGCATCCTCCTCAACCCAGGGCAGAGTCTGGCTGTGGCTCTGGCTCTGGCCATTGGCCATTGGCCATTGGCCATAAAATATCGGCATTTTATTAGCGCGTGCATCCCATTTGCCGCTTTTCATTGCGATTTTAAAAGTGTTCCCGTGTTTTGATAGCCGCACTATCAGTGACCCATGGAAATAAATGTGGCCTATAGAGATTATGCCTTCCTGCGGACAGGCCGCAGACATCTCAGCGCGTCAACGAGTGGTTGCTGCTGGTGGTTGCAGTGGTGCAGCACACATGCCTAATGAAATATGGCGCAATAATGCCGCATAACGGCTATTTAGGGCCACTCATCGCCGGCCCCGGCTTAATCATTGAACTCGTTCCATGGCGGCTCTAATGCGTCGCTGGTTCGCGCTTCTGCTGTCGCCGCTGCCCGCAGTGCCAATGGCTGCCAAAAGACCACAAATTAACTGCACATCAAACATAATCATTTGTGAAAGCCAAAATCGGAGCAAAACAACACCTACGGTGTGTCCAGTCTGGCAAATTACTTAAACACACGGCAACCTGCCCGAAAAAATACGCAAGCTTCGAGCGCAACAGCAGCCGATGATGGGCGGCACATATATCCTGTAAACTGAGTTGATATATGATGAAAGTATATATAAAGACTCTTAGTTGAGTGAAGGCTAAGAGTTGACTAGCATAGAATGACTCTTGTATACCCTGTAGTTAGCAGTTAAGAGGGTATATGGGTGGTATGTGCTAAGGAGCGTAGTTTTCTAGCTTGAGATTGGGCAAAGTAGCTCAACTGCATACAGTTTCTATATATTAGACTAGTCTGACTCCTTGATACCCTATAATTAAGAATTGGGGTATATTGTATATATGTTTAGTTTGATAGTCAAGTTGGGATTGGGCATATATCCTTATCTCTCTATCTCTTTCCCAAATACTTTAGCCTTTGCCATCATTTCTTCTTAGTATCTGCTCCTGTGTTACCTAGCAGCTCTCTCGCCTTATATACCCTTTGCTTACTTTATAAATCCCCGCATTATAATAATAAACTCACGCTGTCTGACCTTGTTGCTGCCTCGAGTTAGGACTTCCACTTGAAAACTGCGAGCTGCAGTCGCTTCTCCTGCTCCTCCTACTGCTCCTCCTTCTGCTCCCATCCAATTGGCGAGTTGACAACAAAATTTTTGGTGGACCGCCCGCCACAAGCGATAATTCTTCCAGTGCTATGACAACTAAATTGCCATGGCCGTATTTGCCAAGCAGCCCATAAAGCGTACCAGACAGGGTACCAGGGTCCGGCCCGGCCCGGCCCTATGGAAAGTTCGAGCCTATTGCCAAAAATTAATTCGCCTGATGATGAATTCCAGCGAAAAAGAGCTAAGGAAATGGCAGAGAGCAGCGGGTGAAGTTAGTCCGATTCGAGTTCTGGCTCGGGCTCTGGCCTGGCTCTGGCCTGACTCTAATTGTTGGGGCTACGAGAGCAAAACGGCGCACGGAGTCCGATTCTGAGCTGGGTCCCACACATCAGTTGCCAGTTGAGTTCTCACTTTTGTGCTTCGTTTATTTGAAAATTTCTTCATTTTTCGGAATTTGGTAATTGCCGGCTCTGGCTCTGGCTCTGGCTCTGGCCTCGACTCTGACTTGGGCTGGCTTGCGGGCTGTTTGCTGATCTTTCACTGATTTTTCGGCTTTTTGGCATTGCTGCGGCTGGAGCTTGTTGTTGTTACTGTTATCATTGCGCGCCCGTTGCCAGTGATTGCCACTTAAACCGTTAAGCAAACGCCGTGCGAGGGGCTCAGCTTGCAGCTTGGCGACTTTGTTTCGCAAATGACTCTTGGGCTGGGTTTTCGAATGAACTTCTTTTATACACATCGTTCTCTTCCATGGGCTGGGCCTGCAGCTGCATTCCAATGCACTTAACGCATTCTCCACTCAGATAAGTTTCAATTACAAATTGGGTTCGTTCTTTTTGGAGTTTTAATTGACAATGCTGGCAGCTCGATATGGATCTTCGCGCAGATATGAAATCGGGTCGGCGTATCTTCTCTCTCCTCCGAGCATATCATATTATTTATGATATTCCCTTGCTTACGCCCGCTTGGAGTCCATCTACGGCCGAGCTGCAAATGAACTGTGGCTGCTTTATGTGAATGGATCTCTGGTATTTCGATGTGTTCTCTGTTGCTCAAAAACTTAGCTATTGAGCGTCGGCCGTTCCCAAGGGCACAGGGGCTCTTTCTGTGCCGCCGACATTAGCATTAACCTTCATGCAGGGCGCAGGCGCAGGCGCGCGCGCTCGTTAGCAGCCATGGGCAATGGCCAATTTAACTATAGAGCTGCTCTCCATGAGCACGAAGACTAAAGGCGAAATAAAATACACGCATTTTACATGCTCGTAAACGTGTGTTACATATGCACACACACAAGCCTGGGCGAGGAGGGGGGTATGGGGCATACGGACGCAGGAGCCTGAAAATATATAACCTCAACTACTTTATGCATAAATTTAGCAAGATTGCGAAGCTACCCCATGGCGAGCTAATGTTGTAAATTATAAATATGACACCTACTCCTAGCCAGAGCCAGAGCTGGAGCTGGAGCTGGAGCTGACCAGAAAACCCGTGGGCAGGCAGGCAGGCAGGCTGGCTGGCAGGAAGGCCAACAGGCTGGGCAGGGACTTGGGCACAGCTGCCTGAAATTTATACGCGCCGACAAGCCCATGCTAACATGCTCAAGTGACAGGAAATATCCTGACCAGCCAACCGGGCCGGCCACTCGTCCTCCTGCTCCTCGCTGCTCCGTCGGCGGCGACTTAATTGGTTGCCGAAGCAGCGGGAAATCGCCGCCGGAACGCGCTTAATTAACCAAAATGCATTTCCAGTTTAGATCTTGGCCAATTGCCAAACCAGCAAACAACAAAACACTTCGCACTGACCTAGCCGGGAATGCGCCGACTCGCGGCCTCAACTGCCAGATATGCCTTTGAGTGCGAGTGCACTGTGGCAATGCGAATTGGCCCAAAAAGTCAGCTAATTACAGCAGGCAACAAGAGTTGAGTTCTACCAAAGCTGAACTCTATCCATAAGTCATGTTTGCTCTGCTTCCACTCGAGCGCCGCTTTGGGTTGACTGCCAATCTGTGGCATATGCAGATGCGTTCCCTTATTTTGCTGTCTAGTGTCTAGGCCAAGGAAACAAACCAATTGGAAAGCTGCGTCTGCCTGCCTGCCTGCTGGCTACGCATGCGCCTGCGCCTGCGCCTGCGCCTTGTGCCTGCGCCTTGTGCCTTCGGCTCAATCTTGGTCGCATGCATTGTTTTGTTTGTTAGCGGAAGAATGTAACGGTGCTTTATGGTAAGTTGGTAGCTCCAGGCTGGCCGACTGATCGCCCAGCTCTCCCGATATGCGTGCAGTCGCAGCTCGGCTTTGCCTGCGTTACGTTTTTTTCGGTAGCCTCACAGCCACGCAGAACAAAGGCCAATTTTCAGCAGATTTAATCACGCGCGAGCGCGCAGCGACGGCAACAATGGGCTAAGAGTGTTGGTAAGTGGCAAAAACGCATTAGAAAAAAACAACGAGCTGCCGACTATTGGACCAATGGACCATCTGACCAACTATGACTATCGCGACCAACGACCGCCGACCGCCGACCGCCGACTGCCGACTGCATTCTCTTTGGCATTTCATTTTTCCGCTTTGGCTTTTCCAATGAAAAATAATAATAATTGACAGGCAGGCGCTGCCGATGTGGGAATTTGGATTATTAACGAATTGTTGCTGCCTGTTTCAAGAGGCACAACAAGCGGCGGCGACAACAGCCACGCAGCATTTGCAAGCAGCCGACGCATAAAATTTATGCCCTAGCCAAGGGCACGGCGGGGGCGGGGGCGGCGGCGGGCTCGGCGGCTGGTTGCAGGTTGAGATGCTGCAAATGCTTCGATCACGTACGCGACGCAATTAAATGACAATTCTTTAGCTACTTGGCGGCCAGTTGGCAATTGGCATGCGGCTAGCCCGGCCAGGTTAACTAAGGCATAAGAATGATGCTAACTATTTAGCGCATCCAGCAGATACAGTAGCTACCACAACTGGCGACTGGCGACTGGCGACTGGCGACTGGCGACTGGTAGCTGTGCTGCCTCCTTCGCCAGATCTCTGCGCTAAGCAGCTGCCACGACAATTAAATCTTTGCAGTTGTTTAGTTCGCTCGGAGCCGAGATTCCGCGCGGCGGCTGCCTCTGATTAAGGGCTTTGTTCATGGGCCGAGCGGCTGGCCGCTGGCATTCGTATGGCTCTCCGATTGTTTAGCCGCTGGCAACAAAGAAATTGTCAAAGTGCAGAGCAGCAGCAACAGCTTTTGGCATATTTGAAGGAGTTCCAGTGCACACAGTCCATGTTTTGGGCCAGCAAATTTGATAGGGCTGCCTTCCGCACTCGTTTCCATTTAGAGCCCGGCTCGGAGTGCTTCTAATCAGTGGCTGCCCTGCGGCACACAAGACGGAAGTGAAAAGTGCCCGCGGCGAGAGGCCAAATATGGAAATGTTTACAAATTGCAAAAGACGGCTGGGGATATGTTGTTTTTTTGATGATGATACGCAGTGTGGTGCAGTGGCTCGGCGGTGGCCGGTGGTCAGCACATTTGCCTAGTGGTCGTCAGCCGTTGCCGTTGCCAGCGGCTGCTCCAAAAATGAACAAAATCAGCGTACGCAAGAGAAACCTGGATAGCGGGAGATACTGACACCGATAGAGGCAGACGGCAGGAGGAGGGGCAGAGAGGCCCAGCGTCTCGTCATCATGCTCGGGCTGAGCCTCAGTGTCGGCGCATCCTTTGGCTTGCCTATTTTGTAAATTCGTTAGTGCTGCTGAAATATGTTGATTGAATTTTTCGGGAGCAACTGCATTTGATTATAACGACGACGACGACGTGGGGCCAACAGCAGCTGGGCCAGCTAGCCAGCTAGCCAGCTGACCGTTGCAGACGCACCAAAAATGGTCAACACACAAGGCTGGAGCGGAGACAGAGAGAGGGGGGAGAAAAGCGAGTGATTGTTATCGTAGCGCACACACTAGCCACGGCTAACAGGTCAAAGGTCAAAGCATTTGCATACGCCCGACGACTGACTGGGCCTAAGCCCATTTCCTGCCAAGATTTATGAATTTACAGCGATTTACAAGCGATTTACACTTAATTAGTGGCACCCGGCGAAAGTCGCTTGAGCTCGATGCCGCGTGGGCCGCCCCGCTTCCGGGGAGGCAGTGCGTCGCGTCGACGCGAATTAATTGCTTAAGAAACGGTTATTTATTGTCTTAAGCCGCCCGCGTGGGCCGACCAATGCAGGAAATACCCAACATTTTTCGATCATTTCAATTCTTTTTTATAGTCTTCGCTTTTCGAACTCTTATTACAATTAGAATTGTCGCTTTCAATTGGTCATCTGATGTGGGCCGTTGATCGCCGCCCGATAAGCCACGTCGGCCGACCAATCAAATTTCATAATCTGGCATACCAATTGTAGTCTTCACATATATATATATATATATCTTCGGCTCTTGTGTAGGTGTAAATCATCAACTCGGGTTTATACGTGTTTTTATTTCTTTATTTATAATTTGGTCTGGCTGTGTGGGTGTGCGGCATGCGGGCCGCGGCTTAGCCGCAAAATGACTTCATTAACTTATATTTCATATTTCAGCCGTTTTAACGTTTGTTGTCTCAGGCCGCAGCCGCTGCTTATTTCTGCGAACAAATTAAGCCGAACTGCACCACATGAAGCACCACTGAACGGCTACAGCCACCACGCGGCATTAACATTTATTTCATCTGCTTTTTGTTGCTTCTCTCTGTCTCTCTCTGGCACTGAGCCGCTAAAAGCGCTGTTAAAAACTTCATTATCGCTGTCATATGGTCAGCGATTTAAGTGTAGGTCGCCTCCACGGGATGGGAGCTCTGAGTGCAGCGTTACTCCACATTAAACATGCATGCGGGTCTGCAACGAGGATTACATAACAAATGCAAATGTGAATTGTTGGCCCAGAGGGCCAGTAGCTGTTGGGCAGAACCCAATTCGGATCTGCCTGAACTGTTTTTGTTATTTTGATTTTATGAATCATAGAAAATAGTAAAAATAATGAAGATGGGCGTGGTCCATACAGATAGCGGAGAGACAGGGAGCGAGCACATCGATTATCTCTCTCTTTCTTAATCCATCTCACTGTCTATTTCTCTCTGCCGCTTTATCTCACTGTCTTCTTCTTCTCGCTTTCTCCACTCTCTCTCTTCTATATCTTTCGTCATTCTTCTGTCTCTTTCTCTTCTCTCTCTCTTTACCTCTTGATCCTTCTCTTTCTCTCTCTATCTATATGCAATCTCTGTTCTCTCTCTCTGTCTCTGTCTCTGTCTCTGTCTCTGTCTCTGTCTCTGTCTCTGTCTCTCTCTCTCTCTCTCTGTCTTTGTCTCTCTCTCTCTCTCTCTCTCTGTCTTTGTCTCTGTCTCTGTCTCTGTCTCTGTCTCTGTCTCTCTCTCTCTCTCTCTCTGTCTTTGTCTCTCTCTCTCTCTCTCTCTCTGTCTTTGTCTCTGTCTCTGTCTCTGTCTCTGTCTCTGTCTCTGTCTCTGTCTCTGTCTCTGTCTCTGTCTCTGTCTCTGTCTCTGTCTCTGTCTCTCTTCTTTCTGTTCTCGCTGTCTCTCTCTGTCTCTCTCTATATCTCTCTGTCTGTCTCTGTCTTTTCTTTCCCTCTCTGTTTCTCTCTCTATCTCTTTCCCCCTCTTCTATCTCTCTCTATCTCTCTCTCTATCTCTCTCTGTCTCTCTAGTCTCTAGTCTCTCTCTCTCTCTCTCTCTCTCTCTTTCTCTCAGTTGTGTCTCTGGCTTTTTCCTCTCTGCTTTCTCTCTTGCTTTCCCTCTCATCTCCCTCTATATCTCGCATCGACTCGAACACTATCTTTCTATCCAATATTTAGAGCCTCTTAACTCAGGATTCCTTTGTATCCCCGCCGTATTGTGCACACGTTCAATTTAGGAACTCGCACAATCGTTCCAATCAAAATCTCAAATGAAATATAAACAAACTCGAGCAGCTTGCGAATTTGTCTATGCAATTTAACCCCGGATCGAGACAGCAACTGGAGCGGCATGCAGAGGGCGGGAGAGGGGATAACAGATAGAGCGAGAGAGAGAGGTCGCCTGCCTGCAAGGGGGGGGGCGAAGTACTTGAAACGTAATCGAGCAGTGCAGCACTTGAATGACCAACTGGTCGACTGGCCGACGCGTCGTCTGGTCGTCGGGCTGTGTCGACCCCTTCAATTATTTGCTGCTGCTCGGAGAGCCCGAAAAATGCCGAAAAGCAAAACAAATGCAAACATTGGTCGGTGGCAGAAGCACAGTTCACAGGGCTAGACAGAGACCTGGCTGTGGCTGTGGCTGTGGCTGTGGTTGTGCATTTGGTATGGTGGGTAATGAAGGTCTCGCGTCTGCATTGTGTGTGCCGCATGGACGTTCGAAGGTCCCGGTCTCGGTACCGGTCCCAAAGGATTTCCTTGTTATGCGTGCGACGTTTGTTTAACCCTCTCTCGGCTGGCCGGCTGCAGCAGCGGCAATGGCAGAGGCCAGTGGGGAGCGGGCAGGGACTGCCCTTTGTCCAGGCTGCGGTTCAGATCCAGGTCGTTTGTTTTGTCCAGGCAACGTCCCTGTGCCGGCTGCACTCGAATGGTTTCGTTTACATTTTACGTGCGAATGTTGCTGTTTTTTGAATTATGGCGACAGAAACACAGCCACAGTCACAGTCACAGCCACAGCCACAGCCACAGCCACAGTCGCAGTCGCAGCTTCAGTCTCAGTTCTCAGTGCTCAGTTCGGCTGCGGTTTGGCCTTGCTCCTCCGCTGTTTCCTTCCTGGCATTCTGGCAGGCGACCGCAGTCGAAAGTGTTGTGTTTCAACATGGTGCGGACGACGTTCCCGTATTTTATTCAAAATGCTGCCACGTAATAGAATTTTTGATGCCAGCATGTCTGGGCCCCATAAAAATGCCATGATAACGGTCAACGCCCGACTCGATGCAGCCAACACGCACTCCTAGCACCTAAATCAAAGCAGAGCCCAGGCCTTGGCTATGACTAAAGCTGAATGCAAAGTTTTTTTCGACTGCCATTTCGATTGGCAACTGGGCAGCCGGCCGACTGGCTACTGGCTTTTGGGCTGGTCAAAATCTCATCATAAATTCATTAGTTGCAACTCGTCGCTGCACGCAAAATGCGCTCAGGCTGCTTCTCGTTGGAGGTGTGGCAGCAGCAGCAGCAGCCGCCCCAATGATTTATGCACCAAGTTGTTTAGAAAATATGCCAACTGGCTGGGGCTGGGGGCTGGCTGGAGTCTGCGCTAAGCCCAGAAGGGATCTGGGCAGACGCTGCCGCCGCGGACTTGTCATGGCGGCTCCATGTTTGATTAAGGCGAACAACTTGCAGCCGCTAAACGCAAATCAACGACGGCGTTGATAATGGCCAACGGGCCAGCAACAACAGCTAAAAGCCACAGCCCAATGTCCATTTCCAGTTCCCAGTGCCCAGTTCAGGGTCCACGTCCACTCATGTCATGACTTGTGAAAATATACACCTAGCTCGTGTTTAGTGCTTTGTTGCCGTTCTTTTTTACTCCAGTCGCTCAGTCGCTCGCTTAGGGTCTCGGCCTGGACAGCGCTGGCCACGACCACAGCGATCAAGAGCCCCGACAGGTGTTGCTTATTTCTAATCAGAGGCGTGTTCTTGGCAGTCTCCCGCAGACAGGTAAATGGCTTGTTCTACTTAGATACGAACAGACTTTCAAATATGGAATTGAAGAAATTCTCATTACCTAAATTGCCTCAGCGAGCGTGCAGGCAGGCCGAGTTCCGGGAAGAGCTCTTAAATGTCTCAATTAGAAATCTGTTGAAACAACTGTCGCCTCGATATTTATGATTAGATATATAAGTATTGGAAGCATCGTATGTAAATCTGTTTATAAATATAAAAGCACTGCGCTGGCATTTCCATTTTCATTTCCATTTCCATTTCGAATCGTTATCGTTAATTTGGTTAGCTCTTTCGCTTTGTTTTCTCTGTTGGCCTGCATTCGCTTTCAGTTTGGTAAACGCTCTCGAGCTTATGACCATAAATTGCCCAGCAAACCGTGACCATAAATTGGAGCTAACAAAGAAATTATGAAATTCAAATGAAGTGCGTTCGCCAGCCACAACAAGCCCCGTGCGGAGGGCTTAAGACTAAGGCGCACCTGCCCCATGCCCATGCCCGATGCCCATGTGCATGGTAATGTCCCATGGCCGAAGGGCCGTGTCCAGAGCAAGGTCTTGCGCTCAGATTAATCCCCACTGACATGCCAATAGCCGGCGCAGTTGAGGCCACTTTTATAGAGCAACAATTGGCCGGCTGTGGCAATGCCAGCCACGGACTCCAGACTCCAGACTCCACTCCGACTTTACAAGAGTAAATTGTGCAACTTGTTCGCTTTTTGCATAAAAATTGTTCATTGAAAATGCATAAATGTGCAATCTGCACAAAGGAAACGCCAGCCTGGGCTGAGCTGAGCTGAGCTGAGCTGAGGTGAGCTGCTCCTGGTCCCATTGAAAGAATTATTATGGGCTGGAACATTGAACCCGGTTCGATATCGATGCAATTGCCGATTGCCGTTGGCCCTAGCCGGCCAGCTCCTGCTACGAATTGTCTTTAAATACATATCATTAAATGGCATTTATAATATATTCATGAGCGATCCGCTTCCCGGTATTGCTCGAAATCTAATGTAGAGACAACGGCTGCCATATCTTCGGCCAAGCAGACAGCGCCGCTGCCCCATTCCGGCTAAGACTTTTAACCGTAAGCCCGGCCACAGACAGTTGCATGGCCCATTTTGTGCGCCCCGGTCAAGTCGCAGCTTAACACAATGCCAGAGCAACTAGAGAGAGAGAGAGTATATCAGGCACCGACTAGCCAATGCTCTGTAGCCAAGGAGCAACAGCTATGCGCAGCTCTCGCTTGCATGGCTTCGATAGAGTATCTCTAGTCTCATAGCGCCGCCTCAACTCTCCCATTTTTGGCCTGGCCGCGGCCTGAGAATTGTGCGTATACGTATTGTCTATTGTCCGCGGGGCCACGCAGCTCTTTTCTATATTTGGCCAGTCGTGAAATCTACGCAATGTCTGTGCCCGAGAGTCCGTTCACCGTCCCGTTTGGGCTGTTGTTGTCGGCATTCCATGCGCCGAGATTTGCCTTTGGTTAGGCTTAGCCTCCATCAAATCCAATTCAATTACATATTTGCCGTTTTGCCGTGGCTGGAAATTGGCTCCATTGTCTTTAGGCGCTGGGTGCGTGAAATTTATCGTTATGACCAGGCGGCGGCATTATGACCTCGCCTTTGTGACATTTGATTTCGGGGTGACAAAAGTCGCTGCCACGAATTATGGCCAGGAATGCAGCAAACTTGCCACACATTCACTTTACGAATGGGCCCAAAGTGTGCCTAGGCTGGGCCCCACACACCACACACGAGCCACGCCTCAGGCAACTGAGCTGAGGGAGAGATGGCTTGGGAGAGGGAAACAGTCTGAGCCAGAGAGCTGGAAGAGTTCTATGTTTTGGGGGGAGTACTGCCTCATCTGCAGCTCTCGCTCACAGGTGTTACCTCAGCCTAATCTCAAGTCCCAATGAGAGTAGCTGAAATCAGTGCAGGAAATCAGCCAGACAAAGGCAGCTGAAGCCGAATAAAAGTCATTTCATTACGAGGCTCAGGCTCCGACGGAGCGAGTGCAATTCAAAATTGAATTCGGAATCTGAAACACACATCTTGATGAGATCATTATCGTCGCAACAACGACAGGCCAATTACATTAATTAATTATTAAGGGAACGCAGCTGGAGCTGGAGCTGGAGCTGGAGCGGGATAAGCAGCAGAAGGAGGACGGGGAGGACGGGGAGGAGCAGGCGAAGCAGCTTGAACGAGTGTCACGTACAAAGCGCCGCTGTGTTTCCCAGGCGCAGACGCAAGGAGCTGCAATCCGTTGCCTCCGATATCAAGGAATGCAATCAGCGATCAGAGCGAAATCGAACAAGCCACAGCTACGGCTCAGATTCGGGCTCGGGCTGAGTCGAGGCTCAGCTCGTTTTCGCTGGGGGCGTTTTTGGCAGCGCTGACTAAGCAAGTGAAGTGCAGCAGGCGGCCCCCAAAGATCGATCGCCAGCCAGCCAGCCAGCCAGCCTGACCATTGCCTCTTATGATTTGCAAATTTTCAAATATGCATCTCCTGCTGGTGCCGGAGCTGCCGCTGCTGCCGCCTGGGTTAGGTGTGCAATGATTAATTGCTGCCGGCACACGCAATCCTGCAGCTTGCGTGCTTCGCAGCTCGGACGGTCTGGGCAGCCGCTGAATAATGATCTCTAGAATGTCTTGTTTCAAAAAAGCTAATAAGATCATTTATAACACAGTTAGTTCGGCTTGTGTGCGAGCCGGGCCAGATCTGGTTGTCGGCAATGGCCACTTCCTGCGCCATCAGTGCCAGCCATTTATTATAGACCCTTAACACAGGATTATCGATCGGGGAGGGGGGACGCTGGCCTAATAAAAATGCCAGAGCTCAATTAATCGGCAGCTCGGCGTGATCACGAATCATTGAGCAAACGATCGATAGTCGAGCTCAGCGAGCGCCCACTGTGAGTGACGTCAGCAGCAACTTTGTCTATTTCAGCAGGATGCGAGCAGTTGCGTGCGGCTAAGTAGGACACGCTGACAGCCGATTGCGCTGGCTACCAAGAGGCCAGGATGTGCGTGGCACAGTCCGGCAGTCCGGCAATCTGACAATCCGACAAAGTCTACGTCTCAGTCAATTAAACTGCCAACACTTGTTAACAAGCTGCAATCAGGGACACGCCCCAAGCGCCTGCCCGGCCGCAGCCAAAAACGAATTATCACAGTTCCAGCTGCCCCTGCCCCTGCCCCTGCCCCTCGCCTTTTGATCCTGGCCACAAAACCGTTTTCGACGGGGCGTGCACCGGGCAGTTATTTCGAAAGCGCCTTTTTCGGCTGCTGCCAACATTATTGCATTTGTTTGTTGTTCTTTCTCACACTGAGGCCGTCAGCCGCCCTTCTGCGTCTGCCTTGCTTCTCGCTTCGTATTTTTTATTTATTTGCGAAAGCCAATTTAAGCCTGGGCCCAAAAACTTTTGTTTCGCATTGAATTTCAATTTGTGTTTCCGCATAAAAATGCGCTTCGTATTTATTTTTGTGGGTTACACTCGCATCTCGGCGCAGATCTTTTATCGCTGATACAGAGTTGACTCCGCAGCCCGCACCCGAAATTGCGCCTGCCAGCGCAGGTCACTCCTCCTGGTGGCTGGTGGTGCTGTGGCTGCAGGCTCCTGGGGGGCGTGGGCGTGCAATCGGGCCACGCCTTCAGTTGTCGTTGTTGCCGTTGTCGTTTGCTGTTTTACAATTGTTTGTTTTGCTGTTTGTTAAACACCTTCCTCTACACGTTCGCATCGAGTCGCCTCTGTTTGCCGATGCCCGTGCCCGTGCCCGTGCCTGTGCCTGTGCCTTTGCCTGTGCCTCGCACACATCCTTTGTCATGTTCGGCTGCTAAGATTTAAGGCCCTGCTTAGCCCCTGGGCATCAGCAGCCGGTGACCTCGACGTCGCGCTCTTTCTCCATCTTCTGGCAGCGTCCACATCGCGCTTTCTTGGGGCATCTTCACTAGATTTCAAAAGGAGCACTCTGGCACTGCCCTTTGATGTTGCCTGTTTGCCAGCCAGCCGAAGACGTTGGCTTGCTTCGCATAACTTTGCTTGTTAACAATTGCATTGTACAACAGCAACAACTACAACAAGCACAGCGAACGATCCTCTCAATCCGAACCGGCTCTTGCCATTTTTAGGTATCAACAGTCGTCGGCACCCCAATGGCCCTGGTCAGGACACAATGGACACTCTTTGGAAATAGGTGGCTTGATTTATTTGTCTGCAAATTCGCTTTCTCAAAAGGCATTTGGAGCCTTACGTTTTGGCTCGAGCAACTACTTAAGGCACAACTTCCTACGAGCCTCGCCAGTTGTCAAAACACATTCGCTGAGCTGTTCCAGATTTGGTGTACGAGTGTGTGTGTGTGTGTGTGCGAGTGTGTGTGAAGCTTTGAATATGACGAAGCATCGCTGAATGGCGCATTTATCAAACAAATGCCTTGCATTTTCAGCATGGGAATGTGAAGTGAAGACTTAGCAGCTTTTTTAGCTTTTTTCAGCTTTTTTTTTTGTGCTTGGCAGCGCTGCACGTCTTACATATTGGCAAAGTTCCCATAGTTAGAAATCCTTAAGCAATTAGATTTTGGGCTTATATTTTGCATCCTTGAGTTGGCCCGGCTTGAATGCTATCTGCCTCATCAGCTGAGGCTGCGTTTAACAAGCTTCTGTGAAATCGATCCGAGGCCTGTTCTGCTGATGCGATTGCTCCGATTACACACACACACACACACACACACACACTGGGATACCCTTCACTTGGCTCCCCTGCTACATGCTTGACTAGAAAACTAAAATGTTCGCTGGGTTGTTGTTGTTGTTGTTTTTTCGTTTATTTATACTCGTTCATGGCTGAGCGGTTGCCAGCAATTCCTTAAGATTGTCACACTGACAAGCCCCCTTGTATCGATGCTCATAGTTCAGCCTCGTAGGCCAACTCAAGGCGTTCTACTTAAATCACAAGCAGAGAACGTGCAAGAAACCCTTGTGCAGCGAGCAAGTGTTCGAAATTCCATTAAAGAACATTTACAAATTTGGCAAAGATCAGCAAAACCACCAGCTGAACAGCGGGCAAAAAGTGCCATCCATGCTAAACAATATATATATATATATATAGATGAATAAGACCTGGCTATATCTAGCGACACCTTCGATGGGGGCTAAGAGGCAAACGAAAACCAATTGCCGCAGAAAGACCTTGAGATCTCTTAAGCCAAGACAAATAATAACAAAACAGCAGCAACAACTGCAACAATGCCGCCCCGGCAACAGCAACAACAAGGATAAGCTGAGGCACTTTTGTCTCCAACAGCGTTTTCCCTAACAACCGAGGTGATAAATAAAATTCTTTATATGCAATCTTTTAATGCAATTTACAATAAAATCAACATGGAGTTTAGTCTCTGGCGGCTGTTGGGCAGCAGCTTCTTCCTTTGGCTGCTCTGGCTGGCTAAATAACAAGGGGGCACAGCTTGATTTGACATTAGCACAATCCCACAGATCACCTTCCCAAAATGGTTTTCGCCGCTGCTGCTGCCAGTTGCTGGGCCTGAACTTTTGGCGAACAGTGTACAGCGGAAATGGAGGCACAGAGCGCGCGATGATCATTGCGACCAGGCAATAAATACACCATAGAAATGATGTACGGAAAATGATCGCAGCTCTAACTCTCTAGCCAGCCCAGCCAGCCAGCCAGCCAGCCAGCCAGACAGCCAACCAGCCAGCCACGAGAGCCCAGACCCACAACTCTCCGGCAGCAGCAGCTCAACGGGGGTGCTTCAATGCTGGCAAGACGCTGACGCACAGTGGCTACAAAGCTATTTACATATGCATGAAATTTAGCTGCTATGGGGCATTTATTGAAGGTTGATTGGAATTTTAGATTTAATGTTAAAAGAGTGTGTGGGAGGTAGGTGGAAGGGGTATTACCTAAGACTTCTATAATATATTCATTTTTGTGATATTTATTTATTGTTTTAAGATTTTTAAGATATTTTTAAGATGTTTTAACTATAATATTATATACATATTATCTAGTTATCAATTATTATATAAATACTCATTGGAATCAAGCATCGTCTGTTGAAATATACCAATCAACTGCCTTCTCGTGCTCTTTTATGGCTTGCTCTTGAGAATTTCTTTAAGTTGATGATTTCTCGTGCATTAAAAAAGATTTTTCAAATATTTAAAAGAGGTTTTAAAGTTAAGAAGTATTACTTGGGGATGCTCAAAAGGTTTATTTGGAATAAAATGTTTGTCTTGATCTAAGAGAAGCTCAATGTGGCCAAAGGAAACTTGTTTAGTGCTTTAATGTTAAATATTATTATTTAATATTAAATAAATTTTATATTGTGAAATATTTGCTTATGTAAATTTTCTATATATATATTTTATATTAAATAAATTTTATATAAAATAATTTTCTCTATATATTTTATATTTTTATCATATAAATTCAATATATGATAAACTTATTTTCAATATATATTTTATTTTATATAAATTCTATATATATTTAACATTTTATAAATTATATATATAATATTTTTCAACATCTATTTTTGATTCCATAGAACTTGTTTGTGGATCCCCAACAATTATCTCTTCAATTCCTTATTTTCATCCCATATTCCTCTGTCTTGCCCCACGGTGCCCGCTTAGAATCAAGCAGCTGCCTAGATGCGGATGCTTGGGGCAGCCGCTGCTGCTCGTTTGGGCTACTACTGCGGCTGCTTCTGCTGCTGTGGTTGTGGCTGCCGCTGCTGCTGCTGCCGCTGCTGCTGCTGTGGAGGCATTATTAATGATAAATGTGGCTTGCACTCATGATAAATACAGAGAATCGTTGAAAGGTATAAATCAATAATAGAGAAGTTTGTTTTGCAGTTAGGCGCAGGATGGAGCCGTGATTTGGCCAGCCGCAAGGCAGCCGGCAGCCGGCAGCCGACAGCCAACAGCCGGACAGACCGCCAGCCAGACAATGAGTATGCCAAAACATAATTCAAGCCAAAAGGTAGGGGAGGTAGGGGGCGGTCCGTTGACTAATTAAACGTGGCAATTACAAGCGAATAGAACAGAGACATAAGGCGACGGAGCGATTATCAATAACAATTAGCCGACACCTGCGACAGGCTGCCACCGTCGGTGGCGTCCACTCGCCTGTCCAATTGACGTTGTCCTCATCGTGCATTTGAATGCACGAGTTACGCATCCATCAAATGTCAATTGTTTGTCTCTGGGTGCTCCACCTTCGAGGAGACGCGCGGACTGCGGCGCGCTTTGCCAGTTCTCATAAATCATTCGAAGGCTCAGCGACGTCTCGTGGCTGTCAGTCTGGAGCTGGGGGCTGGCAGCAGGCGGAGGCAGCAGGCAGAAGCTGCAATTGCTTTGATGCCCATCCATGGCATTGAACTTGTCTAGCGCTGAGTGTCAGCCGGTTTGCCAGGCCGCGGAAAGTATTTGAGTTAGTGCTAAAAAGATTCCATTGCCTGAGCATTGAGTTGAGATATGTTCATATCGGAAATGGGAAGAGAGCGAGGTCCGAGTCGTAAATGGGAATTAGTTCAACTTTGTGCATTTAATTTAGCTGTTGAGGAGTTTTTAATGGCGCCATTTATGCATTTATAAGCCTGCCCCACCTTTGGCCAGCTGCTCACCTGTGGTTTGAGCCACGCCAACTAGCAACTTTGCACATTAGACCAGATGAGACGAGGCGAGGCGGGGCGAGCGCTTCGCATTGAATATTCTATGGAGGAGTCGGCAAACTTTGCATAGCCGGGAACAGGTGCACTCCAGCTAGCTGGCTCCCAGTGGACGCCTACGCGACTCGCCAGAGCGCAGCTGAGTCATGGCGTGTGGCTGACCAAGCCAATGACCTACAAGGATTCGTTAGTTGCAGCTTTTTGGATCTGCATCTTCGGTTTTTATTTCAATTTGTGAGCCACGGCTCACTTTCTTCTTGGGGCCAACAGAATTGCGACCCACATAAATCATTCACAATTAGACGCGGCAGCAACTGCAACGGCAGCAGCAGCAGCAGCAGCAGCAGCATCAGCGGTCACGGCTCTAACACCTGACCGAGTTGCCGCTTGCTAGTCCAATTGGACTCAACTCAACTCAACTCAAGCAAATGCTCAGAGCAAGCAAGCGACTGGCGGCTGCTTGAGTGTTCCAATGCCCAAACGTTCCGCTGCTGCTCGCAACATGTTCGAGTTGCGTGTTGGCTCTAGCTGTAGAGGCCCAACAGCTAGCTATGGACAAGCATCGGGCATTGAGTGGCCGGTGAAGTGAAGCGTCGACGCCGCAGTCGCGGCTCGAACTCGCAACTTGTTCTGTTCACTCTGAATCGTCGAGGCGTGCGGTACTGAAAGCCGGACAATATAATACGAATTAAAGCAATTTTTATAACCGGTTCGGAGCGTAGCGAGCCGCGTACAACAATAACAACAGCAACAACAACATAAATAAATAAATAACAACAGTGATTAGCTGTATATTGAAAGCCTTTGAAGTGCTCAGCTCGTGAGTGTGTGTTGATACCCTGTAATTCCTGTAGAGTTGTTTGTGATCCATTGCCGATCGCAGTGCTTGTGCCGAAATTCGCGTTAATTGAGCTGTAAGTGCTGATTTGTTATACAAATTTGCATCGCTTGCAACGGAGCCGCGTTGCAAGTTGGCTGGCCGCATAAACAAATCTGGCTGCGCGTCTTGGTTCACTGATTTAATGCCACAAACAGATTGCAGATTGTAGCCGTCGCCGACGCTGCTGCCCCGCCCCGCCTCTCTCTCTGCTCCGCCCCACAGCCCCCCTGCTCCCGTCTATCCTGCTTGCAACATTGCAACCTGCTTGGAAGCTTGTTTCTGCGGAAGAGCCAAAGCCACAAGCCCGAGCGCCAGGTGAGCAGCGACTCACAGAGTCAGATCCGGCAAAAAAAAGAAGAAAATATACAAAAAAAAAAAAAAAAACAGCCGACGAAGACGTCGTCCAAACATTTTGCCATTGAGCAAAAGAATTTCTTTAAAACAACAACAACAACAACGCGCAAAGATTTACAACGCGGACCAAGCAAAAAGTGTAAAGCAAGCAAAGCAGCAAAAAATTAGCGCATACTGGAAGTGCATCTATATACGTGAGTGTGAGTGTGTGTGTGTGTGTGTGTGTACAGGTGTAAGTGCATCGGTGTGTGTGTCTTTGCCAAGTGCTGGCACAAAAAAGTTGTTTAACTAACCAAAAGAAAAAGTTTGAAAAGTGTCAACCTAAGCGGCGCGGCCAATAACCTAACGACAACCAACAACAACCAACAACCAACAAACAACAACAACAGCTAGGCATGCAATGGCGACCCCTTGTACGGGCCAGGCTGCGGTTTAATTACCGTTATCCTTGCAAACACTGAGCCCAGAGTCTTGGGAGCAAAAGAAAGCAAGAAAGGACGAATCAACGCGTCGGCAGGTGAACATTCCAATTGGCTTAAATAAACAGCAACACACACACGGGGCAAACGGTCTAATTGGCAACGCCTGACAGCCAACAGAGGAAGAGCGGCCACAACCAGAGCAACAACTAGGTAAGTCTTATAGACTAGCGCTGCAAGTACTGTTATTAAAAGTGCAGCCAAGTTTGTGGAGGGGGTGGGGGGTGCTATAAATAGATGGAGGAGTAGCATATCGGGCATATTATTATGATGAGAACTTTGCTGGTAGTTAGTAGAGGGAAGTTAGTTAACTTATGGGCATGTTTCAGTTAATATCAGTTCAAGATATCGTATAATAACTTAGGAAGTGCATAGCAGAAGTCGCCGAAAGGTATATCTATATTGATATAGGTATATATATGATATATAGATATATATATAATATGAAAATATAATATAATATAAAGTATTAATATAAATAATGTATATGCCCATACAGTTCCAGATTATCTTGAAAATATATTATAATAAAATATATTTATTTAGTTATAGTTTGATAGTTATTGGATCTTTTCTTATATAAAAAAGAATTAAATATTTAAAATTTCTAATACTCACATATTTCTTTCTACTGAAGTAGTTATCCACTCATTTTTATCTATTTCAACAAAATTCCTAATTCTTTAATTATTTCCCTATTTTTTTTATATATCTCAAAAAGTCTTTAGTCAAAGTTAATTAACATTCCCTCAAACCCACGAAACTCAGCAATTGTTAACCCTTATTATGCCACGCCCTGCCCTGCTCAGTTTAAACAGCCCCGTCTTCATTTAGATTCCTGGCTTAATTTCTTTTTAAAGAGTTTCCATCAAACTCGCCGCAGGATGCCAACGAGCGGCAGGCAGAGTGAGTGAGTGAGTGAGAGGGCGCGTATTTTTGTATCTCAATCAATGCGCTGTCAGAGGCAGGCAGTCAGGCCGCCTTCATAACTAGGCGCTAAGTTGCAGCCTAGACATTTGCTTACCACAATTCGTTGCACGCTCCCATTAGGGCACGGAGATGGATCACGGATCGATGCAATGCATTTAGCGTAACATTTGCGATTATGCACAGCAATAAGCAAGCGAGCAGAAGTTGGGGCTTGTTAGAGAGAGACGAGAGAGAGAGAGAGAGAGAGAGAGAGAGAGAGTTCAGCTTTGATCTTTTGTGTTCTATGTTGCTCTCAGTTGCTGGCAGATGCTGCGGCGGCAGATGAAAGGCTGAACGACTGCGACTGGGCGAAGCTTTGACTGTGGCATTTCAAAGCCAATTCCAGGGAAGTCCACTTGAGAGCTAGAAAGAGAGACGCGACGAGACGAGAGCTATCGACTCGTTATGTGTCCATATGTGCACTTGGACTTGGACAATTGTCTGACAGGCCAAATGCAGACAGTTTGGCTGGGCTTACGGTCCGTCCCAGCTGTCCGTCCGTATCTCTCAATTCCATTAGACACTGCCTCTGTCTGGCTGAAAAGTGAATTTATGTGGCCCGGCTGCAACAATTGGTGCTGGAAAATGATGGCAATGACAAAGTGATTGCGCTTAGAAAGCGGCTGGAAAATTGGGCAGCCGCAGACAAGTGCAGCCAGCAGTCAAAGCTCAAGTTGAGAGTGGACAAGCCAGAAACCCCAACCAGATTCAATTCTCAATTCTCAATTGAAGTAAGCGAGAAAAAAGTGAAAAGCGCACAAAGCAGGCGCATCATTAATCATTAAGTTGTTGTTTTTACAAACGCACCTCAAATATATATATATATATATATATATATATATACCGACTATATATATGAGCTGTAGTTACCTAAATCGAGTCGAGCTGAAGAAGGTTCTCTCAACGGGCGCACGTTCCTGATTTGAATCTCATTCTGCGGCAGTATTTGGCTTTTGTAAATTGCTCATCGTCATGCTTTTATGATTTGGTATTTTACTGTTTTGGTATTTTTTTATGCACTCTTCTTCTTCTGCTTTATTGTATACACACATTCTGTTGTTGTTGTTGTACAGCATTCGATGCGCCCAACTTGATAAGCAACAGCAACGCGCTCCGCAGCATTGCTGAGTTATTGTTATACCTTTTATTTATGTATGTGCCAGTGTGTGTGTGTGTGTGTGTAGGTGTGTCCAAAGCCCAGCCCTTGGCGCAGGCCTCCAAAAAGTTCTTTATTTTGTGAGTGCCAGCGCGATATCAAAATGTAAAATGTCTCGCATAACAAAGTTTTTGGTTTAAGCATTTAACTAAAGTCTGACAGTTATTGAATACCCTGCAATGTCTGAGAGTCGGAGCTGTTCTTTTGATATATGACCTGGAACAGCAGAGAGTCTGGGGAGAGCTGCAGCTGGAGCGACAGCTTGAAGAGCGCGGCGTCCGAGCTTCAAGAATATTTGATGTATTAAGAGCAAAGTTTGCTCAGGAAACTCTTTGGCTAGACGCAGCTTTGCTTTAACTATTTTCATTTATTTAATTTTGTATTATATATTTATTTGTTTCTTTATTTAAAATTAATTGCTTTTAATCTTGTTTTTATTTACTTAATTTTATTATTATTATTTTTTTTATTATTAATTTCACATTTTCATATTATTTTATTATATATTTGTTATTAATTTCATATTTTCATATTATTTTATTCTCTATACTTCATCATTTTTTTTTTATTCAATCCCTTTTTTATTTATTTAATTTTTTTTATGGTCTAATGATTTTATTAACTTATTTTTTACCACATTTTTTCATATTTTATTTTAATTTTATTTATATATATTAAATTTTTTCTTAATGAATTTTTTGTTTATTATTATTTTATTTTTATGTACTATATTTAAAACTCAAATCTTGTTATCCATCTGAAGAAACTCTTTAGCTATGCTTTGCTTTAATTTAATTTATTTTATTTATTTAATTTTTTCTTCGTTTATTTTATTCTTCATTTTATTTATTTTATTTTATTATTATTTTGATTTATACAATTTTTTTCAATTTTATTCTAATTTTTGTTAATTTTATTTTTTATTATTTTATTTTATTTAATTTTTATTTATTTTCTTCTTCTCGCATCTTATTATCCTGCTTGAAGGGTATTAAATTTGTGAGCTGTCGACACAGCAACTGCAGCTCATCAAAATTTTTATTGTAGTTACATCAAATTGAAGTACGACTCCAGCTCTTCTTCAGGTCTCTCCCTCTTCCGCTGCCACTCCTCTGCCGCCCTCTCCCTATCATTGTCTGACTGTTTCACAACAAAATACAATAATTTCACTTGGCGTACAGTTTATTATATAATTTTTGTCCCTTTTTGACTTTTATCTTACGTTTATTATGCCCCATGGAATTTGCGGATTTCCAAGGGCTACAGCTCCCGCTGCTGCTGCTGCTGCTGCTGCTGGAGGTCAATGTCTCTTACCGCCAAGATGTGGTAAGACATAGCATATACCCCCGCCTGCCGCCTTCAATGCTGCCTAGAGTTGTAATAACTTTTGCCCAAGTTTTGTTGTACATTTTGTTAGCCCTGTGGACGACTCGCCCTGCCCCTTGCCCCTTGCCCCCTCCTGCGTCCGCATCTCCCCACTGCTAAAGTGCTAAAATACTTTGACGCATTCTTTGCACTTCTTTCCCGTAGCAGCAGCTGTCCAAATGCCAAACTGTGAATACACACCTACACACGAGCCACCCACACACACACACACACACACACGCACGGTCTCTTGGCCAACCCTCGGCGAAACTGAAGAAAAAAACGTTGACTTGTAATAATCATAATCGTAAATTTGCAAAAAGCTGGCCGAGCTGCGTCCTTACACTGCGCGCAAGGTCCTTTGGGGCCATTTAGCATTCGGATGAAGCTGAAGATGCTGCGCCCGTGCCTTGTCTGTGCGGGCGTGGGTGTGGGCGTGGGCGTGTGGCACGTTGTAGGCGTCATCATCATCATTTTGGCGCCTCCTACGGCTTGCTCGTTGGCCGCATAACAAGTGCGTACTGCCACGCCCATCAAAATACTTAGCCAGCGCCATTAAAAATCGCCCAGCAGAGAGAGAAGTTGCCAAAATTCATAGTGAATGCAAGGAAACTCGGTCTGGGGCTCGGTTTAGCCGCTGCCTGAATCGAGTTTTTGTTAATAAGTTAAATAAATAATTTATGCGGCTCGAATCATTTTGGCCAGTGAGTTTGTGGCTTAAACTGTTTCGGTTTATATTAAAACTGTTGCAGCTGATGTTCCGTTGGCTCAACAATGTTTGCCTTGGCTAGAAATTAATTCTTACTCTGCTCCCTGCCACGCCTTGGCGAGGCATTTAAAAAGTTTCCCAAACTTCATTTGGAAGTTTTATTACCAGCTCAGGCTGGCTGTGGGGCGGGGGCCTGCTCCACGCACTGAAATTTGCTCTATTAAAATGCCAAGGCGGCTATATGGCAGCCTGGCGAAAAGGCTTCAACGTGCAGCAGATGCCACTATCAATGCAGGTTGCTTTGCCCATGTTGCCAGCAGCCTGGCTGCCAGTTGTTCCTCCTTTCTGTTCAAACATGGCCTTATCCTGGCTGGCTGGCTGGCTGGCTGGCTGTCTGTCGGCTTAGCAGTTATGTTCCGCAGCAGCTGCATCCTCGTTGTCTCCGGCTAAGTCTTAGTTATGCGAGGCACTGGCATTTATCTTGTGATAATAGTTAGTTGTGCGTGGCGCACAGTGGCGCCGGCGAGAAGGGCTCCCGCCTGGCACACCCCAACATAATGAGCTATGTCTAGTGCCACCCCCTTTGACTACGCTCCTGCCCCGGCATATTGTAGCATATGCTGCCCTGGCGCCATTCTCTTTCTTTTCCCCAGCATATTATGCATCCGCAGCGAGTCACACACAATGTGGCTGCCACAGAGCGCCCCAATCTTGGCCCAGACATTCGCCTGCTGCAACTCTTTTGGCTAAAATGTTTATCTATCTAACTGTATGCAGTATAAACGCACACACAGCCAGCAACAACACCAACAACAACAATATATATATAGATCTGTTTTAAGTACAAATAGTGTGCTCCAAGTTCGGGCCACGTTCTGTTGTTGGCCCGTTTGAAATACTTTTGAGGTTTTCCTCTCTCCACACACGCGCCAACCATGCTATTGTTAAAGTTTAAGGCCGTGCGCGGGGGGCGTGGCTCTGGCAAATTTCATGAAAATTGTCCACAGCCAGGAAAAGTTTTCCACTTCTTCTGCGTTTTTTGTTGTTAGTTTTCCTCAGACGAAAGCGTTATTTTATTGAATTCCTTTTTTTCCTCTGACAAAACTGTTGGCACAAAGTTTTCCATTTCATTTTCCATTCTTGTCCATTTGCTTGTCTTTCGCCCCCCTCTCTTGTGTCCCTCTCTCATTTACTTTGTTGCTAGTTTTTAAGAACTTGCCTTAGTTTTTCTGGCTGCTCTCGGTTAGATTTTCCACCTTGCCCCTTTTTTCGGTGCACTTTTTTGTTGCATTAGGTGGCTGTTGAGGCGTAAAGTTCAATGGCGGGTTAAATGGACTTAATAACTTTTTAGAACTTTTCTCTGCTCTCTCTCTCTCTCTCTCTCTCTCTCTCTCTCTCTTTTTTATTATTATTATTTCGTTATTGTTGCCAGTGCTAAACGAAACTTCTGGCGTTGATCGTTCGCTCGGCAACAAAGTGAAAGTTTTTTTGTTGAACAGCTTAAAAGGAGATTGGCATTTGTGTTCCTGTGCAGCCAAAAAGGATAACAGGTTGAAATTTCCAGTTACATGCGCTTCATGTGGCTAACAAAGTTGCCTCTCAGATTTTTTTTGCCCAGTGAATTAAAGTAAATTAAATTTTCAATAACATTTTCAGGCTTTAAAGCAGGCTCTCTCTTAACTAAATATTTAATAAATATATATATATATAGCTTCACTTCTCCCTTGGCACGTTATGCTTCACTTCACTTTTACAATTTATTTAAAAATTCATTATATATATATATTTTTTTTACCTGTCCCGCTCAGCTTCTCTGTCACTTTTTTGCTACCTCCAAAATTTTCAAACCTTTAACACATTTTGCAAGTCATTCAGTAAACAACAAAAGGCATAAAAAAAAGTGCAAAACGTTCAGCGCGTGTCTAAAAATTAGTTTACCTCACGACAGGCCCTAGTGGACACCTACTCCGACTCCGACTCCGGCTCCGGCTGCCCGCCAACGTGTTCGCTTACAGAACTTGGCAGCAAAGAAATTTGTAGCCAGTTATGCAAAAAAGGCCAAAGAGTGAGAGGGAGAGAAAATAAATATATAAAAATAAAATAAAGAAAGAAAAACTGAAGCAAACTGCGGCCCGTGTCAACTTTTTTATGCTTTTGCCCAAAGGACATGGCAGCAATTTTTTCGAAGAGCGGACTGAGGCGGAGTCAGGGGCGGGCTGATTGGGGGAGGCACTAGGCGACAAGTTGTTAAGTAAGCAGCGACAACTCAAATAAAGGGCCGTTGGAGGGCTGTCTGCCGGGCGCCGAAAATGTCTGCCCTTTTCGTCTTTTTTCTGGTATAGTTTCTGGAGCGTAAAAAGTTGTGTGAGAAAGGAAAGAGAAGAGCAGAGCAGAAAGCGAGCACGGGGCGGAGGTGTGAAAAAGGTGCCTATTTGGCTGGACAAAAGGCCAGAGCTTGTGAGTATTTGCAGCTCTTTGCCGCTGAGATTTTTCTTGTTTCGCTTTTTGTTTTATGACAATGCAAACAAAACAACAGAGCCGAGTGAGAAAAGCAAGCGCCGCAGTGCGAGAGAATCGCCAGGGCAGAAGAAGCAGCAGCAGCGGCAGCAGCAACTGCGGAATGTCATTGTATATGCATATTAAAATTTGCTTATGCCAAAGGCGGGCAGGCGGCAGCTGGTGCAGGATGGAGTCGAAGACGTGGAAGTGGAATTGAGCTGAGGCTGAGCGGAGCTGAGCTGAGCTGGGGAGGGCTGTTGTCTCTGTGGCTCTCTACCTGCAGTTTGTCTTAGGCGGCTTTGTTTGGTTTCCGCTTCACACTTCACTTAAATAGTGGAGTGTAGGGCGGAGAGGGGGGCGGGGCAGCGCTGCGGTTTATGTGACATGCGGGCGACGCGACACTCGCTGGCAGGTGAGTGGCAAGGCAAGGCAAGGCAAGGCAAGGCTGGCCGAGGCGTGGCAAGCACAGAAGTCATACAACAGACGCAACACACAGCACAAAAGGCACAGGCAACAGCAACAACAACAACAACTTGTCATACAAAACGGCTGGCGACAATCAATGGAATTTATTTGGCCCGAAAGACCGCGAGGCAGAGCCAGCAGCAGAAACTGAGCCTGAGTCCAAAAAAAGCGAAGCCCGCAACCCTCAGCTAGCGTTTGGCCCAGTGTGTGTGTGTGTGTGTGTGTGTGTGTGTGTGTGTGTTTGTACTTAAACATTTTTAACGCCATTTGATGCCTTTTCACACATCGAAAAACAAACAGACAAACTCAAGAAACACTTAGTCCGGGCAGCCCCTTCGACATTTCCTACCGCATCGTCTTGTGTTTTGTGTGGGTGTGTGTGTGTGTGTGTGTGTCTTGGTATCCTTGAGTTAATTCCTGCACACACTCACATTTGATCCTGCCAGCAAGTCGCTTAATGCTTTCTGTGGTTTTGTGTTTACACTAAACGGAATAGCAAAACCCCAAAATCCAAGTCCAAACCAAGGCAAGCCACGCCCCGTCCCTTCCACTGCCCCTGCCCCTGTCCCAGACCAAGCTACTGTATTGAATTTCACGCATCATTTGCCAAAGGCTGCTTTTTGGCTTTGGCACTTCAGCTCGGACTCCGACTCCGACTCCGACTCCGGCTCGGACCTGCCAGCGTGTCCTATGGCACGCCTGCAACTTTGCGACTTTGCGGCTTAGGCGCTGGAGCCCCAAAATGCTTGTTTAAAATTAAAACAAATAGACACACGTCTGAGAGTGTGGGTGGGTGTGTGTGTGCGTCGAGTAGGCGGGGCTGTGGTTAGGTGTTGGCATTTAATTTCAGACAGGTGCAAACAGTGAAAGGCAAGCGCCGAGCGGTGGGAGGGGAGGAAATGCTATATGCTTTGCATATTTGAAAATTCGTTTAGGGTTCCGAATTTGCGGTTGCCGAAAATAAAGTGGAAATGCTTGGAAAATGCTTGGGAAATGCGAAAGGCAATATATAACGAAGCCAGGCCGACTGCGAATCAGGTGTGTTGGGCTGCCGCTAGCAAATGGAATAGTCGTAAAAGTGTTGAGCAAAGTTGCTGTTGCCCCAAATTTGAATAATCATAAAAGAGAGTGGATCAAGTTGAGGATATCTGCCGAACGTATATGCGCAGCAAATGGCAGAGTCGTAAAGAAGTATTAAAATGATTAAAAGTTCTTATACTTAATGGGTATAAGGAATGGAAGCTGCTGATGATGGAGTATCTAATAGGTAGAGTATCTAACAGAGTTGACTAGGTCTAAGTCTAGGGTGTCTGCTAGTCAGAGATGCGCAGGAAATGGAAGCGTCTTAATGGAGTATGAGAAAGTTGTTATTCTCAATGCGAATACATAATTAAAGCAGTTCTGAAGCATGCTGGCTGATGGTAGGGTTCAGGGTGTCTGAGAGGGTGCCTGATCTTAGAGTATCTGCTAGTCGTATACGCCCAGTTCTTGTTCATAATGTCTATACGCAATGGAAGCAGCCGTCATGCAGCTTATCTATTGCACATTACTGGGTATCTGTTAAGTGTGGTATTTGTTATAGGGTATCTGCTAGTCTTATATCACTCTTTTTTGTTTTTTTTTTTCGTTTTTGTCTCTGTTACAAACCCCAAAAACCGCAAACGAACATTTTGTAATTAACGTAACGCAAAGCGACGCATATATATATGAACAGACTATATATATATATATATATATATATATATATATATATATATATTGGGAATTTATATATATATATAGTTGGCCATTTGTTGGTTTTTGTCTACCGAACTTTTCCCAATGCTGATTAATGTAGATTGCCAGCCAAATGTGTGCACGTTAGCATTAAAAATTTTTCAACTTTTATTAGACCAATTAAATTGCGGTTGCACGTGAACACAGAACAGACTTTTATTTACAATACATATATATATATATATATATATATATATATATATATATATATATATATATATATATATTATATATCTGTATATACTCCTTTTTTTGTTAGTAAATTTATTTGGTATTTAATGTGCCGTAATTTTCGGTCAACAATGGGACAATCCCCTGGCAAGTGTGGAGCTATTAAGCCATGAAGATATAAAGTAGAGTTGGGGGCGTATGGGCGTGGCAGTGGGTACTGCTCAACTAATTAGCCATCATCATCAGCGGCGGCGGCTCCGCTCTACACATCAGACACACAAACAGTTAACTGCAGTCGGTCGCAGTCCAACCGCAGGTACGCGATGATCAGCTCGCGGGCAGGTGAGGCAGCGTTAGTAACTAAATTAGCGGCTGGCCAGAGCAACAAATACTTGACGTGGCGATTGCTACGTTTTGCTTTTCTTTTTCGGGTTGCTTCATTGTTTTCTCTTCTTCTTCTTCCCATTCTGTTCTCCTTCTTTTGGCTGCTATTTGTTTCCGAATGCAACCACAAATTATTGAGCCGCCGAGTGTTTTAGTGGTTGGCTCTTCGCCTGGGCTCCCTTTCCAGTTGCAGTCGGCTGGCTGGCTGGCTGGCTGGCTGGCTGGCTAATACAGACATCTTTTCGGTTCCAGAGAGTGGCGCACTTTTAGATAAAAGGTTTTTCATGTCGTCTCCATTTCAAATTCATTCTCACAGCAAAAAGCATCTAAAAGTCGACCCAGACGCTGGCAGCAGTAGCTGCTGTGTGGTAGTCGTAGCTCTTTCTCCTAACGCTCTCGTCACTCGTGAAAACTTTTAGTGGAAACCGTTGGACAGCAAATTATGCATGCAGTGTGGAGAGCAAGAACTCTTAAAAGCCCACAGCTTATTAATGTTTGTCCAAAATTTAAGTGTCTGCTGGCAGTTGCCCTCGCCCCGGACGGCTACCTCAACTGCGTTGCTTGTGTGATTTAAGTTGGCTAAAATGATTTCGTCTGTCATTAATCTAACCAAACCCAACGTCAAAAGCGAGTTATTAGCGTGCGGGTCCCCCAAACACGTTTCCACTGCCCAGTTGTTAGCCAGACAGAATCGCTGCAGGCCTTATTGCCGCCTTATTGCTATCTGCGCGCTGTCCGCTGTCTACTGAAGAAGCTCTTAAACGTGACGCCGACTGCCGAAATGACAACAAATTAGACAGTTAATGTTAACAATCTTTTATGATATTTACGTTTCGGGAAAATTGTTTATGTTGATTCATCAGCAGCAGACGACAGGAATGCGTGGCTGGGAGAGAGCTTTGGAAAGTTATTTTCTTAGAGCTAATAAACTATGTTATGGGAAAACCTTGAGTGGGCTGAGAGCCAAAGACTTCTCAGATCTGGCAAATTTCAAGTATTTGCCCTCGATTTATTTGCGCCGTTATTTAATGTATCATTTTTTTCCATCCGCTCCGTTTTGGCCATTTTAAAGTGGAGCATTGGCTGGGCCATCAATCATTTTAGCCGGAAAACAGTCCAACGCGCTTAGCTTCAGCCGCTCAGCTGTCGACTCGAATGCGTATCAGCCGTATCACATGGCTGGCTGCCTGCCCGCCTGCCACGCCCTCGCAGCATGTCAACAATACAAATGATGGGCGCGTCTGCGTAGTGGGGGCGTGGCAGGGCAGCAGCAGCAGCACCAGCTAACTGTAATAGAGATAAATTCGCGTCATTTTTTGTCGTTGTTGCGATAAAAAAATAAAAAGAGAAGAAAAAGCGAGCCAAATCATTGGAGTTTGGGGAGTCTGCTCCCCGCTCCCCCCAGCTCTGTGCCCAATCAGCGCACCGCCGAGAATGTCATTTGGCGGCCACTTTAATGATGCGCTGACACAAGGTGTTTGCCAACAGCTGCTGCGCATCAGCCAGAGGAGGCGGGGCCGCCCTATCTAGGTCTGGCGTGGCATTAGCGTGCCGGCCTGGCCATGACCATCAAATGTTTGCTCCACTGCGCACCACCGCCAGCATCCAGTGCAATCCACCCGCTACGTGCGATTATTATCATCAATTTTCTGGCGAGCAGTTGAGTGATGATTGTGCTGCGCTCCTGCCATGGCTGCTGCTGTTGTTGTGGGTGGCAACACTACACTGCAGATAAGAGGAAAACAACTCCGAAGCCAACTTCAGTTGGACTACAATTTGAACTGGCAAAGTCCAACTCAGGCGACTCGAAAGCGTTAAAACGAACTCAAGTGGAAAACAATCTAATTTGCTAAAATTCCTTCCGCTTAAGCTTAGCTCCAGTCGTCTCTCCCCTCTACCCCATCCCAACTCTATAGATATTTGTCTCCTTCTGTCTTGCGCTGCCTTCTCAACTCAATTAAAGTTGATGGCAATTTTGCTCATCGTCATCATTGTTGTTGCTGTTTGCTGTTAGCCAATATTGTTGACTGCTTTGGGTTTATTTAGTTGGCTTTTGCTTGTTTTACGAGCTTAAAAAGCGCCTGCACAGCCCCAGCAAATATATTTAGATAAATTTATTTGCCTATAATTTAATTGAAGTCAGTCGGCTGAAGTTTTTATGGCTATGATCAATGGCCCAGACTGGATTGGCCTTAAGAGTTTGCTAGCTTTAACTATATGTTAGTTTTAGTCAGTTTAATATGAGTTTAATAAGTTTGTTTCTCTGGATTATTCATAATTTCCACAGGCAGTCTTAAGTGGCTAATTAGATCCTTTGCCTGGATAGCGTTTGACCATATTTCTGGCCATTTCCTTGGCTTGCACACGCTTGGCCAATTTCTCTGTTAGCTGACCTTTTGGCGAACTCCGTTAATCTATTGTTTTGGCAGCCAAGCAGGCCGCACGATGACACAGCGCCGCGTGCCCCTTGCCGCCTTCCCTGCGAGCTCCTATTATCACTTTTTGCCTGACATAACAAAATACACGAAGACTTGATATATGGCTGCGTGCACATGTGGGCCGTATGTATGTGGACTGCTTTTGGGCAGTCGGCCATTAATGTCATGGAAAAATATTTTGCTTGCGATTGGAAATTGTTTGTCTTTTGTCTTTCGGGCCCGGCCCAGCTTGACATTGTGTTATCCTTGTTGACCCCTGGCCAGTTGACCAGTTGACCAGTTGACCAGTTGACCAGTGGTCGGTGGTCAGTTCTTTGGCCTCTGGTTTATGACTTCACGCTCTCCTTGATATATGAGGCATTTGCATGTGCTATAAATTATGCTCGGCCGAGCTTGGCTTTTGCTCATTTAATATTCATAAATTTAGACGCAAAAGCCAAGTTAGAAGAAAACAACGTGAGTGAGTGTGCGAGTGTGTGCTGTTGTTATATGGCAGACTAATTTCGACTGCAGAATTGTCATTTGTTTCCACACACACACACACACACTCCCTACTTTAATCCACATAAGCCGCCCCCTCCACTTGCCTGCTAATTGTTTTATGTGCCAAGATTTGTGTCGACTGTCGTGTTGGCTGCTAGGGGCGGGCGGCGGACTGGGTGGAGGTGGCTACGCCTTAGACGCCCTAAACATGTTTGCTTGCCAGCCACGCCCACGCCCATAGAGGGGCAGATAGCCTTGTTTTCACTTGCTTTTCGATTAGAGCTGCTGCGTGGCAGGCTCCCAGCTAACAACGTGGAATTAATTCGTTTTATGTTTCCTGTTCCAATAGCTGCGAATGTATTTATGTATCTGTATCTCATGGATGCTGCTGCTGGCTGCTGGCTGCTGCGGCTGCTGCTTACGCCTACATATTGATTTTCGTATTTATCTTGCGCTTTCTGCTGCTTTTCATTACTTTGCGCTGATGATTTCTATTGGCTTTGGACCTTTGCTGAGGCCCTGGACCCGAAACCGACTCCGAATCCTGCTGCCCGCGACTTTGTGAGCTTCCAGCGCCTGCAGCGCTGTCTTTGTGCGTGGCTGAACTGCTCTCTGTCTCAGTCTCTGCCTCTTTCTATCTCTTCCCAGCCATTGTGCAGGAAAAATGATTGCAAGCAAAGTGCCTAGGCAAAAGGTGAGCCCCAGCACCTGAAGCAGGGCCGGAGCCACAGCCAGAGCCCTTTCCAGCGCGCTCTGTGTGCTGGCTGCGTGTGTGGCCCGCGGCTGGCTGGCAAATCTATCAACTCCGCTGCCGCTCCGGCCGCGTCCTCAGCTGGCTGCTTTATTGAGTTTTGTGCGCTAGCAAATTGCATTAGACACTGGGGAGCGGCTGAGGCAAGCTTTGCGCGGCAGCTTTATATATGGCCTCAACAGCTGCAAGTCGCAATTCGATTTTCGACAAACATAAAACTTGTCATAAATATGCTTAAGAAGTGCGCAACGTGGCCCAAAAAACTTCAAGTGGTTTTGCTAGCTGAAAGATATTTCTGGAAAACTGAAACTTCCCTCAGCTCTAGCTCGATTGTCTGTGCCGCGCTGGGCATCCTTTTCACTCATCAAAGGCCGCACAACAAAGCGCGAGCATTTGTAACTCGATCACCCACATCCACGTCCCCAGCTCCGTGGCCATCATCGAAATTTCGAAACCTCAACTTCAAATCCTTTTCAAGCGCGGCCCAGCACTGCCACTGGCTGAGCAGTTGAGCTGTGTGTGAAGCAGAGGCATTAATGTCTTATTGACAGCTAAGGATTAGAATGAAGCCAAGTGCCTGTCTGTCAGCCTGCCTGCCTGCCTGCCTGCCCTTCTCTCTCTCCCCCCCTCCTTGGCCGCCTGTGTGTTTGAAAAGGGATTATAAAGCGATTTGTTTGTTGAAAATTATGAATCTGGGAACACAGGCAGCCAGCTCAAGTAGCTCCCACACGCTGTGTGCCTCAAGACTCGCCGAAATGTGCTGGGAAGCCGGCCTGAGGTTGTCTGCATTCCGTCTCCACATTTGATGAAGTTTGACTTAAGCCGCAGCTTAGGAAAATTGATTTCAGCTCACAATGGAGCTAGTTACGAAGTTGAATTCCCTTTCATAGTAGCTTAAGCATCCCAATCACATTTGATGCCCCTCTGTTAGCCCCAGTCAAATGGCATTGCAATCTTATCCGAGTTTAGTCTACTCTTGGAACTAGCTAACATTTTGATTACTTTATTAGGCTTCGCTTTAGACAATGTCTGCTTTAGAGCCTAGTTAAGGCTCTTATCTAATCTGAGCGCTCAGCGTTGGGTCGCCAGCTTCTCTCTATTGCCTCGTCATGTGATCAAGTGGCTTGATCTTTCGCTTCATTAGGTTCGTTTATCAATGTTATGCATATGTTGAAAATGCTTACACGCTTCGATCGGACTGAACGATCTGTGGATTTGCTGTGCGACAGCCATAAATAACCAAATTTCGTCTGCCCTTCGTTGATTTGAATTCGAATTCGAATTTGAATTGGCAATAAAACGCTGAGTTTATCAGTTGCCGAAGACGATTTCTATTTCCAGTTTTTCCGCCGACTGCGTCCAACTTGTTATACAACTCTATTAGTTTTTCATGCCCAGGCACAGCTGCATACAAATCAACTAATTTGCTTTTGAAATGCCACTCGAGTCGAGTCGAGTCGAGTCGAGTGGAGTCGGTGCAGCAGCAACTACTTGAGGCAATTCCTTGATTTCGTCTCGAGACATTTCTCTCTCCCTCCAATAATTAATGTAAATCTATTTTTCTGGTCGAGTTTGGCTATTTTATCGCTCTGGCATTTGAATAGATTTTCAATTTTCAGCTGCATTCGTACAACTTTGATCCGAAAGTTTATTGTCTCGGGATGCCCAACTCTCTCTCTCCCTCTCTCTCTGTCAGTTGGCCTCAATGTCATGGAATGCTATTATATTTTTGCCAGTTAACTCAATTACTTTGACGCCAAAGCTTAGCCATTACACAGTAGACTGGGCCAGGCTGCGGCAGGTCCTTTTGCTCAGTCATCAGGCATGACAGGCGCAGTCTCTCTCTATTTCCCAGTTGCTTCATTATTAGTGCAAATTATGGCTGCCCAGCGCCCATAACCTACAACAACAACAGCAGCTTCTGTCCTTTTTGCTGCTGGCTTGCTTCAATCCCTGGGAATTCCAGTAGATGACTTGCCCGCAGACCAGAAAAAAAACTCAAGTCCTGCAAAAATACAGAACTCAAGCGAATGCCGAAAGCAAAGCAGGAATTCAAGGCACGTTTCTCTGCTGAAACATGAACATCCTTCGACGGATGCTTTAAAATGCCAGACAGCTCAGACGGGCTGACAGCGAGTGAAATCAAATTTGATTGTGGGCGTCTGACTGCTGGGCCTATCTAATGCTCGCTCCTCTCTACCCTGTACCCTCGCAGCCTTAGCTGGTCGCAAATGTGGCGCTTCATTATGTAATATTATCCGATGCTAGGCACTCGTGGGAAACTGCATAAATCGAAAAATTAATTCAGCATTTTGATTTGCCAAAAGCGGAAAAATTGGAGAAAAAGCATTAACAGCCCATTCGGAGTCGTTAAACCTTATCGCATGCTTGTTTATGGCTATCACGGGTGAACACGATGATTTGTTTGGGCTTTGTTCAGAGACTTTTGTGGCTGCCTTGACTTTCTAGCTTAGAAAAGAAAACTTTCAAGTTTCGGACCTGCTTATTGCTGGTATATAAATAAATATATATGTATATATATGTATGTTATAGAGTTCGATTTGCTGATTACTTCAGTCTGGCAGTTTTCGGCTAATTTTGCTGTGGACCTCAGCCCTGGATTGTATTTATGACTCGCTGTTCGCAGTTAATTCGCCGTATTGAATGAAAAGCCAACTCGCATTGTAAATATTTGGCCAATGGCCACCCCAAGCGCATGTTTATGTAGTTATTTTCCGGCATGTTGGCATAGTTATAAGGGGGCGGCCTCGCTTGGCTTCATATCGTATTAAATTTCAATATGTATGGCCCCATTTATGTTTACGCACAGGGCAAATAAAAATATGTGAAATATATGTATAAGCGAAAATAATGTTCAAACATTTGCACTAATTAACAAGTAAGAATGCTCTAGTCGAGACGGCTCGACTAGGAGATACCCTGAGCCCTGCGAAGTGCAGATACTTAAAATATGCTATGCTTAGTTTACATATACATATACTGCAAGCAACACATACAACCACACAGACCCACGCTCAAGCACACGTTCTGCCAACTGCGCAGTTGACGTAGCGACAGCGCTTGGGCTGCAAGACGCTGATGTTGTCGAAATTAAATGTTTAATAACTTTTTTTCTAGCAGGACTTTTTGATTCAAACTTTCAGGGCATGATTATGTTATTCATATGTGTGTATGTGCCGAAGCACAAGTCTCTAGTATTTGAAATGCGTTTTTCGCAAATTTAGGTCGAAGGGGGCGTGGCATCCAAAATCCAAAAATTACAAAATGTCTGTATTCACAACAGGAATCTACATAGTGAATTTCAGGTCTCTAGCTCTTAGGGTACGTAAAAGAGACGAAAAGTTATCGAAATTTATCGATAAAAAGAGAACGGGAAGAGTTATCGAATTTTTGAAAAAAACTCGTATAGCGTATGGTATTCAGGAGTATACATGTCAAATTTCAGCTCTCTAGCTTCTGTGGTTTACGAGATCGCTGCGTTCACACAGACGGACGGACGGACGGACGGACGGACGGACGGACGGACGGACGGACGGACGGACGGACGGACGGACGGACGGACAGACGGACAGGGCTATTTTAACTCAGCTCATCGAGCTGATCAAGAATATATATACTTTGTATGGTCTGCGACGTCTCCTTCTGCCTGTTACATACATTTTCACAAAAACATTATACCCTGATTTCCCATTTTCAATGGGCTCAGGGTATAAAAAGCTGTGCGAGTGTACGAGTGTGTGTGTTAAGCACACACACACACATACGCATACAAATACAACAGGCAAGGCATGCAGCGAGGACATGTGTAATTGCTTTTCAGCCAACAACAATGAAACGTAAATTTGTTGTGCGTGTGTGTATTGTCATATGTACTGTTACATTGTATTATTATTATTTCTTTTTTGTTTTTGGCGGTGGGCGTTGTGCCGGCTCCATTCAATTGGCAAACATTGGCTGGCAGCCGGTTTTGCTCGCCCGCGGCACGAATCCGGTAAAGCGACTGAAACTGAAGACGCTTTGGACAGTGGACGACGCCCACGCACTTGCCAGCCAGCTGGGGCAGCCAGCCAACTGGCAACTGGCAGCTGACAGCTGTCGCAACATTGCCCAAGTCAAAGCCACTCGACAGCGACTGCCATCAAAGACAAATCAAACAAACGACTACGGCGGAGCAGCGAGAGATTCACGTGACTTTACAATTTATTTGAGGCATGCAGCGAAATGAATTTATTAATAGCCGAGCTGCATGCAGCAGCAGCAGAGTAACTGCCACCCACCAGGTACTCCACTCAAGCTCAGCTGTCACTCTCTGTGTGTGTGTGTGTGTGTGTGTTCATTCATTCAAAAAAGATTCGCAGTTCGCATTCGCTTGCGTGCGGCGAAATTCTCTTTCTTTCTCGGCGTCAATTTATGCGCATCACGTTTTCTCATTTTCGAGACTGACTAAATATCGCTTACTCCACTCAATTCCGGCACCGCGGTGGCTGCGCGGCACCACCTCGGCCCACATTTGGCCTTTTGTGCGGTGCAGTTGCAGCCGTTGGCACAAATATTATTTAACCATTTGCCACGTGGAAACTTTTCCAGTTTTCTCTATGTGTAACTGCATCCATTGCTATGGCATATAGAGGGGCATACTAGGGTGCGACGAGGCGTGGCAAGTGCTGCGCTGGTTTTTTGTGGTAGCTGAGACCTCACCTGAAGCTGCATTTTTCATTCGGCGACTGTGCAGACTGCTAATGCCCGAAACGTGCCGAATGCTTCAGTGAATGGCTCTCAGACAGAGGCGTCGCTGCCAACAGGGGCAGCATTAAAGCAGGACTTCGGCTTGAATCAAGTTATATATATATATGCCCAGTCATAGCAGATCGTTTCCCATATATTTCAAGTATCCCACGATATTTTACCCACCCTTACACCTACTGATTAGCTTAGTTAGCATTCGCTTATCAAATACCTGCTACTAGTGGCTTTCCCAGCCAGCTCAGCCACTGGCAGCACTTGTCGCTTGCAAATTAGTGTTAATTTATCATGATTATTGTTTCACAACGATTCGCAAATTGAGTTCGCTTAGTCAAGTGCTGGCAGCAGAGTCAGCCCGGACTCGCCCCTCCGTCCCCCTCTCTTTGTGCTTTTTAATAAAGCAAATTCGAGCAGACCATTGAGTAGAAGAATAGCAGCAACTGTAACTAATGCTGTCTTCCAGACTGATATCAAACTGTCAAGCTGTCAATTCTCGTTAGAAGCGTTTGCCATATGAACGGTGTGGGGATGTGGGGAGCTGGGGGACAAGCTGTGAGAGCTGTATCGAGTGCTGTTCAAAAATTCAATTTCCAGCTGAAAAGATACAACGATAGCAGCATGAGTTGTGAGCTGAGGGCTGGGGGCTGATGGAGAGGGGGCAGGGCTGGAGTTGGGGCAAACAAATTGGAAATAGGTACAAAACAGTCATTGAAAAACGATTGCTGACGTGGCTCTGGCAGGTGATGCATGACGCCAGTGTCAATCCTAGCCCAGGCTGGGCAGGATTAGCGCTCGAGCAATAGCCGAGCTTAGGCTGAGCCCGAACATATGAAAAATGTGAAAGCCTTCATATTGACAGCACAATTAAGACTTTAATTGGCTCGGCTAGCATAGACTCATCTCTGCCTCTCTCTCTGACTTTCAGGCTGCAGTGAAGCTGGCGCAAGTCCGTTCAGAATGTGCCAAAGACAGCTGGAGTAGACAGAGGCGATAACTGGCAGCAGCGCAGTCAAAGGATTGGCAAGAGCACGAAGCACCTTCGCCCGGCCCCCTCTTCAGACGACTGTCCACTGGGGCAGCCCAGCGACCCGCACACAGCATGCCATCAATTGCCAACATCAGTGTCAGCTCGAGCGAAAGCGCCAGGACGACAGCGACAACAATGGCCAGCTTCCTGCCTGGCAACGATGCTCGCCTTAGTTACATTGTAAATCAAGTCGCGTCCGCGTCTGCGTCCGCATCCGCTGGCGGCGACTCGCCCGCCCTGCCCACGTTCAGTCCGCCACGCATTGAGAGCTTGGTGGCCAGCTCGGCGGAGGATTTGGGCGGCTTTGGGGATGTGACGTTCGACATCTTCGATGACGATGACGATTTGTTTGGCTCGCCGATGGCCTTCGATGCCAGCGAGCAGGGCCTCTGGAATGGACGCTTTGTGCCCCCGCCCCCACGCCCGCCCTTCTTCGTGGACGAGCCCGTGCTGAGCGATGGCCTAACCACATGTGATTTATGCTCCTGGGCCATGCCCACCAAGAGCACATTCATGTTCGAGGGCACGATAGGTAAGTCAGCTCGACCTCCTGCCTGGTCCCCCTCCCTCTCTATTGGCAACTATATTTTCTAACCGGATATCCGTGTCTGCTGTTCCGCTCTTGCAGAGAAGGCCACGGAGCTGGGCTGGCCGCTGACGCTGATCATTGTGTCTGTCCTGTCGGCGCTCCTGGGCGCCATCATCATGATTGCCGTGGTGCGTTGCCGGCGCAAAAAGTCGTCCAACAACCGCAATGGTGAGTATTGAGCCAACTGCCCAATGGCTGGCGGCAGCTGCTGCTCCAACTGTTGCCCCAGTTTTGTGCATCTGTGCCCCCATCTCTCTTCTGTTGCAGACACGCACGTGCAGTGGTGGTCGCGCAACAAGCGCGCCCACAGCAACGGCGCGGGCGCGGGCAGCAGCGGCGGTGCGCCCATCGCCGGCAGCAGCGCCCACAACAACAACAATCATCTGAGACGCAGCAACATTTACACAGCGCACCCGGCGGACAGCATACGCGGGCTGCATCCGCTGCCGCTGCCGCTGCCGTTGCCGCTGCCCATGCCGCCCACGCTGGCGGCCACATCGACACCGATGCTGGCCGTGTCGCCCAGCGCGCCGCCCAGCCAACAGCAGCAGCAGCAGCAGCAGCCACACTACTTCCATCCATATCATCACCATCATCATCATCATCAACAGCAGCAGCAGCAGCAGCTGGGGCAGGCGCCTCTGCCGCCGCATTACCCGCATGACTGCGACGAGGATGCCGCGTATGAGGAGCCCGAGTATCACCAGCCACAGCAGTTGCACGCCGGCTCCAATTCCAACTCCATGTCGTCGGTCACGTCATCGCCAGCGCCCACTGAGGCCGCCAGCCACTGGCCACAGGCCGGCACCATGGTGGTCGCCAGCTGAGAGCTGGCCGAGAGCTGCGCCTGGGCGCGTCAGCGTCGGCGCAGCCTGAGCAGCGACTGGATCTGGCAGTGACATGTTGCACGGCAACATGCTGCCGCCACACGGGCAACACGGGCTGCTTAGCATGCGGCACACAAATTCTGGTGCAGATCATAAAAAGGATTACACGTAGCATTTTGAGAAGTTTATTTTGTTTTCTTGCTGTGAGCCGGCAAACCAGTCCATAAGCGTCCAAGGATACACTTCGGTGTCTGACTGACAGCCACTGTGCATTGCTGTGTGTGTGTGTGTGTGTGTGTCTGTGTGTGCGTCTCCAATTGGGAAAACCGAAACGAATTTAGTGTCACTTCCACTTCCGTTGTGCAAACTATCGGAGCAGCCAACAAAACCAAAAACCGACGCCCAGACAGAGGAGGCAGCGATAGACAGAGGGAGGGGGAGAGAGAGGGAGCAGAGGCAAGGCTTACTCCAGCTGATGGCGGGTTATGTGGCAGCATGCTCTTTACATGCCTTGCACGTTTTATCCTTTATTGCCGTTCGGCATTAGTACAGGGATTTTGTCAGATTAAAGCAAATAAAGGGCGTGCTTTTTGTTTCCAGCTCTGGCAACTGGCAACTGCTCTGTCGATGATGCCGCAAGTTTAAATCGTTGTTAAAGTGTGTGTGTGTGTGAGTGCAATACCATATGTGTATGTGAGAGAGAGTTGATGGAGAGTCCATAGGCAGTTGGGACTACTAAATATGCCTGGACCATGCTAATCTAACTGTACATCATGCGACTATATTTGAAACGGGATTGAACATGTTTTTCACTGTGATGCTGCCTGCTGTCTGGGCACAGGGTATGTAGGAGTCGAGTCGGAGTTCTCATAGATATTTTCCTTTAAAGCTTTTGTCAATGTGTGCGAGTGTGTGTGTGTGTGTGTGTGTTAACTGGTATCTGCTTGTCTGGCACTGTGTTTGCTGGCTTGTTCTCGGCTGCAAATGGCACAAAACTTTGTGGCTTTTCACTTCATTCCTCTTGTTTTGTGATTACAGAAGCAAATAGTTTATATATAAGATATATATATATGTGTGTGTGTATTGCCATAGCAGAAGAATGAGGAAAGACAGAGGGACAGACAGAAAAGAAAGTCGAAATATATAACCTAAGCTTTGCAAGTATTGGCAGCACTTTGGGCCCTTAAAGTCTTTATGAAAGCCAAATGTCCAGTCCTTGCCAAGCTAATATAATCTCTTAAAGTATTCGTAATAATCCCAGGAACATTTAACATTTGCAGTTGCATTCAATAAAGCCTAATACAAAATTCATGTCATGCATATCAAATAAGCTTAAACTACAACAACTACAACAAACGTACTTAAAACAACAAGCCAACTAGCGCCAATGTAAATACACTGTAAATATAAATTTATATATATATATGTACTTATTTAGCAATTCTGCAATTCTGCAATTTTTGCTCCAATTAGCAATTAATCCAATGCGAAAAGTTTCTTCAGCTTGAGAATAAATAATTTATGTAGAGCATTGCATGAGCGCAAGTGGCAAACGGAACATTCCTCTTTAAAGTTCAAGTTATTGTTTTGTTTATACAATATCAACAACAACAACAACAACAACAACCAAAGACTAGTCATTTAAGTCAAATTGTTGCTATGTACAAACTATTTAGAGTTAAACAACAAAAAGAAATCAATTGAAAACTATATAAAAATATGAACAAATTACTCCTAATAATTCGATTTAATCTTTTGCTTAATTTAAATGCAATTTCGCATTAGTTTTAGATACAAAGGAAACAAAAACATGAAAACACAACTGCAATATTGTATTTTAAATATTTATTCATTAAATGCACTTTTCACAGCATAACAATAACAATAATCATAATAATAGTAATTATAATGTTAACTAGCATCGATAAAGGGACGAGGCAGACAGCCAGACGTCCAGTTTCGCCAATTCAACTACTAAATGCAACTCGAAATGTTCCAATTTAGCATACATAGAGCCTAACTAATTATGTGGACAAATGGACGAAAGCAAGAACAGAGAACAGAAAAGATTCATTTCAATAAATTGTGCAGAAATTATTCAGCAAATTACACAAACAAAAGAGAAGAAAAATCACAAAAAATCATAAAACAAATAAAATAAAATTCCAAATAAAATAAATGAAATAAAAACAAATATTTAATTGCCTTTTACTATTTGCTCAAACAACATTTCAGCAAATTGCAACTATGAATAAATCATAATTCAATTCGGGTTTTTTCGCATTTATTCTATATAAGCGCAGTTTATCGGGCCGAACCCGGACCTGCCATAAACTTCAGCCCCGAAAGACATAAAAATGAAAAACGATTTAATTTCAGTTTCAAGATCTGCTCGCTGCACAACCAAAAGTGAAAGCTTCGCATCGTACATTGTTATAATTTTTCTCTCTTAAGCCGCATAATCGAGGAGCAGCGGCAGGGGCGCAGGAGTAAATATTTAGGTTGCCCGGTCAAGTTGGAATATTTATGCCATTTATGACACGAAAGGCCCTCGAAACGTGTGCCACGGCGACGTGCAGCCCCTCGCCCTGTGCCTGGCCGCAATTTTTGCATATTTGCAGCACGAAGCGAACGAAATGAAATGCACAAGAAAATCAGTTGGCAAGATAAAGCTGAGCCGAAATATAAAGCGCAGTCAGATTGGACAAATGCACCACCCCCGTGTCTACCCCCTCCCTTCCCCATCTCATGCTATGTCTGTGTCTCCGAAGCCACGACGTCGTAAAGCCAATCGAAAGCGAGAGATCTCATGGACGATATGAACATATGGACATATGGATCGTCGTCTTACTGCTCCTCGTTGTTGGCTGACGTCGTCGCACTGTCTGTGGGTGGCAGCGGGCGGAGGTCCATTTGCATATTGGAACGATCGAGCCGAGTGGACTTGGACAGCAGTCCTCTCGACCAGACAATTGTATGTACGACAGCGCCCCAATACAACACAAACGAAAAGTGAGATCTGTTTCGTGGGGCTTTCCTTGGCGTGGAGGTAGCGAAAATGTCATGCGGTTTTATGACTTCATTAGCGGGAGCCGGCCAGGAATTTAATGGACGCTCCATGGGCTGCCAGTTGGCCGGGCCAAACAAATTTGAGGCACATTTTCGTGCATTGCCAGCGCGCTTGATGAGCACAGCCCCAAAACCGAAAGCTCGAAAAGAAACCAATCAGAAGTCGAACCCAGTTAGAGTCTAGACACTATGTCACGAGCCGGGAACTGGCTCCAGCTGACGTTGATGATGCATTCCCTGCATTGCCTCATAATGAAGTCGTGCATGCCATTTGCGCCACATACGCTACGCTGGCTAAGGAGTTCGCTCAGCTAAAGAGCTGACACCTTTTTGGCCAACACGGCAGCTGATGTGGGCCAAGAGAGTCTTAATGCGGTGTTTATATTACAGATCTAGTGGTCAGAGTGGGTCCATTGGGAACCTGAGCCCTACTCAACATATCCTTCACTCTTCAACCCATCGTGCCCTACAGATCACTGTTATCGTCCAGATACACATTGTAAGCCAATTAAAATTGGATCTGTTTGGCTTGGAGTTGAAAGAGTTCAGCTCAATTGATTTGATTTATTGCTCCATCAAAGTCGAAGCAATATGTATATTTGGGAAAGCTAGATGCAATGGATTGACAGGCCTACAGGCTTTCAATAACTTTCCATTGCTTTCGGCAAGCCCACACGGCGAGATACAATGTCGGATAAGAAGTACAGAGAGCAGCTACGTCTCCCAGCTGACATCTTTGACTTCTGACTGCTAGCTGACGATAATGTCGTCGTCGTCGTGTTGTTGCTGTGGCTGTGGCTGTGGCTGTGGCTGATGCCGACAGGCAAATCATCAGGCTATCGACAGTGCACTTTGTACGGCCTCCACAATGCCCGGCTCAGCTACTCCCATGATCGCACTGCCGCCACATGCATCATCATTATTATCATCATTGTCAGCTGCATGCAAGCGAAAAGTCGAACTACTGCGCATGAATGAATCACACTGGCCTCGACTGAGCCATGGAATCGGGCTAGGCACGGGCACGTCGTCTAACGAGATCGGCTGCACAGATGCTTAGACAAGTTGGAATGGGAGGCAGGCAGTCAGGCAGTCGGGCGGGCGGGCAGTCGGGAGGAGAATGCATCATGCAAACGTCTAGCGAAAGTCGCGACAAAACTCTCATTCAGCTCCACAGCAACAGCCACAGCCACAGCCACAGCCACAGCCAGCGCCGTGTAGCTATAATGATGAATTAGGCTGCTGTCATGTCATGACAAAGGCGCTGCATCTGCATCTGCATCTGCATGCAACGCGGCTGATGTGGCAGAGGCGCACCGGGGAGGGGCTGGCCAACTGTGCTAAGTAAGTAAACACTGGCAAAATGCAATTGCCAATGCGAATATTCAAACGTAAGTAGGAAGTGGAGTTTTAAATGAGCTATGCTCTGACAAATCGTTTGCTGTTCGACTTAGCCAACGTTTACTGTCCGCTGTCCGCTGTCCGCTTGTCTGGCGGGGATTGGCGCTCCTTGTGGCTAAGTGAAATTTGGTGTACAATATGCGAGCTTTTTACTTTTTCAGTTTTTTCTTTTTGCCCAGGCACGTCATGATTGTGTTTTTCCGGCTGCATTTCGTGCGCATGCAAATGCAGGCGGCTGCTGCTCCTGCTGGCTGGGCCTCAGTTTAGCGTTTGCTAATTAATTGAGGCTGCCGACTTGTCGCTGGCAATTAGTTTTGGCATAAGCAGATGACATGTTGTGTCATGTGTCATGCGCGTCGCAGCAAATGAAGTTATTACCCACGGCTGATTGCCAGGATGCAGCGCAGAATGGCTGCTGCCGTTGGCGTTGCCGTTGCTGCTGCTGCTTGGCCTCCTAGCTGCGAAGGTTAATTGCCAACAATAAGATTCAATCAAGCTAATGACGGAGCGGCCATGGCAGCAGCAGCAGCAGCAGCCAAACCAGCTTCCACCAAGCACCCTCTATCCAGCTCCCCACGTTCCACACAATTGCGATTTATGAGCACAGTTATCGGACCTGACTGCGAGCTGGATCGGCTGGCGACCTCACGGGGTCGCATGCATAAAATGCAACCTCGTTGCGAGACTTTCTTTCGGCCAAGCTGGAATTATTGATCAAAATGCCAGAGTACAACATAATTTTGGAAACGTAAATAGTTTTGTGGCCCGGCTACCAAACTGAGAGAGAGAGAGAGAGAGAGAGAGGGAGAGGGCGAGAGAGGAGAGTCGTCAGGTAGCTTGGATTGCTTTATGGGCAGCGATTAGGGCTTCCAGGCAGACATTACCTTAACCTTAAGCGAAGGAGAATGGACTCGGGCTTTGTAAGTAGTGCTCTTTGGGTATTTAATGCTTAATCCATGCTCTCCAGCAGGAGTGTCAGTATGCTATAGCACTGCTTAATTATCTGAAAAGTAGAGACTGCCATATATAAAGGAACAGTCAGGGAAGTAAGCGCTCTACTTACGCTCATATAACTGATGCGATTGAAGGGCGGAAACGGGCTGGGCGCCAGGGACAGCGGCTGCTGTGCTCGGTTGATCATGAAAATTAGATCGCGTCGTAGGATGCTTGAGTTGGGCGACCATTCATAGGCAGCGTAGGCGGCCTGGGCCACCAGCTCCGAGTGCTGGGTGACCATGTCGCCAAAGAAGCAAAAGTAGGCGAAATGGCTGAGCGTGAGAACCATGAATATCATAAACCTGGCTGCCACTCGGGGATCGTGGCGACCAGCCAAGGCCTCAAATGTGGACAGGGAGATCATGAGGAACTCGGTCAGCATTTGCATGGTGAGCGGCGCGTAGAAAACTTCGTTGGTGCGGTTCACATTCCTATTCAAAGGACTTCTGTCAGATCTTGTATATATGCCTCAGCTGGCCACTCACCTGATGGTTCTCTGATGATACTTAACCAATCGACCCAGTTCCTTGCGAAACTGCCGCTCATCGTTGTGATGCACCTGGGCAAAGGTGTCCAGCTCAATGCACAGAATTTTCAAGTTTATCGCCAGCTGAGCGAACAAGTGCGATGCGGAAATGTCCGAGTACAAAATGCAGATAATATTGTAGAAGAGGAAATAGGTCTGCCAGAGGTAGACGAGAACGTGGGCCACAGGGTGCTTGGCTGGATCGTGCCACTCGAAGGGGTAATAGGCGTTGAAGGGCAGCTTTTGGTCCGTCCAAAAGGGCTGCGAGGCCGCCAGGAAACTGAACAGGAATACGGCTACGTGCCAGATCAGCAGCAGGGCGGACTCCATCACAAAGAACCAACGCTGCTCGGTGCGTATGCGGGACGCCGCCGGACCCGTCCTTGCCATGCAATGACAGTCGTCCAGGTCATCGATGATACCATCAACGTCGTCCGCACGGAAGTAGAAGAAGTGCCACTTGAAGGTCATATAGAAGCACTGCAAAGGCGAAACGCTACAGTTGGCAAGGGAAAATAACAGTTCGAAATTATAGTAAACCGCAATCATCCAGAGAATATCCTGACCCAGGTCGACTATGTTGTCCGCCGAATCGGGCAGCGCTAAGAACATGGTGAGCAGGAAGATGTTGGCCTGCACCAAGACGATGATGTGCCAGATGCGACGCATGGGCAGGCGACGCTCCGCTTTGTTCGGATAGTTCCAGAGGGTGCTGATGATATCTGATTTATAGAGAGTGCAGAGAGCAGAGTTTCTATATCTTACATGAGCTGCAGCCGATTATAGTAGAGTGAGGTGTGCTCCGGGTGGGTTTTGTGCTTGAGCACCAGCCAAAAGTCCACGAACTGGGCATAAATGCGTCGCCAACTCGTGTGGGGTATGCGATAGGCCGCCATAGCTCCAACTGATATATGGGCAATGGGATCTGCCGCTTATATAGAGCAGCTTATGGCAGTCTAGAAATGATTTCCTCGATAATTGTGTTTATAATAGTTAAATGATATCTTATTAGCGCTGCATTTATGCATAGCAATGAAAACTTTCTACCTTATCAATAGAATATTGCAGTTAATGATGGTTATGGCCGCAGGCCTGAGCCATGGCAAATTGTAGCCGCAGGCGCAATTAGCTCGGCTGTTCCTTATAGATATGCATAGGACGTATACTTACCTGCCTTTCGGTTTGCCGTCTACAGTCAGCTCTGGCAGTTTACCCACACTGGCTGCACTTTTTATCGTGCGTTCGGCTAACTTTTTCCTCGGACCATTTAAGGCGCACAAAAATGCATTTTACAGTTGGCGGTGGAAATTATTGCCGCGGCCAAGTTTGGTACGTAACGATATTCGGTTTGCCCAGAACGTGGCCAAATAACTTTTGACTTTTGCTATCTTCTCGACCCGCAGTCAATTCAAGGCTCAACAGATGATGCCATCACCCACACACCACAGACTGGGCTTATTAATCTGGATAGCATTTAGCGTTCAGTTGTCGCTGCATATTTGGCAAATGACCAAATGGCCTCAGCCTGACATGTCGGATTCGTTTGTGGCATGTCCGTGGCTCTGTTTTTCTGTTTGCCACAAATGTCGTCGCTTCATTAGGCTGCGCAACATGCTCGACAGACAGCGCCAAGACAGACAACGCTGCCAATTTCCATCAAATTCTGTTGATTTCATACACTGGCCGAGAGTACTCTGAGTTTGGGCAGAAGTTGGAAAAATAGCTAAAGATTAAATAACAATTAAACATATATAGATGCAAATCTGATATAAATATCCAGCATAACGGGACACTCTAACAACTGTTAAGCTAGGGTATTCATAGTTCGTTGCTTTGCCGCTCAGCTATGCTCCTTTTGTTTCTTTCATATGGCTAGACGAGCCGCTGGTCGAGATTCGAGCTTTCGCTGCGGCTGAGCGACGGCAGTTACCTGGTAACTGGTAGCAGGTATCTGGTACCTGGCACAGGTAGCACTACAATTTGCGCGCTTGTCAAGTGTACGACAACATTACGCGCAATTGTTCAATGTCAATGCATTTAATGGGCATGAAATGCTGCAGCGGACACAGCGAAAGACGCAGTTGCAGTCGATGAATTGTTGCGGCTGCTGTCCCCATTCATTGTTTTAGGCGGCCTGGCTGGCAGCCCAACAATTCCCATGTGCTGGCATGTTGTGTGATAACGAAGCTCCTTCAAGTGGGCCTTTGTCGCCGCCATCAACGACGTCGCATGGACCAGGAACTCAATTAAGTACTCCAAAGTGCTCGAAAGCAACCGAAAGTCAGTCGACGCCGCGATACGATCATAATTTACTCAACTACTTGTTTACGTTGCTTTATTAAAAATAATTCAAAGCATTCAAACCATTCATGATGATAGACCAAAGTGTGCCTTTAAGCCAGCTGCTCTTAGCCAGAGCCAGGCATACAAAAATCAACAGAAAAGTAAACTTTTATTACGGCTGATAATAGATCTACGCTGGCCGCATAGAGGCCATCGACCATCGACAAACATTCAAGAGGCAGCATTTGTCTCTCCCTCTCCCTCCCTCTCTCTCTCTTCACCTCAGGCATTGTTCCCGGGGGGCGCAATACAATGTTTAAAAACCGCTCATTTCAAGTGATTTTTCGGTTAATAAATGCATCAAAATGTTGAATCTAAAACATTTTTATGTCGTATAATTAATCACAATTATATATTTCTATGGTCCGAGTAAATGGCCGGGACAATGGCCAACAAAGCGAAACGACTTTGACTTGAACTTGGACTTGAGTTTGTGTGTGTGTGTGTGTGTGTGTGTGTGTGTGTGTGTGTTGTGGATGCGAATACTCTTGTCCCAGGCGCCACGGGGGGCTGTGCGGGCTGGAGGGGGGGATTAGCCAAGCGGCGCACTAAAATTTTATGACTCTATTATGAGAGTGGCGGCCATTCGGTTCCAGCTACGCTCCTCTGCTCCATTGTGAGCGCGGCTGCTATTGTTCTAGAGACGGGTCTGGGCTGGAGCTGAGGCTGGCTGGCTGGACATGGGTGCACTTGGCTCGGCCTCTGCATATGCGCAAGTGGATGCCAAAGATTTCAGCACACAGATTATGCAAGCAACACACACACACACACACACACGTAGCCTATGGCCGCTGTAATTTATAACTGAGCTAAAATAGCCGACAAAACCGCTTGGCGGCAACCAAAAATAATGCACACAAATTTGCGTTGCAGCCCACAGTTAGGCCTCTGCCGCAGCCCCCCACATGTGTCGCCTTTTGCCACGCCTCTGCTGCTGCAACAATAAACTGCATTCCTGGCATATTAATCACGGCAGCGCCACGCTTATGAGGCTCGGACAACGGCCTGGCTGCAGGGCAGTTCGATGTGCTCCATGGAAGCTGTTTAAAGTTACGGAATCTATCAGCTGGTGCCAGAGTTCAGCTCATTTGCGTCTAAGTCTCTTATTAGGTATATCCTAGAATTCTTATTCATACAGGGTATCTCTGCTGGGCATCTGGCACCAGCTCGTCGCACACATTGTATGACTGCAATCTGGAATATTTATTAACAATATTGCCAGGTTGTTGTCCGCGTTGTTGTTGTTGTTATTGATTCGAGCTGGAGTTGGGCTTAGCCGCTAAGTAAATGCAGCTCGCGTTCGATCGATTGATAATGCCAACAACCAACAACAACAAACACTCGCCAGAGGCAAACATAACAGGCGAGACATGCAAAAAATTAAAGGCAGTTCCAGTTCCCGAACTGAACTCCAGCACCAGTCGCAGCACCAGCTCCAACTCCAGCCCCAGCCCCAGCCCCAGCCGGGCCCCGAAAACACAATTAATATTTATGACCTTGCCTAGCTGATATATTTACCTGGGCGCACACGAGTAAATGGCGCGATTTATCATCGGCTGGGCTCTTGGTCAGCGGCTGGACAGCAGATACAGCCACAAGGATAATAGAACTGTTAACATGAAAATAAAATTCAAATCTCTATCGCACCGAGTCACAGACATGCATGAGTGCATGCGGCCAAGAAACAGAAATTCCATTAAAATGCATAGACTCTACATGCATATTGCATGTGTGCATGTGTGTGTGTTTGGCATTACGTATTCAAATTTCACTAATTAGCTGCCAAAAATAAAAAAGAACTCGAACTAAAGTTCATGTCAGGAGGGCAACCTGCTGCACATATCGGTAGCCGCAGCTCGAATTCGACTCCGGCGCAAGTGCTGCACGGCCTCACTGGGTGGCTAATTAAGTCAACTCCCGTAGCAACACACAAACAAACAAACAATAACAACAACAACAACAGCGTCGAGTGTGTGCATATATTTCAGCATGAAAATATTCATAATTAGAGTGCGTGAGTTCTGGCCCCAGGGAGCTGCTACTGCCTCGTGTGTGTATTATTGTAATGGCATAATTAATTTATTAATTAGTTTCCTTCTTCCATCTTTCTCTCTTTTTTGACTCGCTGAAGCATGAGACGCGGCCACAGCGGGCGGGCCCGTAGGAGCGCGTAATTGAAGCTGCCCACGCACAAAACTCTCAGACATTGAGTCAGGTTCAAGGTGGTTGCCAGTTGGAGGGGCAACAGTAGCGACAACAATTAAATGAGCTTAACCGACGGCCAGGCCCGAAACCAACTCCATTCAATGGCAATTATCAAGAGCCAAAACAGATTTTTGTATGCAAGTTGCAATTGGCGGCGCTTTTCATTGTCGGCTATGCGCGCAATGCGGCGACCTCCATCGTTGTCGTTGCTGTTGCTGTTGTTGTTAGCGCAGACAATTGCAAAATTGTCGCCAGCTCTTAGCCAGAATTGAGGAACTGAAACTCAAGCAGCAGCAGCAGCAGCCTCAGCCAGCGAGCCTCAGTTTCAGGCTCATAGGCATACCTGTCGCGCATACCCCAAATCGTTTAGCAATTGACTGACGATTGTTTCTTCTTCTTGCTATACACTTTGCGAGGGTGTCTTAGAACAGGCATGAAGTGTGTGAGCCATAAGGGCAGCTAGCCATGGACATATCTGGGAAGGCTCGTGAGCAGCAATGATGCGAAGGGATCCAAGCTACCAGTGCTCAGAGATCTGTCCAGATTCATTGACTATAGAGTATTTAAACTTCGGCCTGGCTTTAGCTTTGTTTTGTTTTTGGCTTTATCGAGCTCCAGCGCACAAAAGGCCATTCGGCGCGGAAATGTGGCTGTTACCTGCTGACGTTCAGGGCCAACTGCAACTGCTGGCCAAGCTCATTGTCATCAGCGTTTGGCAACTCATTGGCAAGAACCAAAATGCGGCAAGACGCGCCCAAAAGCCGCCAACTGAGGGAAAGAGTTTGGCAATTGCCTGGCTTCCCACACCTGTAAAGTGCTCAGAGAAAGAGAGAGAGAGATACTTTCATAAGTTTAATTTGAATCAGACTCCCTCTAGCTTTATTCATGTTCTCTCACATTAAATGCTATCTGAGCATTGCTGATCAAATGCCGCGCATATAATGATGCCCTCTAAGCAGTAGCTCGGGACTATGTGCTTTGGGTTCCTAAGCATTCGGCGCGATAATCTCTTGCAGGTGCCCCGGGCCGTCCGACGGCGACGGCGACGGCGACGGCGACTCATTCAGTCTCTGTTGCCTTCTCTTTTTTTGCCATGGCATTTGTGGAATTGAGACAATTATTTGCACATCGTGTATGCGGAGACAAGTTGCAGTCGCAGTTGCTGAACTCCGCGCCTTTCGCATGCGTGCGATGCTGCCTCAGAAATTTGCGAAATTCATTAAATAAAAGTCGTGAAGAGCGGAACAAGGATAAAACTGGCTGCCGATTGCCCAGTGCCCAGTGCCCAGTGCCGATTGCCTGCGCCGGCCACAAATATTTGACAAAACGCCACTTGCGAGAGACGCCGCCGTCGGAGACGTCGTCAACCATTTTGGACACAAAATGCGGTAGGTAGTTTTATTTTCGCATTTTCGTATTTTGATCTGTATTTATTTCTTTTGTGGTTCAAGTTCGTTTGCAGGAGGTTAGCATAGCTCAGAGGCAGCCCCACATAAACAACATTTAACAGGCTCCGCTTGGCTTAGATTTTCTGCGTCCACAGCCACGCCCTTTTCATGTTGCGCTCTAGCCAACTGCTAATTGAATTTTCGTAGTTTCGAGTTAGCAAAGTTTTCGTGTTATTTTTTGTAGTCCATTTCACAGTTGGCCTTGAGACGGAAGTTGGCCGCCGCCGCCGCCGCGTATTAGCCACGTTTGCATGTTTATGCAAATCGCCGCCCGTCTGCGCCCCGCGGTGGCGCACGAGGCGAGAGTCGCGAGGCGCGAAAGTAGCGCCCAACTATCGCCCCGCAATTAGTCGAAAAGGTGAGCGCGGGTCTCCCATTGACTTATTAAGGCTCTGCCCCAGGGCAACGACAGCTGCAAGTCCCGTGCTGCCACAACGCACATGTTGCATATAGAATATAGAATTTCCGATGTGGCCAAATCTAAAATGCAAACGGCTGTCGGACGCGGGGGTCAGACCGAAAAGGAGCTGCGGTCAACTGTTAACGCTTGCGCAAAAATAAGTATAAAATTACAAATGGCTAAAATATTGGTGGACATGTCCATGTCCCAGCTACAGCTACAGCTACAGCTGTAGCCACAGGCCCATGTCCATGCACAGGGACGACTGCCAACTGCCTCATTTATTTGCGCTGCATTTCCTGGCAGTGGCAACTTGTTAGTGCAACTGCCACAGCCGCTGCTGTTGTTGCTGTTGTTGCTGTTGGCTTTGCAAAATTCATGCGCATGTTTCTGCCTCATTTTTGGACATTTTCCATGGCGGCAACGGCAACGGCAACGGCAACGGCCACGGCAACAACTGCAACGCATCGGAATTGGCATCAAATGTGCAAGGGCAAAAGTTTCGCTGCATTTATGCGAGCGACAGCCACGGTCCATAACAGCAACAGATCCCCGGACCCAAGCACACAGGCCCACGTCCAGTGCATAGATACGCGTTAAGCGCGCAGCGGACTCCAGTTGTGATACCCATGGATACCCTGTAAATGTATCTATTGTAAGTCTGAATGAAACAAACTCTGAATTTATATATCTTGTCTTTAATGTTATTCCTTCCTTAGCTTACTCCACTCCAGTCAGACCTCCTGCATCATCCAGCCCCAGCGCCTGCCCTGCCCACAGGGTATTGCCATTTCTGTAAGTATAGCTCCTATAAAGAGTATATCTCCATATAGTATAAACGCATTTTTGTGTATTTGCTGTCTGTTGATTTTGCTGCTTTGTCGTCGGTTTGTTTGTTTTGTCGTTTAGCTCGCACATCGTTTTCAAAAATCGAAATTGAAATATGAGACTCCGGTTGATATTTATATGGAGCAGGAGAGCTGCGGCGGGCAGCACGTCCACATGTTTGTTGTTTGTCGCGTTGTTTATGCGAAAACATTTTGTTTTTTGTTGTTGTATTTTCTGTTTTATCTAAAACACCGGCAGAACGGCAAACAAATGTGAAGCCTGCAAAAATTACCAATGCAAAGTGGAAATAAATTATACAGTGGCAATTGGGATGAACTCTGAACCGTATGCACCCTTAATATTTAATCACCATTGAAATTGAATTGTCACAGCACTCTCTTGAAGCTCTTTAATTTCAGCTTATGCTAAGAATCAGCTCGGATTGACGGCAAGCCAGCAGTGCGCTTAGGTATCCTCTGTGGTGAGAGTGCAGTTTGTAGTCGAGTCAGTGCTCCCAGTTGAAGATGAGCTCTCAGTGGAGCTCTCCGTTGAGGAAGACGAGGAACTCTCAGTGGAGCTTGCCTCCGAGGAAGAGGAAGAACTCTCAGTAGAGCTCAGAGGTGAAGAGGAAGAGGAACTCTCCGTAGAGCTTGCCTCCGAGGAAGAGGAAGAACTCTCAGTAGAGCTCACAGGTGAAGGCGAGGAGGAACTCTCTGTAGAGCTTGCCTCCGAGGAAGAGGAAGAACTCTCAGTAGAGCTCACAGGTGAAGAGGAAGAGGAACTCTCTGTAGAGCTTGCCTCCGAGGAAGAAGAAGAGCGTTCTGTTGAAGACGAGGAAGAGCTCTCAGTTGAAGAAGGAGTTGAAGAGCTGGCCGTTGAGGACGAAGATGGAGAAATCTCTGTAGAGCTAGCCATTGTTGAAGAAAAGCTCGTTGTGCTGGACTCTGCAAATAACAGTTCGATCAAAAACTACGTTAATTATAGTCCAGAAAAGCATTACCTGTGGAAATAGGTGAATCTGTCGTCGTAGGTGGGGGTGAAGGTGGTCTTGGCTTTGAAGGTTTCCACAGAGAACCAAAGATATTGAAGATGATTGGCTTGTACATGGTAATATTCTGGTTAATGTTGAAGAGATTATCTGGGCCGCTGGAATCTGCTCTGACTGGCTTTAGCTGCTTATGGAGCACACACCGTTGCTCCGGTCCATTGAAGCGAAATCCAGCATCGCAGTGGCTCCACACTTTGCCCAGTAGGCCGAGGCAAAGGAAATACGACTTTGGGTCTGTCGAGTCAACGGCCTTGTAGCCGAAAGATCGTTTTGAGCATATATCCGGGGCGTATGCCTGCGAAAGGCTCAGCAAGGCAATCCATATGATAATAGCTGAACATATGGAGAAAATTTGAGGAAAGCTCCACGATTATATTTCCCAGACTCACCAATTCGCATTTTGCACATAGTTTTGACCAAATGCCACTGCTCTTAGCTCCAGAGCTGTTTATATACCCAAGCTGTGAAGCAATTAGCTGAGAGCTGCAGCTGAAGTGCCACTGAGAGGACAGAAATGTTATCTTAACTTAATTAGCAGCCAGAATAGCAGAATAGATAGTAGCTCAACAATTTGACAAGTTGGAACAGCTGTTTTCTAGTTCTGCTCGACGAAAAGATTTTAATCAAATGAAAAGCTATGAGTTTTGGTTTTAAGTACGCCATAAATGGCCCATAAATGAGCTCCAGAAATTGTTTTCTTTTCTCATGCTGATTTCTGGCAGCGCGCATAAAAAGCTAACATTTTTATATTTTTATAAATGCATCATTACAACGATGTCTTGATGGGGCATCGAACAATGTCACTAAATAAACCGAGATCTCGGGGCCCAGGTGGAGGGCGTGGGCCGCATGCAGCCCATATGGATTACTGATTTATGGCGCTGGACTATTCATTAAAAGGCCGAATTTAAAAATGAGAAAAACATTGATTTTATTTGATTTTAATAGCGCCGCCCTGGGAACTCCGACTATCTGCGGCTATCTGCAGTGGTCATCGACCATAAATCGGCTGTAAACTGGTCAACCAGATAAAGCGGGGGACAAAAGAACCGCTAACGCCATCAACGAGCGGCGGGCGGCGGGCAACGGGATGAGGCAGTGCATCGTCAGGCCAGGCAGTCGCGGCTAGGCCATAAATTTGTACAATTAAAAATTATGGTGAGTTTTTACAGTTCATATCGTTGGGGCAGTTGGTGGAAATTTATGTGGCAAGCGCCTGCGCTTTGGCAACATTGGCTCGAATAAATCAGAGACTCAAAATCAAAGCTGAAACCATTTTCGTTTGCCCTTCGGACTGGCCATAAAGTTTGTGGCCTGCGCCCGGGTCGCACCTTCGGCTGCGGCTGCAGCTGCAGCTGGGGGCATGCAGCGAATCGTTAAACTGTAAGTGTTAGACAGGTGAAGCGACCCCCTGCTGCCAGGTGGGGGCCCCGCCACACATATTTATCCCTAGGTATTTACTTATATTTATATTTGAGCAATAAATCAAAACACTCTTTACGCAGCGCGACGGATTTTTAATGCCGCGTCGAGCTTCAAATTTTAATTAGAAAATTATTGAATCAAAAGTCGTCGGGCGACGCTCGGCGGGCCACACCCCAGCCTTATCCCAGCCCATATGCCCTATCCCATATCCCATATCCCATATCCCATATCCCATATCCCATATCCCAGCGCAGCGACAAGTTCGTAATAAAATAATTAGACCGCACGCAGTGCAGCCAACGCAGGAATTGGAAACTGGCAGTCGGGGCCGAAAGGCAGCTTCGATAAGCCCATTAAATCGTGACATTCCTCATGGCTCAATCGTAAATCATATTGTACGCCCAAGCAGTTCAGTTCAGTTCAGTCTGGCTCTGCCCAGAGCCGTCTGTCCACCCATAGATCAATGTGACTCGATAGTTCGATTGTTCGATTGAGTGCGTGTTCGATTTTTAACGACCCAAGCGACGTGCAACGCATTTGAATGCAACCTCGACGACGCAACGTTGGCGGAGTCCGCGCAGTTGCAGTTCGAATTGCACTGGCAATGCATATTTATGAGCTGTGACTGAGCATATCAGTTGCACGAAAGGGTTCCATGTGACGTATGAGAGAAACATAGGGTTGTCGAGGCAAGGCAAGACTTCTCTCAAGGTAACTCGCATTCCCTTGGAATCATCTCTTATGTAGGTCAGGGCGAAAGCCTTCTGAAGGAACTCTAGCTGCAGCTAGAAATTAGTTTCAGTATCATTTATCTTACTGTCAACTGAACTGTGTGTTCTCCTCAGATCCTAACGATCGTGCAACTGTTGGTAGGTAAGCGTAGGGCCACGCTCACGCACATACCCAAATCTTGCATGCCCAATTGGGAATGTCACTGCGCTGACATCGCTGGCCGAGGCCTAATGCCATCCACTTGACAGCTAACAACCACACAATAAATCGATTGAATATAGCGCGAGCTGCACCCGCGCTCCCCTCGCGCGGCGCAAGTGTGGAGGATTAATTCTTTTTATTTTTTTATTTCTTTTTTGGGTAGAATAAATAAACACGACGCGCATTAAGATCAAATTACATGATAAGCGAGCAAATGCCGATAGAGCCGATAGGCCACCGACGCGTTGAGGCGGGGTCCAAATGCCATGCAGTGGCAATGTTGTCAATGGGCAGAGGGGACAGCTGGGAGCAGTGTGGATGTATATCAACACTTGGCGGTCGTCTGGGGCTGGCATACAAATTGTGTGCGTAGGCACAGATCAACACCCGAAAATGGGACGTGATTATTAATAATGTCTGGATGGGACTGGGGAATGGCATTCGAGTGAGATCAAGAGGCCAAATATGAGCCAGAGCCAATGAAAAATAACGAGCCGGAGCTAAAATATAACTAAACATAAAACCGAAATGGCTAACCGTTAAAAAATAATAGAAAGAAAACTAGAAAAGTGGAAAAATAAACTGCAGTCGGCTGCAGGACGAGTGCCCGTTGTGTCGACACCAGCAACATATGGCCGTGGATATGTGAAAATGTTGGCGATTGAAATCAAACGCCCACTGGAACTCGAACTCGAGCTGAGGCTGGAGCTGCAGCTTGGGCTTGGGCTGGGGCTGGGGCTGGGGCAGTGGTCATGGCCATAGAAGCGCTTTGACTGCTGCAATTTGCATAAAGCAGGCTACGCGGTTGCAAAACTGCGCCAACTGACAATTGACAACAGCAGCAGCAGCAGCAGCAGCAGCGGCAGCAACTGTTGCCTGCGCATGCGCAACGAAATTGTCAATTCGGCAACATGTTGGCACGGTGCATGGTCAAGTGCAGAAACAGGTTGCCACGCGGTTGCAGCCACTTCCTTGGTGTTTGCTGCTGCTGCTGTTAGATTTTCAAGTGCAGATTGCTGTCGTGGCTGACTTTTTGTGCGACGTTGAAATTTGTAGCAGTCAGCAATCACACACACACACACACACACACACAAAACTGTCGCAGCAAAAAAAAATACATTCAGGGCTTGGACTTGGGTCCAGCTCTGGGTAATTGTTGCCAACGCCAACGAGCAATGTCTCGGCAACATGTTGCTGCTGCTGCTGCCGTCGCTGTTTGTTTTGTCGATTGTTTGATAGGCAGAGACTGATGATGACCATCAGAATGATGCATTTGTACACCCATGAGTTTTGACGTGAAATCTGCACTCGTCGCCCGGCCGTCCGCCACTTGGCATAAATTTCGCATGTTGCTGCCGCTGTGGGAAACCCAACGGGCCTGGCGAGTCTAGCGCCAAGATTAATGCGCAAGCCAATTGAATACTGACTCGCTCCGCTCCAGCTGCTGGCCAGCAATTGCGCGCCGGAAGCGACGATCTTGTTAATTTGATAGTCCTTGCCCATGTTGCCAGCGCCAGCTGCAATATATCATCATTAGAAATTTGTGAGCTTTCGACGCATTCGCACACGTACTTCATAATTGCCATCTCGTTGCTCCACACACATGCCTGTGTGTGTGTGTGTGTGTCAGTCTTTGTCTTTGTCTTTGTGCAACGCCCACTCGTAACTCTAGTGCCCCACATTCTCGACAGCAGCAACCACCTGAGCCTGAGCCACCGAATGCAGTTACAGTTAGTTCATGTCCACACGACCATGTCGATGACGCCTCCTTCTACTGGCTCCGGCTCTGGCCCGGTCTAGTCGTGGTCTGGCAATTAACACTAAAGCAGCAACAAATCAATTTGGCGCGCTGTTGCTCTGGCTCTGGCTGTTGCTGTTGCTGTTGCTGTTTCCGCAACATGTTGCAGGAAGATGCGTACCAAATCGATTTGAATGCGGTGCCAATGTGAATGTTGATGTCGATGCTCTGGCCAGGCCAGGCGTGCCCCCATGTGATGATGCATTACCCCACACACCGAATGCCAAAAAACATTCAACGGCGACTGTTGCTGCTGCTGCTGCTGCTGTTGCAGTTGCAATAATTGCTCCACTTGAAGCAGCAACAAATCGCCAGCGCTGGCGTTTGAGCCGCCTCAGACTCTCCACGCCGGCCCAGGCCTGAGCCTTGGAATGTACCCTCTCAGGCAAACGCCTCGCGCATACGAAATGAGACAGCCACAACGACGAAGCCGAAGACAGAGGCGGAGCTGCCGTTCGCGCTGGAGTTGGAGCTGGAGCTGTAGCAGGAGACGGAGACAGACGACTTGAATGAAGAGGTTTTCCGTTGCCATTTGGCTAGCGATTTTTTCGCTCTGTGTTCAGTTCTTTTTTTTCTTTTTGTGTGCTTTTTTGCGTTCATTTCCATGCTCAATTTTCCAATGTTTCCTGTGCCCAGCTAACAGCAGCCACAGCCACAGCAACAGCAACATCGACGACAGCAGCAACAGCAACAAAGCAGACGCCGGAATGCGTTGAGTTGTGCAGCCTCGCTGCAAACAATTGTGATTATCGAACATGGCTGTAGCTGCCAGCAATACCCTAACTGAGAGGTAGCTTAGCTAGCGTCTGGGCATATGGGAGGCAGAGTACTGAGTGTCTTCTATATATTGTCTCTCTCACAGTCTCTCCAGCTAACTCCATTTGAAGTCCTTTGTTAGAGCATTCCCGACTCATCTATTTCTCTTTGGCTTTTGTCTTACTTGTTTCTTCAGCGAGATTCGCCAGGTACGCCGGTGGCAGTTGAGGCAGTTCAAGCAGTCGATGCTTGGATAGCAATCGTATTTGTGTTGCTCTGAACCTGGGCTGGTCTTTGCTTGGACTATTGTTGCTGCTGTTGCTGTTGCTGTTGCTGTTGCTGGTGTGTGTGTGTGGGGCATCGCAATATAAATTGCAGATTTCTAACGCAATTTTCATAGTTGCATCCTCGCAGCGTCTTTGACATTGCCATTGTTGTTGCTGCGGCTGTGGCTGTTGCCGCTGCCACAACAGCAATTGTTGCCGTTGTGCGCAATTGGCGCTGCCTTGTTGCAAATTTCCAACATTTTTAGCCAATTGAATATCTGCGCGTTTCCCTCTGAGTTCACAATAATTTTTAGTTATGATAATTTTCGGTTGCTGCCACAACAATTGCAGATGCCAGCGCCAGCGCCAGCACCAGCTATCTGCAGCGATCTAACCCACATTTCAGCTCAACTGGAAACTAAGTATCAGCCATTGTTGCTGCCATATATTGATATTTTAGTTACTTTTATTTAAGACTTTAACTCTTGGTGTCCTCTTCCTCCACCCACATGGCACCTCCTGGGGCACATTGCGGTTGCAGCACTCGTAGCATCAATATTGGTTTAATTTTCTCATTACTGTCAAAGCGCTTATGCAAGCAGGCATAACTCTTGCCAGCCGCTGGGCTCTCTTCGGAGGGACACCTCCTAACCACATAATTCAGCAAATTTGCAATACGTGCATGTCTTGCATAACATTTCCTTCATCACCGGCCCGAGATACGGTAAGTCAAGCGACTCAAGATATTCAAGATATGAAAGAGAGCTGAGAGCCGGGCACACGCCCACGTTAATATTAATTGGCCATTTGCTATGCAAAGCGCAGGCGATGCAATAAGAGGGGCCGCGAGACAGGCGACAAGACACAATGACAAAATACAGCAACAGCAACAGCAACAGCAACGGCAACAATAGCAACAACAACAAAGGCAACAAATAATATAAAATATTGAATATACGACAATTGCCAGTCGCTGTTCGCATTGTTAGGTCGCGGGTGGCTCTCGACTTGGCTCTGGCTATGAGTTTCTGGGTTCCTGAGTTGCTCGCTTGGCCGCTCGTGCCCGGCAAGCAAAGTTGTTGCTGAATGGCAAACACCTCTTGACGGCGCCTGACAGCAGCTGTCATTTTATTAAATATGATTTTTTTATACATATTTTTACTTGATTTTCCGTAGCGTACGCCCAGCCGCCCAGTCGCCCAGTCGCTCTGCTGTCGTCCATATAGCATTACAGACTTTTATCAGCGCTCAAATCCCGTTGTCGTCGTTGTCAGCGTTATGAGGCCGCGGTGTGTTGGCTGTGGGTTCGCCCAACGGTAGCTCACTGGCAACAGGTGCTACCCTTGTGGGTTGCATCACGTAGGCCGTGGACGTACGTCAGGAGCAGCTCCGGTAATTGAGCTGGACAAGTGCCTAGGCAACGGTATTTCCTTTTGATATTCAAGTGCAGTCAACAGCCCCCCCCCCTCGCTCCCCCACTCAAAAGTTGTGGAATGTTAATACGTCCGCAGCGACAGCCATTGCCCTCAGGCTATCAACAGGTGCTCATGAGCGCCCACGCAAACGCTTCATCAAACGCTCTATTTATAGCCAGCATTGGGCATTCAATAACCTCCAGATGCTTGCCTCTATGAACCCAATCAGTGCTAAGTACATGGCCCCCACAATGGGCACACACTCGCTCCGCGCTGCCTGCACTAATTGCGCTAATAATGGGGATTACCTGCAGCCGCAGCCGAAACCAGACCGCAGCTGAAAAAAGATGGCAACAAAACGATGTGAAACGCCAACGCACTAATGGACGCTGCTAACGACGCTTGCAACTTGATGCAAGCCACTGCTCCGCCCCCCGCTGCCCCCGCTCGCCTACCGCTGATTGCGTCGACAAGCGGCGGCGGCGGCGGCTGCTTTGCATGCGACGTGCGTTTATTGTAATTTCATTAAACGAGAAATAGTCGCAAAAATAGCCACAAACTCGTCCCACAGTGGTGCAATTAGAGCTGCGGCTCGCCCCACCACGCGCGCTTTTAAATAGGTTACAATTTATGAGTGGCAGTTGCAGAAACCGCGTCTGTCACTCGCCTTGTGTGGCTCCCTCTCCCTCTCTGCACGTGTGTGTGTGGGCGTGGGCAACAGCTACCGTCTACCGTCTACCGTCTGGAGTTGCCCACACCCAGCTGCTGTCGCCAGCAACTGCGTTGAGTGAAAGTGGCATATCGAATCTTTAATTTGACCGATCTCTTGGTCACTTTGTGGCCGGCAGTTTGACAAGCATTTGCACAATTTATCACTGGGGCCCTGCTGACCGCAGCGCAAGGGCAGTTAGCTGCCGCCACCCGGTCCTGCCTCCAGCCGCATCGAGCCGTAGCTGCAATCCGGCTCAGGCTTTCGTCATCATAACAAATTAAAGTGCAATTTATTTTCAATTAGCAATTTGCGTGTCCGAAAATGCCCAGCAAAATGGCAGAGCCGGAAGGCCTCCAACTGCCCTGCGTCATTTTGATGCAGTGACAAACTAATATCACCCCACCTGCCCCTGGCCAGGCCTCTGCCCCTGCCACTGCCACAGCTCTTGCTGTCGGCCCTTGTAATGGAAAAGTTGCATGCAAATTGCGCAAAACCGCAGCAAATTCATTAAAACAATTAGGGCGAACGCAGCTGTTGCATGGACACACGCCTATGGCCAGCCTATATGAACCTCAGGAACAGGTCCAGGTCCAGCTCCAGCTACAGCTCCAGCTCCAGTGGCCTGTCAACCTTTGGGCGCATTGTAACTGCACTTCAATTAATTGGTTTACGATATAACCACTCTGGAAGTTGCTAACTCTCTTCGAGGGCTTGTCCCAAGCAGCAGTTGACCATGCAAGGCGAGAGACACCACAGACACAGGGAGTCGTAGCTCAGCCAGTCACAGACAGCTCGATGATTGGTTGGGAAACTTGTTGAGCTCGACGAATGAAGAGCAATCAACACGACAGCACTTCCGATGTGCTCTAAGGCGGAGCTTATAAATGAAATGAGCTAAAATGCAGAACTTCTGCCAATATATATTCAAATATTTGGAGTATCGCTCAGTTTTCCCAGGGATTAGCTCTGCCTGTGTGCTCCTCACACTTTGATGGCTTTTCAACAGACGTCGCTGACATCTAAGGAAAGCATTGAGAGGCGAGTTTTATGGCCCGAGTAGCCCCCCTGGTGGAGTGCGTCGCATTGGCCCTGGCCTGGCCACGGTATTCACCCAATAAATGTCAAGACGTCTAGTTTATGTGACTATTAAAGAGGCGCGCACTGCTGCCAGAGGCGGCTTCAAAGCGCCAACTGCAGATAATCCTCGGCCAGCGATGACTTAATGGCACAATGCCTGGCCAAGTCGATGGCGATGGCTGGATAAGGACGCGTGCGAAAAGTCAACAACAAAGTTGAAAACTGCTGCGACAGTTGGCTCAGCTTCGCTGGGCTGCATTCAGAATTGGTGGATCGATGGCTGGTGGATGCGCAACGGGGAGCTGCAAAAGGCTGCAATTAAAAGGCAGCAGACAACAAGCAGCAAAGCGCCGTTGGCAACGTTAACAAAAAAGGCAGCCACAGCTGTCAATTATTTCGAGTACTTTTCACCAACGCCTCACGCAGTGCACTCGCTGGCAACGAGCAGTAGACAGGAGCAGACAGAGGACAGCAGACAGCAGACAACAGGCCGGAGATTGAAGACGGACGAATGCAGCAGCAGCAGCATCATTTGACAGCAGCTCATGGCCAACGCAGCGGCAAAAAAGTATATAAAAAACGCAAGCAGCGAGCGAGGCAAACATAAATATTGGCAACATACTCGCATGTTGGCCCAAACTGTCAAATTATTTCGATTCATGAATATTAACGCCCAGCCAGCCGGCTGCCGCAAAAGGCCAGCTTGGGAATACGAATGTGGAAGCCCGCCTCAGCTCCTCCAACTGCCGGCCACCGGCTCCCAGCACTCTGCTCCCAGCAAGGAGCTATCGTGCCTGTTGTTGTCCTCGTAATTGACAGCCGCACTTCTTCTGCCTCGGCTGCGCTTTTTGCCCCTGTTTGTGGCTGCTCTTTACCGAATTTATCAATTAATTAAAATTCGTGCATTTCATATACATATATATCTGTGTACAAAAATGAATTCATATATATATATATATATGTATCTGGGCAGATATATTCGTGGCTGGGCACTCGTAAATGACATTTTATTGCCGGCTCGTTGCAGTCGCGATGTCACACAAATTATGCAATTTTTTCGCCACAATTTTAACTCGTTTTCGGTGTTGGTAATAAACCAAATACCATTTTTTAACAGCCTTCCTTTATATGGCCAACTGTCCAGCGCTTGCGGTTATTGAACTTTATCGCAGTTATTAAATGGCCCACATCTTGTAATTGTCGCTGGGGGAGTTATATAATTCCCGTATTAATAGCGAACATAATTTAACTATTTTTAAAGCGGAATTTAAGCTCTAGAACTTGGCGAGGGCAGGTGGGGAGTGACTGGGAGCTGGCTGGGGTTCATTGACATGCGGCAGCTTGTGGCGAATGTTAAGAAGGCAGCGAGAGCTGCCAGAGCTGTGACCAAACATGGCATTGCCTAATTTTCCACGAGTTCATAAATCAATGTCAGCGAGCGAGCGAGCGCATTGATTGTCTTCAATTTCTTCATTGCGCGCGGCTGATGGCTGTTGACCCAAAGCGAAAGCTGCACCACCGAAAGGTGCAACGGGGCAGACAGTCCTTGCACGAGCCACGTACGTGTGGCAATTATGTTGCCTGCCGGCGTGTTTGCAGCTGCGGCATAAAGCAAAAATCTCCTCTGATGCTAGGCAAGAGGCGGGAAGCAACTGTGGAGCTGGAGCATTAGAGCCATTTGCATATTTGGCCATTTGCATTAACACCTTCGTCTGGGGGCATTATGTAATTTCCTTTAGACCAGATTCGTACTGCTGCTCCATGTCCACAGCCATGTCGAAGCGTGACTCTGCCGCCTGGCCTTTCCCAAACATTTATTGTCCTTGTCCGCAACGCGACACTACGCCGCCCCCTCTCTCTCACTCACTCTCTCTCTCTCTCTCTCACTCTCTTTGGCAGCTGAATTATTACAACACTTGACGTTGTTCGGCGCGATTTCGTGAGTGCATCTTATAATGCTATTAATTATTTGCATGTTGCACCTCAGGATGTCAGCCAACTAAAGCGAGGCTGAGGAGGCGACTCCAGTGGCTACCAGCCTGCCAAATGCGTACACAGCCTGGGAGCAGCAGGCGAGGATTTGCACATGCCACAGCTCAACTCGAAATTTATGCCGGCAACACGAAGAAATTGTAACAACATGGCAATTTATTCCAAGGAGCTGCACAGATAGAGCAGCAGCAGCAGCGGCAGCAGCTTGATTATCTTTTATTGTCGGTGCTCTAAGCAGGCGGAGCGGGCGACTTAAACTGCCCCAGTGACAAGTCCCTGTGCCAAGGTATTCGCCTGGGAGCTGCATAACATTATCCCAAGACCATTTCCACAGCCAGTTGCGGCTACGTCTACATAGACACGCTTGTTACGGAATATTTCCAGGAGAGAAGGGAACAGAAGAGAGAGAGAGAGCGAGAGCCGCATGTGCGCCGCATATTTCGCAGCCCAATTCAAGCTATGTATTCGCGTTTCTCATTATACTTGCAAGCCACAAGAGTAGAATTCTCTTTTTTACGAGTCGCCTTTCTATGCGATTTTCATAAATTCAAGCAGTGCCAACAGATTTTGATAGTTTTATTGAATGGCGTGTGATTGGATGTGCAAACTAAAGCGAAAGAGGCAGCGAGAGAGAGAGAGGGAGAGAGTGAGTGAGTGAGTGAGTGAGTTAGTTAGTTTATGAGCAGTGCATAGAAAGCGAGAACAATTGTCATAAGCTCTCTGAGTAATTTTATGTTTATATTTAAATAAGAGAGAGAGAGGAGGAGAGGTAAGGCAATTAGAATTCACTTATCCATGTTTCTTGCCATTTCTCAAATGATAGCATTAGTGCCCAGCCTGCTCTAATTAACTTGATGGCACAGCACCAAATATCATTTGCAAGAGCACAAGCCACACTCACCAGCAATTTAAGCATCAGGTTTTTCACTGATTAGATTGAGGACAATGCGAAAACCAACAACGTCCAAGCAACAGCAGAGACTGCAAACCAAAATCCAAAACGAAAGCAAGGCGCATTCATCTTTGCCAATTTGCATTTGCATTTGCAGTGGCAGCCAGAGCCACAGCCAGAGCCACAGCCACAACCGAAATGCCATATAAGCCGCCCACCTACACCCACCTCTAGCGCTCGCCGCACTCACATGGAGACATGGCTATAGCAGTCCTAGTCATAGGCTTTGAGCACACTCTGCTAATTAGCAGGAGGCTGGCGCGTCGAATGTGGGTTAACAATTGGCAGCACGGCAAAAGGCAAATATTGTCAGGGCGACACGCTCCAAAATGGAGCCACGAATGCACTTTGCCATCAAATTAATTAAGACAAGAATGCGAACGGGCCAAAAAGCAAAGGCACAGCCAAAGCTGAAGCTGAAGCTGAAGCTAAAGCCAAGTTAAGCGCGAGCTGCGCTAACTACAAATAGGGCCAACAAGCCAAAAAAGGGTTAGGCCAAAGACGAGTTGTTTGTCGTCTAATTAGGGATTATGAGGCGCGTTGACAAGCTCAACTAATTGAGAACTAAAACCACTTCAGACCGAGAGAGTGGACCACACACGTCACAGCCAAACATTTTTGGAGGACGACAAACGGCAACAAATTGACCTGCAACATGTTGAACAACGGCCATAAAGACCAGCAACAGCAACAGCAACAGTCGCTGCCACAGCCAGAGCAACAACCACTTGAAACGCCGAAAAAGAAACATGTTGATTGCTCTATCCGAAAAATTAATTGGACCACACACCACGAGGCAACAGCACCACCGTACACACGAGCACCACTCGATGCTGGAAAGAGATGGCACAGAGCTCGCCCAGCCGCCTCTAATTAGTGCGAGCGAGAGAGCGAGAGAGAGAGAGAGAGAACTAATACTCGTAGACATCGCATCGTGGCTCTGGTGGGTGTCATATATATTTTAATGACCGCTACGGCACTGGGATTGCCCTCGGCTCCCAGCTGCGGGCCACATCGATGGATTTTTGATAACCGCAAGCCAAGCCAACCGAACGAAATGGCAAAAATGAAAAAGACCAAAAAACAAAAAACAAAAAAGTGGCGCGAATGACTGCATAAATCCATGTGAAATGCAGCCAAGTGACTCCCTGACTGACTAACTGACTGACTCTCTGACTGACTGCCCTGACTAGCTGACGTCTGTGGCTGTTGGACGGGTCTATCTTAAAGATTTGCCTGCAGCTCGAGTGAATGGCAGCGGCCCTGACTCCAGATCCGAGCCAAGCTGTCGTCGTTAGGCAGCGCAAATGCAAATGCAAATGACTCTTTCGCATATGTAGGTCTCCTGGGTGTCACTCTTAACCCTATTTCCAGAGCGGCTCATAACGTTGACAATGGGTGGCCAGTCGCCGACTCTGCCTCTGCCTCTGACTGTCTGCCTAATTAGGCAGCTGCGTTATTTATTTGGAATTGCGAAACCTGATTTCAATTTATATATGATATATACATAGATATATATATATATATATATATATATATGATCGCCGTTGGCGTTGGCTTGCAACGAGCTGCGTGTGTTGCACGCATGTGCAGAAACACGTGTAAGCCTGCCTTAAATGTAAATAGAATACGTAGCCAGGAGGACACTCCAGCCAGGTATGTGCTATTGTTGGCTGGCCTCGCCTGTGACTAGCGAACGAATACGCCCAGTTTGCTAGCGGTTGGCGGTTACGCCCCCAAGCACACTCGCAGTCGCAGTCCGAGTCGAAGTTGGAGTCGCATCGTAAACTCAGCACGTAAATTATGATCAGCCAACGGCGTTGAATATTAATTGCACCGCACCAAAATGAACAAAAGCCGACACAGCAGCAACAGCAACAGCAGCAGCAGCAGCATCCAAGAGGCACATTCCAGCTAGATGATGCCAGCTCCTGCTGCAGCTCCAGCCCCATACTTGGTGGCCAGCTCATGTGTGTGCGCGCGCATCTGTAACGGGGCCTTTGATAAGCGTCGATAATTATTGAGCAGCCGCTGGAGCCGGCCGCAGCTCTTTGCTCAGTTAGAGCTTTAATTAATTTCCAGGAAGTTGGCCGATCGCAAGGCCTAGGCTGGGAGTGCGACTGCGACGCCGACTGCAACTGTCTGGCTGTTGGGCTTTCGTTTTCGCCGATTGTCGTCGGTCATCACTCAGCTGGAGCCGCCTGGCAGCGCCTCCTATGTCAGTGTCAACACAGCGGCGACCCCCGTTGCTCATTTCTGTCTTGCTGTTTGATGTATTGTCCCTGGCCAACTGTAGCCAGCCGCAGCAGCCGAAGACAAGGTGTGGTCCACGTCCTTTGAGCGCTGTCATAGCTGTTTGCGTCTAACTTGAAATATTTGCAGCGGATGCGCGCCCTAACTGAGTGCCAATGAGCAGCAGCAGCAGCAGCAGCAACAAATGCCAAATTGTGTCTTAAATTGTTGACTCAACAACAGCAGCAACAATGTGACTTTGTCCTGCGGCCACCAGAGCAGAGAATGCAATAAAAACAAAAACTAAAAACTACATATATATGTATTTTATATATAGAACAGAGCAACAAAAAACCTGAAACTGTTTGCTGTTTGTGTGTATTTATCGTGGCCGACAAAGCGGCGCAAATCTTTCAGAAACAAAATCACAAGGCTATCAAGAGCTACCAGCCAGCAGCAGCAGCTCTGGCAACAGGGCAAACAATAATAAAAATGCCAACCACAGTTGGTGGCTAAAACAAAGCCAAAGTCTACAGAAGTTGTCCAAAGAAACAGCAAAAATCGTAAAGCCCGGAAGCGGGTTGAAAAAAGTTCAGTTTTATTGAATTCTTGTTTCGATCTGCGAAACAGTTGGCGCACACAGAATTATTGCAGGCACAGTGCTAGCTGAAAGTAAACACACAATCAGAGCTCAATATCGAACTTAAATTCTACATATATTCTCTATATATCTCTTCGGTCTATTGACTTCGATTCGTATTTCTGTTTTCTACTAATTTAATTGAGCTGGCCGCCTACTGCTTGCACTCAGTGTCCGCACAATCTTGAGCCAAACACCATTTTGAGTAATTAGGCACGATTTTAAGAATAATTACCACCTGGTCGCCGAGCCCACATGTAGCGGCAACAAATTGCCGCCGCTTTGCTTGCTAAACTGATTTTCATTTTCAGTTTTCATTCATTTTGTTTTTGTTTTTTGTTTTTTGATCGCATTTTGGGCTTTTCAACGTTTTTAAATCGTATCAGCCTCGAGCGTACGTCCACGAGCTCGCAGTTCGGAAGCGAATTATGCGGCAAATAATAAATAATTTGAGCTCATAAAATGCAATAAAAAGCCGCTCACAGCGCCGCGATTTATTTCACAAGATAATTTCAAACTAATTTGGTAGCATTTAGTCGGAGAATTATCGCCCGGCCAACACTCGGCCGACTGGCGCTGCGGGAACCACAGCTGACAAATGGCATTGAAAACTGCATAAATTGTTTCGCTGCGCCATGTGCCACGCCCATTTCGAATCAGTCAAACGAGCGGCGGCCATAAAATAAAATATGCACACAAAAATATGCAGAAACAAGAATAAATGACTGCGAAATATGGACGGAATTCTTTGGGAACTTCAAAACGATATAGGGAAGTATTTAAGATATAATGGCATTACGATAACCTTCGCCAACTGGACAACTGGCATATGTGCTGTAATCCAGCTGCATTTGACGTAAGGTTACGCCCCTTTTAGCTGAGTTACGCCCAACTGTCAAGCGCTGTTATGACAACTTCTATGAGAACAACTGCATATGGAAGACTTACTGCGTAGCATATGCATTAATCCTAGACAAACTGATATAAAAAGACTCCTCAGATACTTGGTCCTCACAGTCCCAGTTCAACTCTCATTCAGTCACGCCGTCAACTCCCTCAAAATGCTCTTTGAGTACATGAGGCCTGCAACATTCGGCGACTTGCTGCCATCTCGCTACGCATTCGAGTATTTGGAGAGGGGCATGAGATTTGTCGGATGGATGCCGCCACCGAGGAGCAATCCCAATTACTGGATATATTGCGCCTACGGTGTCCTACTGACTGCGTTGTCTGGCGTCTATTTGCCCGTTGGCTTCTTCACCAGCTACTTCGTTGACTTCAGCAGCTTCACGCCTGGAGACTTTCTCACATCCATACAGGTCGCCTTCAACTCGGCCTGCCTGTTCGTAAAGATCACCATTGTCCTGCCGAATCTGTGGCGCTTCGAGAAGGCCAAGAAGCTGCTCGATATACTGGACAAGCCCTGCATCCAGGAGGGCGCAGGCGATGAGATACACCGTTGCGTCGCCCGCTGCAATTTCGTCTATATGGTATATCAGGTAGCATATAGCTCCTATGCAGCGCTGACCTGCCTGAGCTCTGTGCTGACCGGCTCCACGCCATGGGGCTTCTACAATCCGTTCGTGGACTATCGTTCGAGTAGGCAAAGTTTTTGGATAGCAGCTACCATCGAGATTGTCGTTGGATCCGCGGCCGTCACTTTCGATCAATTCGTGGACGTCTGCCCGGTAATCTTTGGCATCCTTTTGCGCACTCATCTTAAACTCTTGATAAAGCGCGTTGAGGGACTACGTAAAAATCTTCGGCAAAGCGACGATGAAAACTACGCGGAGTTGGTCAGCTGCATCAAAGATCACAAAAATATACTCGAGTAAGTTGACAAGCGATATTCCTAGGATTGCAATTATATATATTTTGACTATAGGTTTTCGGATATCTTTCGTCCCCTCATCTCGGGCACCATCTTTGCCCAGTTTCTAGCTATTGGCCTGTGTCTGGGGCTGTCGATGGTCAACTTACTGTTCTTCTCGACTATCTGGACGGGCTTGGCTACGTTCGTCTTTATTATCGTGCTGATGATCGAGACATTTCCCTTCTGTTTCATCAGCGAGCTGATCGAAGACGATTGCAATGATCTGACGCATGCCATTTTCCACTCCGACTGGATGAGTGCCAGCAAGCGCTACAAAGGGACTCTCATATTCTTTCTGCATCAGACGCAGCGGACGATTGCCTTCATTGCGGGCGGCATCTTTCCGATCTGCATGAGAACTAACATTGAGGTAGGGGCTATCAAATCAAGAATCAAGATAAATGGGATAATTCATGGCTTTTCCCCTCCTACAGATGGCCAAGTTGGCCTTTACAGTGGTAACTGTTGTCAAGCAAATGAATATTGTCGAGAAGCTTACCTGAAATCAATTTCGTTCAATTTTCCTCAATTATATGCACATTAGACTGCACGTAGGTATGCTCTAAACACCTGTGGAAACACAGCACAGCAATCGAAAAGAATAAAATATGCTTCAGCTGGGAAATTTACGGCCCAACATTTCATATGAGCAGGAATTGCTGCTGAGCCAAGCTGGGAACAATGCAAAGGCGATCCCTAATCGCGTATTTGCTGCTTGCTGCTTGCTGTGGCATCGATGGCCTTTAAATCTCTTCGACAATAGAATTGCTTTGATGCTTGTTGTTGTCTTTGATCTTTTGAGTGCTGCCGGGCATTGCGAATGACGCATGGCATGGGCTGTGCATTGAACAGCAGCTGGGCCGACTTCGGCTGTCGAGCTGTTCCGATGGGAATTGCTGTGCTCGCTGGATATTGCGTATACGCAGAGGATGCCAAGTGCTAAGCCTTTAAGAGCTGCAACAACCATTGGAAATAAGTGTTGCTTGTTAAATGACATCGTTTTTCATTTGTACAGCACTGAGGAGCGGTGCCAGCCTGCCCGTGGAAGGCCGACGACTCATGTGCCCAGCCGGGAAACTGAGTAAAAGTAGTACAGGAAATTGAATGTTAAGACCGACACGTACAGAATAAATGCGGTATTTGGTACAAGCTCACACACCGAAGCACTGATTGTGGGTTACAGATACAGATATGGACACCGAACACACACACGAAGACGCTGCATAAATCTATCTTTTAGATTTATGGCGCACCAGAGCCACGTTAATAGGCAAATGAGAGAGAGAGAATGAGAATGGCGAAATGTGTGTGTGTGTGTGTGTGTGTGTGTGCTTAGGCCAATGGCATGGCATGGCATGGCCTAGAGAGTGGCATTCGTATGGCCAACTTGTGAAATGGTAATAAAACTTTGTATGCGCATTTATAGCCGCTTTATGCCTGTGACCAGGTCTGTCTTCGCAATGAATTATGAAATATTTTGGCAACGCTAAATGCGAAACGAGTGGGGCAACTCTCGCCGGCTGGCATTAATCATGGCCCAGTCGGTAAAAGGACATGGCCAAAGCTATCTGCACATGGATAGATAAATAACCGCAGCACAGAAACCTGTAGCCAGGGCCATAAAATTGAGTTATTAAAATAAACAGCGACAGGTGCGGACTCAGTAGGAGAGAGAGCATGATTGGGCAAAGGTTAAGCTGTTGGCCAAACAGCAATCAGTGCTCTTCTCTCTCTGCCGAATGCAGGTCAACTGTGGACGGCTTGTGTCCAACAAATATTACCAATGTTTACATACGTGGCACAAAAGCGAACGGCAACTGCGAATTTGTTAACTGACATGCGGGAGAGCGCGAAATGCAACAGCCAAACAATTACAGCTGCCAGCTGAACGCTGCTCCAATTACGGATGCGCATCAAGGAGGCGGAGGCACTTGGCCTGGTCCAAACCAGCCAGCCAGCCAGCCAAGCCGTCTGTTTGGGCTCAGTCAGCCGCCTGCTAGCTGAATATTTGCAACACAAGCGTTGAGAAAGCGCGATAACATTTTAACACACTCTCCCAGCCATGTTTACACATGGCCCGGCCAGGCTGCCACGCTGCCAGGCTGCTCTGTTCTCATGTGCTTCTCATGCACTGAAGGTTTTTATCAACAACAACAACAACGACGATGATGGCAGCACCACCACCAGCAGCAGCAGCAGTTGGCAGCTGACTGCCGAAAGCACAATATGACCCTTTGCTCTGCACTATTGGGATAAGATATACGAAAATGAAATTTCAGTTCATTTTGGGCAGCCCGATAAAGCCCTTAAGTGCTGTTGCTGATAGCACTCGAGGCTGTTAGTGAAAACTGGCCGCTCTTAAGCCACTTCGCAGCAACTAGCTAGCCAAATCAATGGGCCAGCCATTTTGAGCTGAAAACCTTAGCAGAACTAGCCAGCCGGCGCATCCTTATGGCCATGCCGGAACCTTCGACGGGCTGACCCATTTTTAGCATTTCACTGCGCCGCATTGCCAATAAATTAGCATATAAGAGCAGACAGGTAAAGCACAAGCACAGCAAGAAAGGAATAACAGAAGAACTAAAAATATGTATATCGAATCATCATCCTCGCATAAAAGGATTTTGCCTCGCATGAAAACATGCCCAGACTCAACTCTCTAAAACACCAAATGAATGTCATCCTAAGAGTAGGCCACACTTTTTGTGCGCACGCCTGGCCGACGGAGTGTTCTCTTAAGGAACACTTTTAAATATTAGAAAAAAAAAAACATATACGTATGCATCTTTAATGCCGTCGAAAGTTGTTGGGGCGTTTTTGCAGCTGCCACACAGACTGACAACAAATAAGCATTCGATTACAGTTTTTACAGCTGTGGGGCATAAAAATGTAAAATTTATTTAATCCAAATATTCGTGGTGCACTTCCTTTGTGCCTTTTTATGATGCATATACAAATTGCCAAAAGGATTTTCTTGCGGAAAATCCACATTGCATGCATATCAAATACGAGAGATACAAAAAACAACAAAGCAGGCTTGGCGAGAGTTGACTGAGTATGAAATACCCTGCTATATATTATATATATATTATATATTATTATGGAAGCTAATAGACCTCTGCGTATACTTAATATATAATCTTATAAACTACTTACTACTTAATAATCATTGTAGCTTACTCAAAGCTATCAACTCATAACTAATGAGTATACTTAGTCTACTCCTCCATGAATGTGCAGCAACATCAACTTCACTCCCACACACACACACACACACAGTAGACAAGTCCAAAAAAAACATATAAACAGTCAACGAACACCGAAATTTACAAATAACTTAACAATTTGCTGTTGGCCCTGTTGACGTGGCCCACACGGGGCCAAGGGTGAAGGGCGAGCAAGCGAAGTCATCACGACGATGACGACAACAGCAACAACTGCTGGTGAAAGTTAAGGCCAATCATTGCAACAATGCCAATCCAGTGACAACAACAATTGCTAACAGAGACGTGAATTTCAATACGAGCTGCATATGTATGTGTGTGTGTGTGTGTAGTTGCCACATGTTGCAGTTCAATGGGATGATGATGAGGATCACAGCCACTGATCCAGCTACAAGCTACACGAGATACGCAGTCAATCTGCAGTCTCATCGCTGCGATATCTTGTCCTGTCGCCGTTCCGCAATGCTAATTTCGGACATTCTCTGAATATATGATCGATATGCCATATAGGGACGGCGCACAGTAATGGACTGCATGCATAACTGTTTCTACTCAAGAGCTAAATATATTTAAATGAAACTTAGTTTTTACAAAAGCAAAAACAAAATAACAGAATTAAGAAAACATGTGTAAAGGGGAGCAGAGAAACTTTCCTTGCAGTCTGATGAGTAAATACGGGCAGAGGAAGTGGCAGAGCCAACTGAATTTGTTTTGCAAACATTGAATACAAATTACGTTGTTGGAATTTACCTATATAGTAACATAATCATAATAATTATGTTCACAATACATAAAAACTGTTCCCATAGCAACGTGCTAGCTCAGCTGAATCAACGCGTCATGTTGCTAACGCGCCCGACCACCCGAATCCCGAATTAACTAGAAGGAACCGTTGCATCAACGCGTCATGTTGCTAACGCGCCCGACCACCCGAATCCAGAATCATCTAGAAAGAACCATTGCATCAACGCGTCATGTTGCTGCTGCGTAGTTTCAACAGCATATAAATAAGCCTGGGATAAAAATGTTCTTTAGTCTTAAGTTGTTTGTGAATAAAGCAAGTTGTCAAGAAAAATACAAATCGTGACTTCGTCTTTAAAAAATCACATCAACGTTACCATTAGCTTTTGGCGTGGTATTAGTTCGACTCAAATTTACTTATATTCAATTGGCGCAGCCGGTAGGATAGCAATAAAGAGCATCTTGATGCAATAACTAAGTTATTAATTCTTATGCCTGGTTACTGCTATCCGCTAAACAACTGACGCAAAGGCAACCCACGCGATGGTCAATATCGCGTCAAGTTTTTAAAAAATAAAAACCTCGACAGTGACGTGTACACCAAATTTCGCATATTGCCAAAGCCACAGATTGTGCAAATAAAACTTGAAATTAATTCAAGAAGACGCGATAGAATTCGAAGAGACTATAATTCCAGAAACTTCTGGTTATCTCACAAAATTCGAAAGAGCTATCTGTGCAAACCAAACAATCAAAACTATAGAAAATTAAGTATTGATAATAATAAATTCAAAAAAGATAAAAACTGAACTAAAAATTATGTGAATATAAAAACTGAACAAAAAATTAAGTGAATATTAAAAAGAAAAAGAAAAAACTGAACAAAAAATTATGTGAATATAAAAACTGAACAAAAAATTAAGTGAATATTAATAAATTTAAAAAGAAAAAGAAAAAACTGAACAAAAAATTATGTGAATATAAAAACTGAACAAAAAATTAAGTGAATATTAATAATAATAAATTCAAAAAGAAAAAGAAAAACTGAACTTAAAATTAAGTGAATATAAAAACTGAACTAAAAATTAAGTGAATATTAATAATAATAAATTCAAAAAAGAAAAAGAAAAACTGAACTTAAAATTAAGTGAATATAAAAACTGAACAAAAATTTAAGTGAATATTAATAATAATAAATTCAAAAAGAAAAAGAAAAAACTGAACTTAAAATTAAAAAAAAAAAAAAAAAAAAAAAAACTATAATAATATATTAAACGAACAAAATGGAAGGAAACGCAACAACACCCCTATCTGACACAAGTATGACGCAAGTAATCAATCAACTAAAAATTGTTGAAAAATTCACTGGAAACAAGAACCATTTATACACGTTCATCAAACGGATCGATTACATATTGTCCCTCTACACCACGAATGATGCGAGGCAGAGGTTAATACTTTTTGGACTTGTCGAAAGCTGCATCAGCAGTGAAGTTATGCTATCTCTTGGCATAAACAATCTCACAACATGGTCGGACCTTCGCAAGCAACTCATATTAAACTACAAGACACAAACCAAAAATCATGTCTTGTTAGAAGAATTCAGGAGTACCCCATTTAAGGGAAATGTACGAGCTTTCTTAGAAGAAGCAGAACACCGTAGGCAGACATTAATGAGTAAGCTAGAATTAGAAAATAATCTAGATGAAAAAACATTGTATGCACGGTTAATTAAAACTAGTATCGACCACCTAATCCAAAAACTACCTACAGATATTTGCATTCGAATTATAAATTGCGAAATTCCCGATTTAAGATCTTTAATAAACATATTACAAGAAAAAAATCTTTATGATGAACCCAGTCTAAATTCAAATCAAATCAAAGCAAAACAAGATAAAAATTTTAAGCCGTCATACCCAAATCCTTATACTCAAAGATTTCCCACATTCCTTCAACCAAACCATCCTTATGTCCCATATCGACCTTACTTTCAGCAACCATATCTTCCACCAATATCAACACCAACACCTAATAATACTAACAATAACATTTTTCCACCTAATCATTATTCACCTCGACCAATGCAACAAACACCTAACACGGTCAGACCATTATACCCTACACAAAGATCAATTCTAAGACCGAGCCAATTTGACAATAATCGTTTCGGACAACATGCACAAGTAACTCCACAACAAGCCCCTTTCAATACCCAACCAACAAAACGTGTTAGACCTGCAGAAAGTGGACAAAGTAAAATGAGCATAGACGAAGAAACTAGAAATCAAGAAGAAATTAACTATCACAATTATATGCAACAAGAATATTATAATCAAGTAGCTCCTTATTCTGAATACTATCCTCAACATTACCAAGAACAAAGTTACCAACAAAGCTTAAATGACACATACATACAAACAGCCACAGCCGAACATGAGACAGAACAATTAAATGAAATAGAAATCGAGAAAGCCGAAAATTTTTCAGCTGCCAGCCTCGGAAACCAACAATACATAACTATCACTTATAAGGGCAAAAATTTAAAATGTTTAATAGACACAGGATCTACTGTTAATATGATGACATCTAATATTTTTAATTTACCAATTCATAATACCGATTGTCTTATTCACACCAGTAATGGACCTTTAACAATCACACAAAAAGTAAATGTCCTTTCCAACAACTTGTTCAAGAGTAATAATGAATTCTTTCTACATCAGTTTTCAGCAGATTACGATTTATTAATTGGTAGAAAACTGCTTTCAGAAGCTCAAGCCGTTATAGATTATAAATCACAAACTGTAATTTTATACAATAGAAAGTATAACTTAGTCAACAATATTACGATCACAAACCAAAATCATTTCTTAGCCAATCCTGAAACACAACATAGCGCTGACGAAGACAGTAGTAATTTAATTTGCATTACAGAGAAACCAATAAACACATTCAAAAGACAAATTATATTTTCTAAAGGCATTCCAAATATTAAAAAACAGAATTACTTCAAAAAATTAATAATTCACATTACATATGATAGCATGACTAAAGACAAAGCCGAAAAATATTTAATTGACTATTTTTGTACAAAGACTAGTGTAATGTTTATAGACAGTGATGCAGATTTCGAGATCATTCAAAACGCACACAAAGAAATTATCAACACTAACCATACTAAAATTCTACGAAGTCTCATTCATTTAAAAAATATAAATTCATATGCTGAATTTAAAGAACTTATCTTGAAGAATCATGAAAAACTCTTACACCCCGGAATTCAAAAAACAAATAAACTCTTTTGTGAAACTTACTATTTCCCTAACAGCCAATTACTAACACAAAACATAATAAATGAATGTAACATTTGTAACTTAGCAAAAACTGAACACAGAAAAACAAACATGCCGATGAAAATTACCCCCAGGCCCGAACATTGTCGCGATAAATTTGTAATAGACATTTATTCATCCGAAGGCAAACACTATCTTAGTTGCATAGACATTTATTCAAAATTCGCTACTCTTGAAAACATTAAAACAAAAGATTGGATAGAATGCAAGAACGCATTAATGCGTATATTTAATCAGTTAGGAAAGCCAATATTATTAAAAGCTGACCGAGATGGCGCATTTTCCAGCTTAGCACTCAAGAAATGGCTTGAAAATGAAGGAGTAGAAATACAACTAAATACTACAAAAACAGGAATAGCAGACATCGAACGACTACACAAAACAATAAACGAAAAAATTAGAATAATCAATACTTTAAATGACGAAGAAAATAAACTCAGTAAAATAGAAACCATTCTTTACATTTACAATCACAAAACAAAACATGACACAACTGGACAAACTCCTGCACACATATTCTTATATGGTGGACAACCAAAGTTAGACACTCAAGAAAAAAAGAAAAAGTTATAAATAAAATCAACAGTGACCGACAAGAATACGAAGTCGATACCAGATATCGAAAAGGACCATTACAAAAAGGAAAATTAGAAAATCCCTTTAAAGCCAATAAAAACGTTGAAAAAATAAATCCAGATCATTACCAAATTACTGACAGAAACAGAGTTACACGTTACTATAAAACACAGTTTAAAAAATTAAAGAAAATTAACCAAATTCAAAACCCACAGGTTTCTACTTCATAAGCATACTTCAATCAAACCTTCTACTTGAATTTATATCCCAATTGATTTTCAATCCACTAACACAATCAAAATTATCCCATATCCCGATCACAACTCAACCTGATTACATTACATTTCTATTATGAAAAAGATACAAAGAAATAATAAAATATATTACTTGAAACATAAATTAAAAAACAAAATTGCAAAAAAAAAAAAAAAAAATAAATAAATAATAATAATAATAATGTTAATCTTAAATTATAAGCAATAACTATTTTTAACCAGAAGTCGATCTTACACCATTGTATTTCCCAATAGAAATTATTAAAATCAAATTTATAAAGCATAATAATATTGTAAAATTTTATCACAAACTATTATCCTCACATATACAATCATTATAATCACAATAGTCATATTCATAGTTGTAATCTTATACTTTACTTATCTTGTGACCCCATAATATTAAGAAAAACATACAGTTATCGAGATGACACGATCAAATATAATTCTTCTGTGTCACCTTGACTCGCAGGCTCGCCTCTTGAGGAGAGGGAAGTAACATAATCATAATAATTATGTTCACAATACATAAAAACTGTTCCCATAGCAACGTGCTAGCTCAGCTGAATCAACGCGTCATGTTGCTAACGCGCCCGACCACCCGAATCCCGAATTAACTAGAAGGAACCGTTGCATCAACGCGTCATGTTGCTAACGCGCCCGACCACCCGAATCCAGAATCATCTAGAAAGAACCATTGCATCAACGCGTCATGTTGCTGCTGCGTAGTTTCAACAGCATTTAAATAAGCCTGGGATAAAAATGTTCTTTAGTCTTAAGTTGTTTGTGAATAAAGCAAGTTGTCAAGAAAAATACAAATCGTGACTTCGTCTTTAAAAAATCACATCAACGTTACCATTAGCTTTTGGCGTGGTATTAGTTCGACTCAAATTTACTTATATTCAATTATATATATATTTAGTGCATATAAAAGTGGAAAATGAAGTAGAACAACAGAGGAGTATATGAATATAGAATTAAGAATATTTAAAATATATATTACTTAAGCTGAACATATATATATATACATATATATATATTTATTGAATTTTTGCCTTTAATTACAGGGTATTTCTTAGCCATGCGCATATGCTTATGCTTTTTATTAGTGGATTTTCTCAAGCCGCTCCTATCTCTCAATCCATCGCCCATTTTCGACTTGAACTCGTCATAAATTTTAATACACATTTTGGTTTGCAAATTGCTCAAAAGATGCATTTCTTGCAGTGCCTCTCTCTCTACTCTCTCTCTCTCTCGCCCTCTCTCGCTTAGTTTTTTGTTGTCCTTTTCCATGCGCAACAGCAGCGACAACTGTGACGAGCCCGTCAACTTTTGATTGACTGGCTAAGTTCAACTGATGTGGCTCTTGGCTTTGGTCGCTTGTATCTTGTCTCTTTGCTGTTGACTGGTTGGCTGGCTGGCTCGCTGGCTCGCTGACTCGCTGGCTGCTTGGTTGGCTCCTTCCCTTGAGTTAGTCCACGCACTCACATAGAACGGCAGCAAATTGCATAATTTTTACATAAATATGCTGACGTGCATTCATAATCATAAAAAGGGCTAAAATTCTTTGTATTGTTGCTGGCTTTTGTTCTCCGCGTGGCCCCGCCCGCCTCCTGTTGCTCTGTTATTTATTTGGCCTGCATTTATATATATATATACGTATACATATTTCTTTAATATGCAGCCTAATAGGCATTCGTCTTTTTTCTCTCTCTTCTTTTTTGTTTATTGCTGGAGTTGCGAGTTTGGAGTTCCATTCCCGCGCCCGAGTTGACAAAATGTATGCAAAGCTAAAACAGCAGCGGCAGGGCGAACGTATAGTGCATAAAATATTTATGATATCGAATTGTATTGGCATTATTTCAAGCTTCAGTGCCGGCTTATAAGTCACAAACCAAACTAATGTGCATGAATTACGAATGCGTACAAATTCAGACATTCGCTGCATGCAGAGGCTGGCAACACAGGTGCACGAGCAGCAGGCATGCCGAAAGGATTTGCTGACGGAACTAATATTTTCGATTTTTCTATTTCATATCATGTTTATTTAAGGGTTGGCCGACGCTACTGCTGTTAAAGGTATTTCATTCCTCAACCTGATAATATTTACTTCACTTTAATCTTAAGCGTCTCCATGCTCAGCCCTCATGGCGGTTTCTCTACGCTCATCCTCAACGCACATTTGGACAGTAAAAAGCAACGAGCTGTGAGAGTCAATTGCATGCAAAACTGTGCCATTGTCAGATGCTGCGCTGGCAAAAGGGGTAGTGGAGGTGGCCAGGCCGTGGCTGTGTGTGACGACCTACGGCCGCACAAAGGGCAACAATGCTGGGCGGCGGACAAACAAGGACAGCCGCAAAATGGCCACCGCAAAGGCAGCAGCAGCATTGGCCATAAACGACATGCGGCGGGTCAAAAGGACGCCCACACAACAGCACCAGCAGCAGCAGCAGCAGCAACAAGGATGATGGCGAGAACTTAACGCACAGCCAACAGCAGGCTGGCGACCAGGCTGTGCCATGCAACGCCTCTGGTTTGTTGTTGCCCAGCCCGCCTGCTCGCCTGCTCGACTGCCTAGCAAATGTCGTTATAAATGGCAGTCATAATAAGTGGGTTAAATGGCCAGACGCACGCCGTAAAGGGACCTGGGTCCCTGCACTGGGTCTCTGTGTCAGTTGTTAAATGGCCAGCGGAGCGGGCGGTCATGTGTTGATTCGCTGTTGATTTTGTCGTGTGTCTTGGCCAAAACTAATTACCGATAGTTCAAGGGGTCACTTGTCCATGGCAAACTCTTTAAACTGCAATTAAATGCCACTTGGCTAGCTTGGCCGAAACTGAGGCGATTATAAAGCAATCAAGTTGCCGTAGCTGTGGCTGTGGCTGTGGCCGTGCCACTGGCCCGTGCAACATTTCGCGAGCTGCTTGGCTCTGCTTGCCACATTCACATCATTTGCAAAATCATAATTCGCGTGTTAAGCGCGCATTAGTCTCACGTTGATTTATCACAGCAGGTACCACGGAAACGGCTATAGAAACTGGGTCTGGGTCTGGGTCTGGGTCTGGGTCGAAACTGGTAACTGGGTCCTTGCGCCTCCGCCTCCTACTCCGGCTGCTGCCCATCCGCGCAGCGCAGCGCAGAGTGGTATGCGGTTTTAATAACCGAATTCGCAGCTAATTTCGAGCTGAAAGTTCGGTCTGGACAGCGCCCGCGGCGTGTGGGTGCGGCGCGGCGCGGCTTAGAGATGAGCGCGTGAGTGCTACAATTTTTGCTATAGATCCAATTAAGATTATTTGGGGGAGCCATGCGCTGCGCTCATCCTGGGCCAGCTCATCTCTAAATGGCATTCATCAAGAAGCGCCTCTTGAGCACACAAACACAAGCAACCAGACGCTCGACCGAGCAGCTGCGCATTCGTTAAGCCAACGACTTACTTTTCGGCTGCTTCCAGTGGTTGGCGGTGCCGCTGCTGCTGCTCCATGGCAAAGTGGAGCAAATTTATGCCCAATTTCATGCGAGTGGCAAATGATTTATGCGACAGCGCGTTGCAATTGCCAAAAAGGATATGTGCGTTGATTTCGTTTGGCCCCAGGACAAATAACTTCATTACGTTCCCTCTCGCTGTTGCTCGTGTGCTCGCCCCGCCCCCGCAGCAGCCGCAAAGGTTGGCCCCTTTGGGTAATGATGTTTCATGTTGTTGTTGAATGTTGTTTGGAATTGGGATTGGGTTTTGGATTTGAGGATTGTAAAATATATGCAAAGCAAATCGCACGATTCTCGTGATGTTGCTCATATTTGGGCACCGTAACAAGCGCAGCAACACGCGACAACAACAATAACAACAACAGCAGCAACAGCCGCAGCGACAACGCGCGAAAATCGCATTCTACTTATGGCGTGAATTTCGCGATCGTCTGCTAAGCTATTTTCTTTTTTTTCGTTCGCCTTGGCACTTGGCACAGCCGAAATGCGATTCAAATTCCCAAATTCAAATTTAAATGCAGCAGCAACAGCAACGGCAACGGCAACCGCAGCGGCAACGGCCACATACAAATCGAGATGCATAGAGCCTGCCAAAATGTTGTGGCTAGAAATTGGCAGGAAGTCACGCCATTTGGACCATTTGTTTGTTAACAATAAACCGTTAGCAACATGACGCTGATTACACATGCAGCCGCAGTAAATGACAACATTTATCATTAGGCCAGCCGAAGGCAGCACAATTTGCAGTTAATTGCAAACGCAAATGCAAATGCATCAGCCACTGCAACAGGCCACAAAGAACTTAAGATCGTCGAGCAGCCGTCAGCTTATGGGATTTCATTGACAGCCGCGCGTTGGCTCCAGTCAAAATGTCCTTTGCAGTGGCTGCTGCTGTTGCATGCACTTAATTAAGACGACAAGTGAACGACCCCGGCTGTCGGAGCGGCATGCGGCAAGGGCCTACAGCTGCTGGCAACACAAATATTAAATATGGTCAAAATGCAGCCTAAGACCCACTCAATGGCAGGGCAGATGTGCAAGATAAGATAGCGGCAGACATGGCTAAGACACGCCGAAAACAACAACGACCACAATGACAAATCAGAAAAAGATATTCGAATATATATGTTGATATATATGCAGCTCTAGATGGGAATGGAATGCCAAATCTTATGGGCCACAAGCGGCCCAATCGATCAGCGTGCGTTCGCGATCTGCCAGGCCACAACAAATAAAATATGTTTTGTGTATTAATAAAAGCCCGCAACGATTGCACTTCACACCTCATTGAGATTGGCCATAAAGATGCCTTAATAACTCAGCTAAGCTGGAGACGACGCAAGTTCCTGCCTGACTGCCTGCTGCTGCCTGCTGCTGCCTCTGCTGCTGCTCTTGCTGGCCAGACTGGGCTGTCAGTATCGTTTATGGCTGCCCATATTTAATTTGCCGCTTCGCTCGATGGCCAATTGAAGCGTTTCGATAAGGGGCCAAATTCATAAATATGAAAATGGCTTCATTTCGTGCGCGATTCAGGCTGGATTGGACTGGACTGCGACTCGGACTTGGACTTGGACCTGGGAGTTGCCCTTCATATCGCTTAAATTAAAACTTAAATTTCAACACTCGCTGCTCGCGATACGGGGCCATATTTTACGGGCCCAAAGCAAACACAATAACAGCAACAGCAACTCAACTCGGTGGCAGGCTGACAATGGGAAAGGCGTTGCAGCTTTATCTGACAAATGCGCGTATATCTCGAAAGTTGTTGCTGCCGAAATGAAGCAGCAGCAACAGCAGCAGCAGCAGCAGCAACAGCAACAGCCCAAACGAAACTGACCCTCACATTCATTTATCAATGCTGGAGAATATGTCGCCGTGGTCAGGAAGAAAGTGCCAGCCAACAGCCGCACCTCTAACGGCTGCAGCAGCAACTGTTGCTGATGTTGCTCCCGTAACAGCTAGTCGGCCGGCGATCGTAGAACTAACTGAGTGTGCCGGCTTGTCTTGATCTACCGCCGTCGAGGCCCGGCTACTTCATCATCATCTGAAATGTGCGGCGCGTAGTCATGGCCTGACATTTTTGAGTTGCCGTCCCTGTCTATGTGCGCGGCCGCAACGGCAGCAAAAAGGTAGCAACATCCACAACAAACAGCAACAAACACATCATGAGCACACAATAACAAACAAAAACGGCCAGCGAAGCCTCCCAATGATTAATTGACTTTCAAAATTGCTGAAATTTTTAATTTATTATACGCGCCAAAGTGATTAATCAGTAGACAAAGCTGCGGCCAAGCACAAGGCGAAGAAGGAGGAAGAGTGAGGATGAGGGTGCGGGCGGGGGTGAGGCTGGGGATGAGGCTGACGCGAGGGCGAGGGCGAGGGCTGCCCAGTCGAAAGGTAACAGCGGCAGCAAGAAACTGTCTGAGCAGTACACGTAGGCAGCGACTGAGGCTATGAGATTGAAAGTGCTGGGCAGCAGCCAGCGGCAACAGCGGCAACAGCAACAACAGCAACAACAACAACACGACAGCAGCAACATACAGCAGCAGCAGCAAGAAATACTTGTCTGTTTTTGCTTGTTTAAGCAGCGAGATGAGTATATTAGTTGAGTGCAGCATTCATGTTGCTGAGCTAAGTTTTTATGCTGCACAGGCATTACGCAGTGGGCTACGCCCGTTTGCTACGCTTTAGCTTGTTGTCTTTATGTCGCCTGCAATCCTTTGAGCACATCAGTCAGCGTCAGCAACGTTTAATGCTTTTAATTGCCGCCACTGTAGCTAGCTGCTGGCTGCTGCCTGCAACATGTGGCACTTACATTGAAGAAGATAATTTAAACTTAGCTTAGAATACAACAGCAACAGCTCAGCCACTGCTCAAGCTTTGGCCAGAGTTAAGCCAGCAACACCTTTGCTAACTTAACAAAGGGCGTACTTAACTTTTAGCGACGTCTGCCACGCCCCGTGGCCCAGTTCAAGGAGTGCGTATGCATTAATTATACCCGAAAATAACAAAGGAAACATAAATTTTCCAATAAGACACTTTCCTTGTGTGCTCCGCTGATCTGCTGGCTGGCTGGCTGGGCCCAGCTCTTAGCCAGGAACCAGAACCACTGGCAAAAAAAAAGCAAAAAACCGTTAGTTAGCATTTTGAGTGGTTGTGCGTTCCGCTGCTTTTGATGTTGCGGCGCACAGACACATTAACATAAATATGAGCGAAAGATAAGTGAGGAACAAACACACCCAGCGCCCCAAACTTGAGGAATGGAAAAAGGCTGTTGCCAAAGAAAATATCTGGCCAAGGCTCATTGACATGCGTTAGACAAGTAAGCGAACGAGAAAGAGACAGACTGAGTGAGAGAGCGAGAGAGAGCGAGCGCGATAACAGGCCAATGGGCGGGCGTGTATCAGGGGCGTGACCTGTTGCATCTGGCAAGGCAAGAAAATCTCAATAGATGATCGTAAACACAATTACGTTTTGCGGTCAGAGCAACAGCAACAACAACAATAACGACAACAACACAAGAATGTTGCAGTCGGGCGTGAGCAACTGTTTAATACTCGCCCATGGAGCAATAGAAGAGATAGAGAAACTTTGCCATAGACTGAGTTGCAGAGCATAAGAGTTGTGGGTCTATGTGTAAGGGACGGCAGCAGCTGTTTACCTGCAATAGTTGCTGCTTTGCTGTCAAGCTCAATAGCTGCCACGCCCCCAAGACTTTTACCTTTGCCAGACTAACATTACTCTGAAACTCTATATACTCTTTCTACTTGCATGCAGGAGTATCAAAAGTGGGTGTGCCCACAACGACTGCAAACGCCGGCAACATATATTTGACGCATCGCTGGCAACATTCAAATGTTGCAACAGCAACTTAAAGATGTGGCAGCCACAGCACAGCACCACGCAGCATAGAAGCAGCTCAGCTGCACACAGCTGATGATGATGATAATGATGTTGTTGTTGCAGTTGCTGTTGCTGATGAGTAGGACAATATCAAGGCTTGTTGCCGTTGTTGATGGGCCAATGTTTCGGTCAGTTGCCATAACGAATCGCAATGCGGCGGTACAGTGCGGGCAACACATTAAGGGTTGTCTTCCAGTTTGAGAGGCGGCGGCAACAACGCGCAATTTATAAAATGTCTTAATTTTTTCCATTGCCATTGCCAGCAACAGCAACAGCAACAGCAACAGCTCCAACAGCAACATTCGGGCGGGCGTCAAGCGAAAACGCCGCAGGAAGGCCAAGGCATGTCCATGTCCAGGCCCAGGTCCAGTTGGCTAAAATGACTGACGCTGATGCCTGTCAGTTCGTCGGACAGCCGGCAACTTGTTGTTGCTGTTGTTGCAGTTGTTGCTGCTGTCGCCGTCATCAATTTTTCGCAGGATTGTTGCTGCTGCCGCCGCAGCTCTTGCTGTTGCTGTTGCTGTTATTGTTGTTGGTGGCGATAAATTGCATTTTAAGCGTATTTTCCCTGGCATTATTATGACTTTATAAACTCTGCGGGCTTTATGCCTTCGCACAATGGGCACTTTGCTTTGCATTTGTTGTTGCTTTCTCATGGAATACGCCTATTGGCGCAGCCAGTGCACAAGGTGTGAGAGCTATTTATATATATAAAGAGAGAGAGAAAGAGAGAGAAGCGTATACCCTTTGATTGGCAATGATGAAATGCACTCCAGGCGGCGGTTAGGCGGCAGGGCTAGCCAATCGGCCCACTTGATGTGCTGCCATGTTGCTCGTCTGTGCTCGTAACAAGATAATTGCTTAATTTGATTAGCAATTGTTGCTGGTGCTGTTGCTGTTGCCGTTGCTGTTGCTGGCGGCCAACGCACCGCTGGGCGTGCAAATTGCTAACAATTTTGATATTTAAATTATTGAGCCTGTTGCCGAGTCGAACCGAGTCGAACAACAGCAACAACTGAGCAACATGACAGCTCAATAAACATTCCATCAAGAATGGAGTGTAAAAATCCAATTTTCATAAGTGGCCGCCAGCCGGGGCAACTGCCGCTGCTGCTGCTGCTGTTGCAGCTGACCACCAGCTACTGTCCACATAGCAGTGTCCTCCGGTCTTCCTTCGCAGCTGCAGCCGGGCAGCAACATAGCTCCTAATTATGAAATGCACTTTTTATAAGTGCGCTTAATTAGACAATTATGCGGCCTCTGCACAGCCTAAGAGCGAAAATGAACAAATTCACTTCCTAATAGATATAGATATACAGAATTGATAGACTGTGTGAGCAGGCTTCGTCGAGGAAGTCTCCAATGCTTTTGAGTGTCCAGTTTCAGCGGAGCTTATAAATTGGCTACCACAGTGGAGATCGGCTAGGAGGTACACGCTGCTGGCCATGTACTTAAATTTGATATTTTAATAAATTAAACGCAACGAAACTAATGCAACCAACACCCGCCGAACGTGCACGAGAGTCGAAAGTGGCGCGGAGAGCTGCTGCGGAGCCAAGATCAATGATCCGGTAGCCGGTGCAAGTGGCTGCGGCCTCAGATGCCTGCCAACTGATTGCAATTTGAAATATTCAACGAGCAGGCGCACAACAAGCAACAAGCAACAGGAACAGACGACAAGAACTCCTGTTCCAGCCGGACAGCTGGGCGGACAGCTGAGTGGAGCTGGGAAAGCAGACGCAGTCGGAACAGCGGCTAAGTAGAGTGGACCCAAACATGATTGGCATGCGCCCAGTGGCCAGCACCGATGAGCTGGCCACAGATCAGCCTAAGACTGTAATGAGCACTGCTCTCTCTCCCTCTCACTCTGTGCATGTGTGTGCCCACCAGACTGCAGCTTTGCCTACTACTACCTACCGGTACGATCAGCGATAAGTGCCTGCTGCTCATATACGAAATGGTTTTAAATTTTTCGTCTAGTGTTTGATTCTTATTAAAAGATTGGCGAAAGCGTCTTACAAGCGTCTTTCCATTGCGAATTGCAAATGTCGTTTGCCCGCCTGCTCTCCATCTCTCCATCTCTCCTCCCCTCCCACTTCCTCTCGCTCGCTCTCACTACCTTCTAAGATGCCAAAACTGGATACACAAACCACACTCGTTCGCCTACCCAACCCAAATCACACTCCATTCACAGTCGCAGTCGCAGCCAGAGAATCGTAGCCGGCTGACTCCTGCATACAATTAGCCCACAACATTTGTGCAACAAAATGCGCTTGTAATTTATTTAAATCCCGCTCCCCATCAACAGGTCCATTCCGCAAATGCGGTCTTATGAGCCATAAGCCTAATCAGCGAACAGTTAAAGACAAAGCCAACGAGTTGAGTTGAGCGCAGAATGAGGGCTTGGCCTCGCAGCCTCACAGCCTCACAGCCTCTCAGCTCCATCCAAGCACTTGACATTGCCGATCCGGAAGAAAGATGAAAGCCCGAAGGAGAAAACCCATTGCCAAATAGCTGTCGAAAGTGTGGGCAGCTCTCCCGCATGACTATCGCCTGCGATTGCGAGACTCTGCCTATTTAGGAATAATTTGTTGATTAGCATATCAGGAACTCAGTCGCTTCGTACTATCAATGGCTCAGCTTTGAGCTCGCCCATCTCTGGCTCACTTATTTTTATGTGTATTCTAACGGCTCTAACAAATTGCTTCTCAGGGGCCACTTCCAACAACAAGCCACACTCAATGCCACGAGATATCTTGGCAATTTATGTGGTCACAGATCGGACAACAATTTCGACTCCAGCCCCAAATCATGAATGGAGCTCTGCGATAGTGTTGACCTGCCCCAAATTGTGTGTGCGAGAGGCTCGTGTGGAACGCAATGCAATTACTTATCACAGTATGCAGCCCAGCCGGAGCACAGAGAGAGGGGGCGAGGAGGCCACGAGTATCTGGCAGAGTGGCATTGAAATTACTTCGCAGTCCGGCTGAAACCTATGTGTATGCAAATGCAATGTTGTCTAGGTGCCGTGTCGTGGACACGACTATTACCTGTCACATTGTCAGGTGATTGCGAAATTGTTGCGTTACGCCAGCGCCCAGCGACCGATGCCCATCGCCCATTGCCCATTGCCCGTGGCTCAATGCCCGCCGTCCGTTGGGAGAGTTCGCCTTAAATTTGTGGGAAACATCAACTGAAACTAAGTGCCGGCCATTGATGAGGGGTCCCCAGTTGGAAACGTGACTCGAACGTGACGTTTGTGCAAACAGGAAGATTCAACTGACAGCAGCCGCGGCAACAGTTGGCGCTCTTGGGACACCACCAACCGAGTACCAAGTACCAACTTCGACTCGCTGTCACAGTCCCAGACAGACAAGAGTTAATACAGTTCAACTCGAGCTCTAGCTGTAGCTGCAGTTGCAGCTAGAGCTGACTTGATTGCCGGCGACGTTGCTGGTGGTCAAGGCAAAAGGCAAAGGCAAGGAAACCAAAACGGTATTCGCCAAATTACTCGTACTTAAACGTTTGCTGTTGCTGCTGCTCTTGGCCATGACTTTGATCAGGGCGTTGCGCCCTGTATTTGGACTTTATCAGCCGCTTGCATCATAGCCCACAATATGCCATGGCTTTCAAATCAAATTTGCATTGTCATAATTTACAATTGAGCTCCGTTTGGGTTGGCTGCGATGCGTAGGCCGAGCTGGGGCCAGCATGTCCCATGCAGTCGGGACAAAAGCCGTGTAATTGATGAAAGTCTCCAATCGCTATTAATGTCATCGATAACAACATGGCTGAATGGCTGAATGAATGGCTGGCATAGCTGGCCGTTAGCGGTGAGCGGCCAAGCGGCCAACTGGCCCCACACCGACACCGCCGACATATCTGCATTTGCAGTGGTCGAAATGGCAGCGACTCTGTGGCTTTGTGGCTTTGTGGCTATGTGGCTTACAAGCTCATAAACATTGGCGACACAAATCAAAACATGTCACAAACAGTTGCTACGCCTCAAAAATTCTTGGAAAAGCGTTTCACTTCCTGGTGCCGGCGCTGTCAACATCTGTGCCTTGCAGCCCTTCCACTGATTTATGAGTCGCGTCAATTGCGCCGAGCTCTAAGTAGCTAGACAAACAATTACCCAGTCATAAACGTGGCCTTAAACAGACAGACAATGCGAAGAGGAAGAGTTACCTGAAAGCTCACACACACCACACAAACAAACATAATCTGATGTCCTGCTTATGCATCTTTCGTGTGCTCAGCTAACTGAGCAGCGCCTTAAAGCGTCTTGAGCAAACACTTAAGCCTAAATGCCAGGCCTTTGTGTCTTATCGAAAGAAAGTCGTTTAATAACTCATATACATAATGTATGTAAGTGTGTGTGTGTGTGTGTGCCATAACTTAATCACTAAATCAAAACTTCAGACATGAGAAATATGAAAATTGAAAAACCGTTTCAGCGGGGCCTCAGCCCCAACAGATTCCAGGAAATGAGCCAAAGAGGAACAACAACAACAACAAAAGCAGAAACAGCTCCATTGATGCAACATATCTCTGAGTGGAGGCTGACTGGCGGAGCTGCAACCGAAATGGCCCAAAGCGCGATACTCAACACTTCAAACAAGTTTTTGACACCGAAGAGCCCAACAAGAACAATTCTCAGCGGCACACCGAAAATGCTATACCCTGCTAGACATACTTCGATCAGCTATGGATATAGCCTTAAAGCAATTTACTGACAATATTCTGTGTGTGTTCACTCGGCTTTAAGCTGACAGCTTGGTGTTACACACTTGCTGACTGGCTTATAGTGCCCCACGAAAGGGCATAAAAAAGGGAAAACATTTTTATATTGGCCATTTCAATTATCTTAATGCACTTTAATATGCCAGGGCCAGTTGAAAACCTTTTTACCGTTCTCTGACGCACCTCAGTCTATCTCCCTCTCTCTCTCTCTCTCTCTCTGTATCTTGTATGTGATTGTGATTATCAGCTAATAAGGCATCAATAAATTTTGGTAAGCAGCAACAGCAACAGCGACTGCAGCCGAAAATGCCATGGGGTCTCGGGATCGCCTCGAGATTTGAGCCGTTGATTGCGCCACGCAGATTGCAATTAATTTGCAATAACTTTTGATAAATGCTCAAGTGTTGCCATTGTAGTTGTTGTTGTTGTTGTTGTGGTTCTGTATCCACTTTACTTTTTGGGTGTGCTGAAGAGAGGATTAACAGTCGACTGATAAAGATGGCATTAGGGCCTGGCAAGACACTGCTTGAGTGGGCCCTTCACATAAACAAGTAAGTTAAAATATAGCTAGTTCTATATATATATCTTAGTTGAGCTTATTTGTCTCTTACATACTTCAAATGTCAGAGTTATAGAGAATCAGAACAAAAAAGCCAGAGGCTATATCATTTTATTAACTTACCATCAAATTTTATTTGCAGCCGCTACGAGAAATGCCGAACGATCAGCATAAAAATCGCATGCGACAAATTTGCCATTGACGTTGGAGGGAAGCATTGTGGGAATGCTGAAAATTTGAAAAATGTCATCAATAAGCGAAAAGTTAATAAAAAATAATTAATTTAAGCGAGCAGTGCGGCAACTGCGGCAACAGTTGCTGCTGCACGGGGAGGGAGGGAGGTAGGGAGAGCAAGGCAATCCGACTGCTGGGCGGGTCTATCCACACACATTGGTGCTGCAAGCGCATTTAAATTGAATAAAAGTTGCTGAAAAGCCAAGCTCGGGACCAGGAGACCCACTGACAACGCCTCAAACGTGGCACAACGGCAACTGTTGCTGGTTGTGGTGCAACTGCTGCTGCTGCTGCCGTTATGCGCTTAACATCTTGGCATCCAATCAATTAGTTTTTATGCGCTTCATTGCCAAGCGCTGGCTGCTCCCGTCCCGTTTAGACCTGGCCAAGCCTCTAGCCCCGTCTCCGGCCTCAGCTCCACAGCTGCCGCCAGCCGGGCTACAGGCCAAGTCGTCAGCAGTGTCAGCAACAAATTGGCGAAGGGACAACGACAACGACAAACGGCAACGGCAACGGCAACGGCAACGACAACTCGCAGCTGGCAACCAGCAACCAGCAGCATTTGCCGTCAGCGTCTACTAAAATGTAATGCGCCATACTTTCTCAAAATATATCGAGAGCTGGATGCGATATGTGTGCCCAGGGACAGCAGCAGCGCCAGCAACAGCGAGGGAAATGTATTCAAATGGCTTTCAAATGCCAGCGAAATGCTGTGCGCAACTTTGCGGTATTTCTGACGATTGACAAATCAATTTGGGCTTTGGCTCTTTCCTCTCTTTTGTTAGCAGCAACACCTGCTGGTTGCGAGTTGTAGTCGGTGTTGATTTTTGCCAGCCGAAGGCCAAGAATATACCCGCTAGCCGACACCTAAGCACCCAAGACAGTCACGTCGATCACACAGCCATCGAACACTTGGCAAATAAATATATGCGCATTACATTTTGGGGTAACAAGCGAGGGGTAGAGGGACGGGCCAGAGCGGGGCAGTGCAGATCGACGACAAGCTGCATAAATGCATGAGGATGGGGCTGCAGCAGCAACATCTGCATTTGTGCTGCCAATGATTGTGTATGCATATATTTTGGCCAAGTCATTGCCGCTTGTAGCTGTTGCCATTTGTAGGCTGCAGTTGATGCTGCTGCTGCGAGTGCTCTTGCTACATTGTTGCCGTTGTCCAAACACAAGCAAAGTGTTAAAAAAATTCCCATGTCAGGTATTAGCAATTTAAGTTAACCCCAAGCCAAATGACGTCTGCGCGCTGCAAACAACACAAAGTCAGGGTTAAGCAAACAATATCGATTTCCAATTGCAACAGAGTTGCAAACTGTTTACTAATTACATGGCTAATGCTCATTAGCTATGCCGATTCTCATTGATAGTCTACTTGGATGAAAACAGCTTTATCTCAGGCTTGCCTAAAGGGGTGGAAGTAGCTGAGCTGAGGCATGCAGGCTTGCATATACAAAAATCTAGACAGCTATATCCTAGCTATATCCTTTATATAGATATCTTATCTATATCTGATTTTGTATATTTTCCATCAAAGGCAGCTAACAACCAACTGAAAAGAAAAACTTTAAATTGCAACTTAGCGAAATTGTTGTGTTAATTGAGCTGTTGGCAGCTTTTTTTTGTAGTTTGTAGTTTGTCTCTAAGTTTTTGTTGCTGCTGCTGCTGCTGCTGCTGCTGCTGTTGCTGCTGCTGCTGCTGCTGTTCGCTCTTCCATAGCAATTAGTGTTGGCTGTGTACATTGACAACTGCTTCTACTGTATATAGCTGTCAGACAGCAATCGCTGAGTCCTGCTCCTGGTCCATAAATATCTCCAGCTCATCCGCCTGTTACTCCTTCTACTTCAACTCTGCTGCTGCTGCTCGTGCTTTTGCTATTGGTACGACGCCTGCTGCTGCTGCTAGCTCATCGTGCACTCTTACCCCAACTTCTCATACTGCTGTTAATCCATCAATATTCACACTCTACCAGCTGCTTTCACTTCAACTCCAACTCCTGTTGCTGCTCATGCTGCTGCTAATGCAGTTTGCACTATATCTGTTGCTATTCCTGATTCACCTATATCCCCTATCTGCATTCTGCTCCTGCCTTTGCTTCTACTCCCATTATCGCAGTTGCTGCTGCAGCTGCTCCTATGCCTGCTCGCAGCTTCTTATGCCTGCTACGCCAATAAGGATGCATGATTCATATTGCTCGCTTGACAGGCTGACTAATATGCTGGATTATGTATCTTTCATGCTTAGGCAACTAACCGCTTGCAGTCGTTGTCATGCTTGAATACGCTTTCTAATAATTTCATGTAAAGAGAAGAATATTTGAACTTATGTATATATAGCAAAGCTTATATATCTTCTGTGCATTGGAGTAAAGATTACTTCATACGATTTGCAAATCTTTGAGCCATCAAACTAGCCGCTGGGTAAGGGTATTAGCAACTCACTCTCACACGCCCCAAAAATTTGACACAGACAAAAGCATAAGCAAATACTCAGCTAAACTTCACTAGCAACCATGACAGCAACAACAACAAAGACAACGACAACAACAATAGCAACCACAACAGCAACAACAAACGTTTTGTGTCACAAAATATTTTTGAATGTAAAGTGCGCAGACGGCGACTGGGCTGCTGCTGTCTCTATTCCTTTGGCAAGTGCCTGGGCTGGCTGACGTGCGCCTGTGCGACCGGCCAGGTAACCAAGCAAACTCACCTGCGCCCTCCCTCTGTCTCTGCGCTTTTGCCGCTCCAGCTGCTATGTCTGCACCCGCGTCCAATGGGTCGGCTCACTAATTGGTCACGACAGCAGCAAGCGTTGAGTTTTTGAAAAGCGAAAAGTAAAATCCATTGAATTTGGCAACGCTCCAAACGTTGCAACTTTGTTGTTGTTGTTGTTGCTGTTGCTGTTGGCCCGGCCAGCTGAAAAGCCTTCAATTTTGGTAGCTAGACGAGGCAAAACAAAGCCCCCGCCCCGCCTACAGCCCACCCTCCTAAAGTCGCCTGATGGGGTCTTAAAGTTTAACGTCGCAATTGATTTTAGTCGTCAGTTTTGTGGGCTTTTGATTTTTGTTTGTTGTTATTGTTGTTGTTGTTGTTGTTGTTGTTGTTGTTGCAGCGATGGCGCAAAACTTAAAGCATTTTAACATTAAACTATTCGATTATTTTTAGTCGTTTATTTGGCCAAACAAATTTATAAGCGACTGCATTTCAGTTTTATTATTGTGAATAAATTTCAATGCATTTTTAATCAGGCGCACAGAAGAATTTCAAAAATTGTTACTCAAACTATTATTAATTTTTATGTTTATTGTTCTGTAATAGCGCGCAGTAGATTACGTAATACTTAAACGGAGATTAAAGTTGAATTGAATTGAATTGAATTGAAGTGTTGAGTCAGAGCTTAAAATTTAATTTACTTCGGCTTTGTTTAAGGTTTTAAGAGCTGAGTGAAGATTGGGGAAAACTCTCTTTCACTCATAGGAAAACTATTTAATTAATTGTTCTCATCTTTACTTTATACTTCAAGATTTCTAATATATACAAAAATTATAGTCTTATTCCCAGCTCGTAACATCTCTAGAGATTGCTCAGCTCTCGAGCTTGCTCAGCTTTAGGCAGTCAACTTGAGACTCCAGCGACTTCCCGATTGCAGCGCTCCTTCCCCGACGCGCTCCTCATTTGGCGCAGGCCCATTAAACACTCTGTCCGCTGTAAAATGTAATTTTCGGCATTATTTATTGGCTCGTTTGTTGCTGTTGCAGCAACAATAATCAAAATTTCGGCAGCCGCCAGCGGCAACTGCTTAGCAGCGAAATCAAAAATACTAAAAATAAAGGAAAAGCGAATGCGGACAACGTCATTCATCAAATAAAATTTACTTAATGAAATTAATAAATAAATTATGATATAAATCTTGTACAGTCGCCGCATGAATGCCGCCGCCAATGTTTCTGCTGTTGCAGCAACAGCAACGGCAGCAGCGGCAGCAACATTTTTATTAAAAGCTCTGAATTATTGGCAGTTGCATGCAACGGCGGCAACAAAGCAATCGAGGCTGAACGGGCCAACGGCCAGCCAACAGACACATGGCCAATGCGGACCTGCCGGACAGCCGACTTGTGCCCCGGCCACATTAACGACCAAATGTCAATTTCGCAGCAATCTTTGCAGCAATTTTTGTGTTTTTTAGTTAATAATTTTTGGTGTCCAACTGGCGGCGACAACGGCGGCCCCAGCGGCGTCCACAGCAACAACAACAGTTGCTGGCGGCGTCTTGGTCAGCGATGCGCGTGCGCAGAAGCAACAGCAACAACAACAGCAACACCTGCTCTTACGTAATGTGCTAAATATTTGGGTCTTGTAAAAAATTAAGTGAATTTATGATTTTTTATAATATTAATTAAGTTTTAATAGGGAACTTGTAGAATTCTTTATAGAGATAGATACAGATGTAGCTGTAGATGTAGATATAGATATAAATATCTATATCTATATATTTATATATAGATATAGATACAGATTTAGTTATACATATAGATAGAGTATTCTACCTTCGCCATTCTCTTGGCCATCTTCTGTTGGGCCGCTGATAAAGTTTTGAATCGCCAACATTTTTCAAATAGATATTTTTTGATTCTTTCATTTTTTGCAATCTTTGTTGGCACGTAAATGTGTCAAATATTGACAATTTATATAAGTAATGCACATAGAGCGCATAGGCAGGAGCGAAGGTAGCCTAGGCATAGGCAGAGACATGGACAGAGAGGGAGAGACTGGCAAGAAATATGAGTTAAACGCGTTTTTTAGGTCGATGGTAGTTTTTTTTTCATATATATATATTTGGTGTTGTTGTTGTTGTATATGTTGCTCGTATTGCTGCATTGCAATTTTGATTGCTGTTGTTTGTTAGTGCACTGTTGCTGTTGTTGCAGTTGTTGCAGTTGTTGCTGTTGCCGCTGTAAACAGGAGATTGTTATTTGCAACCCGCTGTGCGTACACCGCAAACTGGACAACTTAATTTGGCTAAAGTCGCTTGTTAGTGTTGCTGTGCTGTTGCGGTTGTGGTTTGGCCTGTGATTGCAGTTGCTGCAGCAGCATCGCATCGCTGTCGCACATATGAGTGCAGCATGTGAATAAAGATGAAGAAATCTCCCGCCTGCAGCTCTGCAGTTGTCAAAATGGCAATGGACAAGTTTATTTTATATTTCTCTGTTGCTGCCATTGCCATTGCTGCTGTTGCTGCTGCAATTGTTGTTGGGAAAACGGCAACAATTAGAGGAACACGCAGTTATGAATGCTAGCAGGCCTTGACTTTCTTTGCCATGTTCAAAGCCTGGGAATGTTTATTGGCAATATTTCCAATAGCTTTGACAACTGGCGCTTAATTACTTTAATAGAACTAACAAGTTGTCGTCGCATACAAATCCTCCGTCATCCTTGGCCAGTGCAAGGCTGCTTAATTGCGCTCTTCGCTTTGATTAATTCGTTGACTCGGCTTAGCGCAAGAACTGCATTGTGAGCAATAAAAAGAGAAAAGAAGTAAACAAATGCCCAACTGCATTGCGGCGACATTTTGCCATTTGCCACGCCAAGTGTTGCAGCTACACCACCAACAAGAACAACAATTGCAGCAACAACAACTGGAAAGTTGTCGCGTCACATGCAACAAAACGACATTTATCATGTTAACCTTTGAAGTGCATTTGTCTAGACGTCTTCAACGAGAGTTGTTGTTGTTGTTGCTGTTGTTGTTGTTGTTGCCGCACAACCGTTTCCTGCTGCTGCTGCCAACGGTTATGACAGCAAACGGCATAAAAAATCACGGAAAAAAACATCAGAAAGCAACAAGGAATCATAATAATTTGTAATAAATTAACGCCTCGTGTGCGCAGCGACAAGCAACAGCAACAGCAACAGCAACATTGACAACAACAACAACACCTCGTAAAGGCGGCATCGGGTCTAGCCCAAGGATTAAAACACGCCCAGGTCTGGCAATGTCTCTACGTCATCTTCATTAAGTCAAGGCGCAGTGTTGGTTGCTGTTGAGTGCACAGTCAACCCGCCAGACAGGCGCACACGCATACATATGGCACACACCAACACCAACACCACACACACTTACACAGGTACGCTTTTGCCCAACTCCCTCTGGTCCATATCCTTTTGTCTAATTTCACGCTGTCGTCTCTCATCAAAGCCTGACGCGCGTCCCCGGCGAGTAATTCATCATTTCGCGTGACGTACTCGCCTCCAGCTCCAAGCAGCTCCAGCAGCAGCTCCTTTGGCACAACCAACACACACAAACACACATGTGAGGCAACACATAAATTCTCAAGTGCCAAATGGATTTTTTTTCATATATATATACATATATATGCTTTTGAGTTGCCTGCAACTGCTGGCCATGGCGTGACAATCGACAAGGCGACAGCTGAAGGCAGCCAGCGCCAGTTGCTGCCATGCGGCAAGTGTTGCATCCTGGCCGCATCGCGTCGTTAGCCGCTAATTATTCAAATTAATTGTTTTGGCTCGGCAGACACGCGCACGCGCAGCTCAAATGCCAATCAAAGGCGACAGTTGTTTAGCCAAACCAAAATTGGCAATTGGCTGCAGTTGTTGCCGCTGCTAGCAACTGTTGCTGTTGCACTTAAAACTTGCTCCGCTGTGGCAAATCTGAAAGGACCGGCTAACATTTTAATTGAGTTGTTTTGTGTTTTTTCGGGCGTCTGCCGAGTTTGTATGTTAATTGTGTATTACATGCGGCAATAATTGCCCTGCGGGAAAGTACTCGACTGGCATTGGGGAGGGCACGGACTCTCCAAACTGCCAAAGTGCTGGAATGAAAATGCAATTCGAATGCAAAGTTTGAACCGTTTTGCTACTAATTCAGGTCGACTCGAATGCCATTCCGTTTGCTAGGTGGGCTGGCAGACCTGTCACAAGCCACAAAACTGACAATGCCTAAGCGAGCCACTTAAACGAAGCTCCTGCTGCAGCTGCTGATAGATTGCCAGCTAATTGCCTACAATGGGCGTTCGACTTGGGCTCAATAAAAAAGGAAAACTGTCTTTCTGTCTGTCTGTCGAGTTGAGTTTAGCTCACACATTGATTTACACCCGAACTCAAGTCAACTGCTGGGCTCGAAAGTTTTTACTTACTTTAGCACAGCCCAAAGTTGGCCAACAGCTGCATTATTCCTTAAAATTGAGTTGTTTTTTCCTCATTCTTTCTTGCTGCCTCTTTTTTCTGCATTCCAGCGATTTCTCATATTTGTGATAGAGCCCAATAGCAGGACGAATGCAAAGCGAGCGAACGACAACTCCATTTATTTGCTTTAGCTGCGAGCAGTTGGTTTATGTACTCCAGAGAGACAAGCAAAAATGCTAAAGCCGAGGGTATGCTAGACTTGGGTATGCCCTAAGCAAGGGAGAGATGTTGCAAGGGTAAAGAGATGCAGAGAGAACTTCTTAGAGCAGCAAAATGCTGCCTTTGAACTGCGAACTCTGAGCTGTAAATATATCAAATATTTATGCATGAGAGTTAAGCTCACTAGACTAAGCATACCCCCAGCCATTGTATAAAGAGAAGCCAAGCAAATTGCTGTGGGATTTGACTCATTGAGTGTCTACTTCTACTCGAATGCTTTCATACCTAAACTGCGCAGGCCACTCACATGTAGAAGAGCAATATATACTCTGGAGAGCTTAAGAAATCTCTGCTATTCCCAAATATATATATAGGAAATGTTTCAGAATTGTCTCAGAGCAGCTGCTGATACTCTTCACAAACACTTGGCTTCATTTACAGGGTATGTACAAAATTAAACTGGAAATGGCGTTCACATTTTTGCTTCTGCCCGGCTAAGATTAGCATCGATTTCTGGCTACTGTTGTGGCGGTTGCTGTTGTTGTTGTTGCTGGCTTAACAATTGTTGTTGGTGTTGTCAAAAGCGGTTATTTTGTGCTTAAATGGTTTTCGGAATCAAGAAATGAAATGAAATCGGCAGGAATAAACGAAAAAAGTTTCGCTGGCTGCAGCCAAAAATGTCGACGATTATGACGACTTTTTGAGGCGCAGCGCCGGGCACACAAAATGTTGCAAAGACGACAGCGAAAACGTTTTTGGGGATAAATGTTAAACGAATGTTTATGCAAATTAGAAGCGATCGCCGCAACTGTTTGATGTCCTTTGCAACGGCAGCAGCTGCTGCCGCACAGGAGCAGCACAAGTGGCAGAAGGGTAGACGCCTCCAGCTGCCGCCTGATGATGATGATGACGATGCTGCTGATACTAATGATGATGATGAGATCAAACAGTGGGCACAACATAGCAGCAGCAGCAGCAGCAGCAGCAAGCGTTGCCAAAGCGATTTTTGGCAACACGAGTAGCAGCCGTCGTCTGCCAGGAAGAGATTAAATGCGATACCAAAGTGGCCGCAGCCAGCCACCGGGTGGGTAACTGTGCAACTGTCTGCCAAAAACAGTAGCCGGCAAAACATTTGTGCCAGCCAGGAGGAGTGGGACGTAGTCAACCGAAACTCAACTGTGCACACAATCAAATTGCAATTATCGAAATGGAACGATTCAGCGATATTCGAGACATGGTAATTATCTTATTGGAAGCTGCAGCAACGGAGAGTTGCACAGATTAAGCCGAAAACTGAAGTGAGCAGCGCGAGAAAGCAATCAATTGAAGAGCTCTGGAATTAAATAAACAAACTGAAAGTTTGGCCAGGTAAAGTGGTTGCAAGTGGGCTGAACAGAGCTTGGCAATGAAAAATTGAAGTTCGTAAATATAAAGATCTTTAAATTATATGTTGATTCAAGTTTTACTAAGTGCCTAAATAATATTTGACAATAACAAAGACTTGGCTGGATTTTAAGTAGAAATTCGACTGCTTGCTCAGTCAACAAAGGGCTGGGATATCAACGGCAATCCTCGCTGTTAACTGCTTTGTTTCTAACACAGTTGTTTAATTATTTGAAGTTATTATTAGAAGTTTAGTATAGATTTTGCATTAGAAACTCAGCCTAACCAGCAATAGCCACAGCCTTCATACCATTCTGTCTAAAGTAAATCGAATGCATAAGCTCACTTCCTCAGCTCAGTTATACGAACTTCATTTATCATTCAGTTTCAGGCAATCTATTTAGAGACATATAGTTAGACGCTCCATCATCTGCGCCTTGGCTAACAAGCTTGCCATTAAGAGAAGCCACACTAAAAATCGAATGCTATCGCCTGAGCATCGTTTAATCTATGCCGACATTTGTTACAAAATCGAACCTTAAAAATGTCACAAAACCATTAACGGCCAGCGCCAAAGGAACTCGCAAGTCTGTAATCGACTCTTAAGGCAGATAATTTGCGATCATTTCGCGTTGATGATGCCACATTGATGATGAGATGATGGCGCTGATAGCGCACGCCGATAACGGTCTACAGCGAGGCGACTTGCCATGCAAATATTGTCACAGAGAGTAAGAGAGAGAGAGAGAGAGAGAGAGGGAGAGGGGCAGTTGGAGTAACTGGCTGGAAAAAGAAGTCAAAATGCATTTGGCAGCGAGTTCTGCGTGCGACGGACGACGCTCGACTGCCGACTCTGTCTGGCTGCCTGTCCAGATCGTGTAGATAGTTAAGATCGCTTATCGGCTTGAATTATGGCAGAGCTAAAAGCCTGCCAAAGTGCCTTTTGATCTGAATACCTCTGCATGTGTGTGTGTGTGTTTGTCTCTCTGTGCGTGTGACAGAGCCAACGACATACAAATTTGTTATGCATGCAATTTTGTCGCCGAAAGACGACCTTGGCGAAACATGCTTCTGATCTAATTAATATACAAGTTGGACCTGAGTGGACGCCACTCAAATGCCTTTCGATTTCAGCTACGGGTTTTGCACCTGCCTTCCCCAGATTGCAGGCAATTCAATTAAAACTCTATCCCAAATGTCGAAATGTTATCGAAATCGAAGACAAACGAATGCCAACCAGAGCTGGTTCAATTGTTGCAGTTGTTGCAGTTGCTGCCTGCCCCCATGCGGTGCCTGAAAATTGAATATCGTGCCTAAAAGTGAAGTTGCCTTTGCCTGTTGTTACTGTTGCTGCTTTCCGCTGGCTCTAATATGACATCTACTAATAGCAACAACGCTCTTTGTGGCTGCTGACTCCTTGCCCGTCCCCTGGAAATCGAGGCGCCGTAAGGGCAGCACCGCTGATGCTGGGCGGGCTCAGCTAGCGCCATTCACTTATGGAATCGAGGCAACCAACAACAGCAACTCTGCCCCTCACAGTGGAGTGCAATGGTGAAAAGTCATAGGCGATGAAAAAAACAGAGGAAAGAGTAACAGACTTGGTTGAGCTGAATAGCAAATGCTCTAAGAGTGGTTGGGAAGGCGAGCAGGAGCAACTATGTTAAGGCAGTTGTGTATATAGATACGTGATTTGTTAGCTATATGGTAGATATTATCGTATATGATATGATGATCTAAAGTAACCACTCAATATTACCTAACAAATGGCAGGTAAGTACACCCACCGCTAGAGTATACAAAAACAGCAAACCGATGTTCAGCAACAAAATATGGTTTGTGTGTGTTTTGTGTTTGTTTCGGTTCAAGTTGTCTTTTAATGGCATGGAAAAATGTCAAGCTAAACATTTGGCTGGAAGGTCTGCCCACGTAATTGACAATGCGATTTGCTCTGTGGGCTGCGCATGGATTGCAGCTGAAAAGTGTGTGACTAGGCAAAAGTGAATCAAAATATGAAGCCGAAGTTAACATTTCATATTTAGGCAATTAGCAATGAGTAGCTTGAGCTAGCTTGAGAGCGAACTCAACTCCAGTTGCCTATACATTAATTAATCTAATGCCTTTTTAAAGCACTGAGTCGACTATAAAACTAAACTCGTTGCAACTGCAACTGGCGGCTGGCGACTCGGCAGCCGGGAGAAGAAAAACAAGTGGCCATAAAATATAATAAAAGGAAGTGCTTAAAACTACGAACAGCTTCTTTGGCCAGTTGCCTCCATTGCTGCACACAGGGAAGATTGGAAGCAGCAAGCTGAGAGCTGCTCGCTGGTCGCTGGTCGCTGGTCGCTGGGCGCTGCGATGCTGCTGTGGCAGGACTCCTTTTACATAGTTGAGTGTCTAAATTTATTACCCGCGATCTAACACGATTTCTCGCACTTGTACCTACAATAATCATTATATGTAAACACACACACACACACGCGCGCACACATACAGCTACAGGCGTGGAAAAGCTTTTTGCATATTTGGCATGCAACGAACAAAAAATTGTGGAAAAACGTAGCAAGTGCACAGCCTGAGAAACTGGTCTGATCCATGCTGCAGTTGCATCCCAAGACATGCATATATATATATATATATATTTTATGCATATATAGTTGGTTTATGTATTATATAATTTGTTTGGTAGCTGCGCCAACTCGCGCCACCAGGCATAGCTGCTGTTGCATTAATGAGCCGCATGCAGCCAGCCAGCGCATGCAGTCATATGCCACGAAGAGAACTGAGAAGCGCGCTTAGCTAGAATATACTAAGGAAATAGAGCTACCTTTATGAAACTTAAATATATGGAAACTCCAATAAAGCATTCAGCAGCTGCACTGCTTGCTAGTAGAATAGGGTATTTGCCAGTCAGGCAAACTTAGTTTTCTGCTTTTATATTTTAGTTTCGCTTAATTTGCTAGCAGGCCAAAAAACCAAGTCAAGCGACGGCAGCAACAACAACAACAGCAGCGGCAAAAAACAGGGGCGTCTTGTCTATAAATATTTTTGTTGCTGCGGCGGCTGCTGTTGTTGTTGTTGGTATATATATATATATATATATATATATATATATATATATGTATATAGTATAAAGAAATGCTGGCATGAGATTACAATCGCTTGTAATAAATACCTTAAGTATCACATATATCAGTAACCCAAGGACGTGCATCGTAAGTCAAGCTGAACATTATTATTAAGCGAAGCCACCAAGCGCAGACGGCGGCGACGCTGAGGCAGGTGGATTGGTGGGCGGGCAGAGGGTAGGTAACTGCAACCAGGCAACTTGACTTACGTGCAACAATTTAACAACTTAATTATTGCTAAACTACGTCAACAACAACAACAACACAACAGCAGCGGCAGCGGCAGCAGGACAAGCAACACATAGACATAAATAAACAACGGTGCGTATGAGTAATATTTTGTGGCAAAGTCGTGGCTAGAGCCCAGCTGAAATAATAATAATAAGCCAGGCTGGCCTGCCAAAAAAGATTGCAATGTGCGATATACACAAAGATGAACATCAGCTAAAACAGCAACAGCAACAAAGGCAACATGCGCACGCAGCATGGGGAGCGGGAGGAGCGGGGTTCGGGCAGGGCATATGGAACGTTCGCTTGTCATTGAGTAATCTATCGACAGCTTGCCCAACACACAGAGGGAGAGCGAGACTGTGTGTGTGTGTGAAAATTAGCATAAAAACGCAATTTTTGAATATTAATGTGCAGTTGGCGATTGGCTGCTGCTGCTGCTGCTGCTGCTGCTGCTGGTGCTACAGCGGCAACTGTTGCTGCTGCGACATCATCTCAGGCTGGGCCTGGGCTGGGAGGCGCATTGCGTGCCAAGCCAAGCAGCAGCACTGAGAAGAAGCAGCAGCAACAACTCGAAGCACTCCATTTGTGCCACTTGACTTACTCGTTTAAGCTGCAACTGCTACACCAACAGCAGCAGCAGCAGCAACAACAGCAACGAGAGCGAGCGGCAATCAGATGCTCTGGCCTTGATAAGAACACTTCTCGCTTCCCGATGCTTGGCGCTATCGCATAAGTTGCATTGGCTTTTGCATCTTTCACTTTTTCTGTTTTGGCACGCATTGCCAATGGGCGAAATACAGATTAAGGATTATTATTGGACTGTGCTGCTGCTGCTGCAGCCGCTGCTGAAGTTGCACAGCATGAGAAATGTTTGTGTCATGTTTTTGTAGCTGTAATCTAGAAAACGCACAACTTCGCTTGCGTAACCTGGCTGCTTGTATTCCCTATCGTAAACAGGTGGAATGCATCTAGAAGAGCTGTAAAAGAAAAGAAAATTCTTTTACTAATCGTTGAATTCCTTGAAAATTAAATCAATAAATAAATCAACTGCAAAACAGGACAGAAATTTGAGACAGGGAAGGGACTTCGATTAGGAAGAACAAAATATGACTAAATGAATTTAATTAAAAATATTTTTGAAAAATATATGTAAAACAGTTTGTTCTCATATAATTTCACTTATTTTAACAATTTCAACATACATCAAATTATTTTAATGCCAATGCACTGAACAATTTTATAAACAACATTTAAATTACGTGACTTTGAGTTAGATATCCATTTAAAGTTGTTGAGGTAGTTATTTTTATATATTATCTATAGTTTTTAGATATCTTATGTAAATTTAATTTAGGCAGTTAACCGTTTGAACCAGTTCAATTTAATAGTTCCTTTCATAACAAGGCTGTGATATGAAGAACTACTGCATGAATGTCAAGGCAACTGCTTATAGTTGTGTTCAACTATACAAAAAGCAGTGCAAGCAGCTCATTTGCAAAGCAGTTGTAAACTTATACAATAAGCAGTGCACTTCGAAGCAATTTCAGAATTCTCCCGATAAACAAGCAGTTGACTTGACAGCAACATAAGCATTATATATTAAATCCATTTCACATAATACTGCATTGATACTACAACAAAAACTACTAAAAATTTAATATAAAATAATTGTATAGACTTATATCAACAAATTGTTATATCAGCCAAATAATAGCAAGAAAGGCTCATTTACAACCGCAATTTAATGCTCACCAAACAGCAAGCGGCCAGTAGCATAACTAACAATAAGCAGTGCATTAAGCACTTACTTAAGTTCATTGAATTGCTGCTAGGTGGCGCTACACAAAACTCTTAGTCAATGCAGCAACCAATGCAAAGTGCAAAATATTAAAATTCTATGTATAAATAATAAACAATTGCTTGTCAACAATATATACACAACAAATGTCAATAAATCCAACAGAAACAATCCTAACTTAACTCAGACTAAACAAATCTCATGTAACTTAGAAAATGCTAAACAATGAGGAAATCAAAGCCAATGCAATAAGACAATGTTTATATGAAATAGCCTAGCAAACAAACCCAAAGTTCATCAACCCTCACGAAACACGTTTTGGTAAGTGCACAGCAGTTACTCACGCCGAGCTCTCGGCCACATTTCACAAGCTGAGCCATTGACGGCGTCATTGGCCCAGCGCAGCCGAAGAGTGTGTATGGTGCAAATGTGGGTCAAAGACACTTTCACAAGCTAAGCGACAATTGCACTGCCGGCGGATGTGTCAGCCGAGATTCCCCCTACCTTATTATGACGTAGTCGGCCAGAGTTCAGCAGCAATGCATGAGCTACGCAGAGGGAGAGGGAGCGGCAGCAGGAGCGTGATTCAAGCGAATCATGAATCAGTTGCAGACACGATGCATGTGTTGCTAGTCACGAATGCCGGCGTCGATTGGCAATGCGGCGCTCTCAATGTCACGCTCACTCTCGCTCTCTCTCTCTCAGTGTCTCTCAGGTGAGCGTAAGCTTATGACATCACTGCGGTCTGAGCATTAGCTAATTTAACTTAATTCAATTATTCGCTACACTGAGAAATAGTTGTTAATTAAGAGAATTTTGTAGAAATATGAGAAATAAATAGAACTTATGTTGAATTTAATGGTAATAATAATAAATAAGAATTAGCAATAATAGTTTTTGATTTTATATAAATAAATTTAAATAACTTCAAGCAGTGCATTTAGGGCAAAGGATTGCTATTGCTGGACTAATTTGAAATTGAACTGCTTCCAGAATAATGTTCTAATTTAAATTTTTATTTTCTGAACTAAACGAACCACAGCATGAGATACAAGTGGAACCAAGGCTATTATATGTATGTAAGTATATAGATAATAAATATTGTCCTACTCTACAACATATATATAACTTGCATAAGAATGAAATTTTCTTGAAATTGAAGAGGTTGCATATGCAGTAGAAACATCTGGTAGCACCCTGGCAGTTGGCCAATTTCAACCAAAGAGAAAGAGAGAGAGAGTGAGTCCAGTTCTCTGCCTGCTTCCGTTTGGCTGGATCACACTCAAGTGTGATCAGTGGCACGTGAACCACACACACACACAGAACCCATGATCCGCAGGCAGGCGGCAGCTGCTGCTGCTGTCACGCGGCACAGACGCAACCACCGTTAGAGAAATGCAGATGCAAGAATCTATTTAGAGAACAGAATTGTAAATGATTGGGCACGTGGCATGCTCCCCCGCAACTCCTGGAATAAGTTAATCAAGCAAACACGAGGCGCAGCTAAAAATATAAACGAAACACCCAAAAACGAGCAAAGCAAGGCAAAAGGTCACCTTGAGGCCCAGTTAGTTGGGAATGAAGTCAAAAGAATATATATGGGAGAGTGCGTGCGGAGAGAGAGAGCGAGAGAGCGAGAGAATGAGCAACGGAGCGTCGCAGCTTGCTAGCTGAGCCGGCTTGCCTTCGCTCGCAGTTTCACAATGTCGTTTAGGCCATTTCGTCACTCATCCTGACGCCAGCTGCCACAGCAGCAGCAGCAGCAGCGACGGCAGCGACAGCGGCGGCGGCAGCAGAGAGCGCGTAGCGGCTACAAAATCCAGCAGCGGCGGCGGCATTCCAACGAGTCTCGCATCAAGCACAAACAGTTCGCAACGAGCGCGCAAAGTGAACGGAACGTCGACGACCTCAACCCAAACAGAGGCGCCAAAAGTATAAATATCCAGTGAATCTTTCCCAGTGTAGACCAGAAACCAACAACAATCAAAAGTAAGCGAACTCAAATATAACTGCATCTAATTGTGGGCCAACACTGCTGAGCAGCTGCCCCAGACAAAGTGCATTCAACCTGCAAAGCTCGCCCTTGGCCTTGCTCACGCACGCACACGATGAGCACTTCCTGAGGTGGGGTGGGGTGGGGTGTGGGTAGCTGGGCTAATTCCAATTGGACGACAATTGCTTTCACTTTCGCTTTCAATGCCGGCGCATGCGCCGTTCATTCGAAAACAGCTGTGCGTTCAATTATTTCGTTTTTTCCCATTTGGAAAAACATTTGACTTTGAAAGAAGGTCATTCGCTTTTTGGACTCTTCAGCATGGTATTGTTGGTATTGCCTCTATCTAATTTCTTGCTTTCTGGCAATTTTTGTGTGCTTGCAACAAGTGAGCTGCATTGAGCTTCAGCCAAGCTTGACAACAAAATAGATAAAATATTTGCGAATGATCTCACTTTGTTGTGAAATGTACATATATTTTATATATATTATATTGTCATGGCAAATTGTTGTATGTCGTCTATTATCTATTATATTGTGACGATTTTAGATAAATGTACAGGGAAGTACCAAGGGAAGTGCTTGATAAGACTGTATAGGCATTGTACTAGAGTTGTAAAGAAGTAGACTTGGGAAGTACCTAGTTTAATATATAATTACTGATCTGCATCAACAGCTAAGTGAGTAATTTTTATATGAAAACTGAATCAGGGCAGTGTAAATTTAGAATTGTGGCATACTATTCAGTGTATATTTTATATTACTCTCTAGGTTTTCTGCCTCATAGTTCACATTTCAATTTGAAAGATTGAAAAAAACAAAACTGTTTAGTATTTTTAGTATTTTATTAAGTATTATGAAAGGGACTTCTTATAGTCCATTAGTAAACTTCTCTATATGTATGAACCCCTAGTAGATTTTTAGAATTAAATCTCATAAACTCTCAGTCTAAGACTTGGCTTAAGACTTATCAAAAGATTTAATTAGATAAACTAAGATTTCCTCATTCCAGTACAAATAGACATATGTTATCAAAAATTTATCTGAAAGTATCTGAAGGCATCCAAGACAATATCGAAGTCAATCATATCTGAAACTTTCACAAACAGAAAAATCACATACTGAAAGCCATAAATACACCTAGAGTATGTTCAAGTCTATCAGATTAGGAAATAGGGTACCTTCAAGTGTAGCCAACACGCCAAAAAGGGCATCAGCAAGCCTAGCCAACTCGCCAAATAGGGTATTTGCAAGCCTAGCAAACTCGTCCAATACGAAAACCACAAACATAGCCATTTGTTCATTCAATTAACTCACGGTTTTTTCTGCTTCACTGTAAACCGCACTTTTAATTAGAAAACTCCCAAGTTCAGGGCGAAAAAAGAGAATTCTCGGCATAGAGTGGGGGCATTTCGAATTTAAAACGTGCACAGAGAGCCCTATTAATAATGTTCATAAACAAATATTTCCAGAGAGATAAGCAGCTGTTGCAATTGCAGCGATATGCGGCCAATCTTATCTGTAGATCTATACGAAATATTTACAGCAGGTCGACACGAGTGCGAACCGGCGCCATACGTCACTGCAGCTAGGTTCAAACTTCCTCGAATTTATGGAGCGTTCGTAATGCCCATTAATAGCTCGAATGAGTTATCGAGCGATCAATAAAACCTATATGTATCGATTGCAAATTTTATGCGTGGAGTCGTTGTGACGATGAACTAATCCGCATGAAGGTTTTTTTGATAAACAAAGCAAAACTATAGCAGCGGCCCATTAGGGAGTCAATTAGCTCTGATAGCAGTTGTCACAAGTGCGAGCGAGTCACAAGCGGCCGCCGTATAAAGCTGACAGCAGCGCGAATTTCTGATCTATTTGTTATAGTTTTTTTCCTTCGGCGATGTTGCGTATTAGTTTTTTAGTGAACTCGGCGTGCTGCGTGCTGGGCAGTCGCCGGATCTGTATTAATATGACCTTCATGAAGGTTAAACAGCGCCGACACATAGGTCTGAGTCTGTCTATGTGTGTGTGAGTGTCCCAGATCTGCGCAGAGCACGTGACAGTTTGACAAATTGGCTGTGGAAATCTGTCGACTAAATTAGCGCGAATTCTCTTTGCAGCAATGGCCTCCGTTAAGGATAGTCTCTTGGCCCAGACGGCTGAAACTCTGCCCAGCTCGGGCCACAAGATCACCGTGGTGGGCATCGGCATGGTGGGCATGGCCAGCGCGTTCAGCATCTTGGCCCAGAACGTCTCCAAGGAGGTGTGCCTCATCGATGTCTGCGCCGACAAGCTGCAGGGCGAGCTGATGGACCTGCAGCACGGCTCGAACTTCCTTAAGAATCCCCAGATCACAGCCAGCACCGACTACGCCGCCTCGGCCAACTCGCGCCTGTGCATCGTCACCGCCGGTGTGCGCCAGAAGGAGGGCGAGTCCCGCCTCTCCCTGGTGCAGCGCAACACCGACATTCTCAAGCACATCATCCCCAAGCTGGTGGAGGTAAGTGAAGCTGCCTGGCTCATGTAGATCCTCCGCTAATCTTTCACTCTTGCCGCCCACAGTACAGTCCCGATTGCATTTTGCTGATGGTGTCCAACCCCGTGGACATCATGACCTACGTGGCCTGGAAGCTGTCCGGTCTGCCCAAGAATCGCGTCATTGGCAGCGGCACCAATCTGGATTCGTCCCGCTTCCGCTTCCTGATGTCGCAGCGCCTGGGCGTCGCACCCACCTCCTGCCACGGCTGGATCATTGGCGAGCACGGCGACAGCTCGGTGCCCGTCTGGTCCGGAGTCAACATTGCCGGCGTGCGCTTGCGCGAGCTGAACCCCACCATTGGCACCGGCGAGGATCCAGAGAAGTGGAATGAGCTGCACAAGCAGGTCGTCGACTCAGCCTACGAGGTCATCAAGCTAAAGGGCTACACCTCCTGGGCCATTGGCCTGAGCACCGCCTCCCTGGCCTCGGCCATCTTGAGGAACACCAGCAGCGTCGCTGCAGTCTCCACGTCCGTCTTGGTGAGTCTCAAAGGGATCTTGGCTACATGGAAGCCCCTTACTTACCCTCTCTCTCTCTCTTCGCTTTCAGGGCGAGCATGGCATTGACAAGGATGTGTTCCTCTCGCTGCCCTGCGTGCTGAACGCCAACGGCGTCACCTCCGTGGTCAAGCAGATCCTCACCGATGTCGAGGTGCAGCAGCTGCAGAAGTCGGCCAACATCATGTCCGAGGTGCAGGCCGGCCTCCAGTTCTAAGCACCAGCCAGCGCAGAACACGCAAGCAGAGAGCTAATCTTTAGTCGAATTCGCAACAGCCACGCCCCCTTTATAGTTTTGGGAGGGAGCGGGAAGAGAAAGTATTTTTGACTACCAAAATGTTTATTTTAAGTCGTAAACTCAATTTATTTATTATTTAAATGCTTTTTGCGTTCGTTACAAATAAATCTTTAAAGCTTAAGTTTTATTTTAAACAAGAGAAGGGAATTTTCTTTTATTTTGTTATCTCTTTTAAGTTACCTAGATATATTTGAAGGCAACTCCCGAGCGGAGTTCCTTAGCAGCCGCCGCTACCTCAGCGTAAACTTTGGACGCCAGTCAAGTTTACAGCAAACGAATATATATAACTATATAGAAACCTAGTTAAATTTACACCTAGCACCTAGTTGTCTTTTCGCACTCACATATATATCTCGATAACTGTATAATCAGAGTAAAAAGTACTTCAATGAAACTTATCAGCGCAAGCAGCTACCAAAACAAGCGTTTTCTTCTCGTGGCACGCTCCGCGCTAATCGATCGACTGAGAATCTGTTCATAGATATAGATATATATGGCGGTCGGGCGACTTATCGTTCACAGCTCGCGAAACGTGCAGCGGCAAAAGTGCTTATCTGGCGCTCGAGTCGGACTCTGGGCTCTCTGAGTCCGCAGACAACTGCCAGACAGAGCCGAGTCGCATCCAATCGAGCGGCGTCGAACGTGCTGCAGTCAGCAGTAGATCAAATCGTAAGCCAATGCGGCTGAGATAAGCGCTGCGGCTGGCCCGCGCGATAAACGCTTTCCGCGCAGTCTCGACTTGGCTATAAAACCGCGCAGTTAGCCGCTGAGCCGCAGCAGTCGTCGCAATGCAACAAGCAACGAGCTGGAGAAGATGGCTCTGCGGACTGTGCCTGATCACGCTGTGGCCATATTCCGAGTCGGCTGCCAGCATCGACCGCATACAGAAGCACAATCTGGAGCTGCTCTCGCAGCAGCTGAACCGCGGCTGGCGCGCGTTTTGTAAGTTGATTCTGGCCGAGATTGGGTGAGCAGTTCGCTAATAGCTTCCGTTCAGGTGATGCGCCCGTCGACGAGGGCGTCATGGCGCTCTACGATGGCATCAACCCCAGCGATGCGCGCCTGCACGTGATGACCGTCACCAACCAGAGCATTCAGCTGCCCATCAAGTCGATGCCGGAGCTGCGCGACTTCGACATCAATCCGCAGCGCAAGACTCTGATCTATGTGAATGCGTTCCACACGGCTGACAGCTACTTCAGCGTTCAGGAGCACTTGATGCTGTTGCAGACGTCGCGGCGGGACCTCAACATCATCGTCGTGGACTTTGCCACGAATGTCGCCCAGCTGTACTACACAGTGCGGCACCATCTCTCCGTGCACGGCTACTCCATATACAAGCTGCTGAGCTCGCTGACGGAGGCGGGCATTGCGGCGGAGGACATTACGCTGGCTGGACATTCGGTGGGCGCGAACATTGCTGCGCTGGGCGCTGATCTGTTTGCCAAGAGCAGCAAGCGACAGGTGGGCCAGCTGATTGCCATCGATCCAGCCACCATGTGCCGCACCACCGACATACTCGTGCGGCACAATGTGGCCGCACGTGTCGTGGTGCTGCACGGCGAGGGCGACGTGTTCGGCGTGCGTGTGCCACTCGGCCACGTAGACATCTATCCCAATGGCATTGGCTACTTTCCGCGCAAGAAACTGCAGCCGGGCTGCGACAGCAAGATCTGCAGCCACATGTACCCATTCGTGCTGTTCATGGAGGCGCTCATCGAGGGCGTCATGATACCCGCCACCAAATGCGAGAACTGGGCCAAGTTCCGACAGGGCGACTGCAGCTTCGAGAACACGCTCAACATCGGGCTGATATACCCGTCCAATGCGAAGGGCCTGTACTTCTGCATGACTCAGCCGAATCCCCCTTTCACCTACATGGAGCACGGCTTGAGGTATCAGGCAAAGCAGCAGCCAGAGAAATCGAATTCACTGAGTGCTTAAGTTGAGTTAACTTTAAGAAATGATTTGTTTTAAGACTATTAAATTTATTTTAAGCTAAATATATGTTTGTTTTATTGCATTGGTGAATATTTGTTATCTTTTTTTATATATTTTAAAATATATTCAGTGAGTATTACATTTTTTTTTAGCTTTAGATTAGTTTATCTGTTAGTAATTTGGTATTTTGACATTTGCCTAAAACTATGCAACGATTTTTTCTGTGCAGCCGGCCAAACTTTGTGTAAACATGGTTAGATGCCAATGTTTATATGATAGCCATGATATTAAACAGACTTTTATTTACAACAATTTGTAAATATTATTTGTACTATTTTTGTTATTTAAACTAGAGCAAGGCTAGAATATACTACTTAAAATATAAAATACATATTACAAATTTTATTTTCATATAAATTATTATTATTATTATTTTAATTTATTTTTTATTCAGTTTGCATTATTTAATAATTTTTAAAAATATATATTATTTAATATATTTATAAGAATTAACATCACATCATTTATCCAATTGCTAGTTAATTTTTATGTTAAGCTGCAGCCCTCGCTTTAAGCTTAACTCCGCAAAACTCTCATAGTTTGCTACGCTCTCACTCTCGCTCGCTCCCACACACATGCTCCCTCTCAATCGCCCTCTCTCACTCCCTCTCTACCTCTCTGCTCGCATGATCAGTCCATTGCTAGCTTACAAAGTAGAAACAGCTGATGCATAAGCTGCATACAAAGCACACACACACACACACACACACACACAAACTCTCATAGAGAGCGCCAATGCATGCTCAGGCTACGCTGCACTGCTCACACACACACACACACACCCACACACACACACATTGTCTAGAGGCAGCGGGAGCGCAACTTTTGTCTACCTGTTGCGAACAAAAATAAAAAAGAAACGAAAAACGTAACTGAGCCTCAGCGCTGTTCAAAATGTGAGTTAAGAGCCGCCTGCGCTCGGGTCTGGAGCGCAGTTTAGTTGAGTTTAGCGTGCCGTCAGGTTGCGACCGTTGCCGCTCGGAATCGAAATCGAAATCGAACTCGAACTCGAAGTCCAAGTCGAACTCGGGATCGGAACGAGCTGCCCAGCGATAAACCCGTCGTCGGTATGTTACAAAGCCAAAGCTGAAACTGAAGCTGTAGCTGTAGCTGAAGCTGAAGCTGAAGCTGAAGCCTCTCGCCTCGTTGATCGTGCGGAACAATCAAACCAGCAAAATAAAATTAAATTAACCAAAAAACAGACCTTTTGTTGTTGTTTTTGTATAAACAACTAAATAAATGGCTAAGCAGCTGAGCAGTTGAGTGTGATGGACACGCACGCATATATTTAAATAAATATTGAACACGCGTTCTCTGTGAAGTTCAACGAAAAGTATGCGCAAGTGCAGTATATAATATGTACAGAAATATATATCTAAATACATATATACATATATGTGTGTATGTAAGATCTGCCTGGTCAGCATAGCACAGAGCGACAGCTGGTTAAGCCCAATCGCCACAGATATACAGATACACGTAGCCGATGCGTGTATCTATTGGCTACGAGTATCTGTATCTGTATCTGTATCTGTAGACGTAGACATGGCTGTAGCTGTATCTGTGTAGCTGTTGCTGGAATCGTAAGCGCGTGTCTGCAGCACGTTATGCCACTCGGGCCAAGCATCCAACTGTGCTTGGCCAGCGCTTTAAGGTGTCGGCATCTACAGAACGCTCGCCGCTCGCTGCTCGCCAAATTTGGCTGCAATTTTTCAATTGAAAATGTGAAAATGAGCTGGAAAACTGACATCAGACCCGAACGACTCATAAGAAAAGCAATCAAACTGAAATTGAAAGCCAATTTCAATTAAGCAATTACATGCACTAATGCAACCGAAATACAATAAAAAAGATATTAAAAAGCTCCACAGCGTCGAAGAGCCAAGAGAATTCACATTAAATACGACATTTATTTATTATGATCCAATCAAATTAAAATATATAAAAATAAAAAAAAAATGCACATAAAAATAAATTAAAATATTAAATAATTAAATATTAATTCAAATTAGTATTAGTAATAAAAATATAATAATATCAAAAATTTAATTTCAATAAATATAAAAATAAAATATAATATTAATTCAATTGCAGAAGCATTTCATAAAAGTAACAAACCATAACTAAAAGGTAAATATATTACAAATATAATTAATTCAAAAGTAATTAAAAAATTTACTAAAAAACTTCATTAATATAAAAATACAAATATATTAATTGCAACATCATAAAATATATAATTAAATGTGACTAAAAAGCAATTATTAGATTAAAATGCAAATATCAATTTCAACAGATTTTAATGCCTTTTAATATGTGAACTGAAAAAAGCCTCAGATTTAATGGCCAAGTTTTTACAACTTGAAATTTGAATAGTTTAATGAGCACGTTAATTCAGAATTAATTAAAGCAAATGCGTTTATGGAAAATAATAAACAAATAACAAGCCAAAAGCAGAAAAGTTTCTATCAGTTTTTATTGTGTGCTAATCAAGCTAAAAAGTAAATGCCAAAAAACTCCCACTGCTCAAAGTCAGGCCAAGAGAACGGCTCAACAAAAAGTGCAAGTGCGCATACTTCGAGTGGGAAAATATAGCTAAATATCGCCATATACAACTCTCTCAATATATATATGAATCAGTATATGTTTAGTTAACTCGACTTTAGTCATTGTGTAAACAAAACTGCGATCGTCTTTTATTTGTCTCGATTCGCGACGTCAAAGAAAGTGAAAAGCGCGCAGCTCGGCTGTGGCACATATTTGAATAAAATTCGTCATCGATCAACGTCGCTCGGATGTTTGCTTTGGGGCCATGGCCAACATTTCTTTGCGTGGATCTGCGAGACGCACGGGAGGCTCGTGTACGCAATTGCAATTTGCGGCCTACGACAGTTTCTTATCTCTCATAACTCTTGAGCGACTGTCAAGTCAAAAAGCAGTTGTTGATCTATCGCATTGTTTAGCTGTCCTCCAACTGTCCAACTGTCAGACATCTCTGAGACAGCCCAAAGGCTTATCTTTAACTGCAGAGTTTTGATGTTTGCTATATTTTCTAAGGGGTCAATGGTTAGTTTTGAAAGAGAATAGAGCAGGAGAGAGGGAATGAGAGAGAGAGAGAGCTCTGAAAACAATTATCATAGATAGTGTTGATGCCTTTTAGCAGCTAATATGCAAGGCTAATTTCGCAGTGAGCACGTAGCTGCCCTTAAAAAGCGCAAATAAATTGATCATCGGCTGGAAAACAAATTTATAATATTACGAAATATTTCTTAGAATAGATAGAAGATAAATGGAAAATCTATAGAATATCCAGAGAAAGTCTATAGAAGATCTGTTAACGAGCTGTTATGGATATTTTAACGATCTGTTAAAGATCTTTGGTAGATCTGTTAGAGATATTTCGGAAATCTGTTTAAGATCAGTAGAAATATGTTAATAATCTGTTAAAGATCTATAGAAGATCAGTTGAAAATTTATAGAAGAGCGTATAAAATCTATAGAAGATCTATAAAAGATCTGTTAAGGCCCTATTAAATATCTATAGATTATCTGTAAATATATATAAATTTAAAGATCTATTAATTTCTAGAAATTTATAGAGCTCTAAAGATGGTATAGTATATCTAATTATAAAGCCCGAAGTGTGTCAAGAGGCAGTGGGTGGAGTTGGATTTGCCGCTACCGCCTCAATTGCTGAGGAAAGGCGTAATTAATAAGGCAGCGTGTCTAAATTCAAGATGCTATGCATATGCATATACCCAGCGTGCTGTCAGCACAAGTAACCGGTTAGCTGTTACCTGTTACCAGCGACTAGATACACTGTCACTGTCAACGGTCTCTGTTTATCAACAAAATTAACGCGACTTAGTGAAAATTCAGGCTCCTCTCTTTCCCAGCGGCATGCGGCCACACGGAACCTGTTTTTAGCAATGAATATTGACGGTCAGATAAATATGTTATGCAAATATTTGCAGCTTTTAAGGTGCTCAAAAGATACCTGACGACTAGACGAGACAAAGCTATGCAAATATTACTGCAGGGCAACAGGTTTACGCTACGAATTTGAATTCAAGTGAACATCACAAATACTTTATAAGCAGCACAACTAATACAACTCCGATCAATTCAAGCCAGCCTCAGGCGGTTCAATTAATCAAAATTGGGGGAGGGCAAAGGCAAAAGCTCAAGGCAGAAGCAACAACTACACAGAAAACCCACATTCGTAAAGGGAAACGGAGATGTATGTATATACGAATATGTATGTGTATTATAGATATATATATCTTATATATTTATACATATATAAACAGTTAAAATTTTCGACAATCTCAAGGTTTTCTACAGAAAATACCAAAAAAAAAAAAAAGCTCTCCATTAATGAGCCAACTGAAATGCTTACTACATAAGTAAGAGTATGAGTAAGTGTGTGTGTATTTTGGGGAAATCCTGTCCTTAAGTGGTTCATTAAGTGTGGTTTAACAAGAGCCCCAGGCACAACAAAGCAGAGAGCAAAAAACAATTTGTTTTAAGATAAATTCAAATCTTGTAAAACTAAAAAAATTTAACAAAATTTCGCCCATAACCGAATGTGCATAAAAAATGCACATAGCAAAAAAAAGGCAAATAAAACATATAACAAAAGAAAATACAATAAAAGACAAAGCAACAGCAAATAGCCGTCGAATTGTTCGAAACGTGTTGGAATTTAAGTAAAGTATATTGCTGTTGTTGTTGCTTTATTTATTGTAATTATTTTGTTTGCAGTGTATTTGCATGAGCTGCACTTGTGTTGGTGAATAATTTTACAGTTATATGAACGTGTGTGTCGCGCTTGTCGCTCTCACTTATTGTTTTTCAGCTGAAGAAGACGCAGTTAACGAATTCACCTGCTTTAGTATCGCAACAGCAACAGCAGCAACAACAACAGCAGCAGCCACTACTACAGACGCCAGACGCAGCCGTCAATGCGGCGACGGCGAATTCGATGCCGCTGTCAATGACGCGTAGCCGAATTAAGTTCGCCTAAACTGAACGCAATCTAGAGTCAACCACAACAACAGCAGCTGCAACGACTGCAACATGACTGTGTCATATGCAGGCGAAGTGCCCAATGGCAGCAACTTTGGCTGCTTCTGGAAGATCCTATGGAAGTGAGTACAATGTCTCGCCATTGAGCTATGTATGTTGATCTGCCACCCTAACTGGGTCGCCCAGTCTCTGGAAAGTACCATGAGTATAATTTTCGCATTAGTCATAGTCCGCCCAGTCGCATAGTGTTTACCAGCGTAATTAACATCGCATATGTACATATATCTGTATACAGTAACTAGTCACAGTGCCCACTGTCAGCTGTTGTTGGCTTTTATTGTTTTGTTTTTTTTTTTTTTTGAGCTCAACTCACATTAATTGTTTTCAAAATGCAGTCACTCGTAACCAGATTCGCCGTGGCTGCTGCTCAGTGCTCGCTTGTACCATCTCTAGCTGGAAGAGAGCAGAGAGCGCGAGTGGCGTTGGAATCGAAAGTGACAGTTATGTCCAACTGGAATGCAGTTGGCATGTTCTTGAGTGCCCAAGCACCAATCAGAAAGCAGCTCGAATGGAACTGATAGACTAGAGCAAAAGAGTACAGCATTTGCTAGCCAATCATTTGCCGTCACCTTTGCCTTACACAAAGTAATAGTAAATCAATTGTTAATGGAAGTCTACAGTAATTAATTATAAAAATAGGGAATAATCAGTTGGTTTTCTGTAGACAATATATATAAATATAAGGAAAAATATCTAAAAGTCAGAAATAAATCATTAAAAATTATTAGGCAGCTATATATTGTCTGGCTGCTTGTATTACTTTTCAGCTAACAAACTTGAAATAATAATTTCACAATTTCAAAAATATTTCTCCAGATCATCTGCAATGAGTAACTTACAAAAAGTAATCGACAATTTTATATTCATTTAATTTTTTTAAGTTTCTGCGAAGCAATAAACTTACAAAGTCGATTTCTCTGGAGTATTATGTATAATAATTTCAGCTTGCATAAAAAGTTTATTAAGATGCCAACGGTTATAACTAATGATTGCCTCTAGAACCGCGCACATCTCGACTTTAATTAGCTTCACGTGTGCGCAGAGACTTTGATTAGAATATAATAATATATTATACAGCAGAAATGAGGCAGCAACCCATATATTATATACACATAACGACCTTGACGTGGCCAGACAACAGCGCAAAAGACCCCAAAAGGTTCAGCTACGAGTCGCAATTCCTGTTCCATTCTCGGCGAGGTTAGACAGATCATTATCAAAATAAATTAAATAAAATATATCAAATTCATTGGAACTCTAAGATTATAAACATAATAATAGTTGAAGAACTAGATGCGAAATAACTACAAATATGAATCTGAAACTTGATCAGGGTGCTGAGAAGAGTAGCCACAGCTATGAGGAAGTAGTTTTCAAGCAGGTGAAAACAGGCTAGTTACAAGATGTTTGGCCATCAACTTAGCGGCCTAATCTCAATATTTATTTCTGTTTCCATTTATATTATCAGATGGCGCGGCAGCGTTTACAAATTAGTCTGGCGTGAATTAATCGCCTATTTGTGCTTGTATTATACCATTAATGTCATCTATCGCTTCGCCCTGACGCCGAACCAACAAGCGTGAGTTCGACTTTAAATATTTGAAAGTTCTGAAATCATATTTTAACATTTTAACATTGGCTGTTAGGATCTTCAATCGCATACGGCTGTACTCTGCCCAGCAGGGCGAGAACATACCCATGTCCTTTGTGCTGGGCTTCTATGTGAATCTGGTGGTCAAGCGCTGGTGGGAGCAGTACCGCCTGCTGCCCTGGCCCGACACGCTGGCTCTGTTCATCAGCGCCGCCATACCCAACTCGTCGGGCGGCGTCAATGTGAGTCTGTCACACCTTAAGTGGCCGATAAGACGCCTAATCAACTCTCATTACACAGAACGAAACGGGTCGCCTAATGCGCCGTAATATCATGCGCTACATGGTGTTGGCCTACGTCATTACGCTGCAGCGCATTTCGCTGCGCGTCAAGCGTCGCTTTCCGACCACCCAGCACCTGGTGGACGCGGGGCTCATGCACGAGTCGGAGATGAAGATCTTCGAGGCCATGAATCAGAAGAGTCCCATGTCCAAGTACTGGATGCCGCTCGTCTGGGCCACCAACATCATCAATCGGGCCCGCAAGGAGGGACTGATTGCCTCCGATCACATAGTGCAGACGATACTCGTCGAGCTCTCGGACATCAGAAGGCGTCTGGGTGGCCTGATTGGCTACGACACGGTGTGCGTGCCGCTGGTCTACACACAGGTGAGAATTAAAAGAGATGGGCAGATAAAAAAAAAGGATTTCCCAGGGGGCACCCGGATTTGAACCAGGGACCTCTCGATCTGCAGTCGAATGCTCTACCCCTGAGCTATACCCCCACATCGAAAATCTCAATTTCCAGCAGGCATTTCAATCCCAGATAAGAATTTCTGGAACGGATGCGCACACTTCAAAAACCCATACATTTTTGACAGCAATCTCTTGCAATTTATCTCTGAACGGTAAACTTAATTAATTTTCTACTTTTATAGGTAGTGACGCTGGTGCTTTACACCTATTTCATAGCCGCGCTGCTCGGGCGTCAGATGCTGCCAAATATCTCGGATCGCAATGGCCGCGAAGATCCCGATTTGTTCTTTCCGTTGTTCACAGCTTTGCAGGTGAGATGAAATATAAGTTTTTATTGGTAGAGGCGAGACCCGGAATACAAAATGTATTTATTTAATTTGCACGTTCCGCTTTATTTACCGTAAATCATAGAAGTTTTCACGTCTCGCCATTGTGTAGCAAAAAGCTTTGCGGTTTTTGTGGATCATTAACGCAGCTGCAATCGAGACTCGAACGTAATTTGGTTGGCTATACCTTGTCAGCGATATGACTACGATCAAAGACATCTATATCATGTGGCGCTGCATGCCACATACACAGTGTCTGGTTGTGTGTTGTTGCTTCCCTTCTACACAATATATATTTTGCGGTTCGAGGCTCCCATTCGCATTTGCAGGCAGATTTCAAGTGTTTTGCGTTATGTAAACGAGTCGCAGTCACGTTCGATATAATAAATTGCCATTTTCGCTGTGCTTTGTGCGAAAGGCATTTCGCGTACTCAGATAAAAATCGGCGACAAGTGTTTTAGCTTTTTTCTTCCCTCTCTCTCTCTCTCTCTCTTTTATTTTAACCATGTTTTAGGCACTGCCATTAATAACTGTTAATTTTGCTAACTACAAAGTGCAAAATACTGAATGTGAAATGCGAAAACCATATACAATAGCAGTAGAAAACGAGTAAGAGTACCCTGGGCGGGAGTGCTCTGCTAGCAGATACCCTGAGTGACGACTTTCAGCCATGAGGTGTTATATTGAATAACTTCGATTCTAGATATACTTTCTGCATACAATTTTTAAGATTGGCATACGTTTATTCGTGGGCCTGTGTATACAAGAGCTCAAGTCTCTGCTAAGAGAAATTCGTTTAACATTCAACATTTTTTGGGGAATGGCGAATGGTATCCAAAATCAGAATGAACCATCTTCTTTATAATTATTATAGACGCCTACATAGTCAATTTGGGGTCTCTAGGTTTTATAGTCTTCGAGTTATGCCTAAAAAACCAAGCAGAACTATGGATATTTATAGATAGTACGGAATTAGTATAAGTTAGGATAACCAACTCACCTCAACTTTCTCATAACTACCACGCCTACCTTTGCCTGCCCTCAGCTTTCATACCCTCTTAACCCATCCACTATGTACGGGGTATGAAAAGTGAATGGAAAAGCTCTCGACGTGCCTTTCGCATGAATTTATCGCTCATCAACTTCAGACATCAACTTAGCTTTAATTAAAGTTAATTTTATGTTCATTATTTAGCATTATTTTCATACGATCTTATCGCACTCGCTATTTACAGTTCATTTTCTTCGTGGGCTGGCTGAAAGTGGCCGAGGTTCTAATCAATCCCTTTGGCGAAGATGACGACGATATTGAATTGAATTGGCTGATCGACAGACACATCAAGGTAAGATCATTAAATAGAAAAAGTACATTAATTTACAAACAGAATCAGATTTCTCAAGAAATCGTCGTGACAAAGCTTCCACATGTCTTGCTTAAGAAATACCCAAAGGTAAAAAACCGGAATCAAATTCGTGTCAACACCTGTCAATTAGTATTTAGCACGATTTAGATAAAAGCAAAAATTTCTGCTAAGAACTTGAGAGAGATTTGCGAATATAGTTCCGTATAGCCCCCTATATAATAAGGGGTCTGCAACTAGTTAACACCTAAAGAAATAAATAAGTGAATAGATAACTCTGGTTAGCTCAGCCTTAGTTTTGTTTCCTTTTAAGTTTTCATTTGACTTATGCCCCATAAATTGGGTTACTGTGTGAGATGTGTGTAATTATGCAGAGGCTTTATTTATTTGGAGTCATCAAGACTTTTTGTTGGCTTGTCGAAAGGAAGAAAACAGTTTGCCACGCGCTAAATATTAAAGGCGCTTAACTCTGGAATGAAGTTGGGAGTCAGCTGTGAAGACTATATAGAGTGAGCTACAGGAAGAGGAATTTGGGCAGTATATATATTGGGGCATGTTAGGGTATTGTGTAGTCAGTCAAGCCTGACTGCCAAGTTCACATTATCTGAAACATAATTAAATAAGATAACTCTTGAAGTGCAATTGAAGTTACCGATAATATCAGACTAGTGCAGGGTATGCTGTGGCATATGCTCAGGGTATGCTTAGGGTGTATCAGCTAGTCAGCATGCTGACCATAACTATAACAACATATTCTCTACGATTACCTAGCAACCCCATCAAGTAGGGTATTCCAGCTAGTCGACTTAAGCGCACCTTTTGGCATTTTGTTACTTGAAGGTGTATTTTTTGCAGCTTTTCGCATTGGGCTCTGAACTTGCTGCGGGGAGTTATTTTGTCTGTGTGTGTGTGTGTGTGTGTGTGTGTGAGCATGTATGTGCGGCTATATCTCTCTGAGTTTGGGGTCTGCCTGTTGCTGGCTGCTTGCAATTATTTACAAAGCCAACGGCAGCACCAGCAACAACAACAACAACAACAACAACACAACACATGGGCAAAAGTAAATTGAAAACAGGTTTTCTGTTTAAAATAAAAAACAAAACAAAACAAAAATAAACATTGAAACCTCTTTTGTAGAGCTTTTTATCATTGAGTATTTTGTTTTCTTTTTTTTTTTGTGATTATTTTTCTTATTTAATTTTTTACGAGCAGATTTTTGGGTTTTACATTGAAACTGTTTTGGGCCAGAATCGGTGCGGATATGCATAAATGGGTTAATGAATAGTTAATTACTAAAGCGACAGAGTTTTAATTGGATTTTGTGGGCCACACGGCGAAACGTGACACTTGGAGAGAGAGAAATAAGACATGTGCGAAGTAGAGTGGAGCAAGAGAGATATATAATATATATTTATATATATTGTATATATCTCATGTATTTAATAACCTTTGTGGGCAGCTCTTGAGTCTTGCCTTATGAAACAACTCAAAGTCTTCGGCAACAATTTCACTTTTCCGCCACTGAGTAGGGAGTGGGCCCGGTCTGTGTGATGTAATTGGGTGTTGAGTGCTGTGAAGTGCATGTTTTGTGGGCAGGTGGGCAGGTGGGCAGACAGTCGAGTCGAGGGTCGCTCATCTGAAATGGCAAACACGTTCCACGCCATGTGCCGCTGACCGCTCCACTTTGATGGGCACTTTTGGGCACGCGCTAATTTCTATTGTCGATTTCTACAGGCCGCCTACATGATCGTCGACGAGATGCACGAGGAGCATCCGGAGCTGTTGCGCGACCAGTACTGGGAGTGCGTGGTGCCCAAGGAGCTGCCCTACACCGTTGCCTCCGAGCACTACAGGCGCGACGAGCCCAAGGGCTCCGCCGAGAAGTACAAGGTGAAGAAGGAGGATGCCATGTACGCCAACATCATACCGGGCGGCGGCAAGCGCATGCTCAGCGACGACGTCTATGCGGACTATGTGAGTGTGGACACTGAGAGGAAGACGTATGCAATCTCTCTATATTTGTCTCTAATTCTTTAGGAGAGCGTGGACACGCCCATGGTGGAGCGTCGCAAGAACAACTGGCTGGTGCGCCAGCTCTCGCGCATGGGCTCCATGCGCAGCCAGTCGACGGCGTACTCCTCGGGCGGCATGCCCTTTACGCGCAATCGGCTGAACTCCGTCTACTCTAGTCCCGAATCGGGCATGCCGCTGTCCGTACTCCAGCAGCAGCAGCTGCAGCAGCAGCAACAGCAGCAGCAGCAGCAGCAGCAGCTCCAGCAGCAACAGCAGCCCGGCAAGCCGAGTCTCTACGAGAAGTTCGTGCACCGCAAATCGCTGCGCGCCCAGCGACAGCTGATCAAACAAAGTGAGTTCAGAAACTTAAGCTGGAGCAACAGCCAACTGAATGCTAACCTGCTCAAACAGATTCCAAGTTGAATGGCCTCAGTATAAACATGGCCAAGACGCGGCCACGCATACCCACGCCGGAGGTGACGAAGGACGGCAGCACCAACACAGGTGAGTCCACGCGATGCGATCCAATGCACTCCGGTTGGCCATAAACACGAATTGCACCCACTGTAGCCACGAACGCCGTTATCATGGCCCCACAGCAGCTGAGCACCCAAAGCACCACGAGCGGCATGTACCCCTCGTATAGCACCACAGCCAGCGGCACCAATTTGCACCAGGACAGCGGCCAGGTGCTGGGCACACTGCTGCTGTCGCCCATCAAAGAGATGGATAGCTCATCGTCCAATAATACTCTGATTCCAGGGCATCCAGCCACAGCGGCGCTGGCACAGGCCGTCATGCCGCCGCGCTTGAAGGATGGCTACACAGCCAGCAGTAAGTTGTCCCCAAGTCTACTCATACCCCAGCTCATCTTCTCTCTTCCTTGCTCGCAGCCATTCCAGCGGAGAGCAACATAACCACGCTCTCCTTCCCCTTCACGGTGTCCACCAGCAGCGAGTCGATGCCCACGGGCACGCTGAGCATTCTGCCGCTGACCGCCAGTGCGCAGCTGCCCACCATCACGACCACGGCGAGCGGCTTCGATCCGAACGACGTGATCACCACGATTCCCGTTTCCCTGTCCATACAGCGCACGCCCTCCAACCTGTCCATTGTGGAGCTGAGCGGCGTGGGCGACGGCGTGGACGCGCACGCCAGCAGCGGCTCGAGCAATGGCAGTGGCGGCATCACCACAACCGCCCTGCTCTCGGTGAAGCCCCTCAATGGCCACCCCAACATATCGCGTAACAACAGCTTCAATGTCAGCCTCAATCTGCAGGATCCGAACTTTCAGCGCTCCTCGGTGCGGTCGGCGGGCCCAACGGACACGGTGGATACGACAGCCACCATATCGCTGCACCGGAACAAGGATGGCTCCAGCATGACGGGCGGCACAGCCAACGCCTCCTCGGCGCCCTCGACGCTGGCCAAGCACAAGCCGGAGCCCAAGACGGGCGAGGTCTATGTCTGACCACGGCCCATGGATCATTGTTACGCATAGATAGCTTTCTTGGCCAATTTCTTGAACAGAGTTGAAACTAGTTTTAAGTTAGGCTTACGGCTGCAGGCCGCCCGGAACCAATTCTACGATATTATTGTGCAAGGAGAAGTGTTGCATAGTCTCTAGTTATTACGTATAGATTGTGTTTAATCAGAGTACGACATATCAGTCCACTTCCTATGAATATTCTTACCCATATATATCTGAATGTTACCTAATCATAGACAAAAACTTTATTAGGCTAGGCCTAAAGATTACTTAACACTAACTCTATTCGAAATCCCTATCGTGTAGGCAGTGTATATATAGACCAACACAATATGTGATATGCGATTTGTAGGCTTAAGAGTCTTAAACCTAATCTTAGCATAACTACGCAATGTACTATATATAACTATATAAACTGTAAATAAGTTGAAGTATAAATAAAAGTCTAGATTCAATAAAGCTGTCTAATGAACGCGGCTCATGGTCACGCCTCAATTAATTTAGGTCATTTGAGATTGTTTTTGGATAAATTGAATGAACATGTTGAAGTAGTATAAGATGATCAAGAATTATATAAAAGAATATGTATTAATATATGGAAGGTGCTGCTGAAGTTCCTAAAAATCGGATATTTGCACATATCAAGTCCGTATAAGAGTATAAGAGCACGCGTATAAGTGCTGAACGGCCTGAAGATCGCCAAGGCAAAAGCGTCTCTGTGCAGCTTCAATTGATGCTCTTGCGAGCAAGATCAATTAAGATCGGGAACGAAACTTAAATGGACCGAGCTCCAGCGATCTGTAGTCAGTCGCGCCATAGCGATCGAGTGAGTAGCGAGCCATAAGTTGGGCAGAACAAAACCATAAAATACGAATAATACCAGGGACAGGACAAAGTGCTAAAGGTGAATATGCGTGCGAGGACATCTGAACCAGAGCAAATCGCTGGAAACCATTCCCATATCTATATATATATATATATTAAAATAAATTTCTGCAAGAATCTGTGGAAATATTTTGAGCGAATAGTGAATGGGAACTCATCAGTTAACCTCGCAGGTCAATAGCTGAGCAGGCGACAAACTTGCAATGCCAGTTGGAATGGTGCTCGAATTGCCGTCTAATTGAATTAACCTTTTTGGCGTCTGTTGAGTTGTTCTTGTTGTTGTTGTTGTTGTTGTAGTGCGTGCATAAAAATCTTGCTCGATTCGATGGCCCATTGAATACTCATAGCACTCTGAATTGTTCAACTGTCAGTTACAGTCGCAGCATGGATCGGGATCGCGACGAGGCGTCCATCACGACCAGCGATGCGAAGTCTGGGGAGGAGATGCCAGTGGCCGCTGGCCTGGAGCCCACCGAGCCGATTAGCTTCTGGCGCCTGTTTCGCTTCTCCACCTACTGCGAGCTCTTCTGGCTCTTCATTGGCTTCTTCATGTGCTGCATCAAAGCCCTGACGCTGCCCGCCGTGGTCATTGTCTACAGTGAGTTCACGGCCATGCTGGTGGATCGGGCCATGCAAGTGGGCACCAGCTCAACGGTCTATGCGCTGCCCATTTTCGGGGGCGGCAAGAAACTGTGAGTAGCTAGAAGCGGACGAGAGATGGAGTAAGAATATATATGACTCATATGTCATTTAATGACCCTGCAGGACCAATGCCACGCTCGAGGAGAATAATGACGCCTTGTACGATGACTCCATATCGTACGGCATTCTGCTGACTATAGTCTCGCTGATCATGTTCATCTCGGGCATCTTCTCTGTGGACATATTCAATTTTGTTGCCCTGAGGCAGGTGACGCGCATGCGCATCAAGCTCTTTGAGTCGGTGATGCGACAGGACATTGGCTGGCATGATCTGGCCACCAAGCAGAACTTCGCACAGAGCATGACAGAGTAGGTATTAGGGAAAGCTGCCATCTATCCTCTACAACTCGAATCTCCCTCCGTAGTGACATTGAAAAGATACGCGACGGCATCTCGGAGAAAGTGGGGCACTTTGTCTACTTGGTTGTGGGCTTCATCATAACGGTGGGCATATCCTTCGGCTATGGCTGGAAGCTGACGCTGGCTGTGAGCTGCTACATTCCACTCGTCATTGCCGTCAACTACTACGTGGGCAAGGTGAGTGCAGGTGACCTTAGCCTTAGTCCAACTCCACAGCTTTGCTCCTGCACAGACCCAAGGCAAGCTGACGGCACGCGAACAGGAGTCCTATGCAGACGCAGGAAATCTGGCGGAGGAGATCCTCGGCGCCGTGCGCACAGTGGTCTCTTTCGGCGGCGAGAAGCAGGAAGTGGAGCGCTTTGAGAACTTCCTGGTGCCCGCTCGCAAGGCCAGTCAGTGGAAGGGCGCCTTCTCCGGGCTGAGCGATGCCATCCTGAAGTCCATGCTCTTTCTGTCCTGCGCGGGCGCTTTCTGGTACGGCGTGAACCTGATCATAGACGATCGCTATGTGGAGGATAAGGAGTACACGCCGGCTATTCTAATGATTGTAGGTTTGACTATGGTTGGCAATAGACAGTCCCCATTAAACCTCCGCTACCTCCACAGGCCTTCTTCGGCATCATCGTGGGCGCAGATAATATTGCCCGTACAGCGCCCTTCCTCGAGTCCTTCGCCACTGCGCGTGGCTGTGCGACGAATCTGTTTAAGGTCATCGATCTGCCCTCGAAAATCGATCCTTTGTCCACGGATGGCAAACTCTTGAACTATGGCCTGCGCGGCGACATTGAGTTCCAGGATGTCTTCTTCCGCTATCCCTCGCGTGCGGAGATTATTGTGCACCGCGGCTTGAATATCAGGATCAGATCGGGTCAAACGGTGGCTCTAGTCGGCCCCTCGGGCTGCGGAAAGTCCACCTGCATACAGCTCTTGCAGCGCTTCTACGATCCCGTCTTTGGCGCCGTTCTCCTGGATGAGCTGGACATACGCAAGTATAACATACAGTGGCTGCGCTCCAACATTGCTGTGGTGGGCCAGGAACCCGTGCTCTTCATGGGCACCATAGGTAGGTTGGCCTATCCCAAGACATAGCCACACATTAAGCCGATCTCTTACAGCTCAAAACATTAGCTATGGCAAGCCGAACGCCACGCAGAAGGAGATCGAGGCAGCTGCCACACAGGCAGGTGCTCATGACTTCATTAGCCAGCTGCCAGAGGTGAGTGGGTGGGTGGGATAGAGCGTAATCCTTGTTGATCTCTAATGAATTTTACTACAGAGCTATCGCACTACGATTGGCGAGCACGGCTCCCAGCTGTCCGGCGGTCAGAAGCAACGCATTGCCATCGCTCGTGCCCTGATACAGAATCCCAAGATCCTGTTGCTCGATGGTAAATAAAACAGATATAGTATATATGTCCCCTCTACAAGTTCCCCTCCCAAAACAGAGGCCACCTCGGCCTTGGACTACAACTCCGAGAAACTGGTGCAGCAGGCACTGGACCTGGCCAGCAAGGGGCGCACCACAATTGTGGTGTCCCACAGACTCTCAGCCATACGAGGCGCGGATAAAATAGTCTTCATCAACGAGGGCAAGGTGCTGGAGGAGGGCTCACACGATGATCTGATGGCCCTGGAGGGCGCCTACTACAACATGGTCAAGGCGGGCGACTTCAAGGTGCCAGAGGAGCTCGAAAACGAGGAGAATTTAGATGAGGCCAAGCGTAAGTGCGTAGGAAATCCTAATGCGAGATTCATCCAAAGCCAACTTCATTGGCAGGCAAGAGTCTGGCGCTGTACGAGAAGTCCTTTGAGACGAGTCCGCTCAACTTTGAGAAGCACCAGAAGAACAGCGTGCAGTTCGACGAGCCCATTGTGAAGCTTATCAAGGACAGCAATAAGGAGAAGAAGGCTGTGCCAGAGGAGAAGCCACAATTCTTCAAAATCTTCAGGCGAATTGTAGCGCTCGCGCGGCCCGAGTGGTGCTACCTCATACTGGGCGGCATTTCGGCTGTGGCCGTGGGCTTTCTCTATCCGGCGTTCTCGATCATCTTTGGCGAATTCTATGGAGCACTTGCTGAGCGGGAGGAGGAGGTGGCGCTGAGTCGCACTGCTGTGCTGTCCTGGGCATGTTTGGGCATCGCTGTGATCACCGGACTGATCTGCTTCCTGCAAACGTATCTCTTCAACTATGCGGGCGTCTGGCTGACCACCCGCATGCGAGCCATGACCTTCAAGGCGATGCTCAGCCAGGAGATTGGCTGGTTCGACGAGGAGCAGTGCTCGGTGGGCGCGCTCTCGGCGCGTTTGTCTGGCGAGGCGGCGGGGGTGCAGGGCGCCATTGGCTATCCGCTGAGCGGCATGATTCAAGCTCTGTCGAACTTCATTTCGGGCGTATCGGTCTCCATGTACTATAATTGGAAGCTGGCGCTGCTGTGTCTGGCCAACTGCCCAATTATTGTTGGCTCGGTCATAATCGAAGCCAAGTGAGTAAATTAATAGACGCCCTACTCTCCGCATACTCGACATACGTGCGTATATATTTGTAGAATGATGTCGAATGCCTTGATTAGAGAGAAGCAAGTCTTGGAGGAGGCCTCCCGCATTGCCACCGAGTCCATTACCAACATACGCACCATCGCCGGGCTGCGGCGCGAGGCTGAGGTCATTAAGCAATACACCGAAGAGATTCAGCGTGTGGAGATCCTCATTAGGCAGAAGCTACGCTGGCGTGGCGTGCTCAACTCCACCATGCAGGCTTCGGCCTTCTTCGCCTATGCCGTGGCGCTGTGCTACGGCGGCGTTCTGGTCTCCGAGGGCCAAGTGCCCTTCCAGGACATTATCAAGTGAGTAGAGCGTTAGCTCTATCTACTTGTCTATCTAACCATGTCCAAATCTAGGGTATCTGAGACCTTGCTCTATGGCTCCATGATGCTGGCCCAATCGCTGGCTTTTACGCCGGCCTTCACTGCCGCCTTGGTCGCCGGCCATCGCCTGTTCCAGATTCTCGATCGCAAGCCCCGCATCATCTCGCCCATGGGCACCATTAAGAATACGCTGGCCAAGCAGCTGAACCTGTTTGAAGGCGTGCGATATCGAAACATAGATTTCCGTTATCCCACGCGTCCGGATGACAAGATTCTGAATGGGCTGGACTTGGAGGTGCTGCAGGGTCAAACGGTGGCCTTGGTCGGGCACTCCGGCTGCGGCAAGTCCACATGCGTGCAGCTGCTGCAACGTTTCTACGATCCCGACGAGGGCACCATTGTAAGCCATTGGCCAGGGTATACCAGCAGTTCCAATTCCTAAAATACTTCTCACTACCACAGCACATTGACCAAGATGACATTCAGCACGATCTAACTCTGGATGGCGTACGCCGCAAGCTGGGCATCGTCTCGCAGGAGCCATCGCTCTTTGAGCGCACCATTGCCGAGAACATTGCCTTCGGCGACAACCGTCGCGCTGTGCCTATGGCTGAGATAATTGCGGCTGCCAAGAGTGCGAATGCCCACAGCTTCATCATCTCTTTGCCCAATGGCTATGAGACGCGCATGGGCGCAAGGGGCACGCAGCTATCCGGCGGCCAGAAGCAGCGCGTGGCCATAGCGCGCGCGCTGGTGAGGAACCCCAAGATTCTGTTGCTGGACGAGGCCACCTCAGCTCTGGACATGCAGAGCGAAAGGGTAAGCTATACGACTTCTATTACTGAGGATAATTTCTGAGCTAACTCTACAACTCTACTGCTCCTACAGTTGGTTCAGCAAGCCCTGGACTCCGCCTGCTCGGGACGCACCTGCATTGTGATTGCCCATCGCCTGTCGACGATTCAAAATGCCGATGTCATTTGTGTGGTGCAAGCGGGCAGAATCGCGGAGCAAGGCACACACTTGCAGCTGATTGCCCAGCGCGGCATCTATGCTAAGCTGCACAAGACCCAGAAGGATCATTGAATAGCTCTTTTCTTTTGCGATTTTTGTACTACTACTATATCTACTTCTACTAACTATTATTCAATAAATATAGTTTTCCATATTTACTATTTTATGGGAATTTGGCGTGACAGTTCTGTGTACAGAAAACTCAAATCTAAGAGCAGCGGAGGTATTCCTTGCACTCAGCACAAAAGAGCAGATACTCACCACAGAAATCATTTGAGATACTCAACACTAGTACCAGTGAGCGTCGCTACTCACCACCAACAGTAGCAAATGCAAATGGAGTAATGCCAACAACGTAAGCTCTCTTTACGTTCGCTGCTCATCACTTACTCACCACTAGCAAAAGCGCATGCACCTCGAAGATAATGTAGGATTTAAATCGCCTACTCACCACAAACAGCAGAACAGGCATTGACAAGGCAATGTTAACTTAACATTGGCACATTAAATTAATGAAAATTTGATTGAATATCAACAAATTTTGACTCGAATTTGCTCTCATCAGACAAATAAATAAGTAAAATAAAGAACTATATGTTAAATAAGGATGCGGTAGATGCTAAAGCGTCTCATTGAGTACGAAGTGTCTCTATCGTATCAAGTATACGACACATATCTCAATTCTTGCTAATAATACCCTGTACATAACAAGCTTTTGGATGTAGATCAGTTTTTAGAGTAGGCTGAGACCCCTACACAGCACTTCCGCCTCTGGTAATCTAATTAAGCTTCTCTGATCCCACGTCTGCGATACTATAACCTTAGCTTATCAGTCACCGAGTCGTGTGGCAGATAAAATTCTACGTTCCCAAAACTGCACTTTATATGGCATTTAAGATCTCGCCCTGCTGTAGATACAGATTAATCTTTATGTCAGCTATTATACAAAAGGCAATTAGATGTCAATGCCGAGATAGTTGTTCATTGATAAGACTGATAGGTAGAGCTTGAAGTGCTTATCGAATACCAGAGATAGAAGTAGTTGATGATGATATAATTTTCACATATTTGATGAAATATCAGCCGAAAGCTCTGCACACCTTAACCGAACGACCACTGCATATTTGTTATTCAGAACCTTGAGAAAAATCAATCCAATTTAAATTTATTAAAAATAAAATAAGAGAAATTCGCAAAAGCTGAGAGCATAGAAATGCATTTCCACGCAAAACTTGCGCGCTCTTTCAGACATTCGAACATTAATAGAAACGAATTTGATAAAAGACGAACCCTCAGCCGCGCAATCAACAGTTCGAGTTCGCATTTCAGACGAATCGGTACAGCGCGTGAGAACCCAAAAGTCGTTCGAAAAATCACAAAATATACTTCGTTATGCCAAGAGAAAACCCAGAAGCAGCTGAGATCATTTAGTACTGCCGAGTCGCCCCTAGTGTCCACCTGCAGTGGAAGACTCGCTGTACGCTAACTATTAATTGACCCCGAGGGTAAATGTTTATAGGCGAAAAATTAGCAGACTTGAACTACGTCAATGGCGGAGCCCAACATGCCCAATGGCGATGCTGACGACGTCGCTGGCCACGCGGAAGCCAAGCAAATTAAATCGAAACAGCCCCAAATGGAGACTGTCAACTATTACAAGCTCTTCCGCTATGCTCACGGCGTCGATTATCTAATGCTCGGCTGTGCGGTGATCGCGGCTCTCCTGCACGCGCTCGTCTTTCCCATTGCCATCATCGTCTACAGCGAGCTGGTGGCCATGTTCATCGATCGCAGCCTGGGCGTGGGCACCAGCTCGGGCACCAAGGCACTGCCTCTGTTCGGCGGCGGCAAGCAGCTGTAAGTCTGGCCGCCAATAATGGGCAAGTCCTTGTTATCAAAGCCAATTTCCTTTAGCACCAATGCCAGCTATGAGGAGAATATGCAGGAGCTGCGCAAGGACAGCGTCGCCTTCGGCATAATCATGACCCTTGACTCCCTTCTGATGCTCTTTTCCGGCATGACCTTTGTGAATATATTCAATCATCTGGCGCTCAAGCTGACGGTGAGCATGCGCCGTGAGTTCTTCAAGGCGACGATCAGGCAGGAGATTGGCTGGCACGACATGGCCAAGGATCAAAACTTTGCCGTGCGCATAACTGAGTAGGTAGCGCTGTCACCTGAGAGAGATCTTTAATCCATCCAAATAACTCTTAGTAATATGGAAAAGATACGCACCGGCATGGCTGAGAATCTGGGACACTTCCTGACCATCATATGCGACGTGGCCATCAGTGTTATCATATCCTTTGTCTATGGCTGGAAGCTGGCCTTGTCCATGTTCTTCTACATACCCCTGACCATGGTCGTAAATGCAGTCGTTGCTCACGTAAGTTTCTGTTATCGAGCAAATAGAATTTCTAACCACTTCCCACTCAGTATCAAAGCAAGCTCACAGCTCGGGAGCAGAGCTCTTATGTCCGCGCCAGCTCCGTTGTGGAGGAAGTCATTGGAGCCATACGCACTGTGGTAGCATTTGGAGGTGAGCAATCCGAGTCGACGCGCTATGATACTCTGCTAAAGCCCGCTCTGAAGGCTGGCAAATGGAAGGGCGCCTTCTCCGGCCTCAGCGATACGGTCATGAAGGCCATGATGTTCATTGTGGGCGCTGGCGCCTTTTGGTACGGCGCCAATCTGATCCTGTACGACCGCTCCAGCGATGTACCCATCGAGGAACGGAAGTATACTCCTGCGATCGTCATGATTGTGATTTCGGGCATTATTGTGGGCGCCAATCAACTGTCAAGGACCTCGCCCTTCCTGGAGACCTTTGCCATGGCTCGGGGCTCAGCGAGAGCCATTTATGATGTCATCGATCGTATCTCTGCTATCGATCCGCTGTCCAAGGCCGGCAAGATACTCAACTACGGGCTGAAGGGCAACATTGAGTTTCGGGATGTGTTCTTTCAGTATCCCGCACGCAAGGACATCATTGTGCTGCGGGGACTCAACGTGACCGTCAAGGAAGGTCAAACTGTGGCTTTGGTTGGCTCCTCCGGCTGTGGTAAATCCACCTGTATACAGCTCCTGCAACGCTTCTACGACCCGGTGTTTGGGCAAGTCTTCCTGGACGGCGAGGATGTGAAGAAATATAATCTTAACTGGCTGCGCTCCAATATAGCTGTGGTTGGCCAGGAGCCAGTGCTGTTCCAGGGCACCATTGGTGCGTATATTCATGAAGTCATATCAAGAGAATCTCTAAGAGAAACTTCCTCTTCCTTCAGCTGAAAATATACGCCATGGCAAGCCGCTGGCTACCCAAAAGGAAGTCGAGGACTCTGCCAAAGCCGCCAATGCTCATGAGTTCATCATTGCGCTGGATAATGTGAGTTCCCCCAAGGAAGTCATATACAATATCTAAGCTTCTCTCTCCGCCAGGGCTATGACACACACATCAGCGAGAAGGGTATTCAGCTCTCCGGCGGACAGCGTCAGCGCATTGCCATTGCCAGGGCTCTTATACAGAATCCGAAGATACTCCTGCTGGATGGTAAGTCTATAATCCTAATTCCGTAGCACTGTAGTCTACAGCAAGCACTCCATGCAGAGGCCACCTCCGCCTTGGACTATCACTCCGAGAAACTGGTTCAAGCCGCCCTGGACAAAGCCTCGAAAGGACGCACCACGCTCGTTGTCTCGCATCGCTTGTCTGCAATCAGGCATGCGGATCAAATTGTTTACATCGAGAACGGCAAGGCTGTGGAGCTGGGCAACCATGAGACTCTCATGAAGCTGCAGGGACACTACCACAAGATGGTGGCAGCTCACGAATATGATGACAAAGCTGATGAGCTGCTCAACGATTGTGAGGAGCTGCCCAAGGAACGCAAACAATCCAAGGATGTCGAGCAGTTCCACAGGAACTCTCTCAAGTCCCTCGACAAAAACTCCGAGTTTCAAATGAAGGGATTGAGCCATCAGAAACAGACAACAGAGGAACTGGAGAAGGCTGCGAATGCAAAGAGCATCAGCTATCCGCGTACATTCCTGCGTGTCCTGGCCTCAGCGCGTCCTGAGTGGGCTTTCCTCATCATTGGCACCATATGCGCTGGACTTTATGGTTGCGCCATGCCAGCCTTCTCCATTGTGCTGGCCGAGCTATATGCCTCACTGGCCGAGCCCACGGACGAGGCGGTGCTCGAGCACAGCTCATCCATGTCGATTATCACCGTAGTGATTGGCATCTGCGTGGGCATCTTCTGCTTCGTGCAAACCTTTTTCTATAACCTAGCTGGAGTGTGGCTGACCTCGCGTATGCGGTATGTCCTTTTCATCCTTTCTTGACCTGACCTACTCAACTCCCTGCTTTCCTTCTTAGCTCCAAGACCTTTAGCTCCATTATGAAACAGGAAATGGGCTGGTTTGACGAGAAGGATAACAGCGTTGGGGCACTCTCCGCCCGCTTGTCGGGCGATGCAGCCAGTGTCCAAGGCGCCATTGGCTTCCCCCTGAGCAACATCATACAAGCGCTGACCAATTTCATTTGCAGCTTTTCCATAGCCTTCACCTATTCCTGGGAGCTGGCGCTTGTCTGCCTGAGCACGGCTCCGTTCATGGTGGCCTCCATAATCTTTGAGGCCAGGTTCAGTGAGAAGTCCGCTCTGAAGGAGAAGAACGTCCTGGAGGAAACGAGTCGCATCGCCACGGAAACCATTGCACAAATACGAACTGTGGCAGCACTGCGCAGAGAGGAAGAACTGATCAAGGTCTACGATGCGGAAGTGGAGCGATATCGCGTCCAGATCAAAAGTCGCTTGAAGTGGCGCGGATTGGTCAATGCTATGGGCATGACTCTGATGTTCTTTGGCTACGCCGTGACCTTGACCTATGGCGGCTTCATGTGTGCCGAAGGCCGAATCAAGTTTGAGGTTATCATGAAGTAAGTTGAACCAGCTCCATATTGAAACCTCGCTCCATCCTAAATCAATCCTTTCCTCCAGGATTTCCAACACCATGCTCTATGGTTTGTTCATTTTGGCGCAGTCCCTGGCCTTTACTCCCGCCTTCAATGCAGCGCTGCTCTCGGCGACGCGCATGTACGAGATCATCGATCGCCCGCCGCTCATACAATCTCCGCTTGTGATGGACCAGAATGGCAATGGCAAGATCTGCAAGACGAACGTGGTGGAGCAGGGCGTCAGCTATCGTGGGCTTAACTTCGCCTATCCCTCGCGACCGGACAACTCGGTGCTGCAGGACTTCAATCTGGACGTGCTGCAGGGCCAAACGGTGGCGCTCGTAGGCGCCTCCGGCTCAGGCAAATCCACCTGTGTTCAGCTGCTCATGCGCTACTATGATCCGGACGAGGGCAAGATTGTAAGTGAACTCAAGCACTCCTCGGCAATCGCTTCCAATTCCACTCCCTCCTCAGCTCATTGACCAAGAGTGCATACATCAGGACATGGAGCTGAAGACCTTGCGTCGCCGCCTGGGCATAGTCTCGCAGGAGCCTTCGCTCTTTGAGAAAACCATCGCAGAGAACATCAGCTATGGCGACACCTCGCGCACTGTGCCCATGCAGCAGATCATTGATGCGGCCAAGATGGCAAATGCCCACGATTTCATTATGACACTGCCCGCCCAATATGAGACCATGCTGGGCTCCAAAGGCACCCAGCTGTCGGGCGGACAGAAGCAGCGCATTGCCATTGCCCGCGCCATGGTGCGAAACCCGAAGATTCTGCTGCTGGACGAGGCGACATCCGCTTTGGATATGCAAAGTGAACGGGTAGGTGGATAGATATTCACGGTAGACAGATATTCATGCTGCCAACTCGCTTTCCAGGTGGTGCAACAGGCTCTGGACTCCGCCTGCTCGGGCCGCACCTGCATTGTGATCGCCCATCGCCTGTCCACGGTCCAGAACGCCAACATCATCTGTGTGATACAGACCGGACGCATCGTGGAGCAGGGCACGCACGCCCAGCTGCTGGCCAAGAATGGCATCTATGCCAAATTGTATCGCAGTCAAGCCAAGTCCAAATGACGCACAAAAACTATGCAACGATAAAGCAAAACGCAATGTTTAGTTTAGCCGAGACACAAACCACAGCCCCGAAAAGTATGCTACAAATTCTGTCAACGAGCTAGAAATAGAAATAAATTGAAACCAGCCAAACTTGATTTGTGGGTGGGGGATTTTGGATGTATTTTGAATATGTTTATATATGCATATGTATACATACGTATACATTCGCTTGCCATTTGGAATTAACCAACTACAATTCTTTAAATAGATCCAAACAGAATTTTAAGTTCCATGGAACGCATTGACCTCAGGCCTTGCCGACCGTTTCCCATTTCCCGCTTACTAGTTAATTTGTTTATCTTATCTTTATGCAATTGTTTGCCTCAGACAAACGTATCTTCCACTGTTTGAAAATGTGCCATGGAACACTTAGTTGCGCATTGCGCTTTATATGGCACGGTTATCCAGCCTTTCCCAAATGTTTGGCAAAGTTATTGCGCTGCTGCTGCTGTGTAAGCTCAACTAGTTACTTACTAAGTTAATGACTGTAATTAACTCATATAAAGTTCAAGTCTTTGCAGCGGCATTGGCTGCCGGCACAGCTTGTCCCCTGGAGCAGTCCTGCGGTGCGGCAAACGAGAGCAGCGCCATCTGTCGGCTGGACGAGCGAACTATGTGCATACGCAAATATGCCTCCAAGTGCCACATGGATGTGGCCGCCTGTCGCGAGGGCACGAGTACGTAGCTAATATATGCGACCCGATTCAGAGTTCGCCTGCAGCCACGCACAGTTAATCATGGCCTAAACAGCTCCATCAATCACCAATCATCAATCACCCATCACCAATCGAGCCAGCTGGGCCATGCGCAGCTTCACTTTCCACGCGTGCTACAGTTAGTGACAAAATAATCATAGCCGCCGCTAGGGTATGCCGCACACCTAATCAGCCATTGTTGTAGTGTGGCCCGCAGCGTCTGTTCTGTTGGCTACCGAAAACTAAACAATCAAAACTTGTTTCGCGCAGACTACACCGACTTCAGTGACGTTTACTGCCAGATGGAGACATATATGTGCGAGGAGACGGCGTCATATGAGCGCTGGACCATATTCTTCGGGCGCGGGAAAGATTAATACGTATTGGTTGTATGGAAAAGAAACAAAAAACTCAAAATATATATAATTAATGACAGCTGTTAAAGCTCTCCCAGACACCTTTTTTCGTCTTCGCCTTCTTTTGCGTCTCTATCACCAATGACGTCAAACGTATTTGCCCAGTAATCTGCGAAGCAGCGTGAGACAAAGCGACGCCTCGAGCCCCCCTTTTTGAGCTTCTCTTTTCTTTCTTTATTATGTTTTTTTCTCTCCCGTACTCTTTTGCATAATCTTCGCATGATTTGCCAAGACCGGCGAAGAGCCGGTCAATAGGTTGCCGGGCGAGTACGGCCGATGTATATAAATTGTGGGGTTCCTCCTCCACTCTGTCAGTCAGTCTTCAATAATGCGTCTAACAGTAGTCTTCGGTTAGTTTCCGATTGTCAAGCGATCCGCCTGTCGCCATATTCATCTATCTATGTTCCCTTTGCAGCACTTAGCATATTTGTGGGCGTGGTCAGCTGCCTGCCCATGCGCCCGCCAGGCACGCCGGACAGAGAGCTGCAGGAGAAGCTCTACGAGCAGTGGCCCGGCGTGGAGGACGAGCGGGACGCCGACGCCGAGCTGGACAACGCCTACGAGCTGTACAAGCACAAGACACGAAAGCCCAAAGTCCTGCAGGACATATCGAATGCGATTGACAAACGAGAAACCACGTAGAAATTGCGCGCCTTCGATGATGAATCAGATGAATACGGTACAAAGAGGTTCCAGCACACGGGTCTACAGTCATTATAGGTTATGGTAGCACTTAAGATTCAAATAAAAGACATAAGTCCAATACAAATTATGTCTGAGCATTTAAGGGTACACGGGAACTATAGGGCATACGACAAGCATTTCAGAAAACCCAAAAAAACAAGTAAGAATGCTCTAGTCGAGACGGCTCGACTAGGAGATACCCTGAGCCCTGCGAAGTGCAGATACTTAAAATATGCTATGCTTAGTTTACATATACATATACTGCAAGCAACACATACAACCACACAGACCCACGCTCAAGCACACGTTCTGCCAACTGCGCAGTTGACGTAGCGACAGCGCTTGGGCTGCAAGACGCTGATGTTGTCGAAATTAAATGTTTAATAACTTTTTTTCTAGCAGGACTTTTTGATTCAAACTTTCAGGGCATGATTATGTTATTCATATGTGTGTATGTGCCGAAGCACAAGTCTCTAGTATTTGAAATGCGTTTTTCGCAAATTTAGGTCGAAGGGGGCGTGGCATCCAAAATCCAAAAATTACAAAATGTCTGTATTCACAACAGGAATCTACATAGTGAATTTCAGGTCTCTAGCTCTTAGGGTACGTAAAAGAGACGAAAAGTTATCGAAATTTATCGATAAAAAGAGAACGGGAAGAGTTATCGAATTTTTGAAAAAAACTCGTATAGCGTATGGTATTCAGGAGTATACATGTCAAATTTCAGCTCTCTAGCTTCTGTGGTTTACGAGATCGCTGCGTTCACACAGACGGACGGACGGACGGACGGACGGACGGACGGACGGACGGACGGACGGACGGACGGACGGACGGACGGACGGACAGACGGACAGGGCTATTTTAACTCAGCTCATCGAGCTGATCAAGAATATATATACTTTGTATGGTCTGCGACGTCTCCTTCTGCCTGTTACATACATTTTCACAAAAACATTATACCCTGATTTCCCATTTTCAATGGGCTCAGGGTATAAAAAAAGAAAGAAAGAAAAATCATTATAGGTTATGGATGTAGCTTAAGAGTTCAATAAAAAAGAAGCAGCAACAAAAATACTCGAATGCAGTTATTCCAGTAAGAACTGACAACTGAAATAAACAAGATTTTCTAAATTATTCAGCCGGAACGTGCAGATAACTTGGTTCCTCTTGCATTCCGCTGGCAGATCACGTAGACCGTCTGCCCGGCGCGAGACTAACTATCTATAAAGCGGGTCACTGCTGCTGCAGTTGTATTCAGTCGAACTGAGTTGATTGTCGCTAACTAACGGAAATGTCACTGGTCAAGTTCGTATCAGTGTTGCTTGTCAGCAACGCATTGCTGTTAACTGGTGAGTCCAAGAATTCGCTTTGAATGGAGCTTGAACTCAAGTCGCATCCTCTCTTGCAGCTCAGGGCAGGTCGCTGTTCGAGCTCAGCAGCGAGGACGATCGCCTGAACGAGATAAGCGCCGAGGATTTCGGCCGCAAAGTGATTATACCCGATGTGGAGCGCATATTCAGCAGCGCCGAGATCAAACAGATATCGCGGAGTATAAAGGGCACAAACAAGATCAAGCGAGAAAACGTGGAGACGACGCGGAGCTCGAAGCATGCCCACGGCATGATCACGTCCATGCTGAGCTTTGTCAGCAATGCCCTTGGCTTTGGTCGCACCTTCTTCAGTAATGAATAACTAGGAATACCGCCTAAGTAGATATATTAATTATAAGATAGAATAGCCATCGATATGAAACTAGTGCTAAATATAAACAGAAATTATAAACTCATTTGTGTTGTTTTGGGTTTTTTTTTACAAGTCATTCAAACGTGACATTGTATGCTAATTAGCCACACGACTCGAAATTTAGTTGTATGTGACGTCACGGCTGTCTACTACATATATACTATATATGCTATATACTGTGCACATCTATGTTAATTTCTTACTAGGCATACATCAAGTTTTTTTTGTTTTGTTTTGTTTGTTTTAAGCGTTTTTCTCTTATTGACCAAGTTCGTAAGCTTTCGGTCATTGCGTTCCATAGAAAAGTTGCTTTCGAGGGGATTTTTTGTAAGCCTTTCAATCATATTTATATTATTTGATTTATTTCCAAAAATATATATTCTAATAAGTTCTGGGAAAAATCAATTTTGGGCACTTTACAATTGTCGAAAATCTAACTAGAGATTTCCAAAAGAACTTCAAGCTTATAAATATTAATATAAAATATTTATTAGCAACACAAATATAAATATTCTAATTAGTTATGGGGAAAAATACATTTTTAGGCAATTGCTAATTTTTGAAAATTTAAATGCAGGTTTATCCAAAATTTAAAGCTTATAAGTATTAATAAACAAAATATTTACTAATATTTTGTTAAATATGTTTTAATAATTTTTTTTATTATGTTTTATATATTTATTAATAATATTTTTTTAATATTATTAAAACCATTTTTTCATAATTTTCAATATTTATTTGCCAAAGATTGCACAATTGCAAAATGAAATCGAGCGCTATTGACGGAGTTGATTGTGCAAGCCGATGAACAAGGTTATACTAACACACATAAATACATATACATATGCACATATACTATATATATTTATATGCACTTCCCATTGCTTCTGACTTTTCGATTTTATGAGAGCACCAAAAAATAAGAAGGAAAAGAACGACAACGGCAATAATAAATTAACATTTGTATAACTGGATATATTTGTGCTGAACAGGTACTAATATACGTGTACTTATATACTATATACATAAACATATTTTGAAACTCAATTGAACTTAGCTAATGCGCCTCGAGCAGGTGATATTTGAACATCTTGTTGAGTGAATTCATATTCTGGGACAGCTCGTTGCAGACATTAACCACGCAGCCTAGGTGACAAATAAAAAAACGCAACATTTAATTTGAGCCAAGATACATGTGTCCGCTGACACTGTTACACTGACCCACTAGATATTTGATCACTTTCAACAGCACCATGTCGAGATTACTGCGTCGATGCACACGCGCCGAGGCTTAGAACGAAATTGAGCACGAAAACCGAAAATCAACTGCGAATAAATAAATGAAACGTAGGTGAACGTTGACGCCAACGCCAGCGGCGGCGTCAGCGCAGTGTGCACAGTGGGCCCACACACTGGACTGGTTTCAACAACAAATTATGCGATTCACCATATTTAATTGAGGCGTTAAGTGATGTGCTTCAACGTGTGAATAAGCCCATGAATAGGCAATAATTGAAGACTTTAATTCTATTTATCATTTAAAACCATTCAGTTTTAACTGCCTTTGCACCAGTGTGCACTGAAGTTAAGCTAAGAACTTCTCGCTGGATGTTGCAATCGATCTGTCGTATGAAGCAGGCACACACACACATAAATACATGCACACATGTTCGCTTCTACACAAATATCTATTCAATTTATAATTTTTTTCTCTTTGGCCACTTTAACGCTCATTTGCGTGAATTGCAAGAAACACAGCATCGGCAATAACAACAACAATAACGTCAACGTTGCGTGTTACGTCATCAGAACTCGTTTGCATCCATGGGGCGGCCGCCTGCACAGTGTGGCCAACGCAGCTGGTAACGAGCCAAATTGAGGCCAAATAAAAACTTTTTGACACTCATAGCCGCCGTCTTTATCAGTGCGATTATTTTTGTCATTGCAATGCAATTGCAACCAGTTTCGATTCGTTTCGTTAAGTTTCGTAGCAATTGCCGTCGCCGCCGCCGCCGTCGACTGCGCTGTCTATACATTGGTAATGAATTTTAACTGTATTTTGATCGTGATTTTCAAAGCAACTCAATGCAGGCAGTTCGCGCAGGCCGTTTCGTTTTTGGCTGTTTAATAGCTCTAGCAATAAACTTCAAGTTTTTAGTGATTGTAGGTTGAGTTTCGATTCTGTCTGTTGGCTATGCCTGAGTGCAAATTGGCTATTTGAGCCGTTATTCACCTTCAGGCCAGTTATTTGATTTGAAAAACTCAACTTTTATTTCGCCAAAACTAAACCAAGTGTTAGCCAATAAATAATTGTTAATAAATTAAATTTAAGTTCAAATTAAACGAGGATTTTATTATAATTGAAGTCGTTCAACAATAAATAATTGAAATTCAGTAAAAATTCCACTCTTCCAGTGTGACCAGTCTTATTACCAACTGTCTAGAACAATTGAGCAACAATTATCTCACCACTGGCTTTTGTGATAAATATTTACTGTCGCTAACGGCTCTTCGCTTTCAAAGAGCAACGCAAACAAGCTGCTTCACTTGTTTTGGTTTGGTCTCACTCTCAATCTCATTCTCATTCCACTCACAGCAACACGCCGGCCGGCTTTTGGCAGCGAGAGTGTGAGCGAGCATAAGATAATGAGAGAGTAGCAGCAAACTGGAAGTGCTGAGAGAAGTATCAACGAATAGCGCAAGCACAACAAACGCCGTTAAGTGCGTTATCTCCGCTCTCTCAGCTGTGCTGTGATGAAGTAATAAATGGGCCGGGATCACCGACAGCCGACAGACGATCTTCGGGTGAGCCGAGCGCTGTCGCTGCTTCCGTCAGTTTCCGATGCAGACATCATTTGTTTGGGGTACCGAGGAAAACTTCTCACTGCATGAAGTTCAGTTGCTCGCGACGAGCCATCCAGTGCGGTTGGATGGGCTCTGAAAAGAAAAGTGAATAAGAATCGAAAAAGTGAAAAAAATAAATAAATAGAGTGCCAACAGATAAGAAAGTGGAATACATAACTGTGAACCGGAAGTGAGGCCAGATAAAGGACATTCTTATTGTTGTGCGCCCGGTTGTGTGTGTGCGCGAAAGAGACAGAGTGAGATAGTGCACAATGGGGCTGCGTGCAACCCCAATCAGTAGCATGGGCGTGGCCTTTGCCCTGACCCTGCTTATCGCACTGTGCAATGCTGAGCTAACGCCGCCATATTTCAATCTGGCCACTGGCCGCAAGATTCAAGCAACTGCCACATGTGGCGAGGATACAGATGGACCCGAACTCTACTGCAAACTGGTCGGCGCGAATACAGAGAATGATCACATTGATTATTCAGTTATTCAAGGACAGGTAGGATAAAATTCGATACATAAATCAGTCAGAATATCTCTATAAGATTTCTTTCTAACTTTGAGTATACATACAACATGCTACGTGCCACATGTGTGGAACATTCAAATTCGATTCTATTTATAGACTGAAGTTTTTTTTATATAATAACATGTGTTTTGCTGTCTTCTAGGTCTGCGACTATTGTGATCCCAATGTGCCGGAGAAGAATCATCCGCCAGCGAATGCAATCGACGGCACCGAGGCCTGGTGGCAGAGTCCGCCCCTGTCCCGTGGCATGAAATTCAACGAAGTCAATTTGACCATCAATTTCGAACAGGTAAACAGCAATCAGAACAAGCGCAGGGCCACCAAAGAAAGGCGTAGCCGAAAAAAAAAGACAAAGAGTGCAGCGGGGGAGCAGAGAACAAAAAAACGAGTCAATGCAACAGTGTGCATGCGTGTGTGTGATCTTCTCATGTGTGTGTGCTGGTTCGATCATCTTGAACTGCGCCTAACTCAGCCAGCGAGACGTTCGCTCGGACAGGCTCGTAAAATTAGTGAGCGGATTGCGTTAAAGAAAACAATTTTAATGGGTTTTCATTTCATTTTCGACGTCCCCAGCGACGACTTCGACGACGACGACCGAGAAGAAGAAGAACTCTGATTCTTTCTTTTTTCTGTGTTCAGTTTGAAGCCACAGCGAAAAATCTTGCTGAGCTGTTGGAATCGCTGTTGTTGTTTCCCCTTTGGAGTTGGCGGGTTATCAGCTTGTTATGTACCCCAAACGCACACACACACACATGTATATATACATGTATACATGTATACATGTATATATTCTTATGCTGGCCTGTCTCAGTTTACATGTTCACTTAGAAACTGCCACTCAGAACGTTGACTCTTGCTTGATATTTATTTTTTCGTTGCGATAAGTAGCTAAAAAAGGCTTCATGCTTAGAATGAATACAATTTAGTTCTTGATGCTCTATATGTATGCTCTAACTACTGATAGTCTTGAAAGAATTTTATATAGTCGCAGCCCACGCTTATCACTTAGTATAGTCTGAAACTGTTCCATATAACAACTTTGGGGTCACACTTGGCGCTCGGACTTATCGCGCTTGCAACGGAAACGCCTCAGATCATTTAGCTGTAGCTACTTATAGCCCAAGTACCAGAGACTAGACGAGGCGTTACAGATGTTCATATGTGTATACATGTTTTCTACTTGAGCAACGAAATGAGATCATCTAATAGCTAAAAATGCAAACGCCTGCAACATTCTCTTAAGTGCATTTGGAGAAAATATATATAGCTGTATGTTGAAAAGAAATATGGAGGTGTTTCTGTATGTATGAGCAAGGAATATCATATTATATGATATATGCTCAAGAGATACTCTAGATATATTTACCTTATCTTAGTATTCTCTTATATTCCCTTATATAACAGCATAGAACTCACTTCCCTTGGGCCTTATATACTGCCCAGCATAACAGCCTATATCTGTAAACATACCAACCACAGCCACTGTAAACAATCATATATATACATATATCTGCCGCATATATGTATATCCATATGTTCTTTTGGTTCCTTTTCAATTGACTTCAAATTGAAAAGCAAACGCACAAAAAACTAACAAAATAAACAAACATTTTGTGGACGCAGATAAATTCGTATACTGGAGAGCATAGAGTTAATTCTCCGCAATGATCTCATGCAAGTACACATACACAAACAAACAGAGACACACACATATGTATTGACATATCTACACAGATCTTATGTGTACACGAAGCTAATGAATTTTAATGAATTTGCTTGGCCTTTGAAAATCTTTAGCCAAAAGATTCAATAACTCAAAGATTGTTAAGATAAAAGATTCTTAACTGGGAATGAATATAGGAATATTATATATTTACAATAATGAAAGAGTCTGTTGAGGCTAGAGAACTGAAGATTGATTGATCTATAGTCAGTTAGTCTTTCAGAATCAATGTCTATCTATAAATATTTATTTTGATATCTCAAACTTCTAACTCTATTGAAATTCCCGTTTCACATGAAACAACTTTCAATCTGCAGGAATTCCATGTCGCCTACTTGTTCATACGGATGGGCAACTCGCCACGTCCGGGTCTCTGGACGCTGGAGAAGTCGACGGATTATGGCAAGACCTGGACACCCTGGCAGCATTTCTCGGACACGCCCGCCGATTGCGAGACGTACTTTGGCAAGGACACCTACAAGCCAATAACGCGCGACAACGACGTCATCTGCACCACGGAATATTCGAAAATTGTGCCGCTAGAGAATGGCGAGATACCAGTGATGCTGCTCAATGGACGACCCTCGTCCACCAACTACTTCAACTCGACTGTACTGCAGGAGTGGACTCGTGCCACCAACGTGCGCATTCGTCTGCTGCGTACCAAGAATCTGCTGGGTCACTTGATGTCCGTGGCACGACAGGATCCGACGGTGACACGACGCTACTTCTATTCGATCAAGGACATCTCGATCGGTGGACGCTGCATGTGCAACGGCCACGCCGACACCTGTGATGTCAAGGATCCACTCAGTCCTGTGCGCATCCTCGCCTGTCGCTGCCAGCACCACACCTGCGGCATCCAGTGCAACCAGTGCTGCCCAGGATTCGAGCAGAAGAAGTGGCGTCAGAACACCAACGCGCGTCCATTCAACTGCGAGCGTAAGTAGCGAAGCCTTTTAGTGGAATACCATTTGATTGTCTCCTATTTACACAGCCTGCAACTGCCATGGCCACAGCAACGAGTGCGTCTACGACGAGGATGTGAACCGCAAGGGCTTGTCTCTGGATATCCATGGTCACTACGACGGCGGCGGCGTCTGCCAGAACTGCCAGCACAACACCGAAGGCACCAACTGCAATAAGTGCAAGCCCAAGTACTACCGCCCCAGGGGCAAGTACTGGAACGAGACGGATGTCTGCAGCCGTAAGTGCCATCAGAGCGTGCCCAGTTAAGCCAAATGGGATTGATCAACTAAACTTTGTTTGCAGCCTGCAACTGCGACTTCTTCTACTCGACGGGTCACTGCGAGGAGGAGACGGGCAAGTGCGAGTGCCGTGCTGCCTTCCAGCCGCCCAACTGTGACTCCTGCTCCTATGGGTGAGCAAAGAGAGCTCCAAAGCTAAGCGGAACTTGGCTAATTTGTAACTCTTTCCAGCTACTATGGCTATCCGCAGTGCCGCGAGTGCGAGTGCAACTTGAATGGCACCAATGGCTACAACTGCGAGGCCGTCAATGGCATTTGCCCCTGCAAGACGAACTTCGCCGGCGCCCTGTGCAAGGAGTGCGCCGAGTCGTACTACGGTTTCCCGGAGTGCAAGGCCTGCCAGTGCAACAAGCTGGGCTCCATCAACAACGACTGCGATGTCATCTCCGGCAACTGCACCTGCCTCAGCAACTGGGGCGGCGCACAGTGCGAGCGCTGCAAGGATGGCTACTACAACGAGCCCAGCTGCTCCTGTAAGTACAACAATTTCAGCTTAAACTATGTCGCATATTAATCTGTCTGCTCTTACAGACTGCGACTGTGACCATGAGGGCACGGAGTCGGAAATCTGTAACAAGGAATCCGGCCAGTGCATTTGCCGTGAGGGCTTTGGTGGACCGCGCTGCGATCGCTGCCTGCCCGGCTACTTCAACTATCCCTCGTGCCAGCCCTGCAACTGCTCGACCACCGGCAGCTCGGCGAGCACCTGCGACAACACCGGCAAGTGCAACTGCCTGATCAACTACTCCGGCAAGCTCTGCAACATGTGCAGCGCGGGATACTACAACTACCCGGAGTGCTTGCGTAAGTGTATACACGGAGTGTGCTTATCCGGAATCTATATATCATAATTTACAGCTTGCAACTGCGATGAGCATGGCGCGGAGGGCGTCACCTGCAATGAGGATGGCTGCTTCTGGTACGCTGAATATGTTATAGCCTGTAAATATAATCTAATCCCCTTTCCACCCACAGTAAACCCAACTTTGACGGCCGTCAGTGCGAGAGATGCAAGGAGTCCTTCTACAACTTCCCCGCCTGCGAGGGCTGCAACTGCGATCCTGCGGGCGTCATCGATCAATTTGCTGGCTGCGGCTCAGTGCCCGTGGGTGAGCTCTGCAAGTGCAAGGAGCGCGTGACGGGCAGAATTTGCAATGAGTGCAAGCCGCTCTACTGGAACTTGACCGTCAGCAACCCGGAGGGCTGTCAGGAGTGCGACTGCTTCATTGACGGCACCGTTTCGGGCCTGGACACCTGCGCCTCCAAGTCGGGCAACTGCCACTGCAAGCCCCACACCATGGGCCGGCAGTGTCGCGAGTGCAAGGACGGCACCTTCGATCTGGATGGCTCCTCGCTGTTTGGCTGCAAGGACTGCAGCTGCGATGTGGGTGGCTCCTGGAAGAGCGAGTGCGACAAGATCAGCGGCCAGTGCAAATGCCATCCGCGTGTCACAGGTCGCGCCTGCACCCAGCCACTAACCACTCACTACTTCCCCACGCTGCATCAGTTCCAGTATGAGTATGAGGACGGCCAACAGCCATCGGGCACCCAGGTGCGTTACCAGTCCGATGACCAGGTGTTCCCAGACTTCAGCAGCAAAGGCTATGCTGTGTTCAATGACATACAGAACGAGGTGCGCAACGAGCTGACTGTGTTCAAGTCCTCCGTTTATCGCGTTGTCATACGCTACATGAACCCCAACGAGAAGAACGTGACAGCGAGCATACTCATACAGTCCGAGAATCCGCTGGAGGTGGACCAAAAGTGAGTCCAACTTCACTTTAATAAAGATTCGTCCCTTAAATATATGTCTTTATCCCTACAGCGTCAAGGTTCTGCTGCGCCCAACAACCGAGCCAGAGTTTGTCACCGTCTCTGGACCCAAAGGCAACAAGCCTTCGGCCGTGGTCCTTGATCCTGGACGCTACAACTTCACCACCAAGGCCAATAAGAATGTGATGCTCGACTACTTTGTGCTCCTGCCCGCTGCCTACTACGAGGCATCCATCTTGACCCGTCACATTGCCAATCCTTGTGAGCTGGGCAGCATGGAGCTTTGCCGTCATTATAAATACGCTTCTGTGGATGTCTTCGAGCCAGCGTCACAACCCTTCATCATTGGCTCCAATGATAAGCCGACAAATCCCACCGAGGCTTACAGCGATGCGGAACACTTGGAAATTGTTAGCCATGTGGGCGAGATCCCTGTGCTTAGCAACACCCAAAAGGAGCTGAACTACATTGTGGATGTGCCGCGCAGCGGACGCTATATCTTCGTCATCGATTACATCAGCGAGAGGAACTTTGCAGTGCCGTACGATGTGAATCTCAGGCTGGGCAACGATCCCGACTCTCAGTCCTCGGTCTACCTGTACCCATGCCTATACTCCACGGTCTGCCGCACGCCTATCAATGACGACGGACGCGAGAAAGCCTTCTATATCAACAAAGAGGAGCTGCAGCCAGTTACCATATTTGTGAGTATTTCTTGCGAAGATCGGCTCAATAATTGCTTTAACTAAGGCAATATAATTTTACAGGCGGATATTGAAGATGTCTACCGCGTGCCCATCATTTCCGTAACGGCCATACCAGTCGACCAGTGGTCCATTGATTACATAAATCCCAGTCCAGTTTGTGTTATACACAACAAGGTCTGCGCCACTCCGAAATTCCGCTCAGTACCCGACTCGAAGAAGATTGAGTTCGAAACTGATCACGAGGATCGCGTGGCCACCAACAAGCCACCCTACGCTGCCTTCGATGAGCGTGTGAAGCTGGTGCACCTGGACAGCCGCCAGGAGGGCACAATTGTGATTGAGTCGAAGGTGTCGGAGCCGCATCGCTATGTCATTTTGGTGAAGTACTACCAGCCCAACCATCCCAAGTATCAGGTGCTCTACACACTGACCGCTGGCAAGAACCAATACGAGGGCAAGTTCGATATACAGCATTGCCCCTCCAGCTCCGGTTGTCGCGGCGTCATTCGACCCACTGGCGACGACTGGTGGTTCGATATTGAGGATGATTTCAAGTTCACACTGACGGTAAGCGGCAGGACTTGGGCAGTATTGGAGCTCTAATCATGTACATTCCCTATATCATGTAGAACTCGCGTGCTCAGGGAGTTTGGTTGGACTACTTGGTGGTGGTGCCCGTGGATCAATACAACGACGATCTGCTGGTTGAGGAGACCTTCGATCAGACCAAGGAGTTCATCAAGAATTGCGGCCAGGATCATTTCCACATCACACACAATGCCAGCAAATTCTGCCAGAACGCCGTCTTCTCGCTGACGGCAGACTACAACAGCGGCGCGTTGTCCTGCAATTGCGACTACGCCGGCTCCACCAGTTTCGAGTGTCATCCGTTTGGCGGGCAGTGCCAATGCCGCAAGAATGTCATAGGACGTCAGTGCACGGCGTGTCGCACAGGCTATTACGGTAACATAGGCAAAAGGCTGTTCGGAGTACAGGCATAAACATTGTTCGTCCTTTCAGGTTTCCCCGACTGTAAGATTTGCGACTGTCCCAGCACTGCCATGTGTGAGCCAAATACGGGCGAATGCATGTGCCCACCAAATGTGATTGGCGCGCTGTGTGACAAGTACGTCAACTCATATATAATCCTTTAGGGACATATTGAACTCAAGGAATTGTTCCTTTTTAGATGCGCGGAGAACACTTATGGCTTCCACCAGGTGATTGGCTGCGAGAGCTGCAACTGCAACTATCTGGGCATTGCGCATGGCAATCAGCAGTGCGACATGTTCAATGGCTTCTGCCAGTGTCGCGATAATATCGTTGGACGCGCTTGCGACAGCTGTGCCCATGGCTTCTATGAATTCCCACGCTGTAGCCAGTGCAGCTGCCATACGCCGGGCACTGAGCTGGAGGTGTGCGACAAGATCGATGGCAGCTGCTTCTGCAAGAAGAATGTGGTTGGACGCGACTGCGATCAGTGCGTGGATGGCACATACAATTTGCAGGACAGCAATCCGGATGGTTGCACCACATGCTTCTGCTTCGGCAAGACGTCGCGCTGCACCAGCGCCTATCTGCGCGTCTACAATGTCAGCCTGATGCGCCACAGGACGATCAACTCGGCTGACTTCAACAACAAGAGCATTGATTTCGAGATTTGGGATGTGTCGCAGCAGGAGCTTATTGTGAATGAGACCACGCTGCAGGCGGACTTCTCCTACAGAGATCCGAACGATCAGCGCGTCGCCTACTTTGGTGTCCTGGACTATCTGCTCAATCAGAATAGTCATATATCCGCATACGGCGGAGATCTTGCCTATACCCTCTACTTCACGTCCGGCTTTGTGGGCAAGGCCATTGTCGCGCCTGATGTCATATTGCTCAGCAAGGATCATGTCCTTGTGCACCAGAGCTACGAGCAGCCCAGCAGCAATTTGCCCTTCAAGAACCGACTGCAAATGGTGGAGACGAACTTCCAGACGCAGACAGGCAAATCCGTTAGCCGTGCTGACTTCATGATGGCACTGCGTGATCTCAGAATGATCTTCATTCGGGCCAACTACTGGGAGCAGACGCTTAATACACAGCTTTCCGACGTATACTTGACTCTGGCCGATGAGGATGCCGATGGCACGGGCGAATATCAGTTCCTGGCCGTGGAGCAGTGCCAGTGCCCACCGGGCTACAGCGGACACTCGTGCGAGGACTGTGCTCCTGGTTATCATCGTGTGGAGAACGGACCCTATGGCGGCTACTGCGTGCCCTGCGACTGCAACGGCCATGCCGAGACCTGCGACTGCGCCACTGGCGTCTGCAAGGACTGCCAGCACTCGACGCGCGGCGATCACTGCGAGGAATGTGTGGCTGGATACTACGGCAATGCCACCAATGGCTCCCCACACGACTGCATGATATGCGCCTGTCCACTGCCCTTCGATTCGAATAACTTCGCCTCTGGCTGTGAGATTTCAGAGTCGGGCGAGGAGATCCATTGCGAGTGCCTGCCTGGGTACACGGGCGCACGCTGCGAGAGCTGTGCCAATGGCTTCTACGGGTCACCCGAGACACCGGGTGATGTGTGCAAGCCCTGCGAATGCTCCGGCAACATCAATCCCAGTGAGCCAGGCGCCTGCGACACACGCACTGGCGAATGTCTGCGTTGTCTGAACAACACCTCGGGCATGGCTTGTAATCTGTGCGCACCTGGCTTCTACGGAGATGCAGTGCAGCTAAAGAACTGCCAGAGCTGCGACTGCAATGAGCTGGGCACGCTGGAGTGCGATCCCTTCGTGGGCAAATGCAAGTGCCATGAGAATGTCATTGGCGAGCGCTGCGATCGCTGCAAACCAGATCATTACGGCTTCGATTCCGGCATTGGTTGCCGCGCCTGCGACTGCGGAGCTGCCTCCAACTCTACACAGTGCAATGAGCACACTGGACACTGTAAATATTTACCCTTATCATAAATCTAGATTATCTCATTTAATATTTCTATGCCATTTCAGGCTTGTGCAAACCGGGCGTTACGGGTCGCCAATGCGATCGCTGCGCCGTGGACCACTGGAATTATGAGAAGCAGGGCTGCACGCCATGCAACTGCAATCAGGGCTATTCTCGTTCCGGCACCGGCTGTAACCCGCAGACGGGTCAGTGTGTCTGCTTGCCTGGTGTGATTGGAGATCGCTGTGAGGCGTGCCCCAACCGCTGGGTACTCACTGAGGATGGCTGCATGGAGTGCAACAATTGTCACCACGCTCTGCTGGATCTTACCGACAAGATGCGCTATCAGATCGATGGTGTCCTGCAGGACTTTGAAACGGTCAGCATGGCCTTCTTTACCAGCCAGAAGCTGAACTACTATGATGACCTGGCGGACGAGCTAGCGCCCAAGGTGCATGCACTGGATCCAACCACCGTCAACTTGTCGCCCTCGCAAAAGCTCAACAGCGAACTGGAAGCGGCTAGCAAAGCCTATGCCAAGCAGGTCAATCAAACGCTCGGCAATGCCGTGGACATTCGCCTCAGATCAGGAGTTCTGCTGAGCAACGTGTCCTCTGTGCACAAGGAGGCACTGGACAGCGCGCAACACGCGAGAGATGCCATTGAAGCTGTCGACTCCCTCTCAGAGAATCTGGAGGCAACGGCTAGCACCAAAATAGATGCTGTCTTGGACCAGGCCCAGAACCTGCTCAACCAGATTAATGCCACAACTATCGAAGTGCAGTCCAACGAGCTGGTGCTGGAGAAGGCGCGCCAGCTGTACGATGAGGTGGACTTGTTAGTTGATCCCATCAAGAAGCAGAACAGAAGTCTCATTGCCTTGAAGGACGATATTGGCGAGTTCAGCGATAAGCTGGAGGATCTGTTCAACTGGAGCGAGCAGTCGCAGAGTCAGTCCACCGATGTGGAGCGCTTGAATGCATTGAACAAGCAGGCCTACGATAATTCCAAGTTCGATACTGTCTCCGAGCAGGAGCGGGAGGCGGAGAATAATATCAAGGAGGCGGTCAACTACCTGAAAAATGGCGACTTCACGCTGACCCACATTGACAAGAAGCTGGATGATCTGCGCACTGCACTGAAGCAGCTGAAGGCCGTCAACATGGACGTGGACAATTACTTGCCGGAGCGCGAATCGCAGTACACTGAGGCAGAAGAGCTCACTCAGCAGGCCGAGGAACGCGCAGCTGACTTGACCTTGAGGGCCAAGGACTTGGCAACGCAATACTTCGATATGACATCCAGCTCGGAGCCGGCCATGCAGGCAGCTACCGCCTATTCGAACATTGTGGAAGCTGTGCAATCGGCAGAGACCTCGGCACAGGATGCCAAGATCGCAGCGACCAATGCCACTCAGCAAACGGACGGCATCGAGGACCGTGCCGGCGATGCGGATGCCAAGTCTATGGAGCTGTTGCAGAAGGCACGACAAGCGCTGCTCAAGGTCCAGGACGACCTGGAGCCGCGTCTGAATGGCTCGGCTGGCAAAGTGCTGGATATCTCGAAACTGAATGCCGCCACCAACGATCAGCTGAAGGAGATCAATATACTGATCGAGAAACTGCCAGCTGAAACCCAACGGGATATGTGGAAGAGCTCGAATAGCAATGCCAGCGATGCCCTGGAGATTTTAGAGGATGTGCTGAAAATCCTGGAGCCGGTTAGTGCCCAAACACCCAAAGAGCTGGACAAGGCGCGGAACATTAGCCGCGACGTGGACATAACCACCAAGGAAATCCTGCAGGCCAACAATCAGCTGGACAGCGTGGAGACAACCGTGCCCAAGCTGGGCCAGCTCGTCGATGACATTGGCATTGAGCAACAGCAGGTGGCCGAGCGGAGCCAGAAACTGGGCAAGGACATTGAGCATCTGAAGCGTCAAATTGAAACCGCCAGGCGCGTAGCCAACAACATTAAGGTGGGCGTCCACTTTACGAATAACACCGTGCTGGAGCTGAAGACGCCCGAAAAGGTGCCACTGCTGGCCACCAAGACGAAGCTGTCGGCCGCCTTCAGGACGACCGAGCCAAATGGCTTCCTCATGTACCTGGGCAACGACAACAAGACCAGCCAGAAGAACAATGACTTTGTCGCCTTGGAGATCCTCAATGGCTATCCAATAATGACCATTGACTTGGGCAACGGGCCGGAGCGAATCACCAGCGATAAGTACGTGGCCGATGGCAATTGGTATCAGGCCATATTCGACCGAGTGGGCGCCAATGCCAAGCTGACCATTCGCGAACAGTTGAAGAATAAGGAAGTCAAGGATCATACCAAGTCCGCCTTTTTGGTGGGCGCCAACAATGTGCTGCATGTGGATCGCAACAGTCGACTGTTTGTTGGCGGCTATCCGGGTCCCTCCGACTTTATTGCACCCGATGACATCAACTTCAGCTCCTTCAATGGCGAGATCGAGGATCTGCGCATAGGGGACGAGAACGTTGGCCTCTGGAACTTTGTCTACGGCGAGGAGAACAAGCAAGGCGCCAAGGAACGTGACGTTCTGCTCGAAGACCAAATGCCTGTCACTGGGCTCCGATTCAAGGGCAACGGATTCGTCCAGCTAAAGGCGTCGACGTTCAACTTTAAGACCCGTTCCAGCATTCAGTTCCGCTTCAAGACCTCCAAGGATTCCGGCAATGGTCTGTTGTTCTTCTATGGCCGTGGCAGTCACTACATGTCCATCGAGCTGGTCAACGGCGCCATCTTCTTCCGCTTCAAGCTGGGCGATAGCTTGTTCTCGTCGGGCAGTCAGCAACATTACAACGACAATGAATGGCATCGTGTGGTAGCCGAGCGGGAGGGTCGCCATGGGCTTCTCAAGGTGGACGATGTGCTGATATTCCACGATCAGGCGCCCGTCGGCGGCAAGGAGGACATGCCCAATCTCAAACGCATGTATTTCGGCGGCTATCCAGGAGCTCGCAATTTCTCCGAAATCGTCGAACAGAACTTTGATGGTTGCATCGATGACGTCAGCATCGCTGGCCAGAAGGTGGATCTGACACAGTATACCAATGGCACTGGCGTGGCTGAGGGCTGCCCCGACAAGTTCTCCACAACGCTATCGTATCCACCCCACGAATATGGCTTCCTGCGCATCGCCAATATCTCCTCCAACAACAACTTCGACGTGGTGCTGAACTTCAAGACCCGCCAGCCCGACGGCGTGCTCTTCTATGCCGCCAACCATGACCAGAGCTCAACCATCGCCCTCACCCTGGATCGTGGCTATCTCACGCTGCGCAGCATGGGCAGTGAACTGGTCATCAACAGTCAGCAGTACGACGACGGCGAGGATCACTCGGTGACCGTACACCACGATGCCGATCAGCTGCGACTCTCCGTAGATGACAAGGAGGATGAACGGTAAGCTAATCTTTGATTTTATAGTCGTATACCTGAACTTACCGTATTGATCTTTGGCAGGCTGGGCATGCCCGCACCGTTGGAGATAAGTGGCGGCGATATATTCTTTGGCGGCCTACCGGACAATTATGTACCGCCCAAGGGCGTCATATCCACATTGGCCTATTTCGTGGGCTGCATCCACGATGTCACCGTCAATGGGGAGATTATCAACTTTGCGGATAGTGTGGAGAAAAAGAATGGCAACATCAACGGCTGTCCTCAGGACATACTAGGTAAGCTACCCAAATACCTTCCTTTACTCCAAGCTTCAATTTAATATCTTCATCTCTTTTAGCCTACGAGCCAAGCTTGCTGCCCACATATTATCCAAGTGGCACCAATGAGCTGGAGCCGCCGACGGAGCCTAGAAAGCCCTATAGGCCTGATAATGTGGACATGTTCATGATTCCCCCAACTGAAACAACCTCAACAAGCACAAGTACAACAACCACAACAACTACAACAACAACGACCACCACCACAGCGTCGCCCATAATAGACAAAGAGCCACTGCCACCACTGGGTCCGCCCACCACTCCAAAAACAATTGGCAAACTGCGCCCGCCACCCATCCTCAATCAGCCCAGCGATCCCAGCTGCAAGTTGCCCGTCAATCCCAATTACGACGTAGACTTCGTGCAGGCTGGCTATCGCTTCTATTCGCTCAAGGATCAGCGGCTGGAGTTCGGCTCGCTGCCCGTTAAGCTGCGCAAGCACTACGACATCAGCCTGTCCATCCGAACGAGCTATCCCAATGGTCTGCTCTTCTATGCGGCTGGCCAGGAGAAGGATGACTTCATAGCGGTGTACATGTCGGACGGCCGCGTGTACCACCAGGTAAGTGTTGGCGCCACCGTCTCGGCCAAGATTTCCAGCGAGGAGGATGTGCTGGATGGCAACTGGCACACAGTGGAGTTTGTGCGCACCAATCGCAAGATTAGCCTGAGCATAGATGGCGTGGAGCAGGCGGGCTCTGTGGAGCTGAACAATGAACGCGCCACAACGCCGCCAATCTTGTCGGTGACGTTCCCCATCTATGTGGGCGGCATTACCAAATATTTGGAGTCGAATCTCAAACTTCAAACAGGATTTGGAGGCAATACCACATCCTATTACAATGGCTGCATCAGGGACATCAAGTTCAACGGCCTGGGCTTGGAGACGGAGCCCGTTGTGCACCAGGTGGTGCCTTGCTCCGAGGAAGTGGAGCTTGGCTACTACTTCCATCAGCCGAGCGGTTATGTGAAGCTCTTCGAGCGCTTCATCGTGGGCACCGACGTCAACATCAACTTTGACTTCAGGCCGAGAGATCCGAGTGGATTGCTGTTCTCCGTGCATGGCAAGAACTCGTACATGATCCTGGAGCTGGTGAATAACTCGCTCTTCTTCACCGTGAAGTCCGATGCCAAGAACACGATTGCCACCAACTACACGCTGCCGGACAATGCCAGCTTCTGCGACAGCAAATGGCGCAATGTGCAGGCCATCAAGTCCAAGTTTGTCATCACCATTGCCGTTGACTACATCAGCTCCAAGCCGGGTGTGGGCAGCGATGGTTCGGCGTTCACCAAGACGAACCGTCCGTTGTTTATGGGCGGTCATCATGCGTTCGCCAAGGCGCCGGGCATCAAGACCCGCAAGACCTACAACGGTTGCATCAAGAACATCCAAATCAACAAGAAGGATGTGACCATCACGCCAAATCTGGTCTTTGGCGATATCTGGCAAGGTGTTTGCCCCCAGAACTAAGCCCCCCGCAAACGACACTCACTTGATAAAGGTTAAACGAAATGATTTACTGATATATGTCGAGTCAGCCAGCGTGGAGAGATGACAACATTTGGAACACTGAAAAGGACTACGAACTACGAACAAACCAAACGAACAATATCGACGGGGGCTGTCTAATGAACTGGAAGATCTATCAGATAATGACTTGCAGTATAGCCGAACGTCGTACATATATAGCTATATAAGTAAAATCTTGTGCCAATCCGTAATATTCATCAGTTTTGTAATACCCAAAATAATCTTTTAATTTGCATTCAATAAATAAATATTTTCTACCAATTCCAACTTACTTCCCGAAGAACTTCCTTCTACAGTAACCAAGAAAAACCCATTTGGTTTGATGATTATGTGATATATATATTTATTCAAGTTTTCTGATTAGTTCTTACACAAGTCTCGTTAGGCAGAGAATTGGATGTACAAGCAGGGCGAGCATAGAATTTGAAGTAGTCCGAGAGCTCCATTGTCCCGCCCGCTGCATATGCCTTTTCATAGTACACATCTCATTGTGGTGTGAAGGACTTGTTTATATATTCTATACAATCGTTATTTTGGTATACATATATATACATGCAGTGTACATACGTGTCTTCAGTAAAATTGGGTTGCATTCAGAGAGTGTTTGGGGTTTATAGCAAGGAAATAATTTGCAAACAAAAAATAGATATATATTTGATATTGTATATATTGGCTGATTATATATGTATATATATTGAGTGTGCTAGTGTGTGTGTTTGTGTTTTTACGCTTAATTGTAAAAGAAAATCAAAGAAAAATTGTCTACGTATTCAGATTTTGTTATTTTCACCTAACTTTTGAACGAATTTTTGAACTGAACGAGAAACTAGCTTTTGTATAAACTAAAAATATATATATATGCCTACTCTATGTATTGTGTGTGTGTGTTTAGTTGTTGCTTTTCAATTAATTTATATTTTTTATTTTTAATTTAGTTTCATTTTTTTTTTTTTTTCATTTTTTACTGCTTAATCGCTAATCACTAAGATCACCCGAGAGAGAGATACAAACGCACGCGAACGCGACCGAAATTCCGCGATGAATTCGGTTTAAGGTACAACGAAATCACGATTTTTTCATTTAGTTTTAGTTTTAGTTTTGCTTTTTCAGTTATCAGTTATATGTTTTGATTCACATTTTTATTGGGGACCCGGGGGCGGAAGTCCCGTATTGTTAGTTTTATATATATTTGTTTTTCTCTTTAGTTTTAACGCGACGCGAACGAACGACCCGAATTTACATTATTATCACACGTTCCCCCTTGCATTTGACTCGTTTTCTTTCAAAAGGAAATAAAAACACAGAACCGCGGCCAACGCCGAACTGAACTGCCTTTAATTAATTAATACCTATTACTTAGATTTACTTTTCTTTTTGAGTTGATTTGAGTTGTTTTAGTTTTAGTTCTTCCTCCACGTTTCCTCTTTGTTTGTTTTTGTTTTGGTTTTAGTTTTCCTTTTTTGATCCGCGACGATTTCAAAGACTTATATTTTCCGTTAAGTAGTACACTTTACACCTAATCGTTAAAATTTGTTCTGTACATACATCATAAATTATAAGGTAATGCGCACCGGAGGTAGCGCCGAAACAAGTCTATGCAAATTATAGCAAAGGCCCTAAGAAAACAACAAAAAATATATATTTAATATGCTCCTATACACAAAAAATTATATAATACTTTAAAAATTGAATCAGTCAATCAGTTGCTTGGTTTTGTTTGTTGTTTCGTTTTTCTTTTTCATTTTCATTTGCTTTTGTTTTGTTTTTTTTTTTTTTCTCACATTTGCTAAGGATCGCACAAAATAAATATCATCTCGAACGGAATATCTAATCTCATATATAGTTAAGTAAAAAAAAAAAACAACAAAAATCATCTAAACTGCATAGCATATAAATATCAAGTCGTATACATTATAAGTAAATTTGTATCAGTAACAGTTGCACTCTTATTATTTATTAGTTTTTCTCTTTTGTATATTATTTTATAACCCGACGACGATACGATACGATACGATTTACGAGCGAACGAACGAACGAGCGACGATAATACGCGAACGCGAAACCGTTAGGACCCGAAACCCGATACCCGAGACGCGACGATTTGTTTTTTGGTTCATGACCATTTTCTTTATTTAACTTTATAGTTGAGGCGTTGGGTCTAGCTGTGAAATTCTTCGGCTGAAGATGAATGCATGTTGTCTATGGTTTTGAACGGAGTCTATTTACTTTAATTTTCATTATTATTATTACATCAGTCTTGGTTGATATCAAATATGTGCTTTATCTTTTGCTGAAATTTTTTATTTCTCTTTCATATTGTGAATCTCGATTTCACAGTTAGCCCAACGCCTTTTTTAGTTAGTTATCATTGACGATAGTTGCTTTGATTTACGTTATCCGGTTATTCGATGATATTATATTATTATTATAGTTAACGCGAGACGAACTTCAATATCATTTTGTAGCTTACGATGAAATTAAAATTATCAATAATTAGCGATAAGTAAACACAGTAATTAAGCATATTCAACTGGTTATTGTTGTTGAAGAGGTTGGTTGAAAGTGTGTTTGTGTTTTATGTGTTATCTAGTCTCTATATCTATAGCACTGGTTCCGGACCATTTCTTATATCCGGAACACAAATGTATCTAAATGTAATGAATACGATGGAATTGGAAACAGACTGACAAATCAGATATCCAGATACAACAGAATCCTAGACTAGTGTCATCTAACTTTTTCATTGCCTATAAAGCGATATAGTATATAGTATGTATATACCTGTTTGGATTAAATGTATATATGTGTGTTTTAAATGTGGTACATATATAAGTGTATAGATTGTATATGTATTGTATTAGAGTTTGCTCTTTGTTTTTGTTTTGTTTTGTTTTGCTTCTTTTCGGGTTTTGTTGTAGACTTTATAAGTTGAAATTCCAAATATTAAATGTAATCGAATTATTCGAACTGCATCGAATAAGCTTAATTAAACATTTGTCTGCTAACTGTGCTTACACTAACTTTAAAGACGATGACACTCTTACTCGCGTACATAAACATAATTGTCTAGTTATTAGGTTGCTTATGGGTGTGGTATGTGTTTGTGGTATTGTTTTGTTGTTGAGGGCCAGGTCGTCTTAAATGTTGTACATTGTTACCAAACGTTCGGCCAAGGTTGGCGGGAATTGTTCAACAAACCGACGCCAATTCTCTTCACCGACTTGTGTCTTGAAGCCATGTAATATCTGTTCATAAATCATAAACACAGTTAGAAAACCAATGTCAATAACGTTCAAATACTCATTCACTTACCTTTTGTATCATCTGATGCAGATCCTGTGGCGGATTGACCCATGAGGCGATTGCATCGCAGAAGAATATAAAGTCGGGCACAACGCCAGCTGGATTCACAGTGATCATGTGGCACATGCCACGGAAGGCCGAATCCTTTTCGTCATTATCTCGTATGTGACGCAACGATGTGCACCTGTTTAGGTTATAGGATGCAGAGATATGATTAGAATATCAAATCAATGAGCTGAGCATGCCACAGGCAAACACTCATATATAGAAGCATTAAAGAATGAAAAGAAAAATATAGAAGGAACAGCACAAAAGAAATATATATATTACAGAAGACCGATCAGAAAAATTGAATATTCTGTTGCGTGTTCTGAATTTCTTTAAAAGCACAATTTAAAGATGTAGTTAGGAAAAGTAAATGCGGTAAGTATAAGATATATAATAATGATAAGGTTAAGAGAATAAGAAACTATATTTAATAAATGTGTTACACACCACTGTCGTACAAATTCGGGCAAATAAGGAGCCACTTCAACTGGGCACACATAACCTAGACGACCGATTGTTATTGCTAAAAGAACAGAAAAATATAAATAAATCAACTGAATAAATTATATTACATTTATTGTATGGTTTCTCGCATGTTCTTAATTGATTCAATTAATTACATACAACAATAAGTTTTAAACACATTCAACAGTGACAAATCGACAATACAATGAAGTATGTATGTTTTTTCATATTGTTATTATTTTATTATTGTTGCAGTTGGCGACGATGCGTCACATGCAACGTTAAATGATACCAGAAACAAATGTTTAGATTGCACACATACTTATGTTCAAACACATATTCTGCATATACATTGCATACAGCTTAGATATACATATACATATTTATTTATATATATATATATATCATACAAAAAACACATTTTTTGGCATTCACTCACCTGTATTCTCCAGCAGCGTTTTGGGCGTATTCGGCCGATTGATGATGATAAAGAGATCGGTCAGTACTAGATGTATGTACTGCTTGGTTTCCTCACCTAAATAATATAAACAATTCATATGTAATCAAATTCGCTTTATGACTAATTACAATCCTACCCAGCTTCATGCATATTTCGCCAATAGCCCATGTTGCATTGTTGCACACCGATATAAAATCTGGATTTAGATTTTGGCCCAAGATGGGAAAGAACTCGGCCATAAACGGATGTACATGTGGGAAACAGGCCTTGGTCAAATCACCGAGCAGTGCAAATGAAGATTGACGCACCTGTAAAAAAATCAACAGAAAGAATTCAGCAATGCATACAAGCTACTTCAATAAATGAAATCACCTCGGGCAGAATGTCCTGCATGCATTGATAAAGCAAATGCATTATATTACTATTGGCTACCAGCGTCTCAATGTGTCGATCTAAGCCCTCAGCAAGGCCAGAGAGTAAGTCCAGCGCCACAATCATGCGCTCCTTGTCGGGATGATCGAATGTTTGATTTTGTTTGCAAAGCTGAAAAGTAGGTATTATATATATAGCAACGTTCGTTTATCAAATTGTGTTGATCACCTACCATTTCCTGATTAATTGTCTGCTCAATTAGCGAAATACATCTCCTATAGACGGGATCGCAATAGGGCAGAAAGCCCGATTGCAGCGCAGTTGCAATGCTGGACAGGCATTCGAGCAATGGGAATAGATCTTTGTCGTCGTCTTTAAGCAAGTTCCATTTGTCAATTAGTGGCGGCATTAAAATATCAATATATTGTGACTTGTTCAAATGATGACCAACAGAGTCAGCCAATGTGCCAACAGCGTCATACAGGATCAATAGATTCTTGTGCTGATACTTGGAAAACGCGAAAACAAGGGTTTTCAGTATGTACTCTAGATAGGGCACCAGCTCGGTGCACGCTTCCTCCTCAAGCGTGGCAAATGCCGAGCAGGCAGCCTCCTGCACTCGCTTGTTTGAATCCAGTATGCGCTTGAGCAGCTCCTCCATCAATGGCTTGAGGTACTGATCATGTGGCTGATTGACTACCCAGTTAGCATAGCGGGACAGAGTCCAACAGGTGATAGACCGCACCAGTGCCTTCTTGTCGGATAAGCAGCTAATCAGATATGGTATCAATTCGGGCAAATGCTGAATCATGCCTTGCATGCAGCCTTCGGCAATGGCGCCCAGGGCAAGGACGCCGCTCTCCTTGACGACCCACTCTTGATGGAACAATGTGTCCTTCAGTATGGGTAGAACAATTGGCAGACAGTCCTCCCGAAATACATTCGCCAAAACATCCAAAGCGGCTGCACTGCACTTTCGCAAATTCCATTCAGATAGCGAACTATCATCGTCTAAGCCATCATCGAATTCGTCCTCATCATCCTCGCCGCCTGATGCCTGGTTCACCTCGCCACTCTTGATGGTGTGTGTGCGTGATTTGTGAAAACGAGGGCGTATATCCTCCTCGCGATCCGGCTCCATATCATCCTCCTCTATATTGCCCTTCAGCAATATGATATCAATTTCCGAATATCTCATGCCACGCACCAAAACAGGCGCAAGCTGCTGCAAATACGGCGCTAGCACATCCTTGCAAATACTTTGCTCCGCCAGCGACAACCAAAACTCCGACGCTTCGAGGGCGACGCCTTCATCAGAGTCCTGCGTACGCAGCAGCATATACTAAGCAAACAGAATAAAGAAAATATATAAAGTATAAAGTATGAGGTATGCATAATCTCAGCTACTTACCTCAATAATCTGCGACATGTGTGGCATTAGTCTATCCATTCGCACTTCAAGGAGCATGACTAGACCATGGCAGACATTCTTGCGCACCTCATGATCCTCGTCAGATGACAGATTGAATAGATTCTCAATGAATGCATCGATGTGCAGCATCAACGCCTGAGATCGGTTGATAATAAACTGGTTAATACAGGCAATCGCATGGGAGCGTATCTTGGGGCTGTTGTGCTTAAAGTATTGCAAGAATTTGGGTATCATAATGTTCAGCGGCCTATTTAGCACAGCCGAGTCCAAGATTTCAGCGGAATCCTCGCAAATCTTTTGCAGCGCACTAAAGGCACCCTCGCACACATTGTAGTCTTGATTATCGAGCATGTCGCACAGCGAGGGCAACAGCTGCGGCCAATTCTGCAAGCCTCCATTGCTGGCTATCGTGGTGATCAGAATGCCGACGGTGGCGCGTATCAGCGGTGAAGCATCGCCTACGGCTTGTAGGCATTCGTGTTTGATGTATTCAACAATCTCCGGTTGCAAGTTGCTGCCGTGCATGCGAATGTTGTTCTTTAGTATTAGGCCACTTAGTGAGCGCGTGGGTTCGTCTTCCGTATTTAGTTTAGTCAGCACATATATCAAATAATTGTTGAAGTCTGGATATTGATTGAAGTCCTCCAGTTTCTAGTAAAAACATATTCAAGTTACTTGAGCTGTTGTTTATTTAATTATTTGTATAATTGAGTTGTCTTACGATTTGAACTGCCATTTGAGTCGCTGTGTCCGGTGACTGAGATTCTTTTAAGATCGCAATGATCTGCTGAAGACCTTCTGCCTGCGGTTCCCACGTCATTTTGATGCTGTTAATGTGAGATGCTGTTGCGAAGTGCAAAATAATTAGATATACCGTCTAAATCAACCCCACCCATTCTAATCGAGTTGAACGCCCTCTTAAAGGGTAGTACGAGGAACTTTGTCCGAGGCCATCTCTCTACACTCACACGAATACATGCATACATACACACACACACAGGCACTCACTCTTGCACGCACACATGCTCAGTTATACAGACAGCGTGAAAAAACACACATAATGTAATAACTACTTAAGGCTTGTTCGCTGCCGCCATGTTCTTTGTGCTCGTTAAGAGCTGCCGTGCTTCGCATTTTATTTAGCACATATTCACCAATTAGAACTTACCTTCAATAGTGTTGGGTGTGAATTAAAACTAATTTCGCTGGGTACACTTGATAAACCCCTTAATTTTCTCTTTTTCACTTTTCTGCCAGATGAAATTTTTTGTGGTGTTTAAGTGTGACCAACTTATGGACTAAGAGCATTTAGAGTTACATTCGCATCGATACCGATAAGAAGTTCTGTAGCGTATTTATATTGTGAATGAAATGTTAAAGTAACGGTGACAGCTGTATAAGATAGTTTACATATATAAAAGGCATAGTTTTCTAGGATTGCCTTTTATACATATAAATGTGAGTATTTTAAAAATATGCAATGTTTTGTTCAAAGACTGGGAATATTTCAGAAGAATTTATACAATACATGCTGTTAATAGCCTGATTGATGCTCTGTTAATAACAGACTTATGCGCTGTTAACTAACACGATGTAACATCTTAACATAATTTAATCACTATTTGTTTGGGTTTGGGGCCAGACAGACGGGCCAATAAATTTTAAACAAAGGACCACGTTTCAGGACATTCATCCCGAGGTCAACAAGCAGCAAACCCAAGCCAGACGATTAAGTGAAAGTTTTTTCTGCTGCCAGTCGCATTTCAAGACCAGCAGCGACCAGACATGAACAAGCGCAACAACGTGAGTCGGCACCACTGGACCGCAGACACAAAGCAATAATTGAGATACAATATATAAATTAACAATTCTTACAGATACGGCTGCCGCCGGAGGTGAATCGGCTGCTGTATGTGCGCAATTTGCCATATAAAATCACATCGGACGAAATGTACGATATATTTGGCAAATTTGGTGCAATTCGTCAAATCCGCGTGTAAGTAAATTGCAAGCAAATTAATTGAAGTGATTAATTAATCAATTAATTAACAATGATTGCAGTGGCAACACGCCGGAGACACGCGGCACTGCGTTCGTTGTCTACGAAGACATTTTCGATGCCAAAAATGCATGCGACCATCTGTCCGGCTTCAACGTGTGCAATCGCTACCTCGTCGTCCTCTACTACCAGTCGAACAAGGCCTTCAAGCGCGTGGATGTGGACAAGAAGCAGGAGGAGCTCAACAACATCAAGTCCAAGTACAATTTAAAGACGCCGGAGGCACCTTAAGACCACACAGTTGTAGATCACAAACCGGGTTCATTGAACTTTTCCAATTTTATACAATTTTACCAATGCTCAAAAACTGCTTTGCTAGAAATTTTTAAAAGTTTTTCTATCATTTTTATATCAACATAAAACAACATCATCATCATCATCCATCATCACGTATCACGCCGACTCCTGGGCGCTTCAGGAAAACTATTCAGCGTGAAGCTCGCAGGAGGCGGACCAATCACAAAACACATTCAAAAAACATCTCATAAAAATAACAAGCAAGAAAAAGTAAAAGCAAAAAAAATTGAAAAACTTACAAGAAATTGCAGTTTTCATTTATATAAATTGTAATCTTAGCTAGCAGTTAAATATTAACCAACAATAACATCTTCCATATCAAGTGGAAGACTCAGCTGGGCGGATCTATATCGTCGGTTCCTCGAGTCTTTGCAGCAGCCGCCGCTTTATACTGTTCGTAGGTATTTTGTTGCTTCTCTAACTCTCGCTGCTTGGCCAGCTCCTGCAGCTCTTGCTTGGCCGCCTCGGCGATTTTCAGACGCAGCGCCTCTACCTTGCGCCGCTTCTCACATCTTTGCAATTCGTTTTGCCGAAACTTTTCTGTAATTTGCTTGGGACGCTTTGTCTTCGGCTTCATTGGCTTCCGTTCGTGCACCTTCTGATGGCGTATTAGCGCCGCCTCCTGGCGGAAATGTGTCCCACAGGTCAGACAGGCATATGGCTTTTCGCCTGTGTGTATCCACTCGTGCTGCTTGAGGGACTGCGAGTTGGCGAAGCGTCGTGCGCAGAAGCGACACTCAAAGTCCTTCACCTTCTCATGGACGCTCTTGTAATGCCGCTTCATGTTGCCCAAGTTGTTAAAGCCCTGATTGCAGCCCGGACAGAAGTGCATGCCCTCCTTCTGCACAAAGTTGATGCGCGTTGGTGTATTGGAGGGCACCAGAACGGCGGGTATGGGATTCACTACGGTGCCTGCCAACTGCGAGATGTCCACGCGCTCGACACGCCTTGGGTCTCGCGGTATGGTAGCCACTGATTCAGCACAGACCTTCAGCAGTTGATCAGTTGCATTGGCGTCGTCTTTGCCCTGAGATTCACTGCATTGCTGCTCAGCTGTTGAGCTGCTGAGCTCCCCCTGGCGCTGTCGATACGTCTCGATTGCGCGATCCACGCTCTTCTCATGTATCTTCAAATGCTTGGTGAGGCTCTCGGTGTATAGGAACTTCTTGCCACAGACCTTACACTCGCAACGCTTCTCGCCCGTGTGGGTCATCTCATGGATTTTGCATGCATGCGACTTGCCAAAAGTCTTGCCACAATACTGGCACGCATAATTCCTGACTTTCTCGTGCACAATCTTCACATGGTTGTCCAGCGCCCGCTTTGTGTGCGTGGCATGGTCACAGGTCTGGCACTTGAACATCTTCTCTTGGGTGTGGGTGAGAATGTGCTTGCTCCACTCCTGCCGTGTGGTTTTGCCCACACCACAGTAGGGGCACACGTAGTTCTTGATGCCGGCGTGTCGCAGCAGATGATTCTTGAGGGCGCTGTTGATGTGGAAGCCCTTGCCGCAAATGTTGCACGGATAGGGCAGCTGCTGGCCGGTGTGCTTGTACATGTGCTTCTTGAGGGCTACCGGGCAACGGAATTGCATACCACACTCCCTGCAGGACTGCTCCGCCCGGGGCACAGTTGCCCGCGTCACATTGTGCACCTTCTTCAAGTGAATTGTCAACAGCCGCATGCGAGGAAACACCAGCTTACATCCCTCCACGGTGCACGGAATCTCGGCGGCACTTTTCGTGTGAGCATAGTCCACGTGCATACGCAATGCGGCTGCTGTGGTGAAGCCCTTCTGGCACTGCTCCACATGGCACTGGAAGGGCAAGAGTTCGTTGTGGTGTTTCATATGCTCATCGTAGTTGCCTTGCTTCTTGAATTTCTGCTGGCAAACATGGCAGGTGATGATGCGATGAAGATGTCGTTCCTCGGCAGGAATACGCCTTCGTTTTGCCTTGCAACTGGTCATTCGCTCACATATTTCCTCACTCTCTGCATCGCTGTTCTGATCGAGCAGGCGGTGGGCCAGAGGTATGTCATCCTCACTGAGGCTGCACTCGGATGAACAGTCGCTTAAGATATGTTTTAGGTCAGTAACATCTTCGGCATCCTTGTCGACGTTCTCGAGCATTTTAAATACATCGTCTTCATTGTCGATCAGCTCCAATTTGTGGCTTAATGGATCGTATTCATTGCTTGCCTGCTCGTCCTTGGCCAAGACCGCGTCCTCGTTGCTGGCCACCGGCAGCGGCTCGAGTATATCAATTGTATTTACATTTACAATCAGCTTGCTGGTTACCATTTCCTTAAAGCGCTGCACCGAGGACACACAGAGCTTCTGAAAGTCATGGAGGTCGATTACTCTGGTATAACAGCTGGAACAGAGATTCCTTGGATAACCATCTTGGGGATCTAGTAGCAAGGACGTGCATACTGTGAAAGTTTTTGCAAGATCTGGCAATAGGAATAGGTCGTACACAGTACTTTCGATATATTCTAGGCAGACTCGACATATTGAATGAACAGAGTACGGTGTGTTTGTACTCATTCCAGAAAAAAACAAATTCAAAGGGAATAACAACTTCCAATTTGATTTGCACAAGTATTTAAAGCGTTTGTAGTGATGTGCAAATATAAAGATGGGCCATAACAACAGTATCGATATACAGAGTTAGCTGGCACGCTTTCAAACCATCGTTAATTTATGCATATGTATTTGAGTAGATGCTTGAGTAACCGATACTCGTACTCGTTCTAGTTGGCTGACGAGTATACCAATTTTTTTCGTGTCAATATTATTTTTTTTTGTTGCTGGAATCAACCGAAAAGCCAAGACTTTGTGAACATTAAAAAAAAGCCCATCAATTGAATCAATTACGATGGACGTGGCGAGGACGTACTCCATACACACGCTGTGTCGCATATGCCTGAATCTCCTGCAGAATGATGCTGCCTACGATTTGTATCTGGTGCCAGGCCTAGCCAAAAAACTATGTCTGTGCACCTCGCTGTCTGTGGAGCAGAACGATGGCTTTCCGAAGAACCTGTGCACCAATTGCTACGCACGGCTCAACGATATGCATGATTTTCAAAAACTGTGTGTAGACTCGGTGCAAAAGTTTCAGGATATGGTCGCCAGCAACGCCTTCACTTGTCAGTCGAACTTCGATGTCCTAGATCCTTGCGTATCGGCCAACGACATGCCCGAGGACGATGACCACATTAACTTCGATCCGTTATTAAACCACAAAATGGAGCTAATAGAAAACGAAGAGGATGTTTTCAAGATGCTTGAGGATGTGGACAAGGAGGCGGAAGAGGTCGAGAAGGAAGTTAAAGACGATAAACGGGATATCAAAGAACCCATCGCAGTAAACATGTTCAACGATGACTCGTCTTCCATTGAAAGCGGCAACGACAACGACTTGGACGTAGACTTTGAGCCAAACAGCAGCGACGACGACATTCCCCTAGCACAGCGCATGCGAGGCAAAGGCAAGAGCACCAGAGCAGCCAAATCGAAGCCTAGAACTAAGAAAGGGCCCGCTAAAGCCGAGGACGACAATGACTTCAGTTCCTCCTCCAGCTCAGACGACGACTATGAGGATGACGGCGATTCTAACACAAGGCACGGCTCCAAGGAGAAGCCAAAACGCAAGCGCATTCCTGCTGCCGAGCGACATCTGCATCGCATCATCGACTGTCACATTTGCCATCAGAAGTTCAAGAAGGCAATTCGCTACGAGGAGCACATGAAGTACCACAACGATCTTTTGCCATTCCAGTGCAAGGTTGAGTCCTGCAAGAAGGGCTTCACCACCGCCAACGGACTACGCATACATGTGGACCACGCCCACACCGAACTCTCTGAAGTGCACGCCTGCAGCTTTGAAGGCTGCGGCAAGACATTCCCACGCATACGTCTGCTCACCTTCCACATGAAGAAGGCGCACAATATTTCCAAGTCGGCGGCTCCATTGCGCGACTTCCCCTGCACAGAGTGCAACACCGTGTTCCGCTGCCCGACGGCGCTCAAGAAGCACATGTACAAGCACACGGGCGAGGAGCTTCCATATCCATGCAACATATGCGGCAAGCGCTTCGTGATCAACAGCGCACTCAGGGATCATTTGATGCGGCATGCTGGCATCAAGAATCACGTCTGCCCCTACTGCGGCGTGGGCAAGACCACACGCCAGGAATGGAACGCCCACATTCTGACGCACACCAAGGAGAAGAAGTTCAAGTGCCGCCAATGCGATCACGCCTCCCACAACAAACAGGCTCTGTCCAATCACGTAAAGGTGGTCCACATGAAGATCAAAAACTTCGCCTGCCAATACTGTGGCAAGACCTTTGGCAAATCGCACGCCTGCAAAGTGCATGAGCGAACGCACACGGGCGAGAAGTGCTGCGAGTGCAAGATCTGTGGCAAGGTCTTTCTCTGCGAGAAGAGCCTAACGAAGCATTTGAAGACGCACGAGAAACGCGATCTGCCGCCTATGGAAACGCACCGTCCGCTCAACATTCCGCTGGCCGGCCACTTACAGCCCGATGGTATGATGCCACCAAATGTGTCCGATGATCTGCTGAAGGCGTGTGGCGGTGGCGCAGCAGAACCAGGCGAAGTTAAACCTAAAAACTCGCGGCGAGTTCAGCGCGTGGACATATCTCAATTGGCGGGCACCGCTGTCAATCCCATACCATCAGTGTCGGTGCCGTCCTGGTCGCCACAAGTCAACTTCACCAAGAAGGAGGGCCAGCACATATGTCCCGGCTGTGGACGAGGCTTCAACAATATTGGCAACATGAAACTTCATTATAAGATCATTCACGAGAAGGTGAAAGATTTCGCCTGTCGCTTCTGTCCCAAGCGCTTCTCGAAGGCCCAGATCTTGCGGCATCACGAATGGATTCACACCGGCGAAAAGCCGTTCGAGTGCAAGATATGCGGCAAACACTTCCGGCAGGAGACTGCTCTGAAGAAGCATCTTAAGACACACGACAAGCCCAACAGGCGAGTATATCCAGAGAAGGAGACAACTGTGCAGCCGCCCGCCTTCCATAAGATTGAGCCACGAGAGATTGACCGCGAGCCAAGGAACTATGATCAGTACCAGGATCCAGCTGCTGAGCGAGCAGCTGCTACAGCCGAGCTGCTTGCCCATCAAATTGAGGAGAACGAGGCGAAGCGCAAAGCAGACATCGAAAGGAGGAAAATCCAGGAGGCAGCTTGTGAGCAGCTAAACAAGTTACAGAAGCAGCAGGAGATTGAGAAGGCGACCACGTCCTACGACGGCTATTATGCACAAAAGGCTCAGGCCGAGGGTCTCACCGTGGACGCCCTGAAAATAGATCATGTGTAAATCGCATGAGAACACAGATGAGGACGAGGACGAGGATAGGAGACACTTCCGAAAGCCAGCAATATTTTACACATAGCTATAATTTTTTACAGCTCCTCAGTTTATAAGTACTTCAATGATCTATGTATACCCTCGAATTGCTCCATAATTGCTTATTGTGACATGGCCCCACAGTAACTCAACGTATTCTACCACAATATTAATTTTATCATACAATTATAAATACTTAAATATTTCTGTTGTCTATGTATTGCATAGCATCTATTGCTTAATTAGAATAATGAAATTCATATGACATATAAACAGCTTTTCATTTCGTGGGATTTTATGTATACATATCTACATATATGTATGCATGTATGTAGGGTATAGTGTCTGCCTAATAACCCTATATTTACATACTCCCTTATTGATGTGCACACATACACACTCATTCGAATCACACCCATACATATGCAGTCAATATTAGTGATGAGCTTTGATTGGAACACGTACACGAGTACTCGTTTTAGTACCCGATACTTAATACTACCGCTAGTCCACAGTTCGTATCTGGAATGTCAATAGAAAAAACGAACAGGAGAGGATTAAGAATAAATTGCACACAATATGGATGAGGGCAACCAAATCTTCATGCATGCAATATGTCGGACTTGTTTGTCAGCATTAGAACACGTAGCGGCTTACGATCTGTTTGTGGTTCCAGGTCTGGCCAAGAAGCTGTGTGTATGCACCTCGCTCTCGGTGGAGCAACAGGATGGTTTTCCAAAATGTATTTGCACAAATTGCTACACCCGCCTAAACGATTTACATAATTTTCAGAAACAATGCGTGGATTCTGTTGCCAAGCTAAACGATATGATAGACAACAACCAGTTTACTATCCAGTCTAACTGTGCAGAAAATATTGATGTAGCAGATGTTGGCCTACAACAGGATAAGGACATCGATGTGCCACAAGATATAGACGTACCTATCGAAGATGAAGACCACATTAACTTTGATCCGCTACTTAATACCAAAATAGAGATTATTGAAAATGAGGACGACGTTTTTAAAATGATAGAAAACGTTGACAAAGATACGGATGGGGCACCGCAAGACTCCTTGAGTGAAAGCGAACTTATCCAAGATAATGAGGATGTGGCGTATATTAGCGACTCTGACGATGCCATGCCCCTGTCACATTTACGCAATACAGCTAGGGTATCGCAAACAAAGACAAATAATCAGAATATTACTGAAGATGATGTGAATATAGATGAGGCAAGCTTATCCAAACGGAAAGTACATTCCAAGCGTGCTCTTGCGGCTAAGCGAGAGCTTCATATCGATTGTCATATATGTCATGAGAAATTCAAAAGTGAAATTCGCTATGAGGAGCATATGAAGCATCACAACGATCTCTTGCCCTTCCAATGCGTTGTGGAAACATGCAAAAAGGGTTTTACGAGTGCCGCCGGGCTTCGGCATCATGTGGATCACGCTCACTTGGAACTGTGCGAACTGCACGCCTGCACTGTAGACGGATGCGACCAATCTTTTCCTCGTACGCGTATGCTCACTCTTCACCTGAAAAAGATTCACAACATATGCAAACCTGAGAACCCCATTCATCCTTGCCCGGATTGTGATAAGGTCTTTCGTTGCCCAACGGCGCTCAAAAAACACATGTACAAACACACTGGCGAGGAGCTGCCCATCTCTTGCAACATCTGCGATAAACGTTTCCACATAAACAGCGAACTCAGAGACCATCTACTGCGACATGCCGGCGTTAAGAATCATGTGTGTCCCTACTGTGGCGTAGGGAAGACAACTCGTCAGGAGTGGAACAAGCATATATTAACGCATACCAAGGAAAAACAGTTCCAGTGTCGACATTGCGAACACTCGTCCCACAACAAACAAGCTCTGGCCAATCATGTCAAGGTGGTGCACATGAAGATCAAGAACTTTGCCTGTCAGTACTGCGGCAAGACATTTGGTAAAATGCACGCCTGTAAGGTTCACGAGAGACTACACACGGGCGAGAATTGCTGCGAGTGCAAGATCTGTGGCAAGATCTTTCTTTTTGAAAAGAGATTGACCAAACATCTGCAGATTCATGAAAAGCGCGAAGCCAAAGCAAATAATGCTAAAACCCAAGAAAATGAGGCCGATCAAAATGATATAAATTTAAACCAGGAGTCGACAGTAGAAGATGCAGAACCTATGGCTGCCTCTGCTGTCAAACCAAAAAGTTCACATAGAGTTCAGCGTGTGGACCTGTCTCAACTGGCGGGCACCTCTGTGAATCCAATTACATCAGTCTCTGTGCCATCCTGGTCACCCCAGGTGAACTTCACAAAGAAGGAGGGGCAGCACATTTGTCCAGGCTGCGGGCGTGGTTTCAACCACATTGGCAATATGAAACTGCACTATAAGGTGGTTCATGATAAGATCAAGGACTTTGCCTGTCGCTTTTGTCCAAAGCGCTTTGGCAAAGCCCAATATCTACGTCATCATGAATATACACATACGGGCGAGCGGCCGTACGGTTGCAAATTGTGCGACAAGCACTTCAGCCACGGATCATCACTGCGAAAGCATATGATTTCTCATACCAGACCCCCTAAAGTACCAAAGGCTCCAAAGGCCACAGCACCGAAAAGAGAAAATCAAAGACCAAAAATTGAGCTGAATAAGCGTCAGCCAAAGAATTATGAGCAGTATCAGGATCCGGCAGCAGAACGGGCTGCGGCTACTGCAGAGTTATTTGCACAAAAGATCGAGGAGAGCGAAGCCAAACGGAGGGCGGAAGACAAAACTCGAAAGATTCAAGTGGCTGCGTGCGAGCAACTACAGAAGCTGCAAAAGGAGCAGCTGATCGAAAGAGTATCTTACGACAGCTTTCAAGTAGAAAGCTCTGAGACCGCTATAAGAGTGGATGCTCTCAAAGCAGATCCATTATAAATCGTCTCGTTGTTTTGGTGTATTATAACATTAGTTTTTAAATGTGTCTGGTATATTCTAAGATTGGAAAATAGGCTTAGCATTAAAATTGTGCAATAATATAACTTCACAAATGCAGAAAAAAGATTTGTAATATGAATAAATTTTAAATTTATTAAAGACTAAAGGGTATTTATTTAAAAAAGAATCTAAACTATTTTAAAACAGCAGCTTTGGGCCATTTTTATAAAATTGATTATTATATTAATTATTTGTAAATAAATTTACTATTTTATACAAATTCAACAAAGACATACAATTAAATGGATATTCATTAAAAATAAATATTTTACTGAATGAAAATAAAAACTATCGCATATATCTATCTATCGTAACGCCAACAAGTAACGAGTACTCGTAACTAAGAACTCGTATATCGGCTACAAAAATGGTTTGTGCCTTTCATGGGCGCATATACATAGTTTTTCACATCGGATAGTGCTTTGACTGTTTATCATTTTCCAATTCTCATTCGAAACAAAAGAAGAAAAAAATATGGAAGAAGGGAGTGACTACTCCATACATTCGATATGTCGCATCTGCTTGAGCCATTTGCACAACAAGCCGGCATACGACCTGTTTCTTGTCCCTGGTTTGGCCAAGAAGCTTTGTGTGTGCACTTCACTCTCAGTGGAACAGCACGATGGGTTCCCGAGAAACCTTTGCTCCACTTGCCATATGCGACTCAACGACCTGCACGGATTTCAGAAGCTCTGCGTGGATTCTGTGCAAAAGTTTCAGGAAATGGTCGCGAGCAATTACTTTGTTACAGTTATGGACGATGTTGACAATATTGATGTAATCAATGAGCCAGCGGGTGATGCGGACGTAGAAGAGGATCGTTCAAACTTCGATCCACTCCTCAATACTAAAATAGAAATAGAGGAGCCTGAAGATGTTTTTAAAATGTTGGATGATGTGGACAAAGATGAGGACGTTGACAAGGAGCCCTCAAGTGGGAGCGATTTTGACAACGATGACGATCCGGAATTCGAAGTAAACAGCAGCAATTCTGAAGAAGCTGTGCCCCTGTCCCGCTTACGAAGTATGACCCGAGCAATGAGAGCAAAAGCCAAGACCAATCCTGTTGTAAACAATGATGGCGATTCCTCTAGCTTCGAATGGAATACCAATAATGAAGAGATCAAGGAAAAACCTAAAAGAATGTCTAAACGTAAACGCACTCAGAAAAGCGAACCATCATTGGATTCTGATCAGATTGATTGCCACATATGTCATAAGAAGTTCAATAGCACTAATCTTTACGACGAACATATGAAGCATCATACCGATATTCTCCCTTTCCAATGCACTGTGGACACCTGTAAGAAGGGTTTTAGTACGTTTGGAGGTCTACGCCTTCACATGGATCATGCTCATTCGGAACTCTCGGCGGTTCACGCCTGCACATTTGAGGGATGTGGCATGACATTTCCTCGCCCTGTTTTACTAACATTTCACTTGAAAAAGGTGCACAAAGTAATCATCCCTAAGGTGAAGGATCATCCTTGTACAGAATGTGATAAGGTATTCCGTTGTCCAACGGCCCTTAAGAAGCATATGTACAAGCACACTGGAGAAGCGAAACCAATCTCTTGCAATATATGCGACAAACGATTCCACATAAACAGCGAACTCAAGGATCATCTCTTGCGCCATGCAGGCGTGAAGAATCATGTGTGTCCTTACTGCGGCGTGGGCAAGACAACTCGCCAGGAGTGGAACAAACATATACTGACACACACCAAGGAAAAAAAGTTCCACTGTCGCCAATGCGATCATTCAACCCATAACAAACAAGCTCTGGCCAATCACATCAAAGTGGTTCACTTGAAGATTAAGGATTATGCCTGTCAGTTTTGTGGCAAGACTTTTGGCAAGTCGTATGCCTGCAAAATCCACGAGAGAATGCACACTGGGGAAAACGTTTCCCAATGTAAGATCTGCGGTAAAGTCTTACTTTTTGAGAGGAGTTTGACGAAACATCTAAAGATTCATGAGAGGCGCGACCTGCGCGCATCAGCGACCACTGGCAAAGCTCAAGCAGTTACAGTGCAAAACAACCAGAATACGAATCAAGATGTAACTGATGCAGTAGAGATGAAGCCCATACCAACAGATCATTCACAGCTGAAAAATGCAAATAGGCTAGAACGAGTAGATATATCCGAGCTGGCCGGTACCGCCGTCAATCCCATTCCAACAGTGTCTGTGGCATCCTGGTCACCCCAAACGAACTTTACTAAGAAGGAGGGGCAGCACATTTGCCCGGGATGTGGGCGTGGCTTCAACCACATAGGCAATATGAAGCTGCACTATAAGATAATACATGAGAAGATAAAAGATTTCGCCTGTCGCTTCTGTCCCAAAAGATTTTCAAAGGCTCAGATCTTAAAGCATCATGAATGGATTCATACGGGCGAAAAGCCGTATGAGTGCAAGATTTGTGGAAACCGCTTCCGTCAGGAGCAAGTGCTGAAGAACCATATTAAAAGAGTACACGAGAATCCGGCAAAGCCAGCAAGAGAACCCAAACCCAAAAGAGAGTCTAAGGAAAAAAGGCCAAAGATGCAGCTTAACATAACGCCACCTAAGATTCTTGATGAATACCAAGATCCGGCAGCCGAGCGTGCCGCAGCAACCGCTGCACTTCTCGCTCAGCAAATTGAAGAGAGTAATGCAAAGCAAAAGGCTGAGGAAGAAATTCGTAAGATTCAAGAGGCTGCATGCGAACAACTTCATATGCTGCAGAAGGAACAGCTTATTGACAAGCTACCCAGTGATAGCTTTCAAGTAAAGAAACCAGAAACAGGCATTTGTGTGGATGACCTCAAAGAAGATTAGGTTTAAAGATGTATATTGTTTTATATTTATAGTTTACTTATTCATATAATATAAATATAACTATTATAAAATAAACTCTGGCTTACAACATATTATGTATTATGGTTTTTAATTGGCACACTTTAATATTAATAATTTAAATACAAACGTGATGATCACCGTTTTTTGAATAGACTAATAAAGTTTATTTTAAAATTTGTTGTAACACTCGATGTTTGTAGCTATCGAACATGAATTAAAATTACCCTAATTGCGATAACTATTTGCGATTAATCGTGAAAGTAACCGATACATCAAATTTCGTTCTTTTTATGGACGCGTATACACAGTTTGTCTCATCGGACACGGCCACTGCTTAATTTTTCATAAAAGTTGAACAATCGTCTGGGGACAAAGAAGATAAGCAATATGAATGAGGGGAGTGAATACTCCATACATTCGTTATGCCGCATTTGCTTAAACAATTTGCGCAACGATCCGGCATACGACCTGTTTCTTGTGCCAGGCTTGGCCAAGAAACTTTGTGTGTGTACTTCGCTGTCCGTAGAAGAGCACGATGGCTTTCCAAAGAACATCTGCAGCTCTTGCTACACCCAGCTCAACGATTTGCACGGGTTTCAAAAGCTTTGCGTGGATTCAATGCAAAAGTTTCAGGAAATGCTCGCGAGCAATTACTTTGTTCCTGTCATGGCCGATGTTGACAAAGTTGATCTGATGAGCGCTGCTCCCCCAGATGGGGACATGGACGAGGATCGGAGTAACTTTGATCCCCTTCTCAATACTAAAATCGAAATCGTGGAGACTGAAGATGTTTTTAAAATGCTGGATGATGTGGATAAAGAAGATGACGAGGCTGAGAAGGAGCTCTCCAGTGATGCTGAGTTCGACAATGATGAGGATCCGGAATTTGAAGTAAACAGCAGCGACTCGAACGACGCCCTGCCACTGTCCCGCTTAAAAACTGTTACTAGAGCATCGAAGGCCAAAAGAAAAACTGTTGTAGGTGATAAAGATAAGGATAAAGATAAAGAAAAAGACTCCTCGGACTTTGAATGGGAAATGGATAGTGACTTTGGCAAAGAGGAACCCAAAAAGAAATCAAGACGAAAGCGCCCTTCAAAATCCAAATCGGATGATTCAATTGAATGTCACATCTGTCATGAAAAATTCAAAACCACTAAGCTCTATGACGAACACATGAAGCATCACAACGATCTTCTGCCTTTCCAATGTACTGTGGAGACTTGTAAGAAGGGCTTTACTACGTCTGGGGGTCTACGCCTTCACATGGATCACGCTCATTCTGAACTTTCGGAAGTTCATGCCTGTACTGTTGAGGGATGTGGCGTGACCTTTCCTCGACCTGTATTGCTAACGAATCATTTGAAGAGAGTTCATCAAATCATTACCTCTCGAGCTAAGGATCATCCTTGTACGGTGTGTGAGAAAGTTTTCCGTTGTTCAACGGCCCTTAAGAAGCATATGTACAAGCACACCGGAGAGGAGAAGCCAATCTCCTGCAACATCTGCAACAAACGATTCCACATAAACAGCGAACTAAAGGATCATCTCTTGCGCCATGCCGGCGTGAAGAATCATGTGTGTCCTTACTGCGGCGTGGGCAAGACAACTCGCCAGGAGTGGAACAAACATATATTGACTCACACAAAGGAAAAGCAGTTCCAGTGCGATCAATGCGAGCATTCGTCACACAACAAACAGGCGCTGGCAAACCATATTAAGGTGGTGCATATGAAGATTAAGAACTATGCCTGTCAGTTCTGTGGCAAAACATTTGGCAAGTCGTATGCCTGCAAGGTACACGAGAGAATCCACACTCGCGAAAACTGCTCTCAGTGCAATATCTGCGGCAAGGTATTGCTATTTGAGAGGAGCTTGACCAAGCACTTGAAGACTCATGAGAAACGTGAGCTTCGTGCAACGGCTACAAAAGGACGTGGAAAAGATGGTGCACAGAACAACCAGGAGACAGCTGAGCCGGCTGAGATAAAGCTTATACCGACTGAGCCGCCCAAGCCGAAGAACGGAAATAGGCTTGAGCGTGTTGATATATCCGAGTTAGCGGGTACCGCAGTCAATCCCATTCCAACAGTCTCTGTGGCATCCTGGTCACCCCAAGTCAACTTCACTAAGAAAGAGGGTCAGCATATTTGCCCGGGATGTGGGCGTGGCTTCAACCACATTGGCAATATGAAGATTCACTTTAAGATTGTACATTTGAAGGTTAAAGACTTCGCCTGTCGCTTCTGTCCCAAGCGCTTTTCAAAGGCACAAATCTTACAGCATCACGAGTGGACGCACACCGGCGAGAAACCTTTCCAATGCAAGTATTGTGGTAGACATTTCCGTCAAGAGAAAGTGATGAAAGTACACGCCAGGAGGGTGCACGAGAATCCGAAGAAACCTGAAAACGAGGCTAAGCCACCAAAAGAACCGAAGCCTCCAAAGGATCCCAATAGGGAGAAACGACCGAAAATGAATCTCAACGAGAAGCCGCCTAAGATTCTTGATGAATATCAGGATCCTGCAGCAGAACGGGCGGCAGCAACCGCTGCACTGCTTGCCCAACAAAAGGAGGAGTATAAAGCTAAGCAAAAGGCGGACGAAGAAGCGCGTAAGATTCAAGAGGCTGCATGCGAACAACTTCATATGCTACAAAAGGAACAACTTATCAACAAGCTACCCAGTGATAGCTTTCAAGTAAAGAAACCAGAAACAGGCATTAGTGTGGATGATCTTAAAGGAGAATAAATTTAATGAATATGCTTTGGAATCTTTCTATTTATATAGTATAATATATATGTTATAACTTGTCCATATTTTATAATTTGTATTCCTTAAATAATTTGTTATATTAATAACTTATATATATTGGGATATAATTAACTATCGGTGTTCTCATATTATTGAATAAACAATATTCTGCGTTTGCTATAATATTCATTTAAATTGTAGTTTTTTTTAATTTTATATATTCTCATTTCAGCCTAAGTGTAAAAAAAAATTACAAAACCAATATAGTAACGTATTTATCAAAATGTCGAAAAGCTATCGAAACCTTTTTTCATCGGACCTTGTACGATTAGTATTAATGAATACTCGTTCGAGTAACCGATACGTCAAATGCTCGTTCCTTTTATGGACGCGTATACATAGTTTTTCTCATCGGACGGTGCTTGAAATTTTGATCAAATTTACAAACTATTCTGAAGAAAAAAACGCAATAAGCAAAATGAATGAGGGGAGTGAATACTCCATACACTCGATATGCCGCATTTGTTTAAATCATCTGCGAAACGATCCGGCATACGACCTGTTTCTTGTCCCTGGTCTGGCCAAGAAACTTTGTGTGTGCACTTCACTTTCAGTGGAACAGCACGATGGCTTCCCGAAAAACCTTTGCACGACTTGCTATACCCGGCTCAACGACTTGCACGGATTTCAAAAGCTCTGCGTGGACTCGGCCCAAAAGTTTCAAGAAATGGTGGCCAACAATTATTTTACACCCGTTATTGCTGATATTAATCAAATTGACAATGTCGACATACTGCAAGTACCGCCCCCGGATGGAGAAATGGACGAGGACCGCATCAACTTCGATCCCCTTCTGAATACTAAAATAGAGATAATTGAGAACGAGGAGGATGTTTTCAAAATGCTTGAAGATGTCGACAAAGATGTGGAGGAGGTGGAGAAGGGGAAGGACTCTTCAAGCGAAAGCGAAGCCGAAAATGACGATGATGATATTGATTTTGAAGCTAATAGCAGCGAATCGGACGACGCCATGCCCTTGTCACGTTTACGTAGCAGCACCAGAACAACCAAATCAAAGGCAAAGAAAAAACGTGATGAAGAGGATAATGATTCTTCTAGCTCTGACTCTGACAACGATGACGATGACGATGATGATGATGACGACGACGATAAGCCCAAGTCTAAACCAAAACGTAAACGCATTCCGGCCGCTGAGCGCCACCTTCACCGCCTAATCGATTGTCACATATGTCACCAGAAATTCAAGAAAGCTATTCGCTATGAGGAGCACATGAAGCACCACAACGATCTGTTACCATTCCAGTGCACTGTGGAGACCTGCAAAAAGGGCTTCACCACGGCTGGTGGTCTACGCCTTCACATGGATCACGCCCACTCGGAGTTCTCTGAGGTGCACGCCTGCACATTCGAGGGATGTGATAAGACATTCCCCCGATCCGTATTGCTCACGTTTCACATGAAGAAGGTGCACAAAGTGGCCAAGGCCGATACCCGCAATCACCCGTGCACAGAGTGCGAGAAAGTTTTCCGTTGTCCAACAGCACTTAAGAAGCACATGTACAAGCATACAGGCGAGGAGCTGCCATTTGCATGCGAAATCTGTGGCAAACGATTCCACATACACAGCGTGCTCAGAGATCATCTCTTGCGTCACGCAGGCGTGAAGAATCATGTGTGTCCCTACTGCGGCGTGGGCAAGACAACTCGCCAGGAGTGGAACAAGCATATATTGACACACACCAGGGAGAAACAGTTCCAGTGTCGTCAGTGTGATCATTCATCTCATAACAAACAGGCTCTGTCTAATCACGTCAAGGTGGTTCACATGAAGATCAAGAACTTCGCTTGCCAGTACTGCGGCAAGACCTTCGGTAAATCTCACGCTTGCAAGATCCACGAGAGACTCCACACTGGCGAGAATTGCTGTGAGTGCAAGATCTGTGGCAAGATCTTCCTCTTTGAGAAGCGTTTGACGAAACACTTGCAGATTCACGAGAAGCGTGAAATACCACCGCCATCAGCTCCTGGAAATCCGACAGCCGAAGGCGAAGCACAAAATACGCCGAATATGAGCCAGGAAATGGCAGAGCCTGTAGACATAAAGCCCGTGCCAATAGTTCCGCCTAAGCCCAAGAATTCCCATAGAGTTGAGCGTGTGGATATTTCTCAGCTGGCTGGCACCTCTGTTAATCCCATATCTTCGGTTTCGGTCCCATCCTGGTCGCCACAGGTCAACTTTACCAAGAAGGAAGGTCAGCACATTTGTCCAGGATGTGGACGCGGCTTCAACCACATTGGCAACATGAAGCTCCACTACAAGATCATTCACGAGAAGGTGAAAGACTTCGCCTGTCGCTACTGTCCCAAACGCTTCGCCAAGGCGCAATACCTGCGCAATCATGAGTATATCCACACGGGCGAGAAGCCATTCGAATGCAAGATTTGCGGCAAACACTTCCGTCAGGAGCAGGTGTTGAAGACACATTTGAAGGTGCACGACAAGCCACCGAAACCTCCAAAGGCCAAGAAACCACCCAAACCTTCTGTTAGCAAAGCCAAGGGATTGAAGGTCGAGCTCAACAAAAAGCAACCAAAGATATTCGACGAGTTCCAGGATCCCGCTGCAGAGCGTGCTGCCGCCACAGCTGCACTACTCGCCCAGCAGATGGAAGAGAACGAAGCGAAGCGCAAGGCCGAGGAGGAAACTCGTAAGATCCAGGAGGCGGCATGTGAGCAGCTCAACCGACTACAGAAACAGGTGCAAAGTGAGAAGGGCTCCTACGATAGCTACTACGGACAGAAGGCAGAGGCTGAAGGCACTAGCTTGGATGCCCTGAAATTAGATCATGTGTAAAGGGCGGCGGTAAGAAATAAGTTTTTTGAGTAAGTGTCAGCAATATCTTATATTTAGTTATACAAATCTTACAGCTGTCCCAGTCCCAGTCCACTTTAGAACCCTATGAACTATGCGAATCCCTCGAATGGTTACATATATATGTATAACTTAATCCTTATCTTAATCATTTCAATTGTGTATTAAATAATGAATTAATAGGTACGTGTTGTATTGCACGCTACTTTATAGATACATATTATGGCTTAGCATTAAACTCACTAAATATTTTGAAATTTAGAAGCTTAACACGGAGCAAACATCTTATGCGATTTAATCAAGATCTTGAGATATATGGAATTTTGGATAAAGCCGCTCAGCATTCAAAAGCCGATTTGAAGCATTAAGATATAATCTGAAGACGGCGCACTGGGTACGTTACTAAGAGTTAAGATTAATGAACTAACGAACAGTCTACCATCCCGATCCTTAACTGTGCTCTATTAAATTCAAGAATATCCAAAAGAAAAGAAAAATCAAATAATACTTTAACGTCTTTCAAGTTATTCAAGCACCATGAAAATGACAACATGATTATTATGATTATTGTTTAAGGAAATATACATTAACGCGTATATACTTATGAAGGTGTTTTATTTATGGGATGGGGAATTTGGAGTCTATTTACACAATATGTATACATATACATAAGTATATATTTCAATAGTTATATACATACAGAGGTGTGTAAACTAGAGCTGAGCCCACAAGAAAAAGTATCGATATACTGTTTGTCACTATGCGTAGCCGATTATTTGAGTACTCACGTTTTTATTTATTCATTTATCATTTAAATTTAATATTTAAATTTATTTATTATTTTTAAACATAAGAAGTCTGCTTACGTAAATCCTAAGCAACGAGTCGCTGACTTGTGGAATATACTTTATTGTACATCGCTTTGGTTTTCTCTGTTATCAACATGTTAGAGACAACGACTTTGGACCTTTAAGCAAATGTTTATTTAAAGATTATTTCTTATTTGCCGCTTTTTGTTAATACTATAAGACATCTAAAACCAACTGCTGGATATAACAGCAAAAATTAATTTAAAACAACTGGTGTTAAATAACTAGGATAACTGTTTTGAAAACATTAAAAAAAACGACTAAACTATATTCCCGCTGTTAATAACATTTGAACAACATGTTAGGTTAACAGACAACAGCAACGACATCCAAAAATTCTTTTTCTGACGCGTTTTTTTCTCGCCACTCTTAAATTTAAAATACATCAAAGATGAATGAGAGGAGTGAATACTCCATACAAACAATATGCCGTATCTGCTTAAATCATTTGCGAAACGATGCCGCCTACGACTTGTTTCTGGTCCCTGGTCTGGCCAAGAAACTTTGTGTGTGCACTTCACTCTCAGTGGAGCAGCAGGATGGCTTCCCGATGAATCTGTGCACCAACTGCTACACCCGGCTCAACGACTTGCACGACTTCCAGAAACTATGCGTTGACTCTGTTCAAAGGTTTCAAGAAATGGTCGCCAACAATTTCTTCACAGCAACAGCGGCGCAAGTGAATCAAATCAACAACTTTGACGTGCTGAATGTGGCCACACAGGACGGGGATTTGGTTGGCGAGGAGGAGGATCGCATTAACTATGATCCGTTGCTCAATCACAAGATGGAGATTATAGAGAATGAAGAGGATGTCTTCAAGATGCTCGAGCACGTTGACAAGGAGGCGGAGGAGGTTGAGAAAGAAGTAAAGCAAGATGTAGATGACCAGGGAGGTCTTCTCCAAATGTTTGGGGATGAGTCTTCAATGGCAAGCAGCAACGATAACGACAACGACAATGACATAGACTTTGAGCCAAACAGCACGGATGGCGACGACGACATGCCCCTGGCCCAACGGCTACGTGGTAATCCAAGGAACTTCAGCAAATCTACTGCAAAACGAGCTTCCGACAGTGTAGAACTGGAAGATGACTATAGTTCCGCATCCGATGAGAATGGATCTAAATCGAGAGTAAAGCGCAAACGAATCCCAGCAGCTGAACGGCATTTGCATCGCATCATCGACTGTCACATCTGCCATCAGAAATTCAAGAAGGCAATACGGTACGAGGAGCACATGAAGCACCACAATGATTTGTTGCCCTTCCAATGTAAAGTTGAGTCCTGCAGGAAGGGCTTCACAACGGCCGGCGGGCTGAGGCTGCACGTAGATCATGCGCATACAGAACTGTCCGAGGTGCATGCCTGCAGCGTGGAGGGATGTGGCAAGACGTTTCCGCGCATTCGTCTACTCACTTTCCACATGAAGAAGGTCCACAACATCTCGAAGGCAGCGGCGCCACCCAGAGACTATCCCTGCACGGAGTGTGAGAAGGTGTTCCGCTGTCCCATGGCCTTGAAGAAGCATATGTATAAGCACGACGGCAAGGAGCTGCCCTTCCCTTGTAATATATGCGGCAAACGATTTGTGATCAATAGCGCGCTCAAGGATCACCTGATGCGGCACGCAGGTATCAAGAATTACGTGTGTCCCTACTGTGGTGTAGGTAAGACCACGCGGCAGGAGTGGAACACACACATCCTGACGCACACCCAGGAGAAGAAGTTCAAGTGCCATATATGCGAGCATGCCTCGCATAACAAGCAGAGTCTGGCCAACCACATCAAGATTGTGCACGAGAAGATTAAGAACTATGCGTGCCAATACTGCGGCAAGACCTTTGGCAAGTCGCACGCCTGTAAAATTCACGAGATGACGCACACGGGCGAGAAGCGCTGCGAGTGCAAAGTTTGTGGCAAGAAATTCCTTTATCCAAAGAGCCTCACCAAGCATTTGAAGACCCACGAGAAGCGTGTACTGCGTGCCATCGAAACGTATCGCCAACGGCAGGTGGAGCTGGGTGAAATGCCCACGAATAGCGGCGAGCCGACGGATATTGTGGCCGATGTTGCAGCCGTTGAGCCTCCCGCGGCTCCGGATGGAGTTGATGTGATAATTTCCCAAACTGCAGCCGACGAACTGCTTAAAGTGTGCGCCGAATCGGTGGCCACGATACCCAGGGATCCGAGGCGCGTACAGCGTGTGGATATAGCGCAGCTTGCTGGCACAGCAGTCAATCCAATACCATCTGTGTCCGTGCCGTCCTGGTCGCCCCAAGTCAACTTCACCAAGAAGGAAGGCAAGCACATCTGCCCTGGCTGCGGACAGGGATTCAACAACATCGGCAACATGAAGCGTCACTATAAGATCATCCACGAAAAGGTAAAGGACTTCGCCTGTCGTTTCTGTCCCAAGCGCTTCGCGAAGGCGCAGACCCTGCGTCATCACGAGTGGATACACACGGGCGAGAAGCCGTTCGAGTGCAAGACATGTGGCACACACTTCAGGCAGGAGACGGCACTAAAGCGCCATCAAAGGACGCACGAAAACCGCCCACCCGTCATATCATCCAAGTTCTATGCTGCGCGCGAGGAGTTGGAAGAGCAGGAGCGCACAAAGCGTGAGGCCAGGCGCAAGGCAGAAGCGAAGCGCAAGGAAATTGCTGAGGCCGCCAAAGAGCAACTCTCGTCGCTGCACAAGATTGAGGCCACCGACAAGAATCTGCACTCGTATGACGAGTACCAGGAGGCTGCCGCAGAGCGAGCAGCGGCTTCGGCTGAACTGCAGGCCCAACAGTTTGAGGAGAACGAGGTAAAACGAAGAGCAGACATGGAACGTCTCAAGATCCAAGAAGCCGCCTACGAGCAGCTGCAGAAGCTGCAAAAACAACAGGAAATCGAAAAGGCGCAAAGCTCCTACGATGGCTACTATGCGCAAAAGGCGTGCGCCGATGGCACCAACCTGGACGATCTAAAGATAGACCACGTGTGAAAAGAATCTGTTTGATAAAATTTCGAAAATGTTATCAAACTGAGGTGGGAGAGGAAATACATGTAGAACTGCAAATATATATATGTTAAGCTGAATCGTTTTCAAAAAGCAATATTTTGTAATCCTTATAAGTAGAAATAGGACTAGACTTAAGCAGGTTTACATGTACCATACGAACATATAATAAATATATATTATATATATATATATTGATTATTTACATTCTGAAAATCATTTTATTTTTACTCATTTTCTTTGAGTATAAATAGATTCTTTAGGCTATCCAATGTCATGTTATCAAGATCCCAGTGTGTTGACAAGGTGGATTTATCGTCGGCTGACTTAATAAGCTTCATGATATTTTCCTCGATTGTGCCATTTACAATGAAACGATGTACTGTGGTCGGTCTGTTTGCATTAAGAAAATAAGTTAAAATCTGTTTTAAACGATTATAGCTTTCATCTCACTCACTTCGTTTGACCGAATCGATGAATACGTCCAATAGCCTGCAGTTCTTCGCCTGGCGTTAGTATTGGCTCTACGAGGAACACATGGGTAGCCTCAATCAGATTGAGTCCTTTGGAACCTCGAGCTAAGGGCATTAACAAGCAAGTCACATTACGTTCAGCATCCTGTTGAGAACGAGAATGATAAAGTAGACTGAAGATCTGGTCAGATTATCCATAAAATACAAACCTTAAACTCATCAATATCGCGATTTGTGCATTTGCTGCGATACTCGATGCCATTTTGGCTTAAAGCGCTGGCAATGTGATTCAATATTGTTGGCCATTGTGAGAAGATCAGAACCTTTTCTGGATCCTTGCCAGAGCATTCTGATTTGATCTTCATCACTAACTTAACAATATGCGAAATTTTCGTAGAGAAATCGCCAATGATCTCGGAGCTGTTGACATCCTTACGCACGGAATAGTAGAGCCTGAAATATGTTTAATTTATTATATTATATATTATTTTAAGGATCGGCAACTTACTGTGGCGAATTCTGTCTACACAACGGACATCTTTTAATGCTATCACGTCCCATTTGTCTCTTCATGGTGTCCAGACAATGTTGGCACAGAAAGTGGCCACAGGACAACATGACATACTATAAAGAAAATTTAATTAGATCAGGTTTTGAACATATAGAAAGGTCAAGCATTACGCGCTTATCATCCTGAGTTTGGCAAATGGGACAGGGCTTTTCGTCCGCATCTTCCTTTAAATGATTCAAGTATTTCAAACGCCCGCACAAGCGCGTAAAATTTATCTGCGAATTTCGAATATTGAACAAGTTATAATGCGTGTGCCCGTCCAACTGGTGGGGCAATAAGCGAAAGGTGGATTGCTCTTCCGGCTCAAGGGTGAGCATAATACGCATTTTACACATGTCCAGCTCATCGAACGCTTTGATCACATACTCGATTTCAATCCAGTACTTAATCTGCAGCTTCACCAGACTCTGCATGGCATCCATCAGCTCTAATTTGCTTTTGCATTCAGTTTTAAACTGGCTGAACTCGTTTCTGGAACGCAAAAATGAAAAGACGACTGCAAATATTTAAATTTATATTAGTCTGTTTACGATAGAGCTGGAATTATGATACCTTTAATAATAATTATTTCGACGCTTGGATTCTCAGTGCCATCCGTCACAGTGCCCTTCTTGACCAACTCCTTGGCAAACAGCAAACACTCGAATTGATTGATAATATCTCGAATCTTACACAAGCGACAAAGCTGTTTTTTCTTTAGTTTATCTGCCTTAGTAGCTTTGTCGGCTTTATCGTCCTGTTGGGGAAGAGTTAGTTAAGTTATTATATAGTATATATATTATATCAAAGACCCTCACCTTGATGTTAGACAAGTGGCAATCGGAGACATCTCTTATGAAGTTGACTGCGTCCTTACTAATGGCAATTCCCTTTTGTACAGCTCCACAAGCTTTCGCTAAAATGTTCTCCATGAACTTAAATTCGGTTCCTAATTTTTTGTGCAGCTTTATCAACTCGCCGTGCCAGTTGTGTATGATATAGAGCACGCCCGACATCGAGTTCGCCTCGCGCAACTTGTCCTTGGAATAATTTAGCCTGAAGAACTCATCTGCCATCTTGTTCCACAGCGCACTGTGCAGTGATCCACTTGTATTAATCAGCGTGGCGAACAGCTCTAGAGTGTTGGTATTATATAGCTTCTCCAGCTTATCCAGCTCCTCGAGCTTCGATTCATAGGCATCTCGTGCTGCCTGTAATACTGTTGACTTCTCCTCCAAATATTTGGACTCGAGTGTGTTTAGCTTCAAGCGATTTGCTAACACTTCCTGCTCCGTCAATCGGTCTGTATCCGGGGCCACCTGCGAAACTTTCATCAGGTTATGCAATGCATGTATTTGCAGCAAGCTATCCACGCTGTGAAGAGAATATTACGAATCAATTCTTATCTAATCAAATGTGGTGTCTTTTACTTACGATACGCTCTCCTCATTGTAGTCCTTAGCCAGCTTTAGCACCTGTTTATAGTTTTGCATTGCCAGGCCGTAATGTTTGCGTATGCAAAGTATGGCTGCAATGCCGTTGTGGGACGAGGCCCAGGTGCGTAGCTCGCGCTTGCATTGCATTTCGTTGGTCGACTTCAGATGCATCAGAAGATCCTGTGGGTTTAGGTAGTGGGGTGTGGCCTCATTTGTGTTGTGCACAACTGGAACGGAGCAAGTTTTGCGAATGCGAAGAAATGGATGAAGTATGATCTTTAGCAGCTTTGGTGATATGTCAGCCAAGCAGGAGCCGTTGTTGTCAGGATTCGTTTTGGTGTGCTTGGCCACGGCAGCTAGGAAGAGTTCAGTGCATTTTGCATGCTCCTCGCGGTAATACAGTGACTCCACATTGCTCAACTCTATCCGATGAACGAGCTCCGTTTGCGGCGGTATGCCCAGCTCGTGCTCCACTTTGGATTTGCATGTGCGCCACATGCTCTGCTGCAGCAGCTCCAGCAGCGGATCAGCCTTGTGGTTGAGTAGAAAGGAGTTGGAGATCGTTTGCCAGGCGTCCAAGGGCTGGCAGGCATCCTTGAAGCCTATGAATTTAAGTAGTGGTGCCAGATCATCGATGGTGCGCTGTATTGGAGTGCCAGTGACTGCCCAGCGATTGACTGCAGGCAGCTCACGTACCATTTCCGCTACTTGGGAAGTGCTGCTCTCCACCATTTGGGCCTCGTCCAGGCAGACGCGCCACCAGTTGACCATCAAAAGCGGCGAAGTGGGCCGCATATAGCGCTGCTCAAAGCGCATCTCACGATCCGTTGTGTTCCGTGGTGTATGATGAATCTCGTGTGTTAAGACGGAATAGTCCGTCAACACGATGTCGTACTTAGCCAATTCCATTGGGCTAATCCAGACACCGCAGTGCAAGCCCCGATAGAGCAGCACTTTCAGTGTGGTGGAGCTGATATGCTTGCCGATTTCATTGAACCATTGATTCTTGATGGCAATCGGAGAGACGATGACTGTAGCTCCCGACTTAACCAGTTGTGAGGAGTTTGATGTGGATTCTGTCCAGCAATTGGGACACATATAGACATCGCTCTCATCCAGAACACATGCCTGATGCTGCCACAGCCGACAGCGGTTGCACTGAACTTTCGCCTTATTGCTTTGTGTGTGTGGGCAGATGCAATGGGTTTTCTGTTGCATGCACCTCAGCTTGAGCGGCACATTATCCTCCAAATTCTCCAGACAATTACGCCAGTAACTGTTGTCGATATTTTCTCTGGGGTGCAGAAGCACTGTAGCCAGCAGCTCAACAGTCTTGCCGAGACCCATCTCGTCGGCCAGAATACCACCAGGTGGCGGGCAGAAGCTGGGCATTGTCTCCTGGTACGCATAGAATTGTAGGCAGTATTTGTGCTTGAACACTTGATGCTGGCTGTTCACGGTCTGGAGTGTAATATAGTTGGCAGGAAGTTGAATTGTCTTTTGTTCACGTGTTAGCATCCAGCTGACGGTGCGTTCTTGATATCTTCTCAGTTCAGACTTGAAATAGCTCGGCAAGCAGAGAGGCGATTCCTCCGCAGTTTGTTGTTCCCGATGCTTGCAGTGCAAAGCATTGTAAAGCTGCGTTGTGACATAGCTCTTAAGTTCACGCTGGCGCTGATGATGTTCCCTGGCCACTTCGAACTCTAAGGTGGGGGTGTAATTGCTGAAAATAATTGGAAAAATCTCTGCTGCCAGCTCAAAGTCAAGTTTATTCGCCGAAAATACAGAGGCCGATTCCCTCTGCAGGAATGCAAGTGTCCAGCGGCCATTTTGAGTTTGTAATGTCTTAAAGCATAGTTTTTTGGTGCGTTGTTTTTCATCTGTTCATTTTGAAAGTATTGAGAAATAAGCATAGAAAAAAGCGTTGTGTACTTACAGTTATTTATGATTGTAACGAGAATATCCGCATATTCGGCTAGGCATGTTTTTATATGCCACTGCCTTTTACCATAAGTAAATACCAAATTGGTATCAATGTTTCCATTGCTGTCTAAATATTCATCTGCTAATTCACATATTAAAACAGATGGTTCTTCCATTTAAATAAATAAATTTATGTCTCCCGTTTCCGCTGCTATTAACCGGGTACAATAAATGTTTACGCTTTATCGATAAGTCTTTGTTTCGATTGTTTCGATTTCGCCGTTAAAAAGAATTGTCATTCCTTGCATTAAGGGTATGGCATTTAATAAGTTAAAATTAATCAGAAACGAAATCTCAATTATATATATATATATATATATATATATATATATATATATATATATATATATAATTAACATATTGGAAATATTATAATACTCATTCATATCATATTATTATAGATATTTAAAGACTCTGATTGAACCAATTCATTATTTTATAATTTGGTGGTTTTTAGTAGCTTATATTTATCACATGCGGTCACATTGGCCAGAGTAAAAATAAATAACAAGCGCGTGCCTCTAAAAAAACTGAAATTCTTTTTGTAAACAAAAACAGTTTTTGCCCGCAGCACATAGATGAACGCTGTAATTGCGCTATGCCATTTTTGCGAAGCGCATGGCCCCTGCGCCATCTTCTGCACGCAAACATTGCGTGATACCAAAATCGAAGACCTTCTGAATGTGGAGCAACCTCAGCAGCAGCAGCAGCAGCAGGGGCAGAAGACTTGCTCCGCCTGCAACTATTCACTGGGGCGCAACAACAATGCCATCTACAGCAAGGATACGGAGAGTGGCGCCACATTTGTGAGCACCAAAGTGGCGGCCCTGCCCGAGGTGGCCAACCTGGTCAAGCAGGCAGCCGTGCGCAGCCTCAGCTGTGAGATAAATACCAACAGAGATGGCGATGGGGGATTCGTCTTCTTCGGGGACTCCTCTCGTGGACACATTCTCAGTCACACATTTCGGGTCAGCGATTTGCAGTCCCGTGGCTACTATCAGCTCTTCTCAATCATAGTTCTAATGAAGGATAAGTATTTTCTACTAAACACAAAGCCTTTTCTGGCAGAGCACTTGAAGAAAGTCTCCACGGAACTGCAGACCGGTGCACAGCGCACAAAGGCAGCTGAGGAGCTGAACTATTCGGTTAGGCAGCGTCGTTTGTCGGGCGCGCAGTTTCTAATGCCGACACCACGCTCTCTGGTCGAGTTGACTGGCGAAGAGCATGTGTTCGCCCAGTTGCATTCACACTTTGCCTGGATACTGCTGGCCGGATCACGATTCCTTACCGAGCACGTCACCTTTGGCAATTTACCGTGGCTGCCACCGCAGAGCAGTGGCCGACCGCCGGCTCAGCGGCTCACATACAACAGCTCCACGCTGCCAATGATACAGATGTACGAGGAGAGCATCGATAATCCCGAACAGGATGAGTTCTTCTCGCTACGGCACATTAAAATGGTGGTGCGCAAGGAGGACTTTCCTACTGTTTGCTACTGCGCCCTGACAGGCGTCAAGATAATCGTGCGTGGCGCGCCGGATCGCACTTTTCAGTTCATGGTGTGCCTGAAGAAACTGCTGCCGGAACCAATGCACAATTTGATGCGGATTGATGCACAACATCAGCACTCGATCAGCTCGGAATACAAGATAATATCGGTGTCCAATGAGATTGCCGTACCCATTGCCAGCAGTTCCGTGCTCCGCATTGATTTCCTGGACAAGCATGTCAATGGCAACGATATCGTCTCCGTCAAGTGGCCCGGCGAGCTGCCACGCAAGTGTAAGTCGAATTATTTCAGTTGATTTACTGTGATCTATAACAGCTTCCTGGCATTGCAGATCCAGACCTCATGGTCAAGCTGTTAAAGGCCGTCCAAGCAGTCGAGGAGAAGACCTTCACCGAGCTGGTGCTCAACAAGCAGACAAAGGTGCTAATTGAGGAGTGGAAGAAGTGGGTGAAAGCAATATTCAAATTAGTTCCCATTGTTCAATCTTCCTTATCCTTGCAGCAAGGTCATTTGCCTAAATCATGCCAAGTCCGGAAGTGTGCAGGCCAAGCTGAAGAAGGTGCTCGGCGTGCAGCCGCAGGATCAGCCAATTCTCAATTACTGGAGCACACACTTGCACTAGAAATCCGTTCGACTTTAGATTTATTATATAGAAATTGTTTTTTCACCTTTTGGAATAAAAGTTCTTTATTGCCACACAGAGCGCAACGTTATTTTGTTATTTTCCTCGATTGACAAATCAATATCTTAACCAAAAAGCGCCGTCCACCGTTTCTACTGGCCACTTGTTTACTTCTTGTAGCCACAGCTTGAGCGACGACCACGAGCACGCTCGAACTTGCGTCCCTTGGAGCGAACATAGGGGCGGGTGTGCGAGTGGGGCACACCAGGAGCCTTGCCGAAGTGCTTGCAGGCAGTGCGAGCGGTGCGCTTGCCCTGCAGCAGAAGTGTATTCTTGCCGGTTGGTGCACGCAGAGCCAACTGATCGAAGGTCAGAATCTCACCGCCAGCCTTCAGAATGCGCTCGCGAGCCGTCTGGGTAACATGGAGGGCGCACAGTGACACCTTGGGCACCACCAACAGGCGGGCATCATCGGTAACGGTGCCAACAACCACAACGGTCGACTCAGGCTGGTTAGCGGCCTTGAAGAATCGAGCAATGCGCTGCAGCGACATTGGTGGCCTGTTGGTCTTGCTCATAAACAAACGCTTCAGGATGATGCGGTTGAACTTCTTGTTTGTACGACGTTGCAGGAAACGGTACAGCTGTAAAAGAAACGGAGTTTATGTTAAAAACACTCAAATTTATAATTTCATTTCGAATTATTTACCTTGACGAGCAAGCGCAGGTAGACATCCTGAGATTTGGGTTCGGTTCTGCGAACCTTACGATCGTACTTGTGGTTGATATCAATACCCTGTAAGAATATTTAAATATTATTACCAACTGTTCAATTAAACCGCGATAGGTCAAGTTTTTCAAACAACAATCAATATTTTGCACAAACATTTAAGATGTTTACAAATTATTTTTCGAGCTTATAATTTCTTGCGTCGTACCATTTCGGCGACCGGAAAAAGAAAGAGACGAGAACTGACAGTTAGCGATGGCTAAAATATCGGCTTATCGAATATTTCTGTAATACTTACTCGATATTTTTAAAAATGATATTGTTTTTGTAGGCGATATATCTTATATATTACAAATGACAACAATTAAGGCCAATAATGCCTAAAAAATAGAAATATTAATGATTCCAATAGGTTCCACATAGTTTACAAAGTAATTGAAGAACTTAAATTGAAAATGTAGTAGATATATTATCGATTAAATAAAAAAGTTCATGACAGCTTCTCAGGGGTGCACAATTAGTAGTGGCAACGCTGAAACATATCTTTGCATCACTAAAATAATGGCAGCGGTAAATTTACGTAAAGGTTTTTTGCTTGTGCCTCAAAATGTGAGTAAATTGCACTTTTGAGAATGAATAAGAACTTATTTAGAATCAAATAATTACCCATAGATTGTGGCTAGCCTGCAAAGAAGTTATGCCTCATCGAATAAGCCAAAAGCCAAAACATTAGACGCTGTAGGGAAATCTATTGCAGCGAAAGGGTAAATACTGTTCTCAAGTGAAGATTAGGTATTAAATCTTGAAAATCCTTACAGTTTCCTGCGTCCAAACAAACCATACGCACCTACTACAGATGCAGCGAGCCGTATTCGTTCCGTCGCTGCCAACTTGCATATGGCCAAAGGCGGAGACCAGCGACAATTATCCAACTTGGAAGAAAAGTTCAAGTTTCTAGCGGCATGCTTCCAGGAGCTGCAGCATGGCGTGCCCAATTCGCAGGTGCACGAGATGTCCACAGTGGCAGATGTTATCGCCTTCTATGAGCAGGTGGTAGACACAACTGTGCCACTGGATGCACTCAAGCGCATCGATCTGCCGGAGAATCTGCATATTCAATACGAATATTTGCGTTTCCATCCGGACACAGATACCAAATTCAATGGAAAATCCGCTTTTCCAAAGAGCTCCACTTTGGTGACGGGACTCAAATATCGTAACAAATATGAGGGACATGAGGCAAAGCGGTCGTGGCCTTAGTTTAATGTGTTAATTCTATTTGCTGATTATAATTAATAATAAAGTGTTACGTTCTCTAAAAGTACTGAGAGACTTTCTCCGTCAGATCTGAGTTGTAAAGGGTTTTTAACGCCGAGGATACCCTTGAATCCTTCAGCAGTTCCATTAAGCGTTTATCTGCTCGAGCAATTTCAAATGTGGGGTACATGATCTCGTAGTTGATCTCCGTCACGGAAGGCTTATTCATAACACTAAGAATTCGCTTTTGCAGCTGCAGTTCTGGATCGGGCGCTTGCAGCTTGACAAGGGCGTTCGCTTCGCCCAACTCTAGCTTTAACTGTTGCTCCCGCTGCTCCTCCAAGTATTTGATTATGCATTCATATTGCAAGCCCGTCAACTGTCGGTTGTCCGCCAGCATATCGATCAACTGTTGCATTGTATCCGGATGCCTCTTCTGGTTGGACTGCCTTTGGGAAGAGTTTAGAACGTCGCGTTGTTTCTTCGTTCGGAAGTCGCTGACAACGAGTGCGATGGCATCATCCAATGGCATATTCCGATGCTCGGCAGGTACTCCATACAATATGTTGACTGTGATGCTGTTCAGAGCTTCGTGCTGCGGCGTCACCAGCACAGCGTAGAGGCAGCCCCGAGCTGATATATTGCTGAGCACCTGGCTCAGCATAACGTCTTCATTGGGAAAGAGCACATCTACTCGCATGCCACCCTTCTTCAAGCGATCCTCAATTAACTCAGCGTATTTTCTATAATGGAGCAGCATATTGTTTAGCAGATGAGGTCAGAGAGCATAATAGATACTCACGTATTCTCCCGATTCACCACAATTATCTCACAATCGTTAATGGGCACTACGGTAGCAGCAGCAGCGGCGGACATAACAATCCCGCCCTGAACGGCCATGGGAACGCCGCTTGGATTAAGCGCGTTTGCATTAATTTTCTTGGCATTTGCATTGGCTGGCTTCGGTTTGATGCTCGCATTTCGTACAGTTAGCGCTTTTGACTTAAATGTCGATTTATTTAATGCGCCCGCACATTTATTGGCAATTTCCTCGCTTTCGAACTGCACAAAACCAAAATTTTTTTGCACTAACGATCCCAAAACCTTTCCGTATGGATGGCAGATGCTCTCCAGCTCTTCTCGTGTGCAAACGGGCAGATTTCCAATAAAAATGCGATTCTTTACCAGATTGGGATCGCGTGCAATGTTGTACCCGACTGAGGTAGGATCCCGAGGAGCCGCCATAGCGTCTAATCCTATTTTTGTTTAAATTGGTAATGCATATGCATAAATAGTTTATGTTGAGATGGTAATTACCGGCTATCGATAGGAATATATAGTCAATGAAAAAAACTATCGATACAACAATAGGTCGATATGAATTCAAGCGATAAGGCCGTTATTCAAATTATTAATATATTATAAATTTGAAACGAAGTTTATTGCTGTACAAATGTAATATAACAATTAAATAAATTTTTACATAATATGTCATAGTATTTAGGCGTGTATCAAAAATCCATGAGCATCGTGTGCCAGATGTGCCTCATGCTCCAATTCAAGCTTCTTTTTCGGCACATAGGGATTATGCTCTGGATCCGCATTTAAGCTGAAGATTGATAACAAATTAAATATTATAATAATTAATAATATTTTCAATAGACTTACTGATAAAGGCTGAGGGCCTCCTCGCACTTCACATTGTACCACCAGTCGCAGGCGAACTCCTTCTGGTTGAATATGGTGCCGTTTGTGCAGAGGAACGAGGCGCCCTGATGTCCCTCCCGACCATCGTGGCACACGTGATAGGCCTGGCATCCGGTCTCCACATTGGCATACATGCCCGGAACAGCAGGCACATTGTGGCAACTGAATTGCGTGTGCGGCACTTCATGGTAAATCGGATAATCAACGCCTGCCACTCCGGGTATTTTATTCAGATCCTGCTTATCTTCGTGGCGTTCATGATGCTCTGGTTGCGGCGGATTAAACAGGTGTCCAAATTTCTGCAGCAACATAAGTAAACATATCAAATGTTGGCAATTGCGCAACCCAAAGACTTGTGCGGTAACCGGTTCCGCAGTCTCCAAGTCTGTGAGTCTCCAACTCCCCCCAAGTGGCAGCCCGCTCATTATTAGCAAACAATTAAACATGTGTGTTGCCGTTGTTATACATGTGTGTGCATGTGTGAGTGTGCTTCGTGTTGGTGTGTGCCTCAATTGCATGTTACAATTTTTGGGTCAAAAGTGAACGTCGACCACAACGTCGCGTGGTAAGGCACAGCAGGCACACGCGTGCCAAGACAATGTGAGGCGGGAGCTGTGCTGTTCCCGAGTTTCATTTTGCAGACTAATTGCAGCTCATCATTATGCTCTATCGATATTAATTATCGTCTCAGACTAACCTGCACTTCGATGGCCATCGCTAGGCCAGCCACAAGTAGCAGCAGCGGCGCTGCCAGCATTGTCTGTTGCTTCAACATCTCTTCTGTTGCTTCGGTCGAGGATCAGGTTTTGGTTTATTTGCAGTTTTGGCAATTGGTTCAACCGTCTGCGTTCAGTTTGAAAATCGCACTGAAGCTGAAGTGCAGTTTTTCCAAGCGGCGTCCACTTGAGCGCCGCCGTCGTGCAAGCTTTCAAGGGTAACATGAACGATGTCTAACGGTAAGCGTGCTTCGTGTCTCGCTCGGCTGTTCAACTTTCGATTTTTGGAAGCTGCTTTTCTAAGCTTTTTTCTGCTTGTATATTTCTGCTTCGCAATTGAACAAACAGATCGCGCCGCCTAAATAGTACAGCTAAACTTTAGGCACAGCGATGATAAGCACAAGTATCTCATGCATATGTGAGTAGTTGTTGCTCGTGTAGGGAAGCATAATGCAATATGGTTTATTTTGCAAGCAAACATATTTTTACGCTTAACAAATTTTGGGCTGACTTAAATACAAGAAATAGTTATTAAATATGCTATGATTGAGTGTAATAGCAGTAAATGGAAAGTACATTCAACTTAGTTAAAATAATTGAACTGCGTGTAAACGGCTCGTAAGTGGCTTGGCTATAACGAGCTAATACTCTGTAGACTCAGCCATAAGCCAAGTTTCCACATCTTGTCACGAGTTCTCTATTGTTCTGTCTTAACTTCTAGGGCTTATAATTTATGAGCAAGAGAAGAATCTAATATAGCTTTTGTCCTGCCGGATTCAAATCGAGCTTGTTAAGCAAATCATCAAATTCGCTAAAGAGCTGCAATCAAGAGTTCATACAGTTGAGATGGATGATTCGCAATGCTGTCAGAAAGGTTGAGCTTACGTGAGTCTTGCCATAGCTATCCACATAGGTCTTACTCCCACCGGCGGTCTTCTTGAACGCAGGCAGCGCTTGGCCATGCAGCAGATTCACATTTTGATAGGACTGCGCCTTGGCTGCTGAACTGGCGGCATGGCTCTTGCCCACGGTGGGCGCCAGTTCCAGAAAATTGGGCACTGCACAAGCCACATAAATGTTAAAAGCAACAAGGCGTAACAGAAAATAAAAAATAATCATAAAAAATTGCTAAGCTCACCTTTCTTGGGCTGGAATTTCACTTGATTGAGCAACGGATTATGCAGCTGCAGTTGACGGTAGCTGGGCAGCGCATGCTTGGGCGGCACCAACACATACGGACGGCCGACAGCTTGAGGGTACAGATAGGTAGTCTCCACGCTGGGCACCTGACGGTACTGATAGCGACCTTCTCGGGGCGTATAGCGACCATCGGAGCTAAGCGCTATGTGGTAAACGGTGCGCATGGGCTTGTTGTAGTATTGATAAACCTATTAATTAAATATAAACATAATTAATTATGAAGTGTGCTGAAATTATATATATACAAGTCTCTAATTAGTTGGATCGATTACCTGCGGATTCCGCTGCTCCGGCACAATGCCATCTGGCACCGAGATGCCCTCCTTTTGCAAGCGGTTCAGAAACAAGCGATCCGTCTCGAAGGCGGTGTCCGGTATCTTGCCACCCGCATGTGGCAGCACTTGCTCTCGATAGATCTGACGTTTCTTTAATTGGTTTTTCGGATTATTTATGACTGTAGATATGTATATGCATATGTGGCCTACACACCTTGTGGTGGCGTTCCGCATTTATTGACTCTTCGGCAAAGACAGCTGCGCTCAGGCTCAACAGCACCATGAGGTGCCAAAAATGTGGCGATAACATTTTCTTATTTATTTTTAAATATTTTTTATATATTTTAATATTTTAAATATAGTTTATAGTTTTTATTTTTTATTTTTTATTTAAAAATAAATTCTTGCTACTAAAGGTCAACTCTGAACTCTAGTTCTTGGCAAACAGGTGTCAACAGCTTGGTACACAAATCCACATTTCAAACATTTTTATTCAAATTGCAATTCACAGATAGAAATACACCTGCACACGCACACTCACACACTCGATTCGTCGCTCTCGGGCTTAAGAATTTAGATAAATTGTCAATCTTGACGTGACGAAGATCTTTCGTAGATCTTTGCGAGTTTTGGAATTGTGTTGTGGCCGCGTCGACGGTGCCAAACATAATGAATGCAAATGCACAAAGCGCTCTGATCTGTGGCGGGTGCCCACCGCCACCAGGTGCCCTCTGCTGCTGCTGCTGCTGCTGCTGCTGCTACTCTGCTGCCGACGACAACAGCAACAAACGCGAGACTTTTGGTTAGCTGCTGACATCACGTGGTAGCTTGGCACGACAATCATCATCATGATGCTGCGGCGGCTGTTGCTGCCATAATCTGAAGATTGCCCAAAATACACGATAGTAAGAGTGATCTAGTCGGGTGTGCTAGAGGCTAGGATATCCTATAGGATGGTGTAATATTTAATAAATGGAAAGGAATTTAGAGAGGCTGTAAATGATCATAGTAAAAATAGTGAGAGAGAGAGAGAGGTAGAAAAGTAGAAAGAGATAGAGTGGGAAGATAGAGACATAGAGAGAAAGAAAGAAGCAGAGAAATATAGAATGAGATAGAGTTACAGATGGGTTAGAGAAGAAATATAGAGATAGATAGATAGATAGATAGATAGATAGATAGATACACAGATAGAGAGAGAGAAAGATAGAAAGAGAAAAAGAGACAGATACTTAGAGGAATCTATATAGGCAGATAGACAGAAAGTGACAGAGGGAGTGACCGAGAGACAGAAAGATATAGACAGACAGATTGAAATGGCTGACAGCCAGCCTGAGACAAAGAGAGAGAAACAGAGATAAGCTAAGAGAAGTACAGAAAACGAGGTATAGGCTATGTGAAATTAGCTATCACATATTTCTGCCAATTTTTAATCACATGATTCCCCTTATACCACACCTCCAGGGTATTGCAGCTGCTGCATTTGCTTTTGTGCGCGATCGCCAGACATTTCCTATGGCTTTTACATTAAAGCCCAAACACAAAATTAGTTGCCATTTAATATTTTGCGCTTCATTTGTTTAAGCCAAAGTGGCGCGCAGACAGAGAAGAGAGACAGAAAAACATATAAACATAAATATAAAACAATATGCAGTCTGGGCAAAGTAATTAATTAATCTTGTTGTTAAGCTGGGCAGGTTGGCGTTGATGATGAACCGAATCGTTCGGGTCGATTGGATGGGCTACTTCACTTGAAACTTTCAATATTTGGCCAGCAATATCTTTGTTATGCATAATAATAATTGCTTTAGTATATTATTTTTATTTTTCGTTATATTTTTTCTATTTTTTCGGAAACTTTTTTTTGCTTCGTTTTATGCTCGTCTTTTGAAAGTGAATGTTTGTTATTGCTTTCGGGTTTTGTTGTTGATTGCGCTCCAGCTGAACAATTTTCTATAATGTTTTTAAATTTATTGATTGTTTTTGTTATTATTATAAATATTTGTAGCGGCCACTCAGCCGACTGGCTGCCTGACTGAAGGGTTCATCTCTTGGGGGACCTTGAAGGCGTTGTGAAAGTGAAATGTGAATTGTGATCTTAGAAGTTCGAATCACGTTTTTGATCTGTATTCATAACTAGGTATAGCTATTGCCATATTCCCACGCAGTTTGCATTTAAAATTCCAATTGCATATGACAGCCCATAGACCATCATACCAAGTGCGCCGGCTGAAGTGAAAGCTAAGAATGGCTTCCAAAGAGACCGAAACTGAAGACGCAAGCCATTTGAAATGCCAAACACAAAGGCTGAGCAACCCATGTAGTTTACAAGATAATTATCGCCGTTACACAATGGCCGTAAATGGTTTTACATTACCAATTACAAGAGCGGAAACCTACACCGCAAACCGGAGCAGCTTCTGGCATGGGGCAGCTTCAGTTGCAGCTGACCTTGGCGCCATCAGACGAAATCAAGATGCAACAACCCATTGACGAGACGCTGATGACAATTAAAGATTAATTATTTTAAATCTCCGTTGACCTTGGAACAGCGACAGCTCCAACTCCAACTAGCCCAGACTCGGCGTCGTTGTGGGCAGCTCTGAATTGGTAGCAAATCATCTTTTGTCTGAGCTCTCGAGTCACGCGCTAATTGGTTAGCAACTGCGGGTTTCCTGGAGCGTTTTTCTCTCTGCGATCTACGACGGATTGGAAACGCTGCGGTTTCAAGGATTTCCTAGACAACATTCCCACGTCTGCGAAACCTTTCGAAACTGTCGCAAAATAACAAAAGTGACAAGCCAATAACACGAAATGCTCTCCAGGCGCAGCTCAATTGTCGAGAGCGTTACGAGGCATTAGAGTGGTACGGCAATGGCCTCCAGAGCGCATCGCGCAGCGCAGTGACTCAAAGGTTACCCAAATTGGCCCACAATCAGGTTCAATTGCCTTTAAAGCCAATTGCCAATTGCCGATGGCTGCTTGGACCGTCTCGAATTCAATTTGCAATCAGACTTGCTTTGGACCTACAAAAATATCTGTGTGTGTGTGTGTGTGTGTGTGTGTGTGTGTGTGTGTGTGTGTGTGTGTGTGTGTGTAGTTAATGCCAATTAACGCATGATTTGAAATTTTTAACAATTTCTAAAATTTTGTTCATGTTTCTGCGCCACGTGCTGCAGCATTGATCAATTAAGGTTGTCAAAATTAAGAAAGAGAAGCACGGATATACACGACTGACGAATACCCTACACTGCAGTTGTTTTCTGACTTGGCTGGGAATCGATGTAGGTAATCCAGGTCCAATCCAAAGTTAAACAAATTAAATTTACATAATAATTAACTCTGTTTTATTTTGCTATTGTTTCTGTTGTTGCTTGAATCTAAAACACTTTTCAAAAAATTAAACAATTACATCAATCTTCGCTCGTTGCGTGGACAAGTTTTCATACCCGGCATATATTACTATATACAATATGTTCTATGCCGAACTCATCAATTGACACATTCAGCGAACTAAGATAAAAGTTAACTTCGCGCTTTGTAGTTCGTTGTTTCTGGGTGCACAAAATATGGTTTAAATGCAAAAACTGCTTTTTGGTGTAATTTTTGTTTTTCTGTTTTCTTTTTTGTGTCTTTTAAATATTTTTTGTGTCTTTAAATATTTTTTTTTTCTAAAGCTATAACTTAAAAATACAAATGTTAAGCAACAAAAATGAATTATGCATTAAGAATATCGTATAATTGAATATTATTCTCTGTTTTTCCAGGTTTTGTTTGGTCTTTCTTTAGCAATTTGTAACTACATAAGTTTTGCATAAAAAAATATATAATTTGAGTAACTCAATGTATTTTTTGCTTGGATGGCCTGCCCGAGCAGCCCTGCAAAATATATATACAAAAATAAGTCTTTTTTGAATGGCTTGCAGAGCTACTGGGAGGCCTAGAACCAAAATGTATTGCTTATGAACTAAACATGCTAAAAAAACGTTGTAAATGTTTGCAAATTTTGGTATTGTTTTTTTCGTAATACTCTTTTAGAACAGAGAGGAGGCGAGTGTAGTAGACGGACAGAAGAAGGGGAAGAAAGTGCTATAAAAATCTTTTAGCTCGTTACGAATATACACTAAGATCAATAAAACTTTTCCTTGAGTTTTTAGGATAGTTAACTTTATAGAATTGGTACTAAAATGTACTCAACAATTAATATACATTTATGTTTAAGCTATTTTTTCTCTTTTTTTCTTTTCATTGTTATATAATTGCATTTGAATGTGTACTAAAACGTGCTAAAACGGACAGTTTTGGTGCTGTGTGTGTGCTAAATAGTTAGGCACTCGAATATATAGTTTAACCTAGGTGTACTAATAGTTCAGCCATGCGCATCTTCTTTCATGAAAAATTTACAAATTTCTATTTGTTTTTTACATCTAACAATAGTTAGATTTCTAGGAGCTAATCCCGGCTGTCTCCAGCTACAAACTACACTAAAAAGTATATTTCTCATCAAATGATATACAAATTGTGTATATAATAAATATATATATATATATATAACTGTATATATATATCTGAATATATCCCTCGGTATAGCACTCTTTGCATTACAATTTGTTGTTGCTGTTGTTTTTGTGTTATGCACAGGAGATGATTTCCATATACTCTCATTTGCCCGATTTATTGGGCCTCCGTGGATCCGCTGTAGACCTTCATGATGTCCTGAATGGCTGAGAGCGAGCCAAAGATCAGGGCAGCAACGCCGCACAACATGATGATGATGTTCTTCCACAGTATCCATTTGCCAGGCCCGAAACCGGAGTCCCAGTGTACGACAAGCTCAATGATAACCTGAGATAAGATGAGGATTCATGGGATTAGTTGGGTTCATCTTCAGTTTAATAGGCAGCTCTTACCGGAAAGATCAAGCCGAGTATGGAGAAGCAGAAGGCGCCAATGAGACCCATAAAAGGCGCAATGGTTGGCACTGAAATGGCCAGCACCACAGCAGCAGTTACCAAAACGGTGCTGCAAGAAAAAAACCAAAGATTATAAGTATTCTATATAATATATATATTGTCTTGGCTTACCGCAGCACATAGTTGACGAAAATGGGACGCTTGGTGCACCGCTCCTTGATGCCATCCCAGACAATCTCCAGGCACACGAAGAACTGCAGTCCGAATGTGCAATAGACAGCCAGGGCGATCAATACCTTTACAGCCTGAGCGGGCCATTCCTCGATGGGGAGATTCAGTGTGATGCTCTCGCCGGTGGCACTGCCATAGCGCAGGTAGCCCAGGAAACCGAGCATCATGTAGATCAGTGTAACACCGGACATGCCCTGGCTGAGCACACCGCATATGCCAAGGAAGTTCTTTGGTGTCTTCATGTTGTTCTCCAGCGGCATGACCACGCCAATGGCCTCCATGGCGAAAATGGTTATGGAGAAGAAGGCGGGCAGCGTCGACAGCGTAACTAGGTTACGTTCCTCAATTGGCGGCAGATCCTGGACCAGATAGTAGAATGTGATGCCCAAGCCGAGACCCATGAAAACATTGGCAACCATCGAAACGGGCGCCAGATACTTGAGATTGGGCACCCAGGCGATCAGGATCAGCGGCACCAGCAATATGCAGATGATCACACGCGGCTCAATGTCGCGTCCCATCCAATGCACCAGCACTTGCTCAAAGTTCTTGGCCACAATGACCGTGTAGACGGAGCAGGTACCGAAATAGGTAAGAAACAGACCGAACAATATGGAGAACTTCGCCACGGGCGCAAAGCCGCGCAGACTTTTGGGACCCTTCTGGAATGCAGCCTCAGCGATTTCAGCAAATGTCATCTTGGTGCGACGTGTCTTATAGTACAGCTTGTGACCGCACTTGACCTGCAGACGAATGCTATTAATAATCAAGCTCAACTAAGGTGGTTCTGGATTATCTAGATACTTACCAGCACGTAACTGCAGTGCGTGCAGATAAAGGCAGTAAAGATGGTGGCAAAGATGCCCATGACCAAGCCCGAGTACATAAACGCAAATGGCATGCCCAAAATGCCAGTGCCCAGTGAGGCCTTCAGCAAATGCGTCAAAGTTTCATTATCACTGCAATCGAAAGAGAGAGTGAAAGTTAGAGGTAGAGAGAGCTACGATTGTCCTTATGTGGCCGGGCACTTACGTAGTGGGATGCTCATTTTCGCGCATAGCAAATGGATCGAAATCATTGTTAGCCAAGGCCTGCTCGGCATCTGATTTGCGAGGCTGTATCTTGTATCTGTAAATAAGCGAAGATAACAGTGTTATTAGTAAAATTCGGAATGTGGCTGGCCTTAGCTCTTATCAATGCCACCTCAGCTCCACATGAGTGGGTTCTAAGTCGCTCATTGTCATGCTCGTATCTGAACCGAACTGTGCTCTGGTCACAACTAACAGCCATAAGCGTGTGCACCATTTTCTTTATATATGTTGTATGTGGCAGTCGTAAGTGAAATTCTTTGGCTATGGAATTGCTGCATCTGCAATTATCGTCGCCGCGTCTCACTCAGTGTTTACAAGCGAGAAACAACAACTGCTACCCGAATTTGGACTGTGAGTGCGATCCAATTGTGATTGGCCAGTTGTTGGCTGGTGAGCTCAGCCTGATTCCGAGCAGCCAGTGCATTGCATCAGCCACAAGCAACAATCAGCTGCAGCCAGTGCACGGCAGCAGCATAAAAAATACCAAATAAAATACCATTGCCTACTTTTAGGCGGCGAAATAAAATGCACCCAAATTTGCATGACTTTTAAATTAAATATTTGAAATAGATAAATATATATATTTTCTATATATATATATGTATTGCTTATCGCTGATTTTATTGTGGATATTTGATATATTTTGATCAATGCTATTGTTCTACTTTGTCAACTTGAACAAGTGATTAAAACACATTTAAATATATATCTAATCATTTCCTTTAAAACCCCAACATCATTTCCTGTAAAAAGAGTGCTATGGCATATGTCTGATAAGCCCACAACAAACCGCACATAAGCAAATGTTTATACGTATATATTCATAAATGTATATAATTGCGTATTGTTGCTTTTGATTATAAACTTATTAAATAATGTATTATCATTTGAAGTGCAAGGTTGGCTCACTAAAATAATATAAAAAGGTTATCAACCTGATGCTGTCCGATTTCTGATTAAGTTCTGCTGTTTAATATTTACTAATTGTTTAGTATTTACTTGAATAACTATGCCTTACAGCATAGTGTATGTGTAAGAATATAATATATATGCTTATTATCAGGTTTAATATAAACAAAGTTATTTAATAATATTTAATTGTTATCAGCCTGATTCTCTCTGATTTCTGCTTAATATTTCCAAAAAATAATTTATTTTAATTTAGTTGCTTCTGTTGCTAATGTTATTGTAACTAAGAAATAGTATATAATAATATTTATTATTAGTTAGCGGAAAACTGAGTTTTCTACTCGTGCTCATCAATATTTATATTACATTTCTCAGTTATCAATTAAATATTTGCATTGACAGACTGCAAAATAATATTTGCATTCGAAAAATCTATTACAAAATCTACAAAGTAAAAAACAAAAACAAAAAAAATTAATAATATGAAACGTCAAGAGTTTTGAAAAATATTTGCAAAGTTTGTACTCGGACTAAAGTGCAAAAAGTACGTAAACGTTAATCTATTGCTATAAAGCTACATATATATAATTATGTATTTTTCCTTTGTAGACTTTAAGCTGTGTGTTACACCTATACGGATCGACTAATAAGTATATAGCTAGATCTAGGTCTAGTTAGCTTGTAATTACAGACAGCTGCTGGCTAGTTAATAACTGCGATCAGCAACTATATAGCCTATATACACTTGTTAGGTACATTCATAATATCGCTAAATGACTGAGCTAATTTTCGTGGCGTCTGGCAAATTGGCGGGCCGTGTGACATTTGGCGGCATCATTGTTGGGCAATTTGTCGGGCTCAGCTTACATTTAATTAGCAGACACGCAAAGCCAATTGGCTGACTTAGTTAATGTATTAGATCTCTCAGTGCGAGCTCCTCTCCATACTTACTTGTTGGTGCCGTCGCCAGGCAGGAATTGTTCCATTTCCTGTGGCGCATGCTTCGCGCTGCCATCCTGCAATCAAACAATCATCAATTAGCTAAACATTCACATCGAAAAGCCTCTTTGCTACTCACTATAACGTTCACCATTTTGCCTGTGTTATTTCACTGTGTACACACACTTTTCGCTCAGTGTACAGTCTGCAAGTAGAGGGAGAGAAATTATTAGTTACAGCTGGAATGCGTAGGAATTAATAGAATTTGCCTGATTGAATCAGCAGACGTCGCGCCTGATCAAATTTCAATCGGCCGGACAATGTCTTTAATTTGTACACACTTTATGCGTTCAATTGCCTTTTAATTGATTCGTGGGCCGCCGCACATTTCACTTTACGAGTAAAAGGCATTTGATTTAATTTATTGAAATTTATTCAACGCGCTTCGCAGTGAGAGTATATTGGGTTTGCTTGGGGTCGGGTCTTGAGAGAAATTGGGAATATATATATACTATATATACTATATATACTATATTCTATATATACTATATATACTATATATATATATATATGTATATATATATAGATCTATACTAGAGAGACCTTAAAGTAGTTTCAGCTTCAACACTTGACTGTTCACTCTTGGAGCCAAGGCAAATCGATGAGAAAACTGTTTAAAGAGCTAAGAGCTAAGTGATATCAAAACTGAGCGAGTATCGCGCCGTCTGTGCAGTCAGTGGCTGCTCTCGACTCCAACTCATTCCTGTCGCCGTTCGAGATTTGCATTTAAATGTGTGTGCGGCTGGAGAATTGGTTCGACGCATGGCAGCTTAAATTCACTTAATTTCTTTATATGTCACTTAAATGCCATCTAATGAGTTCTATATTTAGAGCCGCCTCAGGCACTATCAATGAACTCTCGCGATTCGTTGTTGTTTTTCGGTTTTGGCCCTGTCATTGTGATGATGACAGTCGAATCGCCAACTTGTTTACCGGCCGAGGTGGATCTATTATTAATATGGCTAAATCTGAGGAAAAAATTGAATTTTGTTTTTAGCCATTGCACATGTGTTACACTTCACATACTCGAGTGGCGAAAGTGTCACGGGTTTTCAGGGGGGTGGCCGCCCAGTTGGCCCGTCGCATGCGTCAATAGCAACAGCCTTGTACTTTGGCTTTGTGTCACAATTTGGCTTTCTAATTCGGCTGCTGCTGGCAATTAGCACTTTGCTGGCCTTGGAAAAAATTGAGCGAGAACAGAGCTCAGAGGATCTCATATTAAGTATACGCACGTGGGCACAGCTCAGAGTTCAGCTCAGCTCAGCTTAGGGCTATGTGTAATATATCAAATGGCAAGATTAATGTGCTTTCTTGGCCAATTTACATGAGTCTTCAGGCGGCCGCGTAGACACATTTCAGCGTTCAAGTTTCGCTTGCTTTTATTGACTTTGTTTTCAGATCTTTTTGCATTCCGCTTACTTTGGCACATTTCTGAGCAAGGTTGAACGAACTTTTGGGCCGAAAACCGACTGAAGCCAAAGTTGTTAACAAGCGCAAGTCGCAATTTCTTGACATCAATTATACCACGCCCATATAAGCCAATTATAGAACTCAAAATTACTCTGATTTAATAACACTTGAACCTAATCTTAATCTTAATTGAATTATTGCTTGAGCAGTAGCTTCAAAGGAGCTAAAAGTTTATAGATTTATATGGTCTAGAGGCAGTTGCCCACGTCACTTAATCACGCATATATGTGTTACACATATTAACACTGATAAATCACGCGCGAGATAAGATATTGTCGCAGCACTATCGTAGCATATCGAATCCGGAACATGCCGGCATGAATGAAATATACTGTGTTGCCGGCATTATAGATTGGGGACTTTTAGACCAAAGAACATATATATATATATGCTTATATGTTTATATGATCATCATGTAGTTAACAACACACACGAAAGAACCTTCACCCAGTGCGAGTCTGTTAGAATTTGGCACAGTTTACTCAGTTCGAGTTCTTGCTCGATGTTCAATTTCGGTTATATTTAGTGGCATGCACCGGTCGCCCCATATATCATTTATTGTATTTATTTTCGAACCGAGAACCGGCTAGAACTGGTTTCGCACAACCTTTAGATAATGGATCGATTAATATCAGTGCCAAAAAAGCAAAAACTACTTTGTGTTGCGTGCACAGCTAAAAGCGCAGACATGACATAGACAAAAGTGAAAACTAAATATAATATCTTATAGACACTTTAGATGCGGTAGATTGATGCCCTTTTAGAGTTCACTTTATGTTCATTGGAATTTCTTAGAAATTGCCAAAAATAGAGACGGTTTCATCATCTCAATTAAGTTTTTTCAGTTTCGTATCTTTGGCATTGTGTGTGGGTCGCTTGGTCTTGCTCTAATTGAAGCTAGTTGCGTGTTTGAGGAAATGTCGCTAGAGATTACAATGTCTGACGAGAGAACAGACTACGTGTGCATATTTGTGAAGGAGGCTAGCCCAAAATAACAAATTATTTTTGCAGCATCTCAAGCGAAACGACCTTGACAAAGATCTGAACCAATTTAGCGTTTCGTATTGAAATATATTCAGATATATACAAAAGAAAGGCAAATAAGTCGTAGCCAAGACAAGAAACGCATTAAGATCTGGCCGAACTGAAACACATCTGTTCTGCACTGTTAACATAGGCATTTCGAGCATATTTTGGGATATATATAGAGCGAGCGAGCGAGAGAGAGAGAGAGAGTCAGTCAATAACGACTGTTGCGCCTATGTGACGTCATGCTTTCTCTCTCAGCAATTCAGCGCAGCATCCTGTTTACAGAGGGTGAGAGAGAAAGAGAGAGAGAGAGAGAGAGAGAGCGCAAGCATGCCAAACAGCCAGGCCCCTTAAGCAGAATGAAAACACGTGTTCCAATTTTAGAAATACATACATATACTTCTTTGTTTTCCACAAACATATCTAATGAGTTTTGCGCTATTTATATCAAATAATTCATCAAAAAATTCTAAAGTAATAAGAAAATATAAATATATTTATATTGATAAGATAAGAAATGGAATCCTTGGAATTTACGAAGGTTTGTTTAATTAATCATAAATCGGATAGTGCCACAAACCCACATATATATGTATATATACCTTAAAATAATTATGTTTATATGTAGCCTGCAAGCTGATGGTGGGAACGTTGAAAATTTCAGAGAAATTTCATCAGCTACAAATCTTTGCTCTGACTTATGTTGCATTTGAGTAAGCAGAAATGTTATTTGTGTGAATTCGAACCAGCCTCAATAACGGTATTATGTTTCGCAATGTTTACACTGAAAGTGTCTGAACTAGTGTATAGCAAATGGAATCACATTTGGCATTCGCCTTGTCCAAATCCAAGATCAACAACAATATCTTATAGCTGCTGTGCAAATATTGCCATAATTTTCAGGTAGCATTTAGTCATATACAAATTGTCTTATTATTACTATTGTCGGCACGTGATGCGCACTTACAGTGCAATCGCATGCATACAGGTGCATATATAGTGCCGCCCTCAACAGTGTAGGTAATTACCATTCGGTTGATAGTGCAGTAGCAGCGGACAGAACTATACACAATTAGAGTGCTTCGCAGTGCGTTGCATAAGCAGATAAGACTATCATTTACAAGATAATTTATAGAAATAACTGTTAAATACAGAACTTTATTTGCTGGCTTAAATTAAAAATTAATAAATAGGGCTCTGCTCTTGCGATTGCCAATGCCACCTGAGCCGTGTGGCCGGTTACGTTACGGTAAATGGCTGCATCTAAAAATAAATCAATTTGTCTTGAGCTCGCGCCTCTTCCGCCACTCTTTGCCTCCAAGAACTTGGGGCGAGTCAAGTGTAAGGGCGTGTGCAACCAATTTGCGCAAATTGACGGACAAACAAGAAACCATATCGCAAAGAGCAAACGTCAGTTCGGACTATACCACAATACTAACAGTAAACAAGGGTTCGATAGCTAAATGCTCTAGAAATTAGGATTATAATTGATATAGCTATGCTTATCAGCTGTAGAAGCGGGCGAGGCAGCCCAAACTGGATATCGGATAATTGATCTTGGTCTTAATGGGGGTTGCTTATCAGTTGGCATATTCTAATTGAATTTCTATATATATATATTGATAATATATTATTAAGTCAGTTCATAAATTAGTCTAGACTCTGATTCCTTGATCTTGTTCATTATTATAGGCTTATCTCAAAGATTCCCAGAGTATCTCAAAGACAGAACTTTAAGCTGATCAGGTCTGTACTGTATTAACAATATATTTCAATATCTAACACAATTCGTTCAACATTTACAGCAAAGTCGATTCCCAATTCAAGTTATTTTTAACTCTCAACAATCTCCCTCGACAATCTCAATTAGCATAAAGTTCTATAGAAAAACATTAACAACATTTTGCTTTTGAATAGAGGTTTGCATTTCTAAGAAGAGAGGGGGAAAAAGAGGAAAACCGATTGCCGCCCGCGCCACAACAGTTGCAGATTTCGACCCTGCATAAAGTTCGTGCCCTTATATGGATGACGTCACAACTTTTTTACTGCGTCTTTTGTTCCATGCGCCGCCTTTGGCACTGCTGCGGAAATTCTTTTTAATGTTAATTATCGCCAGCACACAAAAATCAATATAGTTCCCAGCGACATTGAATTTGTTGGTACCAGGTGGCCTCACTTAGTGTTCATCCACTTTGTATCTCTCAGAATTAAAATAGATAAGGTTCAGGTGTTTGCTGGGCGCCGAAGGTCGGCGCCTCAGTACTATTAGACTTTGCTCGATTCTAATTTTATTTTGTTTGCCCCATTTGACGAGCTTTGAATACCAATGCAGTGTCCAGATGTTTCCAAAGGTATGGCTGACACTCTCGTGGGTGTTTACCTGCACTGCACCTGGTTACACTTCGATTTCTCCCTTCAAATGCTCAATTACCTTTGAATTATGTACTTATCTTTTGAGAAAACGCGGCAACAACATCAATTTTAATGAGGCTCATGCACACAACAGCAACAACAACAACTACAAATTTTCTGCAAAACAGAATGGTGAATTAGAAAGCGCGCGCTTAATTAGTGTTGTGTTGCTTTGTCGTTAACTATTACGTGATATAGATATATTTCATTCATTGGAAGTAATTCGAAAATACTATGCAAATCGGAAGTGTGTTAAAGGTCATGAAAATTTGCCGCCACAACGTAATAGGCGAGTGGAGAGAGAAGCACTGCTAAAGGGCGAACGCAGGTGCAACGCTGGCAGCTAAGCGTCGGCGCTGTCGACGTCAGCAGCGCAGCGAGCGCTCGCTGCTTTTTGCTTACGTTGCAGGCGCGTGTCGACGACGTTAAAGGGGATTTCGCGGGTCAGAACCCGTCAGAATTTGTATGAATACATATCTTTAAATGGTTTAAAAATACTGTATAACAATATGCAAAAGATTCTCGTGCCGAGCACAATATCGAAATATAATTGACGTTAATCTTTTGTTGTTCGGCCTGGCCGCCTGAATATGTTGAATAATAATGTGTTAACCAACAAATTTTTACTTATTTTCGGTTCACATTTTGTTGGTATCTTTCATCAGGGCACGCTTGTGTAATTTTGACATTTGCTCATTAGTTTAAAAAGACTGTACATACTTAATTGGGCCATTTTACCGACTTTCTCTGCCGCTGCGCAACGTAACGCAACGAAACATAACGTAAGCGCATGCTAACGATTTACTATTGCTATGCATTCTGTCTTCTATTTGTAGACATCCAAATTTGTACCATGTGCTTGACATTTTTTTTCTTTTTGTACTTATGCTCTTCTTGAGTAGCATACACACGTAGACATATTTATATATATATGTGTGTATGTGTACTTACTCTGCTGACTGTTGCGGTAAATGTTGCCTTCCTTTGATTAGCACTTTTAGCCTGAACACAAATTGTTTTTAATTTACACACTGATTAACGTTTTCTTTGTCGTCTTTGTAAACAGTTTCTTGTAACGAACAAAAACTAATATTAGGCTAAACGATTCTCACACGTTACCAAAAAGGTTCAGCAAAAGCAACTGTCGTACCGCCTGCAAAGACAACCGCGCGGCACTAAAGTCATGCAGCAACTAAAGGTGGGGAACGCCGACAATGTGTTTTATATTCGGAAAGCGGCAAAGAGCGCGCCAAGCCTGCTGCTGCTGCCGGTACGCTGAATGCTTAGCGACTCAGTGCAAAGAGAGCGAGCGCGAGTGCATGTTCTCTCTCTCCGCCTTCGTCTCTCTGCCGGCGCTCTCACTATCAAAGTGAATTTAACTATGTGAATTGTTGGTGTATTTGGCACAGTAAGACACAAAGGATAAGCAATAGAAGAATGTGATGAGAGTCTGAGCTGTACAACTCTACCTACCCTCTATGCTGGCGGGTCGGGTCGGGCGGGGTTATGAGAACGTTAGAGGAGCGTCAGGGTAAGGGCTCTCAAATGGCTGACGAAATTAATTTCAGTGTTTCATAACCAACTGCAAATTTTTTTAAAGTTTTCAGTCTTCACGGGAATATGAAACTTTAAAATTGAAGCGAGGCAATGCGATACGCGGCAGTCCTGATAAAGATAAGAAGTAAGTTGCGTCAGCAAAACTGAGCGCGGAATACACTCGATAATAATAATAATAGTAATAGTATTAAAATCTGAACAGATCAGTTCAGAACAGTTCAAAATCCATAAAGTGCCATCTCATGACGATTCGCATGTATTTTGCACCCCCACATCGTCGTCATCAGGTCGGGCTACGTCATTGTTCTAGGGACTTCCAATCGATTGATAAACAAAACAAACAATTAGACCTGGTGAAATTCGCATACATTAACTTATAAATGCTGGTCATTGTTGGCCAAGTCAGATATGTGACAAAATCGGGCTAACTGATTCTGTTAGCGCCGCAGACACGTGATAAACTCGTGTGCCGGCTGTCCAGTGCCATGTGCTGCAAAACTTATAATCAAATAAGCTATTAATAGAAGCTTACCTATTTCTGGATTTATGAATCTTAAGATATAATATTATATAATTATATAAATATTTTACTATGGATTCAATTAGTTCTATTATAGTAATAGTCTGTCAAATTAAGTTTTTCAGCTATAATTATATTTAAATATCTCTAAATTTTATAATAAAATAGATAACAAAATATTAAAAATGTATTTGACTAAGATAAAATAAAGAACATATTAAATATTTAAATAAAATTAGATAATACATAAATCAAATATTTTAATTCTCAATATTATCTATTCAATGGACTCTGATAATATAATTTAAATGATAAAGAGCTAAGTTGGTTAACTGACAACAAGTCGAACGATTCGCCTATAATTAAAACTGCCTAAGCAAATAGTTAAACACAAAGCTTATGATTAAATATCGTGACAAAGTCGATTTTCTTCGGTCTATTAAAATGTAAAACTTTATTCCAAAAATCAGCAAATCTTTTCTGTATACATTCGTTATATTTTACGTACAATATATATTATTTAAAATGTTATGCATAAAATTCAAATGAAACCAGTTTGCCATACGTTTAGGTCTCTAAACGAAAGACTTGATTAAGAACAAACAAAGAAAAACATGCATCTTCAGATTTCAAATCTGTAAGCATAAATCATAATCCAAACTTGAGCTGGGATTGAAACAATAAATTAAAATAAGAGATGTGTAAATTGCACAAGAAATTCTTACAAAATGCCTTTGCATAGATATTAAGAGTCTGTATGGTAGATAAGATTGTTTTATAGCCGTGTGAAGCACGTTGACTGTGTCTGTAGTTTCTATGTGTGTTGGCCAGTTTGGAACTGCCTTTCAGTTACTGTTGAGTTTCTGTTTGATCTATTGTAGGTGTTAGTTCGAAGTGATATTGATTGAAATAGTTTGCATGACATACATGTGCATATATATTATGTTAGTTCTGATGCTGTGTGTGAGGTAAAAATTTCTTGCCAATGGACGTAAATACTTAAATATACATATATATGGCAGTACATTGGGGGTCTTTCGAATTTGTTGCGTCGGTCCTAACTCAGTATTTTCCCACACACGCGCTATCCGCATCCGATTTTCATTGATTGTTAACCTATTTGAAGCCCCGCGCTCTAAGGCTTCAAATAAATGAATCGTCAGTGCTCCTCCGGCGGTGTGCGGAACTCCGAAATCCAGTCAGTCACGCGCAGTCGAAAGATTTCCGTCTTGGTCAGTATCCAGTCGCGATATTGATGGGGTATATACTCCACTAACTTATCGGCAATGTCCGGATTCTTGAACATAATCATATAGATGATCAGCACGTTGATCATGAAGAGCAGAAGAAAGGTCATCAGCGAGGAGAAGGCGACGCCCGACAGGGTCTTAAGCCAGCTTCTCTTGTTGCTGTTGCTCGTGGACTTCTTCTTTTGATTGTTCTTTTGATTTGTGTTGGGTTTGACGGGGTTTGCCGCAGTGACTGGTTTGATTGTGAGCTCGTTTTCAGCTGCAGCTCCTGACTTCTTGGACTTTGATTTCTTATTGGCCTTGCCGGACCTTTTGGTTGTCTCGCTGCCATTGGCCTTTGTGCTCTGGTTGGACGTGGAGCTGGCATCGCCATCGCCGGACCCAGCCATTCGAGAGGAGCTACCCTGCCGCATTTGGGTGGCTAAACGTTCACGTTCAATGAATTCGGACTTGTAGTTTGCACAAACGTTCACCTGCAAAATGTGAGCAAATTGTACATAAAAGGCCACTCGAGTGAAGTGCCACTTGTCTTACAGTATTCTTGGCCGCCTGTTGGCAGTCCTTCTGCGTTGAACAGCAGCCCACAATTTTCTGCCAGGCGGGCGTCAAGGGATTGCCCTTCAAGTCCAAGTAGCGCAGGCGACGTAATCGGCCAAAGCTCAAAGGTAAATGCTCCAAGCAATTGTCGTACAAGTCCAGGTGACGCAGATGCTCCAGTTGACCAAAGTCTTCGGGCAGAACGCGAATTTGGTTCTTGCTCAGATCCAGCTGGATTAGCCGAGTGAGTGTGGTAAAGTTGCGCTGTGGGATCAGATCAAACATAAGTTAATTAAATAAGTTACTTTTCTATATATATTCATTGTTTTTCGAAACTTACGCCGAGTGTGACCAGCCGATTGCTAGAGAGATCCAGGAAGATAACCCGCTTGAACGAAGCCTGTGAAGGTAAAATATGAACTGAATATGAGTTGAATTTAATTTTAAAACAGGAAGCTCAACAGCCACCGAAAAGAAACCCCCGAAAACAACAGTAAAATATAATATTTGGCAACTTTACCGTGCCACTCGCTGGCCGAGGGGTGGCAACTGCGCTGCCAAATCACAAAAATCAACCCCCTGAAGCAATTTTGGCTGCACACACTCACACACGCTCACACATACATTTTCCTTCTGCGGCGCTCTCAAGTGTAAATGCAACGCAGTCAACGTCAGCGTTAATTGCAAACCAGCCGGCAGCAGGCAGCAGGCAGCCAGGCTACAACAACAACAGTAACTGTAATCAACTGTTGGTGCGAGCGAGACAGGAAATAACTGGCTAGACTTATGGCAGACCAACCAAAGCAGCAGAGCTTTGTTTGCACTTGTGCGGCGGCAAAGGGTCAGATTCAGCTCAGTGCAGTAGATAATTAGCCATATATGTATGTATGCACATATATACGTCGATATTATTGTAATCTCCACATAATTTACTCACAATTTCACGCACTGGTATTTCCGTCAGCTCCGACAGACTTAGATCACAGTTTTCATCTTCGACGCGTTCCTTCACGTTCACTTTTACCTTATCAACGCCTTTTGGCATATTTGCTAGCTTTGTGCTATTTAATTTCGATATTAAACTCCCTAACAATAACTATGACACAATTTAGATTGCCAACTACTCGAAATGAAAATCAAAACACAGCTGCATTCGCCAAAGGCCGCTCGGAGACTGCCGGCGCATGGTATGAAACGGACGATGGTCTGCTGTGCGCGAGCTACACGACACAATTGAAGTGACGTCACAAATGCAACATAGGACTCAGGCGTGTATGCACATACACCTGCCACATTAAAACCTTGCTTAAAGCACTCACGGAACACATGCTTCATGTAACAATGCCCAACGGCTTGACAGTCTGGCAACGCCAACAACCCACCATCACTATCGAACATTAAATGGAGTATTTTTTAGCTTAAGGACTTTACATTTATTTTGTAAATATTTCCATGTTTTATTTTCATTAAAAATTAACTGACTGGCAGTTTAGTCCTCCTCCTCTTCGGCAGCAGCAGCACCACCACCCTGGTTCTTCTTCATGTTCTTCCTCTTGACACGGCCTGGACGGCCGCCACCGAAGGGCGACTTCAGGGAGAAGTCAATGTGCTTCTGCGAATCCAGACGCACAACGAACGATGGAATGTTGACCACCTGCTTGCGCACACTATAATGAAAATTAATATAAGAAAGTATATTAATACAGGTGGCAAGCCGGAAAACTCAGCTGAGGGGCTATCAAACTGTTCAGTGCAACTTACGCTTATGCAGCTTTTGCTTTAAGGTCTGAGTGATCTACAAACAGGACCAAAAGACGTTGGGAGCCGGTGCAAGCGCACTGGTTGCAGCTTGTTCGACTCCCAAGTGGTCTTACTGAACATTAAATTCTTAGCAATTTTAGATGTGTTGCCTGGCGGTTGGTTATTTACCGAATGTGACGCTGACGGATCAACACGCGTGCATGATGGATGGACTTGGCCAATCCAAGCTTGAAGACCTGGGTCTGCAGACGACGCTCCAAGAAGTCCTCAATCTTCAGGCCGAGCACGTAATCGAGCTTCATGCGAGACTCATCCAAGACGCCAATGCGCACCAGACGACGCAGCAGAGCATTACCTAAACGAATATCACAAATTATATTAAATATTCTTTTTAATTATATAGTAAATGATATTTTGTTGTTATCAGTGTGTATTGGTTAACGTCAATGCTTTGTTCAGACAAGAAGTGTCAGAAATTATTTATTATATACAATTCATCAAGAAAAAACTGAAGGCATCAATATAGTGTTTCCCAACTTACCCTGGAATAGACGCTTCTCATCCTTCTCATCCAAAGTCAGCAGCTCACGGGCAGCCTTACGGATCTTGGCCAGGGCGTACTTGACGCGCCACACTTCACGCTTGTTGCGCAGACCATATTCGCCAATGATCTTCAACTCCTGATCCAGACGCGCCTTTTCATAGGGGCGACGGGGAGTCACGTAGGTCTTCGAGAAGACCGAGGGTATGCGGCCGTTAACCATGATTCCAACAATTCAACCGAAGCTGCAAAATGAGAGGTTAGAAATTAATCAAACTGTATAATGTGCATCCGTGAATATTTTCAATAAATTATATTAAATAACTATTCTTTGCTTATTAAAACAGCATGTCTGCTAAATATTTCAATTACCAAAAGCTATTTTTTCTATATTTTTGCATTTTTTTTTGGAGGACACAATTTATACGTACATTCGGTCTGATGTTTCACGCTGAAAGAAAGAGCTAGTCGAAACTAGAGAGGAGACTCGATGCTTATCGGTGTGCAACGAGTGGCTGATGTTAATGTTATTTTACAGTCTGTTACGTGAGGAGTGAAAATGTTACCACTAAATAAAACAATCTGGTAGCGCTATTTTGTGCGATTGGTAAATGGCTATTTTTCTTATTGATTAATAAAAACTGAAAAATTCAAAATATTTAATTTATTTAAATATTTTGAACAAATTTTTGCGCAAAACAATAATATGAAATAATATGTTGAAATTTATGTCGATGTGCGAACAAAAATTTGGACTTCAGCTTTCAATTTCTTGAATGCGCCCACACGAAACTGTGCCCAGTAATTTCCCTTTGGCGCGGGAATATCGGAGAACAAATTAAAATTATCGATAGTTCCGTTGATGATTATATCATGCTGTTTAATAAGGAAGTGACAAAGAGATTAACGAAATAATGTTTGAACAGGAGTTACCTGGTAGGGACACGTGTGATTTATATTCGAAAGCTTTAGTACGGGCCCTGCGGCAAGACTGGAAAATCTCGATGCGAACGATTGACGCATATACGAACAGAAATCGATCGTCTCATTAAAAATTGTTATGCGCTTGTTTTTTTCAACTCTACAGACGCTCATCGACACCTTCAAAATAAAGGAAATAATATATTAAAATAAGTATATAAATAATACACTTAATTAGCTACTTACGAAAATATTATGAACAGGTTGCTTATAACGCATTGCCACATAAAAATCGATCGTGGTCATATTTTTAAAGGTAAACAATTCACAGCTCTCGAAGTAGGAGAACTCCGGGTCGAAAGACTTGCACTCGGCCTTGTTAAAGACCAAGATCCTTGCTTGGACGCCCAGCAAAGTCCACCAAAGGATCATCAGCAGCAAAATGCGTTGAATCATCTTTCCCATTCACTCGATCAATTGACACTGCATAAAGCAATCAAATTATGGAGTTATTAATCGTGGACTAATACGAATTTAATGGTCGTCCGAAATTCGTTTGTTATTATATGAAAAACATTTTTATTATCTCTAGAAAAAAATATATATTTAAATATTTAAATGGTAGATAAAGACAAACTAAGTGGGAGAGAGATAGAGAATGATAAAAGAACAGAGATATTCTCTATCTTTAATGACATAATGCCACATAAATTTAGTTTAGTTCAATTAAATGCTTAATTTATTGTTAATCAGATCGTGTAGTAAATATTTTAAGTTCCGCTCGCCAAACTTTGGATACCGAGAGTTTTATGTTGATCATATATTCTCCATTGGGTAAGGGCAGATCAATCAGCGAGCCGCGCTCATAAATGAATCGATTGATGATGACGTCGTGCTAAAATGAAAATAATAATTAGTTAAAATGGAACCTGAACCGAAACTGGAGCTGACATCATAGGGACACGTGTGATTGAAGTTGGAGACAGAGGCGAAAGTCTTGTGGAAGGAGTGAAAGAAGATGTAGGCCTTGGGGTTCTTCATGTAGTAGCAGAAGTCGAGACTCTGATTGAGCAGGTAGGACCGATAGCCGTTCGACTTCTTGAACAGCTCCAAATTGATGTAGATGTTGTCCACGGGCAGCTGGTGCAGCACCGTGTGCATGCTGAAGGCAGCCACGCCCCTGCGCCGCATGGTCAGTTCGCACTGCTGGAACGTGCAGTAGCCGGGGTCGTAGCATCGACAGGCCACATTGTTCAGCTTGAAGTGGGTGCACCGTACGGTGGCACAGATGACGAATATCGTAGTGACTATACAACGCATATTGTGCCCGGCCAAAGCGCCAATGCTGAACTAAGTGATCGCAAAGCTTGTTTTGTTTACGTTGGCCACAAGAGTTATTAAAAAACATTTAAACAAATGTTCAACTTCATTTATAAGCGATTAATGCCGTTCATAGGGTATATATATATCTATAGAAGAATATATAGTCTGAGCTGCCGATCGTCAGACATATATATTTGACGAGCGGCAGCTCAGACTATCTATTATTCTCATATGATTCAATATTCCAATCGCACTGCAAACAAAAAGTGATTCAGCGTCAAATTTCGTTTTGATTCACTAACTTCACTTTTCAATTGATTCGAATATGAAAGTTTTATATAGGCCGAATTGACAGTTGGCAAGACTTAGAGCATTTTCCATATATTTATTATATTTATCGACAAATTGCATCGTGATATTGAGCAATAAATGTCGAAATCTATTTCCACTTTCTTATCCTACTCAATTTTGTCGTGATTGGCTCCCACTGTTGAAGTTGTATTAGTCAGCTGAGCGCTTGCATTTAATTGGTGTAAAAATAATGCGCAAGTGAGTTTCATCTCTAATTGCAGGCTTCTGGCTGGAGAGTGAAAGAGGGCGAGAGAGAGAGAGAGAGAGACAACACTAGCTGTTGATGAACGCAGTGCCGATCGTTGCTGAGTGAGAGCGAGATGGCTACCTAGACTCATCGCATAGGCTCGTTCTGATTTGAGTTACCGAAGCGAGCGCCACTAGAAATGCAGGCTGCAGCAGCGTCTGGCCGGGCAGACATCTTGAAAGAGAACAAAGAGGTAATTAAAATATAAATATAATATACAAATAAGTATATTTCAGATCATAATAAAGTTCATTAGCAAATGCTGATATTAATTATTAAAATTGTTGAATATTTAATGTAATCAATTATTAACTTTAATTATCTAAAGTGTTAAATGTGTATTGGCTGCTAACTTGAGCTTTTGCGCTTTGTTTCAAAGTTTTGCAATAAATAATGTATCTGAAGTTTACATTTTGACTCAAAGCTAAAGTCAATTTTGTTGACCGCAAGCAAAGTTGTGAAGTGCTGCATGTGTGTGTGTGTGTGTGTGGCAGACAGCTATTTGCCACATGTGGCGCAAACAACAACTGATGCATTGCAGCTCGATTAGTTTTATTGCCACCCTGCGGCACTTGTTTCGTTGCAAGTGGCAAGTGGCAAGCGGCATGTGGCATGCGGCAGGCAGCACGTGGCAGCCTTTTGCACAAGCAGAAACTTTTAATTAGTCAAATTATAAGTTAAGCCGCTCGCGCTCGTTAAGGCCGCTCAAACTTAAATATTCATAATGTACATAAAATTCATGATATTCACAAATTTCACAAGCTCCACGCTTACCTGTGGCAGGTTGTCCCGGCGGCTGGCAACTGTCAAACTTTGGCCATTTGGGACAGCCGCCTGTCAGTTTTTGGCCATAATTATGAATGCTGATGGGCCGCCATCAAAGTTGATTGGCTCTTAACTGATTCTCTTGGCCTTTGGCTGACGTCTTGTTAATTGACGCAAATTTGAAGTGGCCAGGGCGAGTGGCCACAGGCACAGCCAAAGGCAGTTGCCTGCCTCATGTGGCAGCAAAAAGTTCTCTCTGTCATCTTGCGCCTTTTTTTTTTGCTCTTTGGGCCGCATGTGTGCAACGTGTCGTATGCGTGATGTGCCATAAATTATGCTACCAAATAGTAGTTCGGCTCAGCCTGCCTCAAGGACACGCTGACATGCTGAAATGTATAAGCAGCTGCCTGGCGACAGCTTTGGCGACGCTTCAACCGGAAACGGAAATACAATTTTAGTAATTTTCGTGAGTGACCAAAGGCAACTGAAGGAAATTGCCAAAAATAACCCAAAGGCAGCACAACAACAACTTAAGCGCTGCTCAGCCTTGCGTGCTGCTCTCCAAGCTGACGCTTTGTATTTGTTTTTATTGGCGTGAAAAATGTAATAATGGATTCTCTGCCTACATTGTCATGCGTGTGTGTGTGTTGCTGGCACTGGCCTCAGCTACGCCCTTGGCTGATGAAGTTATGTACGTGTTCGTTTATGTGCTCTATTTGATGGTAGTTTGTGCACGGGCCTGAGCCCTGTTTATAGTGCTTTTTAACTGTCTCCACAAAAGCCCAGCCGAAATGGCTAACAATTTTGTTGCTTGCCTCCTGGAGCAGATTTAAATACGCCCGATTTCAGGCGCTATATAATAGATATTTACGGGGCGGCAGCGCATCTGCCAGTCTCCACTGTCTGCTCTTGTCCCTGGCCTTTTGTCAAGTTGTGCGCGTGTGAAAATGTGCCTAAGGTCATGGCCAGCCACGTCTGTGTGTGTGTGTGTGTGTGTGTGGGGCAAGGCCTACAAGCAATTTCGTTTATTGAAAGGCGTCCAGCATGTGGCAAGTGGCAGGCACTGGACTGCTTCTCCAGCATTATGTCTGACCAGCGCCATTTTATTTTGGTTGCGCTATCCGTCCGTCTGTCCGTCCGTCCACATAAACCGGATACTGTGACTGTGCCATATTGCTTCTGGCATAACATTCGACAAGTGCTCTGGGACAGCTTTTGATATACCCTACATGAAGCTTAAGTGCCTAAAAGGGTACAGCAAAGCGGGTCAACAGTTGTTAGCTGTAAGAGGACATCAAGTTTATAGCGGCCATAAGCTAGAAATGGCTAAATAGAACAACTTTAAAGCTTAAAGCTGTCTACTAGACTTACCTCAACTACAGGGTATCTTTTAGCCGTGTATTCTCAGCCATAACAATCAAAACTTAATTTTTTTTAGTATTTGCAGTTTTTCTAGCCTTTTTCCCTTGTCAAAAGTCACTAAACAATTTTCGCGCTCGATTTTTGGCATCAAGCAAATGCTTTCAAGAGCTTTACATATTCCGTTTTGTTTTAGGGCAGGCCGGCGCAGAGGGGGCGTGTCATGCGGGCGCAGTGCACTCAGACATAAAATCGAATTCAGTGCAGTTGAGTGAATAGTTGCAGGGGGCAGCGCGGGCGGAGTCTGCTGCAGCCGGGATGACTGCAATTTTTGACTTGGTAAATATGTTTTTTCGACTCTTTTTTTAACCCATCGATGATTGTTGTTTGTTTGCCTGCTGCTGATTGGATTAGAATGTTGCCGAGCAGCGCATAAATATTTATAAGTGTAAGCAGGTCCGGCCGGTCTAAGCACAACCCTGATTGCTGGCCAAATAAATAAAGTTTTTTCTGCTTTGTTTTTCGTCCAGCAGCCTGTTAGCCCATATTAATTTGTTTGCTAGTGGTGCTGCCACTCCAGAGCTCCATTGTTATGCTCTGAATATGCCGGACTGTCCGTCCGGCTGCCTGCCACTCTTTCACGTGCAACATGCCGTGTCCCCTGCCCTTTGCCCCTCACTTTTATGTGTGTGCTTGGGGCGAGCAGCCTGCTGCGTAAACAATTATTCGGTTGTCAGGTCCAACTAACTAGCCACGACTGCCGCACAGCGGGCATATTGTGTCTCTGACACAAGCAGAAACTAAAAACAACTCTTGGCAACATTTATCGATCATAGCTGAGCTCTGAAATTAGCCGTGGCAACACAGGGTAACACATAGTCAGACATGCCTCTTCTGCATGCGAACAAGCACTTAGGGAGACAGAGTGTGGGTGTGCGTGGGCGTGTGTGAGAGTGCTTAGGGAAGCATGTTAATTGAGTTAGTTTTTCTCGCTTCGCTTTAATGCGAACGTGTTGTTGATTAGCCCGGCCCCAACATATGCCAAAAATATTTCTATTTGCAACAATGAAATGAAATAAACATAAAAACTAATTAAACATAACTGTATTTAATACGAAAAACGAAATTAATAAGCAGCTGCTAATGGGCGAGGGCAGAGCGTGCCCCACATACAGAGAGGGAGAGTGGCACTCGAGACAGACAAATGTTGCCAATTTATATATATATATATATATATATAGATCTGACAGGACAAGCATATGAAGCGCTTGACACAAGCACAAACAAACATGACAGACACTTGAAGCATGGCCAGGGGGTAGCGCTGTGTGGGGCTTACTGTACAACTCTAGTTGGCGTTTAGTTGACAGTTGTGGGGGCGTGGCAAGTGGCAAATATTGATGCTGCCTCTGCAGCAGCAGCTACTATAAAGTAAAAGCACATTAGAAATTGATTTGACTTGACGTACGACAGGATTGAATTGTTTTTCCGCTCTGTCGGGGCGGGTGCATAAATATTTTAGCTGAGAGCGGCCCCAGTAAGTGGGCCATTAGAACCGCAAATAGAAGTGAGATTTTCAGGCGAAACTCCATGGCGAATTTGCATGTTGCATAAGAGTTTAAGCGGTTGGCGAATATGGCATACTTGTTATCGATTAAAGTTAAAGTATCGATTTATCGAGTAGAACTGCCATTTGATTTAACTGCTTGGATTGACTTTAACATAATGATAAAATGGAGCTCAAGTGAAGTTTGCTATTTGCCGATACTTATTATTAATGAATTAATCGTTTATCGATATATTTTATAGACTGTTTCCGAAACATTTGAAAACTTTAACTCATAAAAGAAGAGCAGCATTGAGTTGACTTAACTAAATAAATATTCATCTGAGCATTTATTTATACATTTATCGATATATATATATACATATATATATATATATATATATATATATATATATATATATATATATATATGTACATGCAGAATAAGTATTTCAGTGTAGTAGATATATCGATACATCAATAACAATTAAATTCCAGTTTGGAGTGGCTATCGATCAAGATAAAAGGCCAGCAGCTGCCATTAACGGTCTGTTAATGAAGTCAAGAGTTATTAACATTACCTACCGCCTACCCACCTCCCCCCGCCCCGCCCTACAGTGTATGCAAAAAACCTGAAGTTTCATTGGTATTTGTTACCGGCGAAGGCAATTCGCATTGTGCAGGCTGCGTAACGCATTAAAATTCCCATTAGGCGACAAATTCAAGTGCAAAATGGGCGTCGTTAAAACTAATTAAACGAATTTAATTGCATTTAAAGAGGCACGTGCAAATTGCAGGCGATTTTAATTGCCACACACACGAAGGACCTCTAATTAGTGCAAACAGAGAGTTAAATAAATACCAAACAAAAATAAAAGAGAAATCTCCAAAGAGAGAGAGAGAGAGAGAGAGAGAGTGCTGAGAAAAAAAAGGAAAGGAAGCGCACAGAAGTCACGCGGCGAGTCAATAAAAACTCGAAATGGCCATAAGAAATGCCCGCCAAAGAAACTGAAAACTGGCAACTGGCAGCCGGGTAGTGGAAGTTGGCAACAGCAGCAGCAGCAGCAGCAACACAGGACACATTCCGACTTAATGTGCGTTAAATGGCAAAGCCAAGGACATGCCCAGAACGAAAGCGTAGCCAACATTGTGAAATGGCTTTAAAAACGGGAAATATGTAAACCAAAAGTTTTTGGTCAACGGAGCAGCAGCAGAGGCAGCTGCAGGAGTGGGAGGGTGAGCTGCCATTGTTGTGAAATTAAATTCCAACTAGCAGAGGCAGCACCAGGTAAGGTCGAAACGGGACGAAACAGCTTTTGTTATTTTTACACTTCATTGCCGTGGAATTTACTTTGTTGCCTCGGCTTTGTTTTCGACTTGGGATGCCGCAAGCGCAGTCCAAGCGTAAAGATAAAACTTGTGTCTCCTCCTTTTACAGTCACTTCCTACACGGCTGGGTCTTCTATTTCCACTGCTTCTGCTTCTGCTTCTTCTTTTTCTTCTGTTGCTACCACAACTTTGGCTATTTGCTGTGGGTGTGTGCGTGGATGCGTGATTGTGTGGGTGTGGGTGTGCCATTGTGTGTGCGTATTATTGTCATAATATTGTCCAACCAATGAAAACTTTTTGCCACTGAACTGAAAGAAAGAAATGCGTTCAACTTTTAATAATACCCTAGCGGTAGGAAGTTTTCTACGGATCTATAGGGTATTATCGAAAGATTGATATGGATAAGTATATAGTTATATATGAGAGATCTTCTGTAAGTAGTTATAAATATGAAACTCACCACATTCTTGTAGCTTTATTCGCTTTCTGTATTCTGCTACAGATAGTCGCCACAGCATGTGCTAGAGCGAGACAACTAGTTACTTACCTAGTTTTTACAGTCCACAGGACTGTTAACGCTGGGCATGACATTGTTAACAGTGTCTGTTAACGCTGGGCATGACATTGTTAACAGTGTCTGTTGTGTGGCGATGGCAATGTTAGCAGAATAGTGTAGACAGCTAAAATATCTCTGTTTATATATTTTCCTCTGCCTTCTTCATCCCTTCCCATCCTCACCACCAAAATTCCAGAGTATCTCGTCTTCTGTCAGTCATGCCCAACTAGAGTCTTTGGTGTTTTATTTTGATGTCACCCAAAGGCCAAATTTTAATAATTTTTTACTGTCGGAAACTAAATGACTCGCCCATCGATGGCAGGGCAGGGGCGTGACAACGACTCGATAAGGTCGTCGAAGTTTGTTGACTTTGTTTCGACAGCAAAAATGCCAAAGCTCAAGCTCAGGTAGCAGCTACCTAGCGCCCTTACGCTTTCTCAACTTTCTTTTCTTATTTTTATTGAATTTGCACCTTGACAAACATTTTAGCAGCTGCCTGACGACGGCGATGATGATGATGAGGATGCGTCGTGGCTGGGGAGGAGCTTTCCGCTGGCTTCGCCTCTTATTGTATTTATTTTGACAGCTACTGCGGCAGGCGCTGCGTATTAGGTTATTATCCTGCCTGCATATGCTGCGTTATTCATGTAGTTCGACTCCTGTTGAAAGTTTGCGAATTTCGGTGGCTGTCGCAGCTGATTGCTTTAAAGAGATTTATGCATGAATTTGTTGTATTTATATCAATTTCTGTACGCGTTTGCTTTTGATGTTTATTTTTATGCGTGGCCCGCGGCGTATACGTAATGCTGGCTTAAAGCAACTTTAAGTCGCCGCTGACAAGCTGAAAAAACTGACAATTGCACTCGGATATCAAATTGACAAGTTTTTTCCTCCAACTATGCTCGAGTCTGTCTGTCTCTCTGTGTGTTACGACGTGGCGTATACGTGATGTGGACAAATGTTGTCAGGCGCTGATTTTTTCTTTGCACCAGAGCACTCTGTGTGTGTGTGTGTGTGTGTTGTAAGTATCGCACTGCAGACAGCAGCATTTTCATTTGAAATTTAATGCCAAGTTTGAAAGACGCCGCGTGACTGGCATACACACGAGAGCAAGCACTGATGCTGGTGCTTTAGAGTCCTTTGCTGCCAGCTGCCAGGCACATTAAGGCAGCTTCCACTCTCTCTCTCTCCCTCTCTGCGAGTTGCTCTAATTAAATAGCCTAGCTCCGCGCGAATTTTGACAGCTTTAAGCGCATTAGACTCGCTCAACATTTGCGTATCGCTAGCTATGCGCCAAGGCGTCCGCCTGCTGTCTAAAATAGTTGCGACAAATGCCTGAGGAGCGCCTCGAGGCAACATGACGGCAGGCATCAAAATTCCCGCCACGTGCGCTGCATACGAAATGCGGGCGCAACTAACGAGCGGGCGGGCGGGCGGTCGGTTGAGCTGGCAGCTACGTGCAGGCGTGGCTGTGTGTGCTACACCAATTGTGATCGCACGAGAAAATTAAAAACCCAAAACAAACTGGAGAGTAAAAAGGACGATGAACAGGCGCTGGACATGATTAGACATGAGACAGACGCCGGCTTGATGGAAGAGTTGGAAACTAGCAACTGGCTCAACTGCGAGCTGGGAGCATCCATCAAAACCCCACAGAACTGGCTGTCATCAATCTTTTGGGCCGAAGTGTGCAGCGGTGCGTATGCGTAACATGCGCATGACAGGCGCAGCGAGCTGCCGGCCAGCTGTGGGACGTGTCGGGGGCGTCAGCTGAGGTGCTAGCCAAGTAATTAATCAGCCGCGTGCAGGCGCCCTCTCTCTCTCTCTCTCTCTCTCTCTCTCTCTATCTCCATCTCATCTCTGCCAAAAACAATGCCACTAATCGGTCGTAAATGGACGCACGCATACGGCTGATTAGATTAACGCCAATTTAATTGACGATATTCCTGGGCACAGCAGCAGCTAAATACAGCCTCAAGGATATGCATAAATCAACACACACTCACAGTTGATTGGGCAAATCTGTGCAGCAAACAGAAACGAATTGAAATTTCCAACCACAATTAAAAGTGCAATGCAGGATGCGGGCCGAACATGTGTAGAACGTGTGAAAGCCAACCGACAGGATATGCAATGACAAGGACATGCTGCAAGGCACCTAAGGCAGACCAGAAATGTTTTTTGCCAGCTGCCGGCAATGGCAAGACGTGTGACATCTATGGGCAGGAAGTGTAAAGAATGCGGACAGCGTGCCGGACCGGGCCGGGCAGGAGACGAGAATAGACTGAGATTCCAGCGAGCACACAAACAATGCGGCCAATGTTAAGGAAGCTGGGTAATATTCATTACTTGCATGCGGCTGACCCAGAGCACAGCAGAGCACACAGAATGGGACAGCTGCCAGCAGAAGGCACTGAAAATAATGTAGTCTACTTATGTGCGCAAGCTGAGAGCCAAAATGCAAAGACAACAAAGTTGACAGATACCCTGGAACAAATGAGACGAATGGGCGGATGTGTAGAGTTGAAGTTGATGTCTGGTAAGTGAGAAGGAGGAAGTTGGGTGATAGAGAGAGAGACTGTACTGGATCAGCATCCTTTAAGAGTCAAGTACATTGGCTTCGCCTTCATGGCTTGTGAGCGTCAACATATTACAGGGTATCTCCAGGCTGCGCACACTTCAGCATAGGCATCTCGCAGACAAGCTGTTGGAGAAATATGGCGAATGTCACGAAAAAGATGCAAAGTTTAGCACACAGCTGCAGTTTGGGGTATGTTGCATGTTTGTACTCTCTTATGGGGTAAATTTAATTTAGTGCAGCAGCAGCAGCAGCAGCAGCAGCAGCGGCATTTGATGTCGACGCGCGGCACGACAGCGTAGCGGACTTTTAGTGCAACTGCCTCGAAATGTGGCAACTTTACGAACTCTGCACTCGGACGTAAATTGATTTAAGTGCATGTCAAGGCAGACGAGTCCTTTTTGCCACAGACCAACTGCCGGACGCTGCTTAAATCGTTTAACAAGCCCCGTTTGTTGCTTATAAAATTTGCTCGTAAAACGGTTTATGTCTCGTACTGGTCAAAGAGTCAGATAGGGGCAGAGAGGGAGGGCAGTTAGATAGCTCTAACTGTAACTGTATTTCGTTTGCTCGCAGCTGCACTCTAATCACATTTTGTTAGAACCGGAACCGGATACGTAATTGGTTTACTCGACTGCAGCGGGCCCGAGCGCTTAATGAAGTTGTGCCACAGCGCAGCAAGAGCGGAAGAGTGGAGAGGTAGAGAAAGAGAGCGAGCTGAGTGGGCAGGGGATTGGCAGCAAATGATTCGCAAATAGCTGCAACGCATCTTGTCGCATACGTGTACTTCGAGCAGTTTAATGGGGCGTGAGTGCAGGAAAAACGAGACCCAAAAGAAAGTTTCCTAAAACGTTGTTTATTACGGCCAAGCATTGTCCAATAAAGTTAGCAAGCGCTGTGCAGGTGGGCTTAACTGACTGCAAGATACTCTGGCAGCAATCTATGTTGAGAGCAAGAGGCGTTAGAAACTTTACTTGATAATCTTCAGCTATGGGTAGCCTAACTAAAACCTTTATCTATCTATGCCAAGTTTTAGTTCTTAGCCCGCATATACTCTTTTGGCTCTGCTGCCTGCGTAACGTCACACAGCTGGGTGGCAGCATGTAAAGCTAGTCTGGAGGCTGCCATAACACAGCCTTGACAATCCACGCAGCGAGCGTGGCTGCCACGAAAGTCCTTCCTCTTCGACTATTCCTTTTTTGTGCGCTTTGTTGTGCTGTCAGGCAGTGCCTATACAAGCCAAATAACCCTACACAAGCAGAAAGAGATAGAGAGAGAGAGGGAGAGAGGGGGAATGTCTACAAGCCGAGCTAACATCCTGCGTTTTTGTTTTCTACTTGGCCATAACTTTGCCTTGCTGTTGTTGCTGTTGTTGCTGGCACTGCGAATGATTTAAAACTTTTCTTGTTATTTTCATCTTTAACAAGTTTTTGCCGGCACTGCATTTGCTACCACTATCAAAATGTAAGAGCCCCTCGATTGCCACTCAGGGCCACCATTTGAGCGTCCAAAGTTGTAGGCAACAAATTAATTTAATGTCAGACACAAAACTTGTCAGCTTGTGGGCTTGAGCTAAAGGCACTGCGATTGCTTCACTCCGGATTCCCTAACTCCAGCCAAATGAACTGCCAATGACATAAATTCATTAAAGGCCTTGGCAAAACTTTTACGCATGCTAAAATTTATAGGAGCATATGAGCTGCGAAAGCCCCATAAAGTAGAGCTGCGCAATGGGCTGCTCACATGAAAGAGTTTAGTTTTATGTGTGGCAAAACACTGAAAGATAGTGCAATAAGCCCTAATTGTTGGGATTTACGTGTGATGGGTGCATAAAGGAAGGAAGAGATGGAGCAAGTAGGCAATAGATCTATGAGAATTTGCAAGGATTGAGGAAGTTTAAGCAGCTCTCTGCCTTGACTTTTACTTCTATATCTAGTCTTCCTTATACTCTTTATAGTACTCTAGCATATGCCACTGCCATCGTCGCCTATTCATCTATTGCCATTCACTTGCTGTAATATCTTCTGCTTGATTCACTGCTGCCATCAAAATCATAAATTTCACGGTAAATGTCAATAGCCAATTGTGTTGAAAAAATGTCGCGTGACTCATGCAACGCCCGCCCACTGCTTGCTGCCACCCGCCCACACACACCTCGTTTTGGCAGCTGGCAAACGAAACTGAAGCAACTACTGACCGCACTCACAACGCCATTTACTGGCATTACAACCATTTGGCCGCACTTCACTCCGCCGGCCACCTTTCATACTTAATTGCACTTGTCGGCATTTGTTTTACACTGACCCCAAAGCCGGAAGAGCAGTCGCCCAGCCGCCCAGCCGCCCAGCCGCCCAGCCAACCAGCTCCACACTCTTACCTCGCTTCTCGACACATTTTATGTTTTCGAGCTGAGCAAGGCATAACATAAATTGCCCCGACTCTGTCCACTAGAGAAATAAAAATTCTACATTTTATACTTTGTAAATTTATACCCTTACCCATTCAAATGTATTCCTCACTTGGCAGCTCGTGAAAATTGATGCGGGGTGTGTGCTAGGAGTATCGGCATACAGCTTGGTGCAGTTTTTATATAGTTTCTGGTTAACTTTGCTTGATGAGCAACTATGAATCAGTTTATTAATCCGTATATATATTGTAGTTAGCCAATCATTCTTCTACTGCATCTGCAAATAAAGATAAAGTTATTTAAAATTAATAAATATATATATATATATATATATATATATATATATATATATATATATATATATATATATATATATATATATATATATATATATAATATAAAAGCTCTCAGCTAGCAGCTCAGCTCATTGTTCAGGGTATTCCCTAGTCATGCACTGCCCACTAGAGCACATTTGCGGGCTCTTTCTTTTTGTTTTATACGAATTCGTATATTTATACGTCGTGAAAGTAAATCGTTTGTTGCCATATAAATCGTTCCGTTCTCTGGGCAACAATACGCTTCTGTTCTCGTTTTCATCCTCATTTCGGTTCTCGTTTTGCTGCATTGCGTGTTTGCCCGCTCGAATTTATAGCTGTCCATTTCCACGTTTGCTGAATTATTGTAAACGTAAATTGAAAATAGCAAAGCAAGAAACAAATAAATAAATATTGCAGTTGGCTGCTGCAGCAGTGGCTGCGCTTGGCCCCCGACAACTTGTTTCTAAATTTCTGGCAGCTTTTGGAGCGGATGAATCGTAAGTTAGTTGCCCTCGAGTTCTACAAATTGCAATTCAAATAAGATAGAAGTTGGCTTTGTGGCTTTTGCTTAAAAGTCGACTTGCATATTTTATCACCCAGTCGCTCTCTGCTCTGCTCTGCTCTGCTCTGCTCTGCGCCTGCTATTCAAATCAAACAACAAATTTGGCTAAAAATCAATTCAAAAAGGTCTCGGAGTTATTTTAAATATGCATGTCATGAGTGCGTATAAATATTGTATGGCCTGAACCTGAGCCTGAACCTGAGCCTGAGCCTGAACCTGAACCTGGCGGCCCATGGAAAATGGGATTAAAATCCAATTGAATACATCATCGGATGGCGAAACACTTAAAACTGGCAAACGAATGTAAATATTTAATAGATAAATGGAGAGCAGGGTTAACGTTTCCCATTTCCATTTCAATTTTTTCGACTTTGATTTGGAGTCTGTTGCCAACTGGCTTTGGCAGCTTTAAATGGCTCAGCGTTTTGATTGAGTTCGCCGGGCTCTTAACTGTTGTAATATTCTGCGATGCTGCCAGCATATTATTATGGGTCTTATGTCAATGTGTGCGTCTTCGCATTTTGCGGGCTCAATTTCGTGTGAACGACGCAGTTCAGGTAATTTCCCGTCCTGTGAGCAACGGAAATTTTAGCAGCCATTTTGTCGCTGCCATTCCAAACGACATTTTATTTATGTGCGCTCATAATTCAACTGTAAATGTCGCACACACACTCATGGGCAGGCACGCACACATGCACTGAGAAACCGACACATTAGCCGCGACGTTGCCGCGACAGCCAAGTGCCGCTAGTTTCCGTTTCCGGCGTAAAGCTGCCAGCCAGCCTTGCAAAATTAACAACAATGGCGGTGATAAAGACGCCGTCACATTGTGTGTGTGTTCCTGTGCCACTCCTCCGCCTCTCTCTCTCTCTCTCTCTCTGTGTGTGCGTGTGTGGCTTTTGTGGCTTTAAGTAGCAAAATGTGCATGGCCCTCTGCCTGCCGCCAGCCATTTAGTTGCTGATTTTCTTACACTTTTTAGCGTTGCCCTCGTCGCTAGTTTGCCAGCATTTTACGGCGGAGTTTTTGTTGTACGTGCCCAGTGCATTTGGCTGACTTACGAGCGTATGTGGGTGTAGATCTCTCACTCTCTCTCTCACTCTCTCTCTCTCTCTCTGTCTATGTCTGTGTGTGGGGCATTGTACTTAGGGGAGCGGTTAGCAGCCATCCGCAGCGGATTTATGTAGTCTTGGCGCACACTTTCGACCCGACTTGGGCCAATTGAAATGTCACGTTGTGCAATGAATGCAAACGTAATGATGCGGTTAATGTGGTGCAAGCTACGGAAACGAACCCCATTTCGAATTACGAAACATATATACATTTTCAAAATGTATTCGTATGAATGAATATAGTCGGATGCAGCATGAGTAAAGGTAGGTTTTCCCTCGGATTATACTGATCTAATTATAGAGAACATTTCTTAAATTGGTGGAAATGAAAAGATTTTGTATAAACCCTGTTAGGAGTATGTCCTTTCTTTATACATATATTCATTTCTCAAAATGAATAACATTATTCAATATTTATGATTCATCATTCATCATTCAGCATTCAGTATTCAGCACTCATCATTCATTATTCACAATTTATTCAATATTGCATCGGCATTTAATTTATATTTAAAAACTATTTAATCAGCATTCATCATGCATCATGCATCATGCATCATGCATCATGCATTATGCATTATTCACAATTTATTATTCATTATGGCATCGGCATTCCTCTTTCTAACTGCTCCCATTGATAGCGCTAACAAAACTCAAATTCATTAAGCATTTAATTTATATTTGAAAACTATTTATTCTTTATTCATCATGCATCATACAGCATACATCATTCATCATTCATCATTCATCATGCATCATGCATACATTTGAAAACTATTTATAAACTTGATTCTAATCTAAATTATTCAATTTTCTGAACGCACCAAATAGGGTTTTCGTTAATTCATGCTTTCATTTATGCTCATTAGCCCAAATTGAAAATATTTTTACAAACCACAAAAGCGCTATTCATAATTGAAACAGTCATTAGCCGAGCAGCAAACAAAATCAAACATTGAATTGAAATTTATGTTCACTTTTGCCATTTCGACTGTGAACAAAAACTTTTGCCATTTCGCATGCACGCACACACAGACATATATGTATGTATGTATGATATCCATTATGATTTTTCGATGCCTGCATGGGCAAATCTCTAGAAGAGAGCAGGGCGCTTGGGTGTCTGATTCGGTTAGCTGAAAATGTGTTATTGATGTTCGTTCATGTGAATCGAAAGCATTTCCAAATGTCAATTTTGCAGCGCTTTATTTCTGCGCTGCACTTTTGCAATTGCAGCAACTATTTGACGCCATCTATATCAATAAAAGTTATTTCTATATCTCTTTTTATCACTGTCGCTGTCGCTGTCGCTGTCTCATTCATATTTCATTAATTCACACGATTGCGCTTTTGTTCTATAGAGTTTGTAACTATGCCAACTTTAGGAGTATCGTATCGAACATCATGATACCTGCTCAGCAACTATTTGCATCTTCACTTTCATTATGCTGCTGTTCGAGGCTCGTACACGACTCGTGGCAATGAACTTTGGCCAATTCTTGTTGCTTTGGTTCTCGTATCAATTGCATCTCAACTGGGAGCTAAGCTGTCAAACTAGTTTGCTGAACGAAACCGAAATGAAGCTGGTTTTCTGAGGGGGCTGCTGCGGCTGCGGCTCTCTGTGGTACGTGTTGCATGCCGTATGTGGAACGCAACATCAGGGCGAACTTAAGAGCAGTTCTTAAAGAGCCACAGACAACAGCTTAAGCCAGCGACAATTGCTTCGTGCACGATGTTAGATATTCGGATATGCATATTATATATACTATATAAATGTGTACAAATGGCCGCTGGGCGAATGCATATAAATGAGGATTATAGATATATTTGGGCATGTATAGGGATTTCGTAGGGCGTAGCTGAGCACAAGCAAAACAATCAAATGCCAGGCAAATGCTTAAAGTGAACATGCAAAGGCAGAGTAGACACACAAACTGTGCACACACACACACACTGAGCATTATACAGAAGCAGACAATAGATTGCCTTGGGTTTGGCATTCATTCATTTGCCTTGATGTCCTTTGCATGCATGCCTACGGGGGCGTATACGTAACATGGTCGCTGCCGCCATTCCAGCTCGCAACTGGCAACTGCCTTTGTTCAACATGACAAAGACATGACAGCATACGCGGCTCAGAAAAAATTGCGCTTTTTGTAATGCTTTTAATGCTCTGGCTAAAATTTCGCTCGGATTGATTTATGACAAGCCATTGAAGCTGTGCGAGAGCATGGAATGGCTCCAAATCAATGGGCTCCTTTAAAGGTCAAAGTAATTGCGGCAAGTTATGAAAGCCAGGCCCAAGCGAGATCTCTTGGGTATACAGATTTGCTCTTGGCCGTCAAATTGATTGAGATTGAGTTGCATTTGGTTCTGGGCCCTCCCACACAGCCATTTGTTCGCATGTCAAAGGGAACAATGGCAACTGGAAAGGCGAACTGTCGCCTGTCACTTAAACATTCATCAATTTCATTTAGTTTTGCATTTTCAATGAGACAGGATCCATGGGTCTGGGAACAAATGCTGACCAAACTGGGAACCCGTGGAATCCTTATCAAAGTGCTCAAACAAACTGCTCCAAGTTGCTGTATAGTCAGCATTGAGCACTTCTCATTCTCTCTGCACATTTCATGCTGAAATTGAAATACCTTGTGGCTGGCGAATAACTCTTTGTGCTATGCAAAGCTCTGCTGAGTGGGGGGCATTCGCTCATTTTGTTGTTGCTGATGTTCAACACTCATTTGCATAACGAAAACTTGCTAATAATGGCAACTAAGTTGCCTGCTTATACAGGCAACAGCCACCCACATATCGCCGCTTACAATCACACAGCAGCTGGCAGCAGCAAGTTTTGCCTGGCTTAGACAAAGTTTTTGATTGAGTTTCAGTTAGGCTGCCTAATACATGGCCACTCTGAAGCGATTTTGCAAAGGTGTTTTTGCTAAGCTTGTTTTCAGCTCTCACTCATTATGTTCGCTTGGCTGTCGGGCAAAGTTTTCGGCGCTCAATCTCAGTCATAATTATCGCAGAACAACATTTCTTTTGCGCCTCAGGACCTTTTTGTTCGTGCTCAAAGTAACTTTAAAATTTATGCAAATTACAGACCGGGCGGTAAATTATGTCATCTCCAAATTCTTGCGACTAATTACACAAAAATTAATTTGCTGGTTGCCCGAGATCCCCAATACTCCGAAATGAAAATGTTTCTGCTTAATTTATGTCCTTTCGCTGACCAACGACATTTGCATTCAGAATATGGAAATTTCTGAATTCCCCGAATCAACAACGAACACGCCCAGCTGCCTTTCAGCGCGTAAAACTTTACTCCTGATTTCGGATGCAAAAATCCAGCTGGAACTTTTGGTTTTTAACTTTTAGCTTGTGGTCGAAGCCTTTGACTGAAAATGTGGCTCATAGTTAATAGCTTCACATCAGCATATGTGACTCAGTGTTGTCTTCTGCCACTGTCAACGGTCTCTCAGCTCTTAGCTTGTGTTATTATTGAAGTAAGTAAATTATCTAAATCAATACAATTAAAAAGTAATTTAGATACGCTGTACGCTCATCAGCCATGTGAGCTCAAAATAATTGGTCATGGTGTTATTGGGCTGAATGTCTATGCAAAACGATATAAAGGCGTTTACTCCATTTGCAAGGCTTGTGAGAAGGAGCTTTCAGCTATTGTCCTTGAGCCATGTTGAATTTTGAAGTGCGCATAAAAGTAGACAGCAATTTTTTAGAAGAAAATGTTATAGGTATTGAGATAAATCAGTTTCCTTGATCTAAGTCAAACGTGGACAGACTTAATAATAACACTGCAGTCATTAGCATAATTATCGTTTCAATCAAATGATTTGGCTTATTTATTTAGTTATTTAGTGTAGCTCATTAAAAACGTATTGAAATACTCTACACTCTATGGGTTATATTGGGAAGATATTTAAGATAGATAGATAGATAATCTTGCCCCACTCAGATCAAGTAAATTAAAGATGATTAATAATATTTACATTTTATTTTAGCTAGTTTAACTTGTCTCATTAGTCTGTTCATAATCAATAATAAATAGTTCAAATCATTTAAAGAGATTTTACCTTTACTTTACTTGTAATGTTAATAATCGCATGTTCAATTAGGTTAGGGTATCTACTCTTCGAGCACTTACCATTAGACAGTCTAAATATTTTTCCCTTGCCTACTATAAATATTACTGAATGGTTCTTTATGGGCCTAATTGAGTTTTGCAAATCGTTGCCAATGTTGTTTGTATTTGTCCTGCTGGTTCTGGCCACAGAGATTCATTCTGCCTCTAAATCGCGGTTCACAAATATAGAGTGCAAAATGCTCGATCCATCCTACGCCGTCTACGACAAATGTGAACTGAAAATGGTCGGGCGTGGTATCGTTGGCTTGAATGTACTTTGCACGCTGAAGAAGGGCCCCTTTTCGAATGCGAAGGTACATTGTTTGAGCATTATACTAAAACTGTCTGACTTTAGGCATTTTAGGTCAATCTCAGTCTTTGGCGGAACTCTAATGGATATCGACCTTACCTGGTGAATACGACCTTTGATTTTTGCAAGTTCATGGCCAAATCAAGTACTAAATTGTCATACGAAAAACTGCTAATGGATTACTTATTCAAAAACTCGAATATGAATCATTCTTGTCCATACGAAGTAAGTGAATAGTTCGAAAAGTTATTTCAGTTGATTAACATGTGCTAATTCTAGAATACAATAATTGTAAAAAACTTGGTATTCGACGGTGACTACTTCAAGGTCCTCCCATTGCCAGAAGGCCAATATCAGATGCAGTTTATGGCCGGCACAGACAACGAGTGGAAAACAATAATTTATGTAAATTTCTTACGTACTGAAACTATGTTTTGAGTAGGTAAAGCACTTAATAAAAACCAATTGAATAAATTTACACCAATTAATTATTCTGTAGATAATGAAGACTTAGTGAATAGTCCTCTCTACCAATCTTAGCCAGTCACATCCAGTTATTTACAACAAATGTTAACATTCAAATGTCAGTTTACTATGATTATAAAATTTTTAAAGCTGAGCTAACTAAGTTTCAGTTTGGCAAATCATGCCGTTCCAGTTGAATGCATCGAAAAAGCTTTTCATGAGGAAATATTCGATTTGCAATTATCTATCTATACCCAATAGAGTGTCTAAGAAGGGTATACTCAAGTGAAAGGATGATCATCATTAGATTAAGTATTGAATGTGATGAATTTGAGAGACTCAAAGAGTACATAAACTTGCTTTGATTGAGATATATTGAGTATGAACTGCAGATTATTTAATAAATACAGAAAATGAGGATTAAATCTAACACAAATGCCACAAATGAAGCTGTTCCTTTTACAATTTAATTTACAATCTAAATTTCAATTAGAGTTTTCAGCATTCATTTGTTGGCCTAATTGAGCACACCAAAATTGGTCCATTTTACATTTGTGCAACGAGTTTAATTAGCGCAGCGCAGACCACAAACTGCGTTGCCCAAACGCATAGTTGATAACGTATTCGATTTGGGCTGCGCCCACCGCAAATTAGCATTTTGACCTAGTCTATTGCAAAATGTGCTTTTCAGCCAAATTTAATGTGAAATAAGCCCACCAAGAGTCTGAAAACCATTACAAATTTAGTTCATATCGAGATTCCTATACGTATTAATACAACATGAAGTTAAGAGAAACTCTTTCCCCACATAAAATTTAATACAGGGTATTTTTCCACTTCCGTCAAAATCATTATGTTCTAATCGAGCTACATATGTGCCTAAAATAGTTAGTCTCTTTTAGATTAGTTTAGTTACGTTTTACAGTCTGTCTGGTAATGTGTTCGTTATTTCCGCTATTCTTTCTGGTGACAGGAATTCTCTCAGCTGACGTGACGCGTTTCACAAACATTGAATGTGAATCGCTGACTCCATTGGCCCTCAGCTTCGAGCAATGCGAGCTCAAAGTACTTGGTCGTGGTGTCATTGGGCTGAATGTATATTCAAAATTTGATAAAGGCGTATACTCCAACTGCAAGGTATTTGGATACTGATTATTTTAGAATCTGCTAACCTCTGTGATTCCAGGTAAACGTCGCTCTATGGCGTAAGTTAAGTGGGTATCGTCCGTATATTTTCAATACGACATTTGATTTCTGTAAGTATATGGGACGACCGAATAATCAGCTGTCGTATGAGAAGATACTTATGGACATGGTCTTAAAGGATTCAAATTTAAATCACTCCTGTCCCTATGAAGTAAGCAAAAATATGTATATTATAATTAATAATATATTCATATGGTTCATGTTTCAGCGCGAAATAATTGTGAGAAACTTGGTGTTTCAAGAACATCATCTGCAGTTCCTTCCATTGCCATCCGGCGAATATAAATTTAAAATCATCGTATATAATGCCAACGCTTGGAAAGCAGTTGTTAATGCACACTTTTCCCACAGAGAAGAATTAAAAAAAAAGTTAAAGTGAAAGAATATTAACTTAGAATTATTTAAACATTGAAATTAGAATTTTTAATTGATATCTGCACAGTTATAAGAGTCAACACAGTCCACACAGTCCAACTAGCACGGCAATGAGTTCAATTAGTGCTACAACTGACCACAATATTTGGAGTGAATTTTAAATTATTGTCTTTGGTTATTTGAGTTGTCAAGTCTGTGCCAGAATGCAGCATAAGCTGGAAAACCAATTCCAGTCATCCTGCTTATTATATACAATTTGAAATATAAAAAGAAATTATTCATGGATTTTTTAATTTTGAGTGCGCCCAAAAGTAGGCAACAAAATTTTGCGTTCATTCTTTAGCTTATATCCATAAATGTATCTGCCATGAAATCTCTAAGGAAAATAATATTTATAAGAATATACTCAAAGTGAATAAGACTCTTTTCAATTTTGTCACTTGATTTTAGTTTGTTTTTCGCAATTCAAGCATAGACAATAGACAATTAATGCCCTATACCTCCAATCAAACGATTTCTAGTCTCATTTAAATGTTACTTCAACACATCATGCCCATTTGTTTATTTGGACATAAATGGCATGCTAAAGATGTGGAAATTCATGGCACATACAGATTCGGTTCCCAGCCTGAAATAGTGCTGATCAAGTGAAGTCATTAAAATAAATGTGTAAAGCCTTCAAAATGATGATCTTTCGTATTTGAACTGGCAGATGAAAATGTACAGCTCATCTGAACTTGCGTATATACATAGGGTATTTTCACGCACTCTTGACTAAATTAATTGCTTAAGCTACATCCAATTATATTTAGCCGGCTTATCGCTATTAGTCGTAGCATTCAGTCATACATTCGTGTTGCTACCAGTCGGACAATGTGGCTCTCATTTGCAGGTATTTTATTGGTCACAAGTGCTCTGTCCACGGAAGTGACTCGGTTCACAAATGTCGAGTGCGAGGTGTTGGAGCCATCGTACACTACCTTCGAGCAATGCGAACTTAAAATAGTCGGTCGAGGCATCATTGCCTTGAACGTAAATGCCAGGCTGAACAAGGGACCCTTTAACAATGCTAAGGTATGTGTATGGAGAGAGTGGAGATGGATCCACCTAATCATTCAGATTTTAGGTTAATATCAGTCTCTGGCGCAAGTTTAATGGGTATCGTCCGTATATTTTTAATACAACTTTCGATTTTTGTAACTTTATGAGAAAAACGAGCAATCAACTGTCATATGCAAAAATATTTATGGACATCCTCTACAAGGATTCGAACTTAAACCACTCTTGTCCATATGAAGTAAATCAAAGTGTGTGAAAAACACAATTCAGCTAATCTAAGCTCATTTCAGAATGCAATAATCGTTAAAAACTTGATATTGAAGGAAGATCACCTTAAGTTTATGCCATTGCCAACTGGCCAGTATAGACTTCAGATTATCGCAGCAACCGACAAGGAGTGGAAGTGTATTGTCAATGTGTACTTCCTATTCGCAATGAATGAATAAATAAAGATTTTAACGACATTAAATGCATAATATGATACCTTGAATGTCTTAATGTCAAAATCTATTTATAATCACTTAAATGTATCTTAAACACTTCGTACCCATTTGCTGATTTGTTATAAAAAGTATTTCACGTATATAAAAGTATTTCATTTAGTGTTGTCATTAAACCTATTTAAATATGGATATATGTATTTGCACTCCCGACTAATGAAAATGAGCTAGCTTTAAATGTTTTGAATTAAAATATTTTGATTGACATTTAATGCTATTGTACTTGGTCATTTGATTTAGTTGCAGATTCGTTTTTATATCACAAGCACAATATGGCTTCAATTTGCAATCCTTTTATTAGTCACACATGCTCTGTGCAAGGATGTGACCCGGTTGACTAATTTTAGGTCAATGTCTGTCTCTGGCGCAAATTATGGGTATCGTCCGTATATTTTAATACGACCTTCGATTTCTGTAAGTATATGGCAAGATCGGATATGAAATTATCATACGAAAAAATATTTATGGGGTTTATGCTCGACGCATCCAATATAAACAACACTTGCCCATATGAGGTAATTCAAAATGCCCGATAAAATACAATTTTAATATTTGAAGTCCTTTTTAGAATGCTCTAAATATAAAAAACTTGATATTATAGCAGAATTATCTTCTGTTTGCCCCGTTGCCAACTAGACAGTATAAATTTCAGTTTATGGCAGCAACCGAATAAAGATTGTAAATATAATAAATGCATAAACTTCAAATTGTTTGTTTTTGATGAGTAAATATCTAGAGGCCCTTAAAAGCTTTGTCATTCAGGCATAATTTTTGCTCATTTGAGAATTATTACAATCTGATCGGTTTTAGTCCATTTGAGATTTATGCCATAATCAAATTCCAATTTCAGACAACAACAATAATATGACATAATACGCTTTTAATAATAATTATTGCATTTATTTTTGTTAATTATCGCACAGACAATGCATGAGCATTAATGTTAATCTCTTCTCTCAAATGATCCAAATTAAAATGCCCTTTTCATATTGCGCACAAAAGTAGGCAACACTTTTTTAAATTAAATGTATTTTCGAATTTTGTTTTGTTTTATCCAACAATATCATATCAATATTGTTATATTTGTGCATTGGAGCATTTCTGACTCCAGTAAGTGCTTTAGCATTTACTGCTTAATTTGAATATAGTTCTACTCCAATGCACTGTTTCATTTAGTCTTTCGCAACCTGTTGGACAATGTGGTTGGCATTCGGATTCTTGTTGTTGGTATCAAGAGCTCTAAGTGGCGACGTGGCACGGTTTACAAATATCGATTGTAAGATGTTAGATCCATCATACGCTGCCTTCGAGCAGTGCAACTTAAAAATGCTTGGACGTGGTGTCGTTGGCTTGAACATATATATAAAAATGAAGAAGCGTCTTTCCGCCAATGGGAAGGTTGGTTCCTAGAGCTTATGAGAAGAATTTTTTAACCTTATAATTTGTAGATTAATTTCAGCCTTTGGCGGAAATTTAATGGATATCATCCTTTTATTATTAACTCAACCTTTGATTTTTGTAAGTTTTTGGCAAATCCGAGTACAAAAATGTCGTTTGTAAAAGTATTTATGGATTTAATGCTTGAAAACTCGAATTTGAATCACAGCTGCCCATACGACGTAAGTTACAATTTTAGCGAGCTTTTAATATATTTACTTGACTCTATTCTAGCATGACATTTTTGTGCGCAACATGATATTCAAAGAGGAGTATATCAAGTTTGCCCCGTTGCCCTCCGGCCACTACAAATTTCAGCTACTGGCAGGCACCAACATCGAGTGGAAAACTATTATCAATGCCCATTTCATACACAATGCAGAATAAATAAGCTAAGTGTGAAATATATATACATATAAAAATGTATTTAATAAATGTTCGTATATTTAGCAATCTTAAACTTCCTAAATCAATTTGATTTAATCCGCTTAAATGAGGTATTTATAATTACATTCGTGTAGAACTAAAAACACTGGCCTAAAGGGTTAGTAAATGGGATAGTTGAACATCGATTTATATTTAATAACTCATTTGCTTTTGTTCATTTGCATGAATTATATCATTATCGTAAGAATCTTTAGAGCTAATCGATTTCGAGCCATTTTATAACCAATTTGTGAGTTAAAAATGGTCCACTGATCATAGATATATTGGGAGTGTATTGGCTTTCAGTCATGACCGACTCACTGTAAGTTTAAGTTTCATGCGACTGGGCTCATTTGAATAGTTTTTAGTTGGCTTCGCAACCTGTCGGGCAATGTGGCTCCCAATCGCAGTCCTTCTGCTGGTCGCGAATGCTCTCTCTGGCGATGTGTCACGGTTCACAAACATCGTCTCGGATCGTACCTTGTTGGCTTGAGTATACACGCGATGTTGATTGAGGAACCTTTGAACAATGCTATGGTACGTAGTGTGTGCTGCTAATATCTACTATATGACTGCATATTTATAATATTTGATATATTCTAAGATATCTATCAGTCCATTTACTTTAAATTCAACATGATAATCAAAGAGGACTATATAAACTTCGCTACATTGTCACACGGCTACTATAAATTTCAGTTTATGGCATCCGCGAACAACGACTGGAAAGCCAATGAACATTTTTAATGTATAACTGCAAATAAACATATTTTTATGTACTTTATTTTTAAGATATATTGTGTGAGTCTATATTGAATATAATAACAAAGCTTAAAATCCAATTAGCATCTCGTATATTTTAGATGAATGATGATTATTTAATGCATTCTTAATTGGCTTTCAGCTGCAGAACTTTTAGCTAATGTGAAATTCTATAAATAACTGAACTAGTTCAATAAACTTGACGAAAATCGATAAATGTACGGGCAAAAGTTGACTTAATAGGCTCTTGCCATCGCTTAGGGCCTTGGGTCGTGTTTAATTCGATTTGCTGGCAACAAACCTTTTGTCTGTGCGTTGACAATGGCTGCACTCTGCTGCAGGGCATATGAAATTGAATTTCCCTTTGGGCCTGGAGCACAACAGACTGCGCTTAAAGTGCCAATTGGCTCATCGATTTGCCATCAACGGGGCGCCTGTCTCCTGTCTCTCTCTCTCTCTACCTTCCCTCTCTCTCTCTCTCTCTCTCTCTCTCTCTCTCTCTCTGTCCTTCTTTCTAAGACTGATGCCATAAAACACGCGTTAAATTGCAATAACCAGCAAATCCAACCAACTTTTCCCGTCCATCCGCATCAACATTTTCAAAGATAAAGCGATACGTCAATTATCTGGCTGCTGCGCTGAATGGCTGTCTGGCTGGCTCTCAGGCAAAAAAGTAAAAACAAAAACTAAAGCAACAAAACGTTTCGACAACATTGAAGCCTTGTCAACATCAGCCCTAACGGCATCAGTTGACACTTTCAAACCAATCCCCATTTGATATGTGTTTGATTTATGTCAACTTTATCGACTGTGAAGTGGGCACCCCATATCAATAGTTAGCTATACGCTATACGCTTGAGGTATTTGTTTGTTTAGCTTGCAATTTACAGGTAATTAAATAATTATTGAGGATTATTGTTTTTATCAATAATATTATTATTTATATTTATCGTTGTTATTATTTAATTTTTTGTTGTCATTTTTAATTAATCAGCAACGCTTGACAAATTTCCACAAAGCTATTTAAAATACGATTGACCAGAGAATATTATAATTAATAAATACAGCTTTATGAAATGCTTAAATTAATATTAAATATAATATTTTAAAACATTTATAAATATTTCTAAATATTTAAACACTTATATTATAATAATTTTCAAGTATTTAAAATATTTAGAATTTTTTAAACTATTACAAAGAATTATAAATTATTATTATTATATAAATTTTTAAATATTGATAAAATATTTATTATATTATATTTAAAATTATTTTAAAAATATTATTATAATTTTTTTTTAAACATTACTAAGTGTTATAAACAAATTTAATGTTAATGTTATCTATATATAAACATTATTAAAAATTGTAAGTATTACTAATTGGTTTAAATAGAAATATTTTTAAATATTATAACTGTTTATTTAAAAATGAAAAAATTATTAAAATTTACCAAGCAAATAATTGGAGCACTGCACTGTGCCGCACTTCGACTGATCAGCAGGTGGTATGGTGAGCGACTGAGCTCGCGCGGCAACAGCCTCGTCTTTTATAGCTGGCAGAAAGTCACTCAAACCAAAGAGCATGTGCAATTTCGTTTTCATGCTCGCTCAACAAACTCACTGAGTATATTGGTTGCAGGCACAATAGTCACTCAAACCAAAGAGCATGTGCAATTTCGTTTTCATGCTCGCTCAACAAACTCACTGAGTATATTGGTTGCAGGCACAATAGTCACTCAAACCAAAGAGCATGTCCAACTTCGTTTTCATACTCGCTCAACAAACTCACTGAGTATATTGGCTGCGCGCACTTTCCAATGGGCAAGTAGCGTTTGAGCTCATACAAAGAGAAGATCGACATCTAGTTTGACTCAGTTTGTGTTGCTGATCGAACATATATATATGTACTGCACTGTTTAATAAAACTGAGCTAACTTATGTTATTATAGTTGTGTCATATGTGATTCCGAGCGTTATGCCATTTATTTAAATGTAATATTTAAATATATTTTCTTTTTACATTTTTCAAGCTCAGTTATTAATTGTTTTTAAACATATAATTACAATTTTTTTCCTTTTGATCTAAATTTGCTCAAAATATCGCTGATAAGCCCTTCAGTTTCCACACCTCCTCTGTCGCTTCCTTGAATTCTTATCCTTCATGAAAATAACTGAGCTTTTGCGAATGGAAATGCTATTGCTGTTGCTGTTTATTGGAATATTATTATTCATTTTATATTATATTTTTATATTATATTTTATATTATATTTCCTTCAGTTTTTGATTATTTTTTGGTCAATTGATAAATAATTAACTCGCACAAGAAGATGGCACAAGCCAGCAGCAAGGCGGACGCCCAGGCCAGCCACACATAAAACAAGTCGCCCACTTTGAAGTCATGGAAAGGCTCATACGGATACGGATCCTTGAGACTGATTTCACCCAGCGCGATAAAGTCACGCAGCGACTGCTCCTTCCAGTACTTAATAAGACCCGTGTCCTTGACACGGATCAAGAATTGATGCAGTGGCTCGGCATAGATGGAGTTCGGCTGCAGTGGCACCGAAGCGAGTATTTTGTAGCGAAAGACGAGATTGCGATGATAGCACACCACAGGTCGTTGGAATAGTTGCTGCTGCTTCTTGTAGATCTCCCAGAGGCTTTCTGTCATCGAAAATGCCTTAGATTTGCTAAGACTCTTCCGCAACGCCTCGAACTCCCTCGAATCCAGATATTTGATCTTTTGTCTAATAATATGTAAGGGGTGGAAGATCGAGGTCAGATTCAAATAGAAGTGCTCATCCTCGGTAAAGTGAATATCGAGATTGGAGTCGTACAGCTCCACGAAGTTGCTGACCATTCGCTCCATGGGTCGCTTGGTGAGCAGCGTCTTCAAGTGGACGGCGACGAGCGTGCTCAGTATGAGGCCCAACAGGAAGAGCTGGGCATGAGCTAGACGGGAGCTGTGCGTGCCTTGGGCTTTCAGCTGGCAAGGCTGTCCAATTATGCCGGAGATTATGCGTTCATTGAAGAATAGATTCGTCCAGTCCACTTGCCGCTGCATCAGCAGCCAGCCGAAGCAAGTGTCCAGCAGCGCGAAGATGTAGTAGCTGGCCAGGAGCACGACCAGCATGTTGCGACTGATCACCTTAAGGTAGACCTTGGCCGTGTCTATCTCCTGGGCACAGGGAACGACGACAAACCACTCTGAGACCTCGAAGGGATACGTATAGACGCCCTCGATGGTGGACAGCTCATATCCGCACAGAGCCATAGGAATGTCGAGAGTTCCATTCAGCGTCAGGTTCCGCAACAGAATCGAGGATATCTGCTTCTCTACAGCTTTCAAATGGTCCTCCCACTGCAAGGATATGTTGTGGACGCGTGCAAACTCCATTAGCACGATGGGCATGAGGCCAGTCAGGCGTGTTCTCCCCGTTTTCGAATCCTTATAGGCCAGCGATAGGGGCAACCCCTGATCGGGCAGACTGTGAGCCGTGCGTCGATGGTAATTATATTTCCTGCCGAAGATCGGGCTGCTGTTCGACTGCAGCAGTTGCCAATGCTCGTCCTCATACGGCTGCAGCTGATAGGCGTTGCCAGTGTCCAGCAGCAGCATCACCACATGAGGAAATAGTTGCTGCCGGGCCGAGCTAGCTACTTCGCGGAACTCCTTATCCGTTGCCTGCTGCAGCAACAGCAGCAGCCGCACATGCCGCATGTTGCTCAGGTTGTTGGCCAGCCCCTCCAACATTTCCAGATCCATTTGCCCACTCCCAGTCAGGCAGAGCAGTGCGAACATCTCTGTGTTCTGGCTGCTCTGCAAATAGAAGCTGGCCGCGCTGCTGAGGCGCAGCACGGGCCACGTCGAGGCAGCTGCCAGTTGCTCCATCTCGCTGCAGTGCAGCTGGCGACTGTGCCGGAGCAGTAGAAGTGTCTCGAAGCGCTGCTCTCTGTAGCTGCGTTGCAATATCCCATTGGGGGTGAAGGCCAGACTTGGAATAGAGCCGAGCAGCATAGCTACAACCACTGCCTGCCACATGTTGCGGTTGTCTGTTTCCACTTGGCTGCAGCTCTGCCCAAATTGTGGCTTTATCTCTGGCATCGAAGCTAATTAGCGGTCGCTGGAAATGTCTTTCTGGTCCGGTCACAGTGCCTGCCATTAATGAACGTCGCGTACTGCTCTAATTGAGCTATTGACATTCATTTAATATTATAATTTAGACGATTAAGGCTGAAAGCCTGAAAGCAGACTAAAATAAATAGTTTTTATTGGCAGTTGGAGCTGATATCAACTATTTTAATATTTCTTTTAATTTCGTGGACGTCAGGCGAGTTGAGGCTTGAAATTAAATAAATCCTAGAATATAGAATATAGTAGAAGGCAAAAATGAAATAAACAAGTAAGAACGTAGCAGTCAGAGCAGAGGTAGAGCAGAGCCGAAGTTGAGTCAAGGTCGAAAGAGCAGAGTCATAGGCAGAGAGAAAGCAAAGCAAATGCAGAGCCAAAGTTGAGCCAAAAGCAGACCCAGAGCTCAGTCAGCGGCAGAGCCAGATGCAGAGCCAGAGATCAGCCAGAGCTCGGTGAGCAGCATAGCTATTGGCAAACCACAGGCAGAGCTACGGGCAGAGGCAGAAGCAGAGCCAGAGACAAGAGAGGCATAGCTATTGGCAGAGCTACGGGCAGAGCCACGGGCAGAGCTAGAAGCAGAGCCATAGGCAGAACTAGAAGCAGAGGCAGAGTTGAGCCAGAACTCAGCCTGAGGCACAGCTATTAGCAGAGCCACAGGCAGAGCTATGGGCAGAGGCAGAAGCAGAGCCACACGCAGAGCCACACGCAGAGCCACACGCAGAGCCAGAGATCAGAGAGGCATAGCTATTGGCAGAGCCACGGGCAGAGGCAGAAGCAGAGCCACAGGCACAGCCAGAAGCAGAGGCAGAGTTGAGCCAGAACTCAGCCAGAGGCACAGCTATTAGCAGAGCCACAGGCAGAGCTATGGGCAGAGGCAGAAGCAGAGGCACAGGCAGAGCCAGAGTTGAGAGATAAGCAGAGCCAAAGATCAGCCAGAGGCACAGCTATGGGCAGATCCAGAGGTCAGCAACATTTGAGCCAGATCAGGAGCGAAGCTAGGACTTATTTAGCTTATTTAATAATTTGTTTACTTAATAATATTATTTTAAATTACATTGTCTAGCCTCAAATGCGCTTTATTTCCATTTTGAAATTTTCCTCTCAAATCTGTAAAGCTTCTAACCCAATCATAAAATACACTTAGCTTGATTCTGCCTGCATTATCAGGCAAAAGCAGCTTAACGACTTGAAGGCATTTTGTCGTGTGCTGAAAGTAAATTCACAGTTTAATTTGCAGGCAATTGGCTTTGGGCCATAACTCGAGTCACATTTAAGAACTTTCTGAATATTTTAAGCTGTTAATCTGTGTTACATATTTAATTGCTCTCCGCTCTCCCATGGCATATCAAAGTTTGCGCTTCCTCTCAAGCCACACTCAACGTTAAGCAAAACTTTTCAGCAACTTTATGGTCCTTGCGACGACTTGTGAAATTTTTAGCATTTGCATTTCGGTTCCTTTTTGTCGCGTTTTTGGCTTTTGCAGCTCTTTCAATTAGACAAGCGAATGCCAAAGAGCCAGTCTATGCACATGCCTCACTCTTCAGCACATATATATTCATATTCACATATTCAAATATTCACATATTCATATTCAGATTCATTTTCATACTTATGTTCATTCCATTTCATACTTTAATACCATTTGGGGAGACGCACGCATTAATTTACACGTCAGTGCATATTTGATTTTATTTTATTTCCATTCACAGTTGTCATGGGAAGTGCACGTCTAGCAGTTCCAGGGAAAATGTTGAAGATATCCTCTGAGCTGTGCAGTTGAGGCATGTTGAGCTTGGAAGTGCAAATGCAACAGTTGCTTGGGCTGAAGAAGTTCTGGCTGAACTAGAAAGTAGCTCAACTAGCGCATACCCTGCAAGCAGAGGCTGTAACTATTTCATACCCGATTTCACATTACAGGGTATTTGCACGTTCATCTCGTTACTGTTCATCACTTGCCAACTTGTTGTATTTGCATTTATTATAGGACTTTCCGCCGCTGTTGCTGAATGCTGCGCACCGCGTTGACATGCATAAGATTGCAAAGAATTGTTGCGAGCATAATTTATGCCAAGGCACGGCAGCAAGGACGACAACAAGGACTACAGCTGGCTACGCCTGGCTGCTTGCCTATGTCCCGGGCTGCTGTGCACTGTGGCGTATACGTAATGTAGCATTAATTGTATTTATTTGCTTTGTTGATTGATTTTACCAGGGCCTGGGAGCCTGACAAACCCTGAAAGCCCGAAAGCCTACATTTTAATTTTATACGAGCTCTTAAGGCCCCACCGGCTCCGCTGCCTGCCATTTGGTAGACAATTGCGTTTATCAAAGTCATTTTGTGTATCATTTGCGCATAGCCTGCGGCCCACGCCCTTGCCCACGCCCACATAAATTAACGTAAGCTTAACGAAGCATGGATAAAATAACAGCAGCAGCAGCGGAGGTTGACAATAAATTTATTGGTTTTTATCCACAGCTGCTTGTGCTGTATGACGGGGCTTATCAAAGAAAGGTTTGGGTTTGGGCTCGGAGCTCATCTGCGCTTTAATGCGACACATGTGCTGTAAATATTCATGTTAAATGAGTTTCATATATCCTGGCTGTATAAATGTACAGCGATTATCCTGTCTGACTAAATGACTGACTGAATGGGCTGCCTGCCTTGTGATCAAAGTACAGTAAAGACTAGGCTGCGCGACTCTCATAAATTCAATTATATTTAAATGGCTAGCGGAGTAGAGAAGAAGAAGGTTTTAAAAGTGAAGTGTAAATAGGATTAGCAGAGAAAGGTAGGCTTAGAAGTTAGCGAAGGATTGCCAGCAGGAGAGGAGCTAGGTAGTAGAAGTGGAAGTATAATAAAGGCAGACGTCGAAGTAGTAGGGGAGCGAGAAGAATATTGATAAGAGAATCTAGCAGTAGAAGTTGATTAGTATTAGTTAAATACCTGCAGTAGAAGTCTAGCAAGCTTTAAGCTGATTTTCCCATTACTTAATATAATTTATTCCCATTTCAAAAGAAAGTACATTGTTGCATGCTTTTAGGCGCTTGCTCAGCAGCTGAAGCCAAGTTGTTAATTGATTTGACTAAGCCTTTAAAGCTATAACAGCTGATACGAGGCTTAACGCCTGCCATCTGACACGCATCCACCGACATGCCATTCGCACACACATACACACACATGAGACCCCAACAACCACCCACCCACCCACACGCTGGCAGGACAATCGGCAAAGTTTGCCTGAGGTAAGCAAGGAAAAAAGTTTGCCAGCCACTTGGCAAGTGACTACATCGATGGGCTGTTGGCGCTGTTAAGTAAGGATGCTAGAGGACTCTCTCAGCTGCCGCCTTTCCTTTTTGACAATGTGCTTTGGCCAAAAAATGACAAAGCACGAAAGTTTTCTTAAGGGCACGCACTCTCGTTGGAGCCCATGATTGAACGCATTGCGAGGCACGCATATCCTGTTGAGATTTTAAAGCTCGATGTGCATATATATTAAACACGAAATGATTTTCTAGCAGTCGGCGGAAACTTTTCATTTAAGCTGTTAAACTGTTTGGCGCGCCGAGCTGGGGCCTGCTTGCCTCGTTTTTAATTAAAAAAGTGGCCGGCAAAAGTTGGTAACAGGATTTTAGCGCATTTGCCAGACGATGCGACGGCCAGGCGAAGTTTTTCACTTTGCTTTTTTCGAGAGCCTGCCCCGCTGCTGATGGCAGCAGTTGAAATTTAAGTGCAATAAATATTTGTGCATAGAGTTCGATTAGAATTTTTGACACTTGACAGCCTGAGCTGGGATGGAATAGTCTGAAATAGTCTGGAATATATCATTCAGAGCTGCCGATGCCTGTCACTCGCAACTCATTTCATATTTTTGTTTTTGCTTGCTTCCATTGCTGCTGTCTGCTCTTGTTGACATTCGACTGATGATGCCCGCAAAGCTTTGGCATATTTCCCATGAATACTATTTGCACCCACACACACACAGACGTCTCCACTTGCCACACCTTCACACACACGCACACCCTGATATAGAGCGTGGCATAGGGCACGTTGAGTTATGCGTGAATATTTGTTGCGATTGAGCTGTGTGTACTTATGTAAAAAAGTTACGGTCGGCGACAGCCTAGAACTCGTTACATATTTCGTTATTCAGCTTATTTCAGGAATTTCGATGGGATAGAGACATGTGCTTAGATCCACTGTGGACAACTTTGATTTGGGTCGAATATCCAAGAGCAGGAGCTCGAATTATTTTTATAAATTTATAAAGGTAACTTGGGTATACGAAAAAGGTATAATATATAAATAATATAAAATAATTTATATTTTCAGTAAACAAAAATTATAATAAAATATAAATATAATTATCCGACAGTTAACTTCTAATTTATAAGATCAGTTTAGCTAAAGTGACATACTAAATGCGAGCGTGATAATTGTTAATATGATTTATGAGACGCATTACGGTCCACATCATTAAAAAGTCTAGACTGCGCGCTAAACTTGTTTGAGAAGTGATTTATTTAAACAAACTTCAGACGCTCAATTGTTGAAAGACAATGCTTAAAAGTCGCTAACAAGTCTAAGAGCGCGGACAGGTGGCCAGCGACGACTCTCGCAGCCGAAAAACCAAACCAAAACAGAGAAACGCGCCAAGCCTCAAGCACGTGTAGTTGCTGCGCTCTGATTGGCCGGCGGCTTTCGCTTTTTCGGCCAGCACAGAGCGCACTCGCTCTCTCGCGCGCGCTCTTCGTGCGGCTAAGAGAGCGCGACAGCCATACGCAAACTGGTTTGGCGGCACCCTGTATGGCGTGCTGCTTGGTCGCTGGCTGGGGCCAAGCGACGACGACGCCACACGAAACGTTGTTCAGTTGTTGTTCGGCGTTCATTGAGTGCAGGCCAGGCGTATACGCAACGCATCCAGCCTAACGGTTTACGGGCAGCGCGAATTCGTAGCGCGTCGTCGAATATAACAAGAAAGCAAAATCAACAAAAAATAAGAAGCAAAGTAAAAAAAACACAAGAAACGAAAATCCAAAATTGGCAAAATTTTTGCATACCGGTTCCCACACAAAAAGCCGTTAAAAATTTCAACTCAGTCAAGCGAGCGCTTCCTGCTGAAGTCTTCAACACAAAACTAAAGTAAGGCGACGGTTTAGCTTAAGACTAAGTAACTGAATATTAGAATATGTGACTAAGTAACTGAGTATGTGATTAGGTAGAAAAGTATCTAAGTATCTGCGGATCTGTGTATCTCTGTTGGCCGTTGACTGGTGTTAACTGTGCTTCAGCTCAGCTGGATTTTTCGCATTTGTCGCAGTTGGCTAAGCGTACTCGGTTCACAGGTCGAGTTCCTAGCCAAAAAGTCAGCCACGCCCCGTTTCACACGCCCCGGCGCAACAGTTAATCTGCAGACACAAAATATATATTAAATATTCATAAAACTTGCCGTCGCTTAGCAGAAAGAAACCAAAACAGAAAAAGTGGGGAACATAGCAACAAGTCGGCGCCAGTTGGTCAACAACGTTGCCAACACTCTATCCATTTGTTAACATTCGCTAAGAGTGGAGTGGAAAAAAAAAAAAAAACAAAAGCAGCGCGTCGCCTCGGCTTCCCAGAATTGGCAGTTAATTTTTGAAAAAACGAAAAAAAGAAGTAAGAAAACCAAAAAACAAAACCGCAAAGCCCACAGGAGAGACAGCCACAGCTGTAATACGAGTTGTTGTGTGAGAGTGTGTGTGTGTGTGAGTGTGTGTGTGTGTCATGATAGAGGTATGTAGATGCAGAAGATCTCGAGCGACCCACGCATAGAAATTGAAAGTTCCGCATAAAAAAAGAGCTCAACTAAAGTGAAAAACTGATTACGCGATGCGTTCTAGATATAAAACTGCACAGATACATACATACATATATATATATATATATATATATAGAGATCTTCATATATATACAGACTTGGCTGCAGCCACAAGCGAGTCGCTTTGTGTGCCAAAACCGTTGTGTTTATTATTTTTATAAAATATGACAGCAAACACCGAGAAAAAAAACATTTCGAATTGGGTCTCGCTATGTGAAACGCAACGAATGCATCCACAAGATACAGATACACACACACAGACCGTGTGTAGATAATATAATCAACGCTAAAGCTGAGTGCAATGACAAAATTGCTGATAACTGACCAATCGCGCATCTCAAACATTAATTATGTTTCAGTTTCTGCTTTGTGTTCGACCTGGAATTTCATTTCGTTTCATTTGTTGGAACTTCTGCAGCTGGAAAACTCTGTCAAGCTCACGACTTATGCTAAATAGTTGCATAGAATCGCACTAAGCTTTCAAGGTTACTGTATCTTGTAGATACTTTTTAGTTGAGCTCAGTTACATCCATCTAACACACGAGAGAGAAAATTCTATATTTTCCGAAAATTCTGGTGCGGCAAAAAGTCAAAAACTTTTATTTGGCAATCAGCTAAGATTTATGTTTGTGTGTTGTGTATTAGCCCAAAGTATTTCATATAGGTACACGTATAGACATTCTGTTGTTTGTTGTGTCACGCCCTCTCCCTCCCTCTCCCTCGATGGCTCTTGCTCTCTCGCTTTGGCGCTATTTATAGGCGCGTAACACATACGCGTATAGCATGTATCTTATAGATACATTCTGGCTAGCTGCCTGGCAGGCAGGCAAAAACTTTTGCATCGACCTGCCTCTGCCTGTGTCTGCCGTCTGGGCCAGCCTGCTCATAAATATAAAGCCGCAGCGACATTGGCGAGACAGTGCGCCAAATGGACGTCTGCAGTGGCTCGCAGATCGGCACAAAGGAATCCGGCCAAAAAAGGTTCTCTCTGCATCTCTCTCTCTCGCTGTCTCGCCGTCTTTGTCTCTGTATCTGCAGATCTTGACAGCTCTTGGCAATCGACTCTGCAACATGTTGCCGTTGCCTGTTAGCGTTTGCTTTGAAATCGAAAACAAAATTGATGCCAGACGCGAAGGCAAAGGCTGGGGCCAAAAGATGGCTAGGGAGTTAACGCAGCTGGCACAGCTGGTCAGATTCGCTGATTGTGGCCATCAAAGCGCATAATTGTTGTTTATGTGTTTATATGGCAGCTCAAAATAACATATACAACAACAATCGTTAGGCTTTCAAGTTTTCCGCATTATCCGAAAAATATTTTCCAAAAGCAAAAATGTGCGCAATTTTTTGGAAAAGAAAACAAAAGCCAAACGTAAAACTCATGAGCTGCAAACCCGACGACCAGTTTCAATTTTATTTCGCTTAGTTTTAGTTTTATTTTTATCTCATTTGTATTGCTCTTGCGACTTGCATAACAGGCGCGGCGCGGCATGCAGCAGCTTGCGGCAAGTGCGCAGAAACATTTGCAGCTTTGCAGCTGACAAAAGCGCGGAGCCCGTCGATCCGCTTGATTGCCGCCGTACGTAATTACAAGAAATCAAATATCAAGAAAAAGGAAAAAATAAAAGCAGAAATACATAAATACAAAAAAAAACAAAAAACTTGAAAAACTGCTGAGCACAAATTGCAGCTGACTGCAGGTCTGGGTGCGCGGGGGGCTGGTTGAGGGGCGGGCGGTGCAGCGCTGCGCTGCGCAGCAAGAACCGGAAAGGAAGTGAGCGTGTAAGTTACCAAGACTTTGACTTCGGCTGCAACTGCGACTGCGACTGCGACTTGGAAGCGAGCCAAAAACCGGTTTTCAGCTGCTGACGCCAAGGGACCCCGCTGCAGCCAACCCCCGCGCGCCCTGCGCTTGCACGCTTCTTGGAAGCACATCGTCAGCTATGCCAAGTCATTCACTTGCAGGCGATACGAGTTTTCCATTGTTGTTGCTGTTGGTGCAGCGCGCAGGCGCAGCTTTGTTTGATAGTGCGGGCGAAGAACAAGACGAAACGAAACGAAACGGAATGAAATAAAACGAAACGAAGCGAAGCACGAGACAAAGAGCAATACAAGAACTTGATAGTTGCCAGCGGCGCAGTCGCAGAAGCTAGGCGAGCATTCAAGAACAAAACTGAGCAGCATACACTGAGAGAAATAATAATGTGTGATGAATGAAAATGAGTTAAGCTGGGCAATATATATAGAATAAAAATATTTAAAATATATATATATAATATATAACTTATATATATTTTATATTTATTTAGTGTGAATAAATTAAAATTAATATATATATATTATTTTATATATTTAATATATAATTAAAATATAATATATATAATTAATTTAATTGTATAATATATAGCCAACACTTCAGCTCGTAATTTTTCTCAGTGCAAACCTCAAAGTGCGTAGCAGAGAAGTGACTTAAGAAAGTTCTTGCTGAGCAAAGGGAAGCAACGATTGGGTTGGGTAATGCATACCGTTCTTTAGCTCTGTCCGCCACTCCGCCCCACCCTCTCCTGCCATTACTCCTACTCTCTCTCTCTCTCTCTCTCTCCCTCCCTCTCGCTCTCGGCGGGTGCAATGTGAGGTACTTTTCTAGCAATATGCTCTTAGTATGCTTTGCAACGCATGCGTCGAGTGCTTTGGCCCAGCTCGTGTCTAGCTGGAGGTACTTGAACCCTCTACCTAGCTCGGAACACAACACAAAATGGCGCTGGAGCCGCTACCTTTGGTCGTCGCAGTAGGAGCAGAGCATTTATGCATGATATATGAATGTGGGCGATGGCAGGCATTGAACTTTGCCCAGGCGTCGCCCTGTGGCCGGCCCCACTAGACAAAAGAAGAGTCGAGTCGAGTCGAGTAGAGCTGCGCATATGAGATGCATGTTAGTTGAAGCTTTTGGCATTTCATTCGCATTAATCCCTGCCGATAACGAACTGAGCTCCACTTAAGCTAAGCTGATTTATGTTTCGCCCCAAAAAGTGTCAACTGCTCGGCCCAGTGGCCTCCATTCCGGGTGTCAGCTGGCTGCAATTTGAACTCAATCGTTGCCCAAATTGATAAGTTAAGGCCAGGCGAGAGAGAGAGAAACGGAGACAGCCAAACGACAAAGAGATATTCGAGAATTGCTGGCATAACTTTTGTTTTAACCTTTTAAAAGCGGCCGCCGCCTGCTTGCCCCCCACTGGCAGACGGCAGGCAATACGAGACGCGAAGCTGGAGATGGAGACGGAGACGGAGACGGAGTCACTCCACGACGAGTCGCTGGCGGGGCTTTCTGTTGTTGTCATTTACAAGCATAAACGTCCATGACCCTTTGGCCTGTCTCACAGCGACAGAGACTGGGTTAGAGTCAAACAAAGAGAGAGAGAGACAAAAACAGAAACAGCAGCAAAATCAAAATAAAAATTGAAAAAAAAAATTATATCACAGCTGTTGACATAAAGTTTCTGTTTGAGTTTTTGCTGAGTTCATTAAAAGCCACTGAGAGTAGATAAAATATGAGAGGACGAGGCATTGAGTTGACAATTGGACAGGTTCGTCAATAAACAAGAGAGGCAGAGGCAGAGGCAGAGGGCGAGGGTTGCCATAGTGATTACACGACTAAGGGATGCTCAGTGACACGAGCTGCTTTTGGACAATAAAATATATAAATAAAATATATAAATAGAATATATAATATATATATATATATATATATATTTATTTATTTATTCATGCCTTTACAACTCTAGCCACAGCCCTTTCCTGTTGGGCATCAGCCAAATTGAAAGCCGATTTCAATTAACACGCGGACATTTCCTGCAGCGCCATAAAAGAGCCGCGAGCATGAAAAGACGTGCTTTACAAATATTAATAATAATAATTATTATTATTATGATTGCGAATGTTTTATTCTGTTAGACAATGCAAAGCGCTGTCAGCACGTGCGTGCAGGTGTCATCAGCTATAGAGGGAGATAGACAGACAGATAGACAGAGAGTGAGAGAGCAGACGAGGCTTGTGATTCAGTGGCAAATTTGCGTATTTCCAATAAACTCATCACTTGATTCGCTGACTCAATATATAAGTTCGAAAGTTGTTGAGTGAATCAGCTCAGTGGCCAAAGCTCAAGCGTTTAGGCCCAGTTGATAACATGATATTAGCCCGCGGCTTATTGGCCTTTAGATGTTTCCACTTCTCTGTTGATTTTCGCTCAGCTTAAACCTATTTTCGTTCTTCTTTTTGCAGCACAAATTGGCGGTGAATGGGCTGATTTCATAATAAAACGCAAATAGCTAAAGAATCGCTTCTCGCGCGGCGGCGATTTGAGCCAAACTGACGCAATTCAATTTGCCAGCTACGGAGAGGCGACCGCAAGCTCATAAATTGAGATTAAGCAAGCGCTCACTGGAGGCTGCGGAGCGCCAGAGCAGCTGAAGTCGGCAGGAACGGAGAAGTAGAAGCAGAAAAAACATAACAAATCAATCACTGAGCGCGCTCTCGACGCTCCACACAATTTGCATGAGCCAAAGCATTAGCCAGCAGCAGCAGCAGCAGCCGCCGTCGCACCAGCACAGCCGCAGCCACAGCCACAGCCAAAGCCAGAGCCAGAGCCAGAGCCAGAGCCAGAGCCAGAGCCAGAGCCAGGGCCAGGGGCAGGGGAAGCGTCGCTCGAGTGGCATTTTATGGCAACTGCGCCATCAGCTGCACAGGCGTAGCACGAGGAAAATGAAAACAATTTCATGATACTACAAGTGGTCCGAATCGGTGCTATTGAACTATCTGAGAATGCCATCGACGCCGTACGATCTGGTGCAGGACGATCAGGATTTGCGCGTGCCGCTGCATGCCGAGCAGACGTTCTTCCATGGCATCACATTTCAGGCCAAGGTGAGTTAAAGCTAAGATAAATCAGCCTGCTCAAGCTCAGTTTTGGCCAAGGTAGTTCCCCCTTTTGGCTAGGTCCAACTGGAAATCTACCTTATGAATCATATGTATATTTGTTCACATATTTTAGTGACTAATCTCTTATTATTTTATAGTCTTCTCGCTGTGTGCGACGCTTGCCGCTTGCCGCATACTAATTCCCAAATGGTTCTGCCATACGCAAAGCCATTTCGTCGGCGTGTCTTTCAAGTCGCGTTGAGCTGGGGCCAAAGGAAGAGGTGTGGCTACCCTCTCACAATAGCTCCATTTCTCTTTTATCGCCACAATATCCGTTTTGGCAGCTTTGCAATTGCCATATCCATTGGCCACGGCCGAAGCGTATATTTACCTAAATTTACCAATATTTTGTTTGCTTCTCCTGCGCTCTCGCAATGATTTTCATATCATTGTTGCAAACGTGGCCGAACGCAAACGCAAACAATTATTTACAATTTTCGCAAATGCAATTATATATATTTTTGCAATTGAATTGAGGCAGCTTTGTTGCTGACGGAAGCATCGGTTATATGAATAGCCCCCGCCCGCCATGCTGTATGTGTGTATTTATATGGGAAGCTTTAATGCAAATGGGGTGTATTAGGGGTGCAGTGCACTGTTTAGTTGTTGCCCCTAAGGTCGTGGGCTCTGCATATGATAGCTTGAGGTATCTTTAACATTATATCTGTCTCTATCTATATATATATATGAGTCATACTTAAACTTCTTCAAAGCTATATCGCATATTAATATCAATAAACAAACTGAAAGCGAGCATGCTGCAGTCGCCTATGCCTGCGCTCAAATTCGGACTTGTTTTGTTTTGACTTTGCTTTTTTTTGTTTTTGAGCATTCAGCAAGTTAGTCAACTGTCACATGGCCAGACATGTTGTTGTTGTTGTTGTGTGTGTGTTGCGAGGGGGAAAATGATAAACAAATTTCCATTTTGTGTGCGCGTGTGTGTGTGCGTTTACTCGCATTCAATTATTCAGCAACGCATGGCGAGCATTTGTTTAGTTCTCTTTTTATTTTGGCTGTATCTTTATATATATATGTTGTTGTTGTTGTTGTTTATTATTTTTGTGCAATGTATGGAAATTGTTTGCGTGCCAAGCTTCTGCTCTTTATACACATATATATGTATATATTCGTGCCTAAGTACAGTTGTTATTTTGGTCAGTTGAAGCCGTTTGATTTTTATTTGATTTGATTAGCTTCGCCATGCAGAGCCAATGACCCTTAGATAGGCATTTGCCCATGTTGAAGTTCACGAATTGCCGCTGGAGTGCATTGAGCTTTGGCTTTGTCGACTCACAGGCAGCGCTTTTTGTTGACGCCACACTTTGTATGCAAAGCGCTTGACAAGTCTCTCCATTGCACTTGGATTTGCTGCTGCGGTTGCTGCTGCAGTTGCTTGTTGCAATTAAATGCACTCAGTTGCCGGGCCAAATTGCCGTGAAGCAGCGACTGAGACCCACGCTAACAAACAGCCAAAACAATTTGCATTGCCATGGAGGCGCTCTCGGCGGGGGCGTGGCATGTCTGCTACTGCAGCCCTCACGTATGTGCATAGGCTCTTTGTGTCGCCATCCACGTGTTGTTTGTTGTTGTTTGCTGCTGAGGCACGTTGCTATTTGCATTTGCCATAAATGAAAAGCAAGCAAAACACAAAGTTTTGCACTTTTCCGATGCTCGCTTTGCTTTCTGGCGTATACCGTTAGCACTGCTATGTGCACAAAGAGCCATATCTCGTATGTGATATGCCTGGCTGGCTAACCCAAATACGAGTCGGGCAGATAACAGTTTAAAGACTGCCTGCAGTGCATACAGCAGCCTGTTCTTGTTTTTGTTTTCTTTCTGCTGTCTCAGCCCAACTGATTCATCTGCGTCCCAGGCTCAAATAACGAGCGTGAGTCATGGAGTGTTGCTGTTAGTGAGTGTCGCTGTCATTGGCGGCATTATTTATGAGAGGTATCGGACAGGACGCCACTTATAAATATATTTACGCCACGGCCTGCAAATCTCGCAATCGCCTGCCTCTAACTTTGCCCGCGCTGACTTTTGCTTGCTTAGATTAATTGAATTTCACGCTTTGATTTCGCGCCATACGAAAATTGGTTAGCCGCTGCCGCTGCCGATGCTCCTCCTGCCTCTGCTGCCTCCTTGTGGACCATGCCGCATAAATCTTTCAAAAGGTGTATAAATTATTCGCTCTCACGCACTTGGCCTGGCGCCGTGTTTTTCTTTCGCACTTTTTTTTGTTGCTGTTTGTTGCTCTTTGGCTTTTTTGCTTTTCTGGCTGCTTGGCAACATGACGTATACTTAACTTTTGTTTCGCTGCGATTTCCTGCAAGTTGGCTCTATCAAAAATTTATTGAGCAAGCCCTCAAGTTCGATTCGATTTATGTTTCCGCACACAGTTTCCGTTATTTTGACGCGCTTTTCCACACTCAGCTCATCAATTATTTAAGTTGAGGTTCTGTCATAGATGTTTCCCCCCAGACCAGCCCCTGTCCTCTTTGTTTTATTTATGCCTGCCTCGATGCGTGCGTGGGCAGCGAAATTTACAGTTTATTTCTACGCTAACACAAAATACCATTTAAATTTGACAATATTTTGACTGGGAATGATGTATATATAAATTTATCACCTTCATGCCTCCAGGAACTCACTTTCGATCCGTTATCAATTTCCAGAATTTCCATAAAATTTTCGTACTTTATGCTGATGATTTCTTGAGTACAGAGCATAAATCCAATTGAACGATGCGCCACCCGCCGCCTAAAACAATTCGCCTTTTTATTGGTTTACAAAATTCTCGAAAAGTTTCGGGTTTATGTATTTAGCCAGCATTATTGTCTGTTGCAAAATTAATTATTTTATATTAAGGTGAAGGTGAGGCAACGGCAACTGAGGCACAGCCCAAGACTATGAACGTTTCAAGAATTTACAATATTTTTATATATATAGACACATAAAAAATATGGCGCATAAAGAAAAATATTGAAAAACGTATAAAAAGCGAGCCCAGAGTCTGCGGTCCACGTGCTGCCTACTTCCCTCTCCCACCCCCTCTCCCTCTTTCTCTCTGTGTGTGTAATTTTTCACATTTGTTGTGTTTACCCATTTTCCATTTGGTGTGTGCGTACGCAAAATTATGAATCTTCATATACGGCTCGGCGTCTGCGTCGGTGGCGTATACGCAATGTTTCCGCTCTGCTGCTGCTGCGCTGCTTTTGTTTTGTTTATCTAAGTGGCACATGCAGCTTCTGCTCGTTTGTTTTGAGGCCAGCATTGGCCAAGAAAACCGCCTCTTCATATATCAATTTCAATTATCTGCCCTGGCGCTGCCAAAAGCCCATTTTTGCCATATAAATTATTGGTTGAGCGTCGAAAAGGACAAAACCCGAAAAGGATTATGCGGCGAGCAATTGGGTCCTGGTGCTGGCTTTTATCAGCCACAACTGACACGGCCAGACGACCCACTCTAGCAGGAGGCGTGAAAAATGAGTCATAAAATGCAAATAAAATCTCAAGTGTCCTTTCGGAGCGACAGCGACAGGCTCGGCTGGGCTTTGTATATGTCACTGTCAGGCGTGCTTGAAGACGCTTTAAGAATTTAATATTTGCAATTCCCGGCAGGCAGCCAAAACGATTTCGTTTCACGTGTTTGCTTAACCTTTTCCCCCAAAGTTCAATCTGCTCGTTAAGTCGGCGAGCTAAACATTCAGCAATTTTCCATACAGCTAGATGGATTTTCCGGCAACAGAGTTCAGTCATTGGCATTGCGCCATCATTTTGCGAATCTGTTTAGATTTCGTCTGCTCGACGTGGCCAAAATGCAACACTCTTGTTGCAGCTGTCCGCTGCACCATTAAAACAACAATGGGTTTTGTTTAACTATGAATCTATATATATATATATATATATATATATATACTCTGATGTGCATGTCTGCCTCCCTCTGCGCCTGTCCATATTTTTAATGTTGGGGCAAATGCGAACGCATTTCATTTTATCTCTGTTGTCTTTGGGCCCGGGCCACATAAAAAGTTCAATAAAAACAATAATAATAGGCCATAAAATATGTATATCTCTTTCGTATTGGCGCACATTGGCCAGGATTATCTGCATTGGGCTTGAGCCTGTGCCTAGGGCAACTCATTTTCATATTGATTGCAAATGATTAGCTTAATATGTTTACAGCCGGGCAGGTGGCAGTCCCTACAAATTCTAAATAGAGTTTTATTGCTGCTGTAAGAGTTAGCCTAGGATCAGGCCACGCCCTCTCTCTTGCTCCTACTGCCGCCCTCAGTGATTTCTCTGCTTGCTTAATGTGTGTCAAGTGCGTTTTTAATGCCGCTCGTCAGGGCTTAAGTGCCCATTAGTGGCTCGCTGTCGACACATAGAGATATGTGTGTGGAGCTTGGGTTGTTTCGTTCTGACTCACTCGATTGGCATTGCTCAATGGGGCATGAATGCGGCAAATGCTCCACTATGCTCATTTATTATCTGCTTATTACACAATTTGCAGTTGCCACACAAATTGGCCGGCCATTTCGCAATTGGCAGCAGTCGCTTTTCACCTGGCGCAGCTGCACAGCTCGCATGTGCATTTCCAGTGAGTCAGCCCAAAACAGCGGCAGGCAGTGGCGCAGGCGCAGGCGCATTAAACCACAACGGTGGCTACAGCTCTCACCCACTTTGGACGCTGCTCTTCCAGTTTGGCAAATGGGTAACGCACGCAAATGCTGTTGGTGTCTAGCGAAGCGCAGCATTGCGGAAGTTGCAACGGCAGCTGCTGCACGTTTGCTCGTATGTGGCACACCGATTCCCAACTGCCCCGGACCCTTTGCTGCTCTGTTTGCCTGCCAATGGCCGCTGACAGCTGCCTTTGGCAATATTTGGGCTTGGCCCTGGCCAAATTGTCAATAAAAGAGCGCAGCTCAGCTCGGCGCAGAAACAACACCAATTTGGGCAGGCCGAACTGCACACACCCTTAATGGATCCTGTTCGAAGTAGCTGAAAATCGAACAATTGATCGGAAGGCAGTTCGAAAGCTTTGATAGCGATCGGATAAGTTAATGGCATGCAAGTGTTCAACTACTTCTGGTTACTTTCAATATGAAATCGATATTTATAAGGCTGTTGCATAAGTCTTAACTGGGATGTGAGGCAGAGGCTCTTAGGGGGCCTTTATATCTAAGACACTGGCCCTTTACTATTAACTTGATTCAGTTTCTATAAGACTTGGCTCGTCTTTTATCAGCGATTTGCATTCAAAAAATTCCTTTTAATTAGGTTTTTCTTGCACTTATAGCTTAAGACACTCTGGTCTAGAATTTCATTTATGAATCTTAATATTTGATGAATTAATCTTGGCAAACTTCTCAACTTTGCGTTCCACTTCAGCTGCAACTTGCTTCCCACCTTCTCCAACTCCAAACAAATAGCATAAATAATCCAGACTTTTTTTTGCTACCTATTTCGCTTTATCTTCTCATGCCCTTTGAATATCTCAAAAAACAATTGTTGCAGCAAATAAAACTAGTAATTTTTAGTCGGTTTCTTCTCTCTCTTTGGGATAATGACAAGAATCGATTGTCTGCAATCTTTTTATGCCAATTTTGTGCAGGCGCAAATCTTAAATCTTAAAGGGTAGCTGCAGCAACAGCTCGTTAGCTGCCGCTCACGTTTCAGGCAGCGGATGGAAGAGAAAAAGATTGAAAACAGCAAAAAATAGTACAAATAAGAAGAAAAATTGAAAATTATCTGTGGGGCCGTCATCAAAGCGGCGAGCGCAGAGCTCCCAGTTTAATCAGCGACAGGCTTTGAATGCAATTGAAGTCACTTAGCTATGCAATCTTTCACAGCAGTTGCAGTTGCAGTTGCTGCAACTGCCTGCCACATGCAGTTGCTGCTGTTGCTGTGCTCTTTCTTATCGGAGCGCACGCTTTGTGGCATTAGCTTTGACTGTCAGCTACTGCAGCCAGTGGCTGTTGTGTTGCCGTTGTTTGGCTGCCACTGTCAAGTGCAATTATGGGGCAGGCATTCACTGCAACTGCAACGCGACCTTTGACACAGCCACCAACTATGGCGCTCTTACAATTTAATTAACTATTAAATTTGATGCGTGTTGCTGCTGTGAAAGTCAACTTTTCTCTCTCTATATGAGACCATTGATTGGCTGAGGAAATTTCATATAATAACTTGCTCAATGAACTCCGGCGACTATTGAGCTGTAAGCTCGATAAGCGTGCTATGATGGATTGCTGTGTGTGCTAGGCTGCTGCATATATATTTTCCATAATTTATATTGCCACAAAGAGACACAAAATTAATTGGATTTGCCTGGGCCAAAAATATCTGGCCATATTCATGATGTCATTATTAGCCTGTATATGAATATATATATTTTATACAATATATGCTATATATATGCTCTGATGACAAACACAAGTCGCTTCGCTTGTTTCTTTTTTCGTATATTTTCAAATTAATTTTCAACAACTTTTTGGCTTATGGCTAAAGACTGAAGACGCTCGAGTTGTTTTTCCTTCGTGGCGCAGAATTTAATAAGCGCTTCGGCTGTCAATTATTTGGACATTAATTAAACACACATTGTTGTTGCTGTGGTTTTTATTGACATTGCGCCAGGATTAGGCACATGGCCTCCGCGTCTTCCACGGTATTCGCAATTGAATTTATTTGAACTTTTTACGTGGCCAGCGAGCAAATGGGCCAACTAATTTGCATGCCGGAGGCCGCATGTGAAGTTAAAAGTTATTGGGCCATAAATAACGCCCGGCCAAATTCTAAACAAACATTTTTCCGACCGTCAAGAAGGCTGTGAAAGTTTTCCACTTGATGCTGTCTGCCTCTCAGTCTCTCTGTCTGTCTGCCTTGCCTCTTGGTGTTTTGTGTGAAAATTAGCATAAACCGTTTGGCATTTTCGCCATTTGCTGCTTGCTGCCAATCGTTAAATGTTAAATGTACAAAAAATGCAGCACACAAAATAAGAAAAAACCAAAAAGACCTAAAACTCAGCTCATAAATGGCCCAATTTTCCTCAACTTTTTTGTATGCATATTTGGAGGCTTCTTCTCTCCCGCTCTCACGCTCTCACACTCCCAGCTGCGCCCACAAATGTGTGGGCTATGATGTGGCGTGGGCGTGGGGTTGCTGTCGGGTGGGCGTGGTTATGGTCTACACCCGCCTAATTGTTTAATTGAAAGCCAAAGGCAAATTAATAATGCCGTCGATTGGCGCCTAATTGTGAGATATCAAAAGGCAGCGACCCCCAGCCACGCGGCGTATACGCAATGTGTTTGCCTGTGTGCACTTTGACCTCTTGCTGGCAATTAGTCTGCATATTTTCTTAAAGAATAACAAATTCAATATTTGCTTAGTCTTGGGGCATCTCGAGGCATTCGAATAAGAATTTTCCATCAAACTTATTAACCCTCAAGCAGTTGGGCCTGCGCATCCTTAGTCCTCGTCTCAGTTGTGTGCTGTGGCTTTCATATATCTGTCGGCTTCTATATCTACATTTTTGGCAAATTTTTAATTAAAACACATTTTGTCAGCTGTCGCTTAAAGCCGAAACTTTTGCTCGCTAAGCTGCTCACCAAATGTTTTCACAGTTGCCCCACATAATTGGCTAATCATGTCGGCTGCTGGCTGCTGGCTGCTGGCTGCTGGCTGCCGGCGGGCGGCTTGGTTGCTTGGCTGGTTGGCTGGCTGTGTGGGCACTCGAAAATGATTATGCAAACACCCACTCAAACACTGGGCGCAGGACCACTAGCCAGGGCAACTGTGTGAGTTGGCCATGTTTTGGCCTCAGGTTCGCTTGTTTTTAGTGTTTTCTCAGTTGGCCAAATTAAAATTCTGACTTTAGCACTTGTAGAGCCCAAACAACACTTGCAATTCGCACTCATCCTCTGCGCTCGCTCTCTGGCTTTTTAATGAGCCCAGCGCACGCCTTTAGGCCAATCTTTCTTGGCCAAGTTGCTGCTGGCAGTTGAGCTAGTCTCGCTCTCTATCTGGCTGGGCACTTCATTGTTTGCCATTAGTTTGTCAGGCTGTCCCCTGTTTGGGTTTATATCTTGGCAGTACACGCCCCCTCCTCGCCCTGCCTCCCACCCTCTACCCTTTCGCTAGCTGCTTATCTTTTGCTTTATTTGTCTGGCTTTTGTTTCGGGGCTCTGGCCAGCGCCTGAATGAATGAAATAATGAAGCACGTTTAAATGGCACTTGCCAAGGCAGCATAATGAGTGGCAACAGCTCGGCATATGCAGAGCAAAGCGGTTAAGGCTACCCACACTCAGCCACCAACAAAAGGACAACTGTCTCCTTTGTGCGCCTTTTAATTATTCAAATTTGTTTGTCAGCACAATGTGTGCGCCCAAGTCCTGGCGTATGCGTGTGGCATGTGCGTAGGCAGCTGTTGGCGCCGCCATTGGAGTCAAGTGAAACCACAGCGAAACTTTTTAATGAGTTTCGATTCATTGCACACGCACTCGCACGCATCTCCCCACAGGACTCTCAGCTCAGCACACAGCTTGCAGCCAGCTGGGAAGAACTTATCAGCCATTTATTAATTAAGTTTGCTTAAGCTCCGACTCCTGCGATTGCTGGGCTGAAGCTGGCGCCGATGCCACTTGTCGCTGTTTGCCCTGCCTAAGCAAAGCCCAATGCTGCTGCTCTGATCTCTACTATGCCAAGCCAAACAGAAAAAACTACGGGCCATTCATCCTTTCGGTTCTGCGTGCCCCGGCGCCTAGGCAACTTTTGCTTAACCTTCAGCAAAGTTTCTTGCACGTGGCTTTAATTGCTTTTGGACTGCTCTGGCCTGCTCTCTGCTATCTGCGCCCTGGGGCGTGGCATTTCTTTGATTAAAATTGCTTTTGATTAGTTAAATGAGTTGAGTGCGGTTGAGAGAATTCCATTTGTAAAGTCAATAAGCGCCGCTGGCCACAAACCTATCGCTGCAGTCCATAAAAATGCCAAGCACACACACAGCGAGAGAGAGAGAGAGAGAGAGAGAGAGAGAGAGAATTGGATAGGAAGTGCTTGGCCAAGAGGCCATTCGAAAGATTTCGCACACGTTTTTGGTCCCTGAGACCCTCTGCCAAAACGTGTCAAGTGCAATGCAGTGTGTGTGGAAATTGCACAGGAAGCACTCGAAATGAGGCAGGTCGTAGGCCAAAAGGACAAGACTCAAAGTGCTCGTAAGCCAAGTGCTTAAAACAGAAGAAGCTGCAGCAGCAGCAGCAGCACAGGCACTGGCCAAGTCAGGCCAAGGCTTGCCGTTTGCTGAAATATTGCGTATGCGCCACGTTAGACACGGCTGCCTTTTTGCTTTGCCCGCCGCATAAATCACATTTGATGTCTTACAAATGAAATTTCTAAAAAAAGAAGAATTATTTCTGACGCAGCAAAACTCACATTAAATTTTATTTAAATGACAACAACAGCAACTGCGTGGACCGCAGCGCGAGAAGAACACGAAGGTGACATACGCAGGGGGCGTGCCTGTCGTGTCAACAGTCGCTCAATGGCACAAGACATAAATAAATAATAATAATGAACAGCAGCGCGAAACTGAAGGATTTTCGCAGCTTTACTTTATTTAGATTTTCCATATTCCAAAACATAATTCTCTGAGCATTTGCTTGTGTTTATGCATATATTTAGGAAAGAATACAAATAGACGCGTGTAGCGTGTGGTAAAAGGCGGACAGCGCACGGTGCGTATTAGCAATGTCTGAAGTGACATGAAAATGTGTGTGGCATGAGAGGAAAGCGTTTCCGGGTGGGCCAGTCACATGTGGCATGGCGTCGGCGATGTTTGGGGCTAAGAAAAACTGAAATTTGAATGGGAGAGAAGAGCGAGAGCAGACTGATTGGCAGTAAACCTCATATGTAACATACTTCGGTGAAAAGTTTTGCTCGCTTTTCATTCAATTTGAGTTTAAGCTTTAATTGGAATTGTGGTTTTCATTGCTTTGTTTGACAATAAGAGTCAATATTTGCCTGAAAATAATTATTCTGTGTAGAAATTGATTCATTAATTTGCCCATGTCCAGGGCGCAAATGTCTCTTGTCTAAAACAATATTGAAAAAAAAGCAATTATTTAATTAAGCACTCAAGCTGTTTGAAGTGTCTTCCAGCCTGGCAGCAATTAAGATAAATGTCAGTTTGGCGCAAATTTAAAGTAACATTTTAATCAATTAAAAAAAGACTGGACACAAAATTTGTAAATGTTCGAGAGAGAGAGAGAGAGAGAGAGAGAGGGAAAGACTACCGACAGCAAGGGCAGCGCTTGCCCTCGAACATAGATTGACAAAATTTAATTAAAAAACTGCCAGCGTTAAGGGAAACTGGCATTTCAGTAGCTTTTAAGCAATTTAGTTCATGTTGCAGAACAATTGAATTAGTAGCAAAACTTTGTAGCTGCACTTTGGCCACTGGCAGTGAAACGGAGACCAGAACCCGAACCCAAACCGAAACCGAAACCGAAACTGAAACTGAAACACACAAAATAGTTAAATGTGTGCTGGAATGGGCGGCCAGTGAGCTGCTCGCGGAGAATCTCTCATAAATAATTGAAAAATAGTGAACAATGTGCGCTGTGACTCACAGCGTGCGGTATGTGCAATAAATAATTAATGATCGGTGGCAGCAACAGCAACAACAACAAGCATTCAGCGAATCAACAAATCAGCAACAAGTATAAGCAATGCCAACAATGCATTCATTGTGAATACGTTTAGGCAAACGCCTTGACATTGACTTTGCCCCACAAGTACGACCAGGTAGTGCGCATTGAACACAAAACTTAATTGTTGAAATGTCCTTATGGGGCTCACTCACTCCACTCCACTCCACTCTACTCCACTGGCATAGCTATTGTGCGTGGCTGCCAATCAGCAAATTGCTTTAATTTTGTGCGAAAGTCGAGCGCAAGTTTTTTGCGCTGCCGTTGCCATTGTGCGGCAGCTGCAAGCGCACAAATTGCTATATAATGTGCGTGGCCTCGTTTGGGCTTTTCGATTTTCCTCCATTTTCCTCATTGTGCCTTACGCTTTTCACTGCGCGAAAGTCGACGGCGCATGCACGCATCATCACTCATACGCCCCGTGACATATGCAGGCATAATTCTACTTTTTGTCTAACTGTTCTGCGGCCACGCCCCATTTGTTATTAAAATTTCAATGCCATCGCGTTGCGTGTCATCAAACGTGGCCGCAACTTCTTATGCTCCGCACTGTTTTATGACCCAAACAAATGTTGTCCAACATTTCCGGCCGCACGTGTCGCTGGGTGCGGCGTCTATCGATTGCCATCCATAAATGTGTATGAAGAGTTCTTCCATTTAATTAAAGAGCAGGCATAATTTAGTAAAGTATGATGTACACTCGCTGACACTGGACTGTGAGAATTTCTGTTGTGTGCCAAAGTCTTGATAAGCTGAAAAATCGCTTTTCCAATGCTTTGACACTGACATATGACTGAAGCTTTTCGCGCCTCATTGTTGGCAGTCTGCAACTCCAACGGAAACCTTAGCTGCTGTCAATTTTTCTTTTGTGATGAAATGCCCGCTGTATTATCTCCCCCCTCTTGGTGGCTGTCAGCCATTTGTCATAGATTTTGGTTGTTCGAAACTTTCTTTCTTCGATCAATCACAATTAATTGCGCTCTGAGTGCAAATACATGCACGGCATGCTCAATGTATGCTGGGCCATTAGAATGTTGCAGCGCACGCAGCATGACACGTGGCCTGAGGAGAATCTGATTGCATATTGCTCATACGCAGCGTGCGCCAACCGTCGCTCACTTAACATATTCATGTGGGTAATCTGCATAGTTATGCCATGCATTTTGTATGAGAGCGAGTGTGTGTGTGTGTGTGTGTGTGTGTGTGTGTGTGTGTGGGTGAGCTGTGTTAACAAGCCGATTGGCTTAGCTGCACGTGTCCTGTATGCATTATCCTGCTGCAAGCCTTGCCAATGCCTGCCTCAGATGTGTGCCAACTGCCGATAGTAATTATATTTACTGTGGCTGCCAGCCACAACAGGCAGCCAGCCAGCCAGCCAGCAGCTGCAGTCTTTGTGCCATTTAAGCAGCAACCAGCTGAGCTGCTGTCTAATCAGGAAAAAGAGTGGAAACAGTTTGCTTTCGTTTTAGTCCAAATGAGTTTTGCACTTGTTCTTGCGGCTGGCAACTAGCTGAAATTGAATATAATTAGAGCTTGGCTTTTGCTTCAGCCATTGCCGCTGCTCCTCCTCTTGCTGGTTCTTATCTCAAATTGCATGAAATTACTTCATCTATGGCGATGAGCTCTCACGTCTGTCACGCCGGATGCCGTCATTTAGGCTATGAGCCCGAGCTGAACATCGTCTGCTGGCAGCCGCAAAGCCGTTTGTCGCTGCGTTTGAGTGTTAAATGTGGCAAAATTTCACTAACGCCTTTAAGCGCAACAAAGTGAAATGCGGGCCTAGATAACTAGAGAGTGAGAGGGAGACTCTGAGCGCAGATCAGCCGGCAGTTGGCAGCAGCAGCATCAAATCTCTGTTTGTCATGTTCAAAACGAGGGGAGCCAGCGGGGGCAGGGGCGTTCAGGCTCAACTCAGGCCAGGCAGACTAGAGGAAATTGGCATCAAGACGCACGCAGCTACAACAGATGCGGCCAATGCCGCTGCCAATGGGCCTAACAACTTGTACATGGCCATATTTGAGTTTTGCAATTGCCAACATTTGGCGCTGGCTTTGATGACTTTGGCCCGACAGTCTCTCTGTCTGGCTGTCTGTCTGTCTGGCTGTCTGTCTGTCTGTTTGGCGATCGAGTGCGTCTGTGTGTTCTCAGGCATCAATGGTCATTGCATTGGCTTTGACTCTGCGTCTGTTGGCCAAGCCTTGCTTTTGGCCTGCTGTGTTTTTTCATTAAGCAGCGACAAGTTCCAGCAAACACTCGGCCAACTGAAACGGCGGCTATTTGCACTAGCTAGCTGTTGTTTTTCTTCCTTCAGTTGCTGTCGCTTGGCCTGCCTGCTGAATTTATTGCACTGCATTTTCCCATTTACGTCACGCAGGTATTCGCAGTCTTAACGCTTTAGCCAGAGACACGAGAAAGCAAGCATGGCCAATATGTTGGAAAATGTCAAAATATATATATAACAAAGCTGGCTAATAGTGCTATTCGCACAGCTAGTCGAGTCAACAAACTGTCCCTGACTTTGCTTTAAGACCAATGTTAGACTTGGCTTTAAGCCATAATCAGCTTTGTTTCTTTTCAATTGTTTAAATGATTTTTGTTAATTTGACTTGTAATAATGCCTGTTGTATGGCTGGGCTTTGCAGCTTACTTTTACTCTGCTTTGATACTCGTGGAAAGCTTTGATCTCAGCCAAAATGCCTCAAAATTAAACATTTATTGATTATGTCGATACCCTTTCCATATCGCATGCTTGACTAACCTCTCACTTCCCCCCCTCTCTCGCTCTCTCTTTCTGCTTGCAGGTAAGCTTAGTGTTTGACGTCAGTTGATATACTTGTCTTGACCACTTAAGGGGTAAGTTAAGCCCTAGAAAACTGTGCTCAAACATAATTTGGTAGAGTTCATTAAACCCTCTGCCTGGCAACCCGCGCAAACCAAACAGAAAACAGAAAGCAGAGAAAACACAACAACCCCAACAGGGCAGAGCGACCCGTTATAAATAGGCTCAACCCCTAGAGTCGTAACCGCAAGCCTGTTTCAATAGGCCGCAACATATTAGGCGGCTCATTACTTAAACACCCAGCGCCATAAATAAGTGTGACCAGATCGCAGCAATAAAACAATAAAAAGCCACAAAATTCAATTGAAATGATTTTTAATTGAAGCCGTTTAAAAATGTTTAGCGCCCGCCTGGGAAAATGGTAGCTAGTCGAGTTTTTCGTTCAATTTGTGCCGAAATTAGCGGCTCACATTACGAGCAGAGTGTGTGTGTGTGTGTGTGTGTGGGTGTGTGGTGTGCGTGTGTGATTGAGCCGGCGAGGAGTGCGGCTGCTGCAGCTGATTAAATTATTAAAGCCGCTAATTAAATGCTTCCGGTCGTTTAGTTTGGCGCGTTGCTCATACGCCCCGTTTGCCACGCAATTTATTTATTTTAATTGATGTTTGCTCGCTCTAGCTACCTCCCTCGCTCTCCCGCATGCGTTGGGCCTTTAAAAATTTGCCAGCTTATTGTTGTTGTAATTGGCATTGTTGTAGCTGCTGCTGCTGCTGCTGCTGCTGCTGATATCTAAATAATCGCCCTGTGCTAAATTAGACGCCACTTGTTTTGGGCCAACAACTGGTGCGCCGCGTCTCTCCGTTCCTTTGTGTGTTGGCAGAGGTAGCGCGCAAGGTCGTGGGCGTGGCAGTGGGCGCTGCCTTCATTGTGCGCAGCAATACGTCCATTGTTTGCTTAAGTACTTCAATTGATTTTCTGCTTGTTTATTGTTGTTGGCTACTCAACTTTTATGCGCTTTGTCGCTTTTTGTATTGCTGCTGCGGGCGGTCCTTGTCCAGGACTCTTCAACTCTCACTTGGCCGTCGTCCTGTGCGCAGCTTAAGGCCAGGCCGTTTATTGATTTTGGCCCACACTCAGGCAGCTAATTTAATTGCTTTATGGCCGGCCAGCTTTGACTGTCGTTGAATATTGTTTCTCGAACAAGCCAAGTGCATTGTCTGAGGCGAGCGAGCAGCGCTTTGATGTAATCATAAGCAACCGCCCACACAGCCGTTATGAGCAACACTCTGGTGCTGTTGCCCCCCGCTGTGGCATGCCACATGCCACATCATGCTGCTGCAGCTGCATTTGCATAATGCTCACAGACCCAAAAATTGAGTTCGTCTTAGGACAAAGATGTGTGGAGTGAAATGTGGGTCAGCGCTGAACAGCAGCCGTCGTTGTTATGAACTTTTACTTTCCAGTTTGATTTATACATTGATATGGGCGTAATACGCTTTATAAACAGATAAATATATGTGGAGAGGAATGTGTGTGGATGCATTGAACCTTATCTAAGAGCTAATAAAACTTGACACCAACAATTGTGCTGGGCGCAGCTAATGAAGTCCACAGACAGCCAGCGAAAGTTTCCAACAAAGAACAAACAAAGAATGCAGCGCATACAATTAAAACCAACTCCGACTCCGTCTCCGCCCCTGGCTGATACTTTTATGATTGCTTATCGCTAGGCGTTGGTTCTTTCTTTCCCCTTGGCTCGTATCGCTTATTACTATTATGTGAAGTCGTAATTGTTGTGTGCGTCTGTCTGCCTCGATAAGTGTGTCAGTTCGCATTGGAGTCTCACTTTCGTCAAGCCGGAAATGGCTCATTACGTGCTGGGCTGGGCTGGGCTGGGCTGGCTTGGTTTTACGAAGACTATGACTCGTAGTCAATCAAAGCGGCAAATTGCTGCAAAAACCTGTTGCAGCCTATGCAAATGTGGCAGAGCTTAGGATTAAAGTGGGGGCGGAGCTCTGCCAGTTTTACGAGCCAAAAGGTTTACGTTTTATGGCACCCAAGACAACGAAACTACTGTTAGATAGTGAGAGAAATCCAGAAACTTGCCCAACTTTAACTAGTTTAGCACCTGGAAAATTTAGTTGTTGATGCTCGCCGAAAGTTCAGACAGCAAAAAGGCACAAGATGTGCCCTGGTGCAGGCCGAGTTGATTTATTGCGCTACTTAACAGCATTTGCTGGCCAGTTAGAGTTGAGCCAAGCGCTCTTCGCATCCTGCTCTCTGCTGTATGCAACAGCATCAAGTTATTGTGTTTTTCTCCTTCTTAGCCGGAAAGTAATTGCAGTTGGCCGAAACATTTCCAACTGCAATTTGCGAGCGGCGAAATGCAAACTGCGTTTTGTGCTTAGGCCACATTTAATGAGCTCGCCAATCCGTTGATTTGTGTCTGCTGATTGTTCTTGCCCAGCCAGTCGGCCCACGGCCCACGGCCCACGGCCCAGCTCGAGCTGAGTTGAGCAGCTCAAATAATTGTTTTAAATTAAACGCAGTGCAAAACGCCTAAAGTTATGCACAGCGTAAAAAGTCGGCGGCAACTGGCGGGCGAAACTTTTATGCGCTATCATTAAGTTGGCAGCTCAAATATAATAAAGGAACCAGAGCGAGGCGGAGGCCGTGTGGGCGTGCAGCTGGCAGGTGGCTGCCTCCGAGGCTGCTGTTGCTTCTGCTAGAAGCCAACTTGCGGAACATGGCAAAAACAAGGCACAGGAAGCACGGAAGGAAGCGCAGCACAAAACTAAACTTAAGATGAAAGCAAAACAAAGCAAGGCAGTGGGCGGGGGCGCGGGAGGGTTGTGCTGGGGCGTGGTTGATTGTCTGTGGCGGTTGCGTGAAGCGGCTGGGTTGCTGGTGGCAATGGAATTAACATTATTAGCGGAAATTCCTCTGCTGTTACTGGGACTGGCAATGGAAATGGAGTTGGAGTTGGAGTTGGAGTTGGAGCTGGAGCTGGGACTGGGGAGTTGACTCTCGCGATGGGCTCGTGTCACTTTTAACTTTTGCGCTGTTGATTTTCATTTGTTAAATGCTTTGCCGTTGTGCATTTTTTATGACTCAGCGCATTAAAGCGCGCGTTTTATTAAGAGCCAACCGAGAGGCAAACACAATTCGCGCTTGCCTCCAAGCGAAAAGATGTTGTTAGGCATTATTTATTTATTGGCGAATCATAAAACGCATTCACTGCAAATGACAGCAATAAGCTGCAAAATATTTAAGATTATGCGCGTCTGCTGCACATTCAATGCCACCGCAAAGTGTTCAATTTGATGTTTCAATAAACAACGCCAGCAACATTCACAGCTCTTATAAAATAATGATCTATTTTCGTTTATTTATTCTTGTGCTGCTTTTTATGTATACTTTTTTGTTAATTAATTACCATGTGTTGTTCCATGCTTGTTGTTGTTGCCATGCGACAAGCTTTAAGAGAATAAAGCGCTCTCAGTGCGTTTCACTGCGCTCTTTGGCTGCGAAGTTTAATGGCGCCGCCTGAAAGTATGCAACAAAAAATTCAAAACTCGTTTGCATGGGCAGCACTGGTTAGACTTTCGCCATGCGAATTATGAAACGTTAAAAAGTTTCTGCAAGGCGAATATTTTATACGCTTATCCAAATGGGAGCTGGCTGCACTCATATCAAGGCTTAAGCTCTCCACACTTAAGCCTGATCTCGTTTGCTCTTGAGCACATTTTCAATTTAATCGCATTATTTAAATTGAGTTACTTAACTCGCCGGATATGCTCGACGAAGTTACAGTACACTCAACTTGCTGGGCAACAATTTGTTGTCCTGCGGCAAAAGTGGCGCCAGCCACGTAAAGGGTACAAAAAAAGAGCCATAAAATCTGTATATATAGACATAAGTACATATATAAGTATGCTTGCATAAAAAATTATGTGTTGAACGCTGTTCAAAATCTGGGCAAACAAATGTTTTACATTGTTGCACAGCAGCTAAAGGCTATAGGGAGAGGGGGAGAGAGGGAGAGGGAGAGGGAAAGGGAGAGGGAGAGTTGGCATAAAGGAATGGAAAACCAGAATGAAGAGAATGCTTACATAAAGCTGAATGCTGGCTGCCGTTGCCCATTGGCCAAGCCATTTGCCCTGCAGCGCCATTAGCCGTGACCAAAGCAGCAACAGCGACAGCAACAGCAACGGGGACGGAAGCGGAAACCCTAACTGAAACCGAAACCAAATCCAAATCCTTTTTATGCAACGATTTTTCTTTTTATATAACATAGAAATCGCATTTTTTGCTGTTTTGTTGTACAATTTTTTGAATTATTTTATTTTGTTGTTTGCTTTCCTTGAGCTGGACCAGACTAAGCTGTTCTAATCTGTTTGCCGTTGCCCGGCGGGTTATCGTGCGCCGCCTACGCGTTTGTCTGCTGCCCAACTACCCAAAGCCTCCGATTCGGCTTTGCCTTCGCCTTTAATTGCATTTTGATATTAGTTCGGCTTTCGGCTGACTTTAAGCCACGTCGACTCGGTCAGACGTGCCAATGGGCATTATTATTGATGCTGCCTGTGTCTTATCAAATTGATATATACATGGAGCTCTTTTTATTTTCCCACTGACGTCACGGCGCAGCAGACAGACAGCAGCCGTTTGGCAGTTTTGGCTTTTGAATATTCACTTTTGTATATTTCTTTAAAAATGATTTCCATCAAAACGCTAAATGAACGCAAATAAACAAATGCTACAGAAATAGAATTTCCACTGAAAGAAAATTATATAGAAAACGAGCAAAGGGCCGCGCAATGAAAACGTGAATTGTATTATAAAACAAACAAAAGGTAGATCTCCAGTCGTATATATATATATATATATGTGTGTGTATGTGTGTGCATCGTCGGTCATCTGTAAAATCAATAAAAATAATGCGCCCACAAAATTGTCTTCGTGTCTATTTACTGAGCGAGCGGGTCGTAAAAGGCCAGAGGCCCAACAATTTCAACATTTGTTATTACTTAAATTATGAACTCGGCCCAGGGCATTGCGTTGCGGATTTCATTTGGCTGTAAAAAATGCTCTCCTAATGCCGAAGTTGGCCATTTCTGTCTGGGCCTGGACTTTAATCAAAGCAAATGAATTTAAACGAAGCGACGCACAAAGTCCTGCAGCTATTTGCATAGCAGTCGCTGTAGTGAAACGTTTTTTAAGTGAAAAAAAGGATGCGAATAGCCATAGACGGGGAGCATAAAAAAGACGAGCACTAGAAATGTGTAGCAGCAGCGGGTGGGCGCTGTCTGAGGGGGAGTGCGACTGGCTGACAGGGGAGGGAGGTCCTTTTTTTGAAGCTGAGTTGGTTTTTATTTGCGCGAGGATTTGTATAGCTGGAGAGGATAAGCGCTGTATCCGTTATCCTTTGTGTTTGCATGAATTTAATGCAATCTAAATATTTGTGGGAGACTCTTTTTCTGCTTTTGCAACTTCTTCATCTTTGAGTGCTGTCATAGAGGGTATAATCAGAACGAAAGCGAACTGATGCTATAATCAAGCATCAAGTATAGCAGTGTATATATATATTTTGGATCTGCTGGATATAGGTATATATACAACTCGCTTACTTTATATGCCAGCATCTACTATTTTGCAATTACTATCCTCACTGCTTTTCCAACATCCTACAATATCTTATAACTCCCTGAAGCACACTTCGCTTGTCGCTGCCACGCCTTGCAGGGTATTTCAGCGCTGGCACTCCTACGAAAGTGATTTTTCATGTTTTTTTATAGCAGTTGCTTTTCATCTTGGTCGATGCGAAGTGTTGGGAACGCTTTATTTAAATGGATTCAGCTTGGATGGTTTGTGGCGAGAACAAGTAGAAGAACAAGTTGGGGGTTTTTAATGCAAACTGAATGCAAATTAATACATATTTAAAAACCTTTAGCTGCAGGCAATGTTCGAGCAGCGGCGGTAACTGGGGCAACTGGGGCTGGCTAAGCCAGCTCCAGAGTTGGATTAAGCTTTAAAGCAAAGCACATAAAACTTCATCTAGAAAATATATTTGGACTGGAATCTTTGTATTCTATAGTCTGATTACGAATAATTGATTGAAAATAGAACTCAATTGTCTATTTTTACCTGAAAAGATTCAGCCTCAACACATTGCATGATTAGTGGCATCAGTTTCTGTCTTAATCTGGCTATAAATACATTTTTCCATAAATATTCAAATCAAATTTCCATTCCCATTTCCATGTTAATGAACTTATGTGTAAAAACATAATTCCCCTGACTAATTTCTGACTAACTGGGCGCAAATGTCTTGAAAGCATTTCATATTTGGCAATTTATTATTAATTCTGCCAATATGCCAAGATCTATTTTCTATGAAATTTCCACATTTGCTGTGCTATATTTAGCACGACATCTGGAATCAGGTAATATAGTGTAGTGGCATCAGGTGAGGGCAGGCAGTAGGGGCTGGCCCTGGCTGTTAATGTGTTGATCTTTCGTATATGGCACACGCCGTCCCAGTTACGACTGATCTGTATTAGAGACAGCATCAACAATACATCAAATGTGCGAGAAAATGCGCAACAAATTGTAGCTGAACTTTGATAGGTTGACAAGGATGCAGGGGGGAGGAAGGTTGAGCGGACAGGCAGCAGCTCAACACTAAGCTGGACCATAAATATTTGCTTTTTATTGCCTGTTTTGGGGGCGTGGCTGGCATTTAATGCACATTTTTATTGCTGGCAATCGAAGCTAGCTGCCTTCGTCTCAGCCTCTTTCTCTCTATCATTAGCCTGTGTTATGGCCATGTCACTTTCATTTAAATTGTTGTTCTCGCTGTAATAAAATGCTTAAATCTAGGTCCATATCTACGCACTCTTCGTCCTTGGCGATGCGAATAATTTGCGCGTGAAAATTGCAATTTATTTTTCGATATAATTTCACTGCTCTCTCAGCCTCCCACTCTCGCGCTCTCTCATTATCTCTCTACATCTTGTTGTCGCTTGGTGCATGCATTTTGACCATAAATTCGTAGAGGCGGCCATTAAATGTTGGCCCACACGCGCGGCGGCAAGTGCAAGCGCAAAGTCTTCAAGTGCCAGACACGCAGACAGACCAGACAGGCCATAAAATGCAATGTGAATTGAAAATGAAATCCATGACGTCAATTTGCTAACAATTTTCACTTGTGGCCTGCTCGGCCTGCCGCATGGGGCCAAAGGGCAGCAGCGCCTGGCTAGAGATTGCCTGCAGCTCGCTTTGTTTCGATGCTTTAATTTTAGATTATTTTGCAAACTAAAAATAATTAATTGCACGCTGACTGTGTCGAGGCTGTTTGGCATCTAGCTGCCAATCGGCGCAAAAGTTGGTCGGACAGAAAATATATATTTAAATGTGTATATATATATCTGAAATCAAAGTGCACGAGCTGCAAGATTTGTTTTGAGGCGAGTGAGTGTCTTTAATCCTAAGTAGTATGCCCTAGGGTGTAGTTAGAATGTTTTATTGCTTTATTACTTTTCTTTTTAACAAATATTTATGTTTCCTTTCTCTTTGTAGTTCGTGGGCTGGGAGGAGGTGCCGCGCCCCAATACGAGAGCCGAAATTGTGCAGGCCATGCGTCGCATACGGGTGAGTCAACACACACACACACACACACACACACACACACACACACACACACACACACACACACACACAAATTGAAACCTAACTCTGAGTAACCAAATTTCAAGCGCCCGCATGCACAACTTTTGCCAATCAAAGAAACTTTCGGCGCCCTTTAAGTTCCCTTGCTTTATGCGTGCAGCCTAAAAGCAGGCAACACTTTTTGTCTGGGCTCGGCGCCGCTGTCACTGTCAATGTCATGTGCTTTGATTACAGCTACAAGCCGCAGTCGCAACAAGCGCCAAAGCTAACGGCATAAAAAGCAAACGTGCCATGGCCAATGTCGCGTTCTTGTTTATCTGCCACGCCCTCACATGCCTCCAGCTCGCAGCCCTCAGCCTGCTCGGCTTATTTAGCTGGTGCGTGAGTTGGCTTAAATATGCGGAGCTGGGGATGTGGCTGATATATATGTGTGTGTGCGTGCATTAGCTGACTTCAATTTAGAAAGCGCTTGATACGGCGCTTGTTATTGTCATGTCTTGCCATTAGCCGCGTGCGTCGAAGCCAGTCAAATGTTAATTGAAAAATTCGGGAATCAGCATAAGCCATCCTTAGCATTCACCCAGCAGTTATGTAAATACGTGACATTTATATTGTTATCCCTTCTCTTTTCATGTCATTCGGCAGTACGAGTGCAAAGTGCAAAATCTGAAGAAGCGTAAGGTTACCATACAAATATCAGTTAACGGCGTTCGAGTTGTGGTCAAGAAGCGTCGTCGAAAAGTAAGTGAAAAGCCTCTGCTGAATGCTCATCAATCATTTATATGTCAAACTGTCATTTGTGTAGAAAAAGAATTGGACCAATGACCCGGAGGAAATCGAGTTGCTCAATCATCCCATCTACAGAATATTTTATGTGTCCCACGACAGCAGCGATCTCAAAATATTCAGCTACATAGCACGCGATGCCAGCACGGATACGTTCAAGTGTTCCGTATTCAAAAGTCACAAAAAGGTACGTTTATTTATTTGTCAATGAATATTATTGCAAATGTAAATCGAAAATAGCAATTCGAAATTACTTTGACCATAAACTGCAAGTGCCGCATCACGAAAAGTTTTTCGCTGCTGGCAAAACATGAAAATTTGTAAATTTAATAGTCGCTATGTGACTTGCTCTACTCCTCGCCTCCGCACCGCCCCACCCACCTGGTCCGCTGTCTGTTCTCTGTGTGTGTTGTCTAATTTTAAACACATTTTCGTACATGACATTTCGACTGTCCTGTTTTCGCTGAATGTGTTCTCATATGCACAAATTTGGCTGGCATCCAGCGACGTCGCATTGCGAGTGAACCTGAAACGCAAACAAGCGGCAAATAAACAAATACATAAGTGCGATTGCCCCAGCATGGCTAGCGGGCCTCAGATGTGCTCTTTGCGGCTGGCTGCTGTGGACACCAAGAATGCCCCGTAATCAGATCAAAGTAAGCCCTGCAAAACTAACATAAATAAAAGCTACTGGCCACAAACGCGAGTTGGATCAAGCTCAACGATAATTGCACCAGACACGCTGCAGTCATTAGCATTCGTCAGTGTCCAAGCATTTTATTACTTTGGCATGATCTGAGACGCAACTATCCATCAGACTGACCGCCAGGCGTGGCGCTATATTTCCGCATCTCACAGAGAAAGAGACGCGCATGCATTGTGGTTATCGCACTGACAGACTGACCATCAAGTTATGACCTCGATTTGCCAAATAATAGATTGCTTTTACTTTGCAGTCGCCGCAGCAATGCACTTGCTTTGATTTCGGCTGCGGTCTGCGGTGCAGTCAGCGTGAAGATTTTATGATAGCTGCGGTTCGCTGGCCTTCAAACCTGCGCTTCAGCCAATGTCAAGTTCGTGTAGGCACTCGGCTGGCATTTCTAATTTCGACACAGTTTTCCAATTAACCAAGTTCAAAACGGGACTTCAGACAAACAGCATGACACAGGCTGTCGAAATGTCTGACAAGTGACAGATTAAATTAGGGCCGCCCCGGGGGCAGGCCAGGGGTCGGTTCACGCGTCGGCACGGCACGTGTTAAGCATTGCGCATACGTTCCGTGCGTCAGGCGAGTGATCTACTGAACGACAATAAACAAGACAGGAATAGCACCAGCTGCAGCGCAATTGCACTTTGTATTATGGACCAGGATCGTCAAAATAAACATCAGACAAAGTGATGAAAGCGCTTGATTTATGGCTAAGCAGCCGTAAGCTGCCAGCCAAAAGAATAGCCACGAAAATTATAAATGCCAGCACACGGAGCACAGCACACACAAGAAATGTGAAAAGTTGCCATTGTTTACTTCCGCGAAACACAAAGCAGTGACGTCACATGAGCAGCCAGCGAGCAGCGCCAGCAGCGCCACAAGTTGCAAGCGCTAATGCGAAAACGCGCATACGCCGTGTCAGCCCGCGGACCAGCAGGTCGCCGCCGAAGACCAAAACAAACGCAGCATGTTGCTGCCCAAGAACAATCGCCCGTGTTAACAGCTGAGTCGGCACTCAGCGAAAGCTTTTCGTATTTGCCAAAAGACAAAAGCTCCGCTGCGCCGGCTACAGATCGCCGTAGATCTCACTGCGGTCTGCCGCTCAGTTCGCTGAGGCCTTGTCCAGTTCCCACTCGACGGTGCGCCGCTGCAGACGTGCGTTGTATGCCACGAAAAGCAATCAGAATAAACTCGACTCTGTGTAATTATGCAATATGCATGAGTGTGTGTGTGTGTGTGAGTGAGAAGTGCAGTGAGGTGCAAAGAGAAAAAACTATAAACATTTATTGGTAAAGAAATAAAATGAAATAAAAACACAAATTGAATTTTCTGCCAGCTGGGAAATATGTATTTGATATTTATAAACATGCGAATATGTCGCAAGAATTAATTAAATAAATTCAGGCAATGGCATGTCAGAGGCGTAAAGCACAAATATTTTGCCAGACCATAGATCAAACCGGGCAACAACTAAAAGGAAAACCGCCGATAAAAAAAAGGAAAATTCAACAAGCAACGAAAGTGTTTGTCATGGGCTGATGCTGACGCCATCAAGTAGCTGCAAAGCAGCCGGGCCAATCAGTTAGGCAACAGCGACAACAGCAATAAGATAAAGGAAAAACTGAAAAGTGAAAACTGAAAATCAAATGAAAATTGTCAAGAAAACTGGAAAATTAATTGCAAGCAAAATTCACAAAACGTGCCGCTACAAATATATATATATACAGATATATATAATATATATATTATTCTATTGAAGATCTATGACCTTAGCTTTGTTAACGATCTGAGAGAATAGTGTATAGTGCGTGCTAAAAGTACCTGTACACAAATCGCCAAAGGCCCGCCAACTGACGCACTTTGCGGCTTGTTTATGTTTACGAGATCTTGGCTAGTGCCATAAAAATGCCGCAATACTCTCCATTATTAATAACGTTTTTCATTTTCATTTTCATTTCGATTTCCATTTCCATTCCCATTTCCATATCCAATATTCATCCATCTGCATATGCCCACGCGGTGGCAGTTAATGAGCAGCGCTCGCCACAGGTAGTCGGGAGAGCATAAATAAATACCACGATGGTCAATCAGGCGCACACACGTGACAGCCACAAATATTTATGATACGCTTTTATTTATAATTCTTGGCTGCTTAGGAAAAGCCAAAACAAAAGTTGGCAAGCGAAATGGGGAAAACCAATATCGAGCCGATCGTAAAGAGCTGCCCGAAAGAGGCCAATATAATAAGCAGAATTATTTATTATTGTGAATTAAATGTAATTTGGAAGCAATACAGTTACATTAAACTCACACACACACATAGACAGCCTTTGCATTTGGCGCAAAATGGCGGCCGCATTCGCTGAAATTTTCAATTATTCCGTTGATTTTTGCTCGGATTCGCTTTTCTTTTCTTTGGTTTTCTGATGTTTTCTTTTATTTTCTGGCGAGATCTCTCTTATTAGTCTTGCTGCCTTTAAACCCGAAATAGATCCATTATTTTAATAGCCTGCTCTAAAGTATTTCGTAAATCGAACAAAAGCGCAAATAGGGGGCGGCTACTTGAAGCTGTATTATAAATATATAAACGTGTGTATTTCTGGAGCTGATTTCCATTGTGCGCGCCGAGGGTAGGGAAAATGAAAATTTAAGTGCCATGACTAATGAAAAGTTAATTAGTAACAGCAACAGCAGCAAAAGGCAAATCGTGGAACGACTGAAACCTGTAACAGCAGCAGCAGCAGCAGCTGAGCAGCTGTGGCTGGCCACAGTCACTGCCACAGTCACTGCCACAGTCACTGCCACTGCCACTGCCACAACTTATGGCCACAGTGCACGTGTTGCAACTGCAGCAATAAAAATGTCGGCATTAAGCAGCAGGCGGCGAACGAGTCCAAAGGGCATGCGGCACAGATTTAGTGTTAAAATTTTCCCTTATGACAGACAAACAAACAGAGAAGGAATAAGAAAACAAATAAGCGCACACAGTTTGTTGGCTTTGCAGCAGCAGTGAAATGGAAATTCAAAATCAAACAAATACATAAAAAAGCGCCGAACGCTGCCTGCGCCATAAATCTTAGAGTAGTTTTCCACGAAGCCAAACCAACTGCAAAGTCTTGTATTTATTTTAGTTTTCATTGCTAGCGCCGCTGTAACAAAGGCCCAAAAATGTGAAAAAAAAGCCATTAGCATATATAGCAATGCAGAATTTCGAATTCACCTGTGCCCCAATTTGATTTATACTTTTATAGTTTCTGTTGATTTGATTTATTATTTAGTTGCTTGTTGCGTCAGCAGAATGCGCACGGATTGACTTGTGTGTGCAGTCAAGCGAATGGACAGCCAGTTAAATAGACAGCTAGACTGATAGACGGAAGGACAGACAATCAATCGACACCTTTGCCACTTCGTTAGACAAATTTGCCGGCACACGCAGCGTATGCGCAATGTTTGTGCTAAGGGCAAACAGAGCGATATGATTCCAGCAGTTGGTTTACGTTATAATTAACCTGCAAACTATATTTTTAGCAGAGCACACTCTACTACATAGCGCAGACTTAAGTGCCACAGCATTTTGAGTACTGCGTATGGGCGAAACTAATTCTGCCTGCGGCTGTCAGAATAATTCAATTTGATGTCTCTTGTTAATGTCTTGTTAAAGTTGTTACTGCTTGTTGGCCTGTTGGCTTGTTGACTTGTTGGCTCTGCAAAGTGCTCAGTTTGTGGTCAGCAAATGTTCGACTTGATGGACAAGCGAGCTGAGTAGACTCTTGGCAACAGCGGCATTGTTCGAAAGAGCGAGAATTCCCATTAAATGATTGATGGCAAAATCAAAGTTGTTGGCTAGAAAAACATACACAATTCAATTAAACTCGCCCAGAGGAAAGTATATCTAGAATTTAGCCAGAAAAGAAACTCTTTTGATGCGTAATCGCGGCTATTTATAGCCTTAGACCTTCGCGCTGTTGTCTCCGTGCCAGTCAAAGTGCAGCCGCACACATTAGCCGACGGCGAGAGCGGGTTCCAAGAAATCCGAATTCACTTTAGACTTCAGCGCGCTGACAACGATTAACCCAAACAAAATCCAAATAGATTGACAGTCAGGAACCGAACCGAATGCAGCCGCAACCCAGCTGGCAGAAATACCAATACAAATGCAATTGCAATTGTAAATGTAAATAACCACTGAAAGTGTATCGAAAATAAATAACTAAAAGTATTCAACTACAAATATAGGCAACAACCATTGAGAGCTCTGCGGGCAATCGCCGAAAATAATTCAATATAAATACTATATAACGCATACGCGCCGTATGCCGTATACTATATGATATCTTGTGCAGAGCAGCGCAGAGCCAAAGTGAAGGGCGAGCATAACAAACGAAAACAAAGCATTCGCACTGTAGGTGCGAAGAATGGCAATGTGTGTGAATAACCTGGACCAAGGAGCCAACCCAGTCTGCAGGCAGCTAAACAATTATGAAATTAATAGTCTCTTAATTGGCGCCGATAATAAGTATTATTGAAAACAAATATTGAACAGCATTGAACCTAGCAGCAGCAGCCAGAGCAGTGGTGCGAGAAGTGCGCGAGTGCGAGAAAAGTGAAACGAAAGTCGTGCGAGAAGTCCACCGACAAGCGTTGGCCAAGTTGGCTGTTGGAGACCTTGGTGCTCTTCGCCAAAGTTGAGCGGATCAGTGAACGCATGAAGCGTTGGCCATGAAGCACGAGAAGAGTTTAGCCATGGCCGCCAATGGTACGCCCCCGCTGAAGCGCGACAAGCAGCGACAGCAGCTGCTGGACTCGGCCACTCCACGCAGTCCCATTACCAAGGCCTTCGACTTCCTGCCCTGGTCACGCAGCCGCAGCCGCAAGCCGGAGCCGGAGCCAAGCACCGCGGCTGCCGAGAAGCCCGCCGAGGTGCATTACCATCGCAACATCTTTCGCAGCGGCGGCGGCCTCATACGCGACATGCTCGTGGGCGACAAGGACAAGCAGCAGAAGGATAAGCCGCCGCAGTCTCCGCTCTCGGAGGCCAAGAAGGCGCAGCGCAAACAGAAGCAGCTGTCTCGCAACAAGAGCCTGGACATACGAGAGCTAATTGGCTGCGTGGACAGCGAGCTGGTGCCGCGCACAAACGCCGTGACCCCGGCGCAGCCACAGCGCTTCCTTGACGACACCTACATAGACAGCAAGCCACGACACATACTCTTCAACGACGACGAGAATACGGTGTACCTCATCAAGAAGGAGCAGCCAGTGGCCAAGGCGCACAAGTCGACGCCCACGCACACTGCCCGAGACTGCAATGGCGGAGACGTGCTCAAGGCGCGGCTCAAGTTCAAGCGGTTGCCCAGCGACCACTATGCGGCCTCTCCAGAGGCGCTGAGGCGTGCCCAGCAGCTCTACCAGCGCTCCGAGCAGCGCCACACGCTGCAGCGTCGTAAGAGCCTCAGCGACTCGCACTACGAGCAGCAGAGCAGCTCCAGCCTGAGCAGTGGGGGCAGCGGCGGGCACGCTGCGGCGGCTGGCACTGCGAGCGGCATTATGCTCGAGCGACCCAAGACGGATAAGCCGCGCAAGAAGCTCTCCTTCCGCGAGCCCATCGAGGCGGGCCTCTCGCCCGTGGTCATGGCCATGTCGGCTGCCGTGTTGAGTGAGCAGCGGCAGGACCGGCAGCGGCGCCGCAGCTCGCCGCTGGAACGCACCAACGTTCAGCAGCTAGGACACGGCCTGGACTGTGATAGTGTATGCAATAACCGCATAAAGGATGCTCCACACAGCGGCTATGCCGCCAGTGATCCGGAGGTGGGCGTATGCGTAATTTGCTTTGTTTCGCCGCTGCTGTCGTTGCCAGCCTGCCCGGCTGGCTGTTTGACTGCGTTAATTGCTAGCTGTGCGGCTTAATATTAATTGCTGTTAACCCTCTGAGCACATACACATATACATGTATTATAGTCCTGTTACCCTCGCTGATTGCCGTGTGTGTGCGTGTTTCCCTTGTCTTTTGCAGTCTCAGGCCATGCGCATTGTGCGCACCGTCGGACAAGCCTTTGAAGTGTGCCACAAATTTAATCTTCATAAGAATTCCCTGGAGCCCAATGACGAACGCTCCGATGTCTCATCGTCGGAGCTGCTGGATGTGGAGCAAATCAGCGAGCAGCAGCTCAGCGAGGATGGAGGCGTTCTAACCAGCGAGACGCCAAAGAAAGGTAAATGTTAAGCGAATATGCATGTGAGTGAGTGTGTGTGTGCGTGTGTGTGTGGGTGTGTGCATGCCACATGCAATTTTCTCAAAAGATAAACCGTATGATGAACCCCTTCCCTTCACCGGGTCCGGGTCGTTGTACGTTGTACGGACTGTGGGCCAATAAATAAATGAAAAGCTGGCGCTGTCGACGCCATGGGCTGCTTCCTGGGGCGCTGCGTCGACTGCAATGCGATGCTCGCTCGATGCCGGTGCCGATGCTGATGCTGGCCACTTGTGGGCGGCCTCGGGCCACAGACACAGACACAGACACAGCAACACCCTGGACAGCAGCTGATTGCATTAGTTTTGCAATTCAGTTTGGCATTTCAATGCAAATTTCTTGTGCTCTTTAATTTTGAATTCCGTTCGATGCGAGTCACAAATTTGCATTTAAATTGCATTTCGCCAGCGACTGGCAAAAGTGGAGGGACAAACGATTTTCCGGCACCGAAATGCCGACATTTAAATATGGCAAATTTCGGAATTTAACAGAAATGATTAAACAATTAACAGCAAACGTTAATGGGTCCATAAAATAATTTAATAATTTCATTAGCGAAACGGAAAGCCCATATCGAATATATTTATGGGTATATATATGTCTGAACATAATGAATATTTATTGACAAATTGAGCCAGCGGCTGGCGACGCTGGGCGTTAGGTAATTTCCACGTATTTCTTACATTTTCAATCAGCTCGAAGCGGCTTTTCACATTTCTCGCTGTCACTTGACGTCATCAAGCTGAATATATGAAAGGGGCAAAGAAATATTTCAAAAAGACAAAAAAGTGAGAAGAAAATTCTCGGAAATCGCTATAGAATGTAGTCAAGTAGCTTAAGTAGCTCGGGGTGAGGCTGGCTGGCTTATGCTGCCGTTAACAGGTAACAGGTAAGACAAAACCGAAACTTTGTCGCCAGGTTACTTGCAACACGCACAAATCACGTGGCAGCTACAACTGCAGCTAGGACAGCAGCTATACGTGTGAGCCTGTCTGTGTGTGAAGGCGTTCATTTAGCATTTTGGCATGTCTTTGGCTCGAGTCGTGTGCCAAAAATAATTTATTTACTTTTCTTTTTCCACATATATGTGAGGCAGGCCACATCTCTCTCCCCCACTCTGTCTCTAGCTCTCTCGCAGTCTTGTAATTTTGTTAATATTCATATATTTGGTCGCGTCTGTTTGGCTTTTGCAGTACATACAGACAAGTATATGTATTTATGTGCGTATTTTATCTTGACTGCTGTCTTGTGCACAACAGATGCTGCCTTTGTGTGTCTTTGTTAAGAGATTGAACAACGATAATAGAGAGACAGTTGTCAGGGGGTAGTTAAGCAAGTTGAATGTCTTGCAAGAGAGCGCGCAGAGAGTTAACCTAAGCTGGGCATTGTTAAGGCAGGGCTTTAGAGCATGATATGCTTAAGGAGACTTGAGTTACAGCTTGCCTTAAGAGAAGTTAAGCATCCATTAGGTTAAGGCCGTAGTTCCGCTATATAGATATATCTTCACTTTATCTCTCTTTGGCTGCAACATATGCTCCATTAATTTCATATTTTTGAGCAAATTTTGCAGCTGGTGACAACAATCCATATAATTGAATGGGATGTGCAGCTTTTTCGACTGTTCTATTCTCCTCTAAATAGGTCGTTTGGATTGTAAAATCCATGAATCACCGTACGAAAATATCTGTCAAGCATGTGTGTCTTCTTTTCATACATTTGTTATTCCATTTTGCTCATGGGACTTGGATCTAGTTCGCGTCCTTGCCGAGCATTGCGAAAGTTCAGCGAGGCAATTTGTGTGAGGGGCGTAAATTAGTTTTGTATGAACAATTAAATGCGCCAAATTAATTTACATGCTGTGGGGAAATGTGTGGGGCCAGTTCAAGTGAAACAGTTCGCAGTTATTAACATGTGCTCAGGTGCGAAGCCAACACGAAATCGCCCAAAATATTTCAGTCGATCCCCAAATAGAGATTAACGATTGGTTGGCCACGGCTCGCCACGACTTGGCAGCGCCAAGCGGTTTTTCATTAAACACGCGCAGCTACTACGAAAAACTAAGCACAGCAAATGATTTGCAAAATTTTCTGCTTAACGAAATGAAATATTTTGCACACAAATCAAATATCGCCGCGAAATAAAAATGCAAAATAAACAAAACTGTGAACTTAGCAGGCGCCTCGGAGGAGGCGAGCTGCCTGTGGGCTATGCTGGGATAATTATATCATTATTTATTGTAAACGTAGCATAATCAAAACAAATACTGAAATCAAGCTGCTGTAATTAAGTGGAAATTAAGCGTTAGCCAAGGAGCAGCAGGTGTGTTCCAGCTAGCCACTGAATGAATGGGAATGTGCAAGTGTGAGTGTGTGTGTGTGTGTGAGTAGTGTGTGTGTGCAGTGACCTTGGCAAATGGTTGGGCTTGCTCGGTCAATTTACACGCTCCATTTGGTCGAACATGCAGCGCCTTCTGTCAGCTGCCCACTAATTCTGTGCCCATTTCCGATTATTTATAGAGCACTTGGGCATAACGCCCGATTTGAACCACACGCAGTCGCAGCCGCAGCGGCCGAACCACTTGGAGCTGCTGCCAACGCAGTCGAGTCTACGCAAATCGACCAGCCTGCTGGTAAGTGAAATGAAATGCCTTATGCCCAATACCATGGCCGTAGCCGTAGCCGTAGCCATATCCGTATCCAAAATCCCAAAGCCAGCATACTTATTAAATACTTATCAGCAAATTAAATTAAATAATGGCCCCATTGCCAATTTAAATGCCATAAATGCGCAAAAAATAGAATCCATTAGAGTATTTCGTTTAGGTCATTCCTATAAATTGGTTCTCGTATTCGGCCAGGAATCCGTTGTTTACTCAGGCGAGACAAAAGTGTAAACAAGAAAGTAACATCCAAAGCGATTCTGCGCTTATGGAAGCCGCGTGACTATGTAAAAATATTTTATATAAATAAATAAAATGCCAAAGTTAAACAAGAACCGAACAAATATTTTAAGAAGCTGTAAAAATTTGTTTTTTATGATTATTAGCTTTAAAAAATATATAAAAATATTTCGATAGAGCCATAAAAAAGTTGTGAAACAGTTCTTGGAACAGCGAAATATTTCGAAATTAGAATTTATTTAGATTTAGATATTAAATATCGAATTTATATATATTGTACGACAAGCAGTGCGATGTGGACGACAAATCACCTGTTTCGCCCTCATCGCCGCGCTCAGAGATCACCCAGCTTAAGGATCAGCTGGAGGCGCAGGCGCAGCAGACCCGTCAGGCACTCGGACAATTGATGCTGGTGCGCGAACAGCTCATCTCGGAAACTAATGCGCGCATCGAGGCACAGGTGAGTGCTCAGAGAGCCAAAGTACCAAAGAAATCTTGCCTAACTCGCTCTCTCTCTCTTTCTTTCTCTCCCTCTCTCTTTCAGGCGCGCACGCAGCAGCTGCTGCAACAGAATCGCGAGCTGCTCGAACATTTGGCATCGCTGGGCGCTTACAACGAGCAGCAGACGACGGGTCTGACCTCAGCGAACATTGGCATGGCCCCACAGGTGAGTCCATATATCCATGTGCCACACACACGCACATAGCTATATCCATATTTATATGCATAAGTATTCTGATCCCTGAACGTGCCGAGTTAACTTGAGAGTTTATGTTCGTTTGCCCCAGTTGCCGTAAACAAACTGCGCTTTAATTTATGCCTTCATAATTTTGTTGCCTTCATTATTCAAAAAATAACAAAATATATGAAAGAAAAATAAATAAGAATTTTAGGTGCTCGGCGAGCCCTATGCATGTTTATTTTACTTTGCTGCCCCTCAGCCTGTTTGCGTTTTTCTTTTGCACGTTTCATTGTTTGTTTGTTGTTCGTTTGTTGTTCTCGTTGTTCATTGATTAAGTTAAGCTGCAGAGTTAATGACTTGAGATACCCTCTCCAACAGCAGCAGTCACAGCTGCAGCTGCTGCTCCAGGCGACCAGCAACAACAACAACTTGGCCACCATCAACCAGCAGATCAACAATCTGGGCAACATCAATCAGCAGTTGACCTCGCTGAGTCAGCAGCTCAGCGGCCTCAACCAGCAGAGCCAAAACCTACAGAACCTGCAGAGTCTGCAGCAGACGCCGTCCCCGCCGACGGCACAACAACAGGCGCAGTTGACGCCGCCCACGCCACCGCTGGCCTCCAGTGGAGCCAGTGGCAGCAGTCCATATCCCTCGATGAGCCAGCTACAGACCATCAGCAACCAGCTGCAGCAGCAGCAGCAACAGCAGCAGCAGGATGCACTGTCCAAGGATCTGTTTCAGGTCAACCAGGAGCTGCTGAATCGGCTGCAGGCATTGAATCTTAACGCGAATGCCACACAGCAGGCGCAGACGCCTTCGGCCTCGCCGCACAATTCCTTCTTCTTCGTGAATCCGCTGTCCTGTACGCCAGCCACGCCCAACAACAATGCGGCGGGCGGATTCAATTTTCTGGCCTCGGCGAGCGGAATGAGTGCTGGCACCTTGACACCATCGCCGCTGGGCACGCTGACACGCAACTCATTTGCCGGCAGCTCCATGATGAACGAGGACCTGCGTCTGAGCATAGAGCAGAATCTGAACAACCTGGAGGAGCAGCTGAAGGTGGCCGTATCGAATGGCAACTTGGCTGGCTTGGCCTGCGGCGGCTCCTCGAGCACCAGGGATACCAGCCGCAGCTCCTCCACACTGGACTCGCCGTCGTCACCGCGTCAACGCAGCTGTAATAACAATATCAGCCCCAGCAGCAGCAACGGCAATAACAACATCAACAACAACGGCAACGGCAACGGCAACGGAGGCAACAATAACAATTCGAGAGAAACCCGCTTCAACACCGTGCTGCTGCGTGTCACCGACGAGGCGGGTCACCAGCGCAAGCTGTCGGCCACGCCCAGCTTTATAACGCGCAGCACCAGCGAGAAGGTGCCCAATCGCAGCCAAATGATGAGCCAAGTGCAGCGAACCGCCTGGGCCAGGCACACCACCAAGTGAGCGGGCCAGCAACATCGAGAGTGGACCAGCTCTTAAGTACAGATAGTCAAATTACGTTAAGTTGCATGAGAGTGTATGAATGAGTATGAAAATGAATATGAGTAATGAGTATGAGTATGAGTATGAGTATGAGTTTGCGTATGAGTTTGAGTATGAGTAACAGTATTAAATAATAGAGCTCAACCTGTTTATTAGTTTGCATTTTAAGTTGTTTGAAATTCTAGTCCTGCAAGGTCTTCTTTCAAACCACAAACTGAACAGAAGGAGATACCACAGCTGCAGCATATCATAAAGTAAATAATTAAATATATAACTATATATACATACATATATCTACATATATAAAATAACTATGAAAGTATTTGCTCTCCCTTTAAAGTGTCAAAGTAAATAGTGGCTAAGCTCTGGAAAATTATTTTAGCTAAAAACTCTTTAGTGAACTGTTGTTATGTAAATGTTATGTTTATGCAAAACTCTTCCACAAATGTTTGCTCAACCAATCCGATAAAGCTCAATAATTATAAGCATTATGTGAATGAATTTCAGAAAACAAACAGAAATTTAATTTGATTGCAGCAAATGTTCAATGTATATTATACAATTTTATTTATTAACTAAACTTTAAGCTACAAACAACAATACAGGCAAACAACAGGCAACAACAATAAAATATAAAAAGCGTACAAGATATTTCATTTCTATATGGAAAAAGAATGCCAGATCCAATATATTATCATTATGTTCATTAATAATTGTCACTTTTCGCAGCGCTGGACAATTTCACTAATGAGTTTTACATCGGCAGCAAACGAAAAAAACATTGCATACTTTCGAGGGCAGTGAATAAAAAGCGTGCTGCATACTTTTAAGCGCATTTGTATTACGCATACGACACGGCGGATAATGAACGGCCGAGCAGGCAGTGAATAAATTTAGAGTGATAAATGAAAAGCGATGGCAAGCAGAAAGTGCACCAAAAAGAAAAACAAGTGTCGCCGGTTTTCACTTTTCTTTCTTAGGCTTCCCCTTCCCACATTCTCTCTCGCCTCTCGTTCTCGTTCTGGTTCTTTGGTGTTGGTGGACAGCAATTTGCGCACATAACTCATTTGCATAAATTTCCACACTGACTTTTTGTTTATGCCCGACTCATTTTCACAGCTCTCGTCGACGGCCAAAGTGGCCCGCTGGTTTCAACAGCTGCCCTGGCACACCGCCTCGCTGTCCCGCCCGGAAAGCGGCTTCGTCTCTGGCGACTCGCGCTCTGAGAAGTATCAGGAGGATCATTTCTATGGCGGCATGGTAAAGGAAACGGATGATTTATGCGATGAATTCCTGCTCGTCGAGGGCAGCAGCACCATTTGGACTAAGTTGAGCGCCAAAAAACGTCGTAAATTGCTTGGCATGCGTTTGGGCAAAGTGACAACATTTTAACTCCAGCTCCCTGCCAGCCGTAATGTGTGCGTTTATTAGCTGTTAAGTGCGTTCTTTTTAAGCATAGCCCTAGGCAACGGAGCTCTTGTCGAGCCAAGTAGTTAGTTACTTATGCAGATATACACCTACTTAGGCTAGCGAATATGAAAATCAATAGACTAAATGACCAAATTAACCCAAAACGAACGACATGCTCATTGAAATGCCATGAACATACACAAATACATACGCACACAAACACACACACACTCGAAATGATGAGATCAAAGCAAGATACAAGTAGTAAATAGGCGTAGACGTAAGTCAATTAGCGAGCATAAGGCTTAAGCTCAATGTGTATTTAAGTATTAATAAACTAAGTAAAAGTATTTGGCATGTAAGACACAGACACAGATAATCACACACACACAGACACATAAAAGACAGGTAGGCAGGTGGGTGGGCAGGCAATTCACGCAGTCGAGCTATTCATTTGGTGGACAAAGCGAACGCATTTATCAGACGGCTCCTTTGGCTCGAACGAAACGAAGCATCATAAAAGCACCGCAATTGCTGCTTAACTTGGCCAACTTTTCATGTTTGAGAAAAACTGGTTATTAAGCTAAGCAAACATAACATGCAAAAAGAGCAAAGCAGAGCTCCGGAAAATGGAGAAAAACGTACAGAGCGTACCGCTGCTGCAGCTGCCTGGCAGATTCGGCTGCTGGAAACTGAATGGCTAAGTAAATAAGCCAAGTTAACAACAAGGACAACACAACAAGGCACAACATACATGGACACCCACACTCACACGAGTAGCAACAGCCGCAGCAGCGGTAGCTCAAATGTTTCCTATTCATACATTTTTCAGCATGAAGCATTTTTATGCATAAATCGATTTTACTTTCATGCGGCCGTCGTTTTGTGTGCGTGGGATTTTCGGGCGGCACTCTATAAATTTACGCTGTCGGGCTATGCGGCGTATACGTGATTACCGCAGCTGGAGTGGATTTAAGCGGACAGCCGGAAAGCCAGAGTGGTTACACGGATCAGAACAGCGCAAAGATTGAGTGCAAAGCAACGCGATTTGGATTGCACTCAACACTTTGAAAGTTTTCAAGTTTAATGAAATAAGCTTAAACATATGGATAGACTGTAAGTAAGGCGCATTCAGCAGCGAACTCATATCTAATCAGACATGTGTAGAGCTCGCTGCTAAATGCGCCTTGATGCTATGTTAAGAGACGATTTCCCTAACGACTTTAAGCTTTCTTTTTGAACAAATTTTAACGAGATTTTAAATGTTTTAGTTAATTTATGCAACAATTTTTGAGACTGAAACTTAAATTTGTACTAAGCATAAATAGAAAACGCACACACAAACAAACACACACACACACACACATGCACATGCACACTAAACTTATTTTTTATGTTCAAGCGAATCATTCCAAGCGCATTTTACAAAACTATCTAATAATAGATTAATTCCATTTTATGTTTTAAGTTCTGCCACAGAATAAAGTGAGTAATAAAAATTAAACGCACATGCGGCTTTTAATTTGTTGTTGCTGCTGCACACTTGCTGTTCAATTAATTTAACGTGCTGTGCATGTAATGGAGCCAAGCGTTGCATATCAGCTGGACGCTCGAGGGGGCCAGTGGGCAGCGGGCAACAGGACACGGGACATGGCACAGCAAGTGGGCTTGGCAGCTGGCAGCTAACAAGCGCACTCATGCGCTTGGCCAGTGGGCGGCCCGTGGGCGTCTGGGCGTGTGGGCGTATATATCGTATATTGAAAATTAGAAAACCCACCCAAGGCGACTTATGTGTGCGGTCATAATTACGAGCGACGACACTTGAGGGCGGACGGGGCGGTACGGGGCGGCGCTCCGACTAAAAGCAAAAGAAGCGCACTAATGGAGCGCATGAAAATGAAAAATGAAAAGCGCGACATGCGATATTTTCACTTTTTACTTTTGTAATATTATTTTTTTTTTTTTTTTGACACTTTTCGGGGCACAGGCTGCGGACATAATTATACAAAGCTAAAAGCCATGTAAATGTGTAGGCAGCGCGACGACCCTGAAAACAGGAAGTCAACAGACACACACACATACACACACACAGATATAGACACGCATAGAGCGAACAACGTGAAGAACATGTGAACTATGTGACAGCAACAAGAAACAGTTGAAAGTGCCGCGTGTCCTGTTGTGTCCTGTGCTTCTGCCAACGTCATTCACATTCGCACATTCACATTCACGTTCACATTTATTGCGGGGCTTCAGCGCCAACGTCGACGCGTTTAATTCACATTTTATTTTCTCTGCTGCTGCGGCTGTCGGCTGGGCGCGTAATTGTTGCTTCCTTCTGCCAGGACATGGATATAGTACGTTCGCGTTGGCGCTGCACAGCGGACGTGTGCGCGGCACTCAGTGAATTCCCAGCCATGCAAAACGAGTCCACGGAAAATGTGGAGCCTTCGATGGACTCGGCCGACTCCAGGCGCAGCACACCAGCCGCTGACCCACGGCGCCCCAAGCCGGGCATACTCCGCTTGGACATCAGCAAACCACGGCGCTCATCAGGTGGTTCTGTGGACTTTCGTTGCGTGAGTGGCGGCGGCGGAGGTGGGGGCAGCAGCGCCAACGTCACGGGCGCCAACAGTGAGGTAAGTGAACATGATTTACTGTACACCAGGGAGTGCTTACGATTTGGCCAGAGCACGTGCAGACCCACAGGCCAACAATAGCTATGAGCAGCAACAGGCCTGGGTCAAGCGCCGATCAGAAATAACTTTTCGTGGCATTTTGATACTTATATCTGCAAAGATAGAGTCTAGGCAGCTGATCAGTAAATATCGCTCAAACTGACCTTGTGAACGGGTCCTTGTATGAGCTCATATATAAAGCAAACGCGGCCACACTTTATGATACCCTTTACCCAAACAAGGGTATATAAAGTATACAACTTGATTAGCAGAGCCCAGGAGCCAGCTAGACTTTTCCGCGCCTTGTCACGGGTCCATTAAGTCATAAAGCTGGTGTAAAATCTCAGCAAGCCGAATGCCAGCTGGCTGGCCCCTGAGTGGGCCTGGTATTTGTCACTAAGGATAAACATGTCTAGTTTAAGCTAAAAAACTAGCCTACAAATACATACAACAATAATAATACAGAGTACACCAAAATATACAAAATGAGCGCAGCGGAAGGGGAGAGGCCGGACGTAACGTCCATAACATTTCTGACTGGGAGCACCTACGAAGGCTCCTGGAACGAGTCGGTGCGTATGATGGATGGCTTTGGTAGCTATCGCTATCCGGATGGCAGCGAGTATCGCGGCAGGTTCCTGTGTGGCAAGTTCCATGGCTTTGGCCACCTTAAGCTAGCCGCGCCCTATCGCTTTACGATCAAGGGCGAGTTCCAAAGTGGCAAGCTGGTGAGTGTCGAGGATATGTGGTTCAGTGACGGATTGCACGTGCGGGGCAGCTTCCAGAATGATCAGTTCATGAGCGATGAATGGGACTATCTGACACCGGGCGATCGGCGCTACCAGGCGGAACGTTTCTACGGCCAGCAGCCCGTGGGTCCCACTGCCTACGTGACAAATATTTTCCCGCCACGAGCTGTGCCACCTAGGTGCTATGACGCAGAGGAAGGGCTATACAATTCTGTATCTGGCTGGCTATTCGACAGGACTCCGCCTTTCTCGAAGACCATTTACGTTGGCTGTCCGCGCGAGAAGAATTGGATAAAGCGAAATTGCCGTACACAGCGCTTTTCGAATTTTAAAGAGCCACTGCCTAGCTTCTGCCGAGATATTGTCAAGAACAATCTGGACACTGAGATGGGACAGATAAAGGAGATTGCCATCTATGCGCCCAATCAGGAAATCAATCGTAGTCGCTACTTCCCCAAAGTGTGCCACGAGAAGTCAGCAGTCGACACCGATCGGCCACGATACAAACGCCCACCGTTCCAAATGCTATCCTCCACTGAGCTTTGCCTAGAAGATCGTATCGCCAAGGAGCAGGCTAAAGCTGAGCACTATGAAAATATGTGGAAGAAAAGTCGTGTGACAACTAAGATGCCACCGATGGAAAGAGACCGCGTCTGGACCAGTGCTTCAGATCCGCGCGGCGGTGATTCTGGCGTCTCGTGCACCATCTCCAAGAGCATGTCGGAAAAGAATCTGAAAACGAATGTGAGGAGCTTCTACGAAGGTGCTATGGCTATGATGCACACACCGAACAGCAATAGCTTGCATGTGGTTCAGTCGAATATGAAGCGTACGGCGAGCTTTGCGGATGTGCATCGGTCCATGTTTGAGCTGTAATGTCAAGTGTAATTTCGACATAAATTCAAGTGGAAATCACAATAAGATTATAATTAACATTTTCAAATTAAATTGTGTTACTGATGTGATATGTGAAGCATTATTTATTATTTATTAAAATGTGCGCTTTGTAAGAAGAGAGAAGAAGACCATTGTGAGGCTTTAGCTATTTTAGGAAAAAAGATACATAACCTAAGGCATCTGAGAGATGATCTATCATATATATGACATGTTCATTATGTTATGTCGAATACGTATGTATGTAGCTTTGCATCAAAGTCTATCCATCCACAAGTTAGTTTCAAATCGATTCGAAAGCCCAACTCGACTCAAAAAAAAAAAAAAAAAATACAAAGTATAGTTGGCTTTATCCTTCGAATTAACACATCGAGTTGGAAAACAAAACTAAAACTCTATTCACATACATATATATATGACGATAAGCAACTATAAGATATATTCTATATCACATTGCGAAAATGGAAAAGCTGACAGCGAGATCAGCGACATCGGGCGTTATAACGGGATCCAAATTCTTTGGCAACTGCGACGAGCTCGGCATGCAGAACTATGGTCTCTATGTCTATCCGGATGGCACCAAGTATCTGGGGCAGTTCCACAACAATCGCTTTCACGGCAACGGGACTATCCAGCTGCCGCATCCATATTGCATATACTTCTCTGTGCTGCACCAGCATGGCAAGCTGCTGCACATATTCCGGATAAGCTTCAGCGATATGCTGCAGGTGCAGTTCAAGATAACGGACCACGGGCTTAGCTTTAAGGACTGGAACTACTGCACTCCCGAGGACCGGCGCCTCAATAGCGAGCGCCTATTGGAAACGGAAGATCCGGGATCGGTGGGCAGCGCTGAGTCGCTGAAGCGGCTGCCTTTAAACGTCTTCGATCTGGGCTTTGGCGAGCTGACTGACATGGGCATGCTGAAAGAAATACCGCCACACCTGTCCGAGTCGCAGAGCGTCTATGTGGGCAGTCGCAAGGTGCGCCGATGGATACGCGAGAACTGCCGCCACGGACCACTGAAGGGCAAGCACCTCAAGCAGGAGGTGATTACCAAGTTTGCGCGCCAGATAATACGAAATAATTTAGAGAGCGCCGAGGATGGTTGCTCGCATCCAGTCCACTCACTGGCCGAGGCCAGAGCACACAGGCCCAAAGTATGCCAGCGCTCCAGGAGTGCGGATACCTCTGGCTCGGCCAAGGAAGTGCGCATGCATCTGGATTGCACCAGTTTGAGCTGCAGCTCAATTATGGATCACACGGTGAAGCACGAGCCGGCGTTCCAGCGGGGGTCCAAGCTAAACTATCCCATTCGACGCTCCAAAACGGAGGAGAACGTTTGCCGACTAAACTAATGATTGTTAGGAATTATATATTGATATTTATTCATATGTTGTACACGACTAACCCAAATTGCTTAGTATCCATGTTCAACGTCTTTTCAGGTCGCAGCCGTATGCCAAATATATTGCATTGCCTCGGGCGTAACCCATGTTTGGGCGTTAGATTTATGGCGGGCACCTCAAAACTGCAATCGAACATGGGAAACCACTTAAAGGATACACAAGTATTTCTGTGTATGTGTGTGTTGTGGGTGTGGCATTTGGGTCAACGGGTCTCGCCCTCTCTCTATCTGGTCGCAGGCATTTGCAAATGCCGTTGCACCTGTCACAGCGGCTAATGAACCCATAAAAACCCTCCAAATTATGCTACACGTGCGACATGATTTCCAGTTATAGCGGGACGAAACATAAAGGGATTGGCTGCCAGTTGGGGTGGGGGGGGGAGGCGGTCGTGTCCGCTGTGGCACGCACAGATAAATTTTGACGTTAATTAAAAAGCCGTAGCAGGCGGAACTTCATTTAATTAAAAGGACAGTCGAAAAGTCTAAGGATAGTGAAATCTGGTAAAAAGCGCTTCGCTTTCGCTTTCGCTAAAAAATATGAAAGCGAGAGCGAAACACGGCAAACGACTAAAAGTTATATGAAAACATATTTCAATAGTGGGCGCGTCCTATGCTCGTCTCTTTGTCTGAGTGTGCGCGCGTGTGTGTGTGTATGTCGTCTGTTTGTTGCTATTGTAATTGGCGATTTTCTTTATCAACCCTTGCATGTTTGATTTTCATTTACATGCCAGGCCAGTCGGCTAGCCTGGCCAAGAATACAACGTGACTCAATCCTGGCACACACACAGACACGCAGACTGAGCTTTGTCGACCATCTAAATGAACATTCGATGTCCTGGCTGGTTGCCTGACTCCTTGGTTTGGCCTGGCGTTGTTATCACATGCCGCTGGCGATTTTAACGCTCATTCGTCTTCGTTTCAACTGGGCGAGGAAGTCAACGAGTGGTCAGCCCTGCGCCCCGCCCTCACCCTTTTCCTACCTCAATACCAATGCGCGTGTCCATGTAAATTCCTTAACGTTCTCCTGTCTGTGTGTGCGTTTTGGGCACGTTTTGGCTTTGATAAGTCTGCTCCACATGGGTAGGGTTCGGTTTGGTTCTTTGCGCTTCATTCATATTCATTCATTATTAGAAAAAATTTAGCTTTGCGCGCTCGCTGGCTCGCTCGCTCTTCAACCTGTCTTGCCAATATGTGTGAGTGTGTGTCGCGTTGTCCTTTTGATGTCCTGTTTGTGCGGCTTTGCTGGCTTGACCAGTTCGCTAAGCCGTTCAGTCTGCGCTTAAGGCTGCTCCAAAGCGTTACGACAGCACAACTAGCAAATATTATTAAATACTAATTTCTAGCCACGAAATCTTAAAGATTAAAGACTCGAGTATTTAGTTATAGAAATAAGTAAAGTGAAGAGCCGAAAGTATTTTACGTATGTGTGATATATATGGTTTATATTGTGAATATTTGTGGTCCCATTTGATAAGCGAAGCGTGGGAGCCTAATTATAATTGAACAATTCGTAGAACAACTCGGGCGTTACTTCTCCGCACCAATTGTCCGTGACGTGGGCGCCGCCATGCGACTGGGATAAGGGAGGCTGGCAAATGCAGAGCAGCGCCGACGAGCGCAGAGAGTATTACAGAGGACAACGAGGCAGAAGGTGAGTGCAAGTCAAGGCAGATTCTGGGAAATTCTTCAAAATTCGAGTTAAATAAATGACAGGCTCTTCACCCATAGAACTGCATCGCAGGACGACAACAGATCTTATGAACTAAACGGTAGGCAACGGGACGAGAGCTCGCCACTAATAGCCTCACTTAATTGCAATTACTTCCCTCAATTTTCGCCTGTTTGTGGCGTGCACAGATTTCAACGCACAAAACCAAAGCAGCGACGTCGAGAGCAACCACCAGCAGGACTCGCCCTACGAGCAGCAGCAAAATGGCGCCGCTGATGCCGTTGATGACGAGGAGGACTACTCAATTTCCGTATCGGCGATAATGCAAAGACGTGCCAGTGTGCGTGGCTACAAAGGCAAGCGTGGCAGTCGCAATTCGCGCCGAGCATCGAGTCCCATGGATCACGTGCTGGATAGTGTGGAGCGGCGACGCTCCAGTGTTTATACCACAAGCTCAGGCAAGGCTCGGCCCAATAACTGCTTTCAAAGATTTCGCTCAACTTACTGCTCTCCAGTGGCTAATCAACTTGTGTGTGTGTGTGTGTTAGCTGGAGGGAGGCAGTTGTAGTTATTTCAGCAGCTACGTGCGCCCATTTAGCGGCACGTGGCCAACTCGGCGTATGTGTAATGTTTACATTGCTCTTGCCGTTGCAGAGGAGGGCACCAATCAGGAGTCCACGCAGGAGCAAATCTTCGAGAATATACGCCTACACAAGGAGGTCATACAGTCGGTCAAGCTACAGCCATGGCCCATACGCAAGAAGCTAAAGCTGGTGCGCCAGGTAGGCAGGGGCCAGGACCAAACTAGGACAAAGCTGGGCGCGTCGCATTTCACGCCTTAGCCTTAGCGTTGGCCATTAAATTCACAGCAAATATTTCGATTTCATGTGTCAATCTTTTCTCGCCCTCTCGCCCATGTTTTCCCCATGTATTTTTTATTTCTTTCTTTTCTGGCATTTTTAATGATGTTGACAGGCAAAAACGTATGTGGCACGCCACGAGGGCGCGCTGCAGGAGCGCTTTGCCATGTCACGCAGCACGAGAGATTTGTGGGCGAGGTTTAAAATTTTAATGGCAGCGGTAAGTAAAATCTTTCAGCACTCCAAGCCACACACAACCCACTGATATAGTTGCATATGCTGAGCTGCAATTATGGCTTGGCTTGGCTTGCCTTGGCTTGAGCTAACGGAAATGCAAGAGCCAACCCCATTACCAGGCTGTCCACACAAGTGGCCTGCATATATTTATGCCCGGCACAGAATTTATGGACCACAGATAAATCAAGAGCTCCACAATTCACAAAAACTTGTCGACACATTCAGCATTTTCTGTACACATGGAAACCAATTAAAATACCAATTGGACAAAACTGAACTCGAGCTCTCTCTATCTGCAGCGCTGGCGGCACTGGAAGAGGGAAACCGCCAGCTTTCTCACAGTGCTCATACCCTGGGAGCTGCGCATCAAGGAAATCGAATCGCATTTCGGCTCCGGCGTCGCATCCTACTTTACATTCCTGCGCTGGCTCATGTGGGTCAACATTATGATTGCCATTCCGCTCGTGGCCTTTGTCATTGGACCGGAGGTGAGGCCGTTGCCAGTGGATATTCATATATATTCTCTCTCTATATATATATATTTATTCATGGCTCAGTACTTTGCCACCAAGCACGACGAGGCGGATCCACGCAAACGCATGTCCGAGCCTGAACACAAAGTAGCTGGGAATCTTTTTACATTCTGGGAATTCGAGGGCTATCTGAAGTACTCGCCCATGTTTTATGGGTAAGTATTTTGAATAAAACACGCTTATTGAGAAATTGTCGTCCAGCTGATGGCTGATGGCTGACTTCCTGTTTCTAGTTATTACTCGAGCACTTCCGGCATCAGCACTTCCGGCTACAAGCTACCTTTGGCTTATTTCCTCACTGCCGTCCTGGTCTACATCTACAGCTTTGTGGCGACGCTGAGAAAGTGAGTATAAGTGTGGGTCCGGCCCGGGACACTTCATTAAATCTTTGGCCATCGAAGCCACCAAAAGTGGTCGTTAATTAATTAAACCGAACATCGCGCTGATTAAATAATACAAATCTTGTCTCTAGGCGTGTCCGGCACAAGAAAAAGGCAAAACTTTTCGTTTCGCCCATCGGCCGAAGCTTGGCCATTATGATTTACGCACGCAAGCAGTCAGACACGAGACATGGACGTGGGCGTGGGCGTGGCGGCTGTGTGGGTGCTCGAAGTTGGGCTGGGAAGCGTCTGCGCTTGTTTCGTTTAATGGCTTTGTCGGCATTATGTTGATTTCGTAATTGAACAAAGTAGCAATGTCAACAGCGTGGATGCCGGCACTGACCTTGCCACTTACCACTTGTTCTGCCAGCCAGCCTGCTAGCCAGCGAGTCAGCTTGCCACATGTTGGTGGCACGTGAGCGGCATGCGTGAATTGTACTCATATTTATGTGGCATTAGTCTCTGTCCGGGATTTGTGCGCCAATTATGTTTTGCAGGCAGCTAACAAAAAACTTTTCGCTCTTTTATCTGCATTGACAGGATGGCTGAGAACTCGCGCAATTCGAAACTTTCCTCGAAGGATGATGAGTGTGTGTTCTCCTGGAAGCTGTTCACCGGCTGGGACTTTATGATTGGTAAGTAGCGCGCCCCTCGAGTGCCGTTATTACAGCAGCTTAACACACCCACAGGACACGCGGAGACAGCGCATAATCGCATCGCATCCGTTGTGGTTGGCTTCAAGGAGGCGCTGCTCGAGGAAGCTGAAAAGAAAAAGGATAATCGCAAGTAAGTAGAAAGGAAATCAGCGTCAATTGCAGTTTATAATTGGAGTCTTACGCTCGTAGCTGGCGCGTTATCCTGCAAAGGATACTGGTGAACATTTTGGTCATGGGCTTGCTGGGATTATCGGGTGCCACGGTCGTCTTACTGGTGAATCAGTGAGTCCATTCCTTCGCCAGCCAACACACCTAATTATAACTGACTATTCGTTCGACAGCTCCGAGGACTTGGCCAAGCACGACAATTGGCTTAGTCGCAATGCGGTGAACGTGACGATGACGCTGCTCTCCTTCTTCCTGCCCATGATTTTCGAAGCTCTGGGCTTGTTCGAAAACTGGCATCCACGGCAACAGTTGCGACTGCAGCTGGCACGGTGAGCGACCAGGAAAACTCTTTAATGCCTCTTCATCAACTAATCTATTTCCCCCTCTCCTGTTGCACTCTGCAGCATCATGATATTGAACATGCTGAATCTGTACTCGCTTATGTTCTCGTTTATCTACAAGATTAACAGCAAAGAGAAGCCACTGCAAATGCTGAAGCTGGAGAATGACACCAACACGCAGGAGCTGCACAGTCTGATGAGCTCCATTGCGGCACTGCGAGCGATGACAACGACGACGCCCGTCTACAGCGACAGCACCTCGGATGGATCCTTCGACGACTTGACGACGACTGGGACGCCGTGGGGCGTCGATGGTACTGGCACCACAGACTCCATCTATACGAGCACAGCTCTGGGTGCTGCCTTGGTATCCGCTGTGCAGAGGCTCAAGTGCTACAACATAACTATAAAATGCTCAAAACCCAGACATCTGTGGATTACCTCCAAGAACCTAACGACTACACTGTTGCTACTCAACATGTCAACGACAGCGATCTTGCCAACGACGACTCCTAGCACTACGGAAGCAACAACGACCACGTGGTCAACTCTGCCGCCAACAACAACTACAACCGAAGCGCCTACAATACCAACTACAACTCCTTGGACTACGTTGCCAACAACAAGCACAGAAACGACAACGCCAACCACAACAACGACGTCAACAACAACCAGTACTACTCAAACTACAACAACAACAACAACAACAACAACAACAACCGAATTGCCTTTTACCACTGATGAGGAGCCAGCCTATGACTACGGCAGTGATGAGCCACAGCTCGACTCCTCAACCACAACGACAACGCCGGCGCCAGGCAACGACAGCTACTTCAACTATGTGGACTACTTCGAGGGCGCAGAACTGGCCGATCCAGGCGACGACTACCAGTCAACCACCGAGGAATCAGATGATCCGCTAGCTCAAGTGCTGGCCCAAGTGGATGAGTCTCCAACTCAAACGCGCAAGAGAAGAGCTGCGGCAGAGCCACCTGCTTGGCTTGGCAGTAAATACAGTCGCAGGTATCGCAATGACTCCAGAGTTCAATCTGGTATCACCACGGAGCCATCAACCACGGCCAGCACCCCGACCAGCAGACCCACATACAGCCCGCCATATAGACCGCCGAAGCGAGTTCTGAGCGAGGAAGAATGGAATCGCCTGTTGAATCAGGTGCGTGGGGGGCGCAGCAGAACCACGACGACCACAGAACGGCCAACCAGAAGAACAACTACAACCACAACCACAACGACAACGACAACGACAACTAGAAGACCAACAACCACAGAGGAGCCCACAACGACAACGGACAGCTACAGCACGGAATCGAGTAGCACGGACAGCAGCAGCAGCTACAGCCCCACCAGCACCACCGAAGAATTCGAGTACACAGATCAGAATGGGGCCACCATCACGCCCTTCTTCATAGGCGCCAATGATATAGAGGACGTGGGCAGCACCGTGTACTACGACAACGATGAAGATCTCGAATACTGTGTGATAACCGTGTGTCCGAAGGCCGGCGAGGATATCTTTGGGGGCAGCACCACACCCGATGGACTGGACACCACGCTGAGTGGTGAAGTGAACCATCCTACGACAGTGAAGAAGACGCAGCTGGAACGAAAAATGATACGGATGAAGGAAGTTGAGCTGACACTCAAGCAAATCCAAATGAATCTGACGACCATGTGCTGGGAGACCTCCCTCGGCCAGGAGCTCTCAAAGGTCATCGTCTTCGATGGGGTAAGTGAAGCGGGTGGGGAGCAGCTACTTAGCAGCAGTCCCGAACAAACCGCAGTTTAAACACAAATTTATCATCATCAGCAGCAGCTATCAATTTCCTTTGCGCCAGTCAAATGCCTCGTTTCCGGCACCGGACTCAGGCAGATAAACAGCTGCCATTTGGTACATATCAAAGAGCTATTTAAACCTGAAATATGATCGAACTTTAAGATAAAAACAACAGCGGCTTCAACTACAGATACGCCACGCCCAAGCGTGAAATCCCGTTTAGCCAAATTGTGCGGAAAATACTTTAAAAAAATTTGTTTTCCGCTTTTCATGCACAAAAATCAAATTTTGGCTGCGTGTGGAGCCACGGCGAAAAGCAGAAGGAGAAAAGCAGCGTGAGAGAGAGAGAGTGATATAAAAATAAAAATATATTACAAGGCTTTAAATCGACAAGTTAACTCAACTAAAGGATACTCTATCTTGCATATAGAAAAATAATTGAAGAACTTTCATTTGAGTAAATAATTTATTCAAGCTTTAAGATTTTAGCAGCCAACTACAGTTTGACAGACAGGCAGTCCATTACTCTCCCCATATACCCAACAGACCATTGAGAACAGGGCAACAAGAGTATTTTATCATACTAATCGCTCTCCGGAGTCTTTTAGCCACCAGACGCAGCTGGCATCCGCCGTCTGGCCAAAATTTATATCAATACCCATTTGCATAAGAAACATTTTTGAACTTTTGGCATCGATTTCCCAAGTTTTCCTTTGTTGAATGAGTGTCGATTGGCCAAGGATTTGATTCTGAACTTCAAGGCTAATCGCCGGCAAATTCATGGGATCCACTGCCAACTTTTCAGGGTCAAACGGTCTTCGCTTTGGGCCTACTTTTTGGCTGTTGCTGTAAACAGCTTAGGACAGAAAAAAGCACAACAAAGGACACACGATTTTGATTATGAACAGATTATTGTTGTTGTTGTTGTTGTCAACTCGACATGGCGGACGTAATCTCTATTAAACGATTTGGGCATATAAATTAAACAATTTACGAGGCTTCAGCTAAGCGCATTTATGCCTTATGCATAACAAAATTTTCAGCTCTGCCTTCGTTAAGGACAAATTGGGTTTTGGGCTTGCTCCGTGGAGTTGGGTGTTCAGGGCTTCGGCCATGTGCGGTTTTACGGCTGGGAGTTGAGCACGTGTTCGTGCATGAATTTTGGCTGGTAAATGAATGGGTTTTTCGGTCAGATAGTTTGGGGCAAGCAAAGCGGCTATAATCATGGCCGTAACTGCAGCCAGACAGGACATGGCAAGACAATGCACAGGGCGTGCTACGTGTGGCGAGTTTTAAGCAGGGGCCACTACCCTATTGCAGCATGCTCTTAACCCACTAATCCTCTTCACCAGCTGATGTCCATTGTGGCCCCGTTGTGCATCGACTTCTTGCGTGCCCTCTTTGTGCGATATGTCAATCAAAACTGGTGTTGGGATATGGAGAAAACTTTTCCACAGGTAAGAGATACCACAGTGCTACGCCCACTATGCAACGCTCAACTCTCGACCGGCTGACTAATGGGTGCGCTTTGTTTTTGTGGCGCCTGACATGCAGTATGGCGACTTTAAGATAGCCGAGAACATCCTGACGTTGATTAATAACCAGGGCCAAGTGTGGATGGGCATATTCTTCTCGCCGGGGCTGGTGCTCATCAACCTTGTCAAGCTGATGATTATGATGTACTTCAGGTCATGGATAGTGCTCACATGCAACGTGCCCCACGAGGTGGTCTTCAAGTGAGTGTCCCGTGCATAGCCCCAATCAACTCACTTAATCAAACGATACTTGCAGAGCGTCCAAGTCCAACAACTTCTATCTATCGCTGCTGCTGACCATGCTGTTCCTCTGCGTGCTGCCCGTGGGCTATGCCATTGTCTGGCTGCGTCCCTCCTGGCACTGTGGTCCCTTCTCGGAGTACAATCGCATTGCGGAGTTCATTACGAACACCACACGGAACGCGCTGCCCAAGTGAGTAGCGAAGCAATCAAATCTGTGCATATTTGAATCTCTCTCTCTCTCTCTCAGACAACTCCACGAGCCTCTGGACTACCTGACCTCCTCCAGCACCGTCATACCTTTGCTACTGCTGCTCATACTCATCATCTACTATCTTATCTCGCTGACTGGCGCGCTTCGCGAGGCCAATCAAGATCTGCGCACTCAGCTGCAGAAGGAGCGAGAGGAGGAGCGTAAGAAGATATTCAAAGTACCAGAGGTTAAGCAGGCGGAACCAACGGCCTCCACGCTGACAAATCGCTGGCGTAAGGTACTCGAGGCCTCCTCCCCAGTCACGCCAACGCAACCGCCAGATTTCGACACTGAGGAGTACAAGAATCAGGCTAGAAAAGGTGAGCCAAACTTTCAGGAATTCCACAAAACATTTTATAAGCCTCCCTTGCCCCTCTCTAGAGCTCATCTCACGCATCATGAAGAAGGCGCTGCGCAAGGGCTCGGCGACCTCGGACGAGGACTCCTTTGTGCGACGCGATGATGATGACACGGACACTGAGCACCAGGACTCGCTGCCACACGATGAAGAGCCCAAGGAGAAGCGCTTTGGTCTGTCACGGCTGCAACAAATACGGCGCACTCGGAAGCCTTCGCTTGTGGACATCGTGCAGATTGCCAAGCAGGAGCGGGCGCGTTCCGGTTCCATTGCGGCAGCCAATGCGGCTCTGGGCGGTGGTGGCAGCAGTCCGGGCACTGGCACGGGCACGGGCGATGGTGGTGACCACTTTCCCGTTAAAGAGCCGCATCCCAAGAGCCGCTTCAAAATCGAGAGACATGAGAAGAAGGAAAGGGAAAGCTTCAGAGATAAGAGGGACAAGCACAAGCAGCCGCCGCACAGCGAGTCGACGACACCCAAGCCCAGTGAACATGAGGCAGAGGCAAACACTCGCGTTGTCAACGAGCGCCGCATTAGTTTACTGCGTCGCAAGCGAGACAAGGAGGAGCACCCAAAGCCAACAACGCCTGAGCCGGAATCACAGCCATCTGCAGCAATGGCTGCGGATCAACCCGCACCCGAAAGCCAGTTCCGCATTGTGGACGAGAAGAAGCCAATGGAGTTTGAGGAAGAGGAGCAGGAAAAACCATTCAAGGAGTTGCCTCCGCTCCCGAAAGAAGGCGGCCACCTAGAGAGTCTTGGCCTGGGCAAGTTTAAGTTCCGCAAGCACAGATCGAAGGCGAACAGCGTGGCCGCCAAACCAGAGCCCGATGTCTTCAAGTTTGACGAACAGAGTCTGGAGAAGAATAAGTCAGGCGAAATACCACAAGTACCCAGTTCCGAGCACCTTAACAGCGAACAGGCCATGGGCAGTGAGTCGCATGCGCTGCCCTCGCCCACTCCCAGCCAGATGCACAGCCAGCGCCAGATGAACGCCGAGAAGTTGGCGTCGCTGTCACGCCAGGGACGCAAGAAGATTGGCTCCTTGTTGGCCTTGGTGCGCGAGGCGGTCAACATCAAGAAAGACGACGTGGAGCAGGGTTCCGATGAGTCACCTGGGCCAACCACGCCCACCTACTTGGCGTATACACCACCGCCACCGCCATCGCTTTTGTCGAGCAACTCAAGCGCCACGGCACTGGAAATGCCACCCACTCCGGAGCCAGACTCACCTACGCCCAGCGCTCCGCTGCACTTTGGCAGCAGCACATCCTCGGCAACGAGTCGTCCAACAGTCAAAATGCCAACACCAGCCTCTGCCTCTAGCTCGACACCCACCTTGGCCACCATGGACGATCTTGAGGAGCTGGATATGCCCGGTCCCATAACGTTTCCCAAACGCAGTGCTTCCCAGCGGCGACGTGCCATGAGAGAGGACTCCCAAAGTTCCTTGTGGTCTGATAATATACCAACGATTACCATCAGCACCACCGGCAGCGATGAGTGCATCGTGGAGCAGGATCCAGCCGCAGCTTCAGTTGCTACAGCAACCACACCAGCAGCCTCTGTAAATGGATTACCTGAACGCAGCGATTCGCCTGGCCCCACGGTCAACATCATAAAGATTAACATAGAGGACAGCGATGAACATTAAAACTAATTCCAGATCTCTTCAGCAGCATATAAACCTAAAGCCGTATTGTCTTCTTAACTAATGAACTTGATTTAGTCTATTCGCAATTTAGCTTAAACTTGTTATAAACAACTTATTAGCAAAACTCTAACTGTCTATCCAAATACTAAATATTGAATAAAATAGTTTGCTTTCCTTGAATTAAGAGTTTTTATTTATTAGATAAATATGAGAAATAGGTTTGATGTAAGAGATTGCTATGAATCAAAGGGAAATTCTCTGTTTAAATAGGCGCCATGGTTGCCATAGCAAGCAGCTTTAAGGCATGGTTGGCAGTAGCCAAGACACAAACCTTTTTCAATGGTTCGCAATTTGAAAGTGAAATATGAAGACATTTTTTTAAATAGTTAAATTATTAATAATAAAATAATTTGATAATTAAAATAATTTAATTATTTAATAAAAATATCTATTAATTTATAAATATACGAAATATATAAATATTAAAGTTTTTCTTCAATATAATTATTTAAATAAATTCACATAAAAATATCAAGTTCCCTTGCCACAATATGATTATAAAATGCCTTAAATATCAATCTAATCTTATATGAATGCAGCACATATTTAATTTACATTGCCTTTCATTCAAGAAAATTCAACTATAATTTTCACTGGAGCTTTGCAATAATTTTTAGACATTTCTTTAGTCAATGAAACTGAAAGTGGTTTTGCTTTTATTTTTTGTACAACGAACTCTTATCAGTGGGGCAGCGATAACCTGTTAGCTCTGTAAGCAACTAGTTAGGTCCAAAAGTAGAACGGAGAGCACAGCCGCCGATAGTGCTGGGCACTGGCGCACGAGCATCTCAATTAGCCGCGTACATATGTCCAACTGATATATGCAAGGCCTCATAACTGGATAGCAAATATTTGCTAAGGCAAACAATAGTCTCTAATTGTGCTGGAAATTTGAGACCCAGCGAGAGAAGAAGAAGAGCACAACAATTAAACATCAATTCATAAATCTGCAAAGCACTCCACTCGCTCTCCAATTTCAACTACATAGTTGCCCGGCTAAGCTAAGCCCTGCCAAGAGCAGAGCAAAGAGCCAAGCAAAGCTCGTCGAGTGCCCATGCGCCAGAGCAACAACAACGATCGTGCAGCTACTCACAGATACACACGCAGAGGCAGAGGCAGAGGCAGTGGCCGAGGCACAGAGACAGAGCAGAGCATAGAGTTTCACTCAGCGAGAGCCGCTGAGCGGTTGTGCCGCATTCCGCAAGAGTCAGTTGAGCATTGGACGTCCTCGTTAGCGGTTGCCTGTGGTGTTCTGTGCGGAGTAAGTGCGCGATCGGTGGTGCTTAATGGTGGTGCTCTGTGTGTGGAGGAGTCTTTGCTTTTCTTCTGGAGCTCTTCCGATTTTTGTACTGCTTTTTTTTCGGCTGCCTCGCGCTGTGTGTTGTGTGTGTCTTTTTGTCCGCTGTTTGCTTAGGCCGTCGCAGACAGGGACAAAAAAGAAAACCTCCAGATAAAAAAGTATCTTGTCGTATGCTCTGTGTGTGTGTGTGAGTGTGGCAGACGGTGTATGACGAACTGTTTACTCAAAAGGTTGTTGCCTTCGGTGTAGTGATACAATTACAACTGAATAAGAAAACAACAACAACAACAAAAAGCACAAGAAACCTCGATAAATTGTACTTAATAATGAAACAAAGCAACTACGAAAATTGTACAATTTCCGAGAGTCAGCGGAAAAGTGAGAAGTCGTGTGCAAAGTACACAAAAACCAAAACGAAAAACTCGAAATGAAAGCAAAACGATGACAAATGCAACTAAACACATGTGAATGCAACTGCCTGAGATTTTCCATGCGAGAAGCCAAGGAACTATTTCTATAAATGAAACAGCAAATGCTTTGGAAAACCCTCAAAACTATCAACCAAATGCAGCGTGTGCTAGAAGCAAACCAACAACAACAACTACAAAGTATCTACAACAAAAATAAGCCATAAATAAACGCAGTGTTTAGTGTTGCGCTGCTGCGCCGTGCATCGCTAAGATACAAACAAAACCCAAAAACCAAAAAAAACCAAGTTTCGTAAAAGTATCTGACTCAAGTGTGCGTGCAGTTTCTTTGAGTGAATTCGTGTTGCTTTTCCTCTACCTGAGCGGCTGTGCATGTGTGTGTGGGTCGTACGTGTGTGTGTGTGTGTGTTGAAGCAGTTGATAAAAACAAACGCCTCAATAAAGATAAATACCAAAAGGTGCAAACAAAAACGACAACCACAAAGTGCCGTGTTGTGTTGGGCAGTGTTTCTACTACATACATATGTAGTGCGGGATCAGCCCCTGCTCAGTCTCCGTCTCGGTCTCAATCAGAATCTGAATTCAGTTCATGCCAGCAGCACATATCGCGCTAGTTCGTAGCCCCAAATTCTTATCGGTAGGAACTCGTGCTCATAGGCGCGTATCGCACAGCCGCAGCAGCTCAACAATTGAAATCTGAATGGAGCGGATGTTCGTTCTTTTCAGTATTAATAATATCTCTGTATGACACAACAACAACAACAACGACAAGCAGTGTTTTATTTGAGTCTTGGCCTCAGCTGAACTCGTTCCCAAAGGGTTCCACACACACACACAGCCACACAGACTTGTCTTGGCATCGGAGAAGAGTGTATCAACTGTTGCCCCGGCGACAGTCTCCAAGATTCACTTCGGTTTCTAAATGAAACAAAATTCAACCAAAATGTGAAACTGATAAGCCGCAACACAAGTCTACCGAGTTCAACATGGGCTTCTTCGACACTCTCTGGGCTATAAATAAAATTTGAATTAAAATTATTTTGTGCAAACAAACAATTGCGCTCACGTCTCATGCAGAGAGTATTACGAAATTGTGTTTGCCCCAAAAGGAAAAAAATTATCTGTGTACATAGAAACTGTGGAATTGAAGTCAAGCAGTGGCCAAAGTGCTGCTGAGTGTCATTTAATTCCTGGAATATATATGATATATATATATATATATATATATATGTATATACGATCTTCCATACATTATATTCAGTTTCATTATCTAGGGTTCCGCTTTTGCCCCATTATAACTGGAAATTTCTCGTAGATTCCCTTTTCTCATGCCATATATGCACTTCTCGTAATATTCTGCAGTCTTCAGCAAGTTTTCACAGACCTCACCTATCCGTTTCCAAAACCATTTAATGATATCATCTTTGCTTAGTACATAGACTCAATTTACTGTGCATATTTGCTAATTAGCGGCAAACACAAAAAGCTACTTAGGCGTTTGAGAGATGAGCTCTCCGTAAATGAATCTAACCTTGGCTAAGAATAAGCTGAATGCAACCCAAGATTCCTTCAACATGATCTTTAATAGCCTGCGCATTTTCCTAAGTAATTGCAAAGTATTTTTGTTATCCAGATATGTATCTAGATACATGTGTTTGGTGTGCATGGGCGGAGTAAGCGCAGATGAAATCATCGTCTGGAATAATTTCAAGTTTCATTTGGAGGCTAGAGCGACTACGAAATTGCGGTGCTGATGTGGGGTGGTGCTGCTGCTCTCGAGTGGGGTTGTGTGTATAGACATGGTCGGAAACACGAATTTTTTGTGTTCAATGCTTGAGTTCATTTCCATGTGTGTGTGGGTGTGTGTGAGTGTGTGTTTGTTTATGTATGTCTTCGCTGTTTAATTTTGTTTTTATTTGAAATTTACATTTGCAGTTTTTTGATTTTGTTTTGTTTTGTTTACACTGAGAGTGGCGAGGGAATGGGAGCCAGTGCGGTCGCCCGGGCAGACAGATCGTACGGCAACTTATTGACTGACCGGACAGCAAAGTTTGTTTTTATGAGGCTGCTTTGGAACCGGCGAACGAACTAATTAAAACCACGCAACAACAAGGCAGCTGAAAGGCTTTTTTCATTTAGTTCACACAATATGTGCAGCAGATGTTCCATCTCTTTTTGCCGAAAATTGTAGATCATCCGGACAGCTTTCTATATGGAGAGGCATTAGCTAATCGACGTTTATATATATCTTGTGCTTTTTACAGCGAGTGAAGCCGCTCAAGAACGAGCCACCATCTCCTTGAGCCACTGATGATACACTCAAGTGCAATTATGCTCTAAACTGTGACAGTGAACAAAAACTAACAGAAAAACCCACCCGAAATACTGAAACTACTCGAATAAGTGTTCAGAGATCTATTTAAAAATAGTGTTGCTCGTAGTACGTAGAGCAAGTCCAGCCCCAGTTCGTAAACCCAGAGCTCACGATGAAGCGCAACAGGCGGAGTCTGAGCGAAGGCTCCACCGCAGCGCGTCTCCTGCTCGCCGGAGCGCTACTCTGCAGCTGCGCGGCGACCGCACTCGGTGTGCAGCGCCAGCCCATTAACTCCGCCGGCGGACACGAGCTGCGCGGCACCACATTCATGCCGGCGCTGGAGTGCTACGATCCCTACGGCCGACCCCAGGTAAGTGGGCGGAGCTCCAGCTCTCTCTCTCTCTCTCTCTCTCTCTCCCTCTCTCCATATAAATCATAGTCAAACTGTTTACTGTCAGGCAATTAAATTAAGAGGGAATTGGCACGCGCCTCTTCGGCTGGGTCAATAGAGCTGCTGGGCATCAATTTGTGTGTAGACATGCAAACTAATTGAGCAATGAAGACAATTTAGCTGAGCTCAAATTGTCGCGGAGCGCTTACTATATTTTATGGAGGGAGATGAATAGCAATGAAACTGTTTATGAGCTTAAAATTGAGAGAGCTATTCGCAAAGATCTAAAATAAATTTATATATTTTCATGTATCAAACTTCTCTTTTTATACCCATCTTAGAAATGCTTGCCTGAGTTTATCAATGCCGCCTACCAGTTGCAAATCGAGTCGACAAATACCTGCGGCGAGCAGGGCGACAATCACTTCTGCATGCAGACGATGAATCCGAATCTGAAAAATTGTGCCTTCTGCAGGTAAATAGCATTCACTATACACATTTGAAGTACTATAGCTCCTATCTGCTCCTAGATATGAAGATCACAAGCCCACATTCCTGACGGACTTGCATGATCCTCAGAATCCCACCTGGTGGCAGTCGGAGACCATGCTGGAGGGCATTCAGCATCCCAACCATGTGAACTTGACGCTGCACTTGCGTAAGTCTAAGAGGCGAGGAAACTGAATCCAAATTCAAATCCTTTTCTGTTTCTAGGTAAATCCTATGACATCACCTACGTGCGCATCCTCTTCCGTTCGCCACGTCCCGAGTCCTTTACGATTTACAAGCGCACCTCCGAGAACGGCCCCTGGATACCCTACCAGTTCTACAGTGCCATCTGCCGGGATACCTACGGCCTGCCCGATTCGCGTGCCATTCGCAAGGGCGAGGGCGAGGCCCATGCCCTCTGCACCAGCGAGTACAGCGACATCTCGCCGCTGCGCGACGGTGAGATTGCCTTCTCCACGCTCGAGGGTCGCCCGAGTGGCATCAATTTCGAGCGCAGCCTGGAGCTGCAGGATTGGGTAACAGCCACGGACATTCGCATCACACTGGATCGCCTCAACACCTTCGGCGACGAGCTGTTCCGAGACGCTCAAGTGCTGAAGTCCTACTTCTATGCCATCAGCGACATTGCCGTGGGTGCGCGCTGCAAGTGCAATGGGCACGCCAGCAAGTGCGTGGCCAGCACCGGAATGCATGGCGAGCGCACGCTGGTCTGCGAGTGTCGCCACAACACGGACGGACCCGACTGCGATCGCTGCCTGCCGCTCTACAACGACGTCAAGTGGAAGAGGGCAACCTCAACGGAAGTGAACGAGTGCAAAGGTAAGCAAAACTGGTTACAGTGCGGCACAGTGGACCAATGGCGATGCAGAGATGATCGTAAACCAGCTTTAGCTGGTCTCAGCCATAGTTCGCTTTCCAATAGCTTTCATGCCACTGTGCTCGTGCGCCTATATAAGGACAAACAGCTTTGCCGTTAGTTGCCACAACTGCTAAAGCTTCATGCGTAACTTCCATTCGATTGTCAGTCATGTTGAGGCTGTGCTTGCAAGTCGTCTGCCTGGTGGCATCTGCCCAATCCTACGGCTGGTCCCATGACCATGCCCTAGAAACTAATCTCATAGACATCAGCTCTGCCCCGCAGTGGTATCTCGTCAACTGTAAATCAGGCTCAGGAAATTTGAATCCTAATTCAACTCTCATGCTGTAAATTTCCCACCTTACAGCTTGCAACTGCAACAACTTTGCGGACAAGTGCTACTTCGATGCGAACCTCTTCAATCTGACGGGCCATGGTGGGCATTGTCTGGACTGCCGCGACAACCGTGATGGACCCAACTGCGAGCGCTGCAAGGAGAACTTCTATATGCGCGACAACGCCTACTGCATCAACTGTGGCTGCGATCCCGTCGGCTCGCGCTCGCTGCAGTGCAACAGCCAAGGCAAGTGCCAGTGCAAGCCCGGCGTGACGGGCGACAAGTGCGATCGCTGCTCCAACAACTACTTCCAGTTCGGGCCCCATGGCTGCCAGCCTTGTGGCTGCGACTCCCATGGCTCCCAGGACAACACGCCAGCCTGTGATGCCGAGAGCGGCATTTGCTTCTGCAAGGAGAACGTCGAGGGCAGACGCTGCAATGAGTAAGTAGCAGATGGAGACCAGGAGATATACAATATCTAACCTCAATACTTGACAGGTGCAAACCGGGCTTCTTTAATCTGGACAAGAACAATCGCTTTGGCTGCACGCCCTGCTTCTGCTATGGCCACACCTCCGAGTGCCAGACGGCGCCCGGCTACTCCATTGTCTCCGTCACCTCCAACTTCAACAAGCACAAGGAGCGCTGGACCGCCATTGATCTGAATCGCCGTGACGTGGACATCAAATACAATCAGTACAGTCGCAGCATTGGCACCACGGCTCAGGGCAACGAGTACGTCTACTTCCAAGCGCCGGATCGCTTCCTGGGCGATCAACGCGCTTCCTACAATCGCGATCTTAAGTTCAAGCTGCAGCTGGTCGGCCAGGTGGGACCCAGCAGCAGTGCCAGCGATGTCATCTTAGAGGGCGCTGGCAGCAAAATCTCACTGCCCATCTTTGCCCAGAGCAACGGCATTCCGGACCAGGGCGTCAAAGAGTACACGTTCCGCCTGCACGAGCATCACGACTACCAGTGGCAGCCCAGCCAGTCGGCGCGTGGCTTCCTCTCCATTCTGTCCAACCTGACGGCCATCAAAATCCGCGCCACCTACTCCGTGCAGGGTGAGGCCAATCTTGACGATGTGGAGCTGCAGACAGCGCATAGAGGCGCAGCCGGGCAACCGGCTACCTGGATCGAGCAGTGCACCTGCCCCGAGGGCTATCTGGGCCAGTTCTGTGAGTCATGCGCGCCTCGTTATCGCCACAGTCCTGCACGTGGTGCTCCCTTCATGCCGTGCATCCCATGCGACTGCCATGGCCATGCGGAGATCTGCGACTCGGAGACGGGCAGCTGCATCTGCCAGCACAACACCCAGGGCGATAACTGCGACCAGTGCGCCAAGGGCTTCTATGGCAATGCCTTGGGCGGCACGCACAACGACTGCAAGCGCTGTCCCTGCCCCAACGACGGCGCCTGCATGCAAATCAACGGCGACACGGTCATCTGCACAGAGTGTCCCGTGGGCTACTTTGGCTCCCGCTGCGAGCAGTGCAGCGATGGCTTCTATGGCGATCCCACTGGACTGCTCGGCGAAGTGCGCACCTGCAAGAGCTGCGACTGCAACGGCAATGTGGATCCCAACGCTGTGGGCAACTGCAATCGCACCACTGGCGAGTGCTTGAAGTGCATCCACAACACAGCTGGCGAGAACTGCGATCAGTGCTTGCCCGGACACTTTGGAGATCCGCTGGCCTTGCCGCATGGCAAGTGCGATCGCTGCAGCTGCTATGATGCCGGCACCGAACAGGACGAGCAGAGCATCTCACGCTGCGATCAGGTCACGGGCCAGTGCCAGTGCAAGCCGAACGTGATCGGACGCGACTGTGGCGAGTGCCAGCCTGGCTACTTCAATATACGTTCCGGCAACGGCTGCGAGAACTGCATGTGCGATCCCGTGGGCAGCTACAACTCCACCTGCGACAGGTATTCGGGCCAGTGCCACTGCAAGCCGGGCGTGGTTGGCCTGCGCTGCGACCAGTGTGAAAACTTCTTCTTCGGCTTCTCCGCGGACGGCTGCAAGCCATGCGAGTGCGACGAGAGCGGCTCCAAGGGCTTCCAGTGCGATCTGAACGGCCAATGTCCATGCAATGACAATGTGGAGGGACGTCGCTGCGATCGCTGCAAGGAGAATAAGTACGATCGCCAGCGCGGCTGCGTTGCCTGTCCAGACTGCTATAATCTCGTGCAGGATGCAGCCGATCTGCATCGCACCAAGCTGGCCAACTTGAGCTCAACGCTGGACGAGATTGCCCGAACGCCGGTGACCAACGATGAGGAGTTCGAGGGCAAGCTGAAGGCCGTGCAGGAGAAGGTGGCCATATTGGCGCAGGACGCGCGCTCCGGCTCCAGCGACGGCGGTCAGACCTACGTTGAGGTTATTGACGATCTGCACAAGCGACTGGACAGTATGCGCGATCATTTGGTAAGCGCCGATGCACTGCAGCAGGATGCCAATGCGGAGATCGAGAAGGCACGCAGCAATTACACGCAGCTACGCCTAATCATCGACGATGCCAAGAAGGAGCTGCAAGACGCATTGGATCTACTCAATGATGAGGGCGCACAGGCCTTGGCCAAGGCCAAGAACAAGTCCAAGGAGTTTGGCGAGCACTCGAAGCAAATAGCGGAGATTTCGCGCGAGGCACGCGCTCTGGCCGATCGCCTCGAGTCGGAGGCGAAGTACGATCTGACCAATGCCAAGGATGCCGTGGACGCTGTAGAGAAGGCCAATCTGCTGGCCAAGAATGCCATCGACTTGCAGCAAAAGGTGGGCGTTGAGCTACGCTCCGAAGTGCGGCTCGAGCTGAATCACGTGAAGCAGTCACTGGGCCATGTCGCCCAGACCTCCAAGGAGGCGCTGCGCAAGGCCAACGAGGTGTACGATGCGGCTCTCACCCTGCTCAACGATGTGAACGGTCAAACCCAGCCCAACATTGACATCAATCTGCTGAAGAAGGAGGCAGTGGCTGCCAACGAGAATGCGGACAATCTGCTCAAACAGATCAACGAAATGTCCAACAGCAACGGCGAGGTATTCTCCAACTTCGAAGTTGAGCGAGAGTTCTCTCAAGTGCTACTCGAACGGTAAGTCGTAGTCATGCTAAACTATAGAAAGTCTTGATTAAGGAAATCCATTACACAGCGCCGATGCCCAGAAGAAGGATGACATTGAGCTATTGAGTCGCGCCAAGGCTGCCTTCGAGCGGGCCAACAAGGCGGTGGAGCAGGGCGATAGCACGCTCAAAGAGGCCAATAAGACTTACAACACGCTTGCGGGCTTCCAGTCTGATGTGCAGAAATCATCGGAAAAGGCTAGTTTGGCATTGGAAAAGGTGCCCAGCATCCAGCTGGAAATTGAGAACGCGGACAATCTAATACAACAGGCTGGCAATGCACTCCAAGGCGCCAACAAGAATGCCAACGAGGCCAAGAACAATGCTCAAGAGGCCCAGGAGAAATATGCCGAGCAGGCCTCAAAGGTAAGCCTAAAGTGCAGCCATATTATTATATATCCTTTACTTATTCGGTATGCAACCACAGGATGCTGAGCTGATACGCCGCAGTGCCAACGAGACAAAGGTCGCTGCCCGCAAGCTGCGCGACGAGGCTGATGAGTTGAACCATCGAGTAACGCTGACTCAGAGGGACATCTCCCAGCTGGAAGAAAACTCAACCGAAGATGATAATCTTGTGGACGATGCCAAGCGCAAGGTGGGCCAGGCCAAGGCGGACATGCAGGACGCACAAAAGCAAATTGAAAAGGCCAACGGCGAGTTGTCAGCGATCAAGGATGAGTTAGAGAACTTGAAGGACATCAATACATCGGATTTGGACAACCTGGGTAAGTCAGCTGGCTCAATCTCCATAGAGAACTTCATTGCTGATAATCATCCTTCCATATTCTATCAGAAAATCGGCTCAGTGTGGTGGAGAGTGACATCAATCGTGTGAATCTAACTGGTCGCATTGAGAAGTACCGAGAACAGCGGAACATACAAAAGAAATTAATCGACAAATACGAAGCAGATTTGAAGGAATTATCCGGCGAGGTGGATAACATACGTTTAATATCTGAAGCACTGCCAAGTGGTTGCTTTAGACGCAATCGTCTAGAGCCCTAGACATATAGACCCTAACTACCAACTACCAACTACTTCAATTAACATCTAAGTACGAGGCGAAGACGAACAAATGCGGCACCAGCCGACGCCGGAGCCGTAGCCGTACCCGTAGCCGTTGAATGAAATTATGTAATTTTAGTCTTTTAGCTGAAATATTTTGTTTAGTGAAGGAAAGGAACAAGAGAACCAACGATAGACGAGAAGCTTTACCAAGCATTGTTCGATTTATTATTATCGTTATCATATGATGCCAATATTGAAACAAATTTCTAAACTGCCAATTGTGCTTTCGATTCAAGCCAGCCATGGACGACTGTATTATACTATATATTGAAAACTGTGCCGTGTACCAAAACTTTCAATCAATATTGCATTTCTATATCTCCCCCCTGTGTGGCTATGCCATATTGCAATCTATTCTATATACATATATATTAACATACATACATTTGTCATCTACGTTTAATGTGCCAATTACAATATTTTCTACAGTGCTTAAGTCGCCTTATGAATTTCACCTTAAAATAAAACTTTTCCAGCGTTGTAATTTTTTGTATAAAGTACGAGATCGATATTATTTGTCATTCATGTTGCGCAGCAGCAAATAGAAGTTGCCACTTAAGCGAAACACCTGACAAGCAGTCAATCAAGGGTTAAGTATTATATATATTTCGATTCCAGATACTCACCTGTACTAGAAACTTATTGGACAATGTCGAAAAGCCGCCAACACTCAGCTTAAAGGTTCGCATTGAAAATAGCAGCATAAGTCTTATGATGAGCTTAAAATCCTTGGATTCGTCATACCAGGCGCAGTTATACCACTCGTCGAAGAGCAGATCACTCTATCAAGGTTTTTGTTAGTATCTTTACCTGGGAATAGCTGACGAAATACCTGTGTCTCAACCTTCTGCGCGTTGACATTATATAAACTGATTTCGAAGATGATTGTCAGCAAGTAAACCAATATCAAGCTGATCTTGAACCAGTCCACTTCCTGATATATTTAATTGATAATTTTGGAATATATATAAGATGGGAGCTCTACATACCATAATGGCATAAAGCAGCATGCATAGCAAGAGGGTGCTCACCCCACATTGCACTAGAATAATATACTTGAAAAGATTTTCGACTTGAGCATGATGTCTGCAGTTGAGAACCAGTAAAACTTATAGACAATATGTATGAGGTTATGACCTTTACCTGGCGAGACGTGCAAAGAGCTTGGCACAGCAACGCAAGTATGAAACCCTAGATATTTTGGGTACCACTTCATCATTTGTAGAATTTTGCACCAAATATCGCAGCACCTCAAAGAGACAAGCCTCATGATTGGTCAGCACCACGAAGAGACTATTGAAGCCAAAGACAGCTTGATAAAGATATAGATATATAGAGTAGTAAGTATCACAGCCAAAGTCAACTCTTACCAAAAAAGCAAAATACTGGTCCTAATTGCTGCACAAAAAATCGCACGGAGTACGAGGGGTATTCATGATGGCTCAACTCCGCGTAGGGCATTTTGGATGGATAGGCTTTAAAGATAATATATATGTAGCTATGGTCACTTGACGTTTTGCTAGCTAAACTCACTCATAGTCATTTGACAAATATCCCGCACAATATAACAATCGTATAAATATTGCACGTAGGGTCGCATGCAATAGAAAATAACTGGCAATGAAACGATTTTGAAGAAGAACATTACCTGATCATCGATACTCTTCCAGCTTTCTCTTAGCTTTGTGCTCAATGCCTTGCACAAGGCTTGCTTGTCGGTTAAAACTGAGAACGAAAACATGAAGTAAATATAATAAAATATATACATTTCTCTTTGCTTACCCACATCAAATAGGCCCGAGTTCCTTAAGACATCACTCGTTTCTGAGTTGCGTACGAGATCCACACAGGCATCTAGATGATTGTGAAAATATACAATCTTAACAATGTTCATAGATAATTGAAAGCTGAGCACCAACGACTGAAAGCAATAGACAATTACTTATTAACAGAACTATTTTGCCTATCCAAACAAACCTCCACGTTGGCTTCAAAGGACACCCTATAATTTTGCACCACAAAGCTAACGAGGCCGTAGATAATGTTCAGATTTATCAGATATGCCACGATGCGCAATCTTAAAATGAATTTTTATAGTTAAGCCATATCCACTTGTGACCACACTCACAATCTGCAGTGACGAGTGATGCGCTTCCTGGGAGCCACATTAATGCCCACTGCATAGCTGCAGTACTCCACCCAGGTGACACCCTGCTTTGGCAGTTCATCAATTCTGTCTAGTTCCTGATCCCATATGTTCTGCATTCTGTACGTAAATATTTTGACTGTGAACAGGAGTCTATCCATAGCTTCTTTTATAGACAATATTCAGTAGGAGGTCCTACGCCAATTAGTTTTAAATTATATGGTTGGCTGATTATATAACTAGGTAAATTACTTCATTGTATTGAACATTGTGCACTCTTGCTTAAGAATAGAAAAAAAAGGAAGTCCTTACAAGGATTCCATTAAAAATTAAGGGCAATAATAGATTTTGGCTAGGCAACACATATTAAATAATACTCTTCAATAATATGACTAGACAGCAAATAAATAAATAAAATAGTTTTAGTACATGGAAAATTGTGCTAACTGATCATAAGATACAAGAAAAAAATAAATTAAGTAAAATGTTAGAAACAAATTATCACATCATATTCATCAATTATAATATTAATATCATTCATTTCATTGCAGAACATGTAACTATTCAAAAAATATTCAAATATTAACAGTTTTTCGCGGCTTAAGTCTCTTGCCTGAGTTGGCAGTGCCAACAGCTGTTCGAGGTTGCAGTACGCAACAGATGGGCAGCACTGTCGTAATGTAAATCGCATATTGTTTGTTTACTTGCGTTGAAGTCGTTTGCAATTGAGTTAAAACTAAGAACCAGTGGCTAAAGGCTACGCCTTAATGACGAAAATGAGCCCAGCTAAACAGGAACTGCTACAGCCGGTGAAGACAACGAATCCCATTGTCTATTTCGATATTAGCATTGGCGAGGAGTGCGGTAAGCGGAGCGAGCTGCTCACAATCTGTGCTTGACCTAGTTAAACGTTATTGTATGTACATATTCATATCTCGGTTTTTCGCGCAGCGGGACGCATGATAATTGAACTGCGCAAGGATGTTGTGCCAAAGACAGCGGAAAATTTCCGTGCCCTGTGCACGGGCGAACGTGGCATTGGACAGCTGGGTGAGCCGCTGCACTACAAGGGCACGCGCTTCCACACGATCAAGCGAGTGTTTGCGGTTCAAGGTGGCGATCTGGTGAACAATGATGGCACCAGCGGTGAAAGCATCTATGGTCCGCTGTTTGAGGATGAAAACTTTGAGCTGACGGTGAGTGGAATGAAGTGGAAAATGTCACGTTAACAACTATTCCCGTCTTGACTGCAGCACAATGAGGAAGGCGTGGTCAGCATGGCCAACTATGGGTCGCCAAATACCAATAACTCACAGTTCTTTATCACAGCCGTTGGCTGTGAGAACCTCAATGGGATCAATGTGGTTGTGGGCCGCGTTTTGCGCGGTTTGGGCATCATTGCCGATATGGAGCAGAACTGCAACGATGAAGCCCATCCCACGACAGACATAACAATAACAGACTGTGGCGAACTGGCGCCTGGCGAGGATTGGGGCATTGAATGCAGTGATGAGACAACAGACAAGTTGCCGCCGTATCCCCAGGATTGGACGGGCAAATTCAAGAAGCCAACGGTAAGCTCTCAATTATGCAATCGTGATTCGTGATAAAAAAAAAACGTGTTGTTGTTGTTCTTTGTGACAGTGCGATACAGCTGTTAGCCTACTCACGGGCATGCGGCAGTCAGGTAATCACTTCTTTCAGCTGGGTCGCTACTATGAGGCTCGAGCCAAATACCGTAAAGCAAATCGTTACTATACGATGCTGCGCCGCAACTTCGACTGGCAGGAGCTGAAACGGAGTCAAGGCGACTCGGAGCTGAGAAGATTGGACGCCTTCTCCGTGGTGAATAATATCAACATGGCAGCCGTGGAGCTTAAATTGGGCAACTATCAGTATGCGAAATATGAGTGCTCCGAAGCCATCCGCCTGGATCCCAAATGTAGCAAAGCGTTCTATAGACGAGGACAGGCGCAACGTGCCTTGCGCAACTACGAGGAGGCCATTAAAGATCTGAAACATGCACACACCTTGCTGCCGGAAAACAAGCAGATCTTGAATGAACTGAACAGCGCCAAGCAGCTCCTCGCCGAATACAATAAACAGCAACGAAATGCGCTCAAGAATCTGTTCAACTAGTTAAGATGACTTATATATATATAATATATATATATATGTGTGTCATAAAACATCACACCTGACTAAATGTTAAGATGAAAATTTGCTCTATTTACTGTAGGATGTCGCAGTTCAATGTTGACAGAAAGAATACAAATACTTTGTAATTAAATGTTTTTATTATTATAAAAAAATATTGCGAATTGTTGTTCAATGCTCCCAAGGGTTTACTTCTGGAGCTTTATATACGTCAAAACTAATCGCGATCTGTGTTAAATATTTATGTATATATATTATGTAATTATATCGTACTTAAAACACATTTGTTCATACACAATAATGCTTGTTCAACTCTCAACTGAATGATAGTGCCCTATAATGCTGCTTAAATACTAACATCTAAATTTGATTACATATCAAAATGAGCTTAGATCTGCACTAATCTTAAACATATGTAGTGTTCCTCTATACTTAAAGATTTGTCACAATGTCCTGCTCGCTGCGATGCAAATTGCTCGGACCAGCGCCCATCGAGTAGCTCTTCATATTGATTTCCATGTTGGTCAGAGCACTGGAGACATGATACAAGTTCTCTGAGAGTATAGCATACACTTCGATCAACTCCGAGTCCGATTTGGATACGATGAAGGCTTCTGCTGGTCAAACAAATGTGTTACAAAGAGTTCCCATAATTTTTGATTCGAATACAAACCTGTTCGATCCTTCATAATGCTATGGGCATACGCGTTCAGTATGATCGACATCTCATCGAACTTGATGCGACTATCGAAATTACCGTAGCTGAAGATGGTCAGACTCTGATCGCCTGCACTCAGTGTGGAGACGCGTCGATACTGTCGCACATGGGAAATGGCGCTCGACCAGCGTTGCAGATCGATATGCTCATGCAGCGACACCTCAAACTCCTCGTGCGTCATTGGCAAGCTTGGCGAGGGGGTCGGCGTATGCTCGCCCTCCGTTGAGGTGGATGATTCCAGGCAGTCCAGCTCAGCTTCGCTGGTACAGCGCACCAAAGCATCTCGCACCAGGGCATAGCGATCAGATATGTCGTGCATCTGATGAAAAAGAAATAGTTAGCCATATTTTATTTATGCAGACAGCTTTACGCACGTCTTTATTGATGCGAAAATGGTTAACCACATTCGAGGATATTTTATGATTCGATTCAATCAGCAAAAGCAGCTGAAACATAAGCTTATATAAAGAGCGCCCCAAGTCCAGGACAACCTCCGTGGAGGCGGGATCGAAGGGCATACAGGCAATACTGGAGCTGCTGGGTAGCTCCAAGCCAGAGGCAGCCACGTCGGATTCATTGAAGAGGGACAGCTTACAGGATGTTTTCACTGCATCCAAACACTATGAGAGAGAATAACAAATGAATAAATAATGATAATGATGAACATATAGAAGTAGAGTACTCACCTCCAGCACCTGATCCTTGCGATCGAAGAACGTCTCCAGATGCTCCTGCACTTCCAGCACATTGAATCTTAAAGTTTCACACAGCTTCGGCGTGGTGGCCTGCATCTCACTGCACCAAACACGCGGCGGATCGGCACGCGCGCTCAATAAATCCGTAAAGAGGGATATGCGATTTCCCAGCTGTGAGCCGATACCAGTGAAGAATTTCTTCGCCTCCTTGGAAATGCTAATTGTCTTGAATGTCAGCTCCTTGACCAGGCGGTATAGCTGCTGCAGCAGCTCAGAAGTGTGTGCCGAGGGTTGGTTAACCAGCATCGACTGCAGTTGACGGCGCCAGTTCTCCTCCGCCTCATCGCGCACGGCGGCGCCAAAGCGAATGATGCCCTGCATATGGGGCGAGGCATTACACGGCGTTATGTCACCCAAGTCCCCAGCACTTGATCCGCTTGTGTCACTGCGAGACACCGAATTACGGCGACGTCGCTCTCGCAAGCTCAGGGAAGAGGGCGGTGCGCCGCCTAGGAAGGACTTCAAAAAGGATTGGCGATGGTCGTCGTCCAGCGGTGACTCCGACTCGGCTTCTTCATCTGATGAATCGTCTGCGGTCTGCCGCTTCCGCTTGCTAAGGATTGGCGTCTTATCACTGAAGCTATCCTCCAGCGCTGAAGAATGACCGCCCTTGATGGAGCCGCCCATGCCACTGCCGAGGTTCAGAAGATCTTCGCCCTCAAATAGCTGATGGCGACGCACGCCCCAATTAAAGTTATCCGTGGATTCTCCGGCAATGCTGTCCTCGTACTCCAGGAAATCGAAGTCTTTGAAAACGGTAAAATCGGGCTGGCCATCGTCGCGACGCGAACCGCTGCTTAGATCGCCCTGCGGACCTGAGGTCTCCTCCGTGGAAGAGGCGGCCGATGATTGCCGTTCCATGAGATCCGAGGATTGGCTAAAGATGACCTGAATGTGGGCAAATAAATCTTGAATTAGTATGCAAGTACAATGGAGACAGCATGCAGAATAAACACTCAAGTAGATATATGAATCAAATATTAAGTAAGAACAAGAGTGGAAAGCTTACGCTTTGTCTGGTCGCAATCGATCCTGTTAGTAGCGATGTGCTCAAAGACTGAACGTATTAAAACAAAGAAAACGAAACGAAACAGTTTGAAACAAAACTGAGACACATGCAACAAGTCAGAGGTGCGGAACGAAATAGAAACGAAAACAGAAATGAAATCGAACAGAACCAACGATGCCTAGGAGAGATGTTCCAAACGAGAAACAAGCCCTCAGCATGTGTACGAAATGCGTGGAATGAAACGAATGAGCGATGCTTATAGGTACAAGTGAAATGAAACGAGCCAAAACAAATTACGCAAACAAGGACAAAGCTACACGTGACACTTAGAAACATGTTCTTTTACCTTTGAGCAAATAGAGTTTATAAAATCGTCCTATAATTAGGTTTGGTTCGGGTTGTTAATGATGATATAATGGCGTGTTAGTTTTGGTTTGATATTGGATTTGGTTTATATCAACATTGATACATTGATTTATAATTTTGTTTTTTGTTACATGAAAGAAAAAGAATTAGAAATAAATAATTTGGTAGAGATGATGGCCATATTAGAAAGCAGGAGCTGAAAAAGCTAACGCTAGGGGAGCTCAAAGCATGCACCTGGCTAATGTACAAGCTGGAAACCCCCTTCCGAGCCCCTAGTGACCAGAAACTTACCGATGGCGACTTGGGCAAGCCGACACGCTGTCCACAGGTGGTCAGAAGATTGACCAGGCACTCGCGCACGCGGCACTGCGACATCCAAGGGCGCTTCCAGCCGCTGAGCGGCACTGTGTCCGCCGGCGACAGGCTGGCACTGCGCCTGGGCGAGTTGGGCGTGCCCACAACGCTGCCAAGGCCAATGCCGTGCTGCTGCTGTTGCTGATGCTGCTGCTGCTGGGCAGCGACGGCAGAGGCGGCAATGGCAGCCACATTGCTGTGGGCGCGTTGCTGCTGCAGCTGTGCACTGACCTGCTGGGCAGGCGCAACTGTCACGGTGGTGGCATTGGTCAAGGTGGAGTTTAGCGACGAGCTGCCCGTGGCGGATGCAGCAGAGCCTGATGCGGGCTCCTCGGTTTTGAGCAAGATGCGACGACCGATCAGCGGAGTTTGCGATACATCGAAGGTGAACTCCATGGTGCGGCCGGCCAGTTCCTTTTTACAGAACATATCCGAGTCCGGATATGCACCATAGAAGGAGAACGATAAGCCGGCGCTGCTGCCATCGCTGGGCGGCACCACCTGCAGCGAGGAGCTGCGTGTAACGATCAGTTTAAGGATCTTCAAGGAATCCTTCCAGTTCACAGTCTGCAAAGGAAGAATGGATTTAGAGAAAACCCCAAATATATATCTAATAAACTCACATCCAAATATTTGCCAATAGCGCGCAGCAAATCCGCATTGATGGTCTGCGCCTGTGGCGCCGATAGATCCACGTAGTGCAGCATGCAGTGAATGACATTGAGGACCGGCACTTGGACCTGCTGCGGCCCCTTCTCCAGTACCTCGATGAGGAAGGCCAGCATGTGGAGGCCCATGTGGGCGTATGTGTCGTGCAAATACTTGACCACACACTTTGTCCACTGGAATGACTCCTTGCAGAACGTTTTTCGACTGTACAAGGTCATCACTGTGCCCAGATTCTCCAGCTTGGCGCCCAGCTCCGTGGACACGTGTGCAATATTCTCAGCGCTGCGTATGCATATCTCATTGGCGTCCTCATAGTGGAGCAGCATATATGGCAGCAGGGCAATCACGTTCATGGGGAAAGCGCAGCTCTGAGTGGGATCACAGACTGGCAGGCTAAGCATCGGTGCGAACTGGGCCAGCAGCGTGATTGTGGGCTCATAGGTGGCACTGTGGGTGCAGCCCTGAAGCGAGAGGAGACGAAGTTTATTAGCTGTTTACGACATGACTAATTCAGACCACTCACCTTCAATAGCAGCGCGTGTACGCCTGGGTAAGCGGTCCATTTGAGCTGCTGCTGCAGCTTCTCGACTTTGTCCCGCGCATCGGGTCGATCCAACGGCAGGCGATGCAGCACGCGGGTCAGCAGGCGCAGTGCCAGCATAAACTCGTGCTCATAGTCCGATTCGAGCAGCGAAACCGATAGCCAGAACAGCTGCGCCAATATGGTCATCTTATCGTCCTGCGTGGCCGTATCGCCCAGCATCTTCAGGCTCTGTGCGCTGCGTGAGCGCGACAAGGCGGAGCCAGCGCCAACGCCAACGCCGCCCACGCCAAACTTACAGACAACACTGCGCTCCAGCTCTATGCCTGAGGCGCGATTCCGCAACTCCACCTGCTTGTCGCAGGGCGAGTTGTTGGCCTTGCGGCCGCAATAGGAGACCGAGTAGCTGGTGCTACGTCCATGACTGGGTATTGAGTAGTTGGAGGATTGCGGTGTCATGCCCGATGGCGACTTCTTGCCAGGCAGTATAGAGTTGGGACCTCCATCCTTGTTGTTCAAATTGGGCGTGCTCTTGAAAATGTCCTTCATGACGTCCAGCGGGCGGAAGTCCGAGTCCAGACTGTCAACGGCGGCCTCCAGCGTCAGCAGCAACTCGGTCACATATCCTTGCATATCCTCGCCCTGCTCAGCTACTGTCTCCACTAGACGGGAAAGTATATCAGAGAGCATCCTCGAATTAATGGGCACATTGAGAGCGCGAAAGATTTGCAGGCAACGCCCAGCATAGTGACGCGAGGAGCAGGACAAGCCCAGCTGTAAAGCCGTTTGCGCCCATCGCTCGGCGATGCGCGCCTGTGGATAGCTATCGGCAAATACCTTGACCATGTGCTTCAGGAAGCAGCTCAGCTGCTCCGCAGACTTCACCGCCCACACCTTGGCTGTGATATCCTCGTAGTTCCACAGCGGCTGGCAGGTGTCGTGGGCAAGGAACTTGAGCAAGCTTTTGATCACATGCGCTATGGGCATGCTGGGACCTGGCTGCGGAGGAGCATGCTCATCCGCATGGATTAACGGCACCTCCGAGTTTTCCGTGTTATTCGGATTGATCTGCAGCGCAGCGGGCGTGCCAGTCAGAGCCGCTGGCGTGGCACTTGCCCCTGCGCCCTGCACCGGAGGCAGCTGCTGCAGATTCTGCGGCGTCTGCGGCAGCGTCTGCTGATTGGTCGAGTGCGAGGCAATGATCGTTGAGCTCGAGAGATTGTGCTGCAGCGCATAGGCAGCCGCCTGAGGGCTTACATGCAGCAGATAGCTATCGAATTGCTGATGCAGCTCCGTAAAGTTATTGTCAATCACGGGCAGAGCTGGCACAGTCAGCCCCAAGTCCAGTTTGCTGGTCTCACTGTTGAGCAGAATGCGTGCCACGGTCAGATGATCATTGTGCTCGGCCAGGACAATCAGCAAATTGACGCAGAGCTGCTTGCAGTGCTCTCGCACAATGATGCGTGTGTGATCGAGGCCCAAGAACAAGATGTGCAGCATCAGTGGCAAATGAAGCGTCCAATCGATGCCAGGAATGCCATCCACAACAATGTCGGTGAGCAGCATGACTGCCACATTGCAGCTGCAAGAGAAGAGAGTGGGATTATTATAGAGGCCAATGAGATAAAGATACTTTAATATATTCAACTAAGACAGCATTATCTAAAGCCCTCTTCGACTAGTATTCTTGGCGCCTAATGGCCGAACACATTAATGACTATTGTTAATTAGTGGATCATGCCAAGGGACTTCACATTAAAAGTGGGTCAGTTAGCTATATAAACTGCAACTCATATCTAACTACTTTCATTCGGAATGAAGGCGCTGATATTTTTGCTGTTTACCCTTGCTCTAGCAAGCAGTTCGACTTTTAAGCCCACCGATGAAGGTGTATATCCGGAGCCAGGGCTTGACGTAGAGCAGGAGCAGGAGCCGAAACAGGACGTTGAGCCGGAGCTGGAGCCAGACTTTGAGTCGGAGTCAGAGCCAGACATTCAGCAGGAGGCGGAGCCGAAGCAGGACATTGACTTGGAGCCTGAGAACATCATCACGAATGGCTATATCGCACCAGAAGGCAAAGCCCCGTATATTGTGGGTCTGGCCTTCGGAGACTGGAATTCCGGCGCATGGTGCGGCGGTTCTATAATAGGAAACACCTGGGTCCTAACCGCTGCACATTGTTCAAGGGGTTTCAGTTCTGTGACCATTTACTACGGCTCGACTTATCGTGCCCAAGGCACGGTTGTGCACACTGTTGACGCGAACCACATATTTAACCATCCCAATCGGGATATCGCATTGATACGCACTCCGTACGTTACCTTTACCGATCAGATCAATCTGGTAAAGCTACCCAGTGTGAGAAGTGCTGGAGATCGGTTTGTCAGACAACCGACAACGGCCTGCGGCTGGGGTGCGACAGCCTCAACTAGGGCCCCCGAACAGCTACAATGCGTCGATTCGGGAGTTATATCCAATAGAAGATGTGCCAGAACGTATGGACGGCGCACAATCCACAGCGGAATCATCTGCACAAGTACTCGCGGCGGCAGATCCATTTGTTCTGGCGACTCGGGCGGGCCCCTTGTAACACAATTCGGTACAATATTGATTGGCATCAGTTCGTTTTCTTCTGCCAGCGGATGCATGTCTGGGCGTCCGGCTGGCTTCACTCGCGTTACAAGTTATCTCCCATGGATACATCAGATCACTGGCATCTTATACTAAATGAATGCATAATCGAAACCTTTATTTACCAAATACAATTTTTAACCTGCAGCCAACTTGCATTTTTACTTTGGGGTCATTAAAAATAAATACATATTTGATATATTATATATTTTATACAAATATTCTTGTATTCAGTTAAAGTATAGTAAAGATTGGAATCGCAATGTAATATAGTGAGTACTACCAAGAAGCTCTTGAAGGATATTTATTGCTCAGCACGGAAAAGATTTCATTATAAAAAATCGACAATAATACAGCAGGTTTTCTTATATAGATGATAATCTGATAAACATCCAAAATCCCAGCCAGCTTTTTATATTATGCACTACTCAAAACTTATTCATATAAACTAGCTGTGACAACCGAATTAAACAATCATATAGTCAACACACCTGGAAAACGATTCATATCTCAATATCTTTGTCCCTCGCAAATTAGTTGTTCGCATTATCCAAGTTCTCTTTACAAGAAGCAATCTAGGCTTGGCTTGGCTACTATATAAGCCAGCTGCAGCTGCAATTCAGATCAATTTCAGCATTAAAGTTTTATCAATTCTTTTGCAGTTGATCTTAGGGTTTCCCTGGGACACATTGTTCAACTAAGATACCATTTCCTAAAGCTATCTTCAATTAGTATCTTTGCTCTTCATTTTACAAACACTCTGCCTAATGGCGGAACACATTATTTCTACGAAACTACTTTGTTTACTCGCAAATGACTATTGTTAATTAGTAGATCACATATAAATTAGGTCAGTTAGCTATATAAGCTCCAACTACTTTCTAACTACTTTCATTCAGAATGAAGGCGCTGATCACATTACTGCTGTTTGTCCTTGCTCTAACAAGCAGTTTGGCTTTTCAGCCCGCCGTTGAGGCAGTATATCCGGACACAAGGCTTGACGTGGAGCCGGTGCCGGAGCCGAAAACGGAGCCGAAGCTAGACATTGAGCTGGAGCCTGAGAACATCATCACGAATGGATATATAGCAGAAGAGGGCAAAGTTCCATATATTGTGGGTCTAGCCTTTAGAAGAGGCAATTCCGGCGCATGGTGCGGCGGCTCTATAATAGGAAACACCTGGGTCCTAACCGCTTCACATTGCTCAAAGGGTTTCAACTCAGTGACCGTTTACTACGGCTCCAATCGTCGTGCCCAGGGCTCGATTGTACTCACTGTTAATGGGGACAACATATTTAATCATCCCACGCACGATATCGCATTGATACGCACTCCACACGTTGGCTTCAACAATCGCATCAACCTGGTCAAGCTACCCTGCAATGCCGGTGAGCTCTATGTCAACCAACGGACAACGGCCTGCGGCTGGGGTGGCACAACCTCAACTAGGGCCCCCGAACAGCTGCAATGCGTCGACGCGACAGTCATATCGAATAACCAATGTGCCAGAACCTATGCGCCGGGTACAGTCCACAGTGAGATTCTGTGCATAAGTACGCCGGGAGGCAGGTCTATTTGTTCTGGCGACTCTGGCGGACCCCTAGTTACCCAAGCCGATACAATTCTGATTGGCGTCAGCCAATTTGTTTCTTCCAGGGGCTGCACGTCCGGAGATCCGGCTGGCTTCACTCGTGTTACCAGTTATCTACCATGGATACGCCAGCTCACTGGCATTTCATACTAAATGATGAAATTGCCAAAACTCTTCATATGTATAACCAAAACTCAATACACTATAAATGCAAAAATACCAAAAATACGCTTTACTTTGGGGCTATTAAAAATGAATATATACTTTATATATAATATTAGTCTGTACAAGAGGATAAGAGACAAAAGTAGAAACGGGCAGTATAAAATAATGAGTGGTACTCAGAGGCATAGAACAGATTTCATTATAAAACTCAGCAATATGCAAGCTTATAGATAGATGTAAATCTGAAAAAGCATGCATACTCCCAAATATTAGGTCAAAGCATGAACTATTCCAAGCTCATTCATATAAACTGCCAGTAACAACTGCCCTGTCCTAATTAACGCACCTTAAGCTTCACAAAAGCCTTTCATATTTACATATCTAATGTCTTTGTTCATTAACTCATTAATTCGTAAGTCGCTCTGCAATTAGTTGTCCGCCTTATCCAAGATCTCTGTACAAAAGCTGATAAAGAAGCAATCAAGGCTAGGCTTGGCTACTATATAAGCCAGCTGCAGCCGCAATTCACACCAATTTCAGCATGAGAGTCTTGCTAGTGCTTTTGCCTTTGGCTCTCGGCTTGGCCAGCGCCAATGAAAACACGACCACATCCTCGCCGGATGTATATGATCCCGAGCACATCATTACAAATGGATATGCAGTCGCCAATGGCCAAATACCCTACATTGTCAGTCTGGTCTTGGGAACAGATAATATCAACAGCGTCCTGCACTGTGGCGGCGTTATCATAGCCAGCAATTGGATCCTGACTGCTGCCAATTGCTTGGTCACAGACTTTGTGGATATTAATTATGGCTCCATTCAGCGAGGCAACGGCCAACTTAAACACAGAGTGAGAAGCAGCAACTTCATTCGTCACCACCTCTGGCTCAATGCCAACGGCAATGACATCGGCCTCATACGCACTCCCCGCGTAAGATTCACATCCACCATCAATAAGGTCAAGCTACCCAGAACTAATCAATGGACTGGGGACAGCTTAGGGGAACAGTGGGCTGTCACCTGCGGCTGGGGTGTACAGGCCAATGGCCAGATGGCTAACAAGCTGCAGTGCATCAATCTACAGATCATAACCAACGACGAGTGCTCGAAGAATTATGGCGTTCTACCCAACGGCTCATTGTGTGCAAGATCAACAAACGGCAAATCCACCTGTACCGGTGACTCAGGCGGCCCCTTGGTTACCCATTCTGATCGTAGCTTGGTTGGAATAACTTCATTTTTCTCTGGAGCTGGCTGCATGTCCGGTGACCCAGCTGGGTTCACTCGAGTATCTGCCCACTTGGACTGGATAAGAAAAAACTCTGGAGTTTATTAGTACGCGCCTCAATCTTATCGTTGCATAGCCAAAGTGAAAAACTAATAAAGGGGCATTTCACAGAAGCCCATTCAATACATATGTCTGAAGCCTTTAGCAATAAGCCATTATCTTGCATTTCAGCAGCTTATCGGAACATATATTGTCATCAGATGACTCATAGCGAATGACATAATTTATTACAGACATCAACTATATAAGACGCGACTGCAACCGACTCAGCCACATTCTATTCAAGTATGAAAGCTCTGTTGCTACTTCTTTCATTGGCTTTTGCCTCTGCTTCGGCAAAAGGCAATCAGACCGCGACGAAGATCTCATCGGACGATCTTCCCTTCGGTGTTTTTATTACCAATGGCTATCCAGCCACCGAGGGCAAAGCTCCTTACATCGTCAGTCTGCTGATAAGAACTGACAACAGCAACAGTGTGGCAATAGGGGGTGGCACCATCATCGGCAACACTTGGGTGCTGACTGCCGCCCATTGCCTCACCACGGACTATGTGGACATCCATTATGGCTCGAATTGGCGAGGCAACGGCCTGTTCCATCACAGTGTGCGGAACAACGACTTCATTCGCCACCATCTCTGGCCCGATACCAATGGCAATGACATCGGCCTGATACGCACTCCCCACGTTGACTTTGCGCCAACGGTCAACAAGGTTAGCCTGCCCAGCTTCAGTCAACAGAACGAACTCTTTGAGAACTGGTGGACAGTGACTTGCGGCTGGGGAGGACAGGCCAATGGGGAATTGGCTGATTGGCTGCAGTGCGTCGATCTACAAATCATGAGTAACGACGAGTGCTCAAAGACCTACGGCAGTTTGCCCAACGGCATATTGTGTGTTAGGACACCCGATGGAAAGTCCACCTGCGGTGGTGACTCCGGTGGCCCATTAGTAACCCACGATAATCCCATTCTAGTAGGCGTCACATCTTTTGGTTCAGCAGCCGGCTGCATGGACGGATCGCCAGCTGGTTTTACTCGCGTGACCGCCCACTTGGAGTGGATACGCGATAACTCTGGAATCGCTTACTAATAAACTATATAATAATAATATATATAACAAAATCTAAATCTATGAAATCTATAAATTGCCATTAAATAAAAAGAAACCGCATTTTAAGCTTTGTGACTTTAGAGCAATCCAAATACCTCGCAGTCTAGTCAAGAGTTTACACTGCCTACCACAGAACTCATTTCAACAGCTAATGTCTTATGCCATTAGTAATCTATCATTAGCTGATTCTTAACCTCATCATTCTATTTCTCCAGATAGTTCTTAGCTAATAGCGTAATTAGTTTCTCAAATCGACTATAAAAGACCGCAACACCAAACATTCCACTCACTTTCTAGCTAAGCATGAGAGTTCTTCTGGTACTGTTGCCATTGGCGTTTGCCTTAGCCTTTGCTTCTGCAGAAGGCAATCAGACGACTTCCTCGCCGGACGAGCTTGTTCCCGACAATATCATTACCAATGGCTATCCAGCCTACGAGGGCAAAGCTCCTTACATCGTCAGTCTGCTGATAAGAACTGACAACAGCAACAGTGTGGCAATAGGCGGCGGCACCATCATCGGCCACACTTGGGTGCTGACTGCCGCCCATTGCCTCACCACGGACTATGTGGACATCCATTACGGCGCCAATTGGCGGGGCAATGGCCAATATTATCACCGAGTTCGTAACAATAACTTTATCCGGCACCACCTCTGGCCCAATACCAATGGCAATGACATTGGCCTGATACGCACTCCGCACGTTGACTTTCACTCTAGGGTTAACAAGGTGAATCTGCCCACATTCAATCAACGGAATGAGCTCTTTGAGAACTGGTGGGTAGTTGCGTGTGGTTGGGGTGGCCAGGCAAATGGTCAATTGGCTGATTGGCTGCAGTGCGTCGACGTGCAAGTCATGAGCAACGGAGAGTGCTCCAGGAGCTATGGCAGCCTGCCGAATGGCATTTTGTGTGTGAGAACAACTGGTGGAAAGTCCACCTGTGGTGGCGACTCCGGTGGCCCATTGGTAACCCACGACAATCCCATTCTCATAGGCGTAACATCGTTCGGTTCGGCAGCTGGCTGCACGGCGGGAATGCCAGCTGGCTTTACCCGCGTCACCGCTCACTTGGACTGGATACGTCAGAGCTCCGGAATCGCTTACTACTAAACAATACAATTTCGTAAACAAAGCAACAATCAAAATAAAAATGCATTCTATATAAACTTTTTGTTTTTATGCACACACAGAAATTGATTTTCTATGGAGCTTTTGTTAAGTTTTTGCACTTAATAATCATTACTCATAAAAAGTATTTCTGTAACAAGATTATTCACTTCAGCTGTCGAAGAATTGATCTGTTTGAGTATGCTTGAATCTCCACGGTCGCTCAAAAATTAAGGCATCAATATATTGATTATACATAATGTAAGAAAAATTGATTTATATGCCAAAATACCTAAAAAAGCCTTTGAAGCTCGCAAAGATTGATTGGCTTGACTAAGAGCAATCGAAGCTGAACTAAAGTTGTAACAATCATAGATAGTTAATGATATGTTAATGTATAGTTAACGAATGCAAAATCATATATGTAATCTTATCCAACATTATAATTCTTTACTGAAGTCCAGAACCCATTTGACTAGCTAATGCCTTAAGCCATTAGTTATCCATCCACATCTTCAATTGCTATGCCTTTTTACTCTTATCAGCAAACCAAAATTGACGAATGCTGCAATTAGACCTTAGAACTCACTATATAAGATCGCTACTTCCAGCATTTTTCACTTTAAAATTCAGCATGAAAGTTTTCTTGCAAGTTCTCCTGCTGGTCTCTGCCTGTGCCACTATAAATGGCAATCAGACCACGACGACGGCTTCCCCGGACGAGCGTGAGCCCGACAACATCATTGCCAATGGATACGCAGCGTACTACGGCAAAGCTCCCTACATTGTCAACCTACTAATGGGCGAGGTCGGCTATCCCGTTGCCATTGGCAGTGGCATAATCATCTCCAACCACTTTGTGCTCACTGCCGCCCAATGCCTAACCACGGACTATGTGGACATTCATTTTGGCGCAATTTCGCGAGTCTTTTGGTTCGGTTGAAGGCTGCACGATCGGCAAACCAGCTGGCTTTACCCGCGTGACCTCCCACTTGGATTGGATACGCATGCACACAGGAGTTTCTTATTAACAATCTATACGAACGTGTTTGCGTATATCGATATAATAAAGAAGCATTCTTGAAAGCAGAGAAACTGTTGCCCTTTGCTCTATAGAACCATCATAGGTTATCCATTTGCCACTTACCGATGGAATCCGCTTATGGGTAAGCTGACATCTGGTAGAAACTCCGTAAGCGGTGCGAAGTAGCCGCCATATTCGGGCATGGGCAACGGATGAGGATGCGCATTTGCTGGTGCCTCCGCTGTATTACGCAGCTCCACATTCTCCTCCTGTCGCAGCTCTGGATCGTTGATTAATATATCCTCGGGCCTCGGCAGTATGGACGGACCCGAGGCAGCACGTATTTTATCAGCACCACGAGGCGGACGACTGCCGCCGGCAATGGGCGTGACAGCAGCGGCCGCTGCAGCTGCGGCTGCCTGTGTATAGGCGCGTATGCCGCTGTCCGATTTGCAGGTGCTACAAATACGAGAACTAATTGATTGATAGTCCCTCGAGCAATTTAATTAACTGTAACAAACCCAATTTTAATGGGATCCTCGCCACTGTGTCGCTTGGTGTGTATGGTGCCCTTCTCCACGGTCAGGTCCTGTGTGCGCGAATCGTTGATGCCGCCCACCGGTTGTCCTGGCAAACAAAGAGAAACATCTTAAAATAGTTGCTTTAGGTAAAGGTCAGCTGGGTCTTACCATCAGCGCTATGGCTGGAAGCCTTCCGCATGCTGGTCAGCCTGTAGAAAGGCGGTGTTTCCGTGCGCTCGATTAGGCAGTTGAGTGTCTCCACGGTCTGCAGCTCGGCCATCAGCTCATCTAGCAAGCGATCCGGGCAGCTGCGTGCCAAATACAGCGCCACGCGTTTAGCCTGCAAATACATAAGTTAGTTGCTTAGAACGTGGCTAATATGCATGCCACTTACATAAGGCAACAGCTCGGTGGGTGCCATGCCACTCATAATGACCAAATAGCGCAGGATGACCTTTAGGTTGTTGGGCCAGAACTGGCACAACGTGCCCCACAGCTCCTCAATATCGCGCGGATGCGCATCCGAAAACTATAGACAGCCAGGACAATGGGGAGCGAGAAAGAGAGAGCGTTAAGCAGTGGGCGGATATAAATGTGACGTCTACTCACCTTGGCGGTTATATAAAACAGATTATTCAAAATCATTTCAGTGGCCTCCGTTGAGCCGGTGCCCTCACGACGTCCACGTGTGCCCGAATCGGGGAAATACTGCAAATGAAGCATATGTATATATGTTTGATAACTATCAGAACAAGTCCTACCATTATATAGGAGAGAGGCGTGGCTGGCGGCACGCTCGTTGCAACCAATTCCATGTTCTGCAGCCAGGGCAGGAGACACTGCAGCAGCAGGGCGCGCACATCCTCGCGGGCGCTCTGAAAGCGATGCGTTATCTCTGCGAATATAAAAGAAAAGCAGGAATTCAATGCTGTTCGAGTGGCAGACAGAATCCTCAGTCGTCACTCACCCGAAAATATGGACATGGTTAGCTCGGGCCGCAAGTGAGCCAGCTGCTTGGAGAGGAAACGCTGCGAACGACAATAAGCATTACTCAGCAGCTCGTCCAGCGTGCCAACTTTGTCATCTTCTGAAAGGAAACAAAAAGAGAAAGCGAAAGTTTAGTGAAAGTAAACCACAAACATATTCGTAAAAAGCAACCCAACCACATCTATGAAATTCTGCCATTTTTATGGCTCTGGCGTAGCTGAGTGCTCGGCAGCAACTGAATGCATCCGGCTTGGGCTTTGCGTAGCCAACTGCGACGCTTCTTATTTCCAGTCGGTAAAAAGCTTAAAGCCGGCACTGGAAAGCCTCGAAATCAGTGTTTATGTTTACTACAAACTGCGCCAGCTCGCAGCAGACAACTACTAAAACCCACAAACACAATTACAGTCGCGCGTGGACAACAATGGCTACGCCGCTCGCAGCCCAGTCTCTTAGCCTAGCAATTAGACGGAAGCCCACTTGTTGGGCCGGCTCTAGCCCGTGACCTTGTCACCTGTTGATTCTATGAATGAAATGGCGACATAAGGCAGTGCGCCGACTCCGAGCTGAGGGCGAAAAGCTTTCCGGCTTTTTTGGCGCCTTCCAATCGCGGCGAAACGAGCCAAATTGCTTATAAGTCGCCTCTACCATTGTCTCGGCTTAGTTGCGCGCGAATTCTCCTGCAGGCCACATGTCCTGCCAGTGAACTCCTTGAGCCAAACGCAATAAAAAGCGCCGTCGGTAAAGTTTAGCGTGGCCCATTGAACAATTAATAGACCAACAAATAGCGCCAGTTTTTGATTACGGCGAGCGTAAAGAGCAAGCATAAAAATAAGAACTTTAATGCCAAAAGGAAAGTTCGACAAACTTTTATTAAAAATCAAAACTTTTCCTGGGCACTTGTCCGATTTCAGAGCGTGTGAAAAAGTTCGGAGAACAAAATCAAATTAAGAGAAAAAATAATTTAAGAAAAAAATCAAAATCAAAATCAAACGCAAACAAAAATCAAGAAACCATTGAAAAAAGTCAAAACTTTGAAGTAATAATTTTGGTCTATAATTGCGTGGCACGAGCAGGATATTTACTTCCTGAAACTCCAACTGAACAATACTTATTGCATGTTTGACGAGGCACAGAGCTAGATAGGCTCAACTATAATTTGCACACAGAAAAAATAACTAAGAAACTTTTGCAGCTGCAAAAGTATTCAAACTTGAAAACTTTTCAAGCAAAAATATTTTTTCCATTCCACTGCATATTTTTAGCTTTGTTATGAAATGTGAAGTGAATTGAACTTTATATGAAGTTTTTGGCATAACTGGCTAGGCATAGGCCACAGGTCGTTGCGAAAGGTTAGCAATGGGACAGCTGACACCATGCTGGGGGATTCCTATAACAGAAATTTCTTTTTCCAGTTATTTAAAATATATTTAAGATATATTAAAGTATATTAGAAGAGTCTTTACATGAGATTAAAGATCAAAATATATCAATCAAGGAATTCCTATATAAACTATATCTAATGCTCATTCAAATTGAAAAATAAGCTTTTCTTTTCTATATATTTAATATATTTTACATATATATAAAATATTATATATTATATATTTTTATATTATATTATATTATATATATATTTTTATTTCGAATTATTTCGTAAAAACTTGCCCTATCAAAACTATTCCAGGGTATTTAATCCTCCAGCATGGCAAATCATATTTTCATAGCTTATTATTTTATATTGCCTCAAGTTTTGCTGCAGTGCAGAAAAGTTTGTAACTAGAAATTAGATGGGCGCTGTGGGCGCAGTAGTTGATTATTTGAAGCTCGCTGCAACTTTTATTTATTTCAAGTGCTACTGAAAGGTACATCTTATTAGATTCGCATCTCTTTGGCATAGTAAAGGCGAGCGAAATGGTAGCATAAACTGGGAATAGCGGCAACTGTTGAATGAATGGGAAATGCAGTAAGGTCGCAGCGTTAAAGGGGAGGGCGAAAAGCGTGTGACTAATGCGGCATTGACTTTGCAGCGAACGCAGCTCCAACGCAATTATGGCTAATCCCTACGAGTCAGCCGTGTCGAATGTAAGCCAGGACATATCAACAACAGCCATGGCGAATGGAACACTACTCAGCTATGCGACAGATGGCAACAGAACAAACGCCAGCAGCGACATGGACTTTATGTCCGTCGAGGATGAGGAAATGCTGCGAATCGCATACCTCATTGGCGACATTGTGAACAGATACTATGTGCCCATCATCTGCTGCACGGGCAGCATTGGCAACATACTCTCCGTCTTTGTCTTCTTTATGACCAAGCTACGCAAATTATCGTCGAGCTTCTATTTGGCCGCGTTGGCCATCAGCGATACCTGCTTCCTGTGCGGCCTATTCATGCAGTGGCTCAACTTTCTCAACGTGAACATCTACAATAAGAATTATTTCTGCCAGTTCTTCACCTTCTTCAGCTACTTGGCCAGCTTCTGTTCGGTGTGGTTCGTCGTCGCCTTCACCGTGGAACGCTTCATCGCTGTCATGTATCCGCTGAAACGTCAAATTATGTGCACCGTGCGCCGCGCCAAAATCGTCCTGTTCGGCCTCACGCTAGCTGGCTGTGTGCACTGTGTGCCGTACATACTGATTGCCAAGCCCGTCTACAGCCCCAAATTGAACGATACCATATGCGACCTGAATACCTCGTACAACGTGAGTAACACTATCCAAACAAATACTATTTCAATTTACCACACACACGGCCAATGACTGTTAGTTGGGTGAAGTACCCATCACACTCACATTCACATTCACATTCACATTCACGCATCCACTCATATTCATAGCCATATCAAACATGAAAGCCTTTCTATTGCATATTTGTAATTCCAGAACTGGTCCCTGAACGCTTTAAGTGCGTTGCCATTGGCAACTGGCAGTCCGACTAGTGCCAAGAATGTTGCAAGTGAGCGACCAACAAAAGGCTGTCACAAAAGCACAGACTACGGGCACATCCCGTCGCATTCTCTAAATTCAGCATATGCGCGCAGCAGCACATATTCAAAATGCTTGACTTTGTTTGTTCTTTGTTGTGCTGCCGCTTCAGTCAATAGAATTTATACGATTTCGCACACAGCGCATGAATCAAAGCGAAGACATATCCAAGTAAAGAAACACTTCATGCGTGTCATGTTAAAGTCAACTCAATTAATATGATTATCAGTGATATATTGAAATTTAAAGGCGCGACTTGAGGGCTGCAGTTGGCAGTTGCTTGCATATATCAAATATTACATAGCTCGCACTCGAGGAGCTACCCTTTATACGCCCTTTCCTAGTCAACAGGATATAGGAATCAATTTGAACAGCAGCTTTGGCAAATATTGCCACGAATTGCCAGGCAGTTGCCAGAGATTTCACTCTCCTTTCAGTTCAGTTTCCGTTCTCTGTGCTCTTTTTTCTCTTTTGCGGCTGCCGATAAGCAGGCTCTTATCTCGCAATATGTTAAATCGAAGCGTGAACTTCAATGAAAATCTCTTTGACCGCAAACTCTGAATGGCCGGCGCCCGATTCAATGGCTGCGCACTCGAGTGGGCAGCAAACTAAAGCACAATTCTTAAAGTTTGGCAACAGAAAAAGGAGAACATCTCAAGCCGAAGGCGTATCATTTCTGTGCTCGCAAATAGAGGAAAAACACCAAAAATATTACAAGAAAAACATTTGGTAAACGTCGCCAATTAATCAAACGCACAGTTTATCTAGCCAACTGCTGGGTGAGTTAGGCGCCAATTGACAATTTATTAAGTGAGGCAACAAATTAGAGGCGCACAACGCAGCAGCATGCCAAAGGACTCGGACTAAGCCCAGCATAAGCTGACAACGAATGTGAAATACCTAGCTTGAGCTTGTGCTGTGCCAGAAACACGCACATATATAACACTAATTGAACTCGCAGATTATAACAAGACTATCATATTATGTCATTTCCTAGAACTATCTTTGCGCTCTCTCTCATATGCTCCGCTTAGCCTCGGCAGGGTATGCAGACGTACAAAAAACCGCAACTAAAACTAAGGCAAACAATTTCTGTTTTAACCACAACGCAGAAGAAGAAAGTCAAACAACTGCCACACAAGGCAGAGCCTTGCGCCAGCGCTAGGTGTGTCCGATTGGTGAACACGCGCACCGAAAAAACACCTCACTCACACACTCTCACCCTCACACACAGAAGAGGTAGAGCTACTGCACGTTGCTGACCCAATAAAAACTTCCTTAGGCGATTCGTTAAATCTCAAATTTCTATTTGCAAAATATATCTTATATATATACACATATATATTGGATATTGTGTAGGCCCCCAGCTGCGCTGAAACTCGATGCTAATTTCCAGCCAGTGCAAGTCAAACAAGCCCCACAAAATGTCCACCTGAAAAAAGGAAACAGAAGCAGACGGAGCAGCGATCGCAGCTATTAGTCAAATTGGACAACAAGCAGCAGCAACTGAGGCGTACAGTTGGCAACAAAGCCGCGCCCATCAAAATGATAAAGTGGCCCGAAATTGTTGAACAATCTATATACAGTGGAGACATTCAAATCCAATCAGTAACGAGCGCATAAAAGAGAAAATAAAAAACAGAAAAGCACAAACATTGCCACTTGCTGCTGCCTCTGTGCCTGGCCAACGTGTCCTATGAGTGATGCGTAAACATTCCTGTGCTTTTAGCGTTTCGCTTTCGAGAACTTGGCAGATCGATGGCTGAACGTGGGCATTGTCAATAGTATAGAGCAGCGTACAGAGATTTCTGGGTGGGGCGTACACAAACTCAAAAATTATGCAAAGCGACACGGAATGTTCTTCACTTCCCGTTTGACATGGCCTGTGGGCGCATTAAAAGCAGCTGCCAGTGCTGCTGCTTAAGTTACTGACTCAGTGAATCTGCTAAATTACACAGAAATGTCAGCTGGCCACAGGACAGGCGTGGGGCATCACATGTAAATGAATTAAATTAGAAGTAATTGTTGGCAAGTATATTAGAATGTATAAATAGTCGGCATTAGCAGATGGCCGCGCGAAATATGTTCCAGCGCCGAGCCTAACGAGCTGTAATTAGGCATATATATTTGCATGCTGCGTGGGTCGCTCAAGCATTAAGCAGAGTCCAAAAATATTAAGTTTGCTGCTGCGAAAGCCCCTCGCTCTCAGCTGAGTTACTCTGAATTTCAATTTGCCTTGTTGAGCACCTAACCTGAGGCATTTCTTTGCTAAACAATATATATATATTTATCTATAGACAAATATGTTTTTAATTTGTCATCCGAATCAATTAAATTAGCTGTTATGCTTAGCTTGATAATTAGGCACGCCTAAGGCAAAAATTTATGCAAATTGAAAGCAATATGATGTTGCCTTAATCACAGCAGTATTTCGCTGAAGCAAGCTACAAATAAATATATAATATATATTGTATACAGTCCTCTGCCTTTAAATCAATCAAGTTGCTGCAAGTCCACAGCTCACACTCATATGGCTTAGCTTAATACTAGCCAAGATTAAAACTGCGTCTTGTCAATGTGGAAAACACAATTGTTGACAATTTCCAGCAGCAGCTGGTCAGCCACTACATCTTTTATAGAATAAATATGTAAGCCATATGTATACAGAAATGAAATGAAATGAAATTGAAAGTTGGCTCTGACAGCGCACACGCCCAGCACCCTCACCACCACCCCCCATTCGCACTCAAAGCCACAGACTACTCACTCAATATTGCCTTTGCTCAGTCCAAGTCCAAGATGTTCTCAGTCTATAATCAAAATTGGCAAATTGGCACAAAATCTTGTAAAAGGATATTGGAAAGGCCTTTACACAACAACAGCAATAATTGATTGAAAATTGAAGAGTTATTACGCTTTTGATCCATTCAACACGCTCGCCAAGGCAAAAACATTTGCTAAAATTTCTCAAAATTGAAAACGGATCAGGAAAATTGTTTTAATTGATTGCATTCCGGCCTGGTCCGCAGCGTATCCTGCCGTACCATTCGCCGCCCTCCTCCAAAGATGAGTAAATGTCTTGGGGTCATGCATAATTACAAAAGCCCGCACAAAGGAATCTAATAATATTATCTTCTATTTGCCCATTACGGCCCTTTGGCGTTACTTGCAGGCCGATCGAATTACCTAATTTCCCTGTACCATATTCATTAATTACATCTTTCCGCCGGAATGTTAATTGCGCGCAATTGTTTAAGTGGCTGTCGGACAACGAGTTCGGATTTTTGCGGCGTGCAAACAATTTAATTCGCATAACTGCAGCAGCCGTTATGATAAATTTTCATTAAATCATTTAATTAACTTCATTTATTTCCTTCGAATGGCATTGTTTCCGGCATCGAAAAGAACAGAAAAACAATCAAAATAAACAGCAGACAATTAAGAGCTGTTTGAAGAGGTATTAAAAATAAATTGTAGGTAAAGAACGAAAAACGAAGCCCTTGATTGACAACAGCTTGGATTAAGATACTATAAATAAAAGAAAAGTTGCAAGAGTTTTCCTAAATTTGGTTCTCACTCGAAATTTAAAGTAAACAAATATTTGAGCAGAGTTTTGTTCTATATTTTTATATAATATTTCTGATTTGGCGTAAAATCAATTAAAATGCGCACTGCAAAGCTACAAATCCTTCTGAGCTTAAATATTGTTATCTTTGCCCACCGGAAATTCACAGAAAATAAGCGCGTTTTTAGCTAAAATAACAAAAACAAAAATGGAATAGAACTTTTGAAGGATTTAATTGTTTTAAAGCCAATGCAATTCGATTTGTGCTGGCAACCAAATTACGGATACGCCTCGTCGGCCCGCGGCACAAACCCAATTGGATTAAAGGCCACACACACCCACAGATACAACTGGCATGCATATTTCTAAATAAATTTGGATTCTATTACAGGAGCAACTGGCTCTATTCAACTACTGGGACTCGATTGTTGTCTACGCCGTGCCCTTTACAACCATCACCGTGCTGAACACCTGCACGGGCTGCACCGTGTGGAAATTCGCCACCGTTCGACGCACACTCACCATGCACAAGATGTGAGTTGGCATTGTCGCATTTCATATTTATGATATGTGATTGCATTCCTTTGTCACAAAAATGCAGTCCACATACATAATACATATTATAAGTAGAGAAGTTCAATTTTCAACTAATCAAGTGTGTTTCTCTTTTGTCGTATGCTGCGCTGCAGGAAGCCTCAGATGACAAACATGCCAGCGAACGCAGCTTCGAGTTATCGCATTGCAGCATCGTTGAAGCGTCAAAAGTCAACGGGCACACACCCAAGCGGACAGCACAGTGTATCAAGGCAAACCGAACAACAACAGCAGCAGCAGCAGCAGCAACAACAACGACAGGAAAGCAGGGATCAACATCATTGCGAGATAACACAGAAACCAGGTGGGCTAACAGCAAGTTAAGTTGCATTTCAGTTGACAAGACTGCATATAAGCTGCTTACCCGTAACTAACTGCCAGGCAGCAATACACACACACACACACACATGCACACGCACACGCACACGCACAACTGCAGTCAACTTGTTGACAACTTTATTAACTTTGCGGCGCACAAATTTCCCACAATTAGCAACGCTTGGGAAGCGGCGTGAAAATGCAAACTACTTAAGAGTTGCATTTCGACTTGTTGGGCAAAAAGTTGAGACTTGAATAAATGCCAAGTTATGTGCACATATCATCATCACACATAAGCTAATTTGACCTTTTGGCTTTCCGTTGCAGGACGTCGCAAGGTGCAGAACTCATCCCAGTTGAAGGTAACCAAAATGCTGCTCGTCGTCTCCACGGTTTTCGTCTGCCTCAATTTGCCCAGCTGCCTGCTGCGCATCGAGACCTATTGGGAGGTGAGTTTATTGTTGAGAACCGGGCAAAGCCGCTTAACATATACCAAGCGCCGCATGAGGTCAGCCCTAGTTAATATGCATGCTTCGACAATGCCACAAAGGCTCTTTAATTACGCATACGCTGCGTGCGCCGCCCAAATTTTAACTTCAAAAATCATCGCTACACGTGTGTGAAGCATTTGCTAGACTTAATTAAACTTGATCAAGCATGAGGATAACAGACCGGACAGCGCTTCATATATATATATGAGCACGCCAGCTGCTGCCGCTAAATAAAGAAAGTTTTATGATTGCAGCAGCAGAGGCAGCAGCAGCAGCAGCAGCGACAACAGCCACTACCACAGCTAATTAATTGTGTGCTTTGAGTAAAAGCAGCTCTCACAGCAAAAAGTTATATATTAATTTGTTTTTATTATGCAAAATGCATATAACTATTAAAGCTTGAAGTGGTTACTTTTGAGATCTTCTAAATTCTTCATTAGTAGAGATAATAATTAAGGTTTATCTACTTTCTACAATACTATATACTGATGATATTGTGAGCTTAACTGGCTAAGAAATAGTAGAACTTGGAGTTTCCAAGATGACTATCAGAGCTAGTCAATGCATAGATAGAGTCTATCACCTAAATTATAGATTTCAGTGAGGACTCCGGAGTCCTCACAGTCTGAGGCTTATGCAATTTTTATTAAATTTTGATTTATTTCATATACATTTCCTTAGGTATCTCCCAGTCGCGCACTGCCGCCCGTCTCGCGGTTTATAACTCGCTTAATATTTAAAATTTATTAACAAATTTTCTGGAATGCTAAAAAATGTCGCTCAGTTGATTAAATGTCAGCTACGCTTATGTATATACGGCTGACATGCTCGAGCGTTGTCAAACGGAAGGGTTTACGCCAGCGGGGCGCGGAATATGCCTGCGACACTGTCGCTGCGACTGCCTTTGCCATATAATTAAGCTTTAATTAGTTTGTGTACTTTTGACACCCTTGGCTCGTAAAAAATGCGAAACATATATATGATAAAAGAAATAAGTCTAAAGCGGATAGCAGCCAGATTCTTGACGACACTTTACAGCATTTAATTACATAAATAACGGATTATCATAATGTCCACAAGGGAAAAGGGATTTTCCAATGATTTTCCCCGTTATATGTATATATATATATATATATTTATAAATTTAAATGCTGCTGCACATGCACAAATCAGTCTTGAAAATTCGCATGAATAAATTCCGAGATTGCGAAAATTGTTATTGCACGAAACGTGTCGAAATGTCTGAACGGAAAAACAGCTTTTCATTTTTCATGTGGGTGTATGTGCCAACTTGCCATCCGCCAGCTGAACGAATGAATTGCAAATTGTTTCAGCACGCAAGACAAGCACTGAATATTGATTGCGACATCAACTTAATTGAGCGAAAGGGTTTTCGGGCCAATCGACTGGAAATGTCGGAATAAGCTCAACAGGTTACCAGACCGTGTTCGAGCACGCAATTGGCGCTGATCTCTCAAAGAAACATTAGAAAGTTATGACAGAAATAGTTCAAAGAGCAGCTTAGGCTTAAGTACGCTACAAGTACAGCTTAAATTTAATTATGTATATAGAAATATATAGACCACTGATATTTACATTTTAATAATTTTCTCATCCTTTTTCCCCGCCAGACTCAAACGGCCAAAACACAAAATACAACAATTGTTTTGCAGTACATTTTCAATGCGTTTTTCATCACGAATTTCGGCATTAATTTTGTGCTTTATTGCGTGAGCGGACAAAATTTTCGGTAAGTACTCACAGCGCATGAAAATTACTTAAGTACTTTCCAAGAAAGCCTCTGCGCGTATGTCTACATATGCCGAGAATTATATCATTTGGCTTGTTTATTTTGCGGTTTCGTTGTTTAAATTTTGCACAGAAGATTGGTCTGGAAAGCTCTTAACCGTAGTTATCTTCTCGCTTTTGTAATATATTACAGCAAAGCGGTGCTCAGCATTTTCCGGCGCGTCTCATCGGCTCAGCGCGAGGGCATCACTCAAGTGACAGGTAGGTGCACCACAACATACACGCTCCCAATCACGCTTAAGCAATTGCCCAAGCGGCTTGCATGAGTAAATTCTAAGAAATGAAAATTTTATTACCCGAACATGAATATCTCCACGGGATACTGGCAGCAGCTCTCAAATTCTGACAGCTCAATTATTTTCAAAGAACTATACCTAAATAGGCATACGTAAATGTATAATGGAGTGTTTACCATAACTAAAAATAATTTTAATACGCAATACATTTGAAGAAAACTGTATAAAACGGAATATAATATAAATAGTAGTAGAAATAGTAGTAGTAAATAAAAATAATAGCAGTAAGTAGTAATAGAATAGTAGTAGACGTAGAAATAGTAGTAGAATTGGAATAGTAGAAGTAGAAGTAGTAGTAGTATAGCTAAAAGAAGAAGTTGAAGTACCAGAAAGAATTAATGTACCAAAATAGAATTAATGTGAGTAGAAGACGTATCCTTATCATCATTATTATCACGTATAGTTATGTATAATTATCAACTTCATCATAATGATGGTGATTATGAAGTTAACAAAAATAACGAAAATAACAGGCGCACGTGGCTAATGCAACCCAAACCGTTGCTTTGATTAAGAATACATAAGTATATATAACTGATTGTATTATGTTGCCTTCCTTCTGCCCGTCCCATGCTTTTGACCCAATAATCTTATGCGCTGATTATCCCCTTTTCGCAAAGGCAGTCGAAATAGAACAAGTGGAGGCGTTGGTAAAAGCCAGCGCGTAGCAGAAGCAGAACTGGAACAGAATTTTATGCTTCTTCAAAAAAGGAACAAGGAAAAAGGAAAAAGGAAGCAGAAACACTTTAAGGGAAGTGAAGTATGCAGATAGTGGAATGCCATTGAGAGACTACAATCAAATGATAAATTATTAAAAAAGAACCAAATCGACGTCAAAGAAGTCTGTCTTGTGCATTTATAGTTTAACAAGAGACGGAAGATAAAAAGCCAACAATGACAAGGGTCAAGTTGCTGTGAGTTAATTATAATTGCAAATGCCAAATCCATCATAAAATATCTCCAAGCTAATTTTAAAGACTTAAAACTAAGCCAATTTGCGTTTTACGATTTAGCTGCCCCAAGACATTATTTATTTACGCTCGAAGTCAAAGCAGTAAGAAATTAAAGGTATAAGACATAATAATAACGGCAACTTCAAGGCTTATTACATTAAAAATGCATATTGTAAGCTGGTTAAATCAAATAATAAGAATCATTCCAGTTTTTGAGTGCGTTTAAACATAAATAAGTAAATCAAAAGGCAAAGACTTAAGCACCTTTGCGACTAAATGCAAATTTTAAATCTAAATGAAATTAAATAAAATGTCAAAAGCTGAAAACACGAGTGGGAGAGTGGGCGAGTGAGAGTCAAGCTGCCAAGGTTAACAGGATCAAAACAGTCAAAAGGTAGCCGTGTGTTACCTGCAAATATTGACAGCTTCGCTCGCTTGCCAGAGCAGCAGCAGCAGCAACTGCGACTGCGACTGCGGCTACATCAAATGTAATTAGCGTTGCCATTGTCACACGGCCAACACAACTTTTTCAAAATTGTGCTTCAGTTGGCTTTATTTACATACACACACACACACACACACACACACACACACACACACACACACATATATATATGCACATATATGATATTTGTGTTGAGTGTGTGCCTCGTCCTAGCTTAAGGACTTCAGTGCAATAAAGCTTTATTGCAGACTCGTTTCTTGTACACGTCAATAACAACTGTTTAAACAGCAACCAGCTGTGCTGTGAGCAAATATCACGCTGCTAACAGCTTCTTGTTAGCACTGTGCAATTATAAAACAAATATTGATTTAAAATTTGAGAACAGGTTTAGTCCCAGCCGCGTAGACAATTTGATTAAATAAAAGCTGCCTCAATGTCAGCTTAATGAGTTTTCCACTTATAGACGGTGTTTCAGAGTAGCCGTCTTTAATGAAGGTTCGTTTGGGCATATGATTTCTGGGAACAAATATATTTTTAGTCTGTTCTCATTTGGGTATTACATAATGAGCCTAGCGTAGGCGCCATCGCAACGCTATGCACGACTTCCTAACTCTCGTTAAATATTATTAACTCCTTTAATGCCTATGCCTAAACCAATTAGCATTCAAACAGATTAGCTAACACAACGATATCGACTTTAATTTCAAATTTCACGAAATTTCTGCAGCATTTCAATTTGCTTTCGCACAAAGGGACGCGTGCCTGCCAGTTTAATAAGTGTTTGCCGAACGGCAAAATTTCAGCGATGCGGCTGTAGTCAATCACGACTTTGATTGGCCAAAAGCATTTGCCATAGTTTCACACACACACACCACACACACACTCACGCACACACACTCTTTTGTTAAATGCGTATAGCTCATACGCCACGTGTTTTACGTGCGCTGCATACATACGCGAGCTCTTGCACGGACTCCCAAACAGAGCTCGCTCATTATGGGTTTTATACCCTGAACTCATTGACAATGGGCAAACAGGGAATATTCTTTTTATGGAAGGTGATGTGACAGGCAGAGGTAAAAAAGTTCAACTTAATGGAGATTCTGTATTCATGGAAACACTCAAGTCGACTGAGATGCCGTTAACACGACTTTTCAGGTATCAGCTAGTCGCGCTTCCTAGTGCTTTTCTACTTGTTATTTGTCTGCTCTGCTCATTGAATATTGCCAACGCCTTGGGAGCACTTAATGATACGCAGATCCTGGTGGCAATATGGCTGGCTGCGAAGTCAATCAGTCAAACACCCCCCCCCCCCTAGCCGTCAAGGCTGATAATAAAAAGAAGCAAACGTGCAGATATATGTCTTATAAATATATATAGATACAGGGATATATACAAACTATATATAGCCATAGCTGTGCTTATAAATTAAGCCTAGCCGACTTGCGGTCGTGGCAGCTGTGACGCACATTTCACATTTCACTTAGGCCACGAATTCAGCTGCGTTCTGTTTGACTTTTATGTGATGGCCAACAATTTGGAGTCCTTTGTTATTTACTATATAATTTATATATAATTCAGAGCGAAGGAGACAAATAGTGGGGCGGACACTCAAAGGGCAGCGTCATCATTAATCTTACATAAATATATATATATATATACTATATATATATATATATGACGCGAAAAGCGGGCTTGTTGAAAGGCTTTATAAGGCCAAGCGGAAACTTGATTTATGCACTCAGATTTGCGATATGCCTTTGTTTGCAGGGCTTTAACTCAGACCCAGACAATTCATAATTGGCTTTATAATAAATTAATTAAAACCAAGTAACAGCAGCAAACGCCACGAGGCTCAGTTCCTTTTTCTTTCATTTATCATATAAAATTATTTTCCAGTGACAATTCCAATTTTGTTCAACTTTTATTTTTGACGTCAGAGGCACGAGCGTGAAATTCTTTGCATAAGAAATTTTATTTACCAGAGCAAAAATATGGAAAATATGTGAGAATAAATGTACTATATATATATGTGTATATATATGTATATATAATATAATCAAACAATAACACGCTTCAGACCAACAATTTTCACCAGTTGCTTACCAAATACTGAGAATGGGGATGGGGGTGTGGGCATATACTATGTGCGCTGGCTAGCGTGTGCATGATTGATTGGCAGAGATTGTCTAGAAATACAATATGCCCAAATATAAAAAAAAAAAATATATATATATATATATACATTGTCAACAAACAACAAAAAAAAAACAACATTAAACATTCTTGTGCCTGCTGACAGCCAATCAAATATTTTCAAATTAGTTTACAAATTTTTTAATACATTAAAAATTGATGAGCGCAAAAATACATCAAAGCGCAGCAGATGAGATACTTGAAGAAAGAAGGTGAGAAGGCTAGAATGGAATGGAATTATAGCAAATCGATTTCATTTTCCATTAAAGATCATTCATAATCATATGCATAGCAAGAGTTTAACTAGAAACTATATATATTTATTTATTATTTCAGTTGAAGACTTCTCTCTCAGATCTATATATCAATACATATTCATAACTTCATTCTTCACTCTTCTTCGCTTCATTCACCCACTCTTTAATCACACAATCCAGTTCAAGCTCATCAACGCTCAGATGTATGCTACACTTTTTCAAAGACTCCAAGCTCTACTTCAGCATTTTTTTTTTTTTTTTTTTTTTTTTTTTTTTTTTTAAATGTGTATGTTTTATTTAAACTATTTTTCTATTACCTAATATGGCAACTTAATCTAGTTATATCTAGGGGGGAAAAACTATGACAGCTCACATATGTGATTCTTAACTGTTACTTAACTATTACTTAACTATTTATTATTATTATTTAATTATTATTTTAAAGATATAAAAATAAGCTTAAATTAATTAACTAATTTTCCTAGTTGGGAGATCCAGTGGATGGTATCTTTTGAGTCTTCTTCTTCGGATCGGGTTGTTAATTAGCCGTCTGGCTAGTGCATTGGGGTGACTGCCCAGGCGTAGCAAATATTTATGAGAGTGACTATTTAAAACATCGCCTACTTTAGGAACCCTTAAGTCCCTTTCGATGTTTCTAGTTCGTATGTACCAGGGAGCATTGGTTATCCGTTTTATGACTTCAGCATAAACTTCAAAATATGCAGCGTGACATCTGCGCTGCGCTGATAACGTCAAATCCTTCGTAAAAGGCTGCTGGCACCAGAACAAATTCTACCAACAAAATTATAGCCCGCTTTTGAGCCAAGGCAAATACAAATCTAAATTGAAATCGCGGCAGGTAAATAACGACCGCGGCAGTAAATTAAAAGTGCACAAAAAAGGTCAAAACTTGGGTCCACGGCTAGCACAAAGTGTGCACAGCAGCATGCAAAAAAAATAGACGGCCCGTTAATTGAATAATAACCAATTTTATGAAAGGACAAATAAATAAATGTAAACTTGGCAGGGATTTCTTTTAAAGAAACTCTCCACCTGCCTACTGAGGAGAATTGTGAAATGTTGAAATTCATTTCGAGAATTGCTTACATTAAAATATGTGTAGGTGAAGGCAACATAATTAGAAAGTTTATAATTCACCGCAGCCAGCTACATGTGGCACACGCCATCACCTGTAAACACAGACAGACATACACACACACATGTTACATTACGTAAATAAAGTTTTTTAACTGCGCTTGACTGGCAACGGCGGAGTTCTCCATTTAATGAGATTTTCCCCTCACGTCGAGCACTATTTTCAACTGTTTTTCACTCACTGTTTCTTTCACTTTGTCTTTGGCAGTTTCCGAGTATTGCCGCAACACGGGCACCTCGACTAGGCGACGCATGATGACACAGCACTGCTGGAACGAAATGCACGAGCTGCATCCACTTAGGTAAACGCACTAACGAAACAAATGCGAAACGAAAGGGAATGCCCTGTGAAACTAACTAAACAAAAGAGAAGTAAAGATCTAGTAGTCGGTCGTCAACGACATTCACCTTCGATATATTCCAAAATCTATCAGTAGATAAGGTAAATTGTAATCTGCAGCCAACTTAAATGGTCACAGCTCTAGAACTATAATGCTTTGCCTCCGCTGAACAAAACCCATATACCCCTTCGCCCATCATCTGAACGAGCATTAAACGAATTAAAATTAAAAAATACAAATCCAATATCGTATTTCTTTAAGCTAAAACTATTTGTGATGTTCAAGTCAAATAAGTGTAAAAACAAAACAAAAATGTAGCCAAAAAAAAGCAAAAACAGCTTAAAAACAAACATTTTTAATCAAAATACTAACAGTCTTTATCTGTGTATATAAACCTGTGTATACCTGTGTAAACCGAATTTTAACCAGAAAACAAACATATATAGATGTGTGTTGGATGTAAGTGAAATTAATTATGCTTAAATAATCGCTTAATCGCGCTTATTGAATTGATTGAAATTGAATTGAAAACCAAATGCCATAGCCAACCACACGTACTTGAATTAAATGTTTCAATGAAACACTCGAAGCGTTAATAAGTGTGTAATAAAATCAATTATTAACTGTACATCAAATATTTAATAACTGTAATAAATATGCATTTTGTTCACGGAATTCGATATCTGAGTTTTTGCGTTAGCTGCCCCGACCATCCCAAGGATATGCAATCAAATTATCTGACTAAAAACTAAATTGCGCATCAATTTTGTAAATGATTTTGGGGGCTTTTGGGGTTTGGGGCTTGGGCATTGAACACAGCAATCATTATAAATTATATTTTCAATTTAGCATGTTACACTGACCACACAACATTCAACTTGCTCTAAGCTGCCGAAATGCGTGCAGTTAACTAAACAATTTGTCCGAATGGCCCGGCTCCAGGCGTAACTATAACGAAAGCTAAGCAGCTTAGTGCTTGGAAATAAAAAAGGTCAGTCAAAGAGAGATTGGACATGACTTATAAGCCACGACCCCAGCCAAATGTCAAACTTTACAGAGAGAAAAAAAAAACAGAAGCAAGCTGTAATAACAACAGACATTATATAAATGTATATATAAATTTATTTGAATTTTAAATTTCCGGCAGGACGATTCGAGGATAATGCAGCAAGCGCTCAAAATGGTCAGCGGAAGTCACGCGCGGGTCATATTTACAAATTGCTGCTAATTGCCGTGACGATTTAACGTTTATGCGCCCTAAATCTGCGCTGGCCTTTACACATTTCAATGAAAATCCATTTTATTAATGCGTTTTCTCTTTGTTGACTTAACATACCCTGTAAGCATTAACAGCATAAAAAACCCAGCAGAAATGGGTTGAATGATTGGATAACCATGATAGAAAAAAAGGTTGTTTAAGCTAATAATGAGCATAGGTATTAATGATGAGTTACGTAATGGAGAGAGGCAGATATTAAGTATATGCATTGTTGCATCACTGTGATATATATACCAAAGAGATCAAAGCACATATTTCAACAGCCATTACGTATATGAATTATTGATGAGTTACGCAAGATACAAAATATATTTTTGTGAATATTAAGTATAAGTATTTCTGATATAGAGACCTCAACTTAGCCACGCTGACACCAAGCATACGCATTGTTGATATAGTATACTACAAAGAGAAGCAAATATTACGTATACGTACAGAGAGAGGCATTTATTGCCTATTACGTATACGTATTCCAATTGATTATGATTGCGACTGAGAAGGCAGAACTTATACCAGCAGATATTATGTATACGTAATATTGCTGATAATCTTACATGCGTAAGTATAGCCAAATCCTATTGCTGTTGCTCATCAACCTATCAATTCCAAGCCAAATCACTGAGTAAGTCGCTAGTCTGGTTAGCCACTTTTAACTTTCCATTTTAAAAATTATATTCACGCTTTTACATATAAGTTACGCGACCCGAAAAATTGATGGCAGCCGCGATGACTTGCTAACACATTCCTTGCTGCTTTTCTTTCTGACAGAAAGCTAACATTAATGGCCCAGCGAGCAGTTTGTGCATAACAAATTGCCACAAAATTATGCCGGCTCTTGAAATTCCCCTGCGCTTGCACACAAAATTAAATTCGATTCAATCAAATTGACGCAGTTAAACACACACACAGCAAGTGGAGCAAATGATTCTATGTGGTCTCGAAGTTCGGCAGAAAGCTGCTTATCTAATGAAAGGGGATATCCTCAAACGCTGTCAGCATAAGCCAAATAGCAACAACAACGATGTGTGTTACATCAGTTGCAAATTCGAATCATAAAATATTGCCACAAAAGAGAAAAAACTAAATGATTAGGAAATTCTATAAGAGAAATAATTCGAAATTGTGCAAATTGTTCAACTGAAAAGGAAGCAGGAAAGAATACGATATAACGAATCCTGAATACCCTTTGTTAGCGAAATGGTGTGAATGGAATTTAATATAGACTGATGAGCTTTTGATATAGTATAGTACAGTTATATATCTGTTCATACTGATCTAGAGCACACACATCAAACAGTCTCAGAGCAGAGCATTCCACAGTTGACTAAATTCACTTTAAACCTTGCTCTACTTTTTTGTAGTTCTTAAATTTTGGTTTATTTAATATTCTCAGAACTAATAAAAAAAATAACAATAAAATTTCCTCCAAATATTAAAAAGTGCAAAATTTTATGGCCAAAAATAGTTTTGCAATTTTATACTTTATACCTTAAACATTTCTCTATTTTTTGCCTAGTTAACAACAACAATTTATCGATTCACCTTGAATCGTTGGCATTTTGCAAGCTAAATTATCTGTTGAGTCGCAATTTTCATCAACTTGGAGCACACAAATATGGAAAAAGCACTTAAATTCACTTGCAGGGAAAGTTTATTAAGGTGGACAGCAATGCAGGTTGCTTTTCTATATTACAGTTAGCTCATACCTTTCTCGTTGTCGCTGTGCAAATTGCCCACGATGCTGCCAAAGAAGCGTTTATCCAGTATCTGCAGTAGCTGCAGCGCGGTCGCATGCACCTCCACTCGGGGGCAGCCCGTCATCAGCAGCGTTACGGTAATAACTGACGTATAATGGTCGCATGGATACTCCCTGAAAAAGAGAGATAAACACAGAGAGTGAGAGAGAGAGGGTGAGTATGATAAAGAAATAGCAGCAAAAACACAAAAAACATGTTGTGGTTCATGGATTTTATGCACTTCAAGAATTTTACTTAAAGTATTAAAAGTTCGAGCATAAGTAAAAAGTTAACTCTGTAGCGGTTTGGTGGTTTTATTAAACACCTGTCTGTTACCTCAGCTAACGAGCGGGCTATAAGTAGATAAAAGGGACAGACAGGCAAATTAACAGTTTGCTCAATTAAAATTCAATCACATAGCCCAACCTAACGCACGCACAGAAGGCCTTAATGCTGACTGGTATGGGCCAAGCAACGTCGAGATGGAGTGTAGGAGAGGGAGAGCAAGAGAGAGCGAGAGATTGAGCCATTAACTGCGTCTGTGGCTTTGCCTGAGTTGTACCCTATGCAAATTTGCTGAAAATCAATTCTCAATTTGCATACCAAATTGTAAGCGCAGAAAAGTATGCTACGGATTTCGCTACGGATTTCACTTAACATTGAACAACTTTACAACTTCAGGATTTACTTCACTTTGCTGTGGGCTAATAAATTATTAATAAAAGAAATCTATTTGTATATATATATATGTATATATATATTTCTTTTTCAGGCTCTTTCCTCTAATTCACTCTTAGTTAATTACTATAAGACGCACAACAATTTCAACTATTTGCAACACATTTCACATAGTCTATGCAACATTTTGGCCATTTATTAGATACAATTTCAATTGGCCTACTGTGAGTGGCTAGAGTTTCCTTTATAATTTGTTTTCGCATGAAAGACGAGTACAACAAAAAGCAGGAATTGCCAACTGACAAACTCTGTTCGCATTTTGCGGCTAATTGGAAATGATTTTGCAGTAAATAAAGTTTAAAGGGCCATTATGGCGTGGCTCTTGGCATGTCCATCCACACTGAATGCATCCGATAACAAAAAAAATAAAAGCGAATTTCTGTTTGTAGACTTTTATATGGAATTTGCTATGTGGCACTATGTCTGCATGTGTGTGTGTGTGTGCTTAGCTGCTATACAAACAGTTTGTGCCGCTGTATGATAAAGGCAACCATAGACAATTTTGGCATTGAAACGATTTGAACCTTTGGAACATTAAAAGCCGCAGTAAATAAAAAAATTGAACCATTTGTAAACTACGAACTGCAGCGAAGCATGAAGATGAAAATTTATACCGTATGAATGGGGCAACGGCACGCAAAAGATCCACAAAGAGCAGCTGCTGCTGCTGCCGCTGCCACGCGCCAACGAAAAATATCATAAAAAGCGCAACAAATTTGCGACATGCAGCATGTGGCATGTGCCGCAAGCTGCCAACGCAAATCACACACGAAAGTCTTCAGCAAATAAACATAAATTGTTTGCCTCGCCTCGTTAAAGTTTAAATGGTCTAATAAAGTAGCTGCACTAAGACCTGGCCTTAATGTTGAATGCATTTTATTATTTGACAGGTTTTTCATACTACAAAATTAGTTCACTGAAAAAAGTCGAGGGCCAACTAAACCGCATCAAGAAGAACGAGTTCCGTGAAATTTGTTATGAGAAAAGATTCAGAAATTTAAGAGCGAAATGAAATTTAATAAGCCGTCGCTAAGAGCCATTTTTTCAACGAAGAGGATGAGAAGTACACTTTATTAATTTTTATGTGTAAACGATGTACGTAAGTATATGTAAACTTATATATGTACATCATTTCGCGAGCCTGAGAGACTGTTTGTCACCTGGCTGGAATGCAATAAAGCACAAAAAGAAGTGTACACACACTCATGCACACACAGGCAAACAGGGCGGCAGTCAAGCATACACACTCAGGCAGTCAGACCCCCAGACACCCTCACACCCACGCGTTAAGCATGCAGTGCAGAGGCTCGCTCCAATGGGCATAAATGGTAGACATACATGAAGATATATAAATGCACAATATATGCCATATATATTGTTTGTTGCTTGTCATTGAAGGCTGTAAATTTAAAGCGGGAGTCATGGCCGCCAGACACGTGAGTCCCCACTTAAGCCTCATGACACACGCACCGGCAGTGGGGTGGATAACAGGATACGCGGTAAATGAGATTATTTGTAAATAGATCACATTCTCGGCGGGGAGAATGCGGTCTCTATTTGGAGCGCGACTAATGTGTTAACATATTAAATTGGCGAGTGATTAACTTACTTGGCGCTGAAGATTGAGGCCAGAGCCAAGAAGCAGGCATCAGCCTCACGTGGCGTCGACGTATAACACCGATCGATTACCCATTCAAGCAATTGACCCATATCCGGATTCGATTCCAGCAACAACACAACCGTATCGCGTGCCAATTGATAAATCTAAACAGCAAACAAAATGGCTTGAAATAAAGCTGACATAATCGAGCGATTGCCTTGCGCCACTCACCTTCTCATCCTTGGAGGTAAGCAGCAGATCCAGCCACTTATAGATGATGCCATCGTCTTGCAGATGGGGCGTGTAGAAGATGTGACCGCAGCAGAGCAAAGCGGACATGGCCTGCATAAGAGATACAAGGAATATTCACTTAAGGTCATAAATTGAACACATGCTGCAGCAGCGACTTGCCTGTAATGCGCTAAATTGCAGTTTCTCCTCCTCGAGGGTCTGGCCAATCTGTGAGCTGATGCTTAGGGGCTTGGAGAAGCTGCCACACCATGTGGCAAATAAATTGAATAGATTACGCTTCAAGTCACGCGACAATAAAGTGGCGCACGATTCAACTGTGTCAAATAGTTGATAAAGTTAGAAGATATAATTTCGATTGAACTCAAGGAGACCTACGTGAAAAGTTCTTAATCATCTTGCGAATGAAATTGCAGAAGTGCGCCTTGACTTCACGTATGCTGAGATTATCCTTGTCCGTCTCAGCCATCAGATAAGCCATGGCGCCCTCAATGTACTCCACAAAGGTGGGATGCAGCGACATCGTATCACGTTCCAGCACGCAAGTGCTGTAAGGAAGCAATCGGAATTTATGTGGAAATTACTGTGTTAGGGATTTGCTGAGCTTACCTCACGCCAAAGGTGCCATTCTCAGCTATCTTCTCCAGCACGCGGACCACCTGCAGACGCAGTGCATCGCGCCGGCGACGGCGTCGCATGTTCTCCTGCTTCCGATCGACGGCCTCGCGTATATAGACCACCAGCTCCTCCATGAGATCCCTGTTAAATAGAGATTCAGTATCTCGAATCAGAGATGTAAATTTTCTGCTTACTTGAGCGCATCGTGATTTATCATGCCCAACGCATTGACAGCAGCGTCCCGCACATCAATGGCCTCACAGCGCAGCAGGGGCACGACCAGCTTGTACAGTGCCTGCGGCGAGGCGCTGCCCATTGCTGATTTGTCGCTTCGATCTGCGTTTAGGGAATCTGGCGACGAGCTATAAAATAAAATTTACGGTCGGTACATTTTAGTGTCGAGTTTTAATGCTTAAAAAGCTCCGCAGCAATGCCTGACCCGGGAGCCTCCTGGCTTGGCCTGGCCTGGCCTGGCCGGGCCCCTTGAGCTCTGACAACTGCTATAGAGAGAAGCTCTCTGCTCCTTTGGCAGTCCAATGCGTAATTCTATTTATATTTATAACTGAGTTCCCCATTACCCAGCTATTTCCATTGAAATTAACATTATAAATATTGAATGCGCATATTTCAATTAAAAACGTAAATTTTCCGTTCAGCAAAAAATTAAATATGTTGACACTAAATAACATTTAATATACATAGATCTCAGTATGTATATATATATATATATATATATATATATATATTTATGCGCCGCATATCATATTCTATCTGTGAGTTAAACCAATCGTGGCATGGGCGGCTGGGTACACATCAGCTACCAATATATAAAGTAAATAAACTTGATTTTTTTCACAATTTTCAGCATAGCAAAATAAGGCAGTAAGTGGGGTCGGGCCTAGCCCAACACAGCGCAAGAGGGCAAACGAATTTAGTGCATAAATCAATTGGCAAATAAAATAACAGAGAAGAGCGTGCTACAGTCGAGAGTATCAGACTTGAAGATGCCCTGTAAACAGCTATGTATGTTTGACTATAGAAACTTATATTCCTTAAGCTTCAATTGAGCTTGGATTGGCAAGCTGAAGAAAATTAATAGATAGACAGACGCGCATGCAGACGGACAGACAGAAAAAGATTGACAAGAAGACTTAGAGATACATTATATAGGCAGGTAAATATATGTATACATATACACCCACTTATCCCCCTATATCAGTTCTATCCATATAATTTATTAATATTAATTTGTCTTGACTACTGTAGTCTACGCCTTTAACACACAGTTTTCATTGCCTACAGGGTATTAGTCTCGCAATGTGGTTAAATTGAATGCATTTAAATAGACAACAATAACGGAAATATTAAATTAAATATCCTTAACATACATTTATTTGCAAGCAACTACGAAGCCTCAAAGCTTTATGTATTTTGGCACACTACAACAACAAAAATATATATATATTTTAAAAATCATTTTAAGCAAAGTACAAAAATTAAGACGAGAGTTTGTGACACGCAAATTAAAAGCGCAAAAATTGTGAATATTCTACATGAGCAAAAATATTAAACGGGAAAAGCTGCTTTGACTTGCATATTTGACAATTCAAAATAAATAAAACAATAAACATTTCTAAGCAACTACGTACGCCAAAAGCACTAAGCACGCTCAGCACACACATTGAAGCGCATTTGGCCATAAAAGCCACATTAAAAGTAATCGGAGCAGGCTTAAGCAATTAATTATAAGTTTGCTTATGTTTTTGGATATTTTGTTGGGGATATTTGGGATCTTTTGGGGTTCTGTTGGGGATTTTTGTTGTTTTGTTTTGCTTTACCCAAGTCGTTTCTGGCGCGCCTCTTTGCGTCCGTAGGAGAGCGGCAGCGTGAAACGTGTCACAATTCCCTCCGGCCCAAAGACATTTGACGGTATATTGTCCAAGGAGTCGGATAGCGAACGTGAGTCCGATTGATCTTGTAAACTATAAATTACAATCCATATATAGTGATAAAACATAGATATATAAATTCATAGAGAGATTGAAACGAACGATGGCATATATATTCTGGTGAAAATATGAACTTTGACCAATAACGAATCGTTTTCCAAACTGATTTTGATGTAGACATATGAACTGTGTGTATTTGAATAACATTCCCCAACTACCAACAGACATTTAACAAGAGTTATGAGCTTCGGAATGCGTGTGCCGTGAATGTGTGTGAAGTGAGTAGTTCTTGAGTTATTTAAGAAAATAAAAGAAAAGTCTATTAGCTTAACGCAGCACTCACTCAACAGTAAAAGGCAACGAAAAACTATAAAATAAACATAAACTAAAGTACCACATTAAATTATTCATTTGCATGTGACGTTCGACTAATAATTAGAGCTGTTTTGATTGCACATTGAAGGCGTCTGCCTCATTTGCATATTCAGAGGCAGCTCCTATATCAAAACCCAATGCCTGACGAAATTTGCAATTTGCATTTCAAACAAAACAAATAGATGTGTGCGTGTGTGTGTTTGTTTGTTTTAGATGCAACACAATTTACAATTACAAAGAAAGATATGCAAATAAACATGCAACACTTGAACGAAAAGGGCAAGTGACACGAACTATAAGAAACAGCATACAGCGAGCATACAGAAACTCTATGCAGGACAACAGGACACAGAATGATTGATTTGGCTGCATAGTTTACACATTCCAATTATGAATTTTGATTGATATTATGCAAATATGGGAAATATGTGAATCGAAACACAATTCCAATTCAATTTAATAGATATTTGAAATCTATTTTAAGTCAATTCGTTAGTATTTCATGCAGGTGTGTAGGTGTGTGCAGGTGCATGGGTGAAACGTGGACAAACAACTGCGGACAGGTGAAGAGGCGGACAGGATCAGATGCAACTTAGTTAAAAACAAATAAACAGGTAGACCAACTAGAACGAAATGACAACAAAATTAAAATGAATTTGTATAGAATCGGAACAGCCACACGTGCGCTGAACATAATTGAATGCTAAATGTTAATCAAACACGGGACAAATGAAAATGTTTTATTTAAATTGCGATTGCGATTGCGATTGCGATTTCGACTGGACCCACTCACACAATTTGCTTTTGGATGCACTGAGCACAATGTCTATGAACATATGTGGACTTACCTCAAGCTCAGATCGGGCGAGGCACAGCGCACGGCTACGCTTGGTATTTGTGGCACCAGGCGCATGGCACAGGCCACCTGATTGCGCCACAGACGCATGTACGAATCCTTTTGACTCTCGGTGGGCACTTTCTTTGTGGGCGCCGAGCCGCGCAGCAACGAGGCACGATTATCGCTGACGGGCCTACAATTGAGAGAGAATATGAGTTGAAGCACATCTCTGTCTCTCCAAGCTTCAACTTACGTGGGATCTATGACGCTATAGAGCGCATTGAGACGTGCATAGCAAATGGGCCAGGCCTGCGCCACCGCTGAAGGGCATTGCTGCAGCACACGCTGACGCTCCAGCAGGCCAAACAGGCAGCTCGCCCAGGGATCAAACGGCGGCTGCGGAGAGCAGGCGGTTGCAGCGGCTGCGGCAGCTGCAGAGCTCGACTGCGAGAGATTCAGCGTTGATGTAGACGACTTGGAGTTATCTAAAATAAATAAACAAAAACTTTTAATTCCCTTTTAATAAGTGATTTCCTCTGCAGCTTACCATCTGTGAGTCCGGCCAGCCAAACGCCGCTGCTGCGCTCAGCTATCCACTGCAGATCTATGCAATTGGCATTCAGTATGGCTGTCTTCTCAGCCTGCGGCAGCAGTGGCAGGCATTTCTCCACGACTTGCGGGCAGCAGCGATCCATGGCATCGATCAGAGGTGGTTCAGTTTCGGGTATGCCCAAAGCACGCATTAGATTCTTCACCTCTTTGAGCATCATAGCAGCCAGTTTGCGCAAATATGGCCGATAATGGCAGAGCAGCACCAAGGCGAAGCCTTCGACAAAGTGCAGCGTCGTAGCCAGTGGTATCTCATTCTTTTTGCCCGCATCATTGGCCGCCATATTGAGCACCGTGTGCTGGGTAATGCTGGACATGCCACTCGAAGTGGTTATGCTCGAGGCAGCACTGCTGGCTGTGTTCAGGTGCTGCTGCTTGGACAGCTGGCTGCTGGTGGTGTCCTTGCCAGCGGCGGTCGGTGGTGTAGCCACAGCAGCCACAGGCATGGCCTGTGCTACGGCTGTGCCAATAGTGGGCGCAGCGCCACCAAGTTTGGGCTGTGCCGGATTGGTGACACCAGTGGCGCCTGCACTGGGTACGCTGCTACTGCCGCTGCTGTTGTTGCCGGTGGCTGCAGCGCCGTTGACATTAATCGCGCAGCGCCAAATGTTTAGGAAGACAAACAAGATGCGCGTACAGTTCTCCAACAATTGCGGATAGGTGTCGGTGACATCGCGCACCAGAAACTGTGTGTAACCGTGCACGACATCCTGACGCCAATCCGGAAAGTCTTTGACCAGCGTCTGCAGCGATTGATACGTCAGTATGCGCAGCTCCTCGTCCATATGCACGGTTAGGCGAGACAGCAAGTCGACCAGCTCTTGGGCAGTCATTGTATCGGGTATTAAACGTGGCACAGCGGCAACACACGTCCGAAAGAGATCAATGCGCGGCTTCCGCTCACCAGAGAGCATCTCGTCCGGCTCCTTGTTCTGATTCTGTGTGTTTGTCATCATTAGCGGCCGTCCACAATGCACATCCAGGGCACGTAAGATGTCCACAAATACACGGCGTACGTGCGGAAAGTATGTGGACATGCCAATGCTACGTGCCGTCTCATCCGTTAACATCTTGTTAATGTACGTCTTCTTTACACGCAGCGTATTTCCCGAGGGCAGCGCCGGCACAGTGCGCGGCATTGGCGGCTCGCCATCCTTCTGCTGCAGTGAATCGGCAACCACAAGGAAAGCACGTAAGCCGATGCTCATGCGCTCCGGATTTAGGATGACTTTAATGGAGCGGCCCACGCAGAGTAAATCGTAGACAATCTCCCGCATAGCAAAGTCCAAACGCTCCTGGGCAATAAACTGAATGATCTTGACAAATATATTCAGCGGAGTATCACGCGGCACAACGCCCTTGGAGCCTCTGCAAAAGAAAATCTATTAGTAAAGTATTAGTAAATTCATATAGGTCAAAAAGAAACTTACTTGGGAAACAGTGAATTGACAATGCTCTGCAAGCGCGAATGCGTTGCCGAGTTGGATTCGCACTTGATCCTAATCATGTAGACCCAGAGGAGACGATAAAGCGACTCCAGGGCAACGCGACTCATTTTAGCATCGCGATTCTTCAGATTGCTCAAGCACATGGCCAGAAAGTAATGCCAGTTGGTCAGAAAGAAAGTCTTCTGCGAGACGCAGAGCAGGCAAGTGACGAGCGGAAACAGCGCCAGGCGATGCTTGGACTTGGTCGATGCATCGAGCGTCTGCACATACAGCAGCTCCACAAAGTTCTTAACGCAGGGCACGTTCACCTCGTTTTTGACGGCCTAGAACATAAATAGATTAATAGATATTCCATATGTAAGTTTATTTGTTATCTTACCGCCGCAACGGGCACTAGAATCTCCACAAAGAGCCCAGCCAACGCATGTTTGATATCCTTGTCCTTTACCTCCAAAAAGTATTGACCACATTCGTGCATGAATTGAAACGAGGCCTCAAACTCCTCGATGGGCACCATTTTGACGCGAAAGAACTTCATGCCCATCAGCAGGCTTATGATGCTCTGCGTCGTCGTGGGCGATGCCTCTTTGCCGCGCAACTCCTTCAGCTCGAACATGAAACGCTTGCGCACCGAAGCGAATCGACTCTGGGCCAGCACGCCAATGACCTCCGAGTAGAGATCCGCAATCATGTGTATATTATGCCCGTTGGGATTGTTTTGCAGGCCGTCTTTATACTTGAAGTGCTTAAAGGCCAGATTCTCGATGCTGCGCACCAGATCCTCGTGGCCCGGATGAAACGGCAGCTGCTTGAGTATCTCAATCAGTGCCAAACAAAATATAAACTCAACAGCCGACTCGCGACGCTGCAGCTGAAAGTCCAGATCCACGCTGCTCTTGTTCACGGACTGAACACTGCTGCCCGATGCTGGTTTCTTCAGGTCATTCTTGATCTCCATATCGGACAGCTGGCGACGGTGCCAGGCGAGCAACGTGTGCAGCAGCGAGGGCAAACAATGCTCGGCCACACAGCCCAGTGCGGAGAGCAACTGATCAAATTGCTGATCCTCGCCGCGCTGCAGCAACTTCGATAGATTCTTATCGGCGCTCTCCAACATGACCAGCTCGATTTTCTTTTCCGCCTGCGCTGTGAAGTCGCTGAACAAATTGCGCATGACTATTTCGCCGGGTCGCGGAGCTGTCAGCTCAACGCTGGCCACACTGGCCGCCAGCGCATGCATCTCGGCCTGCGTGTAACTGGGCAGCACGTTTATAATCGAGCTGCGCGAATGTGCGCCCCAAGGCAGCAGCGACTGACGTTGCGGTATGATCAAAGGCGGCAATGCAGCTGGAGGTGAGGCGTAACTCTGGCGATTGGCGCTATAGCTGATGGTGGCCGTTGCTTGAACGGCGCCGGACTGTTCCTGATTAGTCACCGAGAGTTGTTGTTGCTGGTGTGGGTATTGCTGTTGCGGCTGTGGCTGATGTGACTCATACTCTATGCTGTAAGGGTATTCCTCGCCAAGTATTTGATAATTTATGGGCGATGTGGTGCCACTGCCATTGGCAGACGCTGATGCGGAGACTGAGGACACTGCTGCTGCTGCTGCGGCTGCACCATTCAGGCCAATGCGTCCTAACTTGGGCGTTGAGGTATATTCACTGGAGTTTATGGAATGCCGCTGAGCGGGTGAGCCGTTTGCCTCCAGCTGCGCCTCGTTATCAATGTTATCGCCGCCAGCGTGATAAAGATCTTCATGATAGACACTGCGCTGTGGACTCTTTGTGGGCGTGGTGTTAACAGCTGTGCCTGTGGCTGCTGCTGTTGTTGTGGCTGCGACTGTTGCTGTTGTCGCATTGGGACTGCCGCCAGCTGGTGAGCCAAGGGCCGCCGCTCCACCAACAACGATTGTGGCGGCCTCGCCGCTCACGTGTTGCTCATTTGGGTTTTGATTTGTGCCTTTGGGGAGAGCAGAAAATAAAGAGTCGTAAAATGATATCAGTTATGTATAATTGGATTTTCACTCTTATCAATACGCAGAAATGGAGCTCAATATAAAAATGTGTCTCTAAAATGATTCATTTACTGCGTCAGCACTACGCGCTACCCTTTTAGCCTTTTAGCAAACACCAACAAAGCTCATGAGTATTTTGTGTATGTTAAAAGTTTGTTTACTCAACAATTATGATTTGTTTTTTTACCCAAAATATATATGTATATATTTTTTTGTATGTCGTTAACACGCGCCTAGCAAATCATATCTGCAAATAGAAAATATTATTATCTCATCGTCAGCATAATGTGTTTTCTGTTTTTTTTTTTTTTTTTTTTTTTTTTTGTGGGTGTGTTGTAACTTGTTGAACCCAAACAGGTTGCATGGCAGAGGAATACCCTATATATACTCTATTTTGTCGCTCGTCGCTGGCCCGTTATCGTTAAAAGTCCATTTCCTGATGTGTGTTCATTTGTTAGCTTGTATCTTAATTAGAAAATGTTAACGATGCATGGAACATAAATTCATTATCGGCATATCGCATGTCTGGCAAAAATATATACATATGTATGTATATGTATATACATATATTGGCAAACAGTTGAGACTCCGAATCGATTCGTTTGGGTTTTTGGTTTTTTATGACGACATCAATCTTTCAGTGTATGCGTAAAGCCTAAATAAAGCATGTTCGTCCTCATAAAACATTTTAGTAAATATTATTTGTAAACAGTCTCCCTCTTTATCTCTAGCCTTATCGCGGCGCCATCGAACAGCGCGTCAAAGAACAAACACCTTTTGATATCAATTCAAGCGAAAAGCCAATTTCACCACTCCATGTATGTATGTGTGTCTATACATATATGTATGTATATGTACATATAAATACAGCATTTTCTGGCTTACTCTGAGCGACACATGACTTGTGATCTACGTGGTACAGAACATTTCAAATTCCAGTGAAGTTCATGTTGCTATAAAATATTCAGTTATTTATTCGGGGAATTGAAATCGAGGAAGACATCAATCCAAGGGGAAACTTAAAATAAATATCAAACACAAGCCTCGAGATCGTAATAGAGAATAAACATAACTCCTGAGCAGCTTAAAGAAGAGAAGTTTATTCAACACAGTAGATAACTTGATAACAACAAATAGCTTATAAAACTGTTAACAACGTGTGAATTAAACAATAATCATAAGAATCGTAAACTTCATTACCAACCTCAATAAACCCATAAATATCTAATAATATTCTACCGATTTGATGCCACTTTAAACCTCTAGCAAAGCCTTTAGTTAATAGCTAACTCACGTCACGCTCGTTGCCTAAATCAATAGCTTTGCATGTATTAAAAGAAAACCTAGTCGCAATTTCAAGTTCAATTGGAACGTTTGGCTGTTGTTGTCCTTAAGCTGTCATTAAGGCCACAGCAGCGAGCGAGCGAGCAAGCAAGCCTTTCTATTACCTGCAGCTAAAAGTAATATAAATAATAAATGGTAAAAAGGAAAACGTTCGCTGGGAATGTGACAGGCATTGCCCAATGCCGACACATTACCGCCAGCTGCACCACAGGACTCGAAGGACTCACACGACACTTAAAGGTCACAGTCAAAGTTCAGGGCAAAGGTTTGCGCTGTCACTGAATAATTGATAAACTTTTTAAAAGACTACGTAAGTCGATATACTATATATATAATATATAAGCATGTTTATGTTTGCATAAAAGACGACTGCCCCAGCTGTCATGAAAATTGCGCAAAGTTTACGAAATCAAATGAAAATTCAATTTTCTTCTCTTTCCACATTCAATAAAATTTTGCTTTATATTCGTTTCTCATTATCTAAACATGTTCGCCACATCAGGGAGCTGGGGAAAACAAGATAAGAATCTGGCAATTGAGCAGAAATGACAAAATGTTACCCTGTAATGCTTGCATGACACATTTGAGAATCGCAAAGAACGGCGATCTTAGCAAAGAGAGAAAGGGCGCAGTAGTAAGGCATAAATATTGTAAGTAAAGTGGAAAATGAAAAAGAGAGAAATACAATGAGAAACAAACTCCCACATACCCCATTTCATTTCGTTTTCAAATGGGTATTCAAATGCGCAGAAAATATGGAAAATTGCGTTAAAAATATAAAATCCAAACCGACAGCAAAGACAGATTCTCCCCATTTGTTTGTGTATATTATTAATAACGTATTAACACGCTCGCAACCCATCAAAACGAAGAAGAAGCTCGCTATAAGCGAAAGTAAAGCAAGCGAATGGAAACAAACTGAAATTCTTGTTTTAAATGCGCTATGGATGTGTCATTTAACAAAACTACAACAGTAACAACAACAACAACTTGGCAAAGACATGCGACCGAACACGAATCTCTCCTCGCCTGATCTCTCGCTGCCCCAGCACTACACTTAGCCAGTGTCTCCGATTCTCTCATCCAATTTCAGTGGGCCAAAAGTTGAAGAACTGCAGCGCAGGCGAAACGAAACATGTTTCATCTGCTTCGTCTTTTTGTATTTCAAATGCGCAATTTTGTTTTGAAAAATTTGAAAAATCAGCAAAAAGAACAAAAAGATTTTAAGTAATTTGTGTAAATTATAATACGAATTGAAAGTGCATGGACAGGGTATAATGGACTGGCAGATATCGTTTTTGTTATCATAGAAGAGATATTACAAGATAGATATATGAAAAACATATTTCGAATAGATCTTTATGTATTTCGAAGGCATTAAGTACTACCTAATCGATTGGTATTGAAGAGATTTCAAGATATTGAATCTATAGTCAAGGTATCTTCTAGTCGAGTCAGCCCATCGCTACTTTGTGGCTAAAAATTTATGATTTGTGTGGGCTTCTCTGTAGATTATCAGCCAATTGCACGAATCAAATACATTTATTAAACAAAACATTTGAACTTACTGGAAAAGTCATGGAAAAACAATCTAAATTTTCTTAGAATTGATTTGAATTTATTATTGATTTTGTGTTAGACAAAATGATGAACCATTTAGAGAGCTCAGCCAGGCGAAAATGGGCCATCAGAAGCCATAAAACAAAAATAGCGAGAGCTTTTCTCAGCGTTTCTCATATATGCAGATATATATCTATATATTTTGCTGCCTTTTGCCACCCACACAGATGATACTTAAATGTCAATATGCTGGACAGATATTTATGATAGATGTTTTATTGTGTGAGTTACTCTGTTACCTTTTAGTTTTTTTGGTGTCCATTGAAAGTTCCATAACATGAAACTGGCGCATAAATTTGTAAAATAATCACAGCTGGGAAAATGATGCTCAGGCAGTTTTTCCAACGTTTAAACACAACAACAACAACAGCAATAATAAGAGGAGAATAATTGGCAGAATAATAATTCTTGTTGTGGGTGTGTCGCTCTCTCACTCTCAGGTGGAAGGGGGGCAGGTGATTAAATAAACGTTGGCATTTGTAGGTACACGTAATTAGAGGCACGTGAGCTTTGTTGCTCTATCTAAATACAAATTATATTTATGAGTTGTAATTAATTTTGCGTCGTTTTTTCAGGATTATTTGTTGTTGTTGTTGCTGCTGATGTTGTTGTTGCTGTTGTTGATAAGAACAGGCCATACAGCTCATAAATGTGTCACCACAAAAGCGAGCGTATTTAGAGACTTGCGGGCCGAGATTAGATCGTATATAAAAACGAAAATAGCAACAACAAAGGCAAATTCAGCTGTTCGTTAACTCTTAGACGTCACTCATATATAAACTATAAATATAAATATTAACGATTATTTGTAATTTTCACAGCTTTTTCACGAAATTCAGATTTATAATGCTTTTTTATGCAAATGAGCCAGTTTAAAGGCGTCTCAAAAAAATGAGCTCAGCGTTTTGAATTTGAAATCGACACACAGCGCTGATGACAACAATAACAACAACAACGGCAGCAGCAGCAGCAGCAACAATAACACAAAAATTCGCTTGTCAAATTACAATTTCGAGTCAATTTAACGCATTTATTTATATATTTGCGCGATCATTTATATATTTCTAGGTGTGTGTGCAGCACATATATCTTCACGTTCACATCGCACACAAAACACAATTTCTGTCGGCTAAAACAAAAACACAATTTATATACATGTGTATGCGTATGTGTGTGTATATAAATCTCAATACGAAAACGTAAAATGCTAAAGGCGAGGCGAACTCTGGCGACGACTAATTTCGACTGCGGCGAAAACGCGCGCAGCCCGAAAAAAAGTTCCAAGCAGCGCCAGAATCAGCAGCGGCCGAGGCAGCAGCGAAAGGCAGCGACGTCGACAACAACAACATACGAGCAATAAGTAATAAAAATAAAAAAATAAATAAAAAGCAATCGTAAAGCAAAAACAAAAAAACAGGCAGAGCGCACATAGCGCGCGCTCGCAAATTGAAAGCACAAAATCAAAACAAACGATAATTGTATATTTAAAATTATGATTAAACACCAGAGAGAGAGAGGGAGAGAGAGAGAGAGCGCAGCAAGTCTGTGTGTGTGTGAAACAGCTGTTGAGAGCGGCGAATTGGAAAAAAGCCGCACAGCAATAAAAAGTAACAGCAACTGAAACAGCTGAGCAAGTGGCGCTGGCAGCGACGACAACAGCGACTGCGACAGCGACAGCGTAAAACACAATGATTGGCATTATTTATAGCTATTGTTGTTGCGTTTGTTCTGCTTTGCTTTCACTAATATTTCGTATATTAACATAAATTAGATAAAAACAACAGTGCAATTAGCTCAGAACAAGGCAGTTCGTAGGTTGTTGTGGCACTTAACACACACTCAAACACACACAAACACAAATAGTTCCGTAATTTTGTAGCACGCTGCGTATGCGTAATCGCATACAAATGCACTATTGAAGGCTGGCAAAACGTCGCGGCTTACACATTGTATAACCCGTTCTCTCTCGCCCACAAGCCAATTGTTTATTACATAAATCATCTTTGTATTTGTTTTGTTTGAGTGCGCGAATTTCTAAACAAATATTTGCACTTTTTTGTTTGTTTGTTTTCGATTTCGCAAAGCTTTGCTAATCATGCAAACTGTACAATTTTTGTAACAATAAACAACCAACTGGATTATTAACTGTGGAAGCCATAAAAAAAAAAGTGAAACAAAATTTAAAAAGGAAAAAGCTTCGGCAATTAGCACATTATTTCATATATTTATCCCTCTCTCCCTCGTAGCCATTCGCCGCGCGCCTATAAGTGTTAGTTAACGGGTTTTATTGCAAATTACATCACGCCCACGCCATATAAATTGCCAAAAGCAGAAACAAAACGCAAAAAACACACGCGATGACGAACACGCGACCGGAACGCGCCTTCACACACCAAACAGCTATAGAAAACAAACAACAAAAAGGAAGAACCAGCGCAAGGCAGACAGAACGACGCACTGCAACTCGACACTTGGCGCGTTGGCAAACAAATGAGCTCAGGACAAGCGACGGCAACGGCAACGGCGACGGCGACGGCGACGACAACTGCGACGACTACAAACCGAGACTGAGCTAGAATCGCACAACTTATGCAATTGGCACAGGTGCCCCGCACTCAGAGCTCACTCGACATTTGACTTTTTGGCGAGCAGCGGCGAAATTTTGTTTTATTCTAATTTTGCAGCTGAGAACAACCGTTGGATAAGTGCCAGAGGTTGTGACCAAACTGACTGACGTTCTTGCCCATTGTGAATGTCATTATCAAGGTTTATGTTTTGTCTGTTTGTGAATGAAATGCCATCACAGCGAATTCAGAGAAGAGCGAGACAGTCACGCACACACACACACTGACACTCATCATAAATTTACGACTGGGTCTAGGTCAATGCAGTGCCGAAATATCCATGTGTTGGTGATCATCTCTCATTTTTCACTGGCTTGCAATTTTACTCTCCTGCTCTCAGCGCTCGTAGACCAACATGCGCTCATATTCGACTGTAAGGGGCAACGGTAAATAGCAGGCACCCGATGTCAAAGCTCAATAAAGAGCCGAGTCAAAGAACAATAGCCACACACACACACACACGCACACACCGAAAGAGGCAAATGCAAATGGGGCTGTTTGTGTATAGAGAGTGCGGAGCAGGCGCAATCAAAGTGAATCATCACTTAAGAAACGAGGAAATAAACAGACAGAGGCAAAAGCGCCGACGCAGAGCACTAAGCAAGGTACAAGAGGTGCCAGGTGGTATCTCACACACACTCACGCACACAAAACAGATAAAAATGCACACTTGATACGGTGGGCGTAAACAATTAGCAGCGACGTCAGCGGCAATTAAGAAAAATACAGCAATAAAGTAAACGGGGCTGCGCCCAGGCAGAGCTAAATGGGCTCCGCACCAAAATAGAACTCACCTGCAATGCTTGCGCTTGCACTGAGCCCATCCAGAAATGCATCCGGCTGCGGCTGCAGCTCCAATGATTGTTCCATGCCTGCTTTTCAGAGCCCAAAACACTTGCGTACACAATTTTTAATACACTATGTGGCTGCCATCTTTGTTTTCTCGATGTGCATACAGTTCTGCTCGCACGTCCGTGACGCGGCGACGGCGGCGAGCAACGGCACTAGCACTTGGCAGTAAATGGAAACACAATTAAATGCAATTATTGACGTATTGCAAATCAATTTCAGAATTTGTCTAAACGAGAAAAATGTTCAATACGTGAGTGGTAAGAAGAAGAAGCAGAATATACAGTAGTCAGCAGGCACAGCTGTTTTTTGTTTAGCATGCGGCGTTGCCACCTAACGACTCGCAGCTTCAATCGAAAAGTGACGTCACAAATGGTGGTTGCTGTTGTAATTCATCATATTGTTTCTATTTTGTATGAGTAATATTGAATAAAAAGAATTATTCCATTTTTTAATATCTTATTTAGCTGCCACTAGTTTGTCTAAAATGTGTTGTAAATATTTGTTTTTTTTTTTTGCCTTGACAGCCCTGGCCAACAGCTGATTCTAAATTTTTGTTTTGCACGCTTTTGCGTTATCTATATTTATCGGCAAATCGGTGTTTATTTAGTTCAAAAACCGCAAATTCCTTGTACTTATCAGCATTATTGACTATCAATGTTGTATTAATAGCCGTGAACGCTGCACCAACAATGGCTGCGTTGCCTCTTGCCGTACATCCGTTAACCAGCGACCCAACCGCCGCGTGGAATGAGATCAGCAAAAGCCAGCGGGTCATCAAGGTTGTCATGAAGCCGCCGACCACAACGGTGGCGCCCAACAAGGCGCGCGTCGTCTGCATGTCGGATACCCATTCACTAACGCCTTACATAAAATTCGATATACCCGATGGTGATATATTCATACACGCCGGCGACTTCACCAAGTGTGGCCAGCTCCAAGAGGTTGTGGAGTTCAACAATTGGATCGGGGCGTTGCCACACAGGCACAAAATTGTGATTGCGGGCAATCATGAGCTGAGCTTCGATCGCACCTTCACGCATCCCTTCCAGAACAAGGGCAAGGCGCATGCAGAGCGGTAATTATGAAGCTGGCAAGAATTAGACTTCTTTTCTAATGTATTTTGTTCTCTTTCCAGCTCCAAGCACACCGGCATGAGTATTTTAGATGATTTGCCTACGCTGGGCAATGATAAGCAGAGCATGGAGAGCGCCGTAAAGACACCCAATATACGCGAGGCCTTAACCAATTGCACGTATCTGGAGGATGAGCTGCTGGAGCTGTGGGGCGTGCGCATCTATGGTTCGCCCTGGCAGCCAGAGTTTTGTCGCTGGGCTTTCAATGTGCCGCGAGGCGCTGCCTGCCTGGACAAATGGAACCAAATACCCGCGGGCGTCGACATCTTGGTCACCCACACGCCGCCCGTTGGCCATGGAGATCTCTGCTGCTCCGGCGTGCGAGCGGGCTGTGTGGAGCTGTTGAGCACAGTGCAGCAACGAGTCAAGCCCAAATACCATGTATTTGGCCATGTGCACGAAGGATATGGCATAACGAGCGATGGCAGAATCATCTATGTGAACGCCTCCACGTGCGACATCAACTATTTGCCCAACAATGCGCCCATTGTGTTTGATGTGACGCTTCCGCCAAATGTGCGCAAGGATTAGGCTGACTCCCCCCACCCGATTTCTATTTATTCAATCTACACTTAAGATGCCATTTAAACAAGGAATTTATTTTACACTGCACTTCAAATTATTTTAAGTTAAGCATATTCTAGAACCACAATGCTCATTAAATGTCCTCGTTGCAACTCTGGCCTAGTCAAGTTTCAAACCAAACGGCTGATCACAAACGAAACGAGTTATCATTTCCTATCACCCTTATCTGCAGCCTTTAAATGCCATGCATGTGGCAGCACTGGCCTTGTAAAGTTTCTAGCCAGCTGTTGATCGGGAATGCAACTCTTCGCTGTTCCCCTTCTGGCAAACATTAATTAATGTCCTGCATATGTAAACAATGTCTTAGTCAAGTTTCATACCCAACTGTTGATTGTGATTGATACTTTGCAGCAAAATGGGACTTTGTTATTCCATATCTAAGGCAATTAAATGTCCTGCATTTTGCAACTCTGACCTAGTCAAGTTTCGAACCCAATTCCCTTGCGATCGCAAATGCAACTCTGCAGCGAATTAGAAGCTTTCTGTGCATGTAGTGTAGTTCCATCTCTAATGCAATTAAATGTCCTGCATTTTGCAACTCTGACCTAATCAAGTTTTGAACCATTCCAATGCGATCGCTAATGCAACTCTGCATGTTCTTACATTTCGCCTTTGCGCCATTCGCTCTAACGGCATCCATCCAGCGCCATCGTTGCCGCCATTTTGTTCTGCAACGTGGCCATCGAAAGAAATTCAATTTGAATTTCTTGCGCGTTGTTCACGAAAGTTTTGATTTTAAATTGTTTTTCTGCTTATATTAATTAGCTGTAAATTGGGCATACGAAACTATGGTGAGCGAGTTAAATAAATGATTGATCTTTCCACACCGCGAGCACAAATTGATTTGAAAATTCATTTAAAGCGCGAAGTCATTTCCATACAAATTGGGCAATGCGGCACGCAGATCGGCAACGCCTGCTGGGAGCTGTATCTGCTGGAGCATGGCATCAACCTGGATGGTAGCCGCAAAACGGATGCGCAGCAGGTGGAGAGTGGCCGCGGCTCCAGTGTGGGTCAAGCCAGCTCTGACAATGACGCACACACCTTCTTCATGGAGGCGGGCAATGGCAAGCAGGTACCGCGCTCTATCTTTGTGGACCTGGAGCCGTCGGTGATCGATAGCGTGCGCACGGGCGTCACCCGGCATCTGTATCATCCGGAACAACTAATCTCCGGGAAGGAGGATGCGGCCAATAATTTTGCCCGTGGCCGCTATTCAATTGGCAAGGATGTGCTGGATCGGGTGACAACGCGACTGCAGAAGATTGTGGAGCAATGCGACGGGCTGCAGGGCTTCCTTATCTTCAACTCGATGGGCGGCGGCACTGGCTCCGGATTCACCTCGCTGCTCATGGAGTCGCTGTCCAATGATTTCAGCAAGAAGTGCAAGCTCAACTTCGGCGTCTATCCCTCGCCGAAGGTCTCCACGGCTGTGGTGGAACCGTACAATGCGCTGCTGACGACACACTCGACCATGGAGCATGCGGACTGCGTCTTCATGGTGGACAATGAGGCCATCTATGACATCTGCAAAAGCAAGCTGGGCGTGGACAGGCCGGCGTACAACAATCTGAATCGGCTGATCGCCCAGATAGTTAGCTCTACGACTGCCTCGCTGCGCTTTAGTGGCTCCATGAACGTGGATCTCAATGAGTTCCAAACGAATCTCGTGCCCTTCCCTCGCATCCACTTCCCCCTGGTCGCCTATGCCCCGCTCATGTCCGCGGACCGAGCCGCCCACGAGCAGCACGCGATCACCACGCTAACGAACGCCTGCTTTGAGTCCTCCAACATGATGGTCAAGTGCGATCCTCGAGCTGGCAAGTTCATGGCCTGCTGCATGCTCTTCCGCGGCGACGTGGTGCCCAAGGACGTGAACGCAGCAATCTCGGCGATCAAGTCGAAGCGGCACATCCAATTCGTTGACTGGTGTCCCACGGGCTTCAAGATCGGCATCAACTACGAGAAGCCGGCCTTTGTCCAGGATGGCGATCTGGCCCCAACCTCTCGCGCCTGCTGCATGCTCTCCAACACAACGGCCATCAGCGTGGCCTTCGCCAACCTGGCCTACAAATACGATCTGATGTTCAAGAAGCGCGCCTTCGTCCACTGGTACGTGGGCGAAGGCATGGAGGAGGGCGAGTTCAACGAGGCTCGAGAGGACATTGCGGTGCTCGAGCGGGACTTCAACGAAGTGGGCCTGAACAACGATGAGGAGGACGACGAGGAGTATGCGGAGTTCTAACTATCACTAATATCCCTTCCAATCTCAGCCGCCTCAACAGATCTATATATGAGTTCCTTAAAAATATATCCGTACAGATTCAGTTTTAAATTGTAAACAAAAACCTAGATAAGTATTATTATATAGTATACCACCACTGAACTGGTTTCCCGAGCTCTGTCCTACCCGACAACCTCTAATCAGCACTACCTAAAATTCGAGTTTTGTATTTATATCTTTCCATATACGTAAGTCTTATATGTATATACCATACTATATATTATGTGTAGATCTACGGATCAATAAAGGAACTCTACCAAATGAAGCAAATAAATAAATTGTGAGCATCAAAGATAGAGTTTTGAGTAAATGGGTTGGGCAAATAATAATTTTAAAAAATAAACATGTATAAAGTAAAAAATTATATGAAAATTTAAAAAAATATAAAAAATTTTTAAAAATATATAAACAAAATATTATAAATTATAAAAAAATAAATGATAAAAAGGAAAAAAAAACTAAACGTAAACATTGTGTAATATATACATATATATATATTTTTATTAAATATATAAATATATATTTTTTTAAATATTGTATATATTTTAAAAAATATATGTATATATAAATATATGCAATATATATACATTTAAAAAATATATGTAATATCAAAAATATATATAATACATGAGAAAACCCCTCTAATAGTATCTAGACGACTGGGATTCCACACATACAATATTCACTGTTACTGGCGGATCTTAAGTATAAAACAAATAGTTGTTCTTTTCACTTTCTTTAAAATTTTTTTTTATTTTTTGTTGTAGTTTTTTGTTGTTTGTTTGTTGTTGTTGTTGTTGTTGTTGTTTGTTTTAAACGTCTAGTTGCTATATTTTCTTTTCAATTGTGTTTGTTTTTAGTTTACTTATTTACTTAAATTTACTAAAAATGTTTAGTTTGTTTTTCTTCTTCTTCGTTTTGAACTTGCAAAGCATTTTTTCGCATCAAAACTTATTTTAAGGAAACATCAAAAATTTTGCTTGTTGCACGGTGTAAAATTACAATTGTGTGTGTGTGTGTGTGTGTGTGTGTGTATACGTGTGTATCTTTTTTTAACTATATAATCTATACAACTAATTTTCTCTCTAAGAGCTGATAATCTTTTACAAAATGCGAATTGTTTAAAGAAAAACGAAATTGTTTAACAAATAGAAAAAATTGTTGTTTGTTTGTTTGTTTTGAAGGCAATTAAGTGTGCAATTGTTGTTTATATACTTTATGCTACTTTATATAATTACATAATGACGCGTTCTTGTTGTTGTTTATCTCATAGTTAATAGTTAATAAAAATATATATATAACGATGAATGAATGGCAAAAATTTCTATTGATTATTTGCAATTGTTGTTGTTGTTCTTCTTCTTCTTATGAATGTTGTTTTAGTTGTTGTTGCTGTTGTCGCTGTTGCCGCTGTTGCAACGCTTAATATGGAACATTTGAGAAGAGATACGAGACGCTCTCGCCGTTGTGTGTTCGTCTGACAGCCTCAGCGAACATCATAGACACATCAATGCACTGCCAAAGAGAGATAGACGGAGAATTATAGAGCAGGTGGGGCAGGGTAAGCTATGCCAACTCACCTGTATTTTGGGACAATCACGCATATGCCCATCCTGAGGTATGGTATTGGTCACCACGACCGCCTCGAAGCAGGCATTGTTAATGCGCGAAATCGCCGGACCCGAGAAAATGCCATGCGTCAATATGGCATAAACCTAGGCCAAGCAGAGCACAATTAGTTAAGAGAAACTATAGCTGAAGCACCTTCAAGCTACCTTAGTGGCACCCGCCTCCACCAGACGATCGGCCGCATGCACTATAGTGCCGCACGTGTCGGCCATATCGTCCACCAATATGGCAATCTTATCCTTAACATCACCCACCAGCACCATCGAGGCGACCTCGTTGGCCTTTTTGCGCTCCTTGTGTATCAGCGCGAACTCCACATTGAGGCGATCCGCTATCGAGGTAACACTGCAAGTAGATTACAGATAAATATAGAATATATGTATATATATAGAATTTATATATATATATATAGAGAGAGAGAGAGACAGTCTCTTACCGCTTGGCGCCGCCTGCATCTGGCGATACAATGATCGAATTCTTCCATTCGGGAATGTTCTCTTTGATCCATTTGAGTACCGCCGGCTCGGCATAGAGATTATCAACTGGTATATCGAAGAAACCCTGTAAATATATATATATTAGATTCATATAGCAACTGGGCACAATTGTGTCAACGCATTTACTCCACAGAAATTGTTTTCTACTCTACAGCTAATTTGTATTCCCAAAAACCTTTTGTTCCCCTATCTGGCTAAAAACTTCTAAACAAACAGCAGCAAAAACAAATTGAACGTTTCATATATATATATACATATTTCATTATATACCTCCCTATATATATGTACGTATATACGTATCTCTAATGCTAATGCAACTGCGTCTGCGCATGCGTATGCCATAAGCGGACGGAACGGAAAGGATGTCGAATTTGCGCACTTTGTCGACCGAGGAGCATCTGGAGCTGGACGCTTGGTTGGTCGGTAAGAAAATCGAACTGAATCATCGCACCAGACGCGATCTGTCGGATGTGGTCAACATGGCGCTGCTCTTCAAGGGTGTCGTCGGCAAGCTGGTCAACATGAAGCACTACACGTCTCACGGCCAGCTGGCCAAGAAGGTGCTCAACTGGGAGACTTTCAGCCTCAATGTGTTACGTAAGACGAATATGATCCTGATGCGCCCGGCCCTGGAGCTGCTCGCCTCGGGCGACATGACTGCCATACGCTCGCTGCTCTTCCATCTGATGCGCATCGAGCGGGATGGCATACAGCACAGCTCACGCCGAGCATCTCCAGCCAGGGGCCAGCCGCGCGACGTTCGATCGCAATCCTGCGAGACGGCCACAACGCCGAGTGAAGTGAAAACGCTTTTGCAGACCTCCACACAGACGATGAGCGCTGCACGTCCGTTGCTCGCAGAGGAGCCAGCGAACGACTCGAACGCGTTACAGCCTCGCACGCAGTCGCAGATGGATCTGACGGCGGTCGCCTCCAATGCCCAGCTGTCACGCAACCTGAGAATCACCTATGCCAACTACGAGGAGCAGCTGCGCATCAACGAGAAGAAGGAGCTGTACATATTGTCGCTCAACCAGAAAGTGCAATACCTCGAGAAGGTCATTGCCGAGAAGGAGAAGCGCATCAACCAGCTGCTCAATCACCTCTCCACGCTCTCCGTGCGCATCATCTCCATGCAGACCTCGATCACCGACGAACCGCTTCCACCCAAACCAAGTATTTAGCCAACGATTAAGGAACAATTTCAACAGCAACAGCAACCGCTGCACGGACATTCATGACACACCCAGATCACACATTTATATATACGATATATACTTTTTTCCAACTTTTTAGTTTTTTCTAGTTTTTTTAATTTTTGGCATTTTCCCATTGGCAAGAAAACAAAAACAAAAAATAAAACGAAATTGTTGAGTTTTGGCCCCCCACGTTGTGTTGTGATTGACTGCAGCTCACCTGAATCTGTGAGGCGTGTAGATCCATGGTTATAATGTGGTCCGCACCGGCCACTGATAGCATGTTAGCGACCAGCTTCGCCGAGATGGGCGCACGGCTCTGCGCATGGGCCAGCGTAGAAAACATAGAAGAGAATCATGTATATCATTAGCGTAGATAGTAAGTGGTCTTAAATTGTATAGAGTATATATATATAGCTTATATGAGAGTTAACCATGTGACAAAAAACATATATAAATATATCAGATATATATATACACACAAAAAGAAGTGTAACGTTCCAATGGGTACAAAAACAAGAACTAAAACGAAGACTTTCGACAAACACAAAGGACAACAATGATCAATTGAGAGCGAGACAGAGATAGAGAGAGAGAGAGAGAGAGGTGTGTGTGCAGATCATCAATGAGAGTGCGCACCAGAGACAAAGTTTTAGTTAATATATTATATATAATATATATACTAAGAAAAGTCTGAGAAAAATAAACTAACATGCAAACTATATATAGTACATATACTAATATTAGTCAAACTATTTCAAGGCAATTCATAAACTGGAAACAAAAACTGCTTTAAAAAATATTTTAAAAATGGTTTAAGCTCTTTTTTTTTTTTTTGCTTTTTGTATTTATAGATTAAAGATTAAAGATATGGCATTTGTCGCTGGTAGCTAGAGTTAAAAGTAAAAAGTAAGCTTAGACCCGCTAGCATAACTACTCACAGTATATTGTCTGGGTGAAAACTCCTAAGCACATTTATTTAACAGAGATTTTGATTTGTATTTGGTAATTTGTATTTTGGTTTGATTTTGGCTCAGAAAAGTTGTTTGATCAAAAAAACACAAATGAAAGTAGAGAAAAAAGAAAAAGAAGAAACGAAAAGTTGTTTGAGTGAGATATTCTAGACAAAGTTTTATATTTTTGAACAAAATTAATAAATATAAAAAATTTACAGAAATTAAAATGTAAAAGTAAAACTTGAAACTTGTATGGTGGAAATCAAACAAAATGCTGGAAGGGATTGTATAAATATTGTTGTTGTTGGATTGTGCAAGAATTGGTGCTAGATCTGTTAGTTAGTAATACTAGGTATCAAAACCCAACTAGTCGGTGGGATAGAACAGGTAAACTTAAAGAACTTTTGTGGATTAGGTTAGGATTTACAGAGTTATAGATGGAACATACTGAGAGAAAGTTGAACTCAAGCTAAAGCTATGGATTGGGGAGTTGAGAGAGAAACTGAAGAACTTAGTGAGATATCTTTAGATATAAGTTAGAAGATACAGAGAGTATATGGGAATCTATACCTGATAGATAGAGCTTATCGATAGATAAGAGAGACAGATAGAGTTCATTTCAAACTAAAGCTAAGTATATAATTCTGCTAGTTATACTCTATAAAGCCCAGCCTATATGACAATATAAGTCTCAGAACAACTGACTTATCAGACAATCTTTCGATGTCAAGAAACGCATTTCGAGTTCAAATCAATGCACTTTTCCCATAGATTAAGCAGCTCGACTCGCTGACGAAAATAAGTGGAAAAATTACAGGAAAAATATGTAAAATATTTATATATATATTTAATAATATATATATAAATGTTGATATGCACAATTGTTGATCTGACCGGGTTCAAGCGCACAACAAACAGATAGAGAGATAGAGCGCGGTGCACTACGTAAGACCCCCAAAGCAGTTGACGTCTGTTACTAATGGGTAATCAATAAACTGAGCTAAGTTAGTTTTAATATATATATATATATATATATATATATATATATATATATATATATAAATATTTATTCATTTTCAATGGATTGAGCGCAGACTCTATCTGGTTGCTAGGCAGACGTCGCGACGCCTTATCAGTTTTAAGATTGTTTTGAACCCGGTTTTCATATATTATTTATTTTGTAACTGAAAAACATGTTGGGAAAACACACAATCGAATGCAAGGTGCCAGGAAGTGTAATAGCAAATGATATAGAACCACACGTATATATAGGATATGTGCTATATATAGTATGATATAACGCCACAAGACAAATTAACGAGCAGACGGCAAGACGAGCATTTCTAGTATAAGTACAAATAATATAAATATTGTGTTAATATAAGTATTAAATCATATATTTTTGTTGCAATGAAGCGGCGCCGCTCGAAAAGGAAACAAACAGAAAAATGTTTCGAAAATTTCAATTTGTACGAAAAGATTTTTGAGCAGAAAAATGTGGAAATTTTTTTGTTGTTTTTGCGTTTGACCAATTGAAAAATATAAATATATTATAATATGCTAACAATGTAATTTGAAAAGCGCTTTTCATTGCAGTTTTCCTGGTTTCTTATAGTTTTTATAGTTTTTCAAATGTTTTTTAAATCCGTTTTTTAGTTAGTTCATGCAGCACGTGTATTAAACATAAAAGACAAAAGCTAAAATATTGTAAAACCTTTTTTGTTGTTGTTGTTGAATATATATAAATATTTCTAGTTACTTAAGCATTTTCCGAATCGAACTTTTACCAACAAATTATTAAAGTTTTGAATTTCATTTTGAATTTGAGATTGCCCAGAGCCCAGCGAGGTGAGAAATTATTGTTGCAAGTTTTGCTTGAATGAGTTGAGGATGAGAGAATTTTTAGTTGTATTTGCCCGACGAAAAACAAAACAAATTGAAAATTAGATAGATATTTTTGTTGTTGGTATCTTTGAAATGAAAATGTGAGTTCGTTTTGTTGTTGTTGATGAAAGTTTTAAATACCCTAAATTTCCAATCGTAGTTTTTCTTGGCAAGCTTTGCTTTGTTTTCATCTTTCTCCTCACCGCCCGGCAACTAGTGTATATCGCGAGAGATCGAGCGAGAGTTAGACATTAGAGAGAGGAAGCGAGGGAGGTAGAGAGCGAGAGAGAGTGGTAGGGAGAGCGCGAAGTAGACACCAAAAGTTGTTGAAAACAGCGGCATAAACATAATTAATTGAAGAAGAAAAAAGTCAAATATTTATATATATATATAGATATGTAAAATTGTACAATATTTATAGATTAGATTTATCTAGGAACTATGAAATCAAAAGATAAAGGTTTCCACATTTTGAACAGCTTCGCTTCCTTGCAACCATTTTGTTGTTGTTGTTTTTGGCGGGGAAAAACAATAAAAGAAAAACTCAAACTTTAATTACAAAATGCAAAACAAAAAGAAGAAGAGAAACACACACAGAGATTAACATTATATATATATATTATAATATATATATATAGATATAGTTGGGGTTATTAACATTAGACAGTTCAATGCTTAACTGCCTTTATTTATTGTTGCTATAGAAATCCGAACTAGTTTTGCAGTTTATTTATCATATATTTAGAGTGTGTGTGTTTATATAGATTTAAGAGTTTAAGGAAAGTTATATAGTATATAGTTATATTATAGACAGAGTGGGAGGGAGTGTCAACTACTGTCCCTGTGGTGCAGACCTACCTTATCTTTTTTGTCTTGGCGGGCATATGGAAAGCAAGGAATCACAGCTGTAACACGAGATGCTGAGGCGATCTTGCATGCGTTGATCATGATCAGCAGCTCCATTAAATTATCATTGATCTCCCCGGAACCGGACTGCACAATGTAGACATCTTCGCCACGCACCGATTCGCCGATTTCCACGCTGAAATACGAGAAAAGTCAATAAATTGATTAGAAAAGTTTATAATATAATATAGTGTATATAAAGTGTCCTCTTGCCGGTTGAGAAAGTTATTGTTTACACTTGCGCCCACTTGAGCTGGCTAGCATAAACACAACTCTCGAGTGGCGGAGTCACAATCATAGCATTTGCCGACACTTGTCTGCGAATTGCACTACGAATCGAGTCTACATAGATACGTTTATATAAGTATATAATACATATGTTTATCAAGGTTTCATCTGGCTCTCACGCATTTCTTCTTGAGCTAATGTAAACACAAGAGTCTTAGAGGTATATAAATATCAAATAAATTTGTATTGTTAACTTTCAAGAGACTTTGCACTCGCTTGACTCATGTTTTGGAGTTCTAACTATGGCAGTTATAGATATAGATGGAAGTTATGTATATATATATATACAATTTATTGCCAGTCTACCAAGACTATATATATATATATCTACATATCGTTTGGGATAAATCCATACAGCAACTTAACTATATCTATTCTCAAGTTCATTTTGCATTCAGTCAAAACCTAATACTCCTCTCACTTTCACTAAACACCTGTATCGACTACATTTTCATTACATTTGAGTTGCTATTGACAAGCTAATTACTGATGTGGCATGCCGTAGATTGATAATAGTAATAGATACACCCATTCCGTTGGCCTGCCATATCGAAAAAACTATATCTTACACAGTTTTAAAGCCACAGTCATCAAGTTTTGCTGTTGTTACAATGCTGACCTTATCGACAGACAGAGCTCGCTTCATTCTTGATAAATTGAAAAAATATTGATTTCTTTTTGTCATTTCGATACCCCATTCATGGGAACTTAGGGTATATTGGGTTGGGAGAAGAGTAGGGGTAGAGTCCAGCGTTTATTCTAAGGTTCTTATTACTCCTAAACAAAAAGCAATCTTTTGTAAACAAATCTTTAAATGGAAGAGTTTACTTTCATATAAATAAATAATATGACATCAACATTTATCATATGGCCCAACCTGATACATCATATATCATATATATTATACACAAATATCATATATCATATTATTTAAAGATAGCTAAGCTTACTTAGAAGGCATATTTGATGCCCTATATATGTATATATATTGGTATTGATATACTTTCACATAAGTTAACCTTTCCTTGATTAGTTTAGAGCTTTCCCTTACTTTTCGCTGCCTTCCACGTTATGTGTGCTGTTTACGTTTTGATTTTCTCTTTCTCCTGCTTCTCTATGCACACACACTCTCCCACACACACACATTTTGGCCATTGCCATTGTTATTTGCATTGAAGGTTAATTGAATTACGTGTAGAACTGCGCCCAGAATATCGAACGCCTTCGCCCAGTCCATCGATTGAGAAATTTCGGACATAATTTGTCGTTGCCTTTGCTTTCGCCTATATATATATATGTGTATATCTATGTGTGTGTGTTCGTTGGACATTAGTTATCAGGAACTATGACTAGAGTCGCACGCTCTCTCAGCTGTCTTTTGTTATTGCGGCATATTACGCATACGCCGCATTGTTCGCTTAGCTTTTGCCAAAATGCATTTTATTAGCAGCCAATGCTAATGCTGCAGTTGCAGTTGCAGTTGACGTTGCATGAAATGAATGCATTTTTTCAGCATTTTGTTTTTTGCTTTCAACCTAAGAAAAACACTTTCGCCTCTGGCATTGCTCGAATGCCAAACGCTGCTGCTGCTGCTGTGGTTCTAGCGGCCAACTCTTCGGTTCTCGGCGCTGGCAGTGGGCCAAGTATTAACCGTCTTGCTCTGCAGCTGTCAGAGGGAAGACCGTTGTCTAGCACCAGCAGCTGTTTCCTTTGTTTTGCCTTTTTTTATGCATGTGTATTTTTAACTAGCTGTTTGACTTTTATTTTTGTCAGACAACTGACAAGCCTCTGCACAAGTGTGCGTGTGTGTGTGAGAGAGTGATAGTATAATCTACAAGTATTATATACATATATAGATGCTCGCTTTAAAGTCATATCTTGGCATCTAAATCGGTTTGGCTTTCAACCACTTATCAGCTGTCCCAGCCAGACGTAGGTAGCCCTTGCTCCCATTTGCCTCGCACGCAAATTTCTTATCGATCAAACTTTTCAATTTGTGCCCGTAATCGACGTTATTATTTTTGTAGTCTTGGTTTAGTTGCGTGTTTTGACCTTTAGAATTGATGGCCATTCGGTTGGCTATTGAAAAATTGCATTGGCGGCGGGTTTTGGGTTGCCTTTGGCAAGGTCATTTGTGGCTAAGCCTTAAATTGGGTATGAATAATAATAAAATACTCGCTCTTCATGTTTTCCATTAAATTAATGAAAGTTTCATAACTGTTTCAAACGCTTATCAGCAATATGAGTTTCCATGACGTCATCTGAGCGCCCTTCAAGCGCTGTAGTTGATGTAACCCAGGTCTATGACATAAATACATACACACACATACATGTTCTCGCCTATTAGGGGTAACAATAACAAATTTTTAGCGCCAATCAGCACATAAGACACGCTTCAATCAAGTCATAGTGCAAGAGAAATAATAACAGTAACGTCCACAATAGGAACAACAACAACAGCAGCAAGCAATAAGAAGAAGAGCATCGCGAGTAATCTAACTGTGAACATATTAGTTACACTGTTGTTGCCAGCGCTCAACGCTCTGCGCTCAGCGAGAACAAACCAGAAAGAGCCACAACAAGCCGACAAGTGCGCAGCACAAATAACAACAACATAAATTAACACAACCACCGTGTTGTTGTGTCTGCGCTTGCACTACACACGTGGGGGCTAAAGAAAGAGAGGGAGAGAGCAAGAGTGAGAGCGTGCAAAGACAAACGCGTGAGCACAAATCAGCAGCAGCATGAACATGTGGGGGCGTCGTTGACGTCGCCGTCGCTGTCGCCGTCATCGGCTGACTTATGACTGGCTCTCTTTGGTGCGCTCTCTCAGGCTCGCTCAGTTGGCGGCGAAAAAACGTGACAGTGTCGTGTTGTGGTTTGGTTTGCTTTCGCTGTCTGTGCCCTGCCTGCCTGCCTCTCTCTTTCTCGCCCTCTCTCTCTTTCTCCCTGCGTGCCTGTCGTTGCTTCTGTTTTGGAGTTTACCTTTGTATGAGTTGCGTGGCGTTGCGTCTGTATGCGGAGAGCATAACATAATACATGCATAAACGTGTGTCTGCGTATGCACTACTCGCACACACACACGCACACAGCTGTATGGACTACTCACGCTCATTTGGCCAGCGCGTATCATGTCAAAAAGCTTAGCGCGCATTATTTATATTATAACCTCTAATTTTTCTTGCTTTTCTCACTCACTTCTTCTGTCTGTCTTCTTGTTTTTTTGCCCCTTACACTCAAATTGTTTGCTAATTTCCTTTGTATCATTTTCAACGTTTATTTAATTCTATTAAAATTCTTATAGGCCGCTGTGCATATGTGTACGTGTTGATAAGGCGCCACCGCCAGAGACACTTTATTATTATTTGTTGTTGTTGGAGTAGCAGCTGACTTGCTGGCCTGCGCGTGTATGAGTGTGTGCGTATGTGTGCAAGCTGAGGCTGGAGCTGAAGCTGTGACCCAAGCAAAGGCACATGTGCTAATTATACATATATAAATAAAATAGTTTTTCAATTTTTTGTAGCTGCCATATTTTATTATTATTTAAAATTAAATTTATTTTACACGCGACATTGGCTTCGATGTAGCCCCAGAGCGCGTTCCTCTTGCTGAGTATTTAAGCATACATTAGTGTGTGTATGCGACTCACGCATACTCACACACACACACACACACACACGCACACAGGCAAGCACACGGCAAGCAACCAATGACTACGGTGTACAGTCCACTTGTTAAATCAATAAAAATAAAAAAGCACACAAAACAAACTGTATTAAGAAACCCATCAAAAGAAATGTACAAAAATTAACTAAACTGCAGCCACCGCGAGGAGACGGGCACCTGCTCCGCTCCTGCTCGGCTCCTGCTGCCAGAGGCAGAGGAAAACGCATGGTCAAACACTTGGGCGAATGTCAAGGAGCTGGGGTTGTCCACATGGACACACATAATTATTTTTTACCTTATTTTTCAATTTATTTTTGAGCACTTATCACACTTCACAGAATTTGTTATTATTGTTGCTGTTGTTTGACTGGCGCACGCGATTCAATCGCTATATGTGTGCGTGCGTGCGTGTACTTACCATGTTTCCAAATTGCTAAACTTCTTGGTGACCACCTTGCCCAGGTCGATGCCAAGGCGATCGACAATACGCTGCGCCAAATCCGGATGCGAGGTGCCCGAAAACACTTTAATGTTTGGCATTCTGGAGTGTATTAGATTTAGACAACCAGCCTGTTTCTCCAAATTGTCTCGGATCAAACTTCTAGCGCGTATCGGATTAGCAGAACGTACTGGCATCACACAATCTACGAGTACAAGTTTTTATTATAAAAAATTTTTTGCAAAAGCAGCGACAGCGGCAGCGACGTCGCTGCATACGCTCTGCTGTCTTGGTGTATGTGTGCGAGCGTGAGAGAAGAGAGCGATGAGACTGAGAGCGAGCGCTTGTAATAGAGTGTATGTAAGCGGGCAGGCAGGCAGGCAGACCGGCGATGGCAGAGGCAGCGCAGCAATGCTTTCATTGGCGCTCTCTCACACTCACGCGCCAAATATTCATTCATACAACTGTCGTAAACACCGAAGAGCTTGTCTGTATACACCATGGCTATGTGTACGTGTGTAGGTGACAGAGAGAGAGAGAGAGTGAAATAGTACGAGTGTTAGCAAAGCCACCCCAAGCGGCCATGTGATTATTTTGACATATTGCTGTCGCAACCTGTGTGAGTGAGCGAATGTTGTGGCCAGATCGCGGCAAATATTGATGAAGATTTTTTGAGTTGGCAGGCACAGTGATAATAACTTAAGTTTTTATATTAATTATAATTTATTTATAAAAATTCCAACAATGCTTATTATATTTTACTCTAGTACAGTAAATAAATGCTGTCTGGCAACATTGTTAGTGCCCAAAACATTAATCAAAAGCTCTCACATAACCTGATAAAGCCTTGCGCTCACTTTGCTTTCTCTCTCTCTCGCTTTGAAGAGCATTCTGTGGGAATGCAGCGACAACAAAATAGTCTGGCATGCAAACAGGCGCGTGCCGAAAAGCTTTTATCACGACACAAACCGAACAGCTGTTTGTGTGGTTAACTAGGGGGGTTTTCGCTTCGACAATGGCCGTGAAATACCTATTTAACCTTGCACGCAATACGCACCATTTGGATCAGATTTTAAACTGTTTGTATCTGGCATGATGACAAAATGGCTGGATAAACTCTCAAATGACGTTCGATGCGACGCGCGCAATTTGCCGCTATTTGTCAGGTGCTAACGGTAATACACGACTGAACAACGGAACGGCGAAATTATAATGCAAAGAGCGCGCGCACAGCTTTGCACAATAATATATATATATTTTTTTATGATTTAGTAGTATATTTATTAGCAGTATAACAGTAGATTAGACGTTGAGAACAACAGAATCAAGCGCAACGCCGCCAGCAGCGAGTGAGCAATTGGAACTACTGAGCGCGTACATGGCGTATGCGTTTCACACACATGCATACACCGACTCACACACAGACGCACACCTATACACTAATAGACGCAGAGCAATGCTAGCCCCAGAAGCTTTCGCCGCAGCATTGACTATTGTTGTGCTCTCTCGCTCTCGCTCTCTTCGTCTCTTCCTTTTGATGGTTGGACAGCTGTTCAGCTGCAATTGCGAGGGCTACATGAACTGCATTTCAATTTGCATTGGATTTGATTTAAGGTGGCCGATGCTAATGATACCAACCACAGCTATTTATTTTTGGGGGGCTCGTCTTCGCTTTACTTCGCTTTTTTGTACAGTTCAACTGTACTTGGAGCAGAGAAATGGAAATACGCAGAGATTTGTCAAATTGTTTTCGTGTCTAAATTTAAATGAACTAAAGCCAATGCTAAAATGCCAGGCTAAAATGTTTTTACAAAAGGAAGGCGCGCTGACGTAGTCTGTGGACATGTATGCGTGTGTGTGTATGTGTGTATTGTTGACGTAAATGCAAATGGCGTCGCTGCAGTCAGACAAAAAGAGAAGAGGGTCTGGGGTAAGCAACCACGTGTCAGCTTCTTAAATGCTGACGGCGCACGTTTTCTATGACATTAGAAATAGTAAAGCACATTAAAAACACACACATACAAACAGACATACACATACACACATACAAGCACGTTTCGGCAATTGAATTCGACTTACTTGAAACATGTGCAGAAACAAATCGGTTCGTAAATAACTTAAGTACACAAACAAATTAGGCGTTGAAACGGTTATTTTTGTTGTATTTTGTTTTTTGTTTTTATTGCTTACTCACGTTTCACTTATCTGCGCTTATTCTTTTGTTTGGCACTTTAGAATGCAGCCGCTTCAATGAGAATGCAAAAGCTGAATGATTTTATTAGCGGCGAAGTCATGAAGTTTGACTGCCAAGCGAAAGAGAGCCCGAAGAAACAAGCAGAGAATGGAAGACGCAGAGTCAGTATTGTGGAGAGAGCGGGAGCCAGAGAGAGAGAGAGAGAGAGAAGCAGATACCAGAAATCAAAGAGTAAGCACGCCGGCAAGTCGTTATGATATTTTCCTGTTCTTTGTATATTTTTTTTAATGAAACTTAAGGCTGACGAACGTCTGCGTAAAAGAAAACAAATAAAACACGTGCGCAGCGGAACAGAAACAGTTTCAGATGTCGTCAAGCTGGAATGCTCATGTTGACCAGCTGATAAGAAGTTAGTTAGAAAACTGAATAAATTAGACACAGACACAGTCTAGAGTCTAGACATATCGAATGACCTCAAAAACAGCTTGCTGGCTTATTTTTAGCAGCCTAAACAAGTCTTGCTCAGCAGCTTACGGCCCCACGCACGTTTTTCGCCAGTGAAACGTGAACGGATAAAGAAAAAAAATAGTTGAGTCGCATAATTAAAGATCTGTATATTATTTTGGCTGCTGTTGCCAAGCCGTCGAGAACCTTATTGTAAGCTAGACGTGTGTTTCTTATTTATAAGAGAGGAAAACGAGTTTTGAATTGCCATCGCAATGAATCGGTTCGGTTGCTAAGGCGTAATAGAAGTCTCTACCTGAGGTCAAATCAAGTTCGTTTCGAGGGATCAAGGCGAGGCCTTGAAAGTGGCTGTGGGAAACTACCATGCCACCACTGTAATACATATCAACTATATACAAGTCTAAAATCTATATCTATAACATATCAATATAAAAATCGTATATCATGCCAGCTGGGCGCCCAAATTTAAAATGTATCTCAACATTTTACAGCACTGCGGGCAAACGGTTAACAGCTGACGTTTAAATAACTAACAGTAAAACTCCTCCCATTAACAGCAGCGATAAATCTACAACACTTAGTGTATTTTTGTAGCTATCGAATGTGGGTCACACTTGCCAGCAGCTGACTGCCAATGTTTATCGATAGTCTAGCAGCCCTGGCTTACGTGCACAGTTTGTTGAGAAAAGTGTCAGTTTAATATAATTGAAATACTGAAGCGTTTCATATTGTTTTTGTATGCTGCCGCCACTTAGCTGCAATATATATGTCTATATATATATTATAAATTTTTACCCAGCGTCAAGGAACTGCGCGTTATTTACGCAACAACAACAACGACAACAGCAACAACAGCATAAACTAAACAACAATCAACAATCAATCGAGAACTCTGCAATCGGCAGCAAAATCTAGCGACAGCTAAACAACAACAGCAATCACTCCCAACAACAGCAACAAAATCCACAGTCATGGCGAACATGGCCGTATCACGTATCAAGCGCGAATTTAAAGAAGTTATGCGCAGCGAAGAGGTGAGTGGGCATGATAGATATATATATATTTATATATGTATATATCTAGAACTGTATATACATACATACATATATGGCCAGAAGTCAAGGACTTTGCCTCACTGTTTTCTTTTTGGCGCGCGCCTGCTAAAAACAATCAAATTGCATAATTCCGTAAACATTGTTAATCGATTGATGCTAATATCGTATATCTGAACCCATATATAGATCGTACAATGCTCGATCAAAATAGAGCTGGTCAACGACAGCTGGACAGAGCTGCGCGGCGAGATTGCCGGGCCACCAGACACGCCCTACGAGGGCGGTAAATTCGTGCTGGAAATCAAAGTACCCGAAACATACCCATTCAATCCACCAAAAGTCAGTCTACAGTTCTGTTATATATACAGACATCTATATATATATTATATCGATTCCTGCAGGTTCGTTTTATAACCCGCATTTGGCATCCGAACATCTCATCCGTCACTGGCGCCATTTGCCTGGACATATTGAAGGATAATTGGGCCGCTGCGATGACATTGCGCACGGTACTGTTGTCACTGCAGGCACTGCTGGCCGCTGCCGAGCCCGACGATCCCCAGGATGCTGTTGTCGCATATCAGTTTAAGGACAAACACGATCTATTCGTACTTACTGCCCGACACTGGACCAATGCCTACGCCGGTGGTCCGAACACGTTTCCCGATTGTGATTCAAAGATTCAGCGTCTCAAGGACATGGGCATCGATGAGCACGATGCGCGCGCTGTGCTATCCAAAGAGAATTGGAACTTGGAGAAGGCAACCGAGTGTCTATTCAGTTAGCTTTGCTGCCAATCGACCAACCCTAACAACTACAGCAATAACAACAAGAACAACAAAAACTGCAGCAACAACAACATCATCAACAACAGCAACAACAATAAAAATAACAACAGCAGCAAAACACCAACAGCAACAAGTTAAACTGAAGAACAAGGCAGAGGAAGCAGCAGTAGCAAATTCAATAAGAGCATTCATTTCAATCAATTCTCGTTTGTCGATCAGTCGAAAATCAAACAATTACAATGCAAAATTCTAAGTACTCTGTTGGAAAACCAAAAAAAAAACGAAAAGAAAAATAGCTGATATACTTTCAATAGCTGGCAAGCACACGCAGAGACACCAATACCCACAGATACACCAATACAGAAACAGATTCCCACTCACTCACTCACACACACACACACACACACACTCACGCTATTTCTATTGAAATATTCTAATTATTGTTTTGTTCAATTTCCAAATCCATTTTCTGTGTAATTGTCGAAAAGAGAAAACTCGCGGTCCATTCCGGTGCTCACTTGCCCAAGTCGGAGTTCCCAGCGAGTTTTTCCCACCCTCAAAAAAACTCCCATTAAAGAGAAATAAAAGTGAGCAACCGGCTGGTCCAAGAGTTCTTCCTTTTATCACACTCTTTATTTGTATTTCGGTGCGCGTTGCCTTTACTGCTACAGGTTGAGCCTGATGCCCAGGGCACAGCCCAGCCGCGACATTTGATTATATATATTTTGTACGATTAGTAATAGAACCCGGGGTTCCCCATGCGCAGCCGCATTTATTGTTAAGCGAGGACAACAGCAACAATGAGAAGAGAGATGATGAGATCTACGCAAATTTAAGTCGAACATGATGAGTGGGAGATGAGAAAAAATTTTTATATAAAAAAAAAAATATTAAGAAATTATTTGCAAAACCCATTTCAAAATAATAATCAGAAAAAAGAAATTGTATCTATCCCGGTTTTATTTAAGTCGCGAGCCGACGAAAAGCGAAGCGAATGAAAATTAATTTTAAAGTTAAAAACAAAAAATCAATCTATTATAAAAATCTTTGTAAATTGCGTTAAGTTAAATAATAAACAACTATTAAGAAATGCATTAAGGAGGAATGATTACATATACACTATGCAACACAATTGAAATCAGATCGCACAATTATGTTTCCAAATTTAACTATATTTACGTTATCTTTGCATAGATATTTATAATGTTTTTCATACATCATTTTGGATTTATGCACTTTTCTACGGATTGTGTCTATTGTCCACTTGTAAAATTTTGTCATTCTCGTTGCATAGTGTAAAACTCTTGGGCTATACAATCATTTGTCTACATTTCCTACTTCTAATATTGTCTACATTTATTTCTTTCCATTCGGTTTAGGGATCTACTTGTGCTTTAGCTTGGACAACTGCCCGGCGCCTGAGCCACTGGACGACATGCTGCTAACCGTGCTGCCCAGGCCGGAGTGTACGTTTTGAGTGCTGGTGTTGTTGCCCGAGGTGCCAGAGCCGCCAGCTCCTGTGGTGGTGCTCACGTTGCTGGCATTGCCAGTCGACAAGTTGTGATTGCTGTGGCGCTGCTTGAGCATCTCCTTCCATTCGCTCTCCAGTCGCATGTAGGTGCCGCCCAAGGGCTGGCTATTGTGCGTCTGGTGTTGATCGGGGCCCGTCTTTTTGGTCACGTAGCTGACCACCTGCTTCATGATCTTCTCCTCGAAGTCACGCTGATGATCCTGATTGCTGCGCGCCGACAGCTCGCCCGACCAGAAACGTCCCGAGACAGCAGCCGGCCTAATCGAAAGATAATGAGTAAATGGCTCACACACGGATAACTCTATTTACCGCTTTCGTTTCTTTTTGCCGCGCGCTTTCCGTGGCGGCGGTGGCCGATGATCCGACTCGCAGCCATCGCTGCTGGAGGAGAACTCATCATCGAGCAGAGTTTTCCGATTGCGCAGGCGGGGAAGGCGCGTATCTTCGGAACTGGTCGAGTTCGTGTCCGACTCGGAGCTCGTCTCATTCTCATAGCGGCAGCGTCGACTCACGCGATGATTGGTCACTGTAAAAGATATTGAATTAGATTATCAATGGGATCCTTATAAGTCAGAAGGAAACATCAACCCACTATCCATGCAGAGCTGCGGCAACAGGCCCTGGCGACAACGTTGTGGCGTCAATGAGATGCCCAACCAATTGGGACTAATCTCACCCGCAGCGGCCAGCTCCTGGATATGCAATGGCGGCTGCTCGCTCAGCGCATAGTTCTCACCCACCAGCTGGGCAATGGCCAGAATCGCACGCTCCCGATCTGTGTCCACCAGCACGCTGTGCTCGCGGAACTGGCAGCCCTATAAGAAAAAGAAAACTCATTAAACAGAAAGGATGATTAAAGGACTAAAGGAATGACTTTGCTTTACATTTGGACCTGGCAACGTCTCGTAGCGGAATGCCTGCTGTTTGCAGCAGCCGTAGCGTCCAGCTGGTCCAGAAATGCGTCCTTCGGTGTCGGGGCCTAGAAAGCTCGGCGGTTCCGGATGATAGCGACACCAGGTCATCTGATAGACCGGAAAGTGCGCCTCGCATGCGCAGCAATACAGATAATGGCAATGGCCCCACAGCTTCCAGTAAACTTTGCGCCACGACTTCAGCTCCTTGAACAGCTGCATCACGTACACATTGAGATCCCAGTTGGTGTCGCGCACGTGGTTGCTGACCAGCTGGCCCCAGCGATTGAGTCGTATGTTGTTTGGTAGGCAGCTCACGTGGGACTTCATCGTGTTGGTCACGCAGCGCGAGCAGCGCACGCACCGAAAGAGTCCGGAAATACTATAGAAATGGCCACGCAGTACCTCCGGGTCGGGCTCGCATAAGCTCTGTACTAACTTGGTCCACAGTCTGGGCGTAACCCGTTCCTTCTTATCGCGCACCATCTCCAGCTCTAGGTTGGTGAACATGGCAGCCAAACGGGTGACGAGGGCATCGTTAAGGCATGAAAGATTCGTCGAAGTACGCACCACCTCGCTGAGATGGGCGTGACAGAAAGCCAGGCACTCCAGCAACAGTGGCTCCATTTGCAGAAAGCTGGCCGAGACCAGAATGGGCACAACGTTGTTGCCATCCAGCTGGGGGCCAGAGGCGCTGCATTGACCTGGTGCCGGCAGCTCCTGGCTCTGGGCACTATGCTTGATCCAGCGCATCAGCCAATCAAAGATCTGTATGTCACAATGAACTGATATGTCCATCTCCTCCAAGCGCTGCCCAGCCGTAACATCCGCAAAGTAGCCCATCTTGCTAACCAACAGACCCTGTGGGCAGGTGAAGTCACGTGAAGTGTTCTTCACTTCGTCGCACACGTGTATGACGACTTCTGATCTGAAAGGATTTAGAATTAGGATTAGATGGTTTACTGGATTAATTATGTACTTACTCCTTCTTATCCTGGCGCGAGTGCTTACTGTCCTTAGCCAGCAACAAGGATTTGCGTCGTGTGGCTGTCCCAGTTGATGGCTTACCTATTGGTTCCTTGACAGATGCGCGTACCATGCTGTTGCCGCCTTGAATTTCACCCGCTGGGCTTTCCCTGGGCGAGTGAAGGCTGGGCGAACTTGAGCTGGGCGTAGTTAGATTTGTTGAACTTGCTGTGGGCTCGGATTTTACCAGCTGCTGCGACGGCTGCACCTTGATCAGCTTGCCGCGACTACCGTTGGGGGCAAAGGTAACAGGCAAGGGCATGGGGCATATGAAGGACAGCACCGAGTCCAGCACACCCTCATTAATGACATAGTCCAGTTGCTCCCGTAGTTTTGGATGAAGGCCACGATCCGGGTAAATATGTCCGGCGCGCATCGAGGACCTGGGATCCGACAGCAGCAGGCTCGTACGGCTGGTCTCCTCCCGGCTACTGCTGGTACCGTTGTTCGTGCTACTACTGCTCGTGAGTCGCTCCGGACGCTTGAAGCCGAGCAGCTCGTTGACCAATTCATTTTGGGCCAAACGATTGAAATCGAACTCGTCTTTTTTTGAATTTCGCTTAGCGAAGACACCAGCAAGACTCTCGGCGGGCGGCACGGGCTCCCGATTATATGGTTTGCCTTCAACTTTTGTTATCATATCGTTTACGTGACAGGAAAGTTTGAGAAAATCGAGAAAATCATTTAAACTGATTTGAAAATCGGAACCGTTTGCGCTGCCATTGCTATTGCCCGCTTGCTGTTGTTCCTCCGAATTTGAGTTGGGTGCAGCGGAAGCTGCGCCCTCATCATCATTATTGCTTGACTTTTCCATTTTCTATGACCCACTTTTTTTATTTGAAAATTGCGAACTAAATAAATTCGCACTTTTTCCGTTACTTTGGTAACCGCGATGCTTCTTTTATATGCCATTCACATTGGCTCGATTGTTTTTCGATAAACGCCCGCGTATACAACCCTGCGTATGCAATTCACACAAAAGATGTAATTTTGACAGCAGCTCTTTTCTGTTCTTTTCCGGTAACAACGTTCGCAATGGTGGGTGTCCAATTGTCAAAATTGGAATAAAAAACATAATTTAAAAATGCAATCACCGCACTAAAAGCTTAAATATGTGAAGCTAAGTGTGAACAAATATGTGCCGCGCTCATGCGCAGTGAAATTTTAATGAATCCAGCTATAGGACTGGGCCAAAAACTTGATTGTTTATGTGTATATTGAGCGGCTAACTAATCTGTGTATTCCAACTAAACTCTAGGGTCGCGTCAGAACCAAGACAGTGAAGAAGGCCGCCAAGGTCATCATTGAGAAGTACTACACACGCTTGACGTTGGATTTCCACACCAACAAGCGTATCTGCGAGGAGGTCGCTATCATTCCCACCAAGCCCCTCCGTAACAAGATTGCCGGGTAAGTAGTAAAGTACTATAAGTGGGATTGCAATGCTAATTGGTGCCTACATCCACACAGCTATGTTACCCACTTGATGGGCCGTCTGCGTCACTCCCAGGTGCGCGGCATTTCCATTAAGCTGCAGGAAGAGGAGCGCGAGCGTCGTGATAACTACGTGCCCGCTGTCTCTGCTCTGGAGCAGGACATCATTGAGGTCGATGCCGACACCAAGGAGATGTTGAAGCTTTTGGACTTCCACAACATTCGTGGACTCCAGCTCACCCAGCCCAACAACAACAACTTTGGACGTCGCAATTAGGTTTAGATCGGAAGATGCCTGTTTTATAAAAAGAGAAAAAACCCCTTGCATTGGAGCACAATAAACATCCTCTGTGTGGAATGCAAACATTGAAATCAATAATTGTGTATTGTGTTTGGATTTGGATTAAGTAAATGCATTTGGTTGGTTTATTTTCATTTTAATGAAAAATACTGTGTATGTATACATTCGATCCATAAATAAATGGGTTTGTTCTTTATACAATGATACGACGATATATAAAAGATATTCTCTACGAGTGCACATATATAAATCTAAGCGTGTACACAAATATATATATATATAGATATTTGTATATGGTATATGAAGAGAGTTGTATATGTTGCTTATGCATTGTCAGTTGGTTGCTCCGCGTTGGGTCGGCGCACCGGATTACGCAAGACCAGCTCCGAATCCTCCGAGATGATGGGCAGTGCATGGACCCAATGGTAATTGATCAAGTGGCTGATGCTGTCGAATATGCGATCTTTGGTACGCACCACGCCCTCAGGATCGATGAGCAACAGATGCTTAGGTGTCTTCCCCTCCAGTCCCGTCAAGACATATTGTCCCCGCTTGCCTTGGGATTCGCGCACCAGGAAGTCGCCATCCTGCTGCAGTAAGCGTTCGGCAATGGGTCGCGAGATGGCCGCATGGAACCAGATTTCGGCAGTGAGTGGACACTGGGGTCCATCGAAAACATCGCGTATGGAATTTGTGGCCACGCCCGCTGCCACGGAAGCTGCCTGCAGCGGATCGAAGTGTCCAAGCGAGAGTTTATTGGTGGTTTGATCTGGTGGCGGGGAGTTAAGATCTATGAGATTGCTGCTTAAGCGATCTCGGGGCTTCTTTAAATTCAACTGGGCGACGCGCGGAGCATGCGGATGAAGCGGAATTTGTGCCTGAGCCAGGGGCTGCTGCTGCTGTTCCTCGCACGGCAGCTCTGGCGGCAGCTTGTTGGGTAAGTCATTGTAATACTCTTTAACGTTCTCCTTGCAGCTGAGGTTAATGTTATCTGTGGTAGCTGAGCCTGCTCCGGCGCCCGCACACTGCTGCCTGCTGAGCGCATTGAAGCGCAACACAAACGCCTTCCCGATGGTCACAATCAGATCCTCGCTCTGTCCGCCAGCACATTCGAGCACATAGCAGGCACGCCACTCGTCGCCCTCTCGCTTGGCTATGTAGGCCAGGAAGTCGAGGGTATCATTGTCGCCACCGGAAGCGAAGGAAATCCGTGGCATATTGTGATTGGCAATAACTTCGCCCGTTTCCACATTGCTCAGTGTTAAAGCACGACTGGATACGTTGATTATGATATTTGTGCCCGCATGTTCCATACTGGGACGATCCGAGATGAAGTTGTGTAACTTCTTATCCAGACGTCGTTTACTCACAGACTTCAGGCCAGCTGCTTCACATACGCGATTAATGCATTCACTAAAATTTGTGTATGCATTTAGGAGCTTGCAGAAATAGGAATTTCGTTATATTCATTTCTTGTTCACTTACCGTGCGAGCAGCGTTCGCGTTTCAAAGTCCAGCGATTTCATGGAGGTCTTGACCTCAACGCAGCCCGTATAGCGTACATTAAATGTTACGCCCTTTTCTAATATAACATCATCCGGATAAATGCAGCCATCGCTGGTGGCATTTGGGCCTGTGCCACCGTTGCCGGCATCGCCGCCATTCCGTGGCATTTCGTTTCTGTATGCGTATTTTGTGTGTGCGTCCTGTGCGTCCTTTTTTTGTAGAGTTGTATTGAGCCGTTCGGAATAAGTTCGACCGAATGACTCACTTGACTAAATGAACGAACTCTGGTTCTGGGAGGGCGTTCATTTAGCTCGATTGCCACTGTTACTTAACAGAATCCTTAACTTTGAAAATGCATTGTAAAAGGTTAGTTTTGTATGCGCGGGGACGTAACTCAATTTATATAATAATATCATTTAATAGCAATGTCGTAGCTGGCAATTATACTTTTTAAATAATGACATTTAATAGTTCTACTAATAGTGTGCCCAGCCACGAATGATGCACTTATCGTCCAACCGCCGCAGTCTGTTTACCATTTATCGGCCAACCTCTACAACAAACAGCTGCTATAAGCAACGTCTCTTGGTTTAGCTTGTTGCTAGTTAAAAAGCTTGTGGCACGTTAAAGCTTCACTCCAAAGCTTATATCTTATTTAACTGTCGTACGTACAACAACGTTTGCTCGGACGCTAAATCGTGCGTGTCGTGGTTTTGCTGTGTTTTCAAGCGGGGCATATACATACACAGAAATTGTTTTCAGAGCCGCAGCACCGTCATCTTAATCGGCTTAGCTTAAATAAAAACAACAAATATATAAGATTTAGCTGGTGTAGTAACTATTGAATGATACTTACTGCGATTCTTGTGCCACACAATCTTCATCTAATTTATATTTTAAAGACAAAAAAGGAGTTGGTTAAAGTCGAGTTGAAAACAAAAGATTTGTAAACTATTTACATCTTGGCCTAAAAGATTGAAATTCATAATCGATAAAGCAGCAAAAGCAGCAGCATACACAACTTGTCGGAGAAACACCCCCGCGCCGGAGTCGCAACTGCAGTTAAACACCCTCACACCCAGCGGTTACGCCAACGCAGCAGCAGCAGCCGTGCAATTGGAATCTGATTGGAGCGTTCATACGGCGTCTGACCATAAAAACCATATATAAATCAAATCAGTGTTTTTGCAGTTTATTATTGTTGTGGTAAGTTTATTGCGTTTTTTGCACTATTTGCAATTTATCAGACTTTCTGTATCTAGTTTCTTATGTGTGTGTGTGCGTGCGGCTGTTGCCGTTTCGGATGCGGCTCAGTGAGCATAAAACCATTTTTACGTCACTTGCAGGTTGAAATCATATGCACACACACATATAGCCGAAACTGTGTGCGTGAGTCATTTACATGAGACATTTGTAGCCGCAAGGCCTGCGTCATAACGGTAGCCCCATGAAATCTTGTATCTTACACACACACGCACACATTTAGGGCATACACTTGTATTTGAGCCATAGCTGGGAAACATAATTATGCTTTTACGCAGTTTTTTGTTGTTGGTGATCTCATACGTTTGGTGGCTTCCGCTAATTGGCGCTCTAAGCGCTTCAAACCTGGTCCAGACATCTAATTTGGCCTTAATTCACGCCTTTGCTGCTTGCAACAGCAGCCGAATCGCTCCTAATATGGCGCCAGACTAGAGCAATGACGTTGACCCTCAAACAACAACAATTCTTGCCGGTAAATATCTATCGCTATGGCTATCGATAACACCCACATGACCGCGGCCTTGTCAGCCTTTTGTTTTAGCTAAATGCTGTTTAAGTAATTATAGCTAAATATATAAATGGGCTTGCCGGGTACCCAATTTGTAGTTTAATTACGTTTAGAAAGTGTGTCTAATGAGTTTAACCTTTGATTTGGTTTATATTTTTTATTATTTTAACCTTAAAAGAGAGCGCAACGAACTCTTGTTTCTATTTCACGCCCTGCTTTAATGATACTGTAACAGCAACTACAGAGCGAATAGAAAGTGTCATCACAGCATTACGAGCTGCTTTTTAACAGAGCTGTTAAACTCTCGCGGAAAAGACAATAAATTGTATACACACATGTATGTAAATAGAAATATTTACAGTGGTGCAAATGGCGTAATTTTGCTTAAAGAATATTTTTGGTCATCGATTTATTATTTTATTTATTGCTTGGCTGATTTTGTGCGTATTTAGATTTCGTCATCTGCTTTAGTTATATCAAAAGTTGGTCTACCAGCTGGTTTATACTGTTTGAGAATTACTTTCGCAAAGTTATAAAAATAATGTACAAAACTATTTTCATTAAACTGCCGTTTTTATTGTTTTCCAAGTGGCTATAAACTTATGCACTCGCATGTACACATTATAAATGTATTTAAATGTATGTATGTATATGTATATATATTTATATGTAGACTTATATACTTAATTTATTTGCTCTATAAACTATAACACGCCGATTTGCAATACTAAATTCGCTGTGGATTGCTCCACTTCCACCGCCACCTCACATCAGCTGCTCAAAGTCTGTTATATAATACTGGGCGCGTCTGTAGACCTCCGCTCGCACCACATTGCCGCCATAGCCAATGAAATTGTTGGCTGGTGGCACAGCTTCCAGATCGGTGGCACCATCTCCAATCATGGTGATGAGGGTATCGGCTGGCTGCTGTTTCCGAATCATGCTGATTGCCTCAGCCTTGCCGCCCGAGTGAGATGTGGGCTGGGTCACATCGAAGCTATCGTAGGCACCCTTGTAGTCGAAGAGCATTTTGTTGGCGAACATGTGGTTGAGTGGAATGCCCAGCTCGGCGGCCACGGGGGCTATCAGGCAATCAAATCCACCCGATATGAGATACACCTGTTTGCCATCCGCCTTCAGCTGAGCCACAAATCGCTTTACGTTCCGGCTGAGAGTGCTCGGACGCTGCTTGATGAACTCGGCTACTTGCTGCTGTGTCGGGCGTATGATGTTTAGTCGTATCTTGAGCGCATCCTGGAAGGTCATGCTGCCGCCCATGGCCTCTTTGGTCACGCGGGCCACTTCGCTTCCCTTGCCGCAGAATTCGGCCAGCTCGTCGATGCCCTCCTCACAAATGACCGTGGAGTCCACGTCGAAGCAAACGATGTCCGATTGCTTGATTATCTTGGCTGCCAGCAGCGGTTGCTTCGGTTGTGTGGCGGCCACAGTACTCTTGCTGTTGGCCAGCGCCGCATTTAGTTGCTGGGCGAGCAGCGTGGCCGTTGCTGATGCTGTGGGGCCTGCACAGCCGTTGGCGGCGGTTGCACTTGGACGCACCATGCTTAGCACTGAGCTGCTCATTTTTCGTATGGATATCACGTTGATTCTGATAATTACGTAAAGGCTGCTGCGTGGTTGCGCTTACGTTACGATTCTGCGTCTTTCACACGCTCTTCGCTGTTCTCAAAATTTTCCGTTGTAAACCCTGGTGTCTGTGTTTGTGTATATATTTATATATACACACATATGTATACTTTTTTCTTCTCTATTTTGCACACGCGCGTTTCGTTCTGCTCAGCTGTTTTTTGTTTTTTCTTTTTTTTTTTAGTTTGTCAGCTTGGCACAGAGCGCTGGTGGATTTAAAGTATGGATTTGTAAATTGTATTTGATCGTCGCGATCTATACGCGTTGACTGGCCTCTTGCAACTGATTTTCCAATAGTCCGTGCACGCGCCTTTATAAGAAAACTTGAACAAACAAATACAAGTGCAGTGCCGCCTTAGTTTGCTGCTGGCCTGCTCTCTCTCGTTCTCTCTCGCAGCTAACAGACGAATTGTCGCGACGCTGACCAGCCTGTGTCAGTGAGTGTGTGTCTGTGCGGCGATCATACGATAGCTGCCAATTACAACTCAGCTAGTGTGCGTGTATTCGTGAGTCCGTATTGCTGTTACACTTACAATGTTCGTCGATAAACAACTGCCATAGATATCGGTTCTGCACCGACTATCAGCTCACCTACTTTGTGTGTTCCAAATGCTCGGCGAGTGCGTGATCCAACCTTTGCACACCCGTGCGTGAGCGAGACAACCTAAATATGTTTGTTTGTCTTTATCAAAATCTTAATAGATGAAGAAAAAAGTGTCACTTGCTGCTCGAGTGCTTACTGAAACCGGTTTGAACAGGTTTTACGACCTATTGATGTCTGGCGTCCGTCTCTTATCATAAGCGGGCCAATAAAACATAGCTGATTAGAGTGTAGGGGATCGGATGCCGAATTCATGTTGTTGAAAACCTTGAGCACAGGAGTTTTGGCTTTTAAATACCGGAATTGTGTGGTCTTATCAGTAGATAGTGTTCTTCCATTGAAAAACGTATATAGGGTATTTTGTGGTCAAGTTGATGGCTGAATCAGTATAAGCGACTTTCTTCTTTAAACAATTCATTGATTAAAAAATAAATATATACATATATACATTTATATTATCTGTGTGCATCAGTATACAGGGGCGCGCTTTTAGGGCTGATGCAATAAAGTTTTACGTTACATGTTACGTTAAAAAACGTATCATGCCGCTGAGCGCTGACAATACTCTTCGCTATTTCTCTTGCTCTCTCATTTTGCGCCGTCCGCTTTGTCCAGTAGATAAAACTATCATAGGCGCGTGCAAAGCAAACAGCAACAACAGCAAGTAATGAAAATGGAATTGCATTCGCTGTGGTTAAATGCTGCTGCTGCTGCAGTTGTTTTTTTTTTTTTTTTGAGGAATAACAAGTTGTTTTGATCATTGTTCAGGTCGGTTGCGAAGCGTGCTGTAAACAACAACAGCCCCTAGACCGCAAATGTATTTCATTGCCAGCGATTATGCACTTTGTATGCAGTTGCTGCTGGCTTCGATAACGATAAATCCCGTTGCGTGCACGTTGAAAGATCAACAAAAGTTAACGACTTCAATTGAACACACAGTAGTTAAAAATTAAGTTACGGTTTTAATTGGCAGTCCTAGTTGCCTTGGACAACAAACACCTGTCAGAAATTCAACAGCACCGGTTGTTGGGCGTCAAACTTTTTCCCTTACCTTGGCAACTTGCTTTACATTTATCGATTGACCTTGTTGCTGCATAAATTTGACCCAAGACTTTTGGCTTTCGGCTAGCTAAATTTCTGTCGTGTCAGAACAAAACTAGGCTCTATAATGACCCAGGCATATACACACATGTGTGTATGTGTGTATTGAATACAATTTATTTTGATAGGCCTTTGGTCAGCCACGTGTGTGTGTGACTAAGGTTCGATAATAGAATACGCCTATGTATGTATGTACATATACATACATATTATATACATACATATGTATGTACATTATAGTTCAGCCTAGTCACTTGTTAAATAATTGAGGCACGTTGACGTCTATCTATTTAATTGTAATCGAGAAGTTGTTGTTTATATACGTATGTATATAGAATCATATTACTATATAATACACGCCCACAACAAACAAAACTTGAAATAGAGCAGGGGCTGGCGGGGCTTACCCTAGAGCCGTCGTAAGCCTCAGGCGAGGGCTTGGTTTTTTCCTCCAGTCAGCGGCTAATCAGCAGCTAGACGAAAATAAAAAATAAAATAATAATTAGGCGGCCAGACAGCAAGCCGTGTAATTGCTATATTTAATTTCATCACAGGGCGTGCAAATATTAATTGCATAAGCAAAACATTTTCATTTGTGATCTGTCTGTCTGATAGGTTGGAATTGATTTGTTTTCGATTAAACAAAAATGCAAGTTGTCAAGTGTTTTGTTTCCAACTGCATTTATTGCTGATTAACGGTTCACTTGTAGTAGATGTGATCGCGGACATACATACTTACATATGTATGTATATATATTGCCCTCTCTCTCACTTACGCTCGTTCACAAGTGGCGTTCACACGCGATTTGAGCTCCTTTGCCTGCTCTCCCAGTTACACACGCAAGCACACATGCACATACTTACTTGACACATTTACAAAAGCGCACATATGTAAGTATATATATATGTGTGTAAGACGGATGAGCTTAAAAGGGGAACAACAAGAAGTGCGACCCGTTACCCGCGCTCGCTCGATGCATTGTTCTTGCTTTTGTTTTTGTTCTAGATCATGCGCTTTGGCTTATGAACAGTTATGAGCAGCACTTTGCGCAGGAAGAGTGAGGGAGATAGCGAGCGTATAGCAACGTCAACAGTTTGCTGTTGGGCAAATAAACAACAAGAACGTCAACTGGCAAGGCAATCCCCGCTCTGCTGGGGGCTATGCTGCGCAGTGTAAACACGTCATTTGTGCTGTGTTGCTGTTACTGTTGCTATCGCATTTTGACATTCGAACTGCGCTGCAACTGCAGCCTGTTGTTTAAGTTTGCGGCTGACAAAACTACTCAAAAAGTAGCAGCGCAACAAAGTTTTGCATGCGCTCGAAATGATTGCCCGCCCCCGTCGCCGTCGCCGCCTTTACTCAATTGTAATTACAAAAGAGCTTATCGCTCTCTTTCTGTCGGCATCAGTTCGTTGCACTCGCAAATTAGCCATAAAGGAGTTTTGCAACCGCATTGTGCTCCACTTTCCCATGCTCCTCCTCCGCCCCCACAGACATTAGTTTAATAACACGGATAACGTATGACGGTGTACGCATATTGCACCGTTACCGTAGGTAGGTAGGCAGGCAGCGCTGCTCTCAAGGCTGTTATTTATTTATGGCAATTTGCCTGTCAGCACACCTAGACGTGTATTTCCTAACCGCTGAATTAGCTGAATGTGGCATGTGTTGCGGTGATTCCCACGCAAAGGTCGCACCCAAAATTAGATGCGCCAATAGCAACAACAACAGTTGATAATCAAATTGGAACGCGCCTTTTTAGCAATGCTCTATTTAATTGGCATTCTCAATTGCATTTTCAGTTGATCCATTCGCTCAATTATGGTGGAATTCCGTTTCGATATTAAGCCGCTGTTCCCGCAGCCAATTATCAAAGTGGCATCCAATCTACTGCCACACACCTTTCGAGGGGATCGGCGTCAGTGCTTGTGAGTATTGAAACTGTACGCGGGCGTAATACCCAATCTGAGTTGTAAGTCAATTAACCGTTGCGCTTTCCACACTCACACGCCCACAGAGATGCCACCTCAAAGATGTCCGAGATAATCGATCGATTAGGTCAGTTGTCGGCCATATCGCAGGGCCTGAACAAGCCAGTAACAACGGCTCAACGCCTGCGTATGTCGGAGAACCAGACCATATATCTCTTGGCGGACACTGAAGCGGGCCACAAGTAAGTGAACTTTATCAACTGTTATCACATTATCCAGTTATCTATATCTGTAATCTCCTTCTCTCTGTCTAGCGGGGTTGTTATTGGCCTGCTCAAGGTTGGCACTAAAGATCTCTACTTATTCGACGAGAAGGGTCAGACCCGCAAGATGGAGCAGTCGCCCTCGATCCTGGACTTTTACGTGCACGAGTCACGTCAACGTGCTGGATTGGGCAAGCGTCTGTTCGAGACCATGTTGCATGAGGAGCAGTGGACACCACTCAAGTGCTCCATAGATCGGCCGTCCGAGAAGCTGCTCGCGTTTCTGAGCAAGCACTACGGCCTGGTGCGCACCATACCCCAGGCGAATAATTTCGTGCTCTACGAGGGCTTCTTCGGTGACGGAACTAGTCAGAATGGCTCACGGAACGGGCATGCCGCCTCGCCGGAGCGCACCAAGAACGGGCTACACATTACGAACAGGTGAGTTAAATGGGGGGCGGTGCAGGGCAGGGCACGGCAGGGCAGTGGGTTAATTGAGGCATTGCGCCTTGCAGGAAACATTTCCGTTGGCTTTGCTGCCCATTTCTTGGCCAACAAAATTTGCATATCGCACGCAAACATCCGACCCAACAACTCGCCCAATTGTTTGTGTGCCGGTCTCTTTCCAGTGGGCGTCTGCGATAAAATTGATCGCCTGCGGAAAAGCATTTATCGATAAATAAGCCTTACAAGCCAATTGTATGCAATCTATTAACGGTGGCTTGTTGCTTGCGCTTTCACTAGACATAAGTATTAATATATGTATATATATTCATTTAAGTCTGCTCTTATCTGTATTTATTATGTTTATGGATATGTTTAGCTCAACTTAATATAGTCGGGATTTAAAGAGTAGTTAAGAAAGTTTTATAAATTATAGATACAAAACTTAAAAAATAAATTAAAAAAAATATATATATATATAAATAATAATAAATTAACAAATGAATAATATTTATTACTTTATTATATAAAACATATAAATAAATAATAATAAATTAAAATAATATATCAGTAGCAGAATTTTAAAATAAAATTTCTAATTAAAAAATAATATTTTTAAAATATTTAAAAGTCATAAAAGTCAAAACATTTACTCATGTTTAAAATGCAGCATAAGTTTAGGGATAAGGAATTCATTCCTTAATTCATACCAAATTTGAAGCATGAAAAACCAGTGTAATTAAACAAAATTTCCAAAATACTTTTTAATGCAATTTTCGCTTTAAACATCAAAGCAATCAATCAATGCAAGTTCAAGTTTAGCTTTCTCTCTTTATTATTATTATTTATATGAGTTTATCACGAGATTGCTGTTAATTAATATTTATATGAGTTGAGCACGATATTTGACTATCAAGTTGAGCGAATCTTATTCAAGCTAACTAATTGTAATTGTTATAATATGCATATCTATGTAATTGAGTAACTAAACTAAATATTAATTATTCTCAATTCACATGTTGCGCCTGCTACTAACGATAATCAACAACAACAATCAAACCAATACATCAATATACCCATCCATACATACATCAATCAAGTCCTAACACACATCTCTTTGGGGCCACTTACTTGGGCGACGAGACGTCCAAGCAAAAGCGTTTCGGTAGGCGTGGCAGTGAAACGCAGCAGCAACAGCAGCAGCAGCAGCATCAGCAACAGCAGGCGGCGCTGCTGCAGCAAATCACACAGATCTCACCCAATGGACGTTACGGCGCACCGCGACCCACATGCAGCATGGCCGAGGTACTCAAAAACTAAAACATGTTTCTCACCTTATTAAGTTTAACAGTGTTGCGTGGCCTTTGAGCTGCCTTTTGTTACAATTGTTTTGAATGTTGCTTTTAACTGTTCTTTTATGCCAAATAGTAAAGTTCTTTTTCGATCGTAGTGTGCCACGTAGTTTGGTTTTCGATTTGCCATCGAGCTGAGGTTTCGGTTGTGATTTAGTTAACATTTCTACTTCACACGATTCACAACGAATTCTTGTTTTAATTTCTGAACAAATCATCAAATTTATTTCGATTTGCGTCATTTTTTTAAAAAATCTTCTGAGAAAACTGAAAGGTAAAAAAAAAGAAAATTTTGTAATTTTTGTGTGCCACATATCGTGCGAATTTTATAATTCAATTGAAATTGAAATTGAGAACTGAAATTGAAGAGGATTTAATATGGAGCAAAAACGTGGACACGCTCGCCAAGGCGCCTCCAAGACGAGCGTAGCCGTAAGTTGACCGCGGGAGTGTGTGGGGAGTGCGTTGTTGTTTTAGTTCTGTTTTGACTTGCAGTCGAGGCATGCTGCCGGCATGCCCGCCAACGCGGGCAACGTGGCTCGCAAATACGGTAGCGAGGTCAGCCTGACGCCCAGCCAGGCCAAGCAGAACGTGGAAAATGTAAGCTGCAGCTGCCAGAGCAATCTGAATCAGCTATCTCAATCTAACATCCTCACAATAGCCACGCAAGAGTCCGCTGGATGCTTTGAGTCGCATGAACTATCGCCAGGATCCGTTCCAGCGTCGCTCCGGCTTGCAGGACGTGGATGACTCGTTCTTGGCGGCCAATGCTTTTGCGCGTCCCGCGCGCTTGCGCCATTCGGGCCTGGAGGGCACAAATATGGCTGCTGCCGGCAACCAGCAACCGGCTGCCAATGCTGCTGTCGCACCCATACGTGTAGCCTCCGGCCAGGAGCCGCAGCCACCGCAGCAGATGCAATATCAGCAGCCGCCTCAAATGCAGCAGGCGCCGCAGCAGCAGCAGATGGCGCCGCAGGCTGGGCAGATGCCTCAGCAGCCTGTCGCCAACATGGCTCCGGCCCAGCCAGTACAGGTGCAGCAGCAGCAGCAGCAGCCGGCACCGGTGCAACAGCAGCAGCAACAACAGCCGATGGCACCAGCCACTGTTGTGTCCGCTCAGCAGCCACAGCAAGCGGTGCCGCAGCAGCAGCAGCAGCAGACGCCACAATTCGTGCAGCCACCGGCGGCTGGCCAGCCCACTCGCCACGATCCCTATCCAAGCGGACGCGCCCATGTGCAGCATCAGCAACAGCAGGATGTGCAGCAGCAGCAGCAAATGATGCAGCAGGATCCAAAGGCCCAGATGCAGCAGCAGCAGCCGCCAATGCAGCAGCAGCAGCAGCCACCGGCACAGATGTCGCCGCGCAAGTATCAGCAGATGCAACAACAGCAGCAGCAGCAACAGGGCTACGTAAATTGATGTTGCATAAGCTATTCGCAAAAGAATTGATACCTATACCCACAGCCTTCGCAGGGAACCAATGTGCCGCCGGCAGCTGAAATGTGCACCACGTGCCCCAATTGCCAGACGACCATTTACCTGGTGCGCACACCTGAGTTGGGCCATGGCGATGCTGGCATGCCGATGCAGTAAATCGCAGCAACCACAACAACCACCCATAAAAACAAATTCTATATTTTCGAAGTCTAAAAATCAAAAATGGAAAAGCGAATTCTAGTGTGATGTTTGGCATACGAAATTCAATTTGAAGAAATTAAAGTAAACCCAGCTCGTCTTTAGATGCGTGTGCGCGATGCATCCAAATTTGAAGTTTGCCAAGTGACGAAATGAGCAACAACAACTGTAATAGCGCATCTAGCACATACACGAAGCATATAGTATATGTACGATATATACTCCACATATGTATGATATACATAGCTAAACCAAATTCCCCGTTCGCCTTTTCCGACCTTTTCTGCCCAAGTCGAAAGATGAATAACTATTTTTCTGCTAGACTAGCTAAAACTTCCATGCTCTGCTTCGAAATTTCATTGTAAATAAACAACAGATTTTATTTCATACAAATTCTAGAAATTTTTGGGGTTGGCCATTTTCTTTGGATTTTTGTGGGTCAACCCCTAATAGGAACAGAGTTATTTTGGCTGCGTGCCAAGGGGCTGTTTTTAAGGGCGACTCGTGTAGAAAATAAAACTTCGCTTGACACTTGTGCTAGATTCAAGGCGTTAGCTTCGGGGGAGGCAGGGGTATCCAATAAAACTATATAATATAAAAGCTTTTTGTTTTTCCTGGCTATTTATAAATGAATTTCTGCTGGGCTAAATGAATTAAGTTTAATCGAGCTATTTAATTTGCATTTGCTTTGGTTTTGGTTTGACTAACTTTAATACTACCCCTAGTGTTTTGTTTGTGTTTGTGTATGTGACCCAGTTCCTTTGAATGTTTGTATCTAATGGATTTCGTTCTCATCTCTATATCGTGCAGATAATTCATGCTGGCAGCGCTAGTTCCGGCAAGGGCGGCGGTGGAGGCAGCGCAGAGTCTAACAGGTAAAGCCGCTTGACTCACCTTTCTCAACTAACACTTGTCGAGTATATGTATATGTATATGTTTGATCATTATGGTTTTATCTCTGTTTCATTTTTGGTTTCATTTACTTTTCTTTTGTTGTCTTTCAGAATCAAATAATTACGCATACGCATACGCACCAGTGGCTGCATTACATAGAAAACAAAATAATATTAACTAATCAATTGTACAAAGCTCTTATTTGTTTATAGACAATTATTTATAATTTTGCCTTAGTTAATAACGAAGATGAGAGGAGGCTGCACTCGCCGCATACCCATCACTAAGACACACATCACACACGCTCACATCGGCTCGATCGCTCGGCCGTCACACATTAAATACCTGATAATTGTGATTACATTTATGTAACTTTTTTATTATTTTAACTCTTTAAATTTTCGCAATATTTTTTTATACTTAATTTATTTTCATTTGTCGTGCAATAAAATCAACAAGAATTCAAATTTAGATTTATTTTCTGTAGTATGATATTTAACAGCCTCTGTTAACTTTTCCAACAGAGGCAACGAGATTGCAGAAATTGCCGCACAATTGCAGTTGCAGCATTTACAGACGGTCGAAAATTTGATCGAATACGAGTTGGAGCAGGAGCCAGAGCCGGAACCAGAACCAGAACCTGAGCCAGAGGAGGTGATCACACCACCAACACCACCTCGCAAGAGTCACACCCCAACGCCACCCTCAGTGCGCTCACCAGAGGTTGCCGAGAGCATTATTGGGGATAATCGTAAGCCGCCGGCTTTCCAGCTGAGCAAGCAGCACACTGGCATGAAGAATCGCTCTTTCGGCGTGGGTATGGCCGTTATGCCTAGCGGCAAGATGGAGTTTAATCAAGAGGAGCGCGAAGATTTTGGCATAGTGAAGATCAATCGTCCGCTGGGCCATGAGATCACTTCGCCCGTCCAGGACAATACAGATGCCATGTCCACGGTGTCGTCAACTGGCGGCTTGACCGATCAGGGCTATAACGACCTAAAATTCTATCACAATAAATTGTGGTAAATTCGTCTACACAAAATATCAGATATCAGAATAGATTTGCAAGCAATATTTGCTAAAATATGTTTACAATTTTTGTACGTGTCATAAAAAGATAAAATATGCATACCAATGAATAAGCAAATAGCATTTAAGATATAATTATTAACAAATCCTAGAGACAGACACAAACGGTTCCTTCTCGTTTTAGTTCACTTTTGTTGTTCGCTTGTAATGTTCTTTAGTTCTCTGTTAATTAGTTCATTTGTTACACCCTCGCACTTAACAGCGCAGTTAAATGTTAGTCCAGCAACGATATCAGTCTGTAGTTCAATTTAGTTAACAGCAGTCACAAACATAAACATATATCTTAGTGAATTCTTTTGATAATCACAAACTGTGCGTATCTTCCATTGCAGCAAACGCGATTATTACGAGCAGATCTATAGCGAATATATGCTATAAGTGGCCCTAACATACTTAAAATATCAATTTTCTTGAACCAATTCAAATCTACTCTGTAATATTTAGTTAAGTAAATGCAATAATAGTCCAAAATGAATAAAGTAAACTTTCAAGTTATATTTATATGCCAAGCCACATACCGCTTGGGCTTTTCCCATTTAATCTGTCATACAATTACACACACATACATTAACATTTTAAATGGAAATCATCTTCTGGCGGCGCGCCCAGCTGAGGTGCTGTAAGTTTTTAAAGTAGAGCTATCGTTGGTGAGGCAGCCTATCTAGGGAGAAGTGGGGATCGGTCGGCGCCGTTGCCTTACATATAGATAAAGTTGAATCTGTAAAGAAGATTGACAATGTTAATGTTAAGCAAACAGGTGAATGAAGGATTCGTTCTCTCACCTGCACAACGCTTGCGGCAGCGATGATATAATGGGTCCATAGCCTTGTGAATTGTCGTACAGCTCGAATAGGGGCGCCGCAACAAGCTTATAATTTTTGGGCACAGCAAATAGTGCTAGATTACAGAAAACGATAGAGACAGAATTTATGTATGTAGCAAAGAGAATTAGATATAATAAGGGTTGTAAATCACATGGTATTATTGCAATAACTAAATAATTACAATTGGTTATACAAAACAGTTTACAGATTCGCTGCCGTAATTATAAAAGTTTAGATTGTTTTTTTTTGTGGTATTGTTTTTATGTTTGTTGTTTGTTTTTACATTCATTTATAGTTCGTTAAGCTAATTTACTAGATTCCGTTAGTGATACACAAAATAATTCAGATAGTTTAATACAGAGGGATCTTATAGCATTTTGTGTATCAAACAAAATCTGGTAATTGTTGATATGAACATAATTTGGATTACTATTAAGAGCAACATTCATTATACAAGGTGCGTGTGTTGAGTTGCACAATGGATGATGTCAAGGAAGTACTATAAACACAGAGTTATTAAATTGTTGTTACATAAACGAGTGCTTAAAAATTATTTAAGGAGCGACTAACGACTGGCTGCCTAGTCCAGTTGCATTTGCCATGCACGCAAATCAGCACAACACGCGAGATTTGTGCGCATTAGCAGACGACAACCGGCAACTGTTACAATGCACAAACTCAACTAAACTAGTTATTCACTGCCTGCCCGATTACAATTGAAAGGCTCAACACATAACAATGCAAAAGAATAAACAAAATAGATAGATAGAGTATCGTGTGTAAGATTGCGCTCTCTGGTTTACAGAAATGTCGACATATTTACAAAATTAATACAACATGAACAATCAAAGAATTTTGGAATATGCGCAAAATATGCCAACAACTCTAGAGAGCAACAAATACAATTTGAAGTAAAAGTTTTGTACAAGTTTTGAACTAGAATCGACGAACTAATTAAAAATGTATGCGCCTCGGGGCCGATAATGCGATCTGTTTCTGATTCTTTTCATTTCTGTTTGTTTGTTCAGTTTGTTTTGGACTCTTGAGAGTAGAGCGTTGAGGAAGAGCTCTATGCTTGGTTGGGCAGATGCCAGATGCGTGAGATTACACAACACAACACGGCGCTATTTTGGAACAGCTCAGGGTACATCGTAACTGGCGTTCCTGTCCGTATCTAAACAGCATTGAAAAGATATGACATGAGGTTTGTTAGCGTATCGGTTTGGCAAAAACTTTATACAAGGTTATATGTTTTCAAAAATGTACTTGTCTTTCTTTTCATTTGTTGCCATCATTAATACCTACGCTTTGAAGGACACTTTTGTATGGTGCATTGGATATTTACCCTTTTCGTGTAGCTGCACCAAGAACAGTCGCTTGTGCTCCTTTGGTTTGGTTATGTGGGGTGGAATGTATGGATATTGTGGTGGTTCGAAGTTTGGTCGCCACCAATTGCCAATCGTGTCCTCGACAATCCAATCTTGCTTAACGCCATCTTGACGGCCCAGCGTCTGCAAAACATATTCCATTATATTGATATACTCATTAGTCCAACTTTATAAACATACCTCAGATAGCAACCGCTTGAGTCCCTCTACCTCATCCTCACCAGCATTCAGCTCACCGCCTGGCAGCTTGAAAAATGTGGTGCCTAGCTGCAGCAGGAGTACATGTGGTAATCCATGCTCGTGCACCAAGAGCACGCCTTCAACTGAGCGACGCATGCCAATCCGATCGAATTCTTCGCGCATACGCTGAAAGCGTGACGGCACAGATGGATCTTTCTCAAAGAGGGGCTCCTTGGTGCCGAATGTGTAATTGGTTAAGGGGTAACTAAAAGAGTTAAAGAAATTTCTTTGAGTTCCTTTGTCTATGAGCTTATATAGGCACCACTTACAGATTAATTGTGCGATTTATGGTCAATGCTTGATTTGGCGCATATTTTTGTGTACCATTGTTGCTGATACTAGCATCTGCTTGGCCTTGGCTACCGCGCCGGGGCCAGCCGGAGCCCGATTTGTTTGAGACTTGCGAGGACGCCATCTTGTTATACACACCACACAATGCCGCAACGGCAATAAAAAAATTTACAGTTTCGGCGCCAAATTCCAATTGGTAACCCTTTTTTCTCATGCACACACTCGCGTACTTTGAACAGTTCTTCAATTAATTCGTTTCCTTTTTAACAGTTAGCAATTAAAGTGTTATTTCCCAATTTTTATTCCTGCTTTTTGATTGCAAAAAAATACTCACGCCGGCGGAGAATGCAGAATATACAAAACACGTGTACACACTAATTTCTAATATGGGCCGGCAGTGTGTCCACACTGTTTGACAGCGAATGGCCTATTTTTCAACTATCTGGCAGCACCAAATATACACATTACAAGTGTTTGGTCACTCTGGATACATTTACATTAGTTTTTTGTTTATGTTGGGAAGTCGTCGGAAAATTCGGCTGTTTTGTGTGTGTGCCGCAATGAAAAGCTGCTAAAAAGCTAAATATAAAAATCAGCGCAGCGCGCGTCCGTCTGTCGGTGCATTGTTTTCATAGTGCAGCCAGTGGGCAGCAGAAATTGATGAGGAAAAATTATGTGAAGCAGAAACGCAGTTTTTGTTTTTGTGTATGTGTATGTACATTGTGTTTCTGTATGTGTATTGTGCAATGAAACTGGAAAACCATTATTATTAATGAAAACGCGTGAAATGTGTAAGTGTAACTATAAAAATATCAAATTTAGATGCGTTTTCTTTGAACTTTTAACATTTACGTGAGTTCTTTTCATCACAAGTTCCCCCTAATCTCTCGCAGACAACGACAATGACGAACTCCTCCCACTTGTATGTGTTGTAGGGGTGCAGGGTGTTTGACTGCTGTGTCTGTGTGTGTGTATGTTTGTGTGTGTGTGTTAGTGCTTGCACGATAAGACTTGTATTTGGGGGCAATATATAATTGAATATATATGCAGAGTAAATGTCAAAGAAGACGACGCGTAATATGCACACACATTAATAACAGCAAAAGGTCAAAAGTTAAGCTGAAAACAGGACCAAGACGCCGTAATGTTGTAAGTCAGCGAGAGAGACAGAGAGAGAGAGCGAGCTCATGTTGGTGTGAGTGCACACGATAAGAACAAAGAGAAGAGAGAAGAGTTGGAAAAACGGTCAAAGAAGCAGCAGCAGCAGGAGGAGGGCAATACAAAAGACTGCTAAAAACTAATAAACAAACAACATCAAATAATAATAACAACCACAAAACAAATACGAACCGAAAATGTCGGCCGCGGAGCTTGAGACTGAAAGTTCCGCACAGGAGCAGCAATCGAAACAACAACAGCAACAACAAGAACATAACGAACACACAAGCAACAATAACAGCACTGCCAATGATGCTGAAGCCAATACATTTGGTATAGACCTAGATGAAACCATTGAGACTATCACATCAAGCAACAACTACAGCATTAACATGGAACAACAACAGCTGCAGCTTAATAATATGCAGCAGCATGCGCAAATACAACAGCAACAGCATGCACAGCAGGAGCAAGAACCGCAGCTAGAGCAACAAGGCGATATGGGGTTGGGGATGACACTGATGCAATCATCGCCACCACCACACAGCTATCGGCACTCGCGCGCCTATCGTCACTTCAAGAACCCGCCACAGCCGCACATGTGCATCCGCACCACCACTGAGACTGGCGAGGAGTTGTTCATTAATGTGCTCAGCTGGACACGTATCGTCATACCACAGGAGCCCAGTGATCCCATACCTTTGTATGGAGGCATGCGCGTAAGTAGAAGCAATGGCTACAATCCTCTACAAGCCTAATGATATTTTTCTATTAGGTGCCGCCTGGCAGCCCGCGCAGTCCACCCATTGTGTTCGCCGTTATGGCCAATCCTGAAGTGCTTAAAGACTCGGGACGCCATAGCAAGGATCCAGAGGAACGACGTGCTATGGTGGAGCTAATGTGTGACTTTGTGGAGGCTATGAATCCCGGCGTGAAACTAGTCAGGTGCGTTGCCCTTGCTGTTCCATTTGAATATTCATTATAAAATGCATTTATTACAGAAACGCCGTCATACTCAAGGATCGTGACATTTCGGGCGAGCTCAAGGATGTCTGGAATGCTGTGCAGGCGCAGCGGGATCGTGAGCGGGAGGAGCAAATGCTACAGCAGCGTCAACAGCAGCACTATCAAAACATCACAACGCAACAAATGTTTCCCAAGTCACCGGATGCAATGCGTGCTGGCAGCGCATCGCAATCAAATGCGTCGGAGATCGGCTTGCCGCCAGCATACAATGCCGATCTTATGACGGCGGAACATGGGAATGGCATTACATTGGCCGTGTTTGCCCAGCAGCTGGATAACAAGGTAGCCAGTGAGCAGTTGGACGAGCAGCAGCAGCAGGAACAACAATTGGGCAGCAACGAGGCAACGCCTGGCGATTCTAGCGGTGATCAAACGGATGCGGGTGTCGTTGTTAATGGCAGCAACGGCTCTCCATCTGCCTCAGAGAATCTATCAGCGCCAGAGCAAGCGACACAAGAGCCAGAGAGCAAATCAGTTATAACGACTCCCAGCAATGGCACCAGTGCTCCAGCTAATTCAACAGCTGCGACGCCAAACGCTGCTACTGTTCAGCCCTCTGCCACACCTACGCCCACACCTACAGCCACAGCCACGCCCACTCCAGCAGCGCCAGTTAAGAAGGAGAAGCTTGGCGGCTTCTTGCCCAACGGCTGCATATTCCCGCGTTTCAAGAATAACAAACACAAGGATAAGGATGGCAATCACAAGGAGAGCAAGAGCAAAGAGAAAACGCTGCTGAATGCGCTGAAGAAGAGCAAGGAGAAGAAGGTGGCGCCCAGCGAGCAAGCGCCCAGTGACAAAACAGCCACTGACAATGGCACCACACAGTACGAGAAGAACTGCATCAACAATCTGGAGTGCGAGGTGCAGAAGCTCGATCTGAATAGCAGCAACAACGACAACAATATGTTCATCAAGCTGAAAGTGGCGCCCAGTGCAACATCGGCAGCGGCCGCTGTGGCCAAGTAGTTAAGTATAAATGATAACAATGATAACAATGATAACAACAAGTTTCGTAAGTAGGAAGAAGAGTAAAGGATATCCGAGTAAACAGGCACGATAGGAGTAATGAGTAGACAGAGAACTACCTTTCGGGTAGCACTAGCACTTCACTAGCACCTAGGCGTATTTAGAGTCGTGGACGTTTAATATATACAAGATTTACATAAATCTATACATATACATATACATATATATATGTATACAAAGTACGTTTATATATGATTATATATATATATATATATATACAATATATACAGTTGTATCAGTCAATTTTTGAAAGCAAATCGACAGACTCTCAATGTAATATCTGAAAGAAAGAAAATTATAATGTTGTGCCATGCTCCATTCATACTCAAATCCATGCATACATACCTATATATATATATATATATATATATATATATCTTTATATATATATATACGTGTATATAGCGCCCAATTGTCTGGGCTTGTCATCCATAGTTTCTCCAGAATTCTTCCCCGGCATACGTAAAGATTAACAAATATAAAAGAATCAAGTATTTATATAGTTCAATATTTGTATGTTTCGCATACAGTTTGCCTTATATACAAACCAAAAGAGAGAGAAACAGAAAACAAAAGCGAATAAGTAAAATAAAATAGAGGACTTAAATTAGGTCATCGAACCAATGGCAATCGTAAAAGAAACTCATGCGCCAAATTATCATCAGAAACATGTAGAGAAAACACTGCACTGGACATTGCACTCGATTCCCCACATCATCTACCACTAATTAGGGCTAAAAATACCCTGTACAAGTATTACGCATTCATTTTACCTTGAACCACTCTGCTCAAATGATCTCCAAGTTTTATTTTTGTTTTTTGAAGTTTCTCGTGTGAACGACGACGCAGGCTCTATTGAGTACCTTTGTGAAACCTTGTATTTACACTATATATCTGTATGAGATGCTAACTTGTTTTCTATTTCTAAATGTTTTGTTTCGTCTTGTTTCAATGTCAACTATAGCTAAGTCAGTAATCAAAGAACAGTTCCAAATTACTCGAGTAATGCAATTCAAATGACCTGAAAGTGAAAGTACTCACATGATCAAATCTATGTTATTCTATGGTTTATCTAATGTTTTTCTATTGTCTATTCACACGTCGTTCGCACCAAACGAGCCCAAACTTCATATATATATACTATATATATATTTAAACCACAAAAATGCAGTGAACATTTAATAGAACTTAATGTGCAAAAAGAAAAAGAAAGAAAACTCAATATTGGACTGAACAAAGCTGCCATATATAAATCACATACATATGTACAAACATATATATAACCATATATATATGCATGCACAATGCATATAGGCGAGTATACGAGTACATATGTGTGCATTTGTAATGTTTGCTTTTCATTTCAAACGAAAATTCAATTGTGATTCATTTGAAAATCAAATTTTTGTTTTTAACATCGAAAACTATTTTCAACATAATTACAAAAAAAAAAACAACAAAAACAAATATATATATTTAGTATACTGAAAATCTAATAAACATTTCAATATCTTTGGCCAGCCGAAGTTTTAATACCCTTGCAAAATGGAGCTCAGAGACAAGTCTTTCAGAATTAATTTACTTAAATTAATTTTAAACATTTTCAAATCATTTTTAGTCAGCTTTTTTGTCTCTCAACATGTTGCTTAACCTTTTGCCAGAGTATTAAAAAGTTTGATTTTTTTTCAAATATTTTATGCAACGCCCAAAAGCATGCTACAAAAACACAGTCTCAGTGAAGAGATTCGTTTTCTTTTGTTTTTCCCACTCTAAGGTGCATCTCGCCAGCCTCCAGTGCCATAAAGAAAATGGCATCGCATGAATAGAGAAGAAAAACGCATATATTTCAAATCAAAAATACGTTTTAATTATGATTACAAAATTGTGTTTGTAACTTGAACGGAAATTAACACGCAACTAAAGCATTGATTAATCGATTAATTAATTAAATACTTTAATTATATTAAAGGTTAGTTTTAGCTGGTTGTCGAAGCAAACAACAAAAAGAAAACGAAAAATTAAGCAAACAAAAATTAATTTGAATGCTAAAAAACAAAATTAATTTAAGTTGAAGAAAGCAATAATTTTACTTGAAAAGCAGCAAAAAAAAAAAAATATATAAAAATATAAAATTTGAAAAAAAAACAAATGTAAATGTAAAGAACGTATAACAAAAACAACAACTAAAGTGTTAAGATTAACAACAAATAAAATTATACAAGTGGACGGGTTAAAACAACAATTAAACAAACAAAACAAACAACCAAACCACATTTTATATATATGTATATGTAACAATAAAAGCAAAAAACAGAACGTATTTGAGAAATGTAATAGCTGCTGGATTTATTGAATAGATCATTGAATAAATATTTAGATTTAGGCTAGAACTACGTCAAGGACCGCTCTATTCGTCCTTGTTGTTGATGGCGCGCAGGCGTTCGAGCTCCTCGCGTTCGGCCTTGTTGCGCAGCAGCGGCACGTTGTAGTCGAAGGCGTAGAAGAAGCCCTTGGGCTCGCCCGTCTCCTCTGGTCCGGGGACATAGGGCTTCTCCTCGTGCACGTACTCGCGGGTCTCCGCCTCGCTGGGCTGGTAGGCGCCCTCGCCAGTCTGGTATTCGGCAGCATAGGGATCGGGATTGTGGCCAGCGGCGGCGGCCAGCTCACCCCACAGTCTGAAGTGCTCCTCCTCGGCCTTCAGCACGGCGGGTGTCTTGGTGGCGGGCTGCTTCAAATGCGCCGGGCGGTTGTCCTCGACATGGAAGCCACTGCGGTCTGCGTAGTATTTGGCCACGAAGTCACGACCATGTGGCTGCACATACTTGTAGGAGCCAGTGACGGTGCCTGCCTCATCGCGTTTCTCGTTCTTGCCCTGGTTCCAGTCCTTGTAGCCATACACGTACTGTCCCAGACCGTCTTGGCCATGGTACTGGTGCGCATCGTAGTGCTCCTCCACGTACTCCTCGGGATGCTCAATCACGCGACCCATATACACGAACTCGCCCTTCTCGTTGCGTGCCTCGGGCAGGGGATTTTCACCTGTCTTCGGCGCATATTCAATCTCATTAACGCCGCGCAACTGAGCGCTGTTCAGATACTGTTGCGCCTCTTCAGGCGTGATGTTAATCTTGAATATGTTCTCGGCGCTGGCGCTGCTCACCTATGAAGAGAAAGAAGAGTTAAAGGGTTATAAAATGTGCCACGCTTCACAGCTTTTTGATGAACTTCAATCTCGATGATGATGATGATGATGATGTCATGTGGTCAACTTCCTCGAAACGTGTAAAGAATTTGCACATCTATAAGTTATACGTGTGGCAAACCGACGTCAGTCACATTTCTATTTGCACATTTGACATTTTTACAAGCCGGATTTCTAATTGAATAGGTCCATAGATGTCGCATTATATATGTATATCCAAAGCTCATAACTTGTTGCCAATTTAATATGCATGAAGAACAAACACGAGCGCGAGTCAGATTTTTGTTTTTTGGGCTACTAACCAGCAAAAAGGCGGCTAATATGAAGCACTTCATTGCGAAACTTGATTATCACTTGCTATATATAGTATATAGTGTATAGTTTATTGTTTAGCAAACACTGTTCTGGATGCTGTTGCTGCTTGAACTGTTGTCGATCTACTAATAACTAAATAAGTTTAGCTGAACGCTTTTATACTAACTCTGCTTCGGAGCTTTGTTGTTTTCCGTTTTTTAAATTTATTTGTGCTTTTGTTGTTTTGCATAAAATTAAAAAATGAACGTTGAATGAAGATGTGCTCGTCGCTGCTGTCCGGTTTCTTACTCAGCATCAGCATCAGCTTCAGCATCAACAATTTGAAGTTCATCTTGGCTGAAAATTCACACTTCTCACGCGTTGCTTTTGCTGTTGTGCTCGCATCATTAATTGTATGTATGCGAGCATCCAAATGCTCAATTAGTTATTAAATAATATTTATTTTACCTTTTTTATTATTATCTTTCTCTTGTGTTGTTGTTGTTGTAGTTTATAGAATATTTGTTTTGTAAGCGCACCCGCAAGTGTCTGTCGTAGTTTAAGTGGCATTTTGGTGAGCTCGTCGGCTGTCAGTTATCTCATTGATCTCGGTGTGATACCCTGTGTCGAGCTATGCATAGAGTTGTTGATACTATTTTGAAGTGTTTCTAGAAGGGTCTGTGATTTGATACCTAAACAGGCTTTCAAGTATACCTGAATCTGAAAAACTTTATAATCATTCAAGAATTGAAAGGCATCAAGGCCTTGGCTAAGTGGCTAAAAATATAATTCTCATCTTACTTTAAGCATTCATATTAAATAATATTACTTATATATGATTTCATATATGATAATATTTTTTAAATATATATATTATATAATATTATTTGTATATATTTATTATAAATGTTTTCATATATAATATATTATTTATTATGCAGAACGGGTTCTTTAAATTTATCTCATTTTGGTTTTCCCAGCATCTGACTTAAGCACATGCTAACAAACGCCTTTCAACGTTGCTAACTTCATATAAATTTAGGGTAAACAAATTAGAGACCACAATAATATCTCTAAAGGCAAATATTTGAACTGTTTGAAATGTTGTGGTTAGAAAATATTAAGTCCAACACTTTCGGAGTAAATAATATCATAATTTCGGCTGGTAATCTATTCCAATAATCTTACTTAGTAACAGGCAGCCAAAACCTGTTCAGCATTTAAGGAAATATGAATTGGATATGAAACAGTTTTATGGGCATTGGGTATGCGCGTGGTCAATCATTTTAGTCCAAATTCGTTCGGTAATGATTTATTTTGTATTAAATATTTTTTGAGCACTTCCATCAATTTTTTCGCACTTCTAATTAATGCAAAATGTACAGCTTTAGGGGTTCGGGTTTCCTGTAGAGTCGAAGCGCTCAGCGGAAGCTCAGACTGACGAGCACTTGACTTGTCTCTGCTATGGATGTGCACATATGTCTGTCTGTATGCATAATTAATCATATATTCTTACAGATGCGCTATCAAATGTCAATTCGAGTGGGTAATTCAGGCAATGAGAACTACTTGACTGTAATTCCGCAAGTTCGTTGTCTAAGTCTTTTGAATTAAACTTGTTCTTTTTTTTGGGATTTGTAAGTCGTGCAAGGGCTCACCTTAGAGCTGTGCACAGAAACAGCTAACTGCGCAGTTTCTCAATTACAATTACAATTACAATCCCAGAAATGATATTGCTATTTAAATAATAGGTAAGAAGCACGCCGCGAGCAGCGTCTTACAACGAGCATTTGAAGTTGACCGTTAAAACAAATTTCAATTTCTCATCCAGCCAGTCAGTCAGCCTCGACGTAATTTATACCAAAACAAATATCAATATATATATATATATATATATATATATATATATATATATATATATATATATATATATATATATGTATGTATGTATTTCTCTATGCAATTTATCAACCATTAATAATATTTAAAACGTATTTTTAGCTTATGTTACTTTTTAACGCTTTTCACAGACGCAAATGGCGACTTTTTTTGGGCTTTTGCGTTCTGTTCACTGAATTTCATTAGCTGAAAAGAATACAAAAGATGTAGAAATAAAAAAAAAACAAACTATGGGAGGTCTAGCTGAGCATGATTGGCTATGAAATACCCTGAATCTATGGCTATTATACAGAAGTAAATATAGATAGGCAGGCATACAGATAGACTCATGTGGCTATAACGACTCAGTTTGACAAACTGATTAACTTAACTTAACTAACTTATTTATACCCCTTCTAAGGGTATACATAAAGGTTCTACATATCGCATGAATCATCAACAGGTTAACACACATTTGGTTCTTGACAACAAAATGAGCAACCAAATGGCTTAAATTTATTTATGCTACTTAGTCGAATTTCGTGATATCTTATACAACTATTAGTATAAACAATTTCTGGAATTTACGTTGAGTATGCCAAGATCCGACTTCATTGAATCACAGCTGAAACATTGTTGATTCCTTTCGAGAAATTCTGTAAATAAGTTTGTTGTTTCTTATTTATTGGCCGATGATGCAAAAGTCTAAATTAAAACGCAGACCTAATTTTCGTAAAGCCGGTTTACGCTTTGCAACTGTCGCTCATATTTAAATATAATATTTTATTATAATAATGCCGCATTAATGAATTCTTTATGAGAAGTGAACTTAAATCAGCCACTTTGCATTGTGTTGAATCCCCTTTGCAATGCTTTGCACCTCTGAACGAAATATTACGTATACGCAAATGGCAAATAGATTTATTAATGTGTAACAAGATATGAACAAATAGCTCGAAACTTCAATGCAAATAACTAACTCAAACAGCCGAGGCGACTGAGAGCGCCGAGAGGCGGCTGAGCAGCTGAAAAGTGAAATAAACAAAGTTGGCCAGGTGCCCGCCTGGTAAACACACTCGCAGCGCCCAGCAAATGGCTCCAAAGCAAACACCGCTCAATCACACCCAGGGCTCGCAGCCGAAGAAGCAGCAGCGGCAGCAGTTGAAATAAGTGCGAAAGCTAAAGCAAAGTCAAAACCAGTGCAATACCAAGCGACTGGCCGATCGGAGCTGCCCGCAGTCAGGTTTACCAGCAAATAAATGAAAACAAACCACTTCGAGATGCATATCGAGGCAGTGCAGATGCTACTGCTGCTGCTGCTGCTGCTTTCGCCGGCGACGCTGCGCGCTGCTGTTGTGCCCCTCGAGTTGGACGATGCCAGCAATGCCATTGGCATGGACAGGCAGGAGATTGGCTATCTGGAGCTGAAGCCGAATGGCACATTGATCTTGCAGCATCCACCCAATCAGAGTGGCGGCGATTTACAGAATTTCCTGCTGCTGCGCACCGTGCTGCAAGCGCTGAAGCTGCACTCGGACCAGCAGCACTCCAAGCTCAACATCAAGATGTATGGCGATGGTGTGGAGCACAAGTTTCCGCCGCTGCTGGAGAACATAATACAGCGCATACAAACCTTCTTCTCCATCTACCGCCACACGGACACCAGTCGACCCGTGCGCAAAGATGAGCTGACCACAGCAGCGCCCCAAATTGTGTCAACCACACTGACAGCCACAGAGCCACAGACTACAACAAAAACAACAACAGTCCTGCCAGAAAAAGTTGTTTGGATAACTGTGGGCGAGGATGAGTGATTGACATACATACATGAATATGTTTATATATAAGAGTTATAATATTTATTTATTTGCTTCGTATTTATATATATTTTGGCAATAAACGAGACAGCTCCACGATTATCGCTGTAACTGTAACGTGAGAGAGGCGCCCACAGCTCATGGCTGGGCACGTCTCTAAGCGCACTTAGTATGCGTCGCGCATGCTGCATGGAACGCGATGTATGTTTAGCTCTATGTGTGTGAGAGTGTGTGTGTGTGTGTTTAATATGTGCAATATTTTTATGTTCAGGGGGAATTACGGGTACGCGTCCAGTTGCACAATTACAAGCGATATACATATTTATATAAATATATATACAGATACACATCCTACATATATATGAAGTTATGCATTTAGGGTGCGGCTGGCTTTAGCCGGTTCTGTTTGTGTGTAGAAGTCGAATATTAAAGAATATTAATAACAATGTTTGCGTGAATAAAATGATATGGGTATATGAATGTATATAAATATATATGTAAAACTCAACTTCCGCTAGTGTCTTTCTTAAAAAAAGTTGTTTAAGATTTTACAAACAATGATAATGATCATAATCAATTTAAAGAACATACTTAGATTATTATCATTTAGAATATAGTTATACAGTTTATTCTTAAATTGTCATTATCATGAAAGTATGATAATAGTCATTAAACATCATCATATATTTTATTTTTAACAGTATAAAGATTAGCAACGTAATGCTAATTCCATACACATCATCATATTGAAAATAATCGGCATTTTGCGTATCAACATCATCATCATTATTATGAACAGCATTCTGCTCATATAAATAATCAATACCATATTATAAATAAAGCTCGTCTTCATTATAACGGTCACCGCCATCATTATAAAGTTCATTATAATTTTATGATCAACCTTATTTTTATAAATAATATATATATATATTATTTTTCAATATTATCATAAATATAAAGATCATAATCTTCATGCATTTCATTATTACTGTAACTTAAATTCCTATGCAATTGTTATTAACTAATATTCCTGCTTAAATACATTGAAAATATTTAATTTAAATTGAATTTTCAAATAAATACCAAATACCAAAGTGGAGCACTGCTCCTAACTCCTCACGCCTCAGCACGCACAACTGACCGAGGGGATTTTTGGGAAACGACTGAACCAGAGCTGCAGCAGTCGCGCCCTTTTATAGCTGCCGCAACTCCACTCAAACCAGAGCAAACAGTGCTCCTCAAAATTGGCTTCTGTGTTCACTCAAGAGCAAACAGAGGCCATGGACGTATAGCGGGCGGCCGCTAAGAGCTTAGAGAAGACATGCAATGGGCAGGCAGGTAGGCAGCAGCTTAGCGACTCTTGAGCAAGAATACATATATAGATCACAGTGTGTATATGCTTGCTAGATACCACCTTAACTCACAGCTCTCTGCTTTTCACTCCAAATTTCCAGCTGCAGACATGCAAGTTCGTTGCTTAAGTCTCTTCCCTTCTCGCTTAATAATAAATAAAAACTCTTTTAATCTTTTACATTTTACATTCACTTTTTTTATTGTTCTGTTTTACATTTTTCAATTGTTATGGTTATGAATATGAATGAATGAATGAATGATGATGATGATGATTATGAACGTGTTCGCGATGATGTTAGCTATGAATGAACGTATATGCATTTCGATGTTTGTTTTCATATATATTTTATTTTACTTTTATTTTTATTATACTTTTCTTGTTGTTGTTGTTGTAGTTGTTGCCTTTTATTAATTGCTGAAAGTCGGAAATTGTTTCGCTGTGACTGTGTTAGTAACTAAATGTATTAACCCACGGCCTGGCCCAGAGCCTAGGCACGGAACAGATCGAGTTGTAGAATACCAAAGCTGCCCATATAGAATACGTGTGTGTATGAGTGTGTGTGAGTCTGTGTGTCTGTGTGATGTGATCTGAATTGCTCCCATGGCAATGGCTGCTTAAGCTGCTGCTGCTGCTGCTCCTGCTGCTGGCGCCTGCTCAGCGGCGGCTGGCTGAGCCTCGGGCTGGGCCTCAGCTAGCGGCTGGGACTCAGCGGGTATGGCAGCCGCAGCGGGAACGGGTATGGCCTTGAGCAGCGGTAGCTCCTCTTTGACTGAAGGAAATATTAAATAGAATATAAATAATATATTAAATATAATAATCTTAGTCTAAGTTCTCTACTCACGTTCTTCCTTGATGAGCTCCTTGATGGTCTCCTTGATGGGCTCATTGATGGTCTCCTTGATGGACTCCTTGTTGCCCTCCTTAATTAAGTCCTTTAAGCTGCCCTCGTCGGCCTTCAGAATGGGTGCTGCAATTTCCTCGCTGCTGGCTTCCTTGCGAGCCTCGATGCTGGGCTCCTGGCTGGCTTCTTTCCTGGCCTCCTGAATGGGTTCCTTTCTGGCTTCGGGCAGGGGCTCCTTCTTGGCCTCTGGAATGGGCTCCGAAATAATTTCTTTCTCGGCCTCCTTGGGGGCTTCGCTGATGGCTGGCTCGGCGAGCGCATTTTTGGCTTCCTGAATCGCTTCCTTGAGGATTGGCTTGATGATCTCTTCGCTTGGCTGCTCCGGCTTGATGGCGTTGCTCTCCTCCAGCTGACGTGCCGCAATCTCTGCCTTCAATTCACTGGCCTCGACGGCTGCAGGAATGATGGTCTGTGCCAGCTGCTCCAATGGCTGTTCCGCTTGCTCTGGCTGCTTCTGCTCCTTGAGCAGTGGCTGAGCCTCTGGCAGCTCTGGCGCTGCCTTCTCCTCAGTGGCCGCAATGGGTGCCTCCTCGCTTTGAATGCTGCGTGCGCGGATAGCGGAAATGGGCCACGAGTAGACTGGGGCATGGACCACATCGACCACGGGCGTGTGATACACCTGCGGCAGACTGTAGAAGTGACGCGCCTCGTTGGCAGCCAGCAGGGGTTGGGTGTTGGCCGGAGTTTCAATCAGTTCGATCTTCTCGTTCTTCAGCTTCTGCAACTCTTCGTTCTTATTGCCCGAGCTGGGGTAGGGGAACAGTCCGGGGAAGAAGCCCGAGCCGGCGGCAACAGCTGACTCAGCAGCCTCTCCGATCTGTCCACTTACGATCTCGACGCCCTGCTGCACCTGTTGCTGGATTTGATTGACATTCGGGAAGCCTTCTGTCTGCCTGGGATCCTGGCTGGGATTACGGCTGCTGGCACGGCCAGTGGACACGGCATCGCCTAGAGTGGGCACCACAGAGGCTGCAGCTCCTGCTGGCACATAGACAATGGTCTCCTCATGGTGTGGTCCGGAGACGCGCGCCAGCGGGGACAGGCCGTGCACGTAGCGCAACGCTGGCTCCAAGTGCACCTGCGCCTGAGGCGTCACAATGACAATGTGCTGGGCAGGCTCCACGACTGGCTGCAGTGGCTTCGCCTGGCTGCCCACTGCCAGCAGGCAGAACAGCGCAAAGATGAACATTATGCTAGGCGGGGGGAGGAAGAGCAAAGTCTTTAGCTGCAGTTGTCTATGCCAGGCATTAGCTGCCAAACTGGTATTGGCCTGGCCACAGCTATTTATAGTTGGCCAACCAAAGTCCATTCTAAATTTAAACATTATAATTGCACGTATGTGCCACAGGATGCGAACTATTAACCGGTTTGCGGTTTGATTGGCTCTTGGAAAAGCTCTGAAGCAGCCAATTCTGGTGTACACATAAAGTGCCCGATGCACTGCTCTCTGGCAGCCATCCAGCAATCCCAGCCATTTGGCTGCAATTGCCAGGCCAAGTTCTTGGCCAACTCGGCTAATAACTGGTTTCTCGTTTTTCTGATCATATCTCTCCGAGGGGCATCAAATTCCCCCAACTCTTATTACTTGCGCATATTCTATTTAAAGCCAGCCCACCGTCTCCGCTTCCCTATCATTTGCGTGGCAATTGAAGCAACTGCAGCGTTTAGAGCTTGAAAATGTTGTTAATAGTTCAGAGGCTTCTGCAAGCGCGAGGGTCGCTGTCTCTACTCTTTCCGCTTTAGCTCGACTTGATTGTGAAGGGAAATATGATTGCAGCTACTAATTGAACTGGAAACTTCATTTGAGCACAGCTCGAGGCAAGAAAGTCTGCTCAACAGAGCTGAGATTGAAACTGACCTAAGGCAAGTTTATGTTAGGAATTTGCAGAGGTTTTTCTCTCTCCCTTTAAAGTGATTGCGCTGAGTTGCTAAAAGCAAAAATTTTATATCTCTGCAAAAGTTTTCTTTACTGCAAAGTAAAATTATGAAGTTTTTCTTTGATTAAAGCAGAAACGCAATCGCATCAATCATGAGATTATGATACTTAACGTGAGTCGACACACGAGTATCATAATCTCATTATCGCTATATCCTAAGGAAAAATATGTATGTGAAGAGGGAAAATCTGTAGAGTTGTTATATATGAATATTATCATATTTTTCTATACATTTTCCATCAAATATTTTTATTTGTGCAAGTTTTAGAAATTATTATGAGCTGCGACAGGCATTTAAAATTTGTAAAGTGAAATCAGAGCTATATAAAATTTTTATTATGTATTTTGTATAGTAAATATTTATATAGAATTAAACTTTTAAAAGCTAGCAAACTCACAGCATCATATTGAATCAATAATAAAAAGTCTTGTTATTACTCAATAACTTAGCTCAAGTTATTAAAAATTCTAGCTGATTGTTAAAATAGATAAAAAATTAGGAAAATATATTTTATATAAGAGAAAATTAAAAATATTAAGTAATTTACTTATTTTTATATTTTATTAATTTTATTCTTTTAGCTAATATATATATTTACACTACTTTAATTAAAAGGCCTCTAAAAATTATAAAAATTTAATCTTCTTGCCTGCCAATTACTTCATAACTAACATAAATTTTCTGCAAATTAATTACTTGAGATGCCATCAAGAGAGAGATCTCTGCTGATAGTTAAACAACTCGTTTAGCTTAACGACAAATGTATAAAAAATGCTCTAATAAAAAGATTTTAACAACAAACTCGAATGTTTTTTTCGCTTTTCTATTTAACGCTTAGTCGCGCCTACTGAGCTTAATTCATCGGATACGGACTTTCTAAACGAGCGTAGGGCACGAACTCGACATTAAACCACATTAGAGGCAACAAAAACAACACTAACTAGAGAACTTACCTGATGACAACTGGCGCTTCGTTATGGGATTCGTTCTTCGAGAGCAGCTCACTTTAATCCGGCACAAATAAAGGTTAACTGAGATGGAGAATGGAAACACAAGCGATGCTGCTTAGAGACTTGGCACAAATGTGGTGTGTGTGTGGTTTGGAGTCGGTGGTTGTGGCTGAGTGGTTCAGTCTTGACACGGCGACCACTTCAAGGAAACTGGTGGCCAATGCTGGCTGCAATGGGCCTTTTATAATGTGCTCGCTGCCTAACTGACCTAGCGCAAGAACAAAGAGCTGCAACTGGCAGAAGAAGCAGAAGAAGAAGAAGAAGAAGCATGCCCAAGCTGAAAAACAAGCTGCAACATTTGCAGCTTCCCGCAGGAATATAGTGTGCGGGGAGGGGCTGTGGCAGGGGCAGGCGTGGAGGGGGGAGTGGCAGAGCCAAGATAGCCAAAAGGAGCACACGCAAAGCAGGCGGCAAATGACCAAAGTTGGCTAAGCAAAAGCGGCAACAACAACAATATCAACAGCAACAAGTAAGAGTGCTCGAAGAGGAAATGCTCGACTGCAGTGATACCCTGTAGCAAGAGAGTTTAAAGTGGCAATAAGATATATTTATAGCTAGCAGATAAGATTGATTCTGCTGTCAATTCTGATCAGGTATATATATACTATATGCCATCAGCCATCTGCCTCTGCTGCCTGTTACATACAGCTGGAGGCAATCATTCCACCCAGCTCACACATTTTCTTTGGCTTTGGCTTGTTGAGCATAACAACAATAACAAGCACTCATGCCACATACTCACACTCACACTCACACTCGTATTCGCACTCACTATTCGTACTCGTTTTGCACTTGCACACAGAAGAGGGTTTTCTGGTTCTGCAGGCAACAGCCAGCAGCCAGCAGCCTGCCCAGGTTCTGGCCATGGCCATGGCCACGGCAGATGGTCAACGTAGATGTTGTTGTACGTGCTGCATGTCGCTGCGATTTGGTCTTGGTCTTCGCTTTTGGTCAAGCTGAGTTTGTTAAACCTGCATTGTAATAGAAGTCAAGCGCTGCAAGCGCATTGACAGCCACTCACGACGACCATCATGGGAGCTTTGGCCATGGCCATGGCCATGGCAATGGCAATGGCAATGGCTAGAAACTGGGAAACTGGTTCAGGTGCAAATTGAATACATTGTGCAGCGCATTTAACTCGGCTGCCCGCGCCTCGCCCCCACCTGGCCCATTGGCTAGATTTATTTTTATGCTGCCTGCACCGCCTGCTGGCGGAAAAGATTAATCAAGATATGCGCTTGCCAGCTCGTACCTATATCTTACATCAACTCCTTCCCTGGCGCAGCTCCCTTATATATATCTTTCCAATTCCTTTTTTTAGAATTTATTTCGTTTTAAAATATAATCACAGCTTGCTCGTCTATTAGATATGCATCGCGTCGCATCGCATCGGATCGCATCGCAGCTGTAGCCCCTGCTGGCAGGCAACAGAAAAAAGAAATTTCAGCTCGATTCCTGCCAAGATCAAAGGTTCAATGGCCGCTTGAATTTGATACGCAAATCTTTTCTTTATTGGCAATTTTGATGTACATAGAAAATTTCATGTTTCATGCTCAGTGGAGAGAGGGGGCTTCATCACTGCCTGGCTCTACTCGTAGTGCAGGCGTCGCTTGGGCGCTGCACGAATCATCAGCTTCTGGGCCTGCTGCTGCCTGGATCTGGCTGCGTACTCCTCGGCAATGGCCACACGCCACTTCTCGACGAGCGCATCGCCGCGCTGTGGTGCGTCGCGCACGCGTGGAAAGCTGGACACGGCTAGTGGAGCATCGTTGTAGTCGTAGTCATCGCTGGCCGAGTTGGGCGTCTTGATGACGAGCTGATTGCGTGACGGGAGCGTTATGCTGAACGCAGCCGCCTCCTCGGGCGTAACGCCGGCAATAGCCGTGGCTTTGGGTGAGGCCACAGCCAGGCCATTGCGGCCCGAGAGCGCCACAGCATTGGGCTTGGAGGAGGCGACGCCGCCCTCGCCGGCAATGGAGAGGCCTAAAAGAGCAATTAGCATGGAGTTGCGCTAAGCTAAGCTTGGCCAGACTTACCCACGGGCTTGGCTTCGGCCACAGCTGCATCCTTCTTGGGCGCTATGACTGCCACGCTGTCGTTCACATCCTCATAGGGATCATCGCTGGTGGGCGGCAAGATGTCCTCGGGAGTCAGCTGCTGTTCGGTCACCTCCTCCAGCTTGTGGTCGTCGATCTTCTGGTCCGCTGGATTGTTGGCCTCCAGGCCCAGGTTCGAGGGCTGCTTCTGCGGTGTCACGCCAAACAGTTCCGGCTGCAGCAGCACGCTGAAGTCCTTGATCTGTCCGTTCTGCTGCAGCAGGGCCAAAGCTGTGGCCGCTTGGCCCAGCTCCAGCAGGCTGTTGGCATAGATCTTGTTGTCCTCCTCGCTGAAGGCGCCCTTGCGCTTGGCCAGCTCCTGTATGGCCACCAGGCGAGCGGCAGCCTGTTGGATGCGATTGAAGTTGCTGCCGCTGGCCGAGATGGGGCTGTCACCGGCCACAGCCGAAATGCCGGCTGCCGATATGCTAATGGTGTCGTCGGCCTCCTTGAGACCTCCACGCAGCTGCGGCTGCTGACGCTGCAAGATGCTGCTGAGGATGCTGCCATCCTGCTGCGGGTGCAGCAGCAGCACCTGACCGCTCAAACCACCATAGTAGGGCAATTGCTCCTCGTAGATCCGAGGCCCGAATCTGGAGCCAGCCGATCTGTGTCTAAATTTCATAGAGTTCGTTAAAGTGCTATTGTGTGGGTGTGTGTGTGAGTGTGGGGATAAAGCGTGGATAACGGTAAGCAATAGGGCAACAATTTCTACGGATGAGCAAGCGACGACTACTCTAAAGGTTTACTACAACTTTATTTACAACTAAAAAGAGAGAGATATAGAGAGAGATAGGAACATATGGAACTCTACAGTAAACTACTTAGCTGGAGACGGATCCGTCTCCAGTGGATCAGACTCCGCTTCAGTTGAACAAATCGATCTCCAGATCGGCCGCGGCGTGCGCTTTGCCGCCCACGCCTGCAATGGCCACTGACTCCGGATTGAAGTACACATTGGTGGGCACGCCCTTCTTGAGGAGCGCCTTGGAGATGGGCGTGGAGATGGCGGTGCCGCCGTTGCCAACCACCGCCTTGGAGTGGGGCTCTAGTATGAGCGCCGCCAGCTTCCGGCCCTGTATGGCCTGCGCCTGTTCAGGATGGTAGGGAAGGAAGTAGTTGCCAAATGGTATTTGGGGAAAGTTCTTGGCGCTGGTGCTGGTGCGTCCAGTAGCCTCCACTTTGACGGGCGGCGCTCGCAGCTTGCCGCTGCCTTTGCGCAGCTTGGCAGCTGTTGCCTTCTTCGTCTGTTGTTTGCTGGAGCGAGAGCTGCTGGAAATGACGTGCTTGCCGGGCACGGAGATAATCTCCTCGATCACATAGTCCGAATTGATGCGGCTTACGGCTGCGCGGAGGCGAGCATCACTTTTTAGATCACCTGCTGAGGTTTGTGACTTCGCTTGCAGCTTTTGCAATGTTTCAATGGTGTCTGCTTCTGCTTCTTCTTCAGCTTTGTCAACTTGAGTATCGTCAACGGTTGCTGGCTTCGCTGTGCTGGTTGTACTACTGGGAGTTGCTGCCGCTGCACCCACAGATGGCGCCACAAAAGCGAATGGCAGACTGTAGGCAGCATAATATGGTGAGTTCAACAGCAGCAGATTGCCATGTGTGGTGGATTGCAAAGCGCCATATGGCGTTAGATCTGCGAACTGTGTTGCCTTGGCAGCTTCACCTGCTTTGGCTGCTGTAAGTTTCTCTGGCTGCGGTTGAGCGGCTGTTTGGATGGCGCCATAGGGTGTCAGGACATTCCCCATGGCTGGAGCTGCAACTAACTTCTGAGGAACTGACTGAGTCGCAGAGGGAGCCAAATAATTCACCAGTGGCTGCAGTCGACTGCGCAGCGGCCACGTCTCAAAGCTTGTGGTCTGCCAGTACGTGTTCGCACTTGATTAGATGTTGGTTAGGATATTCGAATTGAGGAAAGGAGTTGTCATAGGAAGAGTAAGAGAGTTGAGGATAGCCATTAGTCTCATAATATATACATATATACAGCTCAAATTGGGGTTAACTCTAGAATTTAGTGCATGCGAAGGCTTGGTGTGTGTGTGATATTAGTGGGCGTGGCAACTATTTACATTACTGATTACAGATGAAAGCAATGCACAAATTACAAATACAAACATTTATTACCAATACTTAGGCGCTATACAAAAATACTAACAGTCATTAGGTTTAAAATCGAACGTTGCTAAACGGCAGCCAAAATTTCGAACTATCTGGCAGCCCCATCAATCGATAAGTGTAATTGAACTAACTCGAGAACCAGGGCTGACAACAGATCAGACAACTGCAATTTAGGCTTAAAATTCCTGCACTTCCTCCTCATCGTCTTCCGTAAAGCCCGTTGGTGGTGCATAGTAGACGGTGGGCCCTGTAGCCACCACTTTGCCTTCGCGTGGAAAACTTTGTGCATCCACATTAGTTCGTTGGAGAGCATCCTTCAAGTCCACATCAGCAGGTATGGAAATAACCTTCGCCCCGGGACCAGCAATGGTTAGGCTGCGCGGGTGGGTCAGAGCATAGCCACCAGGGCCCACAATTGCGGTGCCACCACTACCCGCTGTAGCCACGCCTCCCGGTCCCGCAATCGCAATGCCGCCCTTTCGCACCTTCAACCGTTGGATGATGATGCCGCCCTCTCGCAGAGCCTGCTTCTGAGTGCCCTGATGAGCGGTGGCCACTGTGCCTATGGTGTTCATTAGGTGGTGTGTTTTGTGTGCAAACAGATGCTTCTCTGCACCCGCACTGGTATCCTGCTCGGCAGCCGTATTCTCCATTTGCTCGAGGGTATCAATGTCGCCATCACCATCGCCGCCGCCCTCCCGCTCATCGTCCCACTTGTAATCATCCTGGCTATCCTGCAACATTTCGGTATTTTGCTGAGCTCCACTCTGCACCACAACTGGCTCCGCAGCTGACGTGCCTGTCACCGCCATGGGCGGTCGGAAGGGCAGTTTGAAAATATTCTGAAAGGCGTTCTTGATGGCTGTCGAGGTCTGGTTCTGCATCTCGGCCAGATTGACGCTGGGCACGCGGAACACATTCAAGCGATTGCGATTTGGCAGCAGTCCGCCTGTTGGCGGCAATGTGGTCTGCTGCGCAGCATTACTGTGGCCCGGGGCAGAGCTCACTTTGAGACTGGATGAACTGGTCAGAAGTTGCTGAGTCTGATCTGCATCCTTGTTGCTGCCACGCACTGGCTTGGTGGTGCTGCCAACTAAGCCGCTAATCCGCTTGCGATTGCCATTCGCATTTGGTGTGACGACGGCGGGCATGCGAGATGGGGCAGAATGGGACTGTGGCTGGGACTGGGATTGTGTCTGTTGCTGTGCATGCGACTGAGGCTTATGAATTAGCTTCTCACGCGAATCGAAACGAGATTCCTTGCTGGAGCTGGGCCCTTTGGTGGTAGTGGTGCTGCTTGCCGCTGTCGGGTTGCCACGCTTGGGCGTTCCATCATCATTCAAGGCCAACTCGCGCGGCAGAAAGAACAGATGGTACTTGGGCGTTGTCTTGCTCTGCTTCTGGTTCTTCTCGTGCAGCATGGCCTTCGCCTTGCCATAGAAGCTGTCCACATCGCCAATTATCTTGTAGCCCTTGACACGATACTCGTGCGGCGCATGCTCTCGCAAATACTGCTCTTTGTTCAGCTTGTACAGATGCACGGGTATGACAAAGTGGGCGGGCAGCTGCTGTGCCTCCTGCGCTGAGCTGGGCCGTGGCAGCTGCACCTGATTAGGTCGGAAATAGAGTTTCTGCTGCTGCTGCTGCTCTTTGGGTGTTTCCTCGACATTCCTTGTTAGCTTGACAGCTCGTATGGAGGGCTCCAGCAGCGTCTGCCCATTGCTGCCAGAGAAGTGGTGCTGCTGCGAGTGGAAGGGCTGCTGGGCGGGCTTGGGGAAGAGATACTGACTGGAGTCGAGTATGGGCGGCAGCTTTGGCTGATCGGGCTTCTTCTTCACATAGCCAAAGGCCTCGTTCACCTTGGCAATCTGGTCGAGAATGCGCTTGGCCTCGTCCGCTTTGTCGGACGTGGGCGGCCCCACATTCGGATCAAACTCCTCGGGAAATTTGATCAGCCTTTGCCTTTGAATTCTGCAAACGAAAGTTAGGTTTGTTGTTGGTCTCATCGTATTGGCAAGATTAGTAAACTAATGCGATTAGCAGATGTTATCTACGGATAATGAGTGGCTTAGTCACACAGTTTTATAATGCTTTTTTAGTCACAATACAGAGGCAGCTACTACTAGGAGCATTAAGATGACACAGTCACAACTCAAGGCAAGGCATGGCATGTTGGGGCAAGGGGGGTTACTAGAAGTCACTGAAAGATCTGGAGCTACTTACTCGACGGCATCCGAGGATTGGCCAGCAGCCCAGGAGGCGAGCAAAAGTGTTGACAACTGCAAGAGAGAGATGAGCTTGGTTAAGGTAAGAGAACATCATAACTCTATATATATCTCTTTCACTCTAGCTTATACTAAACACCTCTGATTATGCCGCGTGCCAGCTGACAAGGTCTAAGAATGCGGTCAGGCACTTCATTTCGTTTAATTTCATTTCTCCAGCATCTTTCGCTAAGCTTCAGCTGAAAAGTGAGAGCCAAGCCCACTTAGTCAAACTATTTTCACAAGAACCGAACCCGAATCGGTAGAACCACCAAGCCATGCTCGTTAAATATTTGCTTTGCTCGCTTCTTTTGCCAAATCAATATTGACGCAACAGCATCCACCCAGCCAGCCAGCAAGCCAACCAGCTGGACCGTTAGCTTGTCAACCGCCACGGCAACTTCATCTATCAAAAGCCGCAATGTCACTGAGCGCGGCGTGTGTCATTGACCCAGCTACAGATATTCCGCCTAAGTGTTTTTGTTGTTGTTACCAAAAAAACGAGCTCTGGACCAGCTGGGAAGACTTCTCAGTGTTTTTGGTATTCCGTATTTGCAAGCTGTGGCTGCATTTAGCCACGACTGCCGGCCAAGATGTATTTGTGGCTGCTTTCTTTTGGTTCTGGCTTATTTACCATACAGATTATTTGGCGGAGCCGTTTGAGCTGGGCGTGTTCCAAACAAAACCAGGTTAATGTTGCCCAAACACAGCAAGAAAATATTTCCAAATGCAAATCATTTAGTTTTAGTTCTCAAGTTTCCAACTTAATTAGGAGCAACAGCTGCTGCAGCAGCTCAGTTGAAACAAGTATTTGAAATGAAGATTAATTGAGGCCATTGATGAGGGCCCGTCCCTTGGAGTTCATTGATTTATGTTGTGCAATCGATAGGGAGAGATTGCTTTACAGCTCCATTTTATGGCTCGCCATATAGTAGAGAGTTGGGCGTTACAAATATCTCTTTTATAGTCCCCCAGCTCTCGCCAATTAATGCTCGAGAACTTTAGCCATTTGTCATGGCCGCCTACGCACATGCGTAGCCTACGTTGGCAGCATATTGATTTTTCTTGATATATAACACATGTATATACATATGTATGAGCGAGGTATGCAGATATAATTAAAATTATTTATTTTGGGCTTTTCATAAGGTTTATTAAATATGCCTGCTGTCTTTATATGATATGCGAAACGGACGCTGACGCATTTCTACTTTTTAGGGCGTGTTTCTTCTGCTTCTTTTGAATAGAAAATGAATAATGCAGCGCGTAATGCGTAAGCTATAAGAAATGATTGCTATAAAGACGTGCTGCTTCATTTTCACTTTTCATTAAAAGCTTTTCTATGTGAAGGTTTCTATGGTATAATTAAATATATTGTATGTTTCCATATTTGTCAAATATTTTATAATTTTAAAATTGTATATATTTAAGAAAATATATGTATAGTAAATAAGTTAATACTTCACAGTATATATGCATATATAATTAGAACATTCTTAAATTTTATATTTTTATATTTATATAAATTATATATATATTATATAAATTATATATATTTAGGAATTATGCTCATGTATAATTTTGGCATCATTTCACATATTCAATTTTTTAATATTTAATAATTCCTAATGAAACTTCATTAATATATACATTTATGATTATTTCACATTCAATTCAAAGATTTGCATATATATCACATTATAAATATATACTAAATTTAAGTCTTCTAAAAAGCTTCTTCAGTTCAGCCCTTTATTTCTCTTTTTCGTTTTCAATTAGCAAATTGATTTTCGGATGAGCTGCTGAGCCAGATATTTGCATAGCGGCCAAATGAAACTCGAACTGATTTCACAGCTAACTCAACTTGGTAGCCAAAAAGAATCTTGGCGAAAAGAATCAGCCAGTGAAAGTTGCGAGCCGAGTGTAAACGCAAATTAAATAAAAAAAATCGAAACACTTAAGGCACGAACTTGCGCCAGTTAATGACTTCAACGCCGCTAATAAATGATTAATTGCGGTCACACACAGCACAGCAGGCAACAGCAAAAACCCAAATTAAACTAGTTTTATTCGTTCTAAGTGGACTATTTTTTAGTTTGGGCCATAAGTACTTACCACAATGAGACGCATTTTAGCGCTTGAAGAATTTCGTAAAATTTTGTTTTTGTTTGTTTTTTGCTGTTCGTTGTCACCGGCGTTGACAGCAGGCTAGCCTTGAGTTATATCCTTGAACTGCGAACAGAGACAAAAGGCGCTGGGTTATCAAGCGTAGAATCGAACAGATACAACAAACACACACACACACTTTAGGTAAATGCCAATCCTGTTAACTTGTTTAATTGTTTTTTTTTTTATTTATTTATTTTGAGTTTTGTAAACGCTCCAAGGAGCACACGCACTTGGCTTCAAGCTCTCGTTCTTGAGCCTGAAAAAAACTACACTTGACGCACCTTTAGAACCCAAGCAGGCAACGACTGAAGATGAACTGAATCGTGCCTGTCCGCAGCTTGGCTGTTTTATAACATTTCCATTAGCCATGCAAAGCGAGCAGCAAAGAAATGTGTTCAACCTGACCATGGCCAGCGAAGAGAGAGCGAGGGAGAGCGACAGAGAGAGAGAGCGCGTGAAAGAGCGTGTGCTTAAGAGAAACTCGCATTTAAAGGGGGCACGTACGCAAGTGCCTTGGCTGTGCCTTATCAATGGGCGGGCATCTGCTGCTCTTTGCCTGTGTGTATCAAAGCCACCCAAAACATTGACATTCACAGCTTGGGATCATGATTAAGATCATGTTTTCTGTTAGATGAGCATAACTGAGGCACGTTTTTTTGCACACTTTTTATGTGTGTGAACCGCTGACATCGCTGACAGCATGGCACCAAGAGCTACTGTTCACTCGCTTTGACATTGATTAATTAATTGGCTTGATTGAGTGAGCAGCGGCAGCAGCATCATCACCAGAGCACTTACAACTCAACTGGGCAGAACAAAACGAAAGACTTAAGACACGAACGCGTGTGGGTAGAAAAACACATAGAAGCTTAGCACTGCCAATTGGCTTGACGAACGCTGATTGAAACATGAAATAAGCCTAAGAGCTGAAAAAGAAAAAGAAAATAAAAGACTTAAGACACGAACTCAATTATGGTTCAATGAATGAACTATTCAGCGAATTCGCAATATGTTAAAATTCTTATTCAATTTGAATGTGGAACATGCTTAGAAAGTTTGACTGTTCTGGACTGTTTCTAAATATCAGATTGCGCCCTTAATCCACTCGCATTCTTATTGAGTTACCACTGTACCACTGTATATATATATATATATGATTCTATAGCTCCATCAAGTTTGCAGCTTAAGTAGCTTAGTTTGCGAGCTTTATTACCGTGAATTAACCACGCCGCAGGCGACTGTCTCTGGGCGTCCTTTCAGTGGCACGTCTTTAGGACTATTTTTAGCGCATCTCCTAGGAACAATGTTGCTATATGACAGTCATTTACAGTTATTTCAGCTGTGACATATTGAACCATCAATCGAAGATTTATGGTTTCAGCTAGGAATGCAGCGACGCATACACAATGAACGCCGAGAAACCCAAAACACACACAGTTTGAATGGCATTAATTGAAAGTCGACAAATCGATGCAGCTGAAGCAGCAGCAACAACAACAACAATAAGATAGAATGGCATGCGCCAAAGAGTTCAACTATATGCAATAGCCTTGAAACCTATTTATATATACATATATATTTAAACACATACAACGAGCCGGAGAAGCGGAACTGGGGCTGGCTTTGGCTGGACAGTTAAGTGCGACCTTCGCTGGGTGCATCAAGCAAGGAATCAAGAATCGCACAGACTCCAGCGCAGAAACCGTTGTTTAAGCCACATAACTGGATCTCCCTCTCTCTCTCTCTCTCTCCCTCTCTCTCTCCCTCTCTCTCTGGCATTGTGTTCTGCGCTCTATAATAAAAGAGTTAATGCAGGGCATTACTGAATGCAATTATGCCAGCACAATTATGCAGCCGCAGCGTAGCCTCAGCTCAGTTCCCAGGCCAAGCCAGAAGAGGCTCTATTCTCTTCTTTTACAGCTGAGAACTCGACTCTAAATGCCTTCAATTCGTGTCAAAGTTGTTTTTATTTCGCTGTACTTAAACCGAAAATCCAGTCTAATAGAAAGTTGTCCAGACGCTCTTCTTCTTCACGAAAACTTCTTGGCTTCAAGTTTAATAGTCAAAACAAAACATTTTATGGTCGCAGTGAAATTTAGCCATGAAAAGCCCAAAAAAAAGGTTGCCACAATCATTTGAATAATTTTGCTAAAAACAAAAAAAAAAACCATAAACTTATTATTTATTAGCCAAAAACTTTAACGTTTTGTTGCTTTTATATTTTTATTATATTTTGTTTAATCTCCTAAGCTAGGGTATATTGCTTTGGGTAATCTGTATGTAACGGGCAGAAGGAGGCGTGACTGAGGATGAGGCTGAGTATGTGCAGCAGAGACTTGTAAGTATAAAGACTAACTGTATATACATAAACATATACATAGATCTCCCCGCAGTCCATTAGATTGAGCCCTATCTGCTTGCCTGCCCTACTATACTCATTCTTAACATGTTCTTTAGGGTATTTCCTGACACTCTTACTTATTTTTGACTCAATTTTATTTTCGTTTTCTTTTCTTTTTCGTTTTTTTTTTTTTTTTGAGTACTTTGCACTGTTTTCTTATTTAGGCCACGCGACGGTCGCCAAGGCTTGACGCTCGATTCAAATTATTTGGCAAGTCGAGCACGCAGCCCATTTCAAATTTTCAACGCGCGCGCGTTACCCCCATACAAGAAATACCCAAAAAAAGAAGAAGCAAACAAAACTCAGCTTTATTTGGTTGACAAATTCGGCAATTGTTTAACTGTTGATATTTTGGGTGTCCAGCGGCAACAACTACTAACTGTTCCGCAAATCAATTAGGCATTATAAAATACATAAATCGTTCGGTTTATGACCTCAAAGCACGCGCCACATTTATTCACATTTGTATGAATTAGATTTATGCAGCAACTGATCGCATACAGGTGTATCCATTGTATATAGACTTGAACTGTTCAGTTTAATGCGAGGCATGGCAGAAGATATTAAGGAGCTTTGATTCAGGATCATGCTATATATCAATCATAACTATATTGTTAGTTTTTTTTTGGGCTGCTTTCAAATATTCTTAAGAAAGTGTCTATAAAATGTATTGCCTCTCTCTCACTATCCTCTTCATACATACTCTCCGCTTTCAATTGCGACCCGAACAAGCTGCGAGACATCACCTTCAGTTAGCTTGACAGCCAACTAGAGTCAAGTATATTACTTTAGTTAAGCTGCCAATGCACGTAGCGCCTGAGCAGGGCAGTCTTTGTGCTTAAAAAACAAACTCAAGTTCAGGAAATTGTCGAACTGCATTTGATTTTATTTGTCTAGGGACTATACACACACACACACACAATAGTTCAATAGCTATGCAGGTTGTTAACTGCTTGTTCCGTTGGCTTGGCCAAATTGCCGCCCATGACCACGAATCCAATGCCAGGGCCCGCCTTGTAGCTCAGCTCGTGATAGCCCGCATCATCGTAGTACGAATATTTGCCCAGCACAATGCCAGAGTCATCCGTGTGCTGGCTGTGCGACATGTGTTGAGTGCTAAAATCAATATTCTGTGCTCGCTGAGGTGCTGGTGGCGGTGCTGGTGTCCGTGCTGCCGCTGCAGGCTGTAGCCAGCCCCACTTGGCATTCCGGGATAACGCCTGAGCGCTGCCATATGGCCATTGTTGGGATTGCTGCTGCTGCTGCTGCTGCTGTTGGTGTGGTATCTCGTAGTTGGGTGACAGATCATTCGTTTGCACAGCAACGTCTGTGTTGTAGGCGTAGCTCTGGCCATTCAACTCCATGTAGACCTGCGCGCCCTGCACCAGGCACAGCCAGCTGCTCAGGCAGAGCAACTGCAGCGAATGCGACAATCGGCGGCTCATTCTAAAGACTGAAAGTGAAGGCAACTGAGCGCTGGCTTATATGTAGCCGCTGCAACCACAATCGGCAACCACTCGATGGATACACGCAGGTATTATGTATTTAGCATAAATAGAGTTACAGTTACAGTTACAGCTGAAACCACGGGCAACCACAGCTGACATCGTTTCAGTTACTTACACTTACTTAACTAGCAACTATCAGCTAACCAACTACAACTAGCTACTGCCTTCTAGTGCTCCCTGGAGGCGCTCAGCTCGGCCATCTCGTCCTGGCGCAGTGCCTCCGAGGGGGACAACGTGATGCGGCCGCCCAGTGGCAAGAGGTCGATGTTCTGCACATGGGCGCGGACACTCTGGCCTGGTGGCAGACCCACATACCATTTGCCCACATTCCTAATGATAGTGGAGTCGCGATGGCGCTGCACCCACTCGCGATCCCGATCGATTTCCAGTATGCGATGATTGGTGGTCACCAGCGGGGGCAGCGAGCCACCCACATCGTCATCATTCAGATTGTAATTGTCGTCCGGTCCACTAGCTGCACTGCCTGAGCCTGTGCCTATGCCTGTGCCCTCTGAGGACGCCGACCCGCCTCCTCCACCACCTCCACTAAATCTATTGCGGTTTCTTGACCCACTTGCATTGAGGCGATTAGTGCTGGTGGCACCGGAGCCTCGATTTCTGCTGCCCGCTGAGCTGCTCTTGCTGTATCCGCCACCTCCCCCACCACCTTCATCTCCGCCTCCGCCTCCACTTCCTGCACCTCCTCCGTCATATCTGCCCCCACCTCCGCCACCCCCTCTGCCGCCACCACCAATTGCACCACCTCCATCATATCTAGTGCTACCTCTTTGCGAGCTGCCAGCCGCATATCCTCGACGATCAGACTTGCCTCCATCTGCAGTTGCGGATCCATCGGAACTGTTCTTAAATATATCTTTTACAAGATCGTTCAAGTCACTCTGTCCATCTGTCTTTCCTCCAGGCCTTAGGTAGTCTGTATCGGTTCCGCTGCCACCAGTTCGTCCTCTATCCCCACCGCCTCCACTCGGCCCACTGCCTCCACTTGCCCCTGAGCCTCCAACACCACCGGCACCACTATCACTGCCAAAAGCGCTGCCACCGCCTCCTCCTCCACCTCCGCCCAATTTCCCGCCCGCTCCACGGCCAAAATCATTTGCCAATCGGAAATCCGTATCGCTGAGTCGAAAATCCGCCACGGAGGGATTTATGTGGGTACCCGGCCCCACTCTATTCTTGACCACTCGATAGCCTATGCCCGCCCCTGCTATGTACTCCACAGTGCGCTGCACACCCTTGTCGTCGAGGAAGGAGTAGGTGCCGCGCACCAGCCCATCCGGGGCGCGACTCTCGGCACGCCGATGATCCGGGCCAGCTGCAATCAGCTTGTAGGTGCCCGCAGGACCTCGTTGCACGGACATCTTGCCACGGGTCTTCGGATGCGCCTTGTACAGCGGGCTGGAGTAGCTGACACTAACGGGATTGTCGGGCACAGCATTGGAAACCTCGAATCCTGTGCCAGCGCCAGCAGCATACCGCACGCTGTGCCGCTCGCCCACGTCGTCCAGATAGGAGTAGAGACCTGGATGAACAGATGAAGCACTTAATGGACAGCTCTTCTCCATGCCTGCACCTCTACCCACCTCTTATTCTATTGTTGGCATCATTCTCCTCGCTGCGTGACTGATCCGGCGTGCGGTAGCTGAAGCTGTAGGAGGGATCGTCATAGGGATCGGCGAGGGGATCATCCGGACTGCCACGTGGACGTACCGGATACTGTGCCAAATCCATTTTACGATGTATTTTCGGTCCATTCACGCGAAAGCTGTGAAAAATTTGACATTCAATTAGCCGCTGAGCTATGATTAGCTAATTGCACTGGGGATCAAGATTGGGATTGGGTAACGACCAGGCCGACTGCTAAAATCGCTCGTCTGCTCCCGTAAGCAATAACAATTCTGAATGCTATCTGATCATCGCGGCAATCAAATCGATGACGTCTGCTATTGCCACATGCCGAGTCGGGCATTCTCTATCAATTTCCATTCTACTTTTTATCTCTCCGCGGTGCATCTTAATGAATTTTCCGATTGCCGTGTTTCACTCGCAATTTGTTAACAGCTTTTGTCGGATACTCCTTCGGCATGTGGCAAGAGGGGTGTATTGGCTTACAGTTAGTAGACTATATACTCTGACTATTGAACGCGTATCACGCAGTCGGCTACTCATTGCGCTCTTCTTCTTTTCCATTTGTTTGTTTTCCCAACTACCGGAGATTGCCACAAAACAGTTGAAAATCGTATCGAACAAAGGCAACAACAAACGTTTAGGCAACCGAAGCAGCAACAGTTGAATGTTTTAACTGTTTTGACTTCCCCCAGCCGCCACCTATGCCCATCTCAAATGTTTTTAGAACCGACTTTGTGGTTGTGAAGCCGCCCCCGGCCCCCTGGGCACGCTTCAGTGGCGCTACGCCCGCTCGCACCTGTCGGATTGCTGATATACGAGACCGAACAGATAGCTTAACTTGGCTACCACACTTTGATTTAGCCAACTGCTAGCCACCTCCTACTTCTGCTTCTTCTGCCTCTTCTTTATCTTGTTTATGTGTTCGGCTTACTCACCCACGTGGTCCGGCTGTATAGACGGTCTCTTCGATCTGCCCGCTCGCTGGACTACGCGAACCATAACGACCTCGCACGATGTTGTCTGGAGAGCCGGAGGCGCTGTGATAGTAGCCGCCAATGTCATCATTTGCATGTCTATCCAAAACAGTAATTGCGTGTGTTGCCCATGCGTGGTAAGACCAGAAAGAGAGACAGTGTGAGAGCGGGAGCGAGAGAGAGAGAGGTAGAATAATACACAGTAAACAGTTAGTCAGCGTATACGTATTGTTGCCATTGCAAAATGGCATTAAAAGAGGTGTTAAAGCTGGCAACAGGAGCCAGAGCGTGAGACGAACTTTACCTCAGCTGAAGGTGTAAAAATTATAGACTAAATGAGTTTTGATGAGCAGCAAAAACAGTTTGCTCAAAGCTTAAGTTAAGCATATTATTATTGTATCTGTTACTGTGCTATAACTTAAAATTTGTATCTTCTTTAAGCTCAGTTTTCGAAGAACTAACTAATTCAGTTATACAAGAGACTATCACATTTTCATATCATATACATGAGCATCATTAAAGAAAATGCTTGGAGAAACTGAGAGTAGAATAAATATAGTTGGAAATATAGCTGCAAGCTAATATGCCCTTCTCACTTTGTGAATGAACTTCATAATCAAGCGAAGCTTCAACTTCAATTTGTTCTAATAGCTTAATATCTTATAATTCAGAGACAAACTAATAACTACAAATTTATAAATATATATAAAATTTATAATATCTTAAATTTAAAAAATATTTTAAATATTTATATATTTGTATACATATTTAAAATGCTTTTTATATCATTAGAAATTTAAGAAAATACTTTATGAACTTGAATAAAATCATAGATATTTGTAGATTATAGATCAAGAACTGCATTTGGTGCACAGCTTTAAGCTGATTTGGTTAGATAGTTCATACACCATATTAAACACACTTTAAATTTGGTTTTTCATTTGTTAAGGTTCGTTTCCTAAGTCCTTCACATGCTAGGTTTCTCTTATTTTCCATCAACATCATTAATGAAACTTGATTAAATTATAAGAAATTTTTGTAGTTAATTTATTCCCATTTTAATATATTAATATTCATTTATTTTTCTTGTAAATTGTCTTAAAACTCTTTTCACACTTTATAACTTGTATGCCATACCGAAACTGAAACGATCCATCGGCATTGATCGTATTATACTCGATTTCGGCTAAGACAGGATGCGTGAAATGGCCAAATGCAGCGCATAAAAGCCAAAGCAGGCGCAACATTTCCATAAATTGTGCAATTCGAATGGCTTGCAGCTGGGCTAAACAACTTTAAACGCCAATTAGACGCGCATCCTGCACACGCGCATACAGACACAGGCGCTGGTACAGGTACAGGTACTGGTACTGGTACTGGTACAGGTACAGGTAGCTAGCAGTACAATGGAAGCACGAAAGGCAGCGACAAGAACAACGCGACGGCTGGCGACTGAATGCGCCAGAGCGTTAGATCTTTGTATTTAAATACGATTCTCAGGCGAGGCAGCCAACGGTGGCCAGCGATTCAGCTAAGCTCAAGTCGGCAGCAGCAGCAGCAGCTGCCACTTGTCTCACCTGACCACCCACCCACAAAAGTGGCAAGCCACGAAGATGAAAACAGCATTTGTGTGCAAATTGCGTTACAAGACAAACAGTGCTGGTGGAGAGAGAAGCGGAGAGGAGGGGGAGCGCAGAGCAGAGCGAGCAGAGACATTGCAGGTGAGAGAATCTGTTCTAATGATGGACACGCAAGTGGATTGTTCTGCTGGCTGCTAGCTGCCTGCCTGTTGCTTGGCTAACAATGCTTCGAGTGCGCCTTGTTCAGTAAATTGCAGAACAGGAGAAGAGAAAGAATAGTCGTGTCCAGCTGTCGTCCGCCTGTCTCTCTGTCTGTCAATTAGCTCCGCGGCTGTCGCTGTGTCGTGCATTGGCTTCCTGCTCGTTGACAATTTCTGCGGTTGCACGTGATCTATGCCACGAGCATTTCCTGTGCATTGAACCTGCTGGCAATTTGCAGCGGGCCACGCCCACTCAGCCAGCCTCCATCATCTTTGGCCATTATAAATTTTGCAGCGCCACGGAGTCTAGGTCAGTGTCTTAGCTGCAATTTTCTTTTCGTCTTGTTGCAATTAAAGGCAATTACGCCTTCGGCCAGGGCAGGAAGAGTCTAGCCGCTCTGCAGCTCAAACACTTGCACAGTGGGGCCATTCGACGATGGAGCTAAAGCACACTGTGCAAGAATTCATACTGATATTCTCATTCTTCATTCTTCTTACGCCGCCACTGTGCGGCTGTAGCCACAATTTCCGCCTAGGATGTGCCCAAAAAAGAAAAAATGGTTATCCAACCTTTTTAATGAGTCCAATTAGCGAGTGCCGCGGCTAAAACTAGTTATTGGCCATTGTTCTCTGTCTTACAAAGAGCAGCAGCGAAATATGTCAAACATTTTGATTAGAACTTTGGGCAGAGGGCGCAGCTAGAACGAAAGACTTAAGACACGAACTTGCCATCTTGCTTCGCTGCTCATGATTTACTGACCCACAAGCTGTCCGCCTGTGTGTCTTTATGACTGCCGCCTATGAACTCATATCTTGATTAGAGCTCACTACAAATTCCGTTTAGTCCAGTTGAATATGCTAATTCTGATGATGCGGAAGACTTTTGGCTCCATCTATCGACCGCTTGTGCAGTCAAATGGAGCGACAACTGAATATGAACAGCTGCTGGAACAATGGAAACGAAACAAACGACGACGACGACGACGACGCCACTGTGCGGCGCTAAGGACAAGTTGCTGACTGACTGAATGAAACATTTGGAGGCAATTGCACGCATGGGAAATATGCAACCAGTTGCAGCTGTTGCAGCTGTTGTTGCTGTTGTTGCTGTTGCAGTTATTGCCATTGAACCACATACCCATAGAGCAAAACTGGAAATTCATATGCGTTTTCACTGCCAGCAACTGCAACTGAGAGGAAGGCCATCAGCATCGGCAATCCTGCCATTTCTTTGGAAAGTGAAAATGCTTTCGTTTTCATTTGAAAATTTTGCCAGCCAGTCAATAGACAGCGAGTGGCCGTGGCGTTCAGTTCGATTAGCGCGCATCAATCACAGCAGCATGAAAATTACACAACTTTTGCATATGTTGAGCGTTGTGGCATCCGTTACGTCTTTGGAGTACGTGATACGCTATGAGGCGAAGAAGGCGCGCTGCCTGAACCCGCCACGCACGGCCAGGCGAGTGGAGTCGGTGATCAGGGACTGCCAAGAGGAGGTCAAGAATAAGCTAGTGACAGGTGAGTCTGGCAGCTGATGAGCTGAGTTACCTATGAGTCATGTGCAACTCCACCCAAATAGAAGCCTACGAGATACTCAAGGAGCAGGTGTCGCAGGTGCAGCCCCCTCTGCAGGCTGACACTGACGGCGTGGAGTTCATTGAGTCGGTTGATTGGCCGCCCGTCCACAGCGAAATACAGTTACAGCACAGCTCACAAGAGGCGCCACCCAATGCCAGCCGCTACGAGTACATCGTCTACGATGAGCCCGAGCCGCGACGCCGCATGGCTCGGCTCGTGCGCAGCCTCAAGCGTCTGGACGTGGCCAGTGCGGGCATCTATCATCCCACGCTGGTGCCGCTCGAAGATAAGCGCATCGCGGGTGTAAGTACTACGAATTCGACTTCTCATTGACTCCAACAGATTTTTGCATTACGGCAATTAAGTTCAATGGCAGAACAGGCGAAGTGCAACAAACGCTGCTTGCCATTGATTTGCCGTGTGCAATTAAAAGCATGTAAGAATTTGGCAAGCGGGCATACACGGCTGGGTAATGCAGTGTTTAGAGAGGGCTTAGATGAAATTCAAGTGAGGCCATTCTTGTAAGAGAAATTCCTAGTAATATGAAAAGCATCTGTTCTAAGCCCATATCACTCTCTTTCTTTTTATTGAGGGCAAGGCGTCTGCCTCATCCCCCTTCTCAGTTCAATTTCACATCTACAATTCTCTAAGCCCAATCTACCCTCCTTCACTGTATGAACAGTGTATAAAAGTCAGGGCTGCCGCTGAAGCTAGACAATTGAAAGAAAAGCGCAGTTGCAACCGTTGCCGTTGCCGTTGCCGTTGCCGTTGCAGCTTTTTGTTCTCACACCGCACGCTAAATTTGATGACTGAAAATTGGATTTTATGTTTGCATTTAATACACATTAGCTGCTTTTTATGCATCAGCAAATTGAATGCGGCCTACGAATAAATTTTTTATTGTGTTTTGTGTTTTTTTTCTGTCTTTTCTCTCTCAGTGTCTGCTGCACTGTGTCTATGCGAGGAACAACGCCATTGACAAGAACGGCTGGCCGACGCTGGACGGGCTGGTTGGCTTTTACTCGGAAGGTGTGCACGAGCACGGCTTTTTTATGGCCACGCTGCGATCCGTTAATCTCTGTCTGCGGGCCATGACCAATAAATATCAAGTGAGTCGACGCGATCTGCCGCAGAGAGGCGAAAGCTGCGATTTGGCATTCGATGTGTTTGACTGCATATCGGATCAGATAACAGGATATTGCCTGGATCAATATAGTAGATATTAAGCGGTCATTGAATAATCTTGTTTAATAGGGCGTCTTAAGTTAGCTTGTAGATCATCTAATTTCCGCTAGCGTCATCTATTGTTTGTTGTTGAAAGCTATGAAATTATTATAAAGAAAAATCGCATATAGACAAATGTTTACCGTGCTTTAATGTGCCATAACAGGAAAGGCGCATATATTCTTACTTAATTAATAACTTAAATGTGGCGTAATAAAGCATTTCTTATTTATTATTTCATTCAAATGGCTTTCAGACTTTAAATTGGTCTTATATTTGCTAGCGTCATCTATGGAATGGTGGCGGCACCTGCAGTTAGTATAGTGCTGTCTGCAAGCGCCATCTATTAAGAATTTTTGTAAACAGTTTTATAAAGCTAGTTGCAGAGGGTGCAATAAAGATTGGTCTTGTCATTTTAGCTTTATTTTACTCAGTCATAACTAAGAAAGGCATAAAAGATTAATTCATGTATAAAACTTTATATTTTTTTAATTAATTCCATTTTTTATAATTAAAATGAAATATTGACCTATTTTTCAAATTTAAAACCACCGCGCCAATTGAACGAACGTATTTCTAGTATTTAATCGATATTTTGTATGCGGTATATTTCCATTTGCTGCATACGGTCACATCAGGCCGCGAGTTGGAACGCGAGTTGTTTGGAGCTGGAGCGTACGAAAAAGTAATAGTTATAATTTATAATAAAATTGTAAAAATATAGTGCCATGTACTAAAAATAACATAGTTCAAATTGGGTTACAATACCCTTTAAAGTAGATACTACAACTACTTTTGTATTTCGATATAAATCAGACCATCTTCCAATTGAGGTCAAATTCGTGGAATAACTGTGAAACTACAGCAACATTAATAGCATACAAATTTGCTGCATGCCTGTTAAAACAGTGAATTGGAATGGAAAAAAAACCTGAATTCCAAGTGCAATGTTGCAGCTTTAATAATAATTTTCCTTGGCCCCCAATATTGAGGGCTTATATAATGCAAGTGGGCGTTTGTTTATTGCGCGTGCGCTTTCTTCAAATCTAGAAAAAGTGAAATTTCCCAATTGCTGCTGCTCTGCCTGCCGGCCATTCTACGTCACATGTTTTCGTAAATGTCGTCTATGAATATTGCAATGATGACGCAATTTTGCGTTACTCGCGGGTTGCTGAGTGCCGCGTGTGCTTTTTGTGCTCGTGAATCATCATGCTTAAAGCATTTCTAGTTGTTGTTGCTTCCTTTCCGTTTTGCGTAAAGAGCGGCCCCATTGTCAGCATTTTTGTTGTATTTATCCAACTTGTTAGAGATGCGCAACAATGATTTGGTTTGTAATGGGCTGTCCCAGTACATAATAGCAACAGGTAGCGTGATCAGTCACGACCTAGTCACTAACTCAGCTCTATTTGCTATTGCTCAATGAACGCACGCGGTCTTCCACATTACATATGTGTGCGTGTGTGTGACGAAGTCGTCCTCTTTCAGCTGAAGTTGTTTTGCATGTGCGATTGTAGTCTCCAATTTTCTTTGGGGGCTCGTCTACTCTCCACTTGCGACTGCAGCTGCAATTGGTCTGACCAACTGGTTCGTGTCACGACTAACTGGAATATTTAGCCCATTTCCAACCAAAGCAGCTGGCAAAATGCGCGTGTTTGAACTTGAAAGTTGTATTGATTAGCAAGTGAAGCACACACAGGTATACCTACATACATACATATATTTAGCTTAATCAGCATTGAGTAATATACCTGCATAATTGTGACATGAGTTTCTTGTGCTCTCTTCTCTCTCAACTTCTCTTTCTTTCATACTCTTGGTTTAGGCGGCTCATTTCAAAGGGTGACGCACATTGTCAAATTTAGAGCGGACTTTGAAATGATTGTAAACAAAATCCTAAGCACACATATGTACATATAAACATACATATGTATATATAGATATGTATGTTAGTTATATGATAAGCACATAGTACTTTAGTACGATAAGTGATTATTATCAGTATGCGCTTGGCCCCTTTTACACACACCCACATACATGCATATATATCTGAATATATGTATGTGTATAGGTTCTTTTATCTTAGTCGCTTTTTGCGCTGTCATGTGCCTTTTTATCGCTGATTTTGTTTTTCTAACGCTTCGTCGTTCCAACGTACAGAAAACAACAACAAAATTCGATTTCTACAAAAACTTTTCGAGTGTTGTTTTCTACTCTCTTCGCTGCATACAGTTCGGGGTCTGGGTAATCTTTCGGCTGCTCTGCGCCGCAACGTTCAGTCGACGCGTAGCACTCAACACGAACAAACCGTTTGGCAGCGTATCTCTCAGATACGACGTGACGAGTAAATACCTATATATGTATATATATAAATAATTTCGTTCGTGTTCTCATTCCAAAAAACAAAATTTTTGGAAGTTCAGAACTCCAATTAATTATTAAATAAGAGAAGCCGCAGTTGGCAGGGCAATCGCCAATCGGAAGTGTCGCATTAAATTGTCATTAAACAATATCTATTAATATATAATCTTAATTAGCAGTAAATATATATATACACATGTGTATATTGTTACGCTATCATTATAAAATATATGACAGTATTCTATATAGCTGACTCTCACGCGAGTTTTTTGCACTTATGTAATCGGTTTTCGTAACAGAGGCGTCGGCGTCGACGTCGTTCGTGGGACAGAAAAAAGGAATTGCAAAGAAAACGAAAACGAAAAAAAAAAAACAAATTTGTGTGTGAAAAATAAAGCAAAATAAGCAAACAGATAAATAACGGCATACAAACTGAAGCAAACACACATAGGCATAGCTAAAGCTAAGGCGAGAAAGAGACGCAGCGAGTCGTTGGCGAACTAATTACAATTGATTTCGTTTACGTTGCTTTGCTGCACTTTCAAATACCTCTTGAGCGCCGCATTAAACCGGTTTACGCATACATATGCTATGTACTGACCCACATGTGTGTGCGTAATGTAGTGTGTGGTAATCGCTGACAAATTCGAGTGGCTGATCAATGATCTACGCCTAGACATCGATCCCGAGCTTAGAGCCGCAGCAAACCACGCGTCGTTGATAAGCGCATGTGACCTGACTTTCGTGCCTCGCCTTGCCTTGCCTTGCCACGACTATCGCACGCGCCGCGCCTCGTCTAGCTTATCAGGTCTTGAAAAAGAATTTCATGAATTAATTAAGACATTTGCAAATGCAAAATCTGAAAACGTTTCTTAGTTTTGCTCCTATATGACTTTAGATAAGGTTGGGGGCCTGGTTGATATTGTTAATCTTATCCGATTTCTTTTTAACCAGGCTAGACAAATAAAGCAAATGATATATGATTGTTGCTTCACTACTTTATAAAAGTCAGGCTGACAATTACGCAGCACACAAATCTGAAAAAAAAAACTTGACGAAACAAGCCAAAACAAATAAAAATTATAATAAATATATACACTCATGTATATGTTTATATATATTATACAGATGTACAACATTTCACCACAGTGCAAATGACTTTTTTTTTTTGGCTATCGATCAAAAAGGCGAAAGCAAACCGAACATCGAGCAACCCACGTCTTTGAAACGTCATCAGCAGCTAACAGTGGGTCACGTGTTAGGTCGGGAGAACGAGAGCTGCAGAGACAGAGATAGAGAGCTATAGCTATAGCTATAACCCTGGTCTGGTCAACAGTCTAGACTTTTAGCACATACATTTACATGCGCATATGTATGTATTAGCATTATTCATAGATTTCGTTAACTTGTTTTCTCTTTCATAATCAGCATTAGTTGGCAACAAGTTTGCGTTTTTTAAGTTTACGTCAAATGACGTCAAAGGCAAACCTATATTTTGGCTATTATACATATTTGTCAAATGTATCAAGGCGGACTGCGCATCTTATCTTATCAGGCTTACGTCTACTGTCTGCCGCCTGCTGCCTTGACTGCATAGCACTTGTCCAAATACAACAATAGCAACAGCAACAGGTCTTACATTACTATTTGTCAACAAACACGCTCTCAGTTGAAGCTTAATTGAAAGCTGTTGCTGTAATTGGCTTATCAATAGAGCGAGTGTCATGCTCTTAGGCCTATTGCGTGTGACAATCTATTAATATGTTCTCTATTATCAATTCTATTTCCATTTGCAGTTATATTTTGTAAAGCCACAAAATGCATAGAGCACACACGGCCTTTAGTCTGGCGTTATCGCCGATGGCGCATAAAAACTTTGCCACATGGCTGCTCAACAGCAACAGCAGTCAGAAGGTAAGCGTATAAATATTATATTTAAATACATATTAATCTAATCATTTGATTATTCAACAGCTGATCAAGGCCAGCGCAGCATCTGCTGTGCGCACCTACAATTCAGCGGCTGCGGAACCTTTTGCCAATGGCAGCACCGCATCCTACGTCGAGGAGATGTACAACGCCTGGCTGCGTGATCCCAGCTCTGTGCATACTGTAAGTGGGCAGTTAATTTAAGAGTCAGCGAGTTCAATAGCCTGGGACCGTAAATGAAACATGTTTCTTTGTTGCACTAAATAAAAATTCAGGCAGGTATAACAGTTGAATTGTACAGCCCTTTATATAATTTGTATAAACTAAAAGTAAAGCAAGGGCTTGCTAATGTATCTATTTATAATACTGCATTACGCAGGTAAAATCCAAATCAATTGAAGCTTGAATGTGCAATAATTACAGATTTGCTTGTAGCACTCACTCACGCGCAAACTGATTCGAAAAACAGCTCATAAAGTGTGCAAACATGTTTTTTTTTATAACGCTCGGGTTATTGAACGCCTTACGACTACCTGTATGCATTATTTTATTTATAATTTAATTGCACTTTGTATTTGCTTCCCGTTGCAGTCCTGGGATGCTTACTTCCGTAGCAACTCGTACGTGAGCCCGCCCAATTTGGCGCCCGTGCAGGCAAACACGTTGCCATTGACAGCCTTTAACTTCGGTGGAGCTGTCAGCGCAGCTGCGCCCGACTCCAAGACCATCGATGATCATTTGGCCGTGCAGGCTATCATTAGAAGCTACCAGGTATGAGTGTGCTGGATCCATAGTACAGCAGCTGCTATCCCCAATAATAGAGTTGAACAGTTGAGATTGCAGAGCAAAGCGTATCTATTTGTTGGCGCTTTTCGTTTTCCTTTTGTTTCGTGTACATTTCGTTGTTCTTTTATGATTTTCATTTAGGTTTCTATTTAATGTTTACGTTTATGGTTTTTATTAGAGCTGCCCGCCCACACATTGGACCAGTTTATCTGTGTTACATCAAAAGCAGAATCACTCTCGCTCACACACCAACATACAAGTAGCTTGAGAACTTTTATGTTATTCCCACCAGCCCCATATATACCCTTCCATTATGCGATTATTGTTTACATTCCAAGTAGTTTTCTTCTTTTGTATGTGTAATTAGTTCGTTTGGAAAGTTGGAGCACCTCAAGAGTTGGGCATCTTAGTTATAACGTACCTACGTTCATGATTAGTTAATGTTTAGGACTTTAAACTTTTATGTTCTTTGTCATTGATTTAGCACAGTTAATACAGATTGCTCAGATCTCTGATATGGTATTCACTTGGCTTTATTTCCTTCCTATGCACACATTTGATTTCCCTTAAACATATCTTTTCTTATATCTATTGATGGGTAGTTAGTTGAATACAGAACAAAAACAACATAATAACCATATTAAACTCTACATATCTGTGTATAATCAAATTATGAACATATCTATGTGTATGGCATATATGCATATGTATATCTACTATATACTATATATATATAGTCTCGTGGTCATTTGGCATCTGATCTGGATCCGCTTGGAATTTTAACACGCGAAAAAACCGTTTGCAAGGACGGTCTTGCACGTCGCGCTAACGAGGATGTGCTCAGGCAGCACTCTGGGTTTTTGTTTGGTAAATTCTTTTTTGCAAAAATCTATAAAAAATATTTAAAAAACAATCTCTAACATAGACACCCACTCCACGCCCCTCAGTTGCACCCATCCAATACCATTTACACACAACACGCTTTGAAGCCTACTTAACCCACTCGTTAATATACTTAAAAATATTACATGAAATTCGGAGTTGATGAAAGGCACAATAGGCAGGGCATAGCGAACTCTCTCTTTAGCTATATATCATAGATCTTAACTTAAGCCAGTTGTCTCTCTATATGCATAGTCGAATAACGTTCTTCTTAAGTGTAAGTGTATGTAACTACGTCGGTGTGTTGGCTTTTTATTCTCGCAGTTATCTTTATCTATATCTATCTGTTGTCATAGTGCACTCCATAGAGTTCTGTTGCTCACTTCGCTTTTAAACGTTATTAATCGTTATAATCGAATTTTTCAAACCCAAACATAACCAAGAACAAAAAATCATTTCTTGCTGCGCTTTAAGTCTGCTTTCTTTGTTTTCTGTCAACAATTCAATTTGTTTATGTTTTCTCTTTTTGTTTATGCTATATACAATTTATTAATTTTTCTTTTATATATTTTTTTTTCATTTCATTTATTTTTAACTGCTTTCTAACCCGCCCAAAAAAATACAAAAATGCTATATATAACTACGATATATGAAACCTGCAATCGAACGCAATTCGTCTAAAAACAAAACAAAACAACTGTTAAACCAAATTCAAAATTCTCTCTCTCTCTCTTGTATTATGTGTGTATTGTGCAAATTAAACAACAACAACTGCGACACACACACAACAAAACTTAAATAATACCCTGTAAAACACACACACACACAATCAATCAAAATGTAAACTGACACACGTTAGATTCGAGGACATAATATTGCTCACCTTGATCCACTCGAAATTAATACACCAGACTTACCTGGCAACAGCTCGACGAAATCCATTTACGCTAATTTCAGTTTTGGTAAGTAAGGCTTTAGAGGCTTAATAAAAATAGAATGCAAATATAGGCGGAACGCGTCCTTAATACGCCTACTCCGCCCCCAACAACAACAACAACCAACACACACACGCCACACACAACAGATAAAAACAAAAAACAAATCATTGTCCTTATGGTTTCTTAACTTGTGTTTTGTTCCTCTTTGTTTCGTACCATATATATATTTATATATATGTATATAAAACCTGCCGATACAACGTTGTCTTGTGTACCATAGTAAACCCCCTTTCATTTTGTACCTTTCATGCACACAATACAAAAATAACTCAAATTAAAAATTACCCGATTTCTAGAACCAAGTAAATATCCAATATAAATTAAATATATATGTATATTTATAATTATTTATTGCTCAAAGTATATTCTCATTAATTTTCATTATTATCGTGCAAAACTTTTTCTTTTGATTTCCTCTTTATTTACCATCTCAAGTTTCCGATTAGATTGCATGTCGTCAATTGTTAAATCGCTATTGTTGTTAGCTAAAATCGTGACAGAAAGTGAACAAGTGAAACAAAATATTAAATCATGTTTAAGGTATATGATGTCATGCATGCCTTGATGTTATTCAGATATACACTTGCATATATATGTATAAACTCCTAAGAACAAAGAACAAGCAGAGAACTTGATAAATATGTGTATATATACATATAGGACAGATCAGCATGTATCTGTACATTATATATAGATCACAATCTACAGACTATATACAATCTACAATCATTACACTCCGAATTTCAAAAAACGCCTACAAAGACTAATCAGCATCATTAAAAAGAAATTTACCAAATCAAGCACAATTACTAATAGTTTTATCATCTACACCAACCAATTCCCAAACCCAAAAACAGGCGAGCAGGACATGGAACGTCAGTTCAAGCTGCCCAGCACCACATTCATTGGTGGTGATGAGGCTTCTTTGCCGCTCAAGTAAGTCCAGTTGCTAAACAAATTTATATTCAGTTACTTACACTCCTCTTCTTTGCAGGGAAATCCTAAATCGTCTGGAGAATGTCTATTGCAATAAAATTGGTGTGGAATTCATGTTCATCAACTCCTTGGAGCAGTGCAACTGGATTCGCAAGCGCTTTGAGACGCCGGGCGTCCTCAACTTCTCGCCAGAAGAGAAACGTTTGATTTTGGCCCGTTTGACACGTGCCACCGGCTTTGAAGCCTTCTTGGCCAAGAAGTACTCGTCGGAGAAGCGTTTCGGCTTGGAGGGCTGCGAGATTATGATTCCAGCCTTGAAGGAAATCATTGATGTGTCCACTGAGTTGGGTGTGGAGTCTGTCATTATGGGCATGCCACATCGTGGACGTCTTAATACCTTGGCAAACGTCTGCCGCAAGCCTCTGAATCAAATCTTTACTCAGTTCGCTGGACTGGAAGCTGCTGATGATGTAAGTTTTGAAGATAAAGTCACATTAAGCGTATCTGTAACTATTCGCATCTCTGCAGGGTTCTGGTGATGTCAAGTACCATTTGGGTACATATATTGAGCGTTTGAATCGTGTTACAAACAAGAACATTCGCCTGGCTGTTGTGGCCAATCCTTCTCATTTGGAGGCCGTTGACCCTGTTGTGCAGGGCAAGACACGCGCCGAGCAGTTCTACCGCGGTGATCAGGAGGGCAAGAAGGTGATGTCCATACTTATCCACGGTGATGCCGCCTTCTGCGGCCAGGGCGTAGTCTATGAGACGATGCACTTGTCGGATCTGCCCGACTACACGACGCACGGTACTATCCACGTGGTGGCCAACAACCAAATTGGCTTCACCACAGATCCACGTTTCTCGCGCTCCTCGCCCTACTGCACGGATGTTGCACGTGTCGTCAATGCACCCATTTTCCACGTCAACGCTGACGATCCAGAGGCCGTGATGCATGTGTGCAAGGTGGCTGCCGAATGGCGTGCCACGTTCCACAAGGATTGTGTTATTGATTTGGTTGGCTATCGTCGCAACGGCCATAACGAGATCGATGAGCCTATGTTCACCCAGCCTCTTATGTACCAGAAGATCCGCAAGCACAAGAATTGCTTGGATCTGTATGCTGATAAGCTGATTGCTGAGGGCACCGTTACCGGCGAGGAGGTCAAATCTGTGGCCGCTAAGTACGAGAACATTTGCGAGGAAGCCTTTGCGTTGGCCAAGACCGAGACGCACGTCAAGTACAAGGATTGGTTGGACTCGCCCTGGTCTGGCTTCTTCGAGGGCAAGGACCCCTTGAAGGTGGCGCCTACCGGAGTCAAGGAGGAGACTCTGATTCACATTGGCAATCGTTTCTCTTCGCCGCCACCCAATGCAGCTGAATTTGTTATTCACAAGTGAGTTAGCTACATATACAAATACAAATACATAATACTAACTATATCTTAATCCTTACTCAGGGGTCTTATGCGTGTTTTGGCTGCTCGCAAGGCCATGGTTGATGAGAAGATTGCCGATTGGGCTTTGGGAGAGGCCATGGCCTTCGGCTCGCTGTTGAAGGAGGGCATCCATGTGCGTCTTTCTGGTCAGGATGTGGAGCGTGGCACCTTCTCGCATCGTCACCATGTGCTGCACCATCAGCTGGTGGACAAGGCTACCTACAACTCGCTGCAGCACATGTACCCGGATCAGGCACCCTACTCCGTATCGAACAGCTCGCTGTCTGAGTACGCTGTGTTGGGCTTCGAGCACGGTTACTCGATGACCAATCCCAATGCTTTGGTGTTGTGGGAGGCTCAGTTCGGTGATTTCAGCAATACGGCCCAGTCCATTATCGATCAGTTCATCTCCAGCGGCCAGTCGAAATGGGTGCGTCAATCGGGCTTAGTTATGCTATTGCCTCATGGTATGGAGGGAATGGGTCCCGAGCATTCATCGTGCCGCGTTGAGCGTTTCCTGCAGATGAGCTCCGACGATCCCGATTACTTCCCACCCGAGTCAGACGAGTTCGCCATTAGACAATTGCACGACATCAATTGGATTGTGGCCAACTGCACGACGCCTGCGAATTTGTATCACATCTTGCGTCGCCAAATCGCCTTGCCCTTCCGCAAGCCTTTGATTCTGTGCACGCCCAAGTCGCTGCTGCGTCACCCCGAGGCCAAGAGTCCCTTCAGCGAAATGAGCGAGGGCAGCGAGTTCCTGCGCATCATACCCGATCGTGGACCCGCCGGTGACAATGCCAGCAACGTTAAGAAGGTTGTCTTCTGCACGGGTCGTGTCTACTACGACCTGACTAAGACGCGTGCCGAGAAGCAGCTGGAGAAGGATATCGCCATTGTGCGTGTGGAGCAGGTGCGTTCTTGATTTAAACTTAGTACATAAAAGAATTTTATTAAATTGAGCTTTCGCATCACAGGTGTCGCCCTTCCCCTTCGATCTGGTCAAGGAGCAGGCCAATCTGTATAAGAACGCGGAGCTTGTCTGGGCCCAAGAGGAGCACAAGAATCAGGGCTGCTGGACATATGTGCAGCCCCGTTTCCTGACCGCTCTCAACCACAGCCGTGATATCAGGTGCGTAGTTAGCTTTAAGCAACTAGCCTAGCTACACAGAGAAACACAGAAATCCGCCCCATATGCCACAACAAGTTGCACTCTCTTTACACTCTCTCTCTCTCTCTCTTACTCTTATTCGTACTCTGTCTCTTATCTTTCTCTCTGTGGATTTGTAAGCTGCTTTCTGCAGCTTCTCTTTCTTTCGTTGGTTTTCTGTGGTTTCAATTAATTTCATTTAAATCTACTGCACTTGATGCACTCTGTTTATCTTATTATTTAGTCACTCTCTTTTAGTGCCTTGCGGCACTCTCTCTTTTGGTATACTTTGAAATTGATTTGGTTCTCTCTTAAACTTAAACTGTTTCCAGTTGTTGCCTTAATATCACATTTGTTTTTAACATTCCTCATGCTCATCGCACTCGGCACTGTCATCGCTTAAGCTAATCTTTTTTTCCAGCTTTTACTAATTTTCATTTAAGTATCGTAGCGTGTTCAGAGTATCTCTATCTTTACCTGTTAGCTGCGATCCTTCTTTTAATCTGTTCCTCTCTCTTTCTATCTCTGTTCGAGCAGCCCAAGTCTTAGATCTCTCCCACACACACACACACACACACACTCATACTAGAACAGACTGTTACAAAAGTGAATCACGAGTGAACTAGTTCATTGGCTTAATTTGAACCAGACACACATACACAAACGCAGACACAGACACATGCACACACTCTTATACACTCACATATCTCGTATCATATTTTTTATAATTTGCATGGCTTCTTTAATTGTTAATTTCTTGATTTTTGAACTCTAAGTATTATTGTTCAGAGTTTTGTTTATCTTATTTAACTGATGATGTTACTTAAGATGAAGAGTGTTATATTTTCGTTCCTTGATTTCCTTATATATCCCTTCCGTTTGTATAAGTACCAATTGGCAAAGCAAATATACGTAATATTCAATGTAAAAAAGAAAAAAAAATCAAAAACCAAAAACTTGTCCTCTTTCTCTCTCTCTCTCTCTCTTTCTCTCTCTCTGTGTATGTGTTATTGTTACAGCCAAAGCGATGAACAATCCACCTTCTCCAATTCAACTTCTACTACTACCACTGATAATACTAATCAAGAATCCGAAACCGATTCCGATTCTAACTCCGACAAAAAATCGAAACCCTGGCTAAGTCGCATGTTCGCCAGCGATAAAAGTGATAGCGTTACAACGGAATCGGGCACCGTTGCGGGCGAGTTTAATGCCGCCAAGCATTTCGATTTAAAGAACGTACGACACGATTTCAATAGGCCCGCAGGCATTGCGGCCGCCCCCGGCGTGCGCAAAGCAAAAACCGGACGTAAAATTAGGTGAGAGGGCAGAGATATCTCGTAATACTACTGCATACTCGATGCGCGTCAATTGAACTACTTAACCTGCCTAACTATAACTATCTACGATATCTATCTATCTACTACAACTATCTATCTATATCTATCTGCAAACTATAACAACCAACAATTTGAACAGCTCCAAATTCTAACTCTAAAAAACTGTTTACCAAATTTTTGGAGTATCTGCATTTTGTTTTTAATACACAATCCTCCCTCCCCCACACATTTATACCGTTTGCGTTTCTCCTTTGTTTCTCGTTTCCCGTTTATCATTCAAGCGCAATTTGGTATGTCTATTAATTTTGCTAAAGCATTCATAAGCAAACAAAAACTCTTATACTCTTTGCTCTTATACTACTCTCATACTGTACAACTAATCCACACTACTACGGCACCTAAAAGCTCTATATATGAATACTTACTAACTTTATGTTTCTTACTAAAAAGTTTTAATTCTGTTCGAAGCACGCGCATTTTCTGTATGTTTTTATTGTTTACTTATATTACGTACCCCCAAGCCCCAGCCTAAGCCTTAGCCTAACGGATCCATAATAGTTTGTATGTTTGTTCAATGTTTGTCCTATAACCAGAGCAAACAAACATGCACACATATCTACCTACATAAACATCACAAAATACGAGATCTTTATCTGTATCGACTGATCTAGATAACTCTTCAGGAATCCAAAGACTGAACTTCATTCAAGCAAAAAATGCTTAAAGAAAAATTCATTTGAGATAGCTTTTCCTCATAGGTTCTATGTTTACAGGCTATGTGTATATATATTTATCTATATCTGAATACAAGGTTTGGGGTTGTGTTACTGTCTTTGTGTTATTTCTTTTGCGGGCAGGTCAACCACTCCGCTCCATTAGTTTTGCTATACCATTCTTTATAATATTTTGCGCCGGCTTAACAAACTTCCATTTTCATGGCCTTATAACTATCATATAGATATATATGGAAATCTAGTGCATGTTCTAGTCTAACCAAATCAAATTTAGTCAAACTGTTATGTGTACTCACTGATTAATGTCTATCTATGTGCTGTACTATATATATTTATGATCCCGACTATCCACAGCTATGCTGGACGTGCCTGCGGCGCCTCAACTGCAACTGGATCGAAGGCCCAGCATATTCGGGAGCTGAACGCCCTGCTCAACGATGCGATTTCAACTTAAGATGCACTTGGAAAAACTTTTGGAATGTGGATCAAGCTGGAAGATTAACTAAAGATGAAGTGAAGAAAAAAAATGAATATTAATTATGATTATATATATTTTGTAATAGAAACGTCTTTGATACGATTTTTTCTGACGACGAAATTGTTAAGTGCATACTGTGTGAAAGTAATGAAATTTTAAATATTAGTTTAGTTAAATTGATGAAAGTGAGCAAAAACAAACAAACAGAAAACTAACTCAAAATCCACACAAACAAAAACAAAACAAATAACTCTTTAAAGTGAAGAATTCAATTTCTAGTAGCTAAAATACACACAGTCACACACGAACACACATCAGTTCTATATATATAGAAGAGAAAGCAAATACATTTTCAAAATGAATGTAACTTTATTTTATTTTTATGCTTAATTATTTATTTTATTGTATTATATATTAATTAACTATCTCAAAAGAAAGAAAAATCTACGGAGAAGAGAAGAGAGAAATTACTAAATGTTTTTGTTTGCCTTTTGCTTAAGTTATACAATTTTGTTTTTAATAAACGTAAAGAACATATATACTATATATATATGTATTATGTATATACATATATATGTCAGTTGACTTACGCGAGGGGCGGATCAACATGTTTATCAGGGACTATTTTGCATCAGTTACTAACTATGTATCAGAGAGTGTAATTGGGGAATGCTTTAAGTATTTTTACTGTCACAATTTTTGAATGTACTTAGTATTAAAAGAGAAATGCGATACATATACATACATACGAACACTTATATAAATATATACATATACTTTTTGTTGGGTTCACCTGCCCCCACCTGCACCCTTTTTGCAGCACTTGTGCTATGATTGATTAATCGATTTAGTACTCAAATAACATCGCATATTGCGCCATTTTGTCGCACCAATATTTGATATTGAACGTAGAGTGATAATAAAAAAAAACAAACTTAAAACTATTTTACTCGCGCGAGAGAGTATATAAGAGAGAGTATAAGTGTGTGTGTGTCAAAGGACCGAAATCAGCTCTTCTACTCTATAAACCTTTTAATATTTCTAATCAAACTAAGCCCCTACTTTGCACCAGCGATCAAATTTGCTAAAAGTCTAAAGTAGCGTAAGTAGCATGTTTACATTAAAAATTTACGAACAGCAGTTAACGAGGAAGAGTATTTGTGTAAAGCGGATGGAAAATAAAATATATATATATATACAATTAAGCATAACTAAATGACTTTGACTGGGATTTACAATATGTAATAAAATGTGGAGGAATTACGCAGCCAACCTAGAATGCAAAGATAAGAAGCAAACTGGAATTTTATCTACAAAGCTTGAGCTAATTATATTATATGTGATGTACTACTTAGTGTGGCTTACACCAATATGTATACTAAAAACTCTACAGCCTCTTGTTGAGGTCATAAAGCATAAGAGTCGCAAGATTTGCCAAGCGGTGCCCTTGGGCTGTCTCTTGAAGTTTGCCTCTAAAGAGATCTATACTTATGTATACTTGTCAGACTAATACTTATAAGACTTAAAGAGACTTGTACTTATCTTATAGAACTTCCTCTCCGACAAAGTTAGGTCAACCTCTTTTGGGCAGTCTCTCTGACGCTGCCTTTAAAGAGACATACTTAGACTTATAAGACTTTTCGTCTCTTCAAGTCTTACCTGAAAGCCTCTTATATATGTTATTTTTCCACTTGTGAGATGTGTCAACGTCTTTTATATTTCTCTGTTCTTCCAAAGAAAGCTATTTGTATAGACTGAAACTTATCATTATACTGGTTATAAGAATTGTGAGTCTCAACTCTTTCTATATAAATATATATATTGATAATTATATTGCTCATACGACTCATTAACCCTTATATTATTTAGACTTAGACATACAGTTAAACTTATACTTATGAGACATAAACTCCTTTAAACCTTCTTAGCCAAATTCCATATCAAATCGAACAAGTTTTACAGCTAGATTTACCATAGGAAGTGGTGCTCAGTGGATCTTCCACTTTTCCAGTTTCTATTTTCACTGTCATTCTACAGTCGCAGTCTATTTGTATTCTCTGTGCGCCGCACTTTCACATCAACTGGAACCGCTGCTCTGATCGTCTTCTTCTCCTTCTTGTTCGTCTTCTTCCTGTCTGACCACTTGGACAACACAAATTGGGCAAGTAAAACGCTCACTTTTGGCCAATTTTCACACAGGTGGGCAGCAGCGAGCAACTGGCCTATGGACACACACACACATATATAGTTTTATAGACAGCCATTAAAGCAATTCCATTGAACATCTTCGAGCGTTTTACTTTACTTTCTAATGTCCGGCGCAGCATTTCTTGTTTGTGCTGAGCGAGCCCCTTGGGCGCTAAAAAGGCGAGAGTACGCTTTTGGTAATAACATGTTTTGAATTCTTTATTGATGCGAGTTTTTTTATTTTTGGCAAAAATGGGAACAGCTGGCATGCGTCGTTTACCGTTGCCTTAAAGCTTTAGCTACGTCACAGCACATTAGCTGTGCTGCGACCACCCTGTGAGAAGCAAAATCACAGACATTCCATTCTCTAAGTAGCAGAGAGCTTCGCCTGCATACTCCAGCACAAGCCAATTCGCCGTGTTTTAAACACCCTGTGCTAAGCGGTCCCTTTCAGTCGCATCAGCGACAGAGCACTTCGTCGTCAAGCTCTTGCGGCGAAAAACACGAATTCGCTGTGTAGGCAGTAATTGCTCTCTCATCCCACTGCCGGCGTCAGCTGCAGCGCAGAACTTCTCCTGCATATGCAAATTACCAGCGCTGTGTTAATCTCTCCCTCCCGCTCTCTCTGAGGCAATTGTTTTCGCGCCCATTTCATTATGCACACAGTCGCTTCCCACTGACCTTCTCCACGAGCAGCAGCAGCAGCAGCAGCAGCTGAGAACTTCGCCTGTAAGCTCTAGCGACTGGCTGCTGTCCAAGCTTTTCAATGCCCATTTCTTTATTGTAGCGTGCCTTCGTGCGCTCTGACCTCGTCGGCACTAAAGCTTCAGCAGGCAACTTCGTGTCGTCGTCTGCCGCTGGCAGCATGCGCCGCTTTAGCTTTAGGTCTCGCTCACTTTTCAGTCTGTTTGTGCCCGCGAACGCGATCGTAAGAAAGCAAATAAAGTAGCAAAACGGGTCGCATTCGAACGGGGATTCCGAATCGGTTTCGGATTCAGTTTCGGTTCACTTTTGTTATCGAAACCAATTGGAATTGTGCAACGGCGCCGATGATTGATCGAATGTGCTACGTTGCCCATTAAAACAAAAGTAAAAGTGCGCGCGCCACAAGATGTGGCAAGTGCTGCAGCAGCAATAGCACTGCGAAAGTGTATACGAATTCGCATTGAGAAGCTTTTGCGCTTTCATCACAAAACACATAATGCGCGCTCAATTTGTGTATGAAAGAAGGCGCACAACACAATACAAATAGTTTTTATATAACAGAGCAACACAAAAGCTGTGAAGTGTTAGATTATTCAAACTGTGTATCAATAACCGTTACAGCAAAGCCGTCAAAATGTAAGTGCATTGATAAGAGCCCATGATAACATACTAAATATTTAATATTGCAAGTTGAAAACAAAGAGAACTCAGTTTCGCCTCTATTTTCACAACTCTCCAGTTCAGCTGATAAGGAGTCTCTTTTATCGTGTAGCTAGCTTCCACAGAAGCACTCATATATATACACATATATATATCTGGCTTCCTCTGATATCGTATGTCAATGGAAACTCTCTGATTCATGCAAATTGTATTTGTTTTTAAGTTTTGCTCTGCTTTAATCTGAGCCAGAAGACAACACACACATACATATACATATGCACGAAATTGATTTATTTCATTTGTTTGTTTTTATGATTTTGTTACGCCCCTCTTTGCCAATTTGCGTACTTTAGAAAGCTGCTAAAGACAAATAAAGGTTGAAACTTCTGCGAGATACGTTGAAAGTTTTGCCCGGCGGCTAAGATTCGATGTCGAATTCGAAGTCGCAGTCGAAGTCGTCAGCTCGTAGACTACACGCAATAGATCACTTAAGATCTGACATAAATCTTTGTCGTTGACTCTTCTATTCAATTGTTTGTTTTCCTATTTATGTATATTCAGTTGATATTTGTTTAGCTTGCCTGAGTGGCATTCATTCAGCGCTTCCCAGTTGCCTATATCTTTATGGTTATTGTCTTAAGTAGCTTGAAAGTTCACTTGCGACAGTTGCAGTTGCATTTTGCAATTACACTGTGCAACAGCAATGTGGACTGAGCAAATATAAGAGGCAGAAGGCAGTATACGGATCAATGAGAAGCGAATAGAAAGGCGACGCTAGGAGAGTGAAGATAGAGAGAGTGAAGGTAGCTATCGAATGAGTAATAGATAAAACATTCATGAATTCGAACCCTGAAAGCTGTCAGGGTTAAGCAGCTAACTTCTATCTAGTCCCTCATTCGAAAACAGCAAAATAATGATAAATACTCAAAAAATATAGAGTTATCGAATTGCAGTTAATCAATCAAAGTGTTAATTGAAATTGAGGCCATGAGAATCACAAAGAAGAGCGCGCGAAGCAAATAACGAAAAGTCAACAGTGCGCGCAACTCGTTTACTAATTGAAACCACACTTATAGCCATAATAGAGTTTATCAGAGTCGTGTAGCACAGTGTTGCTTACGTATTTAACAATTTCTTCCTGTCTCATTTAAAAAAACAGCGACAAGCTGAGCAATATGGCAAACATGGGCAAGTGTACGCCGTGTGGACATAATCCATAAAGGCAAATAGAGCGACGTCAACTGGCCTCCACTTGGATGTCGCTTGCAAATGTCAATGTAATTCTGTAATAAAAAAGCGTTTGCCAAGTTTCCGTTGCTTGTCGCTGCTAACAAGTGATCATAATAATATAATGATATAGTTATGCAGACAAATGATATAGTATGGACACACACACGATATCTGGCGACGCTTCACTTTCCATTTCCATTTGCAATGAAAGTCGCTTGGGAATGAGCACAAACCAAATTTGTTCACAGCTTCTTTTTTTCTGTTTGTTAATTATTTAGCTCGAGATTTGCATAACTATGCATGCCCATTGCAGAGGCATGAACAGGGTATATAATTAAACAGGGTATATATGCCCGATTCCCTAGTCATCCATTCTTCGCCCCTACATAACTCTTATAATTGTAAGGCAGCATCTCTAGGGTATCCTCTAGCCGGATACCACCTACACCAGCTCACTCAATAATTGTAACTAGATTTCTTGCAGCATTATTGTTGCCTTATAATTTGGCCATGCTGTGGGCGTCACATATTCGTATAATTTTGTTGTATCTACATCTATGTCTCCCATAGATGCAAAATGATCTAAAAGTGGGCGCGCTGACAGCTTTTGTTGACTGAGTCAACGTTCAATTTAAGCTCAAATTAGCTTTATGCTAACGATACACTGCCCAAAAATGTTGCTCTCAAATTTCCTAGAAATCGATGGACCCATAGGTATTATGACTAGCAATAGTACAAGAAACGTAAGTCTAAAACGAAATAACGAAAGCAACACGTTTTAGTATACCAAAGTTAAGATTAAAGACGAAAAACCAAATGGCTATGAGCCATGCATGTAGAAGTTGCATAAGCTGCATAGACTGAAAGAGGAGGAGAGACGAAAAGACTTCTTATGCTCGCTCGTGAAGTAAAAGAGGAGTATATAGGTTTTTTGAGAAGGTTTTGAAACTGAGATTTCAGATCAATTAGTGTTCGATTGGTAATGCTTTGCCCCACTTTAAGTTAAGCTTTAAAAACAGTTCAGTTGTGAAGCTTTTTTCCCCAGTTTACGCTCATAAATTCCCCAATATCTGCATTTCAGGCGGTTCTTTTGGTGAGTGTAGAGACTGACCTGTTTTTTCCTCCGCTTGTTTTGTTTGGTGATTTTTTTATTGGACTGGGCATTCCTGTGGCTGTGACTCATGATGCCGAAGAAAGCGAGGCAAGTGCTGCATGCTGGACACACTGTTTGCAAACCGGTCAATTACAGTGCCTCACAGAAAAGTTTAGCCACGCACGTGGCAGCTGTTTTTCCCGCTCTCGAATTTTAATTTCGAATTCGTAAACTCGCCAATTGCAGTAGTTTTTGCCCATGCACTGATCGCACTCGCCAGACAATGAACTTTGCTTTCGCATACAGTTCACATCAGCAATTTTTTACTAACTGAACAGATATATATAGATATATATATGTATGTCTATATAGGTTTATGTGTGTATTTATGTGTCTGAACACGTAATGGCTTTGACTGTTAACTAGTTTTCGACATTTCACGAACTGCTCAGTCAGCGGCTAAAACTGATCAGCTGATTAACTGATCAGTGATCGTGTGTGCCTCAAATGAGTGATCAATTCTGATAATAAGCGATGATCTCTGACGAGCTCTGCGAATGAGAACTGATCAATTCTTCTGATCATTAATAAGTTTTGTGCTGAAGTGTTTGCTGCTGATCGGTGATCAATTCTGTGACTGATCAGTGATCAATACATGCTACTAATCAATGATCCTGCCGATCACTGAGCATTTCCATTACTGATCAGTGATCGATTATCTCAGCTACTGATCACTGATAAATCATTCAACTGTTCAGCGATCAATTGACCGATTGATCAGTGATCAATCTCAGCTTTCATCACGTCTCTCGCTCCCATTCTAATTAAGCTGTCAATGTTAATGATCATCAGGTGTTGTTTTTATTCCTTTTGGCAGTCCTCAATTTATTTATGTTTGTTTTTTGTGAAATTCCACATCGAAGTTGAGTTTCTTGCTGCGCTCATTGTTATGCATTTGGCATTTGGTTTTGGGCCAGTCGTGCGACAATGATTTCACATTGAATAAATATGTATATAGTATAGTATTCTATATAGTTCAATGTTGTACAATTTGGCAGCTCTGAAACGATGTCAACTCGTGGGCGACTCAACTGTGGTAGCCACTCAACGGGCCACTCTGCTGGCCCAGAGAGTTCATTCAACGTGCGCTAGTCATAAGATGAGCTCACGCCATATAAATACACACATATGGGACTCCTAATCTATAGTGTCTTTTGATAGAGACGGGTATTATAAACTTTATAATCCGTGTGTGTGTGGGAAACCAAGAGCTCAAGGCTGAGTCTATATATTGATAAGGATAGGAAAAGAAATACTATAGAGCTGCATTTACGACTGACAGGTGACTCCGAAAGACTCCGAATTATGATACGCCGTATTATCTGAGTAGATTGTGCACCGAATTGTGTTCCGCAAAACAGTTTTGTAAATTGCATTTCGTATATAGCTCAATTTATTTTACTCCGAATTTGGTCAAACTCAAGAATTTTACTCCGAATTAAGTTGTCAGAAAATCTTTAAATACTACTTTGAAACCTTGACTTTTCCGTCTTTAAATTTTTTCGGACTTTACTCCGAATTACGTCGGCATATTTCACCTCAAATCATGCCATTTATACATTTTGCAATTTATGTGCTCCACGCGCTTGTTAGCTGATTTTCTATCAACTTTCTTCTGCTTCTTGTTCGTCTTCGGCTTCCTTTTGCGATTTGGTTTCAGTTAACTGATTAATCACGAATCATTGACCGTTGATCGCGTTAAGTACGTGGCACAGAGTCTCTCGTCTCGAATTGGACACAAATCACGTTTGAATTAGGTAGAGCTACGAGCCCCTGCCCCTACACCTGCCCCTGCCCCTACCTCTGCCTGCCCACAACAGCAGCGACAAGGTCGAGCGCTTAGAGCGCAGCCACAGCTGAAAACTTGGCATATCAAATTTAAGTTTTTCAGTTTTCTGATTTCATATTTCCATCTAGATGCCCTAAGCTAATAGTAGAGCTTTTTGGGATGAAGATAAGAAGTTTAAGTCTTAGATTTCATTTAGACTTACCTTATATAGAGTCAAGTCAAGCCAAGTCGTGCATACCCCACTAATACTGCTTTAGCTCGCTGCATGCGACATTTGGAAAGTTGATTTTCTCGACGCAGCTGCATATATATTTCACCTGCTCAGTTGGGCAGATCTTAAAGAGTCTCAAATTAGACGCCAAATGGGAGCTGTGAAATTAATTAACTAGACCAATTAAAAAACCAATTAGAAATTATGTTTTAAAGAGAGAAAAGATGCGAGGCTAATGATAGTAACTAAAGGCAACATAAGAAAGCCTAAGCTTATATGAACTCTGATGTATATTACATACAAAGATCTAAAAAGTATTTAAAGTTTTCTACATATCGTATATATGTAACAAAAGTCACCAGATATACCCTATAGGGTATATATACACTTCAAGTCAAATTTCGGTGAAGTTTTTGCTTTCTGATAAGAGAAAAGCTCGCATCACATTTCGTAAGCTCCATTTGAATGTTTTTTTCTCCGCTTGCAAATGACGAATTGGCTGTGCTGCGCAAGTGGCAGTCGAATGGGCGGATGGGCGTGCTGGGCGTGTCGCACAAATGCAAATTAGTGCAGAGGCGTGGCAAGGAGAGAAGAGACGTGTGCAACAAGTGTGTGTGGCAAGTGCAATGCTGGCCGTACTTGTCGTTATTTCTTGCCACATGCTGTGCCCCACATGCCACGCCCGCCCGCCCGTCCGCCTCTTAGGCCTTGTTTGGCTGCTGTTTTTGCCGTCTGTTTGAATTGAATGAAAATGAAAATGAAAACCAGGTTTGCGGGTCGCTGTCGCTATTTCAAGCTTTGCGAAATGTTCGCACAGTATTTTTTGTTTTTAATTTTTTTTATTTGGCATTGTCTACGCTTGTTGATGGGCCTACTTAGAGGCTGGGCGCGTCTGTTAAATGCATTCCAATATTTTGGCCACCATAATAGCTTTAACAGCTGGGCATGGTCACCCTAAAACATGCGCGCTTGTGCTGCGTCTCGCTCGCACACAAGCAAACACACACAAAAACGCAGAAGCAATAAACGTTATATTGCCTTTGCGTTTGCGCTGTGTTTTTGTTTTTTGTGTCGTTTGCTTTGTGCAGCTGTCCGTTGAACTTGGCAAGAACTTGCAAGTCGAACGGGTATTCGATTTGGTTTTTTGTATATTTTTCTTATTTGTTTTTGTCGGGTCTTTAGCGCGCTCTTGAGCGTGTGTTTCTGTGTGTGTGTTTTTTTGGTGTTTGGCTTTCGTCACAAAACAAAACCAAAACTTGTTTCCGTGCGCGTCTCTAATGGGATTTACGCCAATTGTGCAGACACATTCCACAGAGGTGTGGAGCTGTGGATGGCAACAGCTTTAAATCAATTAGAGTGCCCAGCGACTTAATTAAAATTTGTTAAGTTAATTAAAACGCTGATGCCTACAAGGCAAATGCCAATGAACGCAACACCAGCAATTCCCAATTGCCACAAAGAACAAGCGCTGTTTAAGCAACTTGCAAGTTGCATCCGCCATGTAGGCAGATGAAACGGGGATGGAGGTTGGTGGCGTCGCATACTTGAGGAGAAATGCTGCGCAGCCAGCGCAGAGAGCGTGAGCATAAGAATCAGAACAAAATGCAGCTAATGCACAGAGGAATGCGCCACGACGCAGGCGTAGACGTCGCAGCGACGCTCACAGAGAAGTTGGTCGTGCTCTCTTTGCAGCGAAGTTGGCTCTGCTCTGCTTGCGTCGCTGCTCAGCTAAGCAACGGCAGCAGCAGCAGCTTCGCTAGTCAGTTGGTCTGCAATCGTCGTTCGGTACGGTCGTCTTTTTGCTCCGTCTTGCTTGTCTCGTTTATGTGTGTGTTCGCTGTCGGGAGCTGCGCGCGCATATTAAACTGTTCATTTGTGTTTAATGTTTGTCTTCGCTATTGAATATGATGTGCAATAATCGATGTAATCAAAATTTGGCGCACAGGGTGTATGTGTATGTGTGTATGTGAGGTGAGGTGAGGTGAAATGAAAGTGGCTGGCAAAAGTGAAACGCCCACAATATCAAATTGAGCCAAGAATCTAGCCAAACCACTTGGCCCACACATATAAAAATAGCTACAACAACAACACCAACAGCTTCTGCACTACAAAATTTCACCAAGAACAGGCTGTGCATGTATGTGTGTGTGTGTGTGCGCTGCCTGCCAAGCCTGCCAATTTGAGCGCCTGCAAAGTGTTTTTTTTTTTCGTCTTCTTTCTGCCTAGTTGTGGATTATATATGGCAGCTTCTGCTGCTGCTGTTTCTTGCTCAGCTTGTACAGCTGTGGCCTGGCTTAATGGTAATTAAATGAAATGAGACTTTTGCATTTTGGTGTTATCTTTTTTGTTCATGCTATTCTTTAACTGTAAACAGCTTAGCTGTGACTTTTCTTGTTGTTTTGTCGTCTTGTGCGTTTGGCCTCTGATACTGACCTCTGCCTGGCCTATGGCTAACGCTGGCTGCGTTGTGCCTACAGCTCAGCTGAGCTCAGCGTTCATCTAACTGTTAGGCGGCAGTGGCAGCGGCAGCGGGAACGGCAGAGGCAGCGACAGCGCAGCTACCGTTGTTCTAGCAGTAAGAGAGAGACAACAAAAAAGAACAAAAAGTTTGACTTGTCGACTTTTGTATATGCTTCCTATAGAATTTTTAAATAAAACTTGTTATTTTTGCTCATATAATATATATAAATACATATATTCTTTAATAGAATGATTACTATATATATATATATACATATATTGTATTTAAAGTAATATATTTTCTCTTGTGTGTTACATATTAGCTGACAAATTTACAATACCCTTACTAAGTTTTTTCTTTACAAGCAACATTAAGTTCAGTTTGCCAATGCTGCACGCTAATTACACGCCTCTGTGCCTTATGCGGTCTCTTAGACTGCCTTCAGCGCCCACCACGCCCCTGACTGGCTTTTGTTGCGGTTCTTTCTTAGTTTGTGCCAGAGTTAGCAAAATGCTTGGAATTCAGTTAACTATATGGTATACATACATACACATATGCACTATTAATAAATGCCAAAAACTTCTACTACTACTACTACAACTACTGATAAGCTGGTATTGGTATTAGCCAAAAGCGTTTCTGGTTACAAATTGCAAGAGTGACTAATTAGTTTATATAGGTATATACATATATGTATATATATCGATATATGATGTGTGCCTACAGCAAAAAAAAACCCTATATGAGTAATACTCAATAGCGCTATCAGTTCGTTTAGGTATTATACGTTCAATATACATATATACATACATATATTTATATGAACAGATTGGTTATAAATTTGAAATGCGGCTTTGTAAAAGAAATTACATGTGGGGCTTATCTTTAGAGCTGGAACTATAATTATTATATGTCCTTCAGTCTGTACCCAGCGAACTTTGAAATTACAAGAGCTAGTCTTGTAAAATTTGGTATATGCTGAGTTTTATTAAAAATATGAAACTATGAAGTGTAACATAGAGAGGTCATCTTATGATATATTGTATATATGTATATAATATATGATATTTTATATTGTTTCATTGAACTCAAAGACTTTTAGAGCTGGAGCTATGAAATTTTTTCTACATCTATATAAAGACTTTTACGCATAAACTGTGTAGCCCAAGCTTTACTCCAAGATCTAGAAAATCTAACTAATTGGCTAATAGAACTGACTAATGGAACTCAGAGACTATAAGAGTTACAGCTACTAAATAAAGTATAAATTTTAAATATATTACATAACATACTAAATAAGAAATATATTTGCAAAAACTAACTATAGACCATATATGAACATATGTTATCTTTAAAGCATATTCCTATATGTAAGACGAACTTTAATTTTGTTAATTGAGTTTGCTGGGCTCAAGGCGAAATGACTGACATAAGGCGGATGAATATATAGTGAAAACAGACACGAATAATACACATACAAAGAAGCATACTTCACCAATTCCAAATCGCACAAAGGGAGCCGCAGACAAACAGTGAGACTTATAGAGAGGCGAGCAGATGTCTATAATAAACGAGCAGATGTCATGCAAATAGGAAAAAGCCCCCGCGAGTGAAAACTATCGACCGTTGAGCCAGTCGCCCTTAACTTTTGATATTTGTTTACGCTAATTCGATGTGGTGTAAATCATACGCCGTGTTGACCAGCCCCAATGCATGGCATTGACGGCTTAGGGTTGAATTTCCGTCACCATAATTTTAGGGGTTGCCACTGGCCAGCAGACTCAAGTTTTTTTAGTTCGTCGGGTGGTTGGTGGTTGCATTCAACGTGGATCGGTTGTCGGGGCAACCAACGTAAGCAAAAACAAATGCAAGTTCTCTTTGAATATATTAGACAACAAATAGTTTTCAGTCGAAGGTCCTGGTCGGGCTGCGAGTGAAGTGTGACGTAAAGTGTGGCTGAACAACAGTTAAACTATGATAAATAAGTGAATCAGAATATAATATCAACTATATGTGAACTGTCAGTGGACTATAATACCCTACAATACAAGTGTGTTCACTTTATAACATATATATTATCATACGCCCAAACAATCTTATTAACAGATACTGTTATTGCTACAATGTTAATTGTTAACATAATCTTTGTTTAATAATCATTTTATTTGTTGTTTCATAATCAATTTCAAGTAGCTTTTCCAACTTTTATCCTCCTCTTACTTCCCTCTGTTTCACTTGGAAAATACATAAAGTTTATTTTCAGGCATTTCGTTAGCTTCTTAAATGCAAGACGTCATCCTCACTAAATCTTTAGCGAGACAGTTCATTAGCTAGCCGCCGTATTAGTCAAATAAGCCGAAAGAAAGAAGAATAAAAAGCAAAACAAAAGGCCGTAAAGAAAAAGAAAAGTAAACTTTCACAATTTTTAATGACTATTTCTTCGAGTCAAAGTTAAGAGCTTCGGATTTGTCTCAGCAGCTTCTTTGCATTAATATCGATAAATTGTGCTTGATTTAATTTATTGAAATTTCTATATATAGATATATATACATGTCTATAGGTATTTCTTTTATGTTGAATAATTCATACTTATCTTGGCGCTTTTTCCGCATTCATTCAAGCCAGATATCTAGCCATTGATTGTTTCATTAGCCAGTGCGTGCCTAATCGCTCGTGCTTCTGCTGCTTGGAATGATGATGCATAATGGTATCAGTATCAGTATCAGTATCAGTCATTGGCCAGACATTAGGCTGCAGCTTGGCATTTGCATTGGGCTCATTCACTCAGTTATTTTTATTATCTCTCAATCTTTATCACTCTTTTTTATAGCTTTTGTCACTTTCACCCGGCCTAGCCTTAACTTTTGAATTGGTCAAATGCAACTAACTGTAAAAATCTCACTTAAATTATGATCAGGCTTTTTGTTGCTATTATAAGGCACATCCGTCGCATCCGCAGCTGCATCTGCATTTGTTTATGGGCGCTGCGTCTTTACGAAAACTCATTTGCATTACGACTAAGGCATGCGAATGCATGAAAACTATATAAATAGGGACTTCAACTTTACAGAGCTTGACCGGAAGATACCCTGTAAACGGCTGAGACTTATAGACTTATATTAGATATAGTTTCATTCTTTGCTCTGTGACATGCTCTATATTAATTCTAACTTTAGAAATTTGGCTTTGATCTATAGATATCCTATAGAAAACCATAAAGTGGTATATGATATATTCTTTCTCTCTCTCTCTCTCTCACTGTCTCTTTATCTATAAATCAATCTTAAAGATATACTTGCATACTCTCCATAGCATCTATATTTCTTTCCGTTACATATTCACTCTCAACTACAATCAACCTCTCCCTATGCACCTTCAATAGTTACAGGGTATACATATATATACGAAAAAATGTCACAGCTGCAGGTGCAGCACTCCATATATAGAGAGTGAGTCTTGTTTGAAATATCTGCCAGACTTTTGTTTTCATTCACATATTTTTTGTACTTTTCTTTTTTATGCATTTTACTTAAACTTTTGCATTGTTTACATTTTCCATTTTGGTTTATCTCTTAACTTTTTAATATGCAAAGCATTTGTTGCTACTTTTTTCTCTGTCATTCAAAGTTGGTTTTATTGTGCGCTGTTGGCCACGCCAAAAAGTTGTTCACCTGGCCTTAGTTCGCAACAGGTGACAACAGCCGCTGACATTGGCTGATCGAACGTTCCAATAAGGCAACGACTAACGCATAAAAATATCCATTTAAATGCCTTGCGACTGTTTCGACTTGGAAACTAATTGAATTTTCAGCTCATTTTGCATGCTAATTTGGAATACATATTTATGGAGCAGGGGATTAGGGTTTGGGATTTATGCAAGATATCTGTGAGATCTGTGAGATCTGTGCGATATGCTAGAATCACACGTTGAATTGATGTGTATAAAGGCATGGGAAACTGAGCTTTAGACAGGGCTTATACTGGTTCATTAGGTTAAAGGGGGGTGTATTGGTTTTGGAATAAAAGAGATATGGAGATTGATAGAGAATATATATAGATATAAAGAAATATAGCTACATTTATATGTTTTTGAACTCTCAATGAGTATCATGCAGTCGCTTGCACCCGACTGCAGCATTCCTACTTATTTTACTCAATGACGCTTATAAAGTTTTTAATGATTATTTATTTGTTTACTTACGCACATGAAATTTGATGACAATAAGGTTTTAAGGCCACATTTCTATAAGCCACAAATGAAGAGAGATAAATATATATACATATATGTTGATAAATATATCTATATATCTATTCACTTGACTGTTTTTCTATATGGCTAATAAGCGTTTGCGTAATCAACAATTTTAGCTTCTTATTTACATTGCAATTGTCTGAGCGAGTGTGTGTGTGTGCATGGGCAGGTGTGTGTGGCTGACTCTTATTTAATATTTTGTTTAAATACCATTTGCCATAGCGTTAAATTATTTTTGTTATTCGCAACGCGTTCGTCGCAAGTGCTGACAAGCAGCCGATGGAGCCGCTCGAGCTGGAGGGCCCGAAGCGGGCTGGCAAGGCGGTATTAGAAGAAGAAGACAGCCAATGGCAGCCAGCAAAAGCGGCTTAAAAAACTATTTTACAGCGAAGCAAAGAAATTTGTTGTTCGCTTTTTATGTAATCGCTCATTATAATTGACAATTGTGTATGTCTCTGTGTGTGTGACAAAAACGTGAGCGCAGTCAGGTGGGCGAGTGAGCGCGGGCAGGTGTGCGGCTGGCAACTGCCGCGCAACGTGTGCGGCTTGGCTCAGGTTGGGCAAGCATTTTATTATAAGTTATATATAAATCTTTTTTGATGTGTCTTTTCCTTGGCTATGCGCAAGTTTTGATAAGATCGAAGTGCCAAAAAGCATATCAAGCATACGCAATGTTAGATGAAAGTGTGCTGGGCTGTGCGAGTGTGTGTAAGCCCGAAACTTACTTAAGCAGGCATAAGCAAAGCTTAGTAGGCGTTAAACTGCAGCTTACAAATTGCGCATGCGCCGCGTTGTACGCTTCAGAAGACGAAGCCAATCTGTTAGAAATGAGAATGTATATCGAATTGGTATAAGATACACCATATAATAAATATAGCTGTTAAACGAACTGCAAATATTCTAAATAAATCAGAAGATATATATGATACGATATGAATCTCGTTTACTTCACCTGAGACGTGATGACTGACTAACTGCCTGCGCGTCAGTTAGACTTAGCCAAGGCAATGGCTTTGAACCAGAATCTTTGCTATTATTTATTATCAGTTTTAATGCTGTTGCTGAGATTTAGCGTTTCGTTTTCTTTTCTTATGCTAAAACTTGTATTCTTTATATAGGAAATATTCTACAAATACTATATAATAAATTTGCTATACATATGATATATAATATATATATGATATATACATATGATGATATAATACATAATATACAGTATATTTGTATAGAACTTCTCCTGTATATATAGGATATTTCCTTTATAATCTATTGGTCTTGTCTGATATAGATTGCCGGAATCTTTTAATTAAAGATATCATCTACAATTCCTTTCCGATATGCATATTTCCAATATCAGCTACCTGCTCTGATAAGAGCTTTACATGAATCATAAGCCATAATTGATACGTCATTTCTAGTCTAATAATGGCCTCTTCAGATATTTATACTTTATATATTAATATATTCTATATTACATCAGCTCCATTTGGCTCTCAGCTCTCGCCTCTCTTTGCACAATCTTTTGGGCGCATTCGCCTTTTGCAATCAGCCCCGTTTAGCGTGCATATCTTATCTTGCTTTTACTCTTGGCAATTTCTTTATATTATTGTGTGTGTTATAACCTGAATTGCATTACCTCTTATCTTTATCAATATTTATTGCGCGTTTGTCTTCAATTCACTTTGATTCAACGAGCTGCTGTGTGTTTAATCCCAACTTGTTTCGCTGTGAGTGGCTCATTTCCTGTGGCGCACGTTTCATTTAGGCCAGCATCGCGCTCTGTGTGTGCATAAAGCATGCCACTGTAAATGCCACGCCCCCTCTGCGCCGCCTCGCCCCTCACATGATTTGCATATGCGTCAAGAGTTTTTGGCCACTCAATTTGGAGATATTTCAACAATTTCCACGCGCTTTCTCCTCCAGTTGTTGTCTCACTTAAAGCCACATCTCTCATGCTCTCTCTCTCTCTCTCTTTCAGGCCTCGAGGCGACGGCAGCTTCCATTTGAATTGGCCATCGGCCGCCGGCCAAGACAGACGTCGCCGCCGCACGCTTAATCGTAGCAATGCAGTTGTCAGCGGACGCCATGGCGACCTCATCGGGCTCGAATATGGATGCGGCTGCAGCGCGCAGCGAATGCAATGGGAATGCAGCGACTACAACGAAGAGTTCGCCGCGTAAAGAAAAGACAATACTCGGTTGGCTGGTGAAAAGTGCAAGTGCGAGCGATAGAGCTAACGATAGCAGTAACTATAACGATAACGATAACGATACACATAACGATAACAACAATCGAAACACAAGTAACAACAATTGCAACTGTGAATCGCGCGCGTTTCGCGATTTTCGTGGCGTTCAAACTCTGCGTTTGCTCTGGAGCAAGCGCATCCACAGCGCCAGCGTCGAGGCCGCGGAGTCGCATAGTCAGCGCCAGGGGCTGGGCACACTGCGCAAGCTGAACAAGTCCGTTAGCTGCTTGGTGAACGCGTTCAATAACGCGCGCGACTGGCCCAGCCTGACAAACGCGCACGAAACGCGCGCAAAACGCGCGGCGAGCTTACACAATCTGCAGGACGCGACGCCGGCGGAGCAGCAACTGCAGCTGCAGCTGCAACTGCAACGGGACAAGGACAATTTCTACAAGTACAAAAACGCCGAACAGGCCAAAATGCAAAGCAAACTGCGACGCAGCAGCGACGCTAACGGCAACGCGAACGCGACCTTTGTCGCTGTCAAAGCGGGCAACGCGGCGGGCGAGCGTTTGCAGTGGCCCAAGCGCGAGGACGTCATGGCCAAGTGCGGCCAATCAGATAATCAGCATGAGCAAGCGGCTAGCTGTGCCCGAGCGGGAGAGCGTGTGTGTGCGAGCGAGCAGGTGAATCTTATCAGCGAGCAGTCAGCAGCCGCTGCCGCAGCCGCAGCAGCACAGCTGACGGCAGCAGCGGCGAATTCAGTTCGCATTAGTCTAAGCGCGGCGAGCGGCCACAGCGGCAGCAGTGAATCGCTACAAACGGTAAATTCCACAAATTCCCTAACTTCCATTGCGACCTCGGGAACTGTGACGTCACAGGTGGGTGGAAGTCGCACAGCGGGCACACGCCGCAAATACAGCTTCAAAACACATGCGGGCAAATCGTTTCATCAGCATCACACACCACGACGCATGTCCAGCCACAGTCACAGTCACCAGGTGGGCGCGGCTGCTGGGGAGTTGAGCGGGGGCGGGGGCGGCGGCGGCGGCGTGGTGCGACAGCTGACGCAGCAGTTCAATGAGATCATACAGAAGGACGCGCGTCTGCTGGAGCAGGTGAAGCGCAAGAATGGCGTCTGGCTATCGCGTGGCTCGCATGTCTACAAGATTGTGGAGCGCTCAGCTGTGCCGCAGCAGCAGCTGGAGCGGGCCGAGCACTCGAACTCGTCGTCGCCCTCGCCGTCGCAGTCGCAGCGCAGCTCCATGGTGCAGCGCAACATTAAGAAGTTTGAGAAGCTGGAGAAGCCACTGGTGCCGCAGAAGTCCCAGCAGCTGCTGCGCAAGCACCAGGAGCTGATGAGCCAGCGACCCAGCACACTGAGTCTCAGCAAGCAGATGAGGAACAAGCGCACTCGCAGCCAGCAGCAGCTGATGCTGGAGCTGGAGCAGCAGCAGCTGAAGCTGGAGGTGGTCAGTGAGGAGGTGAAGACGCCCGTGGAGCTGAATGCCAGCACGGATGAGGGTGTGCAATCAGATCTAGACGAAGCTACCAAACCAAAGCCCGCTGTGGAGCCTCCGCCCGACGAAGTGGATGATGCGGAGGCGGAGGAGCGGCAAAAGCAGCGCAAGCATAAATATGCGACGATCTATGAGAAGCTGCGCCTGCTGCCCTTCATTAAGAGCGGCAAGAAAGCAGCCACGCCCATCAAAACTGCAACGGAGAAGGGGGCAACATCAGAGCCAGAGCAGGAGGAGCAGCAGGATCAGCAGCCACTGCCCTCGCCCTGCGTGGAAGCGGATGCCAAGATTTTGGCTGCACTCGAGGTGCTGGATCAGAAGTTAAAGATACTGGGAGAGCCGGCGAAGACGCCGGAGGGGGACCTGGTGCTCGCAGTCAACGATGACTTCGAGCAGCGTCTGCTGCCCAACAACTCCTTCGTCTACCAGGCGGCCAATAAGCAGGTGTCCAACAATCAGCTGCTGCTCAACCAGGCGGTGAATGTGACGCTGGTGAATGCCATCGAGGGTGAGCAAATGATCATGGAGCAGAAGCAGCTGGCCATGGCTGAGCTGGAGAAGAAGCAGGATGAGGATGAGCAGGAGCCGGAGCCCATGTACGAGCCCATAACGCCCTCAACGGAGATCAAGACTGAGCCGCAGGCGTCGAGCCTGTACAAGATAACAAACCAAATGGATAAGGAAAAGGAGACAGCGATGCCAGTGGAGGACATCTATCAGACGGTTGAAGAGGCAACAACAACCACAATTATAATAACAACAGGATCGGAAGGAGGATCAGCTGCAGCAGCAGCAGCAGCCAAGAGCAACTGGTTGGAGGGCTACGAGTCCATAGCGGGCTCTTCCGGCAACAGCGATGACTATGAAGCCTTTGCTGCTCCAGCCACGCCCACGACTCCAATCTCGGCCAGCACCGGCACACTGGGACGCAATACGCGCGACGAGCTGCCGGAGCTGCCCAAGCCAAAGCGCGTGCTGCCCAAATCTCCCTGCAATCTGCGACCTGCGCCGGCCAAGCCCTCGCAGCCCAGTCGACTGGCTGGCAAGGCTTGTGCTGCTCCAGCCTCGACGGATGAGGATGACGAGAACATCTATGACACCATCAAAGGCTGCTACGAGTCGCTGGCCCTGCAGCGCAGCAAGACGGATGCCATCTCACTCAGCTCCAACTGCTACGAGAGCATCTCCAACTACCGCAAGAGCAAGAGCTCGGGAGGAGTGAGTGAGGGAGGCGGAGCGGGAGCCACAGCCTCCGGCGTACAGCTGTCTAGCAGTGGCTCAACTCTCACGCTCTCCTCGGATCATCGCACGAATAGTTTATATGAATCCTCGCTGGCCACAGGCGTGGTCTATGGCAGCGGCTGTCGCTCCTCGCTGGCTAGCAGCAGCGCCGGCAGCGGCGCTGGCAGTGGCGTTGGCAGCGCCGGAAGCGGCAGCGGCGCAGGCAAGCAGTGCGACAAGCGCTCATCCATAGCTGGCTCCAGTGACAACAGCGACGCCTGGGTGGATATATCCGACGGCGAGGCAGAGTCAGCAGCTGCGGCGGCGACGTCCGCAGCCATTGGCGAGGCGCAGTTCGTTGTGTAAGTAGAAGGGGTGAGAGAGACAGAGTGAGAGAGAGAGGCAGAGAGAGAAAGCAAGAGAGGGTGATAGGAACTGGGGGGCATTGATAAGAAATTCTGCGTAGATTGCTGATTAGTTTGTTTGGGTTGGGCTTATCTTATCGGCAACAACTGCGGCCCGGTTGACGCCAATCGGTGCAGCGAGCAGAAGAGCGAGGGTTGCCCAAAGATTGCACACAGACAGAATCATACGAAGAAATATACTAAATGTGAAGAGAGATTGGGTCAAGGCGAGGCATTTTAAAGGGGTTAATCGACATAGAAAACGTAGTATTATTGTTGTAAAATAACTATTATCTATGGCTAGTTCCAATCGCGTCTAATCTTGAACAGACGCTGAACTTAGATCAACCCGTTGATTGCCTACCTTTTCACTTGTTTAGATTTTGCACTTTTTATTCCGCGTTTTGCTTTCTATATACTATATGCATTGTGGGCGATAAGATAGAATCGGCATTGGTTAGCGGTTTCTATATATACATATATATGTATATTTCTCTTGCTTAGTTTACAGGCGAAATGCGTAGTTTGTTTATAATTTTAATAACTTTGCCTTGGCATTACAATTATTATATTGCCTTAGATCCAATTGCATTTTAAGTTAGGTGTGAGTCAGATGAGCCCTATACATAATTCTTTATAATGACTATAGCAAAGATAGCCGTCTCTATCTATCTTCTAAATATAGGCATTTCTGAATTATTAAGTTCTCAGTTAGACAAAAGTCTTGCAAAACATGCACGACGCGCGTTGTTGCTTTATGAGCATCGTATAGAAGGGCCTATATCATTTGATTCCATTTCTTAGTGATACTCTCCATCGTAAGCATTCTTTACAGTTCTCATCATTTTGCAGGGTATCCCCACTTCAAAGACTCTTCTACTTCACTTAGGTCTGCATTCTGTCGACAATTTAACTTCGCTTTAGCACCATTTAAGAAATACTTACGGCAATTATTATGTCATTTGTTCAATTATTAGGAAACCCAATCAGACGAACAGACAACAATTTCTTAACAATTAACAAATTGTCGAGTCACGACGCTCGACTTGTCTATAGAGCTCAATAATATTTACATCAGATCTTAACTGAGTAAATGAAATATTCCTCAGGCATTGCAACAGAAGAGCAAATGCAGTTTGTATATTGGGCACCCGCCCACATTAATTGGTTGACCCACAACTGTTATCAGGCAGATAAGATTGGCCGACTTGACTGGGGCAACTTTTAGTAGGGTATCTAACTATCAGGGAACTGCAAGCGCAGCCGAACTCATTTCAGAGACAGTTGAAAGTGAGGCGCCCAACGCTGAAGTACTATCCCACTCTCCGGCTTGATTGATCACTATGAAGTACTAGAGATAACTATCAGATATATATAGTTGCTAATTAAGTATTGCATATTGATTTTTATTTTCTATTAATATTTTCAGCGTTCGGGAACGTTTCAAGCAGCATCGCGTTCGCAGTCCCGATTGGTCGAAACGCATCAGAGACAAAAGACTGCAACAAAACAAGGCCAAAAGCTGCATAGAGGGTAAGACAAGTAAATACTAACAACAACAGAAAATAGACTCATGTCTGTGTTAGATAAGAAAGTGCTCACAAAGCAAAATATACACAGTTTTCCCAGTCTTTGCGTGATATATATCTTCATGCAACATCTTTTGATACCCTGTAACAATGGAAAGTAGGTTAACATATGTATATAATTACCTATGTCATATTTAAGCGCCTCAAATTGCATAACAATTGTATATTTGCAAAGCTTTAGTTACAGGGTATTTCCTAGTCGTCCACACCTTGCCCCTCACACTCTTGTTCTGGCTGCTCTCGTGTTCCACTACTCGAAATACAAAGACCGTTGTTCCGTTTAGTCTATTTATTGTTAGCCTTGTTCTTCTTTGTTGCCTTTATTCCAATTATAAATTATTATACTTAGTCTTCACAAAATTATTTCCTATATAAAAACGAGTCAGAAAGAGCTTTCAAATGTTACAGCCGCTGAGCTTTTAAGTCAAGCTTGCAGCGCAGCTGCTGTGCATGTTATGGTTTGTGTCTCTGCTGAACTTACGCTCCACACGCCATCCACATTATGTTGTTGCTCGCGCAACCAACTTGACACTTAAATTGCCTTAATTATGCTTATTATAAATGTGGCTTTGGCTCCGTCAGCGACAATTCGTTTTGTTGATAAATGTGCCGTAATGATGCCCAAGTCAAGGCAGTTAAAAGTATGGCCTTAGGTGCTGCGAACAAGAAGAAAACGAAATGCCGAAACCTAAACAATGCCAAATGAAATGGAAACTAATAAGAGGGCAAACGCAACTTACAGTTAATTATGCCCAATGCAAATGAGAGTAAAGCCCAACGGGAATAGCACAGACAAACAGACACACACATAGATATGAAGTGAGTAAGCAGTTTGCGCACATTTCTCACACAAGCAACGAAAATTGAAATTGGAATTGCAATTGGCGCCTGGCCGTGCGCGGCTGCATCGTGCGACAGGTTCCACACAAGGCAACAACAAGTTGAGAGCGCGCGCGCGCGTAAACAATGCCCATAAACTGGACGGTTGAGCGTTGAGCTTATTGCTGTGCAATTTTCATTCCACAACTGCCAGCAGCAACAACAACAACAGACAGACACTGGTATCTGGTGCTGTCTCTCTCGCTCCGTTGCTTGCGCTCGCTCACCGACTCAGTCGCAGTCTCTCTCCCAGCTGCCCAGTCTCGGCGCGTCAGTTTCCACGTTCGGTTCGTTTAGCGGACGCTGCCTGTCGAAAAGTCGCCCAACCAGTGGAATTTAAGTGTGTTTAGTGTGAAAAAAACAGACTATGCAATATATTTTCTATAATAATTTATAATTAATTTTATGGTTTTTGGTGTTGTTATGCGTACGCGCAGTGAAAAGTGAAGAAAAGCGAATATAAGAGAAATGCATGCGGTGCATGCAAAATTAGCAAACGACGTCGGAGTCGACTGCGCAGCAGGCAGCGCAGCTAGTTTTGAATTATTGCACGCTGTTGTAGTTGTTGTTGTTGTTGGTGTTATTGTTGTTGTGATGTACTTTTATGCAAAGGCATCGAGACGTCACGAACTAAAACCGAAACTGAATTCGCTCGTTCGCCCCGTTTGCCCTACGCCCGCAAACGAGCTTAATGTTTCACCGTTATTGTTGCTGCTGCTTTGAGAGATGACGAAATTGTTAAGCGAAAACCAGTCTAGAAATACTATAAAGCGCACAACCTTGAAGAAGTTAAAAGCAGTTGAAGAAAAAAAACATGAAAACACGGCGAGCAGCTTAAGGAACTCAAAGCACTGCAATGACAGAGCGAAATTGAAGTCCACAAAGAAATAGTAAATAGTTGAATAGGTAAAAAGCAAAAGGCAAAGCGTGCGAAATTGCAAAATCAAACGTAATCCATATGCAATAAAGATGTGCATTCGAAAGAGGAGCATTCGAAACAAAAAGAAAATATCCCATAAAACACAAAATAACAAAAGCTTTTGCAATATGGCCGCCGCAGCCGACAGAAAAAGTTCAGTGAACGCAAGCAGCGCAGCGATCAGCGACGCAGCTAATTGGGAAGTCAAATGCAGCGGCCCAACTGCTAACTGTTAAATGCCTGCAGAAACAACTGTAAAATGTTAAATGCGTTGCAATTAGAGTAGTCTGGGGCGAAGGTAGTTGAAGACCCGGCGGCAGGCAATGCGACGACTTTGAATTCTCAGCTCAACTTTTACACAGGGCACGGCACGTTCGCTTGACATTTCGCTTTTAATCACGCGGTGATTAAACTGAAAAAAGAAAAGCGAAAGTGTCGTGAAAAGACAACAAAAAGACGCCCAATTGGCAGGCACGCAATTGCGGAAAAGCCGCTATGAAAAATTGATGTGCTTTTTTTGGAATTTGTTAATTCCCCCGCTTATCTTGATACAAACTCGTTTCGATCTTCGCCAATGACATCGTTTGGCTTTTAATCAGTTTGACCTCGATGCGTCAATCGATCAATCAATAGAAACGTCTCAGCTGCATTATAAATTGGAAATAATTTAAAATTGAAACCGTGATAAAGTAAGACAGAGAGAGAGAGAGGGGAGAGGGAGATAGAGCGCAGCAAGTGAACCGCTTGGCCTGCACTTTGCCAAGGCTAAGAATTGTTTTCTTTTCATGTAATTATAGACAATCTCAACAGATTTGCAGTAATGGCAAACATGTCTATATAGACAGAGATATACGTATAATTGTATCTGTGGCTTGTCTAGACTCTTTGTTTAAACGTTGTGCGTGGCCCACACGCAAAACTTCAATAATTGGCCAAAAGAGAACGAATTTTTCTCACATTTCCGCCTCACGCAATACACTGAGCAAAAAAACTGGCGTAGAAGTTATACTAAATAGCGCAAACTTTAATATAGTTTTGCTTATAGAGTACAAAATTCTATTATTAAATTTAATAACTGTTTTTGTGTTAGTTTAGTATAGAGAACGTTGCAGTTGGAGGCAGCCAGCTGTAGAATACGCGTTCACGGTCCAAAAAGCTGCTCAAATTTCGTTATATTGTGATTTGCAATGACCAAATTGTGGAATCTAATAGGTTAGCCTATAGGGAAGGTCAACAGTGATGAAAGTTTGATATTTTTTATACATAGATAACTGTAAAAGTGTAGGAGATGAAGAATATTTAGATATAGCAGATATATGTAGAGAATATATGGATAAAAACTTATTGAATTACTGCTATTATTAATATTATTAATTTTTTAATAGTCTTTATTTATTTATGAATGATTTACCCAGTAAACTTCATGTATAATCAAATTATATTTATTTTCGAGCTCTCTCGCCGCCAACATTCCAGCTCTTAAGCTGACTTCTCCCTTTTCACTGCTCAATAAGACACCTCTAAAGACATTTCGTAGAAATTGGCTTATGAAATTGGCCTTTGCATGATTCTGAGCAACTGGCCGCAAAAGCTAAACAAGTTGCGTCCCACGCAACAGCGACAAGTGTCGCTTTGTCCAGTCAACAAGCCACACAAGAATATCGTGTTTCATTAAGGCCCACTCTCTCGCTCTCCCGCTCTCTCCCTCGCTCTGTCTTTAGCCATTTTGTTGAGCTGCTGCTGCCTGCTCTGGCCATATATGAAACTCTATTTTATTATCTCGCTGTCGAACCGGTTCGCTTCGCTGCGTATACGTAATATTGTGTGTCGCTGCTCTGGTTTTATCTAGTCTAACGCTTTTTTGGGTGCCCAATTGTACCTGCTCTCCGTTTTACCTGCCTTTGTTGTATCTGCATTGAAGCGTGTTTTGCTTTGTGTTTCATTATAATTTGCGCTATTTTGCATGCCTCCAAATCACGCATACGCCGTGTTGTTCCGCTGGGTTTATACACAAAATAATATTGTGACACTTGAAAAATTTGCTTAATTAGCGCAGAGCAGCGCAAGCGGCGAGGGCAGTTCAATCAAATTGAAAACTAAAAAGAATATGCACACATATAAATACATAAACAATTGTGTTTTAGCCCAGTTGTTGTTAATTAGCATATTTTGTTCTGGCTGAAAGCAAAACTTTTCGACATGTGTTCATGTTCTATTCTATTCGAAAGGAAAGGTAAACAGCCAAAGCTGTTTCAACTCTGATAAAAGTGTGATAAATAAGCAAATTCTTTGGGTTAGTTCGACTGCGAAACTTGAAAATACTTTGGGAGTTTGGCCATGAGCTGCTTTTCGTGAAGTAGAACTTTTATAAGAAAGGTTTTTATTATCATATTGATGAGGTTTTATATATGGCCTAAGCTAGATATACTCTTGGCCTAGTCTAGAGGCGAATTCGGGTTGCTTATAAGAGATATTTATTATGCCAAGTTAGCGAGCGAGTGAACATTGCCTTTAGTTACCTCAGTACTTGAGCTTACAGCATGCAAACTTAGCTTAATGGAAAACAATTAAAGATGAACTTTAGGGACAGCCCTCGCAGTTAACAAGCTGCAAACTTCCCTTTGCCTCAATGCAGCTATAAAGGGCAATAAAAATTGTCGTTTCCCCCGCACTTAATTGCTTTCAATTGAGAGCGAGCAGCTGCTTATGGGAGTTCAAGAGTTCAGCTGCAACAACACGAGCAACAACAACAACAATTCGGGCAACAACATTGAATTAATTCCTCGTATTCATTAAGTGCAGCAGTCGATAGGAGAGCAAACGCATTGAGTGTGTCTAAAATATGCTGCGATGGCAACGCGCCTTAATCAGAGTCAACGCCTCAGCTGCACGAGCAGCCTGAGCACAAGCAGCAATCGCAGTAGCCACGCCCACGCCCCAGCTGAACAGCAGCAGCTGGTCACACTGCCACGCAAGCGTCGGCCGCGAGCCGTGGGCGAGGTGAGCATCACCTGTCCAACGAGCTGCGTTTACCTGAATGCCGAGCCGAGCTGCACGTCGGAGCCAGAGCCGGAGCCCATCTACCAGAATGAGGCAGCCGCCATCAGTCAGCAGCGGCAGCAGCAGCGTCGCCTGCCACTGCATCAGACCGTGCTGCGGGTGCGCCATGTGGAGCTAGGCGACGCGAGTCGAGAGTGCTCGCTGGTCAGCAGCTTCGTAGGTTCGTTTGGGCAGCAGCCAAGAGCAGAGCGGTTAACCTGAATGGAAGCCAAATTGATTGTAAGCTAATCACCCTGTCACTCTCTTCTTCTTCTTCCAGATGACTCGGATCACTACTACGAGACGCTGTCGCCGCTGGGCAACAAGCGTCACTCGACGCAGCTGCTGCCCGGGCAGCATCACAAGCGGCAACAGGAGCGCGGCAAGCAGCAGTCGGCATCGGCGCATGCCCTGGGCCAACACCAGATCTATTCGGATGACTACGATTCGTTTGAGACGGACAGCGATGAGCAGACGGAGCCGGAACAGCGCCTGCAGCACGTAAGTGCCCTGCGACTCTCAATCACACACACACACACTCACAGCTAATTAAATTCCTGTTGCAGCATAATGACAGCGGCGTGGACATGCGCAATCATCGGCTGCCGCTGCCGCCGGCGCCACAGAATCAAGTCTATGCCATAGTGCGCAAGTTCAAGGACTTCATCTCGAACAAGAAAACGAATAAGGGCAGCCAGCAGAAGATCTACGAGAACAGTGGCGCGCAGTTCTATGTGGAGTGCCGCAAGCAGGAGCCATATGAGCCGGCCAACTCACTGAGCAGCTCTGAGCGGAATCTGCTGGCCAGCCAGAGTCAGCAGGATCAGCAGCAGCAGGAGCAGCCCTCATCTGCCAGCCTGCTCAGACCCAAGCAGAAGAACGGCAAGAGCCTGAGATCGCGGCTACGCAAGAGCCTGGTGGGTAGCTCCTTCGATACGAAGCAGTTGGCGGCGTTAACGCCAACGCGCAGCACGTTCTACATAGAGGATCCTGCTGCAGCCCCACAGCATGAGCAGCAGGAGCATCATGGCTCTGGTGAGCTGGATTCGGGCTTCTCGGAGAAGGCCTCCTCGGGCGATATACCCGTTATGCCATCAACACCAAGCGCTGAGTCGCAAAAGTTCTCCACGGTGGCACGCAAAACCAAAAAGGAGGCGAAGGCCCTGCGGCGCCGCACCACCATTGGCGTGCGTCCTCATGATCCTCCGCCACCGCCTCCACCGTCAATGGAGCTGCGCAACAGCGGCAATAGGACGCAGCTGGAGCCACATTCACCCACCTCTTGGTATGCGGAATGCGGCGTCTTCAAACAGCCCACAACTCCTACGACACCACATGGCACTGATGAGCCAGCCACGCCCACACCGAACACACCTTGTGGAGGCAGCAGCTCGTGGTATACCGAGTCGGGCTTGTATCAGACCAGCGGCAACTCCGTGGCAAGCTCGAGCGGCAGCTCCGGTGTCTCGACGGGCAACGAGGCGGGTCTGGGCGACGAACTGCAGCCGCATAGCCTGTTCTTCAACGAACCTCTTTATCAGGTCTACAGCGCAGCCAAGCTGGAGGTAAGAAATCTGAAATGTTTTATCCACCTGAACCCAGCTCTAATCTCTATTCCTTTTAGTCCATTACACGTGATCTGGAGGCGCATGAGGGCTCGACGGACGGCTATGAGGAGATTGGGCTGCATGCGCATACCAAAACGCAGCCGGCGCAACAGACCCAAAAGCCACGCCCCAGCGCCTTGCAGCTGGTGGAGCCCAAGAATGGGCCATCACGCACGCTGTGGAGTGAAATACCAGAGGTCATCCATTCCTGCATTTTACGTAAGCCACTTGATTATCTGAGAGTTTAGCTTTCTATAACTAATGTTCCCTTGCAGCAACGTTGACTCCGCGCGAACGCGGCCTGCAGGAGGCCAAGTTCGAGATCATGACCTCGGAGGCGAGTTATCTGAAGTCTCTCAATCTGCTGCGTCGCCACTTTATGAACAATACCGCCTTCTGCGATAGCTCCGTGCTGAGCACGAAGGATCGCAAGGCGCTCTTCTCCTACATTGTGCCCGTGCACGAGTGCTCGGAGCGTCTGCTGACCGAGCTGGAATGCTGCTGGCAGAACAATATCATGCTGGTCGGGCTGAGCCGTTGCATATACGAGATTGCCGAGCGGCATTTCCATGTGTACATCACATTCTGTGAGCATCAGGGACGGATGGATCGCACGCTGCGCCGTCTGAAGGAGGCCAAGAGTGGTGCGTTCCAGCAGCAGCTGGAAAAGCTGGAGGCCAGTCCCAGTTGCTGTGGGCTTAATCTGCACTCATTCCTCATGCTGCCCATGCAGCGAATCACGCGTCTTCCACTGCTCATCGATGCGGTGTTTAGCAAAGAGTCGCCACACAACACCGAGGAATACGAAAGCTGGAAGCTAGCCCTGGCGCTCGTCCAGAAGATCGTCGCCCAGTGCAACGAGGCAGCCAATCGTTGTGAGCAAGCCTACGAGTTGGAGCGTATCTCCAAGCAACTAGAGTTCCCCAGTCAAATACGCGCTCTGGCCATTACGCCAATGGGCGTGCCCAAGCAGGGCGCCAAGCCGCGCTTCCTGGTCAAACGTGGTGAGTTGACTCACCTAATGTGGCGCGGCGATGATGCGAAGCTGACGTTTGGCAAACGCTTCACCAAGTCAAGCATCTATGCATTCCTATTCTCCGATCTGCTGGTGCTCTGCAAACGCAAGGGCGAATCCAACTTTTCGGTGTTCGACTACTGTCCAAGGAGCATGTTGACCTTAACATCGGGCGACAATCTGCCCCAGCTGCCCACCAAAGACATCAAGGATCCGACTAGCAAAAATCTCATGCTGATGACGCTGCTGGAGAACCATGACCGCAAGACAATAGAACTTGTAAGTTTACTTACTTTGCTACCATCTGAATATGAGCTAATCTGAATTCCCCATTCATTATTCAGGTGCTGTCGTGCCCATCAGTGTCTGATCAGCAACGCTGGCTGGAGGCCATGCGTCCACCGGAGGCGGAAACGCCTGGTGAGAAACTGTACGAGTCGTGGGACTGTCCGCAGGTTATTGCCAAGCACAGCTACGAATCTGATGAGCCAGATGTGCTACAGCTGGAGCTGGGCGACGTGGTTAATGTCTCACGTAAGCTGCCGGATGGTAAGTGTGATCCACCATTGATAGATAATAGAATAATAAATTTATGCTTATTTCTTATAGGTTGGTATCAGGGTGAACGCATCAGGGACGGAGCTGTCGGCTGGTTTCCCGGCAGCTATACGGAGGAGCTGAATTCGGCCCATGTTCGCGCACGCAATTTGAAGCAGAGACATCGCCTACTCACCTTTACCGCCACCTATTTGGAGGCGCAGAAGGGCAAATGATTCTCGACGCCATCTCCAATTACGGCCACATTCAAATGAGCCGAGTATTCAAATCAAATAGTCCATCAATACAGTTTATATAAGTATATAATATATATATATATATATCGATTTAAAAAATGTGATAATTAATTAATGTTTACAAGGCAAGCAAAGAAATCATAAACAATTACTGCCCTATAAATTATGTGCATTAGTTATAAACGATGCAAATGCAATCTGTATGTGTGTATGCATGTTAGTTACGTTAATGTAAAATTATATATCTTTATGTGTGTATATATAAATATATATATATATGCATGTTATAAAATACAATCAAAGAAATATTACAATTTGAATATATTTTATTGCAGCCTAAAAGTAGGCAGCAACTTTTGAATGCAGCAATGTTTGAGGCGGTGTCAACCTGAGTAGCTTTCAATATGCATAAGTATCTGATAGATTGCGGTAATTCTATCTATCTATCTGCTATTTGAATAGTTTGAGCCTCTATACTTACTTCATTCTCAGGTTTCACCTAAATAAAGTACGCTTCATATGTTTGTTTTTGTAATTTGTTATTTCTTTTAAAAATATTTATACAAACTTATTTATTGCTTATTGTTTACAGTTAATTCCCGAATGCTAACCGATATTCCCCACATTTAATTTCACTTATACGTCTATTGCATGGTGGCGTAATATAATTAAATCAATTAATAGATTATTGCTGTCATAAATTATTAAATCTAATACAAACACTACACGTAGCTCGAGCACATGATACAGTGGTCGGTCTATCGAACGATCGATCGATCGATAACAGACTGGAGTGCTACTAAATCGTGAACATATAATCACGTTAACTAAATCTAGATCAAATAATTTACAATACTTCTTCATGTGACTGCGATGAGTGGGCTCCCTAAATTAAAACGTGCTATGGTTCATGTATATAGTCATAAATGTTATTAAACGTTCTTTATGCGATGATCGATGATTGGTGTATGAGTGTTTCTATATTGTATGAGTGTTTCATTGTTTGTTTGTTTGTTATGTTAAGCAGCCGTAACTAAGACCCTAACTAAACGTAACCTGCTTTCACTACACGCTATATTATTCATATAAATATATATCACAAAGTCAGTGAAATGAAAATTCGCTGGAGTATTTGCTTGTTTCGCTTTGGATGATGCGTGAGATGACATTGTTGTTGTTGTTTGATGATGGATGCTTGGTATACTAATGATGTTTTGGCAATGATTGGTCTGGCTTCGACACGTTTGTCATCTAAAGCTGATGCCGCATTTACGGCTGATCTTCGGCGTATGTATATAGGCAATGGAGAGCAGCAGCGGTACATCGTTTTCCGAGAGCTGCAGCGGCGTTGTTATATCCCCTAGCCGGCAGGGATCTGTTTCCAGCAGAAAAGCGGCAAGAGTTTCAGATTGCATATAGATCTCCTGCAGCTTGGACTCCAAAAAGGATAGGCACTGTGAAAGGAATATATCGATTAGCTTAATCTGCGAAAGTCTGACCTGCAATGGACTTACCTCATAAGCGGGTATGCCGCCCGCGTGCATGGCCTGCACAGCTTCTAGCATACTGGAAACCAGCTGGGACATGCCCACCGGCGAGCTCTGCCCGCCTGCATAAGGGAACTGCTGCGCTTGTGATGAGATTAGACGCACATCCCACTTGTCCATGTCCGCTACAATGGCTATATTCTCCGCTGGCTGTGAGATTAGTGAGGCGGAACGTGCGGCCAGCGCCAGATCCTCACGTAGATTCATTTCCCATTTATAGGGCGCAGCACAGGTGCCCTGCAGCACCATATCGGAGACATAGTGATCGTTCACGCTCAGCATCAACGATGGAATGAAACCGGCACGCAACTTATCGCCCGGTGGCTCATCCTCCTGCGGCAACTCCTTGATGCCCGGCACGGGCAGCTTCAGCATCTGCTGGGATTCATTAACAGCCGCACACTTGGCAGCCACCGAGGAGACTGAACCGCGCTGAGAAGGCACACGTTTGGGTTGCGCTCGTCTCGTATAGCTGGGCGTAGACGGAGGGTCCGGCATCGACTTCAGCGTATCTATCGAGGCAGCCGAGTTGACGGGCTGCAGAGCAGTGGAGCTGTTGTTGCTGCTCTCATTATAGCAATGCACCTCGTCCGTTTCGAACTCCAGCTCGGTGGCATTGGAGGGCGTCTGGTAGGTGCCTCCGCTGTTGCACAATACGCAACGATCGCTGCCCACAGCTGAGGCAGAAATCGTCGAGCTGCTGCTGGCTGCCAACTCCGCTTGATGTTGCTGCTGCTGCTTCTGTAGCTGCTGCTCCTGCTGCTGTTGGAGAGTTACTGTGCTGTCACTGGGCTTTAGTGACTCATTGGCCTCCAGCTTGCTAGCCTTGTCCATGAGCAGATCATAGTTGGACATGACCAGATTCTTGCTCTTCATGTAGTTGGTTGCAATCTGCGGATATTTCGCGAAGTTAAACTGGATGCCCGAGTTCTTCTTGTTCGCCATGGAGGCGTTATGGGTATGTTGATGGAGAGCGCAAAGCATTGCTGGCTTTGCATCATCAGTGAGATCCTCGTTGCTCTTCTTCAGATTGATCAGTGGCTCATTATCACCTAAGACAAAGACAACGCCGTTGCCATTGTCCGTTGAGGTCTGGCGGCAAATGCCGTGGTCCCGTTCGATGAGTTTCTGGGAGAGATCAAAGTGGATTTGCTCCTCGAGACTGACATTCTCCTTGATGGGCTCAATGCCCCACGTCATGCGATCGCTCTTGCCCATGCTGTTCTGTGTGATTAGATACGAGAGCGACAAGTGCGAGACACGTCGATCCTGGCCAATATTCTCTATCAGATCGTTGCCTGTGTTCGAGCTGTCACTCTCCACGGAGTAGCTGCTGCAGCGGCGCTCTAGCTTGCGGTTTATGATCTTCACGCCCTGCTGCAGCTTGGCCAGATCGCTAAGACTGAGCCCCTCCTTAACTCCAGGAGTGGGCACAATGTTCCAGAAGAAATTCTTCTTGCTGGGCAAGACGGGATTCAGCTCCGTTTCTACTACTGCAACTGGTGTTGTCGCTGGTCGGCTCTCATCGAACTCCAGAGCTTCGATGGCGCCGTCATCAATGCTACCGCCGGTGCCGACGGAGCCGGAATTCGAGTCCTCCTCCATGCAGAGCTCTACATTATCCGGCGTCGTCACCGTCAAGCGGATGCGCCCATCCTTGCCAGTACGCAGATATTGTTGAGCCTGGCGTGCGAGCAGTGTCTTCTTGTCAATGCCCGTGTCCATGAGGTAGTTGCCAATGCGCAGTTCCTGCTGCACAAAGTGCGAGTCGCGAAACGCCAGCACATTGGGAATCTCATTTTTCTTCAAGGTGCCAATGAACTTGGCATCCGGCTCCTGCAGGCCATCCAACTCCTCATCCTCGCCGCTGTGAAGCTCATCCAGCTGCTGCTGCTCTAAATCGGCATCGTCCACGATCGCATTCAGATTCTGTTTGCAGGTGCTGGTGCGAGTGAGACCAGGACCAGCTCCAGCGGCGCGCCTTCGCAATGTGGGCGGACTCTTGTACCGCTCCTGATTGCTCTGGCTAATGACCAGCTCATTGATGAGCTGCTTGTTGAAATCCTCTCGCTTGGCGGCACGCCGCACCTCGCTGCAGCGTATGAAATACGTGAGCACATTCAGCAGCTTCTCCACCCACATCTTCTCCGAGCCATAGATGATGGTGCGTGCCAGCTTTGGAGGCATGCCAATGGCGCCATACAGATCACCCAGCTGGGCCCAGAGCGCGTTATACGGATGCTTCTGCGAGACCTGCAACAGCTTTGCCCTCTGCTCAATGGCCGCCGCAGAGGCGGAAGCACTGGAGCGACGCGAGCTGGAGCTATTGAACGCGGAAACGGTGGCCACCCAGCCAAGATGGTAGGTGAGTATGCCCGTCAACATGGTGCTGATGAAGCTGCAAGCAAGAGACAGTCTCATGAGCATCAGCTGACTGCGGCTGAGGAGCAGGCTGTCTGACTTACAAATTGGAATCCTTGGTATCGGCGAAGGAGAGCAGATCGCACAGCTCCTTGATGAATCGCTCGGCCACAGTCTTGGAGTATTTACTGCCGCTGGTCGTAATGCTCAGCCAGACGGGCGTCTTAATGCGGGGCGCGGTAAACAAATCGCTGAACCACTGCTGTGTGTCCTGCCAGGCCTGGAACATGATCTGCACATGGACATGGATTACATATATGACTGCTATGTGAACTGTTGGCCAACTCACCTGCAGAAAATTCTTATGATTGATGTAGGCGTGCTCCGTGCTTGCCCTCAACCGACTCAGCATTGACTCCAGCAGCGCAATATGTTCGCTGCAGAAGAGCTCCATCTCCTCCTCGAAGGATTCGCTCATCGTAATGCACACAGCCAGGCCGAGCCTGGGTCTCCGCTTCAGATTCGCCTGCCGACGCCCCATCTCTGGATTGCTGCGCGACTCATTCGCACAGTAGCTCGCCCGTCTATACTGAGGTGGCGCCATCCCGCTGCCCTCACTGCCGCCCGTGGCATTGGCAGCTCCAGCCGGATTGCTGCCATTTGCCTGCGCTGTGGCTGCGGCATAGTTGTCGCTGAAGAAGCCAATGAAGTCGTTCTTGGAATGCTCGTACTCGAAGGAGGTGCGCAAATTGCGTGAGATTCGGCGCTGCAGGCAGCCATCGCTGGCAAACTCATCCAGATGGGGCGAGCTGGCATAGATGGCCCAGTCGTCTAGGCTGAGCTTGCGCATCGCATCCGACTGATCGGAGAGGACGCTGCCAAAGCTGCTGCGCGTAGAATACTGATACGACCACTGGTCTCCACTGGAATAGGCGCCGCCCGTGCCACTTCCACTGGCGCTGGCCGAGTACCCCGAGTCGGTGGCGTTGCTGTACGTGGAGGAGAAGCGTGGTCCGCTGTCCGCAATAGACAGCGATTGCTGGTCGGGCACAGGCACGTCCAGTGGCGGCGTCAGACTCATATGCCTGCCCACACTAACGCTGAACGGCATGGAGAAGGAGTTCATGGACAGACCGTCCATAGAGCCATGCTCGCTGCAAATGGAGCTGCGAGGCGTTAGACTGCCCATGGAGAGTGTGGAGTAGGGCGATTGGCCGCCTGCCCCGCCGCCACCTGCCGCACCATTCGCCGAGGGCGTCAGATACACCTGGGAGCAGAGTATCCTCGCTGGCTGTGGCAGCCAGTGCACCTTGAGCGCCGTGCCACAAAAGGACATCGCCAGCGAGCCAAAGACCATCTCGCCAATGGGCGTAATATCCGCGCCCGTCGGGCGATTGTGCTGCGGGATGAGAGAGCAGGAGAGCGGGAGTTAGTAAATGAATGAGAACCTGGTTTAATGCTCTGCTCACCTTGTAGCCATATTCGGGACACACTTCGATCAAGTTGCTGCCGTTGTTGCTGTTGCTGGAATGTGCTTTGGCCTGGATCTTGCCATTCTGCAGCGATGTGAACTTGTCATTCTTGAGGAATTTGCCGCCGCTGCGGCTGCTGCTATTGCTGGAGTCCTTCAGCGTCACCTTCTGCAGTGCGTGCGAGTCGAAGAGCAGACGCCTGCCGTGACTGTCGTCCTCTCTGTACAGCAGCACGCGCACCTGGCTGGCATCGAAGGGGAATTGGCTGTGAAGGGGAAAGGAGACAATCAGCAAAGAACTCCTGATGGTATGTCACCCCTATAAGATACCCTGTAACTGCCTGTCCTATCTGCAAACGTAAGTTGCCCGTGACTTCTGTAAACAATCAATATGCCTCTCAGTTGATATTGATCATTTAACATGAAACTGATATTTCTTTTCATGTCATTGCTAAATTTAGTGCTCACATTTAGTAATCACGAAAATTCCAATTGAATAGCTCAATCGACAGGTTTACCTAAACTACTAATAGCTCGAAGCACTTTTGTTGATCTTGCGATGAGCTCAAGTGCCCGCTCATGTGATTTGATATCCGGTGATCGAAATGTGATCCGTGACTCAGATACCTTTTAACAGGCAGCAATTGCTCATCTCCAACACAGGGACACAGCACTCAATTACAAAGTCTCTCTGGCTGGCTGGCTGGCTGTCTCTATCTCTATGTCTGTCTCTGTCGCTTCCTCTCCATCTCTATTGCCAGCTGTCGCCCCATCTCTGTCTATGCGAGCACCGCTGACGACTTTCAAATAATGCGCACATCTTAGCGCGGGTCATTTGGGTAAATGTTGTCCGCTCTATAAATAGAATCGCTCGGCACGTGACGATTCGTCACGATCAAATGAGAATCTGCCCGAAATGGCGATTGCCTCGAAGACTTTTTGCTTTTTTTTATCGCTGCCGTTTGGCTCTGGCTCTGGCTCTGCTGATTGGGGGCAAAAGTTTTTACGATGCTACCGAATGGCAACCCGATAAGATCTGGCCAGGTTTGACCGATTATCGAATTGAACGTTGAGCCCCAGTGAGGGAAATCTTAATTAAGCGCTGCATTCCGTTGTCTTGTGACTTTGCCATTAGGCGCTTCGTCACACTTCGTCCACGCTAATCTGAGGCGTCGCAGATTTGAGCTAAATCATTTTTAGTGGGGCTTATAAATGGCTCGTCTAACAATAAGTAGCGCTAAATTGAAACTGCGCCAACTGCCTAAATTAGCGCTATAATTAACGAAATTTTTGTTTGCTTTATGACTGCCAGTGGTGGGTAGTAGTGGGGCCGCTTGGGCGGGTAGCCGGGTAGGCGGGGCCACCTGTTTTATTGCTTCATTTTGTTTTATGCCACCGCGATAAGACGGGGGAAATTTTTGTGTACACATACATAGATTAGTTAGTGGGCCCGACTGGATCACGAGTGTGCCCCCGTCTTTCTGTCTAACTCCCTGCGTATGTGTGTGTGTGTGTTTGTGTGTGCTCCACAATTTGGTCGGCCCGTTTGTACTCAAAGTCTTCACTTAACGCAGTATTCTAATAAGAATGCTGCTGGAGTCCAGTTGGAGCGACTTACCCGTACTGAAACGACGCCGTCTGCATGCGCATCGAATCGATATTTATCGATAAGTTGGTCAGGCGTATCCAAATAACAAGCGTAATTGCATTAGCAGTTGCAAAAAATAAAAATAAAAAAAAAAACACTTAAAGATCGCGATGTTATGGAAAAACAATCTTAATGGCCCCGATGCTACGCGACAAATGAAGTTCAAGGCGCTACGAGCCGTAAATGTTAAATGGGGGAGCTGTCTACTAGGGAATCGCAATAAGAATCCGAATCGGAATCGGAATCGCTAGCGCAAGCGGATCGTCCCGGTGTCGACTAAATAAACGACGATAAACAGAACGAGTCTGAATATGAACGCCAGTACGAACAAGTACGCGCATGATCGATATATATACACTTTTATATCTTATATATATATATATGCTATATATATAGTTATGCAGATAGGCAACGATTTGAGCTGGGGCTGGGGCTGCGGCTGCGGCAGGGGCAAGCGGCATCAATTGAGGAGCGCGCGCGCTCACATGATTCCCGTCCAGCTGCGAGCATCACATGTGTGGCCCCTTCCCATACATATATATAAATATATCTTGTCTTGGGAGTGTCAGACGTTGTGATGTGTTAATATATTGTGTTTTGAAAATATTTAACAGGCGAGACAATTCATGATGGATTTGCTTAGAGTGGCGCCCAAAGTTCACCCAGTGCAAAAAAATACAGCTCCGACCTTTGCACCCGGTTTAGGGGGCTACGTGAGCTGTGAGCGATGGAGCTGCCAGCAAACTATCACCTGTCACCCTGTCAGCCCGTCACCTGGCGCGACGATCAGCCAAAGCAATGCCAACAACAAAAAGAGATCAATGAGCACATATATAATTATCGAACGATCGCTAAATTTGTCGACTTATCAGCAGGGTCTACGCACTTTCATTCGCCGTCTCTCTCTCTCTCTCTCTCTCTCTCTCTCTCTGCCTCTCTCCCTCTCTGTGTGACTTTTTTTAACGTTCAATTGACTTTTATTTGTTTATAATAAATGCTTAGTTGGATAGCTTGGATTATATTTGATAGCATATTCGATCTAATTGATTATATATATATATTATTTATTTATATATATATATATATATATATATATATATATATATATATATATATATATATATCTAAAACATTCTTTATCAGTGCAAGTCCATAAAATTCAGTTAAAACATTCATTGCAGCAAATAAGGCAAACGAATTCTTGATAAACTATAAATATTAATGGAAATTTTAAGTAAATATAATAATATTTACTATAGATTATAATGATTTGATGATGATATTCATAGAGCCATATTTTCAACTCTATATATATCGCCTATAAATAATGGATCATAAAGATTATGTGCAAATTTCGTCACAACTCGAAATCTAATTATAAATTTTTTGCCATAATAAAGCTCTTCTATATCATAGATTTATTGCGTACCTAGCCTAATTATTATCTGCTATATAACTCCAGTTGCTGGTGGTAAATATACAAATTTCATGATTTTTTCATAGAACTTTGTCAGCTGATTGTAAATCGTAAAAGCAATTGTAAAATTTAGAAGTTTAAGTGAAAGACATTTCCTTAATATGTATTATTAGATTATAGATAACTGTGAAATGTCCATTAAAAATACATTTCCAGAGTATTTCTGTGGAAGGTAATCGAACTCAGTGCGACAAGGCTGAGGGTAAAGATTATTTACAAGTGCTTTACTCTGTCGAAGAAGAGAAGAGAAGAGGAAGAAGAAGATGACAAGCAATGTCTGCTGCTAGTGTATCTGTTGCTTCGGTGCACTGCCTGCAATGGTTGCAGAGTGAAGAGGTCTTGAGCTCTGCCTGCTGGCATGCTGCTATCTCGCTCTGGCGCCTGCTGCTATGCTGCGAGATGTTGCCTTCTGCTTGTTCTTGGCATACGCCATGGGATCACATGCTTTATTCGTTTTTTCAGCTACGCAAGCAAAACAAAAGCGAACAATAAAATAAAATAAAATAATGAAAAAAGAAAAAACAAGGCAGAAAGACTAAGCAAATACACACAAAGCAACACATTAACTCATATATGCAAAAGTTTATGTGCGTGTGTGTGAGTTTGAAGAGCCACTCTCGCCACCACTTGAGGCAGATTGCGGCCGTACCCCCACCCGCCGTCTTTAGGCCAAGGCGAACAGTACAATAATTTTGATTGATATGTTACGGGCTTATCAGTGAAGGCGTTGAATTATGCATTGTATTAGCCCTTTGGATTTACTACAAATTAAATATATGTACATATATAAATATATATTACGGCATTTGGCACTATATATGTATATGCACTATATATGTAAGTATAATTATAATTGGTGGCCCATAACCAAATCAAGCGGCAACATCTGTTAATCATATTACACAGCATGGAAGCTCTTTCGTTGATCGCTCTGTGCCTGGGTGTGTGTGTGTGAAAGAGAGCGTGCAAATAAAAACAGATTTCCAAAGCGACTACAACAACTACAGAAACAACAACAAAAACAATAATATCAGCAGCAGCAGCAACAACAACCAGTTGCTCCATACAACTCAAGTCACATGACCAAACCAACCCAACAATGGCGACGATGGCGTCGCTGCCAGCGCCAGCAACCGACAATGAAAATGACAACAAGCGGCGGCAGCTGCTGCGGCGGCAAAGGCGCAAAGAGTCGGCTGCGACGCCGTCGTACACGGCGAAAAGTTTTTTATTATTTTATACCTCGTGTGCCTATTAATAAGGGGGCGAAAAGTGACAGAGATTACAAATGTAACAGGCAGAAGGAAGAGGAAGAATATATACACTGTATATATATAGTATATATATGTATACCTGATATATACATATGTACATAGTTATAGTCAATGCTGATTAGAGCGGTTTATAAAATTTAAAATTATTTAAATTGAAGGCCACCTGCTATAGAGTATCTGTTAGTCTATCATTTTGACATCTTGTGCAGCCTAATGGGTGTTTATTTCCTTGCTGTTTGTGAGCTACAACAAATTGACTATCATTATCATTATCATGAGATGCAGCCATTATAAGTACATATGTACATATAAAATATACATATATACAGATAAACACACACATACATACATATAAATAAATAAAGATAATGCTGACCTTCACCCCCGCCAACAAAGCCCATTCAAGTGCGCAAATAATCGAATGTCAAGTTCAAAGCAAATTGGCAAAAGGCTTTAGCTGCTGCTGCCGCTTTGGTTATTGTTGTTGCTGGCAGTAATTGGCAGCGTTGTCATGTCGCAATGCAGAGTGGGCCCAGGTAATAGCCGCATAACATGGGAAATGTATCTGGCAAACAAATGTGCAAATGATGACGACGGCGACGCGGACTGATTGCCAAGTGACACTTGAAACAGCGCAAATACAATTAAAAATCAGCGCAAACAATGAACGTGGCGAGGGCGAAAGCGATGCAGAGACAAGCGAAAGAAGAGCGAGAAGAACAAGCAAACACACACACGCGCACACTCTCACTTGCACTCACGGACACGTGCCCAAACGATCAATGAATAAAACTAAAAACGAGCCATCGAAAAGAGGAAAAAACGACAAATGCGCAAAAACGCAAACCAGAAGCACCAAAAGTCAAAAACTTGTTTAGCCAAACAAGCTGTTGGCAGGGTGCAGAGGGACGGTGGAGGGGGGCAGTTGTCTCTCTTACCTTTGAGCATGTAACATGTGGTATTAGTGTACAAAGTGAGTCAAGAGTTAGGTACAAAGATGACGAAACGGAACAGAAATTGTGAATAATGAGGGAAAAAATGTGCTTGTTCAAACGTGTTAAAAAGGCGGCGAAAGTCAATTGCTTTCGTCTTTTAACTACATACATGTACACACATACATACAACGTCAGCAGCTTGCGGCGGAAGGCAGTGGATTATGTGTAAAAGGAAGTAAATGATTTCTCGCAGCGGCGAATTCCTGTTTACAGATGTGTGTAAAATAGCAGAAATCTGGCAGCTCTTGGAGCGTGTAAAGAGCGGCGAATAAGATGATGTACATACATACATATGTTAAGTAGCATAAGTTAACAGTAGCAACTCTTTGAACTAGTTCTTTGCAGTGAAGTCCATTATTATTATGTACATATTTAGGATGGAGCGAATTCGCCACGATGAATTGGCAAGCAAATTTATTATGTTAATATATAAGCATTTCAAATTGGACTAATCTTTAAATTATTTAAAATGCGACGAATTTAATTATTCGCTGTGTAAATGACGTCAAAGGAAGTCAAAAGCGCATCGTATCGATCGGAACTGGTATACATATAATTTCTATACTATATATAACATGTGCTCTCTGTCTCTCTCTTTTTCTCTGTCTAGCAGATATGTACATATGTATCTATCTGAGGCCGCACTTCCTGCCTCAAGATTCAGTTTACAACAGAGTATTCCCTTAAATCGAAATAAGCTAAGCTAACCCTATCAGTTATCAGTTCCAATACCCAGTAAGAAAGCTGAGCTCACTTGCTCAATATAGAAAATTTCCTATAGATATTGCTGACAATTGTATTTATTGTAATTCGCTGAAGTTGGCGCTAGCTGGGGAGCTCAGCTATGGAATTCTTTGAACCCCAACTGTAAACATATATATTAATATATCGCATTGATTGTCCAAAGTGATTGATATACGCCTCTGATATCTCAGTGTGTCCCAGAGAAGCCCTCGCTGACATGCCCAGAGCTTAGCAGCTTTATTTACAGCTGACAGGCAGCAGCACTTTCTACTTTTTGGGCATTATGTCTCTAATTTGACGTGTTGCTGTTGCTGTTGCTGCTTGTTGAAAAGCAAAGCAATTTTTTGTTAACTGATAATTAGCGCCGACAGCAGTAGACAACGCAGCGCGCTTTTAGCTATCAGTCCCCCCAAACACAACAGCAACAACAACAACAACAACATTAGCGACAACTCACTCATATGACTTGGCAGACCACGAGACTTCAACACATGGAGCCACAGTGGCAAAGTCGACAGCGTTGGCATTTAAATATGACTATACCCTGTTAGGTGCAGCGAGCAGCGATGGGTATATGCACTTCAGGATATATTTCGGCTGTTCTTAGAGTATAATCACTCCAGAACACATTTTAACTGTTCTTAAAGTTTAGATTTCTTAAAGTTATATTTGCAGTAGATGCAGATTCCATATTATGCTTAACTTGATAGACAACAGAGTTTTGATACCTTTTGATTACTTTATTCTGTTTCTATTTCTATATATTTCTGTTTCAATTGCATGAAACAGAACATTTTCTATAATTAAACCTTCAATGCAACTAGTTGAGGTATTTTCATAGTCAACCTTCAAGGATCGTTAGCATATTCATTAGGTGCTGTTTGCTGATGGCGAGACTACACCTCAAACACACACACATGCACACGCACACACAGAAAGAGATTGGCGTGCACATATACCCATTGATAATAATAAAGTTAGGGTAACTATTTGCAATAAGACACGAGGCTGCTGCGTCGCAAATGTTGGCTCAAGGTGCACAGAAAACGATTTAAAAAGTTATAAAAAAAATATGGGAATTCAAACAATAAACAAACGAAAAAGCACAGTCAAGATATGTGGTCAAAAGGTTCGGCAAATGGCCAGACAGTTGGGCGCCTCATTAGATGATCTCGTAATGGGGCGATGTAAATCACACGATAGTTATTATAGTATATACCATATAAGCCAGGGGGGATTACGTACGTAAGTGAAGCGCTAATGATTGATGTGTGCGGGCAGGTAGACACAGGTGTGTGCGTCTGTGTTTGTCCAAGCAATTCGCGCACACTTATCAAGTTTTTAATGAATTCCCAATTTACAATCAATTTTGGCATTTGGTCGGCGTCGAATCCCCCCCACACACAGCAATAGATTCGAAAACCGAATTATTTATAACATTTTCAGTCAGATTGATTTATATTTATGTGACGAATTTGATTAGCAATCAAATAAAGCGACTATTTCACACGACAGCATTTGAACATGAATATGTATATATAGTTTATGCAGACAATATACGCGAATTGGCATAAAGTTTCCACAATCGAGTGCTAATTGGAACATAGACATCCGAATTATATAGACATATATATATATATCTAGGTAGGTATATAGTACAAATATAAATATAGCCACGTGCTCCATTGAATTATTTTGTGTGAAAGTTGGCTACTCACTAAATAAATAATCAATATATGAATTTATATATATTTATCTAGGTATATGTGTGTATAAATTTATTAACCACGTGCTAATTACTGTGCACACATTCGTTTATAGTTAAAATATCTTTGTGTGTGATTTGTTTAGCCATATGTGGGTTAGGCTTTGGTTTTACCAATTCATTTATTTATTTGCTTTGTATACCCTATACTGAAACTGTATGGGAAATATATGAGCTGAAGGCAGAAGTTGGATGGATTGGTGATATATGAAGTATATCAAAGATTGATCTATATTAATTGTGCAGCTGACCTAGTTATCTTCAAAGATCTGGTAAAGTAAATCTCATTCCATTTACTTAAACTCAATATATCTCCGTATATGATTTGTATTTATATTATATTTGTAGTTATACTATATTTATTTTAATCACAGGTAAAGAAATGTTAAGTTATAGCTATCGTATTATATTATTATTATATACTCAGGGTATCTACAATTTGATCATTTTCGCACTTCACATTATTTATCTATCTCGAAAAAATTTCGCATATTGAATGCGTGTCGGTGTCATATTGGTCATATGACTAAAGGCTGGTGACTAGCAAATGTCTAAGTATGGACACGACTTGGCCATGATTCAGTGTGAGGGGATTGGCATGGATGACTGACATTCGCCAGCTAAGTAAATAGACACACAGTCCTAGACACCGTCCGTGATTATAATTATGATGATCGCACGCCTGCGATAGAGCTGTTTTGATAATAGATAAAATGCCGTATAGATAAATAGGAATTTTCTAAGGAATTCAGTCGCAAGCCAAATGGAAATGAACGATAACAAACTCACTCACAAACACAGAGACACCCACTCGCACACACACACGGCGTGTGGAATGGAAATTTACTCAAACGTGTCGCCCAAACAAACAATTTAATAAATTAACTGTTAACTGTCAGCAAAAGCAAACACAATTTTATTTGGTTTACAGCGCCCAAAGCCTGACCTAGCACAATATTATGCTACCCCACCACCGCCCAGCCAGCGCCACGCCCACCAGCTGGCAGCTTCAACAACAACAATGAGTTTAACTGCCAACAATTTGAAGTTTACATTTAGCAAAGTGCAAAAACCCCGCGTTTAATTAGCAGAGTAAAAAATTTATCACGTGATGGCGAATTGAGAGAGTGCAGCAGCAGCAGCTCTCTCTCTCTCTCTTATTTGAGTGTGAGTCTGTGTGTGTGTATGCGGCTTTGCCACGAATTGGCCAATAGCCACTTGAATGTGCCAAAAGACCGTTGATATATGCTATATTTTATGCCTTATCGGCCATTTCGGGGGACTGGAGGCGGGGCATGAGCTGCCTCTATTAAATACCCATTTAGACCCCTCTCCACACATATACAAATATATTTGTATGTATGCGCTGATCGCGTTAATCGATTTAAAAAAAAAAAAGACGATTTGCGCACGGTGTGAACTGAATAGGGAAATGCAAATTGTAAATGAACAATTGAAATAGCTGCTGGTTTTATTATTATTATTGTATGGTTGTTGTTGCTGTTGATCGAGTCAAACACACACACGCACCCACACGTACACATACACGCACAATCAATATGCAAACAAACAAACAAACAAAGAGAGACCGCAATCAGAACAGTGGACGGCGAGTGCAAGCGTCAAAAATCAACATTGTTAACGCGCACACATAAGCAAATAAACAGTAATAAATAATAATTAAATGAATTAACAGAAAATCAACAGCAATGCATATGACGCATCAGAACAGCGAATACTAGATACCCTTTCCGCGAAAGCATACTGAATACATGCTCAAGGTACTAGTTCGATTTCGTATATCCTCTTCTTTAAGGGTATTTATATGCACAAACACATATACGCACATACGCACACCTATGCGCACCCAACAGTGGCGAAGCCAACAACAAAGTGTGTATGACATAATAATCACGAGAGCAAGCAGCGACTGTGAACGCCGATTAGCAAGTCATGTGATTCGTTTTTATTTACATTTGCGCCTTCCGTCCGCCTTTGCCGCAGCCGTCTCTCTCCATTCACAACCACATACACACAGTCGCCAACGGCACCCCACCGTCGACGCTGATCGACAAAGAGAGAGAGAGCATGAATGAGAGCTCGTCGCAACGAACCGAAACCGAAACCGAAACTAGCCGAAGAGTGTCAGGCGAAAATAGTAGGGCGAATAGAGTAGAGAGAGAAGAGCAGCGCAGTCGCGAGCTTATAATAGTGTTGTTGGTTGGGGTCGCACCTCTGATTTGCACTTTGACTTCCAACAACAGAGCAACAGATATCAGACCAGACGCACACATACACACAGTACAGAGGAAGATAGAGAGATGGAAATAAATAGAGAGCAATGCATTTTGGCGTACGTGACGAGCATTGAAGCATTTGCCAAAATGTTTGCTGGGTTATTGTCCCCGATTGCGCTCGCCAATTTGCGTACGAAACACAAAGAGGAAGAGCAGATAAAGAGCACCACGAGCCGACAGTGACAAAGGCTAGACAAAGCCAATGGAAATGCTTTCATTCTAATACTCATGCATAGGTATTTATTTTTTCTTTCATACTTTTTGCATGTGCAGCTGCCCAACGAACACTAAATAGGGGTTGTGTGTGCCTTTGTTTTTGCAGTCCTTTTACAGGCGACTTAATGCCAGGTGTTAACCATTGCACACACAGCTGCTAGAGATGTGCGCGTGATGACCAACTATCACACGTGCCTAACTGAAATAGTTTAACGTCTCTATATACGACGCTCGCGTGTGTTTACATACAAACATACAATACGACACAAACACTTACCTTAGATAATTTCTGGATGTTTGCGTAGCTTTTGCGGACGCCGAACTATTATTGCCGGCTGAGGCGTGAGTACGTGATGCCGCCGCCTCCGCTACTGTTGTTTGGCCATAATTTAGCGTCGGCTGCGCTGTTGTTGGGATTGTTTGTGCTGCCGTTGGCGTCGTTAGCGTGGGTGGTGCTGCTGCTGCTGCGGCTGGTGGTGTTGGTACCGACGGAAAGAACAGTTTATTCAACAAGGCCATAATAATATACAACTGGCGCAATCGCAATCATTTATTAAACACATCTGGCCAGCCGACACAAATTATTGCAATTCACTTGAACACAATTGCTCTCTGCCTTTTGCTTTTCCGTTTGCCTTTAGTTTTGTTGCTCTTTTTCTTCTCGTTGTTGTTGTTGCTGTACATGTGAATCGCGGATGGAAAGCAGCGACGACGACGACGGCCCGTTGCAACTGCCGTTATATTTGTCTAACACGCGCACTGCCCGCCCGAGACGACGCACGAACACAAACAAATACGCAAGCTAAACAAACGGTTGTTGACGCACTCAAGATTTTACACAATTGAACTTTCGCTTTGCACTTTTCTTTTTATTCACATTTACTTACATATGTATGCGTTCACACACACATATACATATACACCTATGCTGTTGGCTCTTTTTGGCGAATGATCTCTTCCTGTCTGAGCCAAAATACACACGCGCTGTTCTTCTTTTGATTGAATATTGCTATTTTTATGTTTGGGCTTTGCCAATTTCGCAAGCGATCAATATGCATACATATACATGCATATATATATATATTCTGCATTTATTTTCTCGCACTTTTTAATATAAAAAAATTCGCGCGCCCACTCACAAACCAATCAGATTGTTATTGACAGTTTGCTGCTTTTTCTCTTTTATTCTTTTGGAACGCACAAAAAATGTATACGTATGCTGCATTCAGCTGTTGTTTTGTTTTTGTTTTTTTTTTTCGAAACAATTTATGTGTTTTATTTTCATTTACGCGCAGCTCTGCGGCGTGCATGCGACTCCGACGGCAAAACAACAACAAATGTTATTCTTCTTTAATGTTAACAGCTTAACAGGAACCACCGCGTCTGCTTGGCCGACTGTTAAATTTTTGCTTAAATGGCACGGTTATTGCTCAATGGAGCTGTGTCTACTCAAATGAGCTGTAAGGCCTAACAGCCTCTGTTGCTGATGAAAATCGAAAAGCTATCGATATTTATTGCAAGTAAGCGGTATTATTTTTTAATTTGAATTATAAATATTTTTTATTTATAATATTTATATGATAAATTTGAATTGTTGAACTTTATTTGTTGACTTACATATACATACTTCAAAAAATTTGTAGACCCACATACATGCGAGGGAAAGTGGGGAAATTGGTATTACATATGCTGCTGTTTTCTTTAGCGTTTGCTTGCTTGCTTGCTTTCCTTTCTTTTTCTTAATGTTTTTCATTTTAAGTTAAATTGAACCAAACATACAAAAAAGGTTATTTCATTCTTAGACATTAGCGCTAAGTAATTCGTAATTCCTGCCACCAATGCAATGTAGGAATATCATAGATAATTGAAAGTGTTTACGCTTGTCGCCATAACTATAAAGAGATTTTGATATCAAATTGAAATAAATGGTGCGACTTTGAGTCGCTCCATAAAGAGAGAGAGGGAGAAGCTTACATTATAAAGGTTTAATGTTTTATACTTTCGTTAAACTGGTTGGTTGCTTGCTTGCTTGCGTGCCTAGCTGTGTGTAAGTATGCGCGTGTAAGTGTGTTTGTTTGTGTATGTGTGTATGTAAAAAATATATATTGGCAGCAGAGCCTAAGTAACTAACTATTCCTTGCATGCGGAAGTGTCCATTGGACTGGCCGGCTGTATAAACGCCGTGGCTGCACCACTCGGCTGGTTGGTGGGCGTGAATGCCGATAAAGATGAGTTGCTGCTGCTGCTGTTGATCAAATTGCCGCTGGACGAATTGTTCATCAGATTGGATGACGAGGACGAAGCGCTGCTGGATGTGCCCGTTAGCTGATTATTCAAAGACAATATCCCACCGGCCACAAATGTGCCCGCACTGCAGGCGGCGACATTGCTCTGACCCAATCCGGCGCTGCCAAAGCTCAGTCGTTCGTTGCTCAATTGTGATAGCAATCCAGCCATGGAGCCACTGGCCATGCCCGTGCCTGGCGCAGCTGTGCCGCTATACATGGCAGTGGGTCCAGTGCCCATCATTGGATTTGTGCTGGTCAACACATTCGGTGCAGATGTGTTGAGCCCCAGCATGGGCGTAGGCAGTGCTGGCTTTATAAAACGCTCACTGGCGCGACGATTCTGCAAGATTATATATATATATATCAATCAGTTTTTTTTAAAGTCTGATGTTATTGGCTCACCACAAGTTGCCCGCAGGCATAACAACGATTTTGTCCGGCTGTGCCTGGACTGAGTGGGCGACTGCTTGAGGGACTGTGCGAAACGGGGCTGCTAATAGTGCGTTGTCTTTGAGCATTGACGGCAGTCGGATTGCCGGCCATAATATTCTCATTATAGAAGCGCTCCTCATCCATTTCCAACGACGATTCCGATTCGGAGAGATGGCGGCACAGGGCCTCGCGTCGTTCCACCTCCTGTTTGAGTTTACGCTGAAGTCTAGCATTCTCCTCCCGTATGGACTTCTCCTCCTTTTGGGCGGTTGCGAGATTGGCGCGCAGACGCAGCACCTCAGAGCGCAGCGTCTGGATGTGCGCGCTTAAATTGGTGGCGGTGTCGCCGTTGGCATTATTGGTGATATCACGTGGCGTTGTTGGATCAGAGACCGGCTGATCAAGTTTAATCTGTAGCGAGCGCTTCTCTGTTTCTAGTTTGTCCATGCGCTTCCACAGTTTATTAACCAACGCCTCCTGCTCCTGTTCGAGGGTGTTCTCCAGCTCGACCATCTCGCGTCGCAGCTGCTCCAAATTTGTTTGCTTATTATCTGTTTCCGCTTGAAGCTTCTCAATCTTGCGCATTAGCTTATTGACTAAGCACTCCTGTTCCTGCTCCAGCGTCTGCTCCAGCTTACACTTCTCCTGACGCAGCTGATCCAACTTGCGTGACAAGTCATTTGTGAGGCACTCCTCCTCGCGCTCATAATGATGCGCCAGTGTTTCCTTCTCCTTCTTAAGCGCTTGAATTTTCTTCAGCAACGTGTTGGATATATACTCCTCCTCCTGCTCCGCCTTCGCTTGCTGTGAAGGGAGAACAATTATATCTATTGCTGGAATATCTACAACAACTACTCACGATTATGACCGAAGCCTGTTTTAAGAAGCGATTCTCCTCCTGCACCACTTTACATTTTGTTTTGGATGTGTCCAGCTCTGCCTTCAGAACTCTGCAAAGGGACATCAACTATTATAGTGTCTGATGGAGATATTTTGGTTAACTTACTTGTTTTGTTGTGTGAGCGATTCGATGCGCTTTTGTAGCTGCTCTCTGGACACGGGACTCGGTGGCAACATTGTGCCACCATCCAGTGAGCTTTCCGACTCACAAGGACTTTCCATAGCTGCTGAAAAGAAAATGCTGGCTAATTAAAAAGAATACCTCAACGTTGCTCTGCTTTCGCTTTAATTTCAATTCAAAAAAAAAAAAAAAAAAAAAGAGAAAAGAAATGAAAAACAGCAGAAGACAACAAAGAATAATGTATTCACTTCTGGGACTCTGATCGCAGTCGTTGTTGTTGTAGCTGTTCTTGTATTTCTCGCATATTTCGCTACTGTTGTTGTTGTATCAGCAAACAAAGAACAGCGTCCGTGCCACAGAAAATTGTTTAACCTTCACTTCTGTGCAAATTCACTTGATTTTTCCCTCTGCTGTTTGCTGCTTGGGTTTCAAATCTTTTCTTTTTTTTTTTTTTGGCTTTTTATGCAATTTTTATAAATCGATAACAGAGCAAGGTCAGACATTGACATTGTATGTCAGAGACATCTCGAATTGCAGGCGGTTCCAGAGAATCGACACCACGGCCATCACTACCGCCACCCCCCCATCACTAGGGGCTGAACAGCGCCCACCTTCTGCACGGTGGTCCCACTCGACACTCGACAACAGCTGGCGACAAAAACGTTGCAACTCAGGCGTTGGTCGAGTGATTTTTCAATTGAAAAGCTTGCGTTGCACACTTGCCAAGCATTTCGCTATGCCTTTACACTTAATTAACATTTACCTGTACGTTGACGTCTCTTCTTCTGTTCGGCGCCCTATAAGACCTTTTTTTACTACGCGCCGCCTTTGCTACTACTGCTGCTGCTGCTTCTTGCCAGTGTAGAGTATTGAGCTTTTATTAATTTTTGACAGCACTCTGTCAGTGTTGCTAGGCGTTTGGCGTACGGAGGACGTGTATGTGCGTTAGCCAGTAACTGGGACCTATTTAATAGGTTTTCACTTTGCCAAAACGCAAAAGCATTTTGCAAGTTTAACTAAAAAAATGAATAATGCGAAAAAATTGCTTTGCAGCACAGTGTGACCGTTTAGCCCGCAAAACTAAAATGCACCAACAATGTGACCGGAATGTTATCTGAACCGAAATGTCAAAATACACAAATCAAATACACTACTTTGGTATTTTAATACTAGAGTGTTTTACTTCACCGCTCGCACGTGCAGCTCGGTACAAAAACAGCAGCGAAATTTATTCGTAATTTTTATTTCTTTCGTAAATAATGGCTGACGATGTTGGCCAGGATAAGCGTAAGCAGCACCGTGTTCGCCAGTCCGGCGTCAAGGCGGACAAAAAGAAGGTAAAGGCAAAAAAAGATGCCAATCAAAAGGAACCCGAATTGACGGCGCGCCAACGAAACCCAAAGGCGTTTGCCATCAACTCCGCGCAACGTGCTGAGCGCAATTTTCGACGCAAGGAAGATCTGACCGCCAAGAAGCAACATATTCCCTTAGTTGATCAGACAACCGATGAACCGCCGCCGGTGCTGATTGCTATTGTGGGTCCACCAAAAGTGGGCAAAACGACGCTGATCAAAGATCTGATCAAGAGCTTCACACGCACCAATGTTACAGATGTACGTGGTCCCATTACCATAGTCACCTCAAAGAAGCGACGCATCACCTTGCTGGAGTGCAACAACGATATCAACTCGATGATCGATGTGGCCAAGTGCGCGGATCTGGTGCTTCTGCTCTGCGATGCCAGCTATGGCTTCGAAATGGAAATCTTCGAGTTCCTGAACATTTGCCAAGTGCATGGCATGCCAAAGATAATGGGCGTGCTGACCCACCTGGACATGATTAAGAATCCCAAGCAGCTGCGCAAGCGCAAAAAGGAGCTGAAGCATCGTTTCTGGACGGAGGTGTACGACGGAGCGAAACTCTTCTATTTATCTGGCCTGCTCCATGGCGAATATTTGCGTAATGAGATCAAGAATCTGGGTCGCTTTATATCCGTCATGAAATTCCGACCACTGCAGTGGCGAGGGGCACACAGCTATCTGTTGGTGGATCGTATGGAAGATATCACTAACACGGATGCAGTGCGTCGCGATCCTAAGTGCGATCGTGAGGTGGTGCTGTATGGCTATGTGCGCGGCGTGCCGCTCAAGCAGGATCACATGGTCCATATTGCCGGCTTGGGTGACGCACGCATCGACGAGCTCAGCCTTATACCCGATCCGTGTCCGCTCCCTGGCGCAGAGAAAAAGCGCAGCTTGCTGGAAAAGGAGCGTCTGCTCTACGCACCCATGTCGGGCGTTGGAGGCATCGTCTACGACAAAGATGCTGTCTACATTGAGCTCCAGGGCTCTCATTCGCACAAGGAAAAGACAGCCGAGGCCAGCGAGCAGGAGGCACTGGTCAGCAAGCTGATAGACAAGAAAACCACTATGGATGAACAAATCGAACAGCAGGAATTCCGGCTCTTTTCCGATGGTGCGCCCATCATGTCAAAGGACTTTAAAAGCGAAGATCCCGCGAATTCTGATGAAGATGATGATGAAGACAGCGATGCAGATGATTCTGGCATGGACGCAGCTTCTGATGATGAAGAACAGCCAGATGAATTTGCTGCCGATGATTGGCGCGACGAGAATAGCGATAAGGATGAAGAAGAGGAGGTGGAGGACGAGGATGCCTCCTCCGGCGATGAGGAGTATCAAAGTTTGGCGGATGGCAAAGAAAGCGCAGCAAACAGTGATGCAGAGGATTACGAAGAGGATGATGAGGCACGCATCCTAGCTAGCAACATGAGTTGGAAAACCAATCTGACACAAAAGGCTCGTGATGCCTTCCTGCAACGCCACTCGGAGTCTCGCAATCTTATGCGCATTGTCTACGGAGTTTACAACCAAGGCGAGGTTAACAAACAGCAGCAGGAGGAAGGAGATGCCGAGGATTCAGAAGAGGAATTGGGCGGCTTGTTCCGTCTGGCTGCCAAAAAGCAAAAAGAGATGCACAAGGACAAGGACATTCGCGACAAGGATGAGCGCTGCTTCTTTGAGTATCAAAGCGGTAAGCAAAAACCAAAGTGTTAATTGAAGTTTTTATTAAAGTTTATTCCATTTCAGATGCTACTCGAGACTGGCTGTCCGACTCGAACAAGGAGCTGATCAAGAACTGCTTTGTCACAGGCAAATGGAAAGCCTCGGAAGATGCAGAAAACTTGCTTAAATTGGACGACATGAGCGATGCGGATAGCGAAGTGTTTGGCGACTTTGAAGATTTGGAAACAGGCGAACAACACAGCGGCAAGCCGAAAGCAGACGCTGAAGAGGAGGAGGAGGCAAACGCTGATGAGACAAGCGCCGCAGGTCCGCCAGCCAAACGTAGAATGACACGCGTGGAGGAGGAGAATCTGACCAAGGCTGAGCTGATGGCAAAGAAGCTGAAACTAAAGGCCAAATTCGATGCAGAATATGATAATGGAGAAAAGGGTGGAAATGATGGTGGACGCATCACTGGCGATCACTCCTTCTACGAGGACCTCAAGGCGGAGGCCCAAAAGCAAAGCGAGCTGAACAAAAATGAATTTGCTCAGCTGGATAATGAGCTGCGCATCCAAATCGAAGGCTACCGTGCCGGACTATATGTTCGCCTGGGATTTAAGTCTATAGCAGCGGAGTTTGTGGAGAACTTCGATGCGAGCTATCCAGTGCTAGTGGGTGCACTCAACATGACTGAGGAGAATGTTGGCTATGTCAATTGCAAGGTGAAGAAGCATCGCTGGTACAAGAAGATCCTCAAGACTGGCGATCCGCTGATAGTTTCCATGGGCTGGCGTCGCTTCCAAACGGTGGCCATTTTCGCGAAGGTCGAGGACAATTTGAGGCATCGCTATCTCAAGTATACGCCCAACCATGTGACCTGCAGCATGACCTTCTGGGGTCCTATAACGCCCCAGAATACGGGCTTTCTGGCGTTGCAAACTGTGCGCCAGGATCAGGAGGAAATGAAGCGTTTGGGCTTCCGCATCGCCGCCACGGGCTGTGTTACGGAACTGGACAAATCCTCGCAGATCATGAAGAAACTAAAGCTAGTGGGACATCCCTTCAAGATCTACAAGAATACGGCATTTATTAAAGACATGTTCCACTCCTCACTAGAGGTGGCCAAATTTGAAGGTGCGAAGATCAAAACCGTCTCTGGTATTCGTGGCCAAATCAAAAAGGCGCATCACACGCCGGAGGGCTCGTATCGTGCCACATTCGAGGACAAGATACTTCTGAGCGACATTGTATTCTGTCGCACTTGGTTCCGTGTGGAGGTGCCACGCTTCTATGCACCGATTACTTCTTTACTGCTGCCTCCAGAGCAGAAGAGCCAGTGGCAGGGCATGAAAACGCTTGGCCAACTGAAGCGGGAGCGGGCACTGCAAAATGAATCCCAGCCGGATAGCATGTACACAGAAATTGTGCGCAAACCGAAGATCTTCCGACCGCTGGTCATACCGAAGGCACTGCAGCGTGCCCTGCCCTACAAGGATAAGCCGAAGCTGGGCCCAGAGAATCCTAAGGAAGCACTCGAACGTGTTGCCGTAATCAACTCGCCGTACGAGCAGAAGGTGGCCAAAATGATGAAGATGATCGAAACGAACTATGAGGACAAGCGCCATCGCGAACGCAAGGAAACGAAGCAGCGAATGAAGACTTTCCGTGCCCAGAAGCGAGCTGACGAGGCCTCCAAGCTGAAGCGGCAAAAGGAGCTGCGCAAAAAGGTCTCCCGGGCCATCAGCAAGATGCGCGGCAAGAACAATAAATAATAATGAAATATGTACATATAGATCCTAGGGTAAACTTAAAAATACATTTGTACAATTTGAAACTGTTGCAGTTGACTGGCACAGTATAGGTGTTCACACATCTCGGTTTTACTTGCTCAGCGGGGCTGGAGCAGGTGCAGCACGAAGCTGCACTAAATGCCGGACCATGGGCACGTCATCCAAGGCGACGAGGCATTTGTGCAGCTTGTGCTGCACATGCTTCAGCTGACCGCTTAAAGAGCTCTTTACTCTGAATCAATTAAAAAATATAACTTAACGCTTATAGTCTGAAAAGAAAACGCCTTGCTAATCCTCATCCTTGTTGTCGTCGATGACCTTTAGCGCGGCGAGCAGAGCGTGTTTGCGGCTGGCAACCAGTTGGCCACCGGCAGCAACGCCTCCAGTTGCATTGATTGGGCGCTTCTTCTTGATGGGATCATCGCGCATATTGCTGCCCGAGGTGGGGCGACAGTGGATGTCCAAGAAGCTCTCGCGTTCCTTATAGTCATCAGAGATTAGTTTTCGTATGCCAGCCATGTTCTCCTTCATGATCGGTGCGCGCAAATTCATCTGTTGCTGCACGGAGAGCTAATGGTTAGTTATTATAGATGAACCGGTGGTTTCCTTTTATATACTTACCACAGCTTTGCTTGGCGCCGCCTTCGGTGATTGTAGATCGTCCTCCTCATCTTCATATTCATCCTCCATTTCCAGCATGTCAGCCAATTCGCACTTGGGATCCAAGTACGAGACGTACTCTGGTTTGTTGTTATTTTGGTTCTCCTCATCATCGCTTGCAGCATCGTCTTCTTCGTCCATTTTGCCATACTTCTTGCCATCACTGTCCTCATCTTCTTCGTCACGCTCCGAATCCTCTTCATAGTCATATTCCAATGTCTTTGCAAGTGCCTCCAGCTTCTCGGCAGCTGTCTCTCCAGGTGGTGCTGTATTCTTAACGCCGAGCTCGCTCTCGCGGCGCTTGCCGGTCAAGCTGCTGCGTGCATTGCTGCTGGCCAATGTGGTTATGCTGCCGCCGAAGGGGCCGCCGCTGCGTATGCGTGAGTTCGACTTGGCAGAAGAGAGCTTAGACGGATTGAAGACCTGGCTAAGCGAAGGACGTGATCCATTGGACTGAGCGCTGGACATCGGGTTGAGCTGATTGCTGGCCGGAGGCAGCGTCAATTTGGCGCGTATTGGTTTTATGTCTTTGATATTCTGATCCTCTGGAATTTGGATGGCATTCTTCTCCTCATCGTCGTCTTTCTCAAAGTCAAAATTGGAGTCCGTATCTAGCACGTCGGTCAGCGCATTGAATTCACTCTGATTGTTCTTCTCAATGGCCTTGTCCAGCATTTCGAGTGACTTCTCCAGCTTCTCGATCTTATCTGTTTCCTCAACGGCATTCAATTTGGTGCGTCGACTCGCCGATAAGGGATTAGTAGTCTTTTCAACCTATAAAAAGGAACAACATAACATATTCATGTGTACACACATCTCAATTCCATGAGCGGACTCAACTGTAAACTCTTCCAGCTTGCGATAGCCACTAATTTCTAACTTGGCCTTCTCTAGCTTCAGTAACACTTCTTTGCACTTCTTTTGCTCGTTGAGCAGCTGCTGGCGGAAATTCTTCGATTCCAGCTGCACCTTACGTGCCATCAGCTTCATATCGTTATCCTTATCCTGCAGGCGCTGCTCCAATACACGAAGCTTATCTTGCAGCTTCTGTCGCTCATCAAGATTTCTGCAAAAGCAAATGTATATAAGAAAGAAATACTCAATTGATAGACCACAACTTACTTGTCACGAATCAACTGGCTGAAGTGCCTGTTCTGATCGCTCAGAGTCAGGATTTGTTGTTCCTTCTGTTTGAGCTTCTGCTCCAGATCTTTGTTGGCCGCTTGTACGTTGCGGTGCTTGGTCTGCCAAACACGCAGCTCCTCGGCATGCGAATGCAAAAGCTGCGGCAGCTCCGCCCCTGTATTTTCGTATTTATTGAGGGCCATGGACTGGCGCTTATGCATGGTGCGCAGCATGCGATTCTCGTGGGCCAAGTTAGAGATCTCAGCCTGGGCATCGGCCAGCTGGTTCTGGAAGGTCTTCACACGCAAGTTGCGAGCCGACATCACTCGCTGATGGATATCACTGGTGGCATTGTTGGTCACCATCGAAGGCTGGCGCAGGCCATTGGCTGCTTTCATGCCGCGCTGCGGTTGCTTCCGCTGATAAATCTGGCTAGCCGATTCGCGAGAGCTAGCCGAGTAGAGACTTTCACAGCTTTTTGCCGGCAACCTGTGAGTTGCGAGTGAGGGAGGATGAGGGATAATGCAGTGATCCACTGGGATACTTACGACATGTTATTATCCCACTGAGGTTCGTCACTTATGGGTGATGTGGATTTGCGCGGCGATACCATTTAAGTGCACACGATGGCACTATATTTTATATTTTATGATTACGCAGGAAAGTCAGAATTTATTTGTTTCAGTTTGAGTTGTTTCTGCTATGTGTAAATATTGTTAATGCTGTTAATTTAATGTCGGTGTTGTATTGTTGCCGGCTGGTTCAGCTGTCGATTTCAAACTGAAAATTATGGCTGCTGCTGTGGTTACAAAGTTTTTGTTTGCTTGCTTGTTTATTGTTTGTTTGTAAAAACTGCTTGAACACTTTAGCCTTGGGGCTGGTTTGTAATCTGTAGTTGGTTGTCATGGCACTACAAATATAACGGTACTTGTCTATCGCCAAAACAATGAAATTGTCTATCGATGGGCGGGGGCTGACAACTTGTTGAAAATGTTCTTTTAGTTCGAAGTGAATCAAGCTGGTTCAACGAGGCTACAACAGCTCCTCATCTTCAGCTCTTTATGGTATATATGCTTAAAGTTGATAGTTGATATTTAATTTATTCTATATTTCGTGTGTTCTGTGTTTAAATCTGTGACAGCTCAAGTTTAGTATGTCCGTTTTTATGGCTCAGCAACTGTAACGGTACTTGCCTTTCTTACAAATTTAAACACGATAGTCTATCGATTGGCGTGGTGCTGGCCACTTGATGAAAATTCTCATTTAGTTCATAACTGGTTCGGCAGTGAACAGCACAGCAGCTCTTTATTCAACACCGAACGTCGCTTTCTATTTCAATGCATTTTCATTAATTGCTCCAGTTTCTTAAGTGAAAATCAATCAATGAAATTGTGCGCATCCGGAAGTATTACGACATATGCAGCGTGCCCGCATAAAAGTGTGTATTTAAAACTTAAAGAATTCGTTGAAAACACCGTATTAATAAACAGATGCAACACAAACTCATAAGATTTTCATCTTTGTAGGCGAAGCGAATTGACGTAGGCGCCGCCACAAGGACGTTTACAGAAAGAGTGAAAGAGAGAGGGAGAGTGAGCGGCTGCAGATTAAGGGCACATCTGACATCAGCATAATACAAAATGATTCACGTTGGCGAGAACTCATGGAATTTGCGCGTTTTCATAACGGATCTGGCACTGGAGCGCACAATGCGCGTGCGCGGTGATCAGCATTTGGGCAGTATAATGCTGCAACTGGTCGATCCAGAGAATCCGAAAGATTGGTCTGATCATGCGCTCTACTGGCCAGCCAAGAACATTTGGCTAACACGCACTCGAGCTACGCTCGATCAGTGCGGTGTCCAGGCGGACAACTTGCTCCACTTTACGCCCATGCACAAAGTTCTGCGCGTCCAGTTGCCAGACCTACGTTACATTGATTGTCGCGTGGATTACTCGGCAAAGACCTTTGCAGCAGTTGTGAGTCTGTGCAAACAGCTGGACATTCGCTATCCGGAGGAGTTGTCCTTGTGCAAGCCACTCGAGGCGGAGCATCTGAAGAAGAACTTTGCCCAGTTGCCGCATCTGAAACGTGTGCCAATTGCTGAGCCGGATGGCACGACTTATCTACAGCCTGCACCAGACACTAACTCATTTGTCCCCATCAATTCGAGCTTCAATGGTGGGAGCAACGGCAGTCTAGACAAGCCATCCGCTCCGGGCATGTTTTTCTGTGCACCGCTCTCTCCACACCATGTGGCTGGCCGACGCTCGCCCATGCCGCACACACCCGGCAACTGGAAACCCAGCCATACGGGCTATGGCACCTATGACTCCTCCAGCTCGAGTCTGGGCGATTTTCAGGAGAACTTGGCCAGTTCACCGCATACGCCCAACGCTGAGGTACGGGCTCGACTGTTGCGTCCCAAATCTTTGGTGGAGAAGGCACGTTTGAATGTCGGCTGGCTGGACAGTTCGTTATCGCTAATGGAGCAGGGCATCCGGGAATATGATACGCTGTGCTTGCGCTTTAAGTACTACACGTTCTTCGATATGAATCCCAAGTACGACCAGGTACGCATCAATCAGCTGTACGAGCAAGCCAAGTGGTCCATTTTGAATGAAGAGCTGGATTGCACCGAGCAGGAGACGCTGATGTTTGCAGCTCTGCAGTTTCAGGTGAACCATCAGGTGGACATGCAGCTGCTGCCCGCCGTCGATTCGGGCATTGAAACCTCCAGTCAGGAGAACGACGATGATGACATCGATTCGGCGCTCAATGAACTGCAGATCACTTTGGAAGGTAGCAATGCCAATGATTCGGTTAATATCACACACATACCGGAACTCTCCGACTATTTGCGCTTCCTCAAGCCACAGCGCTTTACGTTGCGCGGCTACAAGCGGTACTTCTTTACCTATCGCGACTTACACTTGCATCTCTACAAATGCGCTGACGATTCGCGACGAACTGCACCCGCAATTAGTATCAATTTGCGTGGCTGCGAGGTAACGCCGGATGTGAATCTGGCGCAGGGCAAATATGCGATACGGCTCGAGGTGTCACCGGAGGATCGTCATGGACCAAACAGCGAGGTATGGGTGCGTTGCGAGAACGAGCAGCAGTACGCGAAGTGGCTAGCAGCGTGTCGCCTTGCAGCCAAGGGTCGCTCCTTGGCGGACAGCACATACGAGAGCGAAGTCGATGGCATTCTGTCGCTGTTGCAGATGCAGCGACCAGTGCATGGCATCCACGTGAACATCGATCCACGCAGTGTGGATCCCGTAGACTATCTGTCGCAGAAGATGCTGCGCAAGCTGTCCAGCAAGGCGGTCCAGCGCATCCTGGAGGCGCATGCCAACGTGCGAGAGCTAACTCTGTTAGAAGCGAAACTGAAGTATATTCAAGCTTGGCAATCGCTGCCAGACTTTGGCGTTTCGCTGTTCATCATCAAGTTCGATGGCCATCGCAAGGAGGAGCTGCTGGGTGTGGCCCATAATCGAATCATGCGTATGGATCTAAGCACGGGCGATCACATCAAGACCTGGCGCTACAACAGCATGAAGGCCTGGAATGTGAACTGGGGCATAAAGTGCATGATGATTCAGTTTAACGATGAGAACGTCGTCTTCTCTTGCTACTCAGCCGATTGTAAGGTCGTGCACGAATTTATTGGCGGTTACATTTTTATGTCGATGCGCTCCAAGGATAACAACCAGACGCTCAACGAGGAACTGTTTCATAAGCTGACGGGCGGTTGGTCGTAAATTCTATAATACTTTTCATATTTATAGAGGAATCTTTTATTGTTGACAGTGGCCTTATTTAGTGCCCATTTTTATAATCTGACGACGTGCCTAATCTCAATTTTTAATGCAATGTTATTTGGGTTATTTTTAACCAGTTCTTCGACGATTGCCCTTTTTTAACTAATCCAATGGATTTTTACTGATTTTAACTCTACATACTATATACTCTACAATACTAGCCAAGGCCACTTTTGGCTTCCTAACTTAATAATAATACAGCCTTTATACAACTAACTCTTAAGCGGAAATAAATTAAAACATTTTAACAATTGTTGAGCTCTTTTCAAATTTGAATAAACTCACGCGCCTCCCTGTTATCGATGCAAAACGATAACAAGTGCGAAGATGTTATCGATGAACCTATCAGCTGATTGCTTGTAAACAAACCAATTGTCAATAAATGTTTTTGGCTTTAATTAAAAAATGGCCAGAACCACGCAGGGTAAGCGAAAGCCTTGGGTCAAGAACCTCTACTCGAATCGCGAATATCCGGACAACTATACGGATGTGAGTTTTCTGAAAGATTTGCAAACAAACCTCCACGTGCGACTTTATACATACGCTGAGGCTGTTGCCGGCATCACCGCGCTGAACAATCAAATTTCCTGCATAACCGGCTTTCTGATACTCTACCATATGATGCTCAGCGATAACGTCGGACCCACCAGTATACTGGTGCCCACCTGCATCATCACTGGCATCGGATATTTGTATTATCGTGGCAGTAGCCTCAGCATGAAACTGCTGGGCGAAGATTCGAAGACTCTGGTCACGGTGCTCCTCTTCGGCTACATCTTCTCCCCGATGCTGCACACCCTGACCCAGGCCATCAGTACGGACACCATATACACAACGACATTCTTCGTGATGCTCTTCAATCTGATGTTCTCCGACTACGGCCTCGATGTGGCGATGGTCTCCAAGGCCATATCGCTGAATGCCGCCATATTCGGAGCCATCTGCCTGGCCTCACGCCTGTCTACGTCGTATCACGCCTTCGTGCTGCTTGTGGAGGCGGCAATCTTCTTTGTGCTATATCCCATTATAACAGCCGCCACATGGCACGCCCTCTGCATGGTGCCCATCTTCTGCATATGCTGTGCGGCGCTCTATCACATATCGCGGCCCGTACTATATCTATATGCCTGCAGCACTCTCTTCATCAACTTTGTCTGTCCGTTCATATTCGTGAGGCAGCAGCGGTACAAGTTCAACATCCACGGCCCCTGGGACGAGGCGATTGTGGAGGAGAACACCGACAAGAATTTGGACGAGAACTTATAGCGTCAGCTTCGCTTCTCAGAGATGCAAAGCATCGATGACGGGGAGCACGAGCCAGAGCACTAAATATTTATTTTTCCAGCACACACTTCTTTTGTTACTCTTCGATATTTATCTGCATTCCATTGAAAGTGGTTTTCGAATTTTGTTTTGTTTTTTAATTTAAATTTAATTTTAATTAAAATTCACACTTAAACTCGATTGTAAATATACAGAAAAAGATTTCTACTCTGTAAATAAAATGCAAATACTTTGTTTATTGTTTAAGTTGTTATGAAATGAATTAAAATTGAGAAAAACTAAAATCGATTCAAATAAATTATTTACAAATGAAATTTGGAAGAGCTTTGGCTACGTTAATCAAAATATGAGTAAAAGTAAAATTATATAGCTTTTGGTTTTCATCTCGTATCATTTAATAATATGATTTATGTTTGATGCAGGCATATTTACAAACATATACGCAGATAAAGGATAATACAGCGTCGCACTAATGCTAAATATAATTAATGATATACTAGTTAGCATAGCGCAGTAAAACCCTTTTTACACTTTAGCATTATTAATCAAACTACTAAGAATAAGAAATTAATTCCTAGTCATAGAATGTTTATATATAAGTTTTTATTTTACTTTTGTTTATCGAATTTGCAAAAATTGTATTCGTAATTCTTGTAACCTTCCGCTAAACAGTCGCAGCCGACACTGTCTTTGATCATTAACTATAATATATATATATATATATATATATATATATATATATATATATATATATATATATATATATATATATATATATATATATATATATATATATATATATATATATATATATATATATATATATATATATATATATATATATATATATATATATATATATATATATATATATATATATATATATATATATATATATTCAGATATATATATATATATATATATATATATATATATATATATATATATATATATTCAGATATATATCTACTAAATTTAATGTGGGTTTTCTTCTCCTTTTCATGTATAAACTTTTTCAAAATGTAAAAAACGTACATATATTCTTAATTGTTGTTGCACTTAAGGCTAAAAATTAACTAATCTTTTGTTTCATTTTCTTTTTGTTCAATCTATCAACATTTCATATAATTTATATATATTATATGAAAACTGCTAAATTGCTAAATCTAAATATTTTGATTTCAATTAAACTAGCACATAAAATATATTTAAATGAATTATGGTGCGCTGTTAATGTTTTTTTGTTGTTGTTGTTGCTGTCGCTTGTTTCACATAAGCGCCAACACTTGAAAATAGTTCTTTATCTGTTAAACTAGACAACAACGCTGAGAACCGGCACTTAACCACGAACTAAAAACAAAATCTGTGTGTTTGTGTGTGTATTTTCTACTAAACAGTTTAGGTTGCGTGTCCTTCTACAGCTCCTTTAAAGCGCCACCTCATCGCCGTTCCGGGTACAGGCACCGCCGTTGAGTTTCACTTGCTCCTTGGACTGCTCTTCGGCACGCAGCTGCAGCTCGCGACGTCTTTGTGCGGTTAGCGATAGACTTGGGCTGGCATCGCTGGCTGCGATGACTTTGGAAGTTGTTGGCTTTATATCACGTGTTGTTGGTGTTGTTGCTGTTGTTGTGGTCGGGCTTGTGTCAAAGTGTACTTGATGCTGTTGTGCTGTTGGCTGCTGTTGTTGTTGTCAGACTAATTCATTCTTTGGCGTTGGCTCTGCAACTGCTGTAACAGCGCTGCCATTGCTTATCACCTGGTTGGCGCCGCTCGCTGCGGCCTCTAGCAGCGAGCCAGCCTCAACATCGCCCGCTTGGCGTGCCGCATTCCGTTGACGGCACATGTACGGCGAACTTGAGGGCGAGGGCAACTGATTCTGTAAGAGACATGCAGTTAACTTTCTGTTGATCAATGCAAATTTATATCCAATTACCAATTTGTTGTTGTTTTGGCAGCAGGTGGCCTTGACGCATCCCTCCTCGGTGGTGGGGCAGTCGAGGGCACAGCAATCGGAGCCACTCATATTGATGCTAGAGGTGCCATCGGACATATTGCAGCCCTCGATCTCGCTGAACTCTGGCTGTATGGTGGTCGAATGTATGCCCTCATTGTGAAAGAACTCCTTGACCTTCTCGGCTATCTTCATATACTCGGACAGATTGCGGCAACTGCATTGGAGTAAATACAAAATTATTTAAGAGCTCTCAATGTTATCTTAACTAATTCCTACCGTATGTGTGCGGAGGCAATGATGCGATCTCCGGCCAATTGCCAGACGTGGAATTCGTGCACGGCCAGAACGCCATCTACCTTCTCCAGCAGACGCTTCTGTATGGCATCGACCTGAATGTGAGTGGGCACCGTTTGCAGCAGAATCAGAGCCGATTCACGCAGCAATGGCCATACGGAGTGCAAGATAAGCGCTACCAGCACAATGGACAGCGCGGGATCAATGTATAGACGATACTCCCAGTCACTCTTCCACACGACCAGAGCACTGACTACTACAATAACGCTGCCCAGGGCATCGCTGAGCACGTGCAGAAAGGCGCCACGCATGTTCATCTGGCCGGGGTCATGGCTGTGACCGTGGCTGGACTTCTTGACCTGCTTCTCCTTCTGCTTTTCATAGGCATAATCGTTTGGCTCATCCTCGCCCTCGTCCATGTTGGCCAGCTCTGTGAGTCGGCTGTGATTGCGTGTCAGACCGCCGCCATGAGAGTGGCCATGATGACCGCCATGCTCTAAAATCAATCAAATTCAATCATTTAATAAGTGAAGTTAACTAATATGAAGTATACGCACCATAGAGCAGACAGAGGCCAATCATGTTGACCAGCAGACCGAGTATGCCAACAATGAGCAGCAGCTCCGGCTGATGTATAGGCTCCTGTTCAATGAATCTGCGAAGAACGAATTTAAGACAAGAGTGAATTAGATAAGCATAATAATCACTTCCAATACAAACTATGTTAACTGTGCTACAGGCATGTTATTGACTAACAGTCAAGGCATCAATAACATAAGTTCTCTTCTAATAAAGTGTTAATAACAGCAGATCGTCATGGTGCCTTCGATTTGCTGTTATTAGCATGAAATGTAACACCATTAACATATCTTGATAATTTTAAAGACATTTTTAGAATTTCCTTCAGTGAACTATGTATGTTTGTATATGAGTATGTATATGTATTTATATACGTATATGCACTTAAGCTCAGTTGCGATCGGAGCTTATCCATTCTATTGAACAATAAAGGAGAAGCACGTTTATTTCATCGAAAACGTAAAGCAAAAATTAAATATGCACGCAGCATGCAAATTGAAACGTTGCGAATAACGAATGACAAAAAAGATCGAAAAACGTAAATTCAAAGAGCAACAAAATAATTGACAAATTAAACGACGACCGACTAACAACAACAACAACCAAATGGTCAAGAAAATGTGTAAGCGAACGTAATGGTGACAAGGCAAACTGTTCGAATTGCGCTTTGGGTGTGTGTTGCGGAGGCGTTGACCACGACAGCAAGGCATATAAACATAAATATGTACAGTATATGTGTATGTGTATGTGTACAGGTACAGGTGTCTCACCTTTTGCAAGCCTCAATCGTGATGCTGAAGCAGAGCGCAACCAGAAACACCGCATTGACCAGAGCTCCCAGCACCTCGGCGCGTGCCCAGCCAAAGGTGTTCTTCGACCACTTTTTGGGCGACATCTGTGGGGAGAAATATATATATATATAAGTTGAATCAAACTATATGTATAGTCATGGCACTTACCTTAACGGAGAGGAATGATATGACCAGGGCAGCTATGTCGCCCAACATGTGAAAACTGTCCGCCACGAGCGCCATGGAGTTGGTCACATAGCCCACGATGATCTCCACAAAGAAGAAAAACGCCGTCAGCCACATCATGGAGAGCAGACGGCATTTTTTGCCCGAATATTTGGACATCTTGGAGAAACTAGAAAATAAACAAAATATATATATGATATGATATATAAATAGGGTATATATATAAAGGTCTCTATAAATACAAAATCTGAAATCAATTCAAATGTCAATCAAAATGATTTCCAAAAATATCTTTAAGCACTTTTCTTTGACTCTCTCATATATATTTTTATATATTTCTATATCTTCTAACTTAATTTCTCTATAATATAGCAATTGATGACGGTCCAATCACCTTTCAATTCAGTGAATAAATTGAATTCGTTTTAAGTGAAAAATCTTTGAGAACAAATTAGCAACAAATTGAGTTTATTCAATTGTCACGGAAACTTTGATTGTTGGGAAACTTTTACACACGAGATTTAATTGAATGAAAATAGATAAAAATTGAAAAACAATTTAGGCTACGCTTGAGTGGGCGTAGCAAACAGGCCGTCCGCCAAAAAAGAAAACAGGGACAGGCCTCCGAAATGGGCTTGTTACCTGTTCCTTCTTCTCACTCTCACTCTCTCTCTCTCTCTCTCTCTTTCTGTTTATGGTTGACTGCGCGTTGGGCTTTGCCTTGATTGACTTACACAAAGAATTGCATTTCATTTGCAGGATTTGCTAAGAAAAACTAATTTTTTAAGTGCACCTGATGTACTATTATGTGTAAGTTCGGAATGGAAATGCCTGGTGTACTGCGATGGCATTGCAACTGCACTAGTATTGACTGAGTTATGGCTGCCGTGCGATACTTATGCTGTTAATAACATTTAACTGTTAATAGTAAAAGTAAGCTCAGTTTGTAACAGAATGCGTAAGGTCTCTATTACACTTGTTATGTTAATAACATTAAGCTGTTAAAGGATTAACAGCTGATCAAAACACGAGCAGGTAGTCCAATTATACAGCCAAACAGAGACTGCGAACTAAGTAAGTTCTTACTGTTAATAACATTTATATGGTAGCAGTCCAATTGGACTTTTACTGTTCGCTCACTCGTTCGCATCTCATTTGCTGGATTTATTAGCGAACTGTTAATAACATTTAAATGTTAAGGGATTAACACTTGATCTACTTAGTAGCCATCGGTTCAATTGGAATTCCTTTAATTGGAACGGCGAATTGGTTTGACTTACACAAAAAACTGCATTTGATTGGCAGAGTTTGTTAAGATGAGTTGATTTTAGTTTTAAATGCAGATATTTCTGCTGCTGCTACTGCTGCTGCTGCTGCTGTTGCCGCTGCTAATTGAAATACTGCTATGTGAAAGCTCGAGTTGGCCGGCAGTTGGAAGTGCCTGTATACACTGTATTTACATATAGATAGCAATTGTTTTCTTCTGCGAAAGGCTGCAACAGCACTTGTTTTGTTGGTTTTTTATGTAAACATAAATAAGGTATACAAAACAATTTCAACTGAAACGAATAAAATACAGAGAACGACATTCGACTTGTCGTCAAGTGAGTGCGCGCCCAGGGGCGGGGGTGCTGTCGGTAAGGGGTGGAAGGGGTTGAGCAGGGGCTAGCTTGTTGCTAAGAAATACAAGTCGGTTGTTCGCATTTACTTTCTCATATAACTATATACTATATATATTCGATCAGCTTGCGTTGACTAAGCAACTAAACAAACTCTCCTCGCCCTCGCTGCAACTTAGGGCAGCAGCAGCAGCAGCGGCAGTCGAGGCCGTTGGCATTGGCATTGCTCACTGCCTCATGCAACAACGAAAACAAAAGTCCCCCAACAGCAACAACAGCCACGGCAACTACAATCTCTTTGTGGTTTTCTCTCTTGAGTTTATCTCGCTAGCCTAGTCTCGGTCTCGGCACACGAGACGCCAAAAAAGTGCGGCTAAAATACTCAAAAGAAAACTAATTTGTATTGTCCAATGTGATACATCCGAACAATGCGTAAGCTCTTAGCCTTATCTAGGGCCCAATATTTGCTTTTATCCTGTTATCAGCTATCAGCGGGCGCTTACAATAGATAAAGATCTGCGACAGCCAGCGATAAGCGCGAAACAATGTTTTTTTTTTATAAATCAGCGACGGCATGTGCGCAAAATAGAGGAAGAAGAAGAGTTGCAGTGGCTCAAACAATATGTAAATGCGCTATATAATATAATTATAAAAATATAAACTCCAATATATACATATATAATCTATAAAATATAAATAAATATATGTCTAGCCTGCTTGACTGTGCTGCTTTAACAGATTGCAAATTATAAGTACAAAACTACTGCAAAAAATACTAAAATATACATTTTAATTTATTTATCTGTCTTTTCATATCACACATAATCCCAAAAGTAACCAACTTTCATATCAAATTCTAAAATTCCAGGTAAAGAGCATTAGAAATTCGTAATACCCATTTGATAGACTCTATGTTATCGCTTTTGGTTGGCTTCGAAACTACGGAAAAGTGACAGTGAAGAGATACGAGAATTAACATATATATATATATATATATATATATATGTAATGTGAATACATTGTGTTAAACTAATTGTGCGATAAGTGTGGTATTACTATCATAATAAATATTTATGGGCTTATGTCTGCGCGTATTTATATAGTATAGGCAAATAAATATATAATACAAAATAACTAGAGGTTTGTTTAGATAGTTAATTAAGTGGAAATGCATAGGAACTGTAGGCGAGGCATGTATATGGGGCATGTAGGAGATATCTGGTATATAACCCTTTGTCTATATCCAAATGGCAAATGAATATTAGATTCATAGAGCTATTTGATAAGCGCAGTGAATTCTGGAATAGCAACTCTCTAGCTCTTCAACTCTCCGAGTTCACATGGGCTAGTCCCTGATTGCGACGCCATTCGTCGCCTTCTGTGGCTTGTCTTTGCTAAGCGAGAAAGTGATCACAAAGAAAACTCAGCAGCAAACGATATATACTACACTACATATATATACTTGTATACTACAGATATTTCCAGCCACAAATATTAATAAATCAAGCAACAGTGGCTGACATTGACTGACCGCAGTTGCTGCTTATAGGGCCTAAATGTTCCGTTAATATACAACTTGAACTTAACTCACGTGCACCTGTAAATGGCTGGCAGTTCTCGCCTTCACACTTGATCACACACTGGTCAAGACTCTTTTTTTGCTCGGCCTTAGACCATGTCGCGCCTTATAGACGGGGCTTTAGCTGATAGCATTCCATTGATTGAGCCTTTGAGCCACTCTCCCTCTGATAGCGAGGTTGGCAGCGAGTGCCTGATGCAAACGTGTCTGGCAAGACAAAAAGTGTAGCTCAGTCAAATGACAAGTGCCTCGAAAGTGTAGGGGGAGAGAGAGAAAGAGAGAGAGAGAGAGAGAGAGAGGAACTCAGTTAGGCAAAGCTCTTAGTGGTTCGACTAACATGTCCGTCCGGGAGGCGTTTGGAGGGTCACAATTCGATTTCATGGTTGTGTCAGCGAGTTTTTTTTGGTTTTTAATTTAACTAAATACGTGATTGCAATAATTAAGTTACGCTACAGCTATATAGAATCGGGCTGTAAAGCACATGTTAAACGAAAAACAATTTCACAAATTGTAGTTACAACAATTTGAAGTGCTTTTGAGCGAGGGCATAAGTCAGCGAGTATTATTGAATGGGTAAATTATATAGATATAATAATATTACATAAAAGTAAAGGTAAAGTAAACTAGAAATAGCGTCAAAACTTTGACTCAAACGGATACGTGTTAAGATATAATCAGCTCGAGTTTATAGCTCGTAGTATATAAAGGAATATATAATTTATAGAATAGGTATATAACATATATGATAGTTAAAAGCATTTCTGTTCATCATTAACATTCAATTTCCGATGTGCTCTCACGGATAACACGCTACATATATACTCAAAGTGTTTTATAATCAGATCATGTAATGCACATAGTAAATAGATAGATATATGTATTTAAGATATGTGTACATAAGTTCTATTACAGAAGCAATATACGCTCGTCTGTGTCAGATAGTTATCATTCAACTGACTATGCATAGGAACTACTATATGGTTGTTGTAGAAATCTGACCAAAAGAAAGCCAGTCTAAAGCTGTTATATCTGACAGATATATATATATATATATATATATATATATATATATATATATATATATATATATATATATATATATATATATATATATATATATATATATATATATATATATATATATATATATATATATATATATATATATATATATATATATATATATATATATATATGTATATACATATGTAGTATATATATATAATGCATGCGCTTCTATCCATAGCTCCACATTCGTACATAAATATCTGTAGCACGTGATGTGCCTACGCATTTATTACGACAATTAGACATGCAGCACACATGCAAAGGCTACACTCACTCACACACACACACACATGCATAGTGTGCACATTTAATACACACACAGTTTCACAGCTGTGATTTAAGCCGAGTCGAGGCACAATTGGGTTACAATATTCTAGGTCATGTTGCTTAATTGGCCGCACAGCATTTGCATATGCATGTGTGTGTCTCTCTCTCTCTCTCTCTCTCTCTCTCTCTCTCTCTCTCTCTCTCTCTCTCTCTCTCTCTGTGTTAACAGAGTTTCGTACATGCGTGGCTTTTGGCATATGCCATGTTGACTTTATGGCCCTTTGGCCTACTGCTTCCATCTGCCGCCCACCCCACATCTGATAGCCCGCATGGCAACACCAGCATAATCTTATATGATCTCAGATAAGAATTTTTGGGTTTCTAGACTTAAAAGAAAGATGACCTATAAACTAGAACTTTATCAGAGAATACATGTTGCCCAATAACTAAAGGAAAATAAAAGTGTATTTGAAAATTAAATGAAAATGGAGGAAATTGTATATGAAAAGTAATATTAAGTGATTGGTATGATTTAAAAATATAAGATATAAGAAAAGAAGAGAGCGAGAGAAAGAGAGAGAAGAGAGGGAGAGAAGAGATGAGAGATAACTTTGAGCCTCAATGAGCTTTAATTTAAGAAAAGATATGAATAGAGAACATAGAGGAAATAGAAGTTAACATAGCGCAGTTAACAGTTCATGTTAAGTTAACAGACAAAAGAAACTCGTAAGCAAATTAAATGCTACATATAACCAAAGGCAATAGTTGCTAGAAAATGAAACAAAAAAACGAATCAAATAATTACTTTAATTACAAAATTGCATTTGCGGACAATGGCTGAAATTGTGCTGCCAACAATTTTATTTTTCCCAATGAAAATGGGCGAATAGGGTATATGGGCTAAGGGCAGAGCTATGTGAAAAGCAAAAGCAATGAACTACATATATATTTATATTAATGCCTTAAGAAAACTCGCTAGCTTAGCTGACTTTATGTCTACTAAGTATATTCTAAAATCTGAATTTATATTATAATTGTATATTAAAAAGAATAAGATGTATATATATAATACAAAATCTGAATTTTTCATATAATTATATCAAAATCAAACCAAAAGACTCACGAAACTTTTTTCTATTTTTTTTTTTTCAGATTATTTTAATAGAGAAAATTCCTAGGAGCAGGTAGGCAGCAGGTAGGGCATCTACTAGTCATGCACTGTCCACCAAACCATTTTTACTTGTAATTTTCTCTCTCTCTCGTTCTCTTTATTTTTTTTAAAGCAAAAACTAAAAGCAAAGAAGCGCCATCAACTGCGCAGCTGACAATTAACCCGGTTTTCCTGCGGCCCCCAAGGCAGGTGCGGAAAAGCGCAAAAAGGCGCAAAAAAATAACAGCAAAAGCAGATGAAAAGCGCCGGCCTAAGGGTAACAGAGTGTGAGAGAGAGGGAGGGAGGGGCAGGCAGTCAAGAGAGTCGAGGAAGGCACGGGCGGGGCTAGCTGTGGGTGGTATTGGACTAAAGTGGGGCAGGTAAGTGAGTTTTGATTTATTTATGCAAATTGCGTGGCACATTGCAGAGCCAAAAAGCGACTGGCAGCGGGGCGGTGAAGGGTATGCTCGAGTGGGCGTGGCATAGGATCTATGCTATATATATATATATATATATATATATATTACTGACCCAATTCGCGCTACAGAAGTCAGCCAGCCCGTTGTTAACAAGAAAAAAACTTTTTTTTGCATCTATAGCCAAAAATACGTTAGTTTTTGCTACACTGTGCAACAAAATATGAGTTTATATGGACTCTGAAAGGATTTCGATCACGATTTTATATATAATTTATAAAATCCGTTTATCTATTTAACGATATTTCAGAACTCTATCAGGATTCCGATCCACAGTGTCCTACAACGCTTCCAATCAAATTGGATTATCTAGGTTATACAAATGGCTCTTGAAATACTTTCACCTGCCCCCGAACTAAGCTGAGCATTATCAAATTCTGGTTATCAGAGAGTTCTTATCTGGCCCAGCTAATTGCGTGTATTATGCAGCCAGAGCAAGAAGGAAACCTAACCCAGTTTAGCGTCTATCATAAATCATAGTACACGCGGGCAAACATAACCCAGTTGATGCAGTTCCAGTTTTAGTTTTCATATTAGTGCGGCTTACGAATCCCAAATATTTAACTAGCTTCAATATTGATAAGCGAGGCGAAACAAATGCATAAATAAATAAATAAATGGAAAATCACATTTGGTGCAAAATTTAATTAACACTATATTGATTTTTTTGCACTCGATGTCAATCAATTGGTATTGGCATAATAGAGGGAGGCAGGGAGCTAGGTAGCGGGGTAGTTGGGCAGTTGGGCAGCTGGTCAGGCTAGGTTCCAGTGTCTGACCTTTAAGCGAATATCAAAGTGGAAATCCCGCTGCACAGCGTTGATGGCTGAAAATGTCAAAGCATCCATATGGTAATAGCAGTCGGGTACACCCAACTGGCGAATACTCGGTAACAAGCTAAAAAGAAGATAATCTGTTTTATAAATATCTAAGCTAACGATTTCAGTTATTTACATATTTTCTATAATCTATACTATACTATATATATATATATATATATATATGGTCTATAATCTAAAATCTGAACAATAGATAAACATTAAACATCATTCATAAGACACAAAGCTAATATACTCTCTTTTCTCCAGCTGGACGAGCTGAAAATCTATTTCGGTTGGGCCAGTCAGACAAGTGGAATGCCAACTACTTATTAACCCACATTCTAAACGAACATTAATTTCTATATAATTTCATAATAGTCAAATTATAATTAGTCATCAGTTAATTAAGCGCTTATTAGCTATGTAGGCTGTATATAATATAAGGAAATCCTAACTCAATCGCAGAGGGAACTGGCTTATAAATCAATTTATATCAGAAATACAACTAAAGTTAGATTTTTTATGGGAAATATAAACTACAAGCAAATAAATAAATAAATATAATTATAGCATGACTCAAAGTTATTTCAGATAAGCAAACATGATCAATAATGACTAAGACGCTCGGCGCTGGGAAGTTCGGATGGGTTGTGTCAATCAGAACCGGTTCCCAAAGACGGCAATGTGAAAAAAATGCAATAAACCGCTACAGCAGCAGCAGGAAAATCAGATTTAACTAGAGACCTTTGGCAGGTAAGCAAAGTCAAAGAAGTTTTTCATGAATGTCAATAGATAATTGAAGTGCAGTTAGGCAGCTGCTACCTGCGAAAGTTCGCTGACCCAACAACTTGCACGCACAGACATGTTCTCGTTTAGCCCTGCATGAAATTGACTCGCAGACTTATACAGTATAAGGCTTTAAATAACATCAGAGTATCGAAAAGGAGCACACTTCACTTTTGCCATAACTAACTTCCAACTAGAATCCGATTAAACGGTGTTAATAAACTTACCGAACTCGAAGGGCTGCCTGTTACTTTAAATCAGTTCAATTTGTTGAACTTCAGCACAAATAATTTGTCCGACGACTGCGTTGGCCGCAGGAAGAGCGCGGCTTTGATTTTGATCTACGGACAACAAAAGTGTAATTGTTTATTTATTACTTGTTTTATGCACTAGCTGAGTCTTTAGTAACAATAGAGCTGTTGCGCCTGTGTGTGTGTGTGTATGTGTGTACGACGCTCCCAACTAACATACATACATACTCGTGCATATGCATACATATGCATATGCATATACACATGTAGCTGTGATAAAAACAAAAGCGAACGCCGATAAGTTGACGTCGATACGTTATTTGGTTTTGTAACGCGTGCAAAAAGTATTGGTGCCGCAAGCAGCGTCAGTAAATATTTATAAACAATTTGTGAATTTGTTAAGGCGGTGTGCACAGTTATCTTTTGAATATCAGCAGCAAATTCTGCACGCCACGCTCAAAATTCCTGCGCTCTTCTTTTTCGACTTGGGTGGGAGGCGCACGGCGCGCCTGATTTATATACAAACACATACACATTCATTTATATATACTTATATATATATATATATAAGTATAAGCATATGTATATTGTTAATGACATCGCTACCGCTACACGTTAAGACACACACATACACACACGCATACGCGCACACACAGTACGCAGTATTTGGATAACATTCGGATGCCAATTTACACTTTTGCAGCTAACACGTGCACTTGTCTATATGTGTCAATTACTTATATTTCGAGCGTCGCATTACCAGTTTTTTATTTATTTATTTATTTTATTTTGCTTCCCAAGCTGAACTGCAAGGCACTCGACACTTGTAACTTTGTTAAAATTTTCAAGACGACTGACGGCACTGACCAAGAGTGGCGAAACCGAAAATACTATGAAGACATTTTCGCAGTGTTACCATACTTCCCTACATTATTTAAAGACCGCACTATTAATCGATATATCGATATACACTGTAAGCACTCCTCAAGATGACGAGAACGGGTAACGAGTGCGCAAACGGTATAAAACGGGAACTTTGACTTTTGATTTGGTCAGTTTAAGAATATTCTTAAAACTGAGTGGGGTTTGCAACAGAGATAGAAGCAACATGACTTTTTCATCGCATTTGAAGCCGATTCTGGAAGAGCTCCAGATCAAAGATGTAGATCGTCACAAATATACGTCACATGCACAACAAATCTGCAACGATGTAATGAAAGCGTTACAAAAATCTGATAGTGCCTTTAATAAGGCATTTGATGGACTAAGTTTAACTGGTAAATATTTTTAAATGGTTGTCGGATTGAAGGGTGACACGTGTTTTGCAGGCAGCTATTTGGATCGCGTTAAGCTAACGACGCCCGACGAATTCGATTGGCATATGAAGCTAAAGTTTCCATTCCAAATAACACCCAAACGCGATTATCAACGCGCAGGCTTCGTCTTTTTGCATACACCGGATGGGCGCGGTCATCCGATTGTTGAGGAAGATTTCGTAAATCATAAGCGTTTGCAAGCTTGGCTGCGTGGTATTTTTGCCATGGTATTGCAAAAGGAATGTAAACAAATCAGAGTTGAGTCAGATTGTTATTCGCTTAACTATGAGGCGCAAGGATATGGCTGCGCCCACACAATAGTTGCTTCAAGCAGTGCTCGAACAATCTCCTTCGATTTTGTACCAGCTTTTGAATTCTCCTACAGCCTTTGGCCATTAGGTGTTCCACCTGTTAACAAGCAGGTGCTCGTAGATTGGCCCTGGTATGCCGTACCACAAACGAAGAAACCGCTTGATAATAGAACCTTTATGGTCTGCGCACCACAATGGGAACGTGAAATGATGAAGAACAACTACAATTTGAAGAACACGTTGCGGCTGATGAAAGCACTGCGCGACGTGCACAAAGATGAGCTGCCCCACCTGACCAGTTATATGATGAAAACTGTCATCCTGTTAGAACTGTGCAATGAATCCCTTCAGTTTTGGCAGCAGGATGAGGGAAAGTTGCTTGTTTATATGTGGTCCAAATTGTTGCAGTACTTTCGAAGAGCTGATCTACCGTATTTTCTGGCACCTGGTTGCAATCATTTTGATCGCATGTCTCCCAAAGACTTCAATATATGCAGGTTAAAAGTAGATGAGTTGTTAAACAGACTCACTGCGGTGGCCAATAGACCCAGCAGCCATCAATATGTACGCGGACTCTTTCTTGATTAATCATTTATAAAAGCTAAAATATGCATCTATATAAACATTATATACATATATTTTGAATCATGTATTCTGTAATAAAAAATATTTAACGAATTACTTGGTTTTTCATTTACATATAAATGTACATACATATGTATGTATGTATGTATTTGACTGGAACTCACATTATTTACACTAAGATGTGCCGCCAATGGCTGACTAATCATACACCTACATACTTCATGCATATATGAACACAAATATTGCTTGAAATTAGCGGTTCTACATTATTTTGTTTTTTTTCCTTCATTTTGCTGAATTTTTGAATGATTGGCACAAATTTGAAGACGTCTTACTTGTAATTACAGGGAAAGCCCTTTTTCTATTCTATGAAATTAGTAATTCGAGCTATCATTTCGGGAAATCACATTTAAAACGAAACTCGTTGGCTTAGCAGCGAGTAAGCAGCGCGGGCAAATCAAATTTGAATTTACAGTGCAACGGTTCCGCGTCGTGTTTACGTCCCTCATATCTAATTTCAGCATAAGATTAATTTAATTTTTACGTTGGGTGGTTTTTCTGCCTTTATCCAAAACACAAAGATCAATTTTCTTTTATACTTAAGCACTATAAACTTTATTAAAATATATTTATATAAACTGCTTGCGCTTATAAATAAAATTTTACGCTTGGAGTTAAAACAACATGTATTTAGATATTATGCATGTCTGCTTACGTTCTACGACAAAATAAATATACATATGTACTTTTGCATATACATATGTATTTCATATATGTATATATAATATGCACATATTTCCGCACTTCTAAAAAAAAACTATAACAAATTGAGCACAAATTTGTATTACAAATTGCATGAAAAGCGAAAACATTTAAAGTACACAATTTAGCATACAAATTATCATTAGCTTATGAACTAGCTTTGATTGAGACAGTGATGAAAAAGGGCCATACACAGAGAAAAATAAAGATGAAGAGAGAGAGAGAGAGAGAGAGAGGGAGAAGGAGTTGGATTTGGGGCAGCAATTGTGTGGCGCATGCCGCCAAAAATGCATTCATGCAACTTGTCGACTTGGCCTAGCTGTCCCAGACCTCGTCGCGTTGTTTGGCAGCTAAAAGTTTGCGTTCTAAAATACAGAAAACACAAAGATATATAACAAATACTAAGTATGTGAATAGGACACTTACCTTTGGCTTCGCGCAGGACACGCCTTTCGTTTTCCCTTTCCTCTGGTGCTGTAGGCAGCTTAACGCCCAGAGCGCCGGACACCAGGCGACGCGCCAACGCCGTACACGTCTCCGGTCGTTGCCGATACGGCTGAAGCGATGTGGCGCCAGCCTTCTTCGCCTTGAGACGCGATTCCAGTGTGGCCTCGGCCAGTGGCTTTAACTTGACAAATGGATGACCCATGGTCAGCACCTCAGCAGCTGCCAAATTAATACAAATTACAATTGTGTCGTCTTAAGCAAGTATCCTACTCACCAATGCGGGAGCTGCTAAAGACGGCCAGAGCATGTGTATCATCCACCCATTTGATGTCAAAGCCGGCACTTTTGTATTGCGAGAAGAGCATGAGCAAGTCCGGTGTCTTGAATTCCACAGGAAAATTCGAGATCTCCAGCACATGGGGAAACTCCTCCTCATTGAGCAGCGATTGCTTAATGTGATAAAGCTGAAGTAATAGAAATCAAATCAAATATCAATTGAAACATTTATGCACCGTCATCTACTCACGCTATAATCCATTTTAGGCAATTCGATTTTGCACTTGCCCACCGATTCGGTTAGCTCCTGCAGAATCTTTGGATTCAAACAGTCGCCGTTCTCGTCAAACATATTCTCCCAATCATCTTCATTCTCCTCATCATCATCCTCGGTGGTGCTGTCGGCAGGTGGTGTAAGCGATGCAGCGGCTGCTGCTGTAGACGCAGCATTGCTTATCTTAGGCGCTGATTCAATCTTTTCGGGTATCTCAAGCACATCTGATATAAAAGTTTGTTTCATGATGCGGCGATTGCTGCGATTGATTTCCTACAAGCAACGATATCAAATATAATTAAACATATTTGACATATGAATATTAACTCATTTACCTTGGAGGCTCGCTGCAGTTCGCGCACTTCGTTATCACATTTGTTCGCATCCTCAGTCGTTGGCGCATTGCTATTGGCTCTTGGCAGAGCAGCATCTTCGATGCGCAACGATTGCTGCTGTTGCTGCTGATGTTTGTGGCTTGTTTTGCTTGTCTTTGTTCGCATGGTCTGAAAAATTGGAATAGTTTCAATTCGAATTTGGCTAAAGTCACAATATGCCTACCTCTTTATCACAATTGCTATCTGGCGGTGGTCCTGACGTGGCTATCGGGCTGGCTTGGTTTTCGCTAGGCGCAATCACAAGCAACGTATCTGGTTCAATCGTTTTTACAACTGTTTTCTTGCCGCGATCTCTGCGAGATCTTGACTTCTTTGTTTTCAGTTGCTGCTGCTGCTGACCGTTGCCGTCGTCTGATTTCGACTGGTTTGTATTTACAACTGGCACGTCCAATGGCTGTGGATTGCACGTAGTCGCTGCTACTGCTGCTGCTCCGCTTGGCGTTGGCGTCGGCATTATTGTTGTTGTTGTTGGTGTTGGCGGCGTTGTTTGACTGCGTCGTGCCCTTGGCACATAAACCGCGCGATCGGGACGCCGTTCACGACGCGTTGCTGCTGCTGCTTCGGCTGCGGCGGCACTTGCTTGCTCTCTGCGAAACAGTTGATCAAAACAAAACATACAAAAAAAAAATAATGAAAGGTAAGCGATTAGCAAACACACGCAAAGAGAAGAATTTCGTAAAAGCAGTTGTCGAGTGCAAACTATAAATGCAAAAACAATAAAAATGAATATCTTACGGAATAGAAAAGCTGATTAACAAAATAAAAAAACCTACCTGCCTGGCAACCTGACTGGAGCACTTGTCGAGTTTATTTCTGTTGTTGTTCTTGCTGCTGTGGTTTGTGGTGTCTCTGTTGCCGTTTCGTTCGTTGCAGCTGGTACTGTTGTTGCTTCCTCGCTGCTGTTGTGTCTGAGTGCAGGCGGCCTGTAGAGATCCACAGAGTTCGATTTACTTACTGCAAAGGAAATAAAAAATAAATACGAAAAATTATTAGCAAACTTTAATCATTTCATCAGGTGAAGCAACGTATTTGGCAAAAACTGTTTACCCATACACACATACGCACACAGATATACCAAAATTCACTAATGTTGACCCAATTTTACGTTCGTACGCTTTGAGCACTGCTTCGTGAATGTCAACATGTCTCGCTCAAACAGGGCGCAACAAGTGAGCGAGCGAGCACGCAACCAAAGCAAGACGACGACAGAAAAGAGAGAGAGAGAGAGAGCTGCGAGCTGAGTGTGATGCAACCTGAAAGGCAGCTCGCGAAAGAGGGCGACCTTGAATAAGCTGCGTGACCCGAACAAACACAACGAACTGGCGCCCCGTACGTTCGCCGGCGTGTTTGGCTTTATTTTTAGTCGTTCGCACACAGACACGCACACAAACATAAATAATTAATTGGTATTCGTTTTATTTTATTTCTGTTCGGTTTTCTTTGTCTATTTGCAATATATTTTAAAGCTTGCCAATTGTGCCAACTTCCATTGCATACATAAAACATGCACCCACACACATGCAGAGATATACTCTGCATGCATACCTGTAATATATGTATGCATATATAAATAGTGGTATTCCCTCAAATAACGTTAAATAAATTCAATTACAGCACTACTCATTAAATATCGATTAACATAAAAAAAGATGAGCACATCATATAGGGAATATCATAATCATTTTATCGCATTACTTACATGGTGTTTCGCTGATATGCTTCTTAACGCCCATTTTACACAGTTCCGTTACGCGTTTTCTGCTTGCGCTGCTGCTTCTACCGCTGCTTCGCCAGCTCTTCACTGGCTGTTGTTGCTGTTGCTGCTGCTGTTCCTGTTTACGGCTGTCACAAAAATATTAAGAATTTATTTTTAGAGCTGCATTAGTATATATATGTATGTATGCATTTAAGTGCGCCACTTACGATTCAAAACCGTGCGGATCGATAAGCTGATTACGAAAACAGACAACTGTGCGTCGATGCGGGCCTTGACCCACGGAGAACGTTAAAAGATCGTATTGCTGTCGATAGTTCTCACATGTTTGATGTATGAGATAACGGCGATAATTGTTCACAGGTGGAAAGAGCAGCACGCTACAAAAAGAAAGAGGCCAAAGCGAGTTAGCACTTGTGTGTGTTTGTGCGTGTCTCTCTTTCGTTCACTTTGCCCGTCTCTTTCCTTACAGATAACAGGTTGTTGCCAGAGCTAGAGAGAAGCAATAAGAAGCACGCAAAGCTCGACTTGTAACTAACTTCTTATGCAACAGCAACAGCAACGATAGCGTAATGTAAAAATTAACATACATACAATAACAACCACAGCAATAACAATATTAATAATAATAATGAAAATATTACACAAAGGCGATGTTGTTTATTGCATAGCAATTAATTGTTTATTAAACGCGTCTTGCATTTTAAACACCAAACAAAAACCGTGTTACCAGCTCCAAACACAAACGTTGCAATGCGGAAAGCAATGTTGCATGCAACATTATTGCTGTTGCTTTGGGGCAGTGTGGGGAAAACTTGAAATTGTGGCATTTGCAAACCGGTAATATCACATCGAGACCCCACACTGAATTTGATGTTGTTTTTGCAAACTTCCGCGTTGTTACGGACACAAATAAACAAGAGAAAGAGGCGAAGCACGAGTGGGGTCGGGATACCAGGAATCTAGTGCCATAAGTAGGAATTATTGTTGTTGTCCACCAGCTGCTGCTGCTGCTGTTTACGAGCGAAGCCTTTTTATGCCACAGACACATTTTCACACACACAGTCACAATTACATATAATATATGTATATATCGACACACACACACACACTCATAGTCGTGTGCTTAAGAAGTTCTAAGAGCTCTTACCCACTGCTCAGACGCTTTTTTAAAAACAATTCAATATCGATTCCAACATTATAAACGAATTCCTGATCGATCAAGCTTAAATTAGCTGTGAACGTGTTTTTCCGTTCGCCGTTCTCCAGCTTTTTATTAAATATGCGACAATGTCGCCACACATAAATACAGTTTAGAACTTTTTTCACGTTTCACGAAGCTAGTGTGTACACATCAACTAATTCTGCATATTTCAATCATCGATGTTTGTCGTACGATAGCTGAGTTGCGATGATTTAAACTATCGATAGTTTAATATCAAGTTGCAAGCAAGCAAAGTTCTGTCTTGATCTATTAAGAAGATGATAGTTAATGGTTGCAGATAGTTGTTAAATTTGATTAACTTCGTAAGAAGCATTACCATACAATTTAACAGTGGTGAGCATCAAGTTACTCGAGCGCCAATGGGGATATAAAAAAAAACTTAAAACACGGTAGGTTACACCACTGACAATAATTCAAAGGCATAAATTCGAAATGAATAGCTAACATTTTTCACTTAAAATGAAGTATGTCTGCACGTTCAATGTTTACAAAAAAATGTAAACAAAAATCAGCTGTTCTTGATGTGATTCCATTGAACTAGTTAGCGAACCTAATCTGAAAATCAAACCATTACAAGCTATTGATAAAATCATCGATAATAAGACAATCGCAAAGCAAAAATAATTTTGGAAAGTGCAAATTGCGAACAACGGTAAAACACAAAGTTGTTGTACTTGTGTAAAAAATTTGTAATATACTAGCAAACACATAAGTGTTTTACTTCTATCTTGATCCAAATCGCAAGTATATAAATTTGAAAAATAAAAGCACCTGAGCAAGGTTACAATCAGCTATAGAAAACGAATGCGTCTTAGAGAAGAGTGTGGGGGTGAAAAGCAGACAACGACAACTGTGCCATTGGCATAGAATATTTGCATATACATACATACAAGGCAACCAAAAGGGTCACACGCATACACACACACACACACTCAGATAGTGTCTCATTTTGACGTTTAACAATAATATAATTGCAGACAAAACTGATACAGGGCCAGGGACGTTGACGTCGTCGTCGCCATCGTCGTGATAATTGGAAAGTGGCAAAAAAAAAAACAACAACAACAACAACAGACGAGCGCACAACGGTAATAGTACCCACTACACACACACGCATACAGACGAACATATGTGCATACACAAGCACGCACACATGGAGGCGTTTGTTTGATGTACAATTTAGAGCAATCGAGCAACGAACAAAAGACAGACAGACAAATTATGACGGCGCGTGAAAATGTTGCCAGCCGTTTGTCCAAATTGATGCTCAGCAATAGCAACAACAGCAGCAACAGCAATGGCAGCAGCAACAACAGCAGCAGCTCTGCAGCCACGACAGCAGCAACAATGCAATCACCGACGTCGCCTGGCGAGCAATCCGAGTTGAATCAATTGAAACGCGATGCGGATCCTCAATTCTCACGCTTTGCCGATTACTTTGTGATATGTGGCTTGGATTTAGATACGGGCCTGGAGCCCGATCGCTTTGCAGGTGAGCAGCCACCACATCAACAAGTTGTTAGAAAGCCAACAAAATATTAACACGAATTTCTCTTTAGGTGATAATTTGCATTGTTCGCCGCTGGACCGCGCTTACAAGAGCAAACCATTGGCCCATTATCCCGAAAATGTAGCCTGGAATCCATTCGACGCACACGGCATATGTATGGTAGGTGCAGCCAGCTAATACCCCATATACATGGGCGAGGTCTTCAATTAAGTTCAATTTGCCTGCATGATGATGCAAGCCAGTCTAGCCCTCCAATCGGGCACAGTCCAAGTGCCCCCTGAGCACACACAAATATGAAATTTATGCTTCACTGACTTGCTGCTCATTGATGATGATACGACTGCGAGCTGCTTTTAATTGATGCCACATCAACAGCGACGACTGCGCTGTCGATAAGCGAACAGCCACGCTTTGCTTATCATACAAAAAGATCTTGACATGCCTATACTATAGAGTATCTTGAGTGCCCCAGCAATGTATATGTTCAAGTATAATAGATATGAATATATATATATTATGGGCATCTGCTTTATGAAGCGCACAAATGATTTTCTTATGTAGCACCTAACGACAGCTGATAATTGCAGATTTATAGCTGCATTAGCGAATGCATGAATGTTACGATATAGTCTCATAAGTAGATTTCTTTGTTTTCTATATAAGCATTAATCTATTTTCCCTTTGCTCTTGCAGTTGTCGCTGCCGCAGGGTTTGCGCTTTCGCACTCAGAAACACAACATTGAGCCAAAGTTCCATTCGTTTGCCACGACGCGAGAGGATGGGAAACGTTGTTATGGCTTCAGCTTGGTCTTTTACGAAGAGATACGCAATCGCAACATTTGTGGCGCCATCCACACACTTCAGTCCATGTTCATAACGGAGCTATCGAATGGCCAGCAAACACACTCCCTCAGCCGCATCAAGCAGGATGGACCGGTCAGTCGCTCGCTGCCGCGGCACTTCAAAGTAGCCGGCCAGGCGCCGCAGTCCGCACAAAGCTACTACGACATTAGCAAGGACAAGCTATATGTGGCCAAGAGTATCTCATTGATTTGTCAAGCGCCCTATGCATTTGCCGCCGAGCTGTTCCTCAAGAATCTGTACCGGTAAAAATTTACTTGAACTGAAATCTAATCTAGACTGGGCTCTTATATTATCTATACTTATTTTACTTAGATATCCTTTATTTATATATTCAGTTCTCTGATTTATGCCAGACTATCTAATCTTTTATGGTTCATATATATATATATATTTATACATGATGATTTATTAACAGAATTTACATTATATATAAGTTTATTTTATCTGTTCGTTTTGTAAATGTTAAAAATTTACCTTTGCAGTTGTCTTCCGCGACAGCCAGGCGCTGGCATTAGTCTGGAATCGTATGTGTATAATATACTCTATGAAGTGATGCTACCTCAGCCTGGCAAATCGATACGTGTCTATTTGCCACCCACGGAGCCACATCTGGCAGCTATTGCACTGATCCTTCAACGTCCTGCTCTGGCCACTGAGCTGCCGCTGCTCGACTTTCCGTTGCGTTTGCTCTTCAGCTACCTGGGCGTGGAGTGCGTCATTCAGCTGCTGACCTGTGTGCTGCTGGAGAGCCAGGTGCTGCTGCGATCCACAGGTAAGTGCTCTTCGACTCTTTTTCTTCCATAAATATAATCTTTATACCCTCCACAGACTACCAAAGACTCATGATTGTGGGCGAGAGCATAACATCGCTGCTGTTTCCGTTCATTTGGCCACATGTCTATGCGCCCATTTTGCCCGCTGCACTGCATCATTTTCTGGACGCGCCTGTGCCGTTTGTAATGGGTCTGCATGCCGGCTGTGAGGCAGCGCATAAAATTGGCAGCGAGGCAGCTTTGTGCTTTGTGGACATCGACAAGAAGCACATACAGCTGCCTGAGGAGCTGCCCGTATTTCCGCACAAGATGGATTTCATGGCCGAGATCATCTCGGTGCTGGACAAGTTCGAAATAGAGCGCGATCGCGCCCAAGAGCCCAGCCTGAAGAATGGCTATGCCATGCGCGGCGGCGCCGATGCCATGATCTCCAGCTGCACGCTGCCCAACGGGGTGCAAGCAGCGCGTCGCAGCAAGGAACGTTTCCAACAGCTGCAGGAGACGGTCTACACGCTGTCCAGTGGAGGTGGCTCGCAGGCCCAGATGCCCGGCGTGGACTATCAGCCATTGGTGGCGCATCCCTCGAAAATCGATCATGTGCCGCGCATAGCGGACTTTCTGCGTCGCAAGGGCGGCATGCGTGCGGCACAGACTGGCGGTGGCTCACCCGTTGGCAGTCCCACTCTGTCCTTGTCCTCTTCGCCGGTGGGCATCTATCAGGATGTCGATGCCGTGGACTCGGCACTGCCGCCCTCGCGCATGGGCTCGTTATCACGGCGCGCCGAAAAGCCAAATTTGTCCACTGTGGAGCAATACTACCAGGATTTGCGCATAAACAACTCGTTGCGGGAGATATTCCTGAATCGTTTCGCTCACATGTTCCATGCCTACGAATACTTTGTCATTTATCCCAATCAGGCCAAGGACGAGTGGCTCTCGAATCGCGAAACATTACAGAATTTCGACAAGTCGTCCTTTCTCTCCGATCAGCCGGAGCATCATCGCGCCTTTCTCTCGCGCTTCCTTGAATCTCAAATGTTTGCCACTCTCATTGACAACAAAATACTGGCCATGTGGGAGCCACAGCCCGACGCGCAGCTGCAGCTATTCGATCAGCGCATTAAGCTGCTGAGGTAAGCTTCGATTCAGTCTGCCTTGGCTTGATCTAATGGGGTTTTCTCTTGCTCCACAGACGCCGACATGGCGAGAACATGATCTGTGCCACCAGCTATGAGCCGTGCGTGCTCAGCCAGGACTCGCAGCAGTGCTTCGAGAAGCGTCTCAACTGCATTGACATTGAGGTGACGCCGCCAAGCGAGATTCTATCCAATCGTGCAGCCTACTTTCGCAGCTTTCCGCTGCTCGAGAAGGGCGTGCTAAACCAGGAGTGCGCCTCGAGGTAGTGTCTAATGCACTTGTACCCAAAACTTTTTGTATCAATCCCAGTCCAAAGCACGCTCCCGTTTTCCCCACTCCCCACTCCCCTCTCCCAAATTAGCCCTAATCATTTCGCATTTCCCTCCACGCCGTAGCGCCTATGTCCTCCACCTGAAGTCGTTGATATTATCCAATTGTGTTAGCATATGTATTATATATAGCATCTGTATTAGTGCGGATGCTCAGTCTGCTTTGTCTTCCAATTAGAATTTAACTCGTTTTGCTTTTGTTTCCGTTCTCCTTTTGTACAATAATTTAATTTATTGAGTAACTTTAGCTTAAGCCAATAAATTGCGACAACAACAAATAATTCATCAACTGTTGTTAAATGTTTCTTTCGTTTCTCTTTTTGTTTTTGATCCTTTGCACCGCATGCGCACACATCCTTTGCATAATTTGGACTCACTTTTAGTAACTACAATTAATCGAAATCTTTCTCTCTCAAAATTTCACTAAAACTCTGCAAAATCATGCCGCTAACCATTCATAAACAAACCAAAAACAAAATAAATCCTTGAACAGAGGCAACAGCTTGCGGCGGGTAAAGAATGGCAACAAGTGGCGTGCCCGGGAGATATCGCTGGATCAGAAGCCGGCGAACAGTGCCAACTGCAACTCGAATGCGGCCATCAATCGACTCTCCGCCAATCTGACCACAGCGGACGTCAGTCCCGCTCTGATCGCCCAGGCCAACTGGACATTTGTGGAGCGTCTGCTCAAGGTAACGAAGCTTCCCAAGCAACACTTGGTTGATTGCAGCTGTAAATGTCCCAAATCATTAACAGGACATCAAGTCGAAGACGAAGCGCATGCTGCTCGAGAAGATGGGCAACGAGGCGGTGGCTCTGGGACTTAAGGGCGACGGCGTCGAGGAGAACACGCTCATAGCAAGCATGTGCGATTTGCTGGAGAAGATTTGGTCGCACGGCTTGCAGAACAAGCAGGGCAAGTCGGCGCTCTGGGCTCATCTGCAGGCCTATCTCGAGCAGCAGGAGTCACGCAGCGTAGAGCCAGCAACGCCTGTGTCCAGCAGCCCCAGCAGCAACAAGATGAACATTGCCAGCGCCTCGCCAGCATTGGCCTGGAATGCCATGCGCAAGCGCATGGATTGTAAGTTTGTTCTATATGTCTGCCAAGATTATCTATCTTAACCTTTCCTCTCTGCTTAACAGATCTGTCCACATTCCAGACGGACTTTGAGAGTCCGCCCAGTCCGAATCGCAGTCGTTCGCGGGATCGCAACAAGTTTGTGGGCCTGGAGCAGCTGTGCCCGCTGCCCGAGTCGCTGGAGTTTGATGTCAAGTGAGTTCTAGCTGCTGCTCAAGTTGACTTAATATACTAATCAAAATGCTTCTCTCTCTGTAGAAACGTGCTGGCCATGGCGGACATCAAGACACACATTGGGTATACCCGCGCCTGGGTGCGTCTCTCCTTGGAGAAGAAGCTCTTGTCGCGACACTTTCGCACGCTGCTCTCCGATGAGAGTCTGCTGCGCACACTCTACAAGCGTTCGGCCTTCCTGCGCTGCGAGGAGGAGAAGGAGCAGTTTCTCTATCATCTGCTAACGCTCAATACTGTGGACTACTTCAGCTTTACCAACATCTATCCCACAACGAGTAGGTTAAGTTAGGATAGAGATATCTATTCTGATCTAAGTAACACTCTTTCTCTACCTTCGCTTAGAGCTGCCCTATCGCGTGGTCATCTTTCCCTCGCGCAAACACGGCTCCTATCACACCTCCAGCAACGTGTGGATCATGGTCTCTGGCACGATGAATGAAACGCAACGTGTTCCCGTGCCCAAGGGCTCGCTGGAGTTCATCTTTCATGTGAGTTGAGACTTTGTAGCATTCCATTTCCACTCTAACTCCCCACTAATTGCAGTACAAGAATCTGGGTCTGCTGACCACCATGCGCATAGGACACGACAACTCGGGGCCGAGTCACAAGTGGCTGGTGGAGCAGGTGGTAATGCGCAATGAGGTCACCGGCCACACCTACAAGTATAGTTGGCAGTTAATAGCCACATTTGAATATCAAATAACACGCAATTTGTAATTTAGATTCCCCTGCGGCCGTTGGCTGGGCAAGGGCGTCGACGACGATTCGACGGAGCGATTGCTGGTGGGTCAACGCGTGTGCACCAGCGTTAAGAATGCGGAGCTGGTGCCACCTACACGCACGCCACCGCGCACCCGCAGTCCCAGCGTACAGCGCCAGGAGTCGGTGTCGCCCTCAGAAATCCAACATCAACTGGGCAACTGCGTCAATGTGATTGTCAAGTGGCATTACAAACCGAGCCGGGATCGGGATGTGGGCACCCTGACGAATCTGTTGTGTGGGGATGATGGCTTGGTCAAATGCCTGGAACAGGTCTTCCTCTGCGGCTTTCGCTCATCCCGTTTCTTTGGACGTAATCTGTACATCTGGGACTACTTTAGTGAGTGGATTATAAGGCTAATTCTACTCTAGGCTAATTTCAAATGTATTTTGCAGCCAAGATCAAAGAGCTGTTCGAACAGAATCTGCAGCAGGAACTGGACGATTCGGCATCCAGCATGGACTCCTCCTTCAGCAATGGCAGCTGCAACAGCCTACAACGGCGTGAAGTGTCCAGCATATGGCGACTCTACGTGCAGCTCATGGACGAGATCAATGCAACGGCGAGCACATTGGGCAAAGATGGCAAATTCCAACTGCTCATATGCCTGAGTTTAAGGTGAAATGAGCTAAACTAAATGAAATGAGTTTTTATTTATATTATATATATTGCCTCAACAGGGAGCACCTGCTGACCCGCCTGATTAAGCCCATGGCCTTGACCAAGGTCACCCAGGAGCTGTACGAGGAGGAGAGCTTCCTGCGTCGCCGCAATCTTTTGACATTTCTCATACAAATCTTGGAGCCGCTAGATGACTGCCACATCGTGCTGGAGAACTCCATAACACAGGGCATACGCATTCCATCCCAGTGCTGAGAAACTAACGACTCCAGACATCTCCCAGCCAACCAGACACCACCCACAGACATTTGCAACCAGTGACCTAGAATACTCATACATATGCCCTTAATTAGTTAACGGGGAATCTCTAAAACAAAACAAAACAAAACTCGAATTCGTTGTTAGTTTGAACTAAGCTATAAAGACTTGTCATCCAATTTTAACCCTAATCCTAATCCAAGACACTTGCCATCCCACTCGCTTGCCAAGTGCTCAAGAGTCAAATTGTGAAGCCAAAGTTGAACAAGACAAATTCTGTGCAATTATGAAACTAATCCCAAATAATTCTAAAAGCGAAAATGTTCAATAGCTATTAGCTTTTAAGCCAACTCCAATAACTTGGTCAATTTTTACCCTAAGTTAGTGAATTTATTTTGATATAACGGTTGCTTTTTTTTATTTAGTTGATGTACCAAAGAGTTTTTTTTGTGACTTTTATGATATTACTATTGAAATTAAGTGAGAGATTAAGATTCATGATGTTTACGTTAATAACAAGCTTTATTTTATTATTTTATTTTGCCAAAAAAAAACATTTACGAAGTTATTGAGTGTCAATAAATATATACAAAAGACAGCCACAATATGGCAAAAAAAAACACTATTTCAATTATAATTCAGTTATTTAAAAAAAAAAAAAGAATATAACTAGATTAATAACGTAAGTAATGAGCATTCGATTACAAATTGTAATTGATGGAATCGTGTTATTAAACTATCGATATACACTTTTTAACCGCTGGCATAGATTAACAGTGTGGCAACGCTTGACGTAAGTTACTCTGAGCGCGATTTCCACTCGTTTCGCTGCGACGGACAGACGCGGACACACATTAGCTTTAAACCATTTGCTGCAGTTGAAACATCAACAAATAACAATATCACTAAGTGAATCAGCGACGATCGGTTATTATTGCCACTCAGGCGCATAGTGCTACAAACACAACAATTGAATTCATGGTGCGTCATACTGTGTGAAAAAAAAAAACAAATATATAATACAACGTAGCACCACGAACACTCATCGATTTTTAGCCGAATTATTAAAGCTAAATCAAAAAGAAAAGTTGAAAGTAAGTTGGCCTAAATTTTCTCTTGCTAGAATGCGTGTGTTGTTGTTTGTTACACTAAGTATATATATTATATGTATGTGCACAAATATTTACAATGCAACGCGGCTGCTACTGCTGCTCCCCTGCCAATTGGCGATGACGTTGACGCGCTGCCCGTGACGTGAGCAATTCTCCTGTTTCATTCTCTCTCTCGATCTCTTTTGATTAAATTAGCACTAATTTTTTATTTGTGCGTCTTTATGGATTACTTTTTTTTGCCAAGGCTCAAATGTTTACATAACAAGGCAGTCGGAGGTCCCAGATATTTGATGCATTCGCACAACAGCTGCTGCTGCTGCGCCATCGATTTCAGCTACAACCGGCGTGACGACGCAAATTCCGTTCACCCCTGCCCCCTTAGCCCTGTTAGAGGTCGTCGCCACGTCATTCTCTCGGCATCGTATGACTTTCATGGGTTTGTTGTGGCACTTGCAACGCTGCTCTCTTATTTTCTATATCTCTCTCTTTCTCTCAATCTCTAATAGTACTCGTTCTGACCTTTTCTTTCAAGTGTGGCACCTCTATTAGCGAACTTTGCGCCCTGATCGTATGATTTAAAGTTGGCACCGTCATTGTTGGTTGGCATTGCAATAAAAAAACTATATATATATTCAAAAAAAAAAAAACAAATTTAATAATAACCCAAGCATTGCCCATTATTACTCATGCTTGACGCTGACGTCGCTGCCAGCTGCGCTCATGCTCCACTTTCCCAAGCGACCACTCGTTTTTTTTTACCGTTGCCTAATTTTGACTTCGGTCTCAAAACTATGAATGTACATACCAAAGCGCAACAAAAAAAACGGTTGTGGGAGAGAGGGAGAGCGTAGTAAAAGAGAGCGTTTGATCGTGGCGTACGCATGTGAAGCCCACGCACAGTCAGCTGTTTTCGTTACTCAATGAAACCGTTTATCGACATACATGTGTGGGTGAGGGTGCCTCATGTGTGCGTGCGTATTTGTTTGTAGTGGATTTATTCGTCAGTGTGTACAAACATTTCAAATTGACTTTCATCGAGAATGTGTGCAGTGAAGTAAGTCGTATGATTAACTGCTTATCGAACCAGCAGCTGGTGTAAATTGAACAAATAGTTCGCTAATAACTCTTTATCTACATTTTTAAGCAATGAACACGTGAGTTAGTTCAAGTGTGATTAGTTTGCGGCGGAACATAAGTTCAATTAAAAGCTCAACTTATATATAATACACACATGTACTTATTTATATATGTACATACATATAAATATATTAATTAATTCAGTTTCGCTACTTCACCGTACAAATTCCAATTTCATTTTTTATTTTTGGGCAATTTATTGAGTGGTGATAATGCCTGGGAGCCAACTGTGGGGTTATCAATGCAATGCATATGTTATACAAAATATGGTATATTTTCGCTTTATATATAGTAGCAAGACAAATCAAGCTTATCAATGAAAAACAGCGCTCCTAAACTCATTTTAACGTGGATTCAACGTGTCGACTGTACTTTCAAGTCGCTGTCGTACGAAAATTCGAAGAAAACGTACAGCAAAAACATAAAGTTGATTTTTTGTTTGCCTCTTTGCCCTTTCCACATGACTTTTTTTTGGCAGAAAAATAAAGAAACGCGAGCTCTACGTACGTTAACCCCGCATCGGAGCTGGGCTTAGAGACGTTTCAGATGACGAGGTGAATTTATGTCGGGGAATTTTTGCAAGGTTTGGTTTTTTCAAAATATTATGTAGAGTATTTTTTTTAGCATACACAATGTATAGATCCGTGTGTTATCGCTGCGCTTATCAGCTGGCTTGTGCTTGAATCAATATACATACATAGTATATGTACATATAGTATACATACATACATATATAAATATATGTGTACATATTCCCGTTAACTACTGTTTTATCTATGTATGTACTTAGTTCACGTCGTCATTTGGGAACTCATTAAGTTGTGTGTTCAGAGTGCAGCGGAAACATGTTTCAAAAAGATAATGGAAAAAGAATGTTAAGATAAGACAACAGGTAGCTAAGGGGCGGCCAATTGGCTATGCCCTCTGCCCATTTGCAGATGCGCTTTGCAATCTTCTACGTTTACCACGTACTCATCCAATACATACTTGTTTTTTTCGTCTTTTGTTTACATTTTGACTCATTTGTGTGTGCAGACACTGTCAGCGCTTCCATACATGTATGCCAATGTGTGTGTGAGTATTCGCGGATCGTATGATTGGAGCTGACGTTCGCTTGTGTGACGTCACTAGCTCAGCGAAAAATTGCTCGCAGCTGCGCAGCTCTTAAAACCACGTTACGATTCTTCTTGCTGCTTGACAACCAAATTATCAAGTTGTTGTTTTCTTTGCAATCTCAATTTCACCATTTCTTCTAGAGCTGAGCAAAAATAACGATTACATCAGTGGTATAAAATCCAGTTTTCTGTGTAAAACTAACTTGAACGAACGCGAGCTCGTGAGAATTCGCAGGCTCATAGCCGGTTTGAATGAGTCAGCTGTAGCATAAGCACTCGGTTGGCGGCAGCCTTGAACGGCATACCCTTTACGCAGAAATATTGGTCTCCGGGCTAGTATTTTTATTTTCCTATTAACCTTATCGTTGCTACACGATAAGAAATCTTTCGGCTCTCTCACGTACAAACAAAAAACTTTGACGTAATATCGCTTGTGAAGGCCAGGCAGCGTCGTTCTAAGCAAACTACATAAATATTTTATGAGCGCACAGCTCACAGCATTGGATAAATTTAAAAATCTGAATTGAGCACGCAACGAACAGCTGATTACACAGAGTAGCGCGTGGTCGACGAGAGAGACAAAGAGAGAGGAAGAGCGAGAGCGACCGTGTTCTATAGTTAAAGTTTCGTTTGCGCTCTTTACATATGTATGTATGTATGTATTTGCGCTCACGTGTATTTTTGACTTTAATTAATAAATAATTTAATTGTGTTTGTACATGTGTATGTGTGCATAATGAATGCTTCGAACATAAAAATAACGGTATTTGTACAACTGTCTGCGTCAAGTTTTACTTTCTACTTTGCTCACATACAATCAGTGTTATCAATTTAGCTCGTAAACGAGGGAAAAAAAGAATGCATCACATTTAATGTAACTGTGCCCTTTAAGCTTGTTTTAATCTAGTTGATCTGTCTTTCCGATGCTTTGAAGAGTGGGCAACACTGCTCACAATACACTTGGCATCAAGCAGAGAAAACGCGCTCACTCTCTCTCTCTCTCTTTCTGGTCTTACTATTGATGAACGCTGAATACGTGCCAGAATGTGTTGGTGTTGTTTTTAACATTCTTTACCTCCGTTTTTATTATTATTGCTTTGGTGCACTTTGTTTTTTTGTTTTTTGTATGAAAGCGCGTGGCAAAACGAAACGAATGACAATTAACGACAACGAATTGATTTGTCCATGGCATCCGGCAGCAATTTAATGAAAATGTCACGTGTCGCATCCGCCACACACAAATGAATTTACATCAGACTACATACATATGCACACACTTACAATATATTCATTTATTTATTTATGTATACACTTGTTCTCTCTATTTGCAGATTTTCAACAACAACAACAACGAAGAGTTCTATTTTTAGTGTTTAGCAAGTTTTTAGAGTAAAATCAGGAAAGCTGCCGCGACCGCTGCAACAGAGACGCTGCGATGGCAACTTCATCGGTAATCGCCAATAACACTAACAACACAATTAACGCGGGCGCAGCTGCAGTTGCTTCTGCTGCTGTTGTAGTCACATCGACGTTAAGCACTCGCAAGCGCACCTACGAGACAGCCATTACTATGCCCGCTATGGACGCCAAAGAACTGACAACTCAACGTACAACCACGCCCACGCCTCCTGCCAAGGCGAGCAGTAGTCCCACCCCGGAAAAGGTGGTAATTGTGGACATTGCCGAGCCACAGGTAGCGACCACATTGCGCGACGTTACGCGCACCATCTCACAGAGCGAAGCGGATGATGGCGCCGAGGCGACTGCACCCGATGACATCTTGCCCGCCTGCTCCACCACGGCGTTATCCGAGGATTATCTCAATGGCAGCACTGGAGTTAAGCGCAAATATGTTCCGGCCACATCTCCACCGCTATTGCTGCCGTCCCCACCACCAATGTTATTATCCACACCGACGCCACCGCCGTTGACGTCCTCAACAATGGCTGCATCCTCTTCCCACCAATCTTTCAACAGCAGCGGATTTGCTGATCTAGCGGTAAGTGTGCAAGCGGGATAGCAATCGAAAGGCTTTGCCTTTCGCAAGGTTAGCGCATATATGTATGTATGTATGTAGATTGCATCATCATCGGCGGCTGTAAACATTTTGGAATCATTTCTTTAAAAATGCGTCTTTGTTTTTATTATTTCATGCAATTTTCCAGGGAAAAGCTATGAAAATGTAGTCAGAATTACTTAACTGGTCAGTTTTAGTTGATGAAAAATATCAGTTCAGTACGCATTATGAAAATAAGTACACATATATTTATACAAATATATAAAAAAAAATATCTATTTAGTTGTATACATATGTATGTATGTACATATATATTTTGTTATTTTATTTCCTCGTGCAGATAATTCGAGCGTGAAATGATTTCGATATATATACATACACACATATTTATTAGTACATACATATGTAAGTATGTATGCATGTCAAATGTCTGTTTTTGTTTAATTAATGTGTTTTTAGCTTTTTTGTTTTATTTCGCTCGACACAAGTTATTAACTTTTTAATGAGGAATATTTGTGACAAATGTTTGTTGTGTAATTTGCATTTTACACACTCATATAGTTAGCTGCGACTCAAATAAGCTTTTAGCCTATAAAAATAAATTAAAGTAAACGAGGGCTACACAGCTTAAAACTGTGAACCCGTTTACTTAATGGTTTATGGTTTGGTACTTAAGCATCAATTTGATCTTGAACTTGTTGCAATAAGTAAACCAGGGCTGCGAACCAACTAGCTCTTACATTCGTTATCTATAGCTTGAGCCAATTCCAATTCGGTTCAACTTTCAACTTTGAATCAGTTCAGCTTTGAGCGCTCGTAATTTTCTTATATATGTATAATTTAAATTTGATGATTGTATCTGCTGCAGCATTTCCATTTATAGATCAAGTGATCTGATTTTGTTTTTGGCAATCATTTAATTGACGACACTTTGATTCGTTCATCATTAACTGACTTGTTCGTTACGATATCATACGATATCGCCTGATGTCGTTGAGAGCAGCACGTCGTGCCAAGTCGTGCCAAGTCGTGCGAGACTAGTGCCAGCATTTTGCCTATGTAAATATAGAGATGCACACACACGTAAATAATCATCGTCACATTTATGCGCTCAATTTGAGTCAATTGAAATTTGTGGTCAGGTTTCATCCATCTCTCGGCTATTTTATTGTTGACAATTGTATTGATTTGGAAGCAGTTGCCGCCAATTAATTGAAAGCCGCTGCGCAATTGAGTCGGCCAATCGGAATCCTCCGACAGCCAGTCGTCGCAGTGGGCCGAGCATTTGTTGTGGCTGGCTGGCTGGCTTGGCAAAGTGCGAACAGTTGCCGCCTGGAGCTCTCAGTTAGACAGCTGTAAGCAAGCCAAGCAGATCATATTTTCACTGCATGACGACAGCTATAAACAAATATATGTATTTATATATTTGATACAAATATATACAAATCATAAAGGAAAATAACAGAAATACAACAAAGAAAATTCAGAAAAATGTCAGATCAGCAAGAGGAGGCACCGCCGCCGACGCCCCAAATGTTTGAGTATAAAATGTTGCCGCTGCACATGGATTTTGAGGAGTTTGTAAGGCCGTGGAGAAGGTCACAAAGATTTGCTGGACTAAACTCGGCTTCTCTCTTTCTCTTTGCAGACAATTTGCAAGCCAGCACCCTTCTCCTGCGATGAGGTGGCTATATTGGAGCGTGAACGTTGCGATTATACTCAGCGGATTACCTATCAAATGGCCCGCTCCGGACAGACGAGTCGTCGGGTGCGCGTCTATGCGGATGGTATCTACGATCTATTCCATCAGGGCCATGCCAGGCAGCTGATGCAGGCCAAGAACATCTTTCCCAATGTCTATTTGATTGTCGGCGTTTGCAATGATGAGCTCACGCATCGCATGAAGGGGCGTACCGTCATGAATGGCTTCGAGCGCTATGAGGGAGTGCGTCATTGTCGTTACGTTGATGAGGTAAGTGCTACACCACCTAGGTTGGTATCCCTATCTCATACTCGATTTCGATTTAATTTGCAGATTGTGCAGAGTGCCCCCTGGACGCTATCGGATGAGTTCATAGCGGAGAATAAAATTGACTTTGTGGCACACGATGACATTCCCTATGGACACGATGGCCTAGATGATATATATGGCCCGTTGAAGGCGCGTGGCATGTTTGTTGCCACCGAACGTACTGAGGGCGTATCCACTTCGGATATTGTGGCGCGTATTGTTAAGGATTATGATTTGTATGTGCGTCGCAATCTGGCACGCGGCTACTCCGCCAAGGAGCTGAACGTTTCTTTTCTATCTGAAAAGAAATTCCGTTTGCAAAACAAAATGGACGAGCTGAAGTCGCGCGGAAAGCGTGAATTGACCAAAGTCAAGGGCGACATCATCACTAAATGGGAAGAAAAGTCTCGCGAATTCATTGACACGTTTCTGCTGCTCTTTGGACGGGAACGTTTGAATCATTTGTGGAACGAGTCGAAGGGCAAGCTCATACAGGCACTCAGTCCGCCCGGCAGCCCATCTGGCTCGGTGAATGGCGACGATTTGGACGGCGATGGCAACGATTCGGATGAGTATTTGGAGCTGCCCGCCGAGTACAGCGGAGGCAGCACAAATTCCCTAAACGGCAATAGCAAGAAGCGCGCCACGCTAGCTAGGCCCAGCTATCAGACCCGCTCGACGGTTGCCTCCTCGCCGGACGACTACGAGGACGATGACGATGATGATGCCGTGTACGACGCGGAGTTCGTAGAGCGGCGCAGCAATTGAATGAATTAGCTAGTTGTAGTGGGTGTGCGTTGCCATCAAGCAAGCAACTTTTATCAGATTTCCGATTTGGCTAGTTTCACTTTCTCGTATCTATTGAAGCTATTGTATATTTATTAAATTGGTTTTTCGTGCGATCAACTCGTGTGGCCTGCATTTCACTTTCCACACACACAACACAACTGTCGCAATATGCTTTAGCTGTAAGCTAAACTAAGTGGTATTCTGTCGTCGTCGCGTTAGCTTTAGTTGCACCTGCACTTGTCTACCCCTAAGACTATCCTGTAGCCAATTGTTAGCCAAAAGAGAAATGAAAGGAATGAGGAAAAAAGGAATAGAGAACCCAATACAAGACTCATTTTATAGTATGAAGCCTTAACTGAATTTTTGCGTCAAAGGATATACATGAAGAACTATTTAGAATTATTTATATTAAATTATTTCGCGTAATACCTTAACTATAAGTTGAAATACAACACCAACATGAATACAATACATAATAAAATAAATATAAACAGAAAAGAAATAAAAACAACAAAAAATAGTTGCAAAAGCCAGTTTTGCAAAACATGATGCTTTGTTGAATATTTTTTGGAAAAATAAACATTGAAATTGAAAGCAACGCAACATATTTTCCATGCTCATTTTTATTGATTATATATTGTTACATATATTAATATGCGAAATATGATCGTAATATAATTAAATTATAAGGGTTTTTATGGATCAGAAGAGTTATTTGCAATAACATTGAAATAGTCTCGCGATCTTGGCGCTTTTAACAAAAATTTCTTACTACAATGTATTAGTGTGTATTGAATCAATATAATGTTAAGGATCTGTTCCTTTCCATTCCTGGCTACAACTACGGAGCTCTGTTCATGCCCATGGCAAAGAGCGGTATCATTTTCTTGCCTTTTGCCTTCTTCTGTTGCTTCTTGCTGGCGGCCACCGCGTCTACTACAGTAGTATTTGCCTTGCCTGCACGCTGTTGCTGCTTCTGTTGACCCAAAGCGCCCACAAGCAACTCGCCTAGAGCCCAAGGACCTACGGCACGCAACTCATGATCCTCATGCGAAGTGGAACGACTGGCTGCAGTCGATTGAATTGTTGGTGCCGGTGCTGCTCGACCCCAGGCGCCCACCTGAAACTCCGGAGTACTTTGACGCAAGCCGCCAGGTGAGGCGCCTCCAATGCTAGGCCACAACTCCTGTTTGGGGCTGGCAGCCACGCTAGAGTAACGAGGACCGCTTGATGCCTGCGCAATGGTAATGGGCACAGCACCGCGTGGTGTAGGCAAATCCTCCTCAAAGCCACACTGCAAAACGAATTGACAGAAGATTAGGTTTATGCTTATGCTGAATATGCAGATATGACATACAGTTGGAAACTCGTGATTGGAGTTCAGATTCAAGTTGGCTGAACTGGCAATTAGTTTGCCCATCTGGCGATCGTTTAACTCATTGATGTGCTGCTCACGTTTCCGTTCCTCCCGCTCACGACGCTGGCGCTCCTTCTTGCGATGTAGTATATCATCTAGGGAAGAGAAGGATTAGATACAAGACTCATTGCATACATAACTCTCTGTCTCACCCTTGAATAGCTTGAGTATGCTGGCCGATATGATTGGAGGCTGCAGCTCCACTTCGACCACAGCGAACTGGCAGGTCAAAGGCAAATGACCCAAGCAAGTGAATTTGCGGCGATGATCCTCATCCATGGAGTGATGCTCCTTCTGTATGATCTGCGCATTGATCAGCACTGGAGCCAAGTCCAAGCTGCCATAGCATGCCTGCAGCATCTTCACGTTCAATGGATGTAAGTAGATGTTTTGCCCATCATTCGACTGATAGAAATAATAGTATTTGTTGCTATTGTTGATATTCGAGCTGCTGCTGCTGCTCGCCTCGCCCAAGGATGAGACAGAGGCTTCGTCGAGTTTCTCAATATCAATATCTGGAGTTTTAGCTTGCACTTGCTCTTCTTCGACGGCCTGTAGAATCGGTTGCAGCTCCTCTGGCTCTAGGCCAAGTTTTTCGCAACGTTCGTTCAGTGTTAGCAGCGCCTGCTGGATGAATATATCCTCTGGACAGGATACATCGGACTCGGCCAACAACTCGCCACGTTCGCGTTCAATTATAGCCGCAATATCTGCACGTTTAGCAATCAAGAACTTCGAGAAATGTTTGGCCTCATCCACGGCGCTCAGCAAAGGAAAACGTTCGTGCGGTTCGAGAGCGACGCCAGCTGCGCTTGCGCCTGCATAACGCTCAATGTAAATAGAACCCTTGCGTCGACGCATCAAGTGGAAGCTGATGTTATCGCCTACATTCATGGCGTGCTGCTGCTCGATAGTGCAGCTCTTCAAGTCTGCTGCATGGATGGCGTCATAGCAGATGGGACACTTGCGCCAGCTCTTGTCGCTCAACGAGAGATAGTGAAGCAGACAGGGCCAGCAGTATGCGTGGCCACAGCGAGTCAACTTGGCAGCCACCGGCGGATACAAGCAAATGGGACATTGCGGCTCCTCGGTGGTATGGATATTGATCTGTTCAATAAGATTCCAATCGATCAACGTGTCCGGCGAGCCATTTACCTGCGCCTTGGCGCTACTTCGTATAACAAACTGAAAGTTGGCCTGCAAAAACTGCTCCTTGTTGTAACGTGGCTGTCGACGGGTCGACACCATGCCATGTCCACTGGCATGCCAGTCGGACGTGTTGGACGACTCACGTGGCACACAATGGAAATTCAGCAGATGGTTCAGATTCTGCTTCTTGCTGCCGTGCGCATACACAGAGTTTAACTCATAGTCAAAGTCACTACGCATGTAGCCGGCGCCTGCAGCTGCTAGTCCGGTGCCGCCATTAGGGTTATCCGTACCGGTGCATGCAATGCCATCACCCTGATCAAAGCCGAAATTGTTGTTGCCACCGCCCCCGCGGGCACGTGGACGCTTGTCCACATTGGCGCGTAGTTTTCCCGGCTGCTGTTGTTGTTGCTTAGTGCTGCGTTGTTGTTGCTCGTTGCGTGGTGTTGGAAGTTGTTCGCGACGTCGAGAATTGCGTGGTTTGTTGACATACAAGTCTGCACGAGAGAGAGAAAGAGAAGCAAATCAGAACTCAAGAGTAAACTTCGCTACAAAATATTCCATAAACTCCAATTAGTTCTATCTCTTATCAGAATGAGTCTACTGTAGACCTAGATTTTCTCACCACTAGATTCAGAGATAACCTAAATATGCCATAACAATCGTCTGTGGAATTTGATTTGCTCACCACTAGATTTCCGTTGTGCTTCAGATGATTTATTTGCACGTTGCTGTGGCTGTTGCTTCTTGTTGTTGTTTTCCATTGTATTTGTTATTTCGGGCTGCGCTGAGGCCGCAGAACTCGTTGAGGGAAGGATAGTAGAAAGCGGAAGATTGTGCGTTGGCTGCTTGTTGCTGCCAATTGACAGCAAACTGCGTCTCGCGTTGACGTTCGTCTCCACAAGGAGTGCGTTGCGCGACAATTTTTCGTTGAGGATTCATCTTTACTGAGCCATGATTATTAACAAATATACCCAGAAATAATACTTGCGTAATATTTCCAAAAGTTTATGCGAGTGGTTTTCGGTTTAAATCGAAAATCGAAGCGTTAAAAAGTACTAGATTCAGTACTTGCGCCTTATTTATTTTTGATTCTCAAAAACACTTTTCTATTGTTGCTCTTGCTTTTGCTTTATTTTCGCTTATTTCCCGTCCTTTTCTAATAATGTCTATGTTGATAGTATTGGTGTGATTGATGTCCAAAGGTGTGACGATTGCGGTTTTGCACTGCGTAAAATGTCGATCTGGTGGCTCAAATTTCAGCTGGCGAATGTGCAAGCACAGACTTAAAATGACTCCAAATTGTTGGGGAATATATTTTGTATCGTGAAAGCAACTAATTTTGATATAAAAACCAAAAAATCCTCGGTTGGAAAAATCAGCATCCGTGCTGACCTATGAAAAACAGTGTGACTGAACGAGGCAAACGTAAAAATACCATAAATTCATTGCAAAACATGTGAATGGCAATTCAGTGGCCTTAAAATTCAAATATTGAATATGATAGTAATAAAGCAGACTCGGACCAATAAGAGTACTTAAAATTTTTATTTTATAAAGGTATTGAATATTTTCTGCTGAATTCACAGTTTAATAGAATTATTTACGCGATTAATGTTCCAAACAAATATCGATATTATATGATATCGATTAAAGCCACACGGTCGCCATTTTATTTTTGTTACAACTACAATTGAAGTCAACTAGGCTGTGTTGCTGAGAGAAAATTCACATTTTCATATTGATAAACAATAGAAATTGTCAAAATAAATATAGCGATTGAGCTAAACAAAAAACCCGAGCTCTTCTGTCTTTGTGCATTGGTCCTCAATAAGTTTGCGTTGCGTTTTTATGGTTTGCCATTGGTGAGTAAAAGTTCATTGATAAAAGTACAAACATTCATGCATACATATGCAAAAATGTGTGTACTACATAGTGCGACGACAAATACATTACTAGAATTCAGCGCCAGCCTACGAATAACACCTACAACTACAAGAAACTTCTGTTCTGTTTTGGAAATGTAATTAACAGCTTGGTCCAGCTATACAATGTGCTTATCATCGCGTTACGTATCGATTGCAATTTAGCGGCGCACTATGCCAGCGCTATTGATTTATCCAACCAGCCTGTACTTCTGGATATGTGTGTTACGTATATATGTGTGTTTTTGAGAGAGTGTGTGTGTGTGTGGTATATTATTTATTTAGGAATACGCTTTCATACATATGCATCAACACATAAGAAGTCTTAAAAAATCTATTAGTTGTAAGATTACACAGTATTTTAATATTTTAAGCCACGCGATCGAAATATATTCGGACGATTGGCGCCATACGAATTGGTAGGATAGACGGGCGCACCATTCACATTGCCTGTAACATACGCTGGCAGTGCGGGCGGTTGCGGCGTGGACGGGCCTCGATTTATTCCCAGACCATTGTTGCGTAGACTGGGTGCGACATAGGGACGCTGGCTAGTGGAAGGCCCAGCTCCACCCACGCCTTGGCCTTGAGTCGGTGCCTGTGCCGGGGCCAGTGGCTGCTGCTGCTGCGGCACATTTACTGGAAAATTATTACCCTGCGGCTTCTGCACAATGGGCGGCACAAGCGAATTAACCGTGGAGAAATTTGGCTGTGGTTGCGGCTGTGGCTGAGCTTGAGCAGGTGCTGCTGGCGGTAACTGCGTTCTCTTGGCTAGAGATGGCGCCAGGTAGGGATGATTTGCGCCGCCATTGATGCCACTACTATTGCTTTGCGGTATATTGTAGGTGCGACCCGATGGCGTTGTCACCTGTATGCTATTGGGAGGCGATGGCAGAGCGCATGGCTGCTGTGGCTGCTGCGGCTTGGTGTAGTCATAGCCATTGGGCAGCACCTGCACATAGTTCTCAAAGAACTGGCTAACCGAATGCACGGGCGTCGAGTAGTTAACATTGATCAGAGATTCGCGTGTATGAAGTCGCTTATCTGGCTGCTGATCCTGCTCCTGTTGCTGCTGCTGCTGTTGGTGCAGTTGTTGCTGTTTCCGCAAAGTCAACGCTTGCAGCCGTAATATATTCGCCTGTTTGATATGTGGCAACAGTTCGGCGTCGCCCTTGATCTTCTCCACGGTCGCCTCATCGCTGTCATTCGCATCTTCGGCATGCTCGCTGGTTGCCTTTGTTGGTGGTGGTGGTGGCGGCGGCGGTGGTGGTGGCGCTTTTGTCGTCTTCTCTGTAGGCTTCGGCTGCTTCTTGATCTCCTTTTCGGTCGGCGCTGTGACCTTCTTATTCACGAAGTCAAATAGATCGTCTATGTCCGGCACTTCCGGCAATCCACCATACGATTCGAAGTTATCACGAAAGGCATTCGCCCACTCCTCGTTTTTGTGCAGCTCGGGATTGATGGCCAGCTTCTGTTGCTTATTGCTCGCCGCACTCGACTCTCCAATACCGCCCACGTTCTTGATCACTGTGATCGTCTTGACCCGTGTGCCCTCCTTTGAATCAATGTTGGTGGCCGCATAGCTTAGACTGAGATCTCGCTTCGTCGGCTGCGTGCGATCAAGCGACTCGGCGTCGGCGCCCTGCGGCGGATACTTAATGCTGATTATGGTGGTGCCCTGGGCGCCAACAAGCAATAGCAGCCCCAGTGCCGACATTGTCTAGAATATAATATTTAGATTTCATTATTTTATTTTAGTTAATTTTCTTTCTTGAATCGCTTTCATGGTTAGTAAGGCCATTGAACGATTGCCAGTGATCTGTTGAGCCTAAATATATGGAATATATCATATATATATATATGCATTCAGCTGATATGTAGGCGCTATATACAGCGATAGGTGCTTATAGCCGAACCATGACGAACTCACTGCTATCGTAAAGTGCTTTAGTTGGCTCTTTCAATATTGTCAATTGCCTTTAGAATCTAAGTTAGAATCTGGAGATCTAACATCTTGTGCATAAATATAGTTAAGATCTGAAACCTTTGATCTATTTATTCAGTTTTATTAATTTTCTGCTTATATAGAATTGATTTCATTGACTAAATCTGCTATAATTTATTTCCTCTTTTTAGTTTTCATTATAATACTCCAAATATATTGAAATATATCATTAGCTTTAGCGACTCTGAGTTCTGGACAACAACGTTATCTTAACAGTCGTAATAAATTACGGCTGAAACAGTAAACTTTTACGTTAAGACATATCAGCGTTTGCCTTAAGATTTCTTATCGGAAGCTGTCAAGAGTGCCATATCGGAGTGCTGTTAGATATCTCGCTAAAGATCGGCAGTGTGTATATCCTTCGTAATAAGCTGCAGTTCCTATTTTACAAATAAAGAAATATCGTATCTATACATATATTTTTATATAGTTGGCCTTTAAGATTCCGATTTATAGTCTAAATTTCAGCTGTCTAGAAAAACTCATGAAATGGATTATAACTGCCTTTAACTGTAGCTGGAGCCACCAAAAGTAAATCTCAAAGATCGCTAAATCTTACGATGCTAATTTTTAAAGATCAGTGATCGATATAGTGATATAGCAATGATTAATGAATTTAAGCTAAACTGAACTGAACTTGTAGATAATAAGCTAATGAAATCTTTCAATAATCACTAAAGATCGGAAATATATATTAATCGGATAATATATATCTTAAATAAATGATATCATTTGCTCATTTGCTGTTAGATATTTACCTACAGATCGAAAGTATTTATATATTTGAATAAAAATGGCTAAAGATCGAAAGTATATATATTTGAGCTAATGTTAAGCTGCTATTGCCACTCTAATGAGATCTCTTTTTGATCAGCTTAGGAAGCGGCATAAATGCTGAAGAAAGTAATTCCAAAAGATCGTCAGATCTTGCGATCAGCTATATATATATATACTCTGTAGTATATCTGGTAGTATTCATTATTAATATTGCTTTCACTCACAATTGCGAATTTCATTTCTTTTGAATGCTCGAACACTCGATCGATGATCGACAACAACGACGACGACGAGGACAACAACGACGACGACGGCGACGACAACAACGCGATCAAATGTTTTGGTTGTAACTGCGGCCCCGTTGGCGCAACAATGCCTTTTTATATAGCCAAGCGGAAGGAGTTGGCGTTAAGTTTCCTGTTAAACTTTTCGCGTTAATCAGCTGCAACAAAAAAAGAAAACAAAATACAAACAAACAAATGTGGACACAAATGAAACAGGCCACCAGCTCCTACTCCTGCTTATTTTTGTTTTGTGTCGGTTGTTGTTGTTGGCGGCGGCGGTTGTTGGTTGTTGGTTGTTGTCTACTTAGTTGCACATGTCAGTGCCACAAGCGACGGCGGCGGCGGCACTTGCAACGCGTATTAAATTATAGCTGCATAATCGCTTTCCCATTTACGCTCAATCTGATCAACTGGTTTTCATTTTTGGTATAGACAGTTTACACATTCAACAGGTAATTGAGTGCGTCTAATGAGGAAATTGAAACGCGAAACAGTATCAATTAGCAGTAGGGTCTGCTCAATACCAGTAGCATAGTTTCATAGTTACATCTCCTTACGTACGACGGTCGACCTTCAGCGAAGGTCGTCGCTGCCTCTCTCTGTGTGTGTGCGTGTGCGTGTGTGTGGGTAAGTGAAAGAGGCGAAATGTGAAAATCTTTCTAATTGTCATTCGATACGATAATCTCGCTCGCTTCATTAGAGGCATTAACGGCGCAAACTGGTCGCTCTTATGCAATGCCCCAGACAGACAGTCGCCCGACTTGCCACAGTTTGTTGCACACAGCCTCGCAGTTTGTGTGAGAATCTGGCTCGTATTGAGATGCCAATGCGTTTCAGATAACACCACAGTCTTTATTGATTCAGCTAACTTGAGTGCGCTGTCATAATTTATAAAAATGCCAAAAGAGAGTAGAAAAGTATAGCTAATATATATATAGGTAAGCTCTATATCCGTAAATAAGTTGAAAGACTACATTTTCCATAAGTGTAACAAATGTGCCTATTGCTTCATACATAATGCTTCTGTATCTAATATATGTCTACGATTTTATATGTATATACATTCTATATATATATATAAAATCCTACATATTATCCGATAGCTAATACTGCTGCTGCTGTCTATAAAAAATAACATGAATAAACTTACTCGATTGCGTTAGATTTGTTCTATATCCTGAAAAAGCTGCAGTTCCAGCACTGAAACTGTGGGATCTATAGTTTGTTCCGGCTTGCCACGCCTCTAATGGGCAGAGCTATATAAGCCATATAGGTTTAACTGATGATCGTGTACTCCAATATATATATTCCAAGTCTCTAGCCAGTCAAACTTGATGATAAATGCCAATTTATGTATAGTCTAAGTATCAATATATGTGGATATATATATGATACATAATATATATAGAAAACATTTATTTTTAACTTTTTTTTTGGCGAAGCATTAAAAATTTTGGTAAGTTTACACTGGTAAATTGAAATTGGCATATATAGCTGAGCCAACATCGAATAGCTTGAGCTTGCAGCTAGGAAGCAACCTGCATAATGCCAGATATATGCCAGATTTCATGCCTTTCATACAATAATATTGTTAATCGATCGTGCTTTTGGCTATAACAGATTGTATTATAGAATTTTACTTGCATATATTTAGAAACCATCATTAAAATGGGTAAAAATATTATTTTCATAGATGGAGTTGAACCTTTTGCTGGAGTGATCCGATTAAAGAAGTATTCGATCAATGAAGCTTAAGTGAACCAGGAATTAAGGAACTGGTTTAGATTGTAAATAACATACTGACTACTCATCTAATACTTGCTGTAGCTAACAGATTAATCTTCATCAGGAGGAATACATCATTAAGAATATATATATTAAGAATCGAATAAAATATATAAAGTAGTGAAACCGATGCTGATCTGAATAATATGATAGTATTTAACAGATATGCTTATTTAATATATATAAAATGTTAGCGCCATCTCCATAAGTCTATGATTCTCATTTCAGACGCTTGAGGAGCCTGCTGGGACTCGGCTAGCAGCACCTGGAGCTGGAGCAGATGAGGGATTCAACTGCTGCGAAAGGCTGTGCCCGAGGCTTTTTTCATTGAACAAATAAAGAGAAACAAAAAGTTGAAATCCGAAAAAAAAACTATAAAACAAATAAATAGAAACAAAACAGAGTCTTGAATCAAGATGAGTGTCATTATTCGTTTGCAAAATCTGCCGTGGACGGCAAATGCTCGAGATATACGAAATTTCTTCACGGGCCTCTCGATACCGGAGGGCGGTGTTCACATAATCGGTGGCGAAATGGGCGACGCATTCATCGCTTTCAGGTAGTTAGAACAAACACTCTGTTAACACTCTGTTACTATCTCTCTCTCACTCACGCACTGTCTCTTCAATGTAATTATATGCAGTAAGCAGAGTTGGTATCTCTGGCCAGAGGCAAAGATTGAGGCCCAGCCTGAAGCCTCTCGAAGTCTCTTTAAAATAGTTCTCGTTTGTTATCCTTTAACTTTAAGCCTTTGCCCTTCTCTCTTTCTCTCTCCCTCTCGCTCTGGAAAATTTAACAGCACCGACGAGGATGCTCGCTGCGCCATGCTCAAGGATCGCGAGAAGCTGATGGAGATTCAAGTGCGTTTGCTGCTCTCCTCACGTGCCGAGATGCAAAAGGTGATCGAAACGGCGCGCAATGCGAGTCCCGCTGCTGTTGCCACGCCTGTGCCGATGCCGCTGCCCAAGCCAATGGCGGCGTCGGTGGCAGGGGCAGCAGCAGCAGCGATGCCGCCAGTCCCACAGCCGCCAATTATTGGAGGCCTGAACAGTTTCCTGCTTGGCCAGCAGCAGCAGGGACAACAGGGACAACAGCTGAAGCAGCAGCTAGCTTCGGTGGTTGCAGCTGCGGCGGGCGTGCCCTCATTTTTGGCCTATCAGCAGCAGGCTGGCGTGTCCCTGGCTGACGTTGGCGGCCTCAAGGTCGCCGCCGACAAGCCAGCGCCAGTCGATCGGGCGCTCTTTAGCCGCAGCCGCAGCCATTCCACTAGCTCCGATGACAGCGATCGCAGTCACGATCGTGTGGCTCGGGATCGTGGACGCAAGCGTCGCGGCGAGCTGCGCAGCGACAGCAGCGAGCGCGAGGTCAAAATGTTGCCAAAGTCCCTCGGCGCCGTGCCCAATCTCTTGCCCTGGGCACCGACAGCGGCAGCTGCGGCAGCAACCATAGCAACTGTTGCTGCTGCAGCTGTGCCGCCTGGAGTAAGCGCTATGCCCGGTCTGCAGCAGCAGCTGGGCATGATGAACGTGCTGCCGCCAGTGCTGCAGAGCTATAATACCACCAGCAATGTGACCACCAACAACTACAATCTCAATCTAACGGCTGCCACACAGCAGCAGCAGCAGCAGCAACAGTTGCCGCAGCAACATCAACAGCTGCAGCTGGCCAAGCAACAGGCCCAGCAGTCGCCCCAGGAGCCCATAGCCTTTGCCAATGTCAATCCGTATGCTCAGATGTATCCGCAGCTATTCCAGCAACAGCAGCAACTGTTGCTGCAGCAGGCAGCCAAGACTGCTGCTGGCATGGGCAACTCGCCTGGGCCGGCTGCTGCTGCGGCCACTGGCGGTGCTGGCGCCGCTGCTGCTAGCCTGTCGGCGCCCATACAGATCGCCGAGACGTGCTACATCAAGATCAGCGGCATGTGCCCCAGCACCTCGTACAGCGATCTGCGCAAATACTTTGCCGGCCTCTATATACCCCACAACGGCATCAAGATTGTCAGTGGGCCGAACGGCACTCGCACTGGCGTCGCCTACATTGAGTTCTCGCGCGTGTCCAGCGCCCAGAAGGCGCTGCTGCGCAACAACACGCTCTTCCGCGATCGCCTGTTGCAGATTGTGCCCATCTCCGATGAGGAGTTCGAGCAGGTGGATGAGCGCGCCCATCGTGGCAACAGCAACAGTCACAGCAGCAGCAGTCCGGCTGAGCGTGCGCCGCCCGCATTGCCACCCATCAGTGTGCTGTACGTTGAGGACTTGCCCCAGCTCACCACCGAGCACGACATTATGAAAATGTTCTCGGCCACCTGGACCATCGTGGACATCCTGCTGGCGCCCAGTCCCAACAATCGCCGTGAATTCGTCGCCTTTGTGCTGTTTGCGCGCGAGAACGAGGCACGTTCGGCGCTCGAGGATGTCTCCAGGCATTATATTGGCTTTCGTAAGCTGCGTGTGCGCGCCAGCAGTCAAGCTGAGATGCAGAATGCCAGGGAGAAGATGCGGCGGGCTAGCGAGCAGCTGCAGAAGGAGGAGCAGCAGCAACGTGAGGATGCTGAGCGTGAACAGGTGAGCAAACAACAAAAGCTACAACAACAGCAGCAGCAGCAACAGCTGCAACAACAACAGCAACAGCTGCAACAACAACAACAGCAGCAGCAGCCTTCACAGGAGCTTTTATTGGCCATGGCCAAGTTTAACAACGACCCGCGTCGACGCAATCACGAACAACAACAGCAACAACAACAACAACAAAACTCACACAACAACAATAACAACAATCACCACAACAACTTGCAACCGTTTGCCAACACTGCCATGCATAATGGTAATATGCCACCTTTTGCCTTTCAGCAGCAAAATAACGGCATTAACAATCATGGTAATGGCATGAACAACATGATGAACAATAACAACGACAACAACAACATGGGTCCATTTGGCATGTTACAGAACAACTTCAACAACAATCATCCCATGCAACAGCAGCAACAACAACAACAACCACGCCGCGCGGAGGATGTCTTTGTGCGTGTTCACAACTGTGAATATGCAACTCGCATCAATGATTTGGGCGAACTATTCGTATCGGAGAATCTGCGCATCGAGCACATCGAGATGCTGTTCAACGATCGCAATCAGAGTGCGGGCGAGTTCATAGTCGAGTTTGCCGACTCGCTGAATACCAAAATGGCCATCAGAGAGTTTCACAATCGTCGCTTTCGTGGGCGTGGTTTGCGTCTGACGCCCATTACACCGCAGGAGATTGCGGATCGCATGAACAAGCCGTTCATGGATTATTTGCCAGGCGGCAATGGGCCAAGGTTTGATGCAGCTGCGCCCTTGTCGCCGCCCATGCAACAGCAACAGCAACCACCTCAGCAGCAGCAGCAGTCACGACGTCGTGGTCCAAGTCGATTTGATGACGCCAGCAACAGCCAACCGCAACAGCAACCACAGCAGCAGCAACAGTTGCAGCTGGACAGTGATGACAGCAGCAACGTCAAGCAACATTTTAATCCCTTCGCTGGGCGTGTGGGCCAGGAGCAGGGCAGCGATGAAGGACCCGTCACTCCAGCACTGAATGCGCCCAGCATCAATGCCAGCAATGGCAACAGCGAGCCGGCGGAGAATGGCATCCCGGATAAGTTCAATCGTGCGGGTTGCGTCGTAGCCATGCGCAATGTGCCCTTCAAAGCGGATCTGAAGGACATTTTGCGCTTCTTCAACGACTACAAACTCAGTCCGGATGACATTATACGGCGTTTCAATGACGAGGGTAAGCCCACGGGTGATGCACGCGTTGCTTTCGAATCACCGTCGGAGGCGCGTTCGGCTTATGAGTCGCGTCGGCGTAAGCAAATCTTCAATCGTACGGTTTACTTAGATATTATTTAAAGCCGAGGTTCAGGCACTAAAATCGAATACAATTTGTAAATAGTTAAGCGTAAGTTAAACTTAGGGAACGGGGTCAACGAGGGTCAATATACACCGTCAAGTTGCCGAGTGCCGCCAAAGCTGTTAAATATATCAATATTATTATTATGGAACATGTACATCAGTTCGTTAATAAATAACTATTTAAAAGAAATATTCAAATAAAAGTCATCCTTAAGCGTAATTCTGCAGCTGGATCACCTGCGACTTCTTCAGTGACTCACGGCACAGAGGACACTCGTCGCGCTCCTCCAGCCAGTCCAGTATGCAGCTCCAGCAGAAGAGGTGACCACAAGGTGTAAGGCTGCCATTCTGCCTCGGCTCCAGGCAGAGTATGCACTGCGGCACATCTGCCGCCAAAGGCTTTGACTGCTTCTCCCGCTGCATAAATCCCTTGGCCGCCTGTTTGAGTGCCTCCAACTGCTGCCGTTTGTGCTCTTTCCATGCCTCCCAGCCGCCAATGGCTAGGGAGACGGTGACTTGTAGGAATGTTATAATGCCCAAAATCTTGTAGCCATACAGCGAGAACTCTGGCTGCAGCCAGTGTCGGATAAGCACGTAGTTGATGCCCGTGGTGCGCTTGGACAGCTGATACTTGCGGGCGTCCAAGTAGAAAAGCGACTTGTGCAGTGCCTTGATATAGCTCGGCGACTGTCGCATGTACTGTATCAGCCTGTGCAGCTGCTTCTTTGCATCTGGCACAATTTCCTCATGTGCCGCTATGTGTAGCTCCAGCTTTTGCAGCACACGAAGAAATAATGCATCGCCACCGAATTCCAGTATGATAGCCACCAATTGCAGCTAAAGGTAAGTTATAAATGAAGACTTCTATATTTATATATGTATATCTTAGTCTGCTTACCAATCGACTGGGTATGTGCTTATAGTCTCCATCGACCTGTATGATGCCCGTGTATTCCTCGCCCAGTGTTTGCAGATTGTTTAACGAGGCAAAACCATGATAACTCAACTGCGCTATCAATTGGCACAATTGATTATATTTGATCCAGTTGCGGGGGCCAGTCAATCGTAGAATATCTGATAAATCCTCGGACAGCTCATTTGTGTAACGTGCATCCTTTTGTACGGAACGCACAATTTCCGGTTGCCGTGCACGGGCGTTACGAAAGTCCATAGCGTTTAATAACCACGATGTGTTTACATTATTCAAGCATTTGCAACCGTCTGCAATGTGAGTTCAAAGTTCGACACAGATAAGTAAACAAATGAGAGTTTTGATTTTCCATGACTGAGCTTATTGTATATCGAACGGTTAATCGATAACATCACTGCTGATCTCATTTGAACAGCTGCAGTAATACCAAAATATCGTATACACACTTTTAAAAAATATCGATAGCTATTTTCACCATCCCTGAAATCATATTGCTGATATATTGAAACAAAGTAAACATCGTATATATCGATAAGTTATCAACAATCCTGGTTCGCATGCTAGTGAATGTGTAAAAATTGCTGAAGTTTCGTGGGAATTAGTTATAAAAGTCAACACGTAAATATTAAAAAATTAAAATAAACAAATAAATCCTGTGTACTCTATTTTCGTTATGACCGTGTTTGCGTTGTCTCTCTTTTAATCAGCAGACGAGCACGAACGCCAGTTCGCGTCGCAGCGACGAAGAAAAAAATTGAAGTGGTTATTGTTGGAGCAAAATTAAACGGAATTTCGAGCTGTGAAAATTAAACGCAAAAGAAAATCGAGAAAAGCTACACTTAAAAGAGGTAATAAATTGCATTTGCAATGTGCGTGTTGCAATGTGTGTGTGTGTAAAAAGTTGATTTCCCTGAAACGGACAAGCAGCAAGTAAAATACCCATTTTTGATGACGAAATTTGATGAGTATATATATTTGTGTGTGCGTGTGTGTGTTTTTATTTTTCGCATTTGATAAGCAAGTGTGAGTGAGCTATATTTGTAGCTTTGTGTGTGCGTGTGAGATTTGATAAGCAGCTCAGTGACAGGTATTCTTCTACAACAGGAAAGGTCGCATATGCTGGCATTTAAGCCTCGTATTTATTTGCAGTGTATGCGCTTATATATTTTGGACACATGCACGAAAATCAATTTGACTGTTCAACCAGAAGCCACACAAAGCAGACCAAAAATGTAATTAGCACTGGCTGAAATTGTTGCTGGTTTTGATTTCGGCCCATACTCCCACAAATCTACATATATACATATGCACACACACATACACAGTATTTTCTTCGTATCTGTCAAAAACGCTTCCGCGCTGCTTCTGCTACTTCAATTTGCAGAGTGGAGACTTGTGGAGAGCTTGCTTTGTGCCAATATATCTCTGTATCTTTAAGCAGACAGCAACTTGTTGTTGCTTTTATCTTTCGTTCGCTTCTATCTGACATTTCTCTTTTTGCTAGGCATTTATACATACGTATTTTGTGTAGATTTGCTTATGAGTTCACACTTTTTGGGTTTCTCAGTTTTCACAAAATTAGTTTATTTGCGCTTTACTTTACTTCAGTTACAGTTAAATTTTGCGGTTTGCATAAGTCTGAGTCATGTTTGTGTTATTTTTGTATTTAGCGCGCTTTTCTCTTTGTTATTAAATAAACAGGAATACTCATATTGCGATTGTTGTGTATTCCAAATATCAACAAGGTCGTCTCTTAATTTTGTAGGGCAACACTGGCTTTGTAGAGATATTGCAAGGCGATGCACCAGCTGATACTGTAGAATTTTTGATGCTTAACCGCTGTTATTTGTCTTACGCTCAAGTTTAACTAATATATATAATTTAAAGACAAATTTTCATTATTTCCTAACGCTTTCAGTTGAATGAACCGAAGTGTCGGGCTAATTGTCATTTACCTGCATATTAATGCATATATAATTGCCTCAATTTGCGTCGCCATTGAGCTGTTTCGCGTGCATGCAACTTGTTTCACACTCGATTATTGATTGATACACAGCTGTATTTACCTACGTTGCAAAGTTTGTACATAAAACTCTAGTATAGAATCGATATAGAGCAGTTAGAGCCTGACCCTGAGAGAGAAAAACTTTTTCACGCTAGCTAGAGCTAGAGCGACCCACGTAAGTTTATTGTGAGTCCATTTAATAAAGTTGCGTGTCAGTTGCTCTGTTCATGATGATGTTGATATTGATGATCTAATGCGTGCTTCTCTCTACACTGCTCCACATTTTGCCGTTGACCCCATTTACTGAGTATATTGCAAGCTGTCTCTCATAATTTAACATCTGTAGAAACTTTTGTGTGGACTGTCAAAATGTAAACAAGTTTGTGTACCTAATCATAGTGCTAGTGCTTTTTATACATATTTTTATCTAATTGCTAACTCGATTTTATTGCTGCAGAATGAGCACAACGCCGGCCAGTCTCATTGAGGCGGCTATAACTGTGAGCAGTGTTGCCGCTGTTGCTGCTACTGCTGCGACTGGTAACGCAACTGCGGATAGTGCTGCTGCTGCATCGACGACCCTGAAAGCGAGTCCGAACTACGTTGTCAAAATGGGCGTGGCACCGGAACCATTGGATCCCCTGCTTCATGTAGGCGATGGCATATTCTTGCAGACCAAAACAGCCCAGGTGCTGGCGGGCGTATTTGTTTGGGCTGCGCTGTTTGTCACATGTCAACAGGTGAGTAGCCACTCAAATTATGAAATTAAATAGCTAATCACATGTATCGCTTACAGATCTATCAGCATTTACGTTGGTATACCAATCCACAGGAGCAGCGCTGGATTGTCCGCATACTGTTCATTGTTCCCATCTACGCAACCTACTCATGGATTAGTTTGCTATTCTTCAACTCCGACAACGTCTACATTTACTTCTTTACGGTGCGCGATTGCTATGAAGGTGCGCTGCTTCCCTAATCTCTTCTTATTCTCTTGTCTTATCTGCTCTAATCTCTGTCTAAATATGCTTTTACAGCCTTCGTGATTTATAACTTTCTGTCCCTGTGCTATGAGTATCTAGGCGGTGAGGGTAACATCATGTCTGAGATACGGGGCAAGCCCATAAAGACCTCCTGCTTGTACGGTACATGCTGTTTGAAGGGCAAGACATACACCATTGGCTTTTTGCGCTTCTGCAAGCAGGCCACTTTGCAGTTCTGCTTGGTTAAGCCACTGGTGGCATTCATAATCATCTTTCTGCAGGCCTTTGGACATTATCACGATGGTGATTGGAGGTTTGTACTTAGCAATCAATCTGAAATGTTTGCCTAATCTATTGTTTGTTCTCTTACAGCGCTGATGGCGGCTACATTTACATAACCATCATCTATAACATTTCCGTTTCGCTGGCTTTGTATGGTCTATATCTGTTTTACTTTGCCACTCGTGATCTATTGACACCGTTTGAGCCCGTCTTGAAGTTCTGCACCATCAAGTCAGTCATCTTCTTGTCATTCTGGCAGGGCGTGGGTCTGGCCATACTCGAGAAGGCGCAGGTCATATCGCCCATTGTGGACAGTGCTGGCACTGTCACCTCGGCCGGTACCGTTTCCGCTGGCTATCAGAACTTTTTCATATGCATTGAAATGTTGTTTGCTGCCATTGCGCTGCGTTATGCTTTCCCCTACCAGGTGAGTTATATTGGACAGGTATAGCATCCGATAAGATAAGCCCGCTTATCACTAAAATATGCCACGCTTGAGTGACTGACTACAAAAGTTTTGCAATCAAAAGCAAATACTTTAACGATTTGACTATCAGCAAGAGTCATGCCTGGCATGATCTGATTCATAGGTATATTCCCTACTTGTGGTATCGGACCTATAATAGGGGCTCAATTTATAATTAGATATGCGATAAGTTGACGTATATTTATGTGGGGAAATGATTTTTATAGATTGTGCTACTTTTGTTGTAGGCATAAAGCATTTCTGTGTTTATTTACAAATTTCTTATCTGTCCAATTTAGGTCTACGCGCGTAGCTGCATTGGCGATGGCCATGGACGCTCTGTCACCATGCAATCTATTTCGAGCAGTCTCAAGGTAAGTCTCTTCAGCATCTTTCTCTGCAAATCCTTCACGTTCTCATATTCTGCTTTTCAGGAAACCATGAATCCCAAGGATATTATGACAGATGCTATACACAATTTCCATCCACAATATCAACAATACACACAATATAGTTCAGGTAAATATTTTCTCTTCAGCTTTTCTACTTTCCATATTTTTCGTCTATCTTTGAATGTTTGTTGCCTGCTCGCTGTAGCTGTTGATTGTTGAATCTTATCAGTTTTACTTTGCTTTCCATTCGCATTACATTATCATTATATTTTACACTTTTGTTTTTCTTTCTGTTTCTTATCTTTTGCAGAAGTAACCTCAACTCAGCGTTACGAAAAGCTCTAAAACTCTTAAATCAAATACAAAATACAAAACAAAATCTAGCGATGCTCGTTACTAAACACTAACTATAATTCCAATACAAATGGAGGGAAACAATAACAACACATAAATAAATATTAAAAAAAAGCAGTTTAAAGACAAATCAAGTGTACTTAAAGCTAACAATCGACACCACAGTTGCCTTTTGTTGCCGCTTTAAATTAATTATAAACAAGATTATGAATTAAATACTTATTAGGCCTAGTTACTTACACGAAGCGCGCGCACTCGAAAACCCGATAACTATAAAATTGCCTAGCTGCCTTAGAACTTTATGTAACTGAATGATGTACTCTGAATCACTTCACATAACCTTGTTTGACGTTCCCTCTTCTGCTGATTTGTGTGTATTCTTTTGATATATATTATGTTTACGTTTACGACTTAAGCCTTTTATCAACTTATTTAAATGTTAGCATTTTATTCTACATACACTATATATAAATTGATAATATTGTATAATATTATATATGTATGTGTAAACAAAGATTTTATTATTATACGTATGTAATTATTTGTATAAATGGCAATACATAAACAATGGAGCATAGACCCTAAACAGACTAACAAACCTTTTCCGACTCAATAGATATTTACAATTATTATCTTGGCAAATTTGTGTGGAATATTCTTGATATTCTCACACTTCATGTTCTTAGCTTATTTTGCATTTAAATGTTTAAATTTACGAATATATACAAATCTTTCGATTGCAATATCAACTTTAGCTCAAACATACCAAAAACAAAAAATCTAAAAACAGAACAAGAAAAAACATTTGCTTTTTGATTTTCTTTTGTGATAGACTCAAATCGAAAGCTCTTGCTTTTTATGTTTCTTATTTTTTTATAAAACCTTTTGTAAATGTTTAAACGAATTGTATAAACTATCTTTAAATTAACTATATTAAATAAATGTACAATAAGCTTTACTACGTCGCCTATCCTTTGCTTGCAATGTTCATATTAATATATATATAAATATATATATATAGAAAGCCTGCATTTTGCATGAATTTCGAATCTCTTGTTAACTCCCAACCCGTTGAAACCTTTAAGTAAATAAAACCTTCGTGCAGGTGGCAAGAATTCGCGTGGCATTCGCGTCTCCAGCTACGATCCGGAAGATCCAAACAGTGGCAACCAAGCTGCCACCATGGGGGGTCCCACAGCGAGCAGCGGTGGATACAATGCGGTGGCAACTGGAGGCGGCAACAACAGCTGCGTGGCATCCAAGACACTGGGCAATCAGCGCAAATTCATTCCGGGCGGACAGCGTGTGGCAACCATTAGTCAGAACTACAACGAGAAAACGATGCTGCTTAGCAGCGACGATGAGTATCAGTAGACCGAAGCAGCAGCCAGAGCTAGACCAGAGAGTAGAGAACGTTTCGATGATCAAGTGGTTCCGAGTGGTTCCGATCTGGTTCCATGTTTTGTTTTAAGAATTGTTCGTTGTAATTTGTAATTTGTAATTTTCTTTTCGCTATGTTTGGAAATATTGAAAATGTTTCGTTTTACACTGGACCTCAAATGGTTTTGATTTGCTTGTACAATAATCTTAAGTAGCGCAACAGCAAAAAAAAAAAAAAGAAAGAAATAAGAAAAGGAACTATTGAAAATGATTGATATATTTATATACATATAGAAACAGAGATGTGTATGACTAATCAATATGATTAATTTGTATTTTTACACCGATGTTTGATGAGCATTTTGATTCTATTTTCTTTTGTAAATCGTTTGAAAAACTTTGTATAAATCAAAAGAAGAACAAAACTTCAACTCTAGCGTCTAAAAACCGTCGTTGAGCAAATTTAACAGGCTGCTTATACAATAAAACTCCAGAAATATGAATATATATTCAAAAATATATATTATATGAAAACAAAAGAAATAAATAGCGAGAAACATATTTATCAACTAAGCGAAAACATTTTTAAAACAAAATTAGCTACAAACATTAAATAGAAGGCGCAAAAGTGCTGGGTCCGGCAAGGCATACGAGAAAATACCTAGATAAATCTATATATATATATATATATGTATGTGAAACCAATTAGAGCTATGATAATTGAAATATTATGATGGATTTGTAGACGAACTCCCGAGCAACAGAAATGTGTAAAAATCTTTTACCTGTACAGAGTATGATAACTGTAAGAAAATTTTCCAGCCTTCGACTCATTCGAAATAGCTTCTCAAGAAAAACAAACAAAAAACACGTTTAATTATCAATTAAGGAAAGAGAAACAGAGAATAATGCGCTGAACGATGGGCAAATAGGCAATGTCAAATTATGTATGTCTTATGTAATTTAATGGTTAACTGTGCAATGCAAGCCAACACAAAAAAACAAAAAAACAAGAACGTCTTTTATGTACAACCATTTTTGTTAACCCTAAAAATAATGAGAATAAAGTACATAAATGTCATTAAAATACGCTCACTGCTTCGAATTCGAATTCGAGTTTGAATAGCTGTTATCGTTATCGATAAGTAAGCTTGGCTGCCTAACTTCTGTTTACCAACACTGGATGGCTAAATGCTCACTTCCGCTATTTGCATTTCCGCTTTGAAGGGAGGAAATGGGTTGTATGAAAGTCTAAGCAGAGTTTATAATATAATATATATATAAAGGACAAATCTGTTCAGTTTTAAATAGTTTAACTAGCTTTTAAGTAAAAGATTAGCATTTGACCCATACATTGCTTAATCTAAGACAGTTGTTCCGTATGCTTCACAAAATTTATTCATTACTGTTGACAGTTACAGTTAGTTCGCTGTGATCTATGTCCTCATCCGAATTCGAAATCTTTAGTTTCTTCCTGGGCGGTTCTTCCTCAAGAACTTCATCAGGTGCGCTACGCTTCAGCGAGAACTGCGTGACAGCTGGCGCGGAGCGCACTGCATCTCGTCGGATGGGTTTCTCTATGGGTTTATTAATGATTGGCCTTGGTATTACACGATTTAGATGAGTTACAACTTCGTGCTCAATTTGAATGTCTCCTGCTAGTTCCTTGAACTCTATTTTTTGGGGAAGTGCTTCGGCATCTGGTCTGCAGGGCGCATGGATTTCCTCGTTGCATTTGTCAACGGTGAAGTCGGTGCGTATGATAACGAGCTCGACGCTCGAGCCAGAGGCCAGATCGTTGTTGATGCCGGCACTAACCGCATCGACAATCAGCTCGCGCGCCTCGTCCTCGGTCAAGCCGAGCTTCCAGCGATCCTCCAGGATGCCCATGGCGCCATACTGGCCGCTGCCAATGGAGTTGTACAGACACATCTCGGTGGTGCCATCGAAGTGCACGCTGTACAGGTGCACGCCGCTTGTGTCGACGCCGCCCAGCACAAAGCTCATCATAATGCGGCCCATCTGGCGTATTAGCTGCGCCTTAGTCAGCTGCTTGGCACAGACGACGGGCACCCGTCGCTGACGCGTGGACTTATAATGCAATTCTATCTCTGTCTCCAGCAGGCTGGTCAAGTTGAGCAGATCGCTGCCATAGCCACTGCCACCACAGCTAGGGAGAAGGCAGCGCCGGGTCAGAGTGAATCAGTCGCTAACTGATCAATCGGCCACTTACTATATGTTATTGTGCAGTCGACGTATCTTTTGGGAGTTATTCGAGCAAATTAGGTTCAAGCGCGTTGCCCTGGTATCCGTGGCAATCATGACGCCGCCCTTGAAATGCAAACCCACCACAGTGGTGCCAGTGGTAATGGGCATCGGTCCCTCGTAGCCCAGATTTTTCAACTCATCGTTGCTGATGTCCAAGTCGAAGTCGAAGTCGAAGTCGAAGTCGAAGTCTATCTTAGATATTGAATATTACTTACCGCAGAAAATTCTCATAGTTGAAGCCGCCATAGCAGTGATTCCTATTGATGCTAAAGAGCCTGCCTGGGAATTTGCGGAGCATTGTGATTAGCGTGTTTCTATATTCTTATAGAGATTATTAAATATAATATCAGGTGAGTTACGCGTTGGCTGTTGTATATCGGGCATGTGAATACTAGATTACTTGAGCTAGGGAATCGAGTATTTATACGTAGATTGCTGTGCCTATGACCGATTTGCCAGTGTGACATACCCGATGATATGTTATCGATTTACTGGTTGATATAGTCGATGGCCTGTTATCGATTTACCTACTGGCATAATCTATATCAGGTTAATGAGTTCACAGACTGGCTGTGTTCGTTGCCATAATCGATATTATATTATAGATTTGCCTGTTAGCATATTATATATTACCTTGTATATATAGGCTTTCTAGTATTAATATTATATTATATTAATCTCTCAACAAAATTCTTTAAGTACTTTCTAATATTCTTGTCTACTTTAGCTCCCATGAGCACTTATAATTATAATCCTAAAAGAAGGCACAAAACTCTTTAATATTTCAAGGCAACCCAATTCACAAGGCTGCGATTGGGTTTGCCTAGAAGCAATAATATCACATGAATATCATAAGTTACAATGATATTAGCCCAAATAGACCCATTTCCATTCACATATGCACACTCACACACACACACACACACACACACACGCTCATGTGCTCGACTTTTGAAAACACAAACGCGCCAGGCTCCATTAAACAACCCACTGAAGCTCCTCCAACTCCAGCTGCCGCCCCGCCTCTTAAAATGTGAATGGGTCGGTTTATTGGGTTGGTTTCGGGTCGCTGCAAGCCAAGTATAAAAGTGTCAAAACTTTCTGTTCTGAGTTTGTTGTATCCTTTTGTTATTTGTACTCCGAGTGTATATACAAACACACACACACACACGCGCACACAAAGTCACACTCAGTGGCTTATATACCACGCCGAGCAGCCCAAAAGGAAAAATCTAACAAAAATCAACGAGTGAGCCAGAGCGAGAGAGAGAGAGAAGGAACAAAGAAGTGAGAGGGAGAGCACAACAAAAAGGCAGCAGCAACAGCAAAAACCATAAGCTTTTCCTTTATTTGCTCATTCTTTTTGTATATATACATGTGTGAGTGTGAGTGTGTGCTGAGTGGGCGTTTGGGCGGGGTGTGAGTTGGCGAAAGCTGCGCCCAGTCAACAGCATTGGGATTTCGCCTGCTTTCAGCTGCTGTGCGCCCGTTCAAAACACAAACGGAATGATAATGATGTGCGTTAAAAAATACATGGACACATCAGCATAAGCAAAAGGAGAGGCGATAGCGACAAAGAGAGCGAAAGAGAGAGAGAGAGAGAGATTGATAGGGAGAGAGAGAGAAGTGAGGCCAACAAACATGGCGACTGAGCCAAAGTCAAACAAGTGTCTGCGCCGCCCTGCGGCACTGCTCCGATTTTTATTTATAGCTCAGTAAGAGCTATGTGTGCGTGTGTGTGTCTCTGTGTGTGTGTAGGATATACACGGGAAATGCCTTAACACAATTACAATAACTTTGACATGAAAAGTGGAACAATAAACCAAACCAAACCGAACTGAACCAAAACCAAATGGCATCGTTGACACCACAGGCGGCGCCCAGTTGTCCAATTGTCCCTTTTTATATGGTTGCCCCGACGTCACTGCCTCCGTTGCCGTCGCCGTCGCCGTCGCTGCCTCTGCCGACAGCACACGCGCGCGCTGCTCACTTCCGCCTTGAACGTGTGCGTGCGAGCGTGTGAGTGGGCTGTGGTGTTGTTGGTGTGTGAAATGAACCGACAGCCGTCGGCAAATGTTTCATAAACAACAACAAAACAGTTATTAAATAAAATTACAACAAGACGCGCAACACGAAGCTAACATTTATTGCTCTATAAGCGTTGGCAGAGGGTCGCTTGGTTCACTGCTGAGCATTGGCTGCAAATCTAGGGGCCATAGTTAATTAGGATTTTGATTGAGTGTTGGAAGGTAAATAAATTACTAATGAATGAGCTTTCAAAGCTCATGAAAGCATGGTATAAGAGTATTCATATGAGCTTTGACCTATATGCAATGAGCTTTGAAAGCATATTAAAGCTTAATGATTGTAGCCTATCAAATTGATAGCATTCAAAGAGCTTTCTAGGCTGGCATTGAAATATTATTATTTTTAGCTCCTGCTAAAAGCTCAGCCAATCAACCTAACGCAACTATAATTCTATAGCTAACTTACAAAGCTCGCTTGCCGAAGGGCATGTAAGCCATTACAAGCAATAGCAGTAGCTTATTTCCTGGGTATTACACATACACAAATTATACACACCAACACACAGACATTCATATTCACATACACATTCACATTCGCATTAATTTTATTAATTTAGGTTAGTGACTTAAGTTTAGCATTTGCCGCAATTAACTTAATTAGAAATGCATTTGTGGACCCAAGAAGCAAGAACGAGACAGCAAATACATATGTGTGTGTGTGTGTGTGTGTGTGCGTGTGAATGGGTGTGCGAATGTGAATGGTTGTGTTTTATGCGGAAGGCAGGAGCAAGTGGCTAAAGGACTTGCCACTGCCTGACAGGGCCATAAAACATTTGTGTCATTGCCTTTGGATTGAAGTGACTGCCACGCACACATGAGTGAGTGGGAGTGGGAGTGTGAGTGTGCGTGTGTGTGTATGCTTGGTTTATTGGCTATTATGACAACAAATATACCCAGCGAGTAACATATTTATTAAATGCATTTGTGCGATTAACTAAATGCTTTTTAGCATTGCGGCGCATATTGCGTATACGTAATACGCATTACTAATACGTGCATGCCAGAGAGTGCAAGTGTGAGTGTGTGTGTGTGTGTGGGTGAGCTGGCTAAGGCGCGAGGAAGCCGCTAGTCTAGCGAGCCAAATATTTCAACAGTTTCAAGCCGGTTTCTTTTAAGTTTCGAGTTTTATTGTTTGCTTTTCTTGAACATTTCTTGAAATAGCCAAGTTTTGTGCGCTGCTTTTTTTGTTGTTTATAATTTGAAGCGCGACCTACGCAACGCCACGAAATGTGTCTCGCCACCAGCTGCTGCAACTGACAAACGATTTTCGTTAGTTGTTTATACTGCGCACATTTGTCAACTGGTTTGTTTGCCAAAAAGTTAGTAACGCAGGCCACATGACATCTTTTATGGTTGCGCCTCAAAGCGAATCGCTTTTATGCGATCCCATTTGCTTTATAACTAATTGTTAACTATAGGTTATTAATGTTTCTTGGAGGAGGCATGAATATGGATAAGAGGTGTTTGAGACTGAGAAGACTTTTGAACTGTTCGGGTTTTAAGGTTGAATAATAGACTTCAGATTAGTATTAGTAGAAGATAGTATTAGTATTAGTATTAGTATTAGTATTAGCATTAGCATGAGCATTAGTATTAGTATTAGTATACGTATTAGTATTAGTTTTAGCTTTAGCATTAGTATTAGTATAAGTATTAGTATAAGTATAAGTATTAGTATTAGTATTAGTATTAGTATTATTATTATTAGTCTTATTAGTGTTACAATTAGTTTTTGTATTAGTATTAGTATTAGTATAAGTATTAGTATTAGTATTAGTATTAGTATTAGTATTAGTATTATTATTAGTATTAGTATAAGTATTAGTATTAGTATACGTATTAGTATTAGCATTAGTATTAGTTTTAGTATTAGTGTTATTATCAGTATTGTATACCTTTTCTATTACTATTGCTATTGCTATTACTTTTATTATTACTACAAGTGTTAGTGTAAGAAGCATCTCCACTAATAACCCCATAATAAGCCCAAATTCCCAAATATCTCTCAAGCGCACAGCACTGCTCAGGTCACAAGCTGCTTTCAATCTTAAGAGGTTTTCATTGAATAATTACATTATGGACTGGGTCAGACGAGCGTCTTTCGCTGCTTAGCGCTTCCCATGCTAGTCGAGTGGCTGCTTGGAGGGAGGGAGAGACGAGGTGGGTGGGAGAGCTTAACAATAGCAACTTCTGCTCCCCCGCAATGCGGCCTTATGTGGCAGCAGTTGCTGAATTAGCATAACTTGTCATAAGTTGAAAAATCTCATTAGGCTACATTTTGTGGCCCAGTTCATTGTTGTTGTTGTTGTTGTTGTAGGTGCTCTTGATGTTGTTGTCTTCATGAACGTTGATCATTTTTCGAAATTAACATTTATGGTCCATTGAGAGCTGGTGATACTCCACGCAGACTCCCTTCACTTTCAGCTGCTGTCTACTTGGCTAAAGGCCAATTAATTAGCATATATAAACAGCCAGAAGATGAAGCAGAAGAAGAAGACGGAGACGAATAGAGTTTTCGATTTTAATTGCCGTTTCTATGTCTAGGCCTTGTTGCCTCACATTCCAATTTTATGCTCTGTGGAGATTTAAATACTCTCCTCCTCCTCCACCTTCGCCTCCTGCCCCTCCTCCTCCTGCCTTATAAACATCAAATGCTACCGAACTTCGTTCTGGTGGGCGTCACATTAACTTAAACGATATCGATTAATTTGCATTTCGCTTTTACAAAAAGTTTTACGTTTTTGCGTAATTAAAACGCCAAAGGTGCCACGCCCAAAGTAGAAGCGCCCCCTCCTCCTGCCATCTGCCAGCCAGTTGAGGCTTTTATAAACTCGCAAACTGTAGAAAAGAAACTGCAGAGAACAACAGGCAAACCAAACGAGGATACGAGAATGTCTGGCAAAGTTGGCAGCAGCAACGAGAGAAGTCAACGCCGAGCTGAGGACAAAGTTTTATGCCAAAAAGTAATAGCCTATGCCTATGCCAGACCCCGCGCAGGGCGGCGCAGGCAGCAGCAGAGGTGAGGGAGCCTGAGTTGCCCTATGGAATATGAAGCAGCCGTAAGTAGCATTTAACAGTCGACTTATGGTCACGGCCAGTGGCTGCCCAGGGGTCGCAGACAAGCCAGCCCAGCCAGCCCAGCCCAGCCAGCCCAGCCATGAAACCACACCCAACGTGCCGCCTCCACACCAATGCAATTTGAACTTAATTTTGAAATGATTTTAATATTTCAGCAGTCGAGGCGAAGTGAAGACTGCTGCGAATACCATTTTCATATTGTTTTTATCTCTTCGGTGCTCAACTTTTATGAAATTAGTATAGATATATATCTAAGATTCTATATATATAGCTGCTAACTGAACATATAGTATCTGGGTAAATATGGCATATCAGTTATATACATATATCTTTGAGTTAGTATATGGACTCAACTGGATGCCTAGATTATATTATATATATATATATATATATATATATATATATATATATATATATATATATATATATATATATATACATACATATAATAGATTATATTATACTATATAAGATTTAGTTCTCTTTTTAAGTTATTTTAATTAAAAAGGTAAAAATCGTTTTCTTGCTTATACTTCCCTGATTATAGCTGATTCCTCTATAGGATTTCGCATACGCTTATTTATTTCGCTTGCTTTTCCATTCTCAAGTTTTTCTTCATTTTCAGTTCTTCTTCTTCTTTCGCTGGTTCACTTTTTGAATGCAGCATGAGAATTTCATTTAGTTGCTTTGGTGCAAAACTTTTGTTGTGGATGCTGCTCACGGGCTTTTGCCTTTAAATTTGTCTGGATTTGTTGTTGTAATTGCTTTCGCTGTTGCTGCTCTTGTTGTTGTTGTTGTCGTTGGGGTCCTTTACATGGAATAAAGCGTTGCAATACCCGGCACAAAGTTTGTCTGCATCTTTGAAGGAGCGCACGGGGGCTGGGTATACGTTGCAAGAAAACTTTTGCATTTCTTGCTGCTGCTGCTGCTGCTGCTGCTGCTTTTTGTCATATTAACAGCAGCCCCAATGGCGCCAAGAAAGGTGGGCAGTTGGGGCTGCTTTGAGTGGTCCTCAAGTATTTGCTTTTGCAGCATTATTGCAAAGTTTTTCAACAAACTATTTTGCCTGCTGCGGAGAGGGGGCTATCAGTTCGGGGCAGGGGGCAGGGGGCGTGGTGTTTGCCACTTCATCAAGTCGATGCCCAAAAAATAAGAGAACAAAATTGATCACAGCTCGAGCTGTGTATTGACATTTGAAATGTTGCGTGTGCCACTTGAAAGCAGCTTGCCACAAATTGTGGATAGCGGATGGCGGATAGCGGTCGAGCATGCAACATTTTGTTGCAAGCAATTCACTAGCTGCCCCTTCCTCCTCCACTTTTTCTCCACCTTTTTGTAGCCAGTGGCAATGTACTTAGCTGCAGCTCGCATCCCTGCTTGAGTGCATTGGCGTCTACGTGTCCTTGCTACAGATATATGTATATATATCTTATATATATGTGGGTATATATGTATTTAAGCAGACAGCAGACAACTTCCTTGGCTGCTGTTCATCCCAAGCAGTTACTTTTTGCTGTAGTTGCAGTTGTTGTTGTGGCATGTGAATGTACTTCAAGCGTTTCCGTTGTGCATTATGTTGACGCTGACTGCGTCGCCATTGTTCACACACACAAGCATGCCACGACACACACACATACACACACACACGCGCACACACATACTTCTCGCATAGTTGTGGAGTCAACTTTTTGTTGCTGCTGCAAAAAAAATTATCAATTTAATTTTGTAACTCAACTTCCGCTTACTGCTGCTGTCTGACACGCCCACAGTGCAACCACCCAGCCTCCACCCTCTCCCTGTGTCTCTCTCTCTCTATCTTTCTCTTTCTCTTTCTCCTCTTTGCTGCTGAACTGTTTCGCTTGTATTCGCTTTTCTCGCATTTTCCGCCATGCAAAATGTTGACACTAAAGCGCTGCCTTTTGCTTGCTGCCGCCACCCCCTGCCAGCCACTCACTTTGCTTACATAAGCCATGAAATGGGTGTGTGTGTGTGTGTGTGTGCGTTGAAGTCTTGCTGCATTATATGCCACACGCTGCCAACTTTGCCGTTGCAACGTATATGCAATATGCGAAAATTACGTATACGCCGCGTTGGCAAATATGTTTTTTTCCTGCTCCTTTGGCTGCTTTTCTTTCCGCTCTTCAGTTTTTTTCATGTCAGAGCGTCTATTAAAAATGCATGGACGCAAGTGACAAGTGGGTGAGAAGCTTCAACTCAAATGAAAAGAAATGTTTGCTTCCTTGGCGCGCTCTCCCTCTGCCTCTCCTTGGCCCCCTCATCCTGCTTTTCTTGACTAATCCTCAATAAAAACGTCTGAAATGCGAAATTATGTTGCAAAATATATTATAAGAGCTTCATGCTAAAAGCAATTATTAAGCCAAGTGCAAGCAGCCAGAGGAAACCCGAAGTGTATCCAAGCTGAGCTATAGAGCAGCTTTAGTCGCGCTGGGCTAGCATCTAGCATCTAGCACCTAGAAACTAGCTTTCCTAGCTCTCCCACTAATTAGTCGAAGCTGATGAAGCTCTGGCTGAACATGCAGAGAAAACAATGGTTGGCTTTAGCCTATATCTATCTATGAGCCTAAGCTGTTTTCATATAATTCTCAACTGGTTTTAGGCCTTAGCAGCAGTGGAGAGAAGATGATGAATTGAAAAGTTTCCGAAATATCTCTTCCCGTTCTCGTTCTATCTGTACTATAGTTCCCATGTATTCTCATGTTAAATGATATGTGTTTTTCTGTTTTTCAAGCATTCCCAACCTATCTCCATTCTAATTGGATCATTTCATATTTTATATATCTTCACTTCATTATAGTTAAATTTTTTACTGCTCCCTTGGCCCTGTCTTGGGCTTGTAGCCCAGTTTTCGCGTTACGCTTAAATTCCAGCCCCAAACACTTTATGGCATCGTTCGACTGCTGCTAGCTGGGCTGCACTTCAGAAATCGTCGGAGCGGAGACAAGTTTCGTTTTTCATTTATGGCGCTGGGCTAAAATTTTACTGCTGCAATTTGAACATTTTTGCTATTTCAGGCGCTCAACTGTTTTGTGCGCCTTTGCTTTTCGTTTTATGTGCTCGTCAGGTGGAAGCTGTACAACGCCAACACCAACAACAACAACGACAATTGCAACAACAATGAAAAGCTGCGCCACACGCAACGACATCAACGCAAGATTTTTAAAACCCACAGCATAAAACATCAGCTAGCTGTAAGCGCTCTCTCTTGCCACGCCCCCATGCTCTGCTGCCACGCCATGGCCAAAAAATCTCACTAAAGTCCTGCTGCTGCTGCTGCTGCTTCTACTTTACGAGCACTGAATACGAAATGTGTTTTTCGGGCGCACAGACGCTGGCCCAGAGCTCTTGCCCCTTGTTGCCCGTTGGCTTGCCACTTGCCGAGCTTCGTTTGCCGCGTGAAATGTGCCACTTGCTGCACGCGCTTCTCGCCTGTTCAACTTGGCCTCCGTCACCGCGTCGACGTTGCGAAAAAAGGGGCACCCACGTGGACAGGACGCGGCACCCCTGGGCTGCCTCCCCAGCCAGCGAGTGGCATATAAAGTTTATTTCATTTTCGCGCACGCTGCTGTCACTGCGCCCGTTTCACAATTCTTGTTCCCCACCCTGCCCCACAGCACCCCATCCCTTATCTGGCAAAAACAAAGCACACGAAAAGGCAGCGTCATCGTAAAAAAGTACGAAAAAATAACTGAAACTGAAATCATTTTCACCAGCGAGCTCTGGGGCTGGGGCTGGGGCTGGTTCAAGGTACCCAAAAATAGTGTTGTGGGCGTGGCAAACTGCATAAAATGCAAGGCGAGCTTACTTTTCTATTTGGTTGTGTGCGTGCTCCACGAGACTCGCTCCACTCGCTCGCTCCCCTTTTCGTAGCATACTTTTGAGGGCAGCAGCCAGCAGGCGAGCTGTGAAGGGGCATTTATCGCGCTCGATCCCATGAAATTGCTCGCAACTCTCTTGAGCATACCACATTTAACCAACATTGAATGAAGCAACAAAAATTATGTGAAATTCAAGCAGCAACACATATATACTCCACACACACACATACACAGATGCAAAAAAGGAGAGAGCTGTGAGAAATGAGCAAAAAATAAGAGTAACAAACCAACCCGCACGCAAACAGGCGAACAGGAACAACAGACAGGCAGCAGCAGCAGCAGCAGCAGCAGCCACACGCAATGTACATCCACAACAAGACAGGCAAGTGGTGTCAGTTGTGATTGGGGGGGAGACGACTGCGCAATGCTCTGCTTGAAGTAGAGACGGAGTTGAAATATATTAAGTGATGGTGCCTAGACCATCATTGAAATGGGTATAAAGTGGAATACTAGGTGATAGAGTGACGTAGGAAGTGCAAGAGCTAAGCTAGCTGAAGCTCTTGTAAGCATAAACGAGGTGAGTCTGAAAAGTTTCTGAGCTCTAGCAGATTAGCTTCATATATTTTATAGCCTCTAGCTGCCATAGAGGCAATAGAAACTAGATACACCAGAATAGATGTACTCGCAGCTAATACACTCTCTTTTAACCTACATACAGGGCATTCATGCAAGAACAATCAAATGCTAGCCAGACTCTCGTTGGGTATAATCGATATGTAGTTATCCTATGCATTGGCATTGGCCTAAAATATAGAAAATGAAATTCTCTTAACTGAAATCTGCTATGAAATTGATAAAAATTATTTAAATATTTATAACTTTATTTTATAACTTTATTCTATTTATTTCTATTGCAGGCCAAGAATCAATATTTAAAGAAATTATTTGAAAAATATTTTGTAAATAGCTGTGACAATGGAAATCTGAAATGCAGCTCTACAGCATTCCCCACTTGCAGCTTACCTCAAATGCCATAGCTGAAAATCCAGATATACATATATACAAACATATATATATGTATATATGTATATGTAATCTATATGTACTCACAATGTGAAGTAACAAAAAAAAAGAAGCTGAAAAAAGTGGCAAAAGAAAATGAGAAAAATGGCAAGAAAAGCTAAAGCCAAAAGCTGTGCAGCACCAACAAGAACAGCAAGATGGAAAAGGCAACAGTGGAGTGGCTAACAAAGAAAAATACATAGCTAGCAAAGCAGGGGGAGGGAGAGCGAGAGAGCGAGGCAGGGACAGAGTGAGCGCGGGCGAGCGAGCAGGAAGGCAAGAGACATAGTCGAGAAATGTTTTTCGTATGTATTGTACCACTGGGGCATTATAGCGTTATCCTTCTGGTTATGTTTCCGCTTGCCAGGCGAAAGGGAAATACAACAACAACAATGCCTGACTGACTGACTGCCAAGAGACACACACACCCATACAGACACCCACACGCAGACATACATACAGCAAACAAATGCCAAGTGGCACAAGCAGGAGCGGTAGAAGCGGCGCACGAAATGTGAGAAAAGCGTGGAAAACGTGGCACGAGTGCAGCTTATTTTTATGAGCCAACACACACACACACACACAGACACTTATACACATACAGCTGCTGCTGCTGTTGCTGGCAAGCTCATAAAATTTATAACACAACGTCCTTGCCGCTCCTGCGGCTTTAGCTGCCTCTGTGTTTGTGTGTGCGACTTATGTTTGAGTTTATCTGTCTCTCTCGCTCTCTCTCTCTCTATCTCTCTCTTTCTCGCCCGTTCGCTGTGTTGGCTCGGCTTGCTTTTTCATCGCATTTTATGCGCTCGCTTCTTGTTTTTGTTGCCTTCGGCTGCGCTTGTTAAAGAAGATTTACCAAAATGTCTTAGCAGCGACTGAGCGGAGGGGGGAGGAGGGTTGTGGCACAAGTGGGCGGCGTGGGCGAGTGTTGGGCACCCACAATGCCGCCCACTTAAATGCTAAGTGGCGCATTGGGCGGCGTGGGCGGCAAACTCAGCCAAGCACCTGCCGTCCCTACTGGATTGTGTGTGTGTGTGTGGGGACATCTATGGCTGCCTAATAATGCACACTTATGAATTTCTCACCCAAATAAAAACAACAAAAACTTTAAATGTCATGGTGGGAAATATATTTATAAATATATTTATAAGTTGCTAAATATATATATTTATAAATATATAGAGCAGCCATTTTGTGAGGCAAACAGTTGCTTCAACTAAATAAAGCTATATTTATACAGCAACTGAAACTTAAGTAAATGAAAGCTATAAACTTAGCAAAGCTAATGAAAATGATTGAAATAAATTTATTTATATTTTGTGTTTCAAAATAACAATTATTTAAACTTGAATTGAATAACATTTTGAAGTCTCTAAGCCCCAAAATAACTGTATTTAAATTTACTGTGAAACATAATCCACAAATAAAAGCAAATGAAATTGGCTATTTTGAAACACACTGAGTGGGTGAGAGAGACAACAGGCCAAGTGTTGGCAAACAACACGCACACACACACACACACACGACTGCTTATGCCAGATATGCACACAAGTATACACATGCTTACGCATGTACACACGCATGCAAACATGTCTGTATATGGAGGCAAATTTTAAAAATTTGCTTACAAACTGCCAGGCGAACAGAAGTTAAGTGCAGAGAGCAAGTGGGACAACGGACAGACGAGCAACATGGCACAGCGTATCCTTACACACACACACACACTTACATAGAGACACACACATATATGTCAGCCGACACGTTTGTACACACAGGACATGCAGAGGACATATATAGGTAGCCGCCCCGACTGCTCTTTGATGCCAAGAGGCTTTTGTGAGTTTTGTATGCGGATTTTGTGTGCGATTTGCGGGTCATGATGGTAATAAAAGATGACCTACCCAGCCCCCACTCCACTGCCCCATTGCCCCAACCCTTGACTGAGCCATCAAGTAGCTGTAGCAGCTGTGGAATGGCATTTGTGAAATGCTAAATACTTGTGCGTATTTGCCCCACTCTCCTCACACACACGTAAGGCCACTCAAAGACCTCAAGTTTTTGAGGTAAGCCCATCAATCGGTGAGCATGTGAGGACAATTGGGAATTATGTATACATGATTTATCAATATATTTATATAGGGAGTGTGCAGACCGATTATGTGATACCCGAATGGGGCGATGCATGAACGTAAATACTCAACTTTATGTGTTGCGAGTATGCTTGGCTGAAGGTGCCTTTGCCGCATGCCCTTTCTATGCGCTTCTCATCAATTATTCAATATATAAGTGTGCTTGAGAAGTGGTATTTTGGAAAGTATGCGAAATATAAATGTATTTGATAAAAGAGTTTACTGAAATGCCTTTCTCTGCGCTTCTCATGTAACAAAAACAAATATTTGTAGGATCGTCTCAATTTTCTGTATGAGAAATATAAGAATTCTGCTTAGAACATCATTTGGATTCATTTCGCCTCTCTTTGCAATTCTCATATATAGAAGTCTTCTTTCTATAAGTGTTTTGTTTACATATGAATTTGGTTTTCTTATGAATATTAATTCTGTCTCTCACTTGAGGTCTCTTGCAGACTACCTCTAGCCCTCTCTTTTCTCTCCCCCTGCCCACATTAATCTTATTTATATACAAAGATATATATGTATCTTGGGCATGGCTTATATATAGTTAATGTGCACAATCTGAGTTATATATATGCATTATACATATATGTTATATTAACTTAATAGACATAACAAATGAAGCAATCATTGAGATTCTCAGTCCAATTCCCTTACTCGTTTCTCCACCTCTCCCTCGCCCACTCCCTTCTCACGCAATGCTGTCTGCATTTGCCATGCAAATGTTTGCTGGGCTGTTGTTGTTTTCGTTAGGGCTGTGGGCGTGGCAGTCGAGCATACCAAATGCATTGTCAATGTCTGTTTTACCGTTACACTATCAACATACATATATATATATGTATGTGTGTGTATGTATGGGTGGATGTGTGGGGCCGCAACCGCCGTCACTTTACGGGCAGTGCGAAGGATACTCACTTTACACACTTATATACATGATATGCACATGTGTGTGCGTGTGTGTGTGTGTGAGTGTGCTGTAACGCAGTTGATATACAAATTGTAACTGTCTGTTTAACACACGTGCGTGATGTGTGTGTGCGAGAGAGGTGGAGGTGGTGGGGTCTGGGCGCTTCCAAACGAAATGCCCATTCTCAGTTGGCCCTCAATGCGTTGGCTTACGTGCTCATATCTCTCGCTCTGCGCCACATCTCTCTCTCTCTCTCTCTCTCTCTCTCTCTCTCTTTCACTCCTTCTCACTGCCTGTCACATATGTGTGTGCGTATGTGTGTGTTTGCATAAATAGACAATGAGCAAACAGCTTGCACGCTGAATGATAACGTAGGAGCCGCACAAAACCGAAACGGGAGCTCCAACAACAATCGCTCCATTGTGCCATGTGGCAGGCAAAACAACAACAACAACAACAGCCACAGCAATGTGAGCAACGACAACACACACTCACTTATACACAGCATCGCATATAGTCTATATGTGTGTGTGTGTGCGTGTCATCAAGTGTTGCCGAGGTCCTACCCTGTAAATGGGGCCTAACCTCAACTCAACTCAGACTCAAACTCAAACTTGGCTGCTAACAAACAACTTTTGCTACCTTTTGAGCGTGGCACGCGGTGTAACGAACTGCCAATACCCTGGAAATCAAGTAAATAATAATAAAACTCTTTGCTTTATTTAAGTAAATAAATCGAACTTATTTTCAGTTGATTTTCAGTTTGTCACAGCAGCAATAATATTCTATAATATTTATAAATATTATTTAAAATTCTTTTTATGTATTTGGCTTATATTCTGCACAATTTTAAATATTTAAATAAACCAATTCAAGTTTAAATTTCAATTTTGACGGCTCTAAAAATGCTTAAAATGTATTTCGAACTTTTTTAGACAATTATATTTGCATATAAATTTTTTGCATAGCCGCATATAGTGTATATATAGTTTTTCGATACTTAGCCAGCTAAGCTTTAAGCCGTAAAAAATGACTCTTCTGTAGCATCCATTAAAATAAAATTTTACCAAAAATATGTTGGCTGCTCGGGCGTACAAGGAAAAAAGTTATTCTACCCTTTTTTCGCGTCGACTCTGGCCCGCCCCACGCCAGCCCCGCCTCCGCGCCACTCAACCACGCCTCCTCGCTGCTGTCAGATTTGCATTGTCTTTTTTGCTTTAATTTTCATTTTCATAGATTTTTCTTGGCATTTTTTTGTGCTGTTTTGCGCTCGCTTTTTGTGCCATTTTCTGTGTTGAATGCTGTGGAAACTTTTTGGCATTTTTGCTGCGCTGCTTAAACTTTTATGCGCTCTGTGTGTGTGTGTGTGTGTGTGTGTGTGTGTGTGTATGCGTATTTCCGTGCAAAATTGTATAAATGTTTTTTGGCAGCCTCTAAACGGCAGCACAGGAAGCATCACCAGCAAAAAGGACGAACGAGCAAAGCACAATTTGCGCCACTGGGTAGGTGGTTGGGCGCGTGTTTATGGAGCAAAGGCTGGAATGAGAGAGAGGGTGAGTGAGAGAGAGAGAGAGAGAGAGAGATAGGAATAGAGTGTGAGAGAGGGAGGGGATTTGAGGTTGGGCATGAGTGCTGGGCTGGCTGTGTGTTGACTGTGCTCAACGTCCTTCGCACAATGTGGCGTATGCGTAATAATTAATACGCTTGAATTCATTAGTTGAGCAGATTTTGCATGCCATGCCAAGGATGTGCACACACACACACTTATCTGAGTGTGTTAGCATATTTATGGATGTGTGTGTGTGCGCGCATAAAAGTTAATATAATTGTTGAGCTTTAACAATTGCTAAGGTCGGCAGGTAAAAAAGCGAGTACATGGAGTGTGAAATAAAACATTTATCCACTAAGCACAGAGTGTGGTGTTAGCCAAGTTTAATTAGTTCTATGTTGGTCTAAAATTAGTGTTGGAAAGTGTGAAAAAGCTGAGTGTAGGTAAATGGAAGTACCTACAGATGCAAATATTTATTTATATTTATATCAAACAACCACATAATAGCGTTGGGATGTGTCAAATGAAGTGTTGTAAAATATATGGATTATATATATAGATTATAGATTAGATTATTAGTTAGTTAAATATATCTAAGAAACAATTTTCATATATTTTTGGCAAGTTCTGTAGTACTTAATCAATTTGTAGTGTTGGTAAACGTTAAGTAAAGTGTTTTGCAGTGCTGTACAGTACAATGGCAGTTAAAAACTCATATATATTGGCACACATATATTTAAAATATTTATCTATCTTATTTATCTTAGGTAAGCGCAAGCACTCTGCTCTTCATTAACTATAGTATAGAAGCATTCTCCTTCCTCCCATTCCAAAACCTATTTCTTGCATAATAATAAAGGTGTCTTTGATCTAATATGCGTCTCGAATTTATAATCAGGCGCGACATAGTCGCAGTGATTCACACATTGAGGACGCAAAATTCAAGTAAACATTTCCTCATTAGCTGAAACAATCTGCTCACTCCACCCCCCACAGCCCACAGCCCACAGCCCACCTCCACCACAACTTATATTTCCCATTTGTTTTCCCACTTTTTTCTTTTTAATGGGATGGTAGCACAAATCTTCATCGAGGGCGTTCGCAATGAAATTATTATTTAAATGAAAACAGCAACAGAATGACAGCAGGCAAGAGCCAAAAGCCAGAGGACGCCCACAGTGACAATGGCAGCGGGAAAAGAACAGCAGCAACAGCAACAACAACGCAGCTTAGAAGCGAAAATTTTAATAATTACATAAATAACAACTAAAAACAAAGCGTCGAGCAAAATGTTTAAAGGAAATGGAATGGTGGGAGGGCAGAGAGTGAGAGAGAGAGAAAGAAAGAAAGCGTAGGGGAGGTATGACACCCTGTCTATGCAGCTATATGTACATAGATATATAAATATATATAGAAATTTGTACATATACATACATACATATACACACATATATACAAACAGCAGCAGAAGGTGAAACACTCTGTGCTGGGAGTATCCCAGTCTGAGGGTTGGAGTGGGATGCCAACGCGGAGCGCCAAAAGTGACAGCGCACAATATGTAATTATGTTTCATGCATAGCTACATACAAAAGTGTGCACACACACACACACACACACACAGAGACAGTGAAGCAAGAAATATGGCAAAGGATGCAAAAACGTTGGCAATTTGTGTCGCGTTTAAAGCGTGCGAGCGAGCGAGCAGCGTTTCAAGGGAACACAAAGCAGCAAAAGCAGACGGGGGCACCGAATGGAATGGGCACACACAGACACACACACACACACATTCAGACACTCACACTAAAGGTGAGGCAAGTGAATGCGTGTGGCTTTTATTGCGCGCCTCGTAAAGCAAGCGGATGGGTCAGAAAGGTAGAGCAACTGGCGACAGACTGCGCGCGTTGACACCGAGGCACATGAGCAGCAAGAATTTCATTTAAAATTAAATCATTTATTGATTATTACGTAAAAGAAAAGGCAAGCTGCTTAAGCTGTTCCAGCAATATAAACAAAAGAAATATGTAAGCAATTGCTGCGCTTTCCAGCTCACACTCCCTCGCTCCCCCTGCCACTCTTGATGAGTTAATTAATTGAAAACATTGACGTCGCTTTGCAAAATGTCAATTACATTACAATTGCGGTGCGCCACCTTTGACCTTAGCGCTAGCGCCCACAACAATTGATTTCCGAGCGCCGCGAAGTATGCAACAAAAATATAAAAAGTAAAACAAACGACACAACGAGTAGGAAAAAGGCAGCAAAGCCCTTGGGGTGGTGGCAGGGACAGCTGCTATTTATATATCTATGTGTCACAACGTTTACATTCTGTGTGTGTGTGCGTGTGTGTGTGTGGGCGTTATAAATGCCAATTGTAGGCGCCTTCCACAAAGGCAAATATGTTTGCGCTGAGAATCTCAAAGCGTGTGGGCAACAGCTAGTGACGTCATGGCACGGCTGTGACGTAATCGAATTAGATTTATATAGAATCACACTAAAAGATACATATACATATATATATATGCATATATATTAATAGCGCAGAGTGTTTAATGCTTAAGAGGGCCAAAGCACATTTATTAACCTTCAGCTGCGACGCGGCGTTAGCCTTCGCGAGCCCCTCTTTTAATTGGGAAGAGCTTAGCAATAACAAGCACACACACACAGACGCACTCACGCACACACTCCAAGCTGGCTGGAGGCTATGCGGCTGCTGCCCCGCCCACGCAGCGTCAACCTTCGGCTCTGTAACGGGCTGCGAGTAGCCTCGACCCATAAATACAAAAACCTGCCAGCCAGTCAAACAGTCTGTGTGTGTGCGAGTGTGTGTGTGTATGTGTGTGTAGATAGTAAAACGCACCGGCAAACTGAACTACCAAATAACATTCTACAAAGGCCAAAAAACCCTCCACGCACCACGAGCCGAACGTAGGCGACGCAGAAAAGTCCTTGTTGCTGGCTGCCTTCAAGTAGCAAAAGCTGTGCCAAGTACACGGGCACAGTAGGTGGCATTACACACAGACACACGCACACACACACACATAGACGGTAAAAAAAAACAAAGCCAAGGCCAGTTCGGCATTGTCGCCAGCATGTGGCACAGGTGTAAACCACCTGGCTGTGCGAAACAGCCGCCATCAGGCGCCCAACTTAGTTGCGAGCTTGAATCAGGCAACAAATTGATATTCATTTTTAGTGGACACTCGCAAAGTAAAGTTAATATTAGAGGCTTTGCGGGCGGGAGAGCTTTTGAAGTGAAAATTGATTAAGGGCGGAGATGAGATTAGAACTGAAATAACTTAAGCGGGTTAAAGATTTGAAATGTTTGGGAAAATGGGGAGATAATGAAAAATTAATGAATAAATATATATAACAGTATTACAATAGACGATTAAATGTGTTTATTGTCAAAGTAATCGACTTATTAATACCCTGTAATCAGCTGTGGGTAACAGACCAGACCTATGGCTGCTCTTACTCCTCTATCTGACTACAGAGAAAGATTCAAGGGGCATCTACTCCGCAAATACGGGCTGTACAGGGTATACAAATTAGAGGGTATCTATACATTCAAATTTTCATTTTACTTAATCATTTTATCAAGTACATAAATCGAGAAATTTTCAATTAAGTCATCAAAGTCAGCTATTCGTTCCTCAGTGCTATCGATAACTTTGCCAACTCTGATATATCGATAAACATAACTGTTTCATTAGCAACTCGAAACGAATTAAAGTTTCTGCTCAAGATATTTGGGTAATTTGGCTCAAATGCGGTCAGCGAAGGCATTGAGAAAGATAGTTCTTGACATGGGAAACGGTTTCACAGCTCCTATCTAAATTTCCAAGTGAACACGCTTATAAAACGCACAGCGCTTATCGCCGCAAAGCGCACTAATTCCAATATAAATAGCCGGCCAGTGCGAGCCGCAGAAGGCGCAACCACAACGACAACCGCAGGCCGAGTCGTCGGGGCAGCCGCTACACATAACAAATGCTACCCAATAAAACCAGTCCGATAACTGTTCATAGCCGATTAACCGAGCGGCACGCAAAGCGAACCAGACCAGAGACGAACGAACGGAGGGACGGACGGACGGACGGCAGCAGCAGCAGCAGCAGCAGCAGCCAGAGGCAGTTGCAACAGTTGTCGCTGGTTGTTTGATGAGCGTGAAATACAACAAAGTTGAGAACAGCAGCAGCAGCAACAACAAGTGCGACAGCCTGTACAAAGAGAGAGAGAGAGAGAGGGACAGCAGAATAACGAGAGAGAGAGCGAGAGAAGGTGAAGGTGGCCTGGCCAGGCCACTGTCTCAGTCCTCGCTGTCTGCGTCCAGTTCTGGCTGACAAAACGATCGTAAATAATTTTTATTTCATCTTTAAGATACGAAACTAGTCTGCGCTGGCTGCGCAGCCGGCGTTGGCGTCGCCGTCGACAGCAGCTCAAGAATTTAAGAAAGTTTTTCGCAAACAAAAGGCGATGATGCATATAAAAACAAAAGCCATTGGCGGTATCTGGTAACAGAACGACAGAGCGCACTCTTCTGCCTCGGGGCAGCCACTAATGATAGCCCTGGCTTCGGCTTCGGCTTCGGCTGCAGCTCCAGCTAGAGGATCAGCTCGGCAAAGGTAGCACAGGTGAGCGGCAAAACTTGGGCATAGATCATGCAACCAAATGACGTTTGGTCTGCGTATCAGCTCGACTGTGGCTCTGGCTCTGTCTCTGGCTCTGGGTCTTGCTCTGGCTCTGGCTCTGGCTCTGTCGCTGGCCTTGCCTCTGCCTCTGCCGTGTGTGACCTGTGTCAATGGCCGCAAACGCAGACGCAGATGCAGACACATGGCCAGCCGGCCCAGGGCAGCCAGCCGAGCTCATCCTGCCAGAATGCGCGCAATTGAAATGAAAATATTCGCAAATTGGCTGCGCCCTGCGACCGCTGCGATCTGCTCCTCAAACTCTCTGCTGCACCGCACCGCAGCCCGTCTCGACTCCAACAAGACGACGATCTCTGGCTAAAGCCACGCAAATCCCAACCAGCTTTTAGGTTAACTCCACAACACCGCTGCCTGCCAACTTGGGCTGCCAGCGCCTGCTCTGCCACTGCACTCGGAGTCTATGGGCATAGTCAGTGCACCGGGGCTAGTTAGAGTGGATTAAGAAAGTGCGATTTGATCTGGAAGTTAGTGGGCAAGCGTTTTGGGAATATGCTAGAGCGGGCAGAGCCAAAATTATATGAAAAGAAATTAAAATAATTATTAAAAATAATTTAAAATAATTAAAAATAATTTAAAATATTATTTAAAATTGTTCTTAAATTATTTAAATTGAATTTGTTTCATTTTTCCATAACTTCTTTCACCTACAGAAGTACTTTATATATATAGTAAAAAGCTATGCCCATTATCATACGTGGTTTTATTTGGCATAGATAATACATAGATAATACTATATATTACTTTGTATATATACATCTTATATATTACTTTCTATATATATCCTATATATATTTTAATACAGATATATCTTATTATTTATTTACGAATTTCTAGCCTACCTTAGCTTGGCTCAATCTACAGGGTATTGGCGCGTTCAAGCCTGCTTAGCAGCAAAAATAATGTATTTCTCATTTTGCTTTGTCGCGTTTGCTGTTGCTGCTGTTGCTGTTGTTGTTGTCGCTTGCTCTGTGAATGTTTTCATTTCCAGGCGAGCATGTCGATTTATTTGAATTTAATCTCTGGCTTAACGTGCATTCAGGCATTGGGTTCCGCTCTCAGCTCAGCTTAGTTTTTGGGTTTTGGCATAGTCCAGGTTGATGGCGGCCCGGGATAGCCCAACACCGATCTGGGGCTGGGTGTTAGCTGTGCCAGGTCAAAGAGCTGAGTCAACTGCCCAAGCAGAGTCCAAATAATTGCAAAGCCCTCGCAGTTGCAGTTGCCAGTTGGCCCCCAACGCGAACATTCACAACTAATAGATGCATTTTATGACCGACTGTGGGCATGTGTGTGTGTGTGTGTGTAGGAAGGTGTCCGGCATTTGCTGGGCTTAACTTCTAGTCGACGACCGCAGTGGAATTTGATTTATTTTATTTGGCGTTAAAAAGCCAGGCTGAATGATCATGTTTGGTGATCATCGCACTCGATACGAGCAGAACCAATGAACCCAACGGCCGACGACGACGACAACAACGAAGAGCAACATGTGTATGTATCTGGGCTTTGCAATTGGACACGGATAGCTCAATAGACACAACAGCAGCAGCAGCAGCAGCAGCAGCAACGGCAGCAGCTCGTTGCCTTCGCCTCGCTTGGCTTATTAGATGAAGGCATATAATAAAAGTGTTGCGGCTGCCGTGGAGTTGCAAAAATCTGGGAATTGCAAGTGGGCTGGGAGGGAGGCGCTGGCAATGCCACAAACCAGTTGGTAAAAGTTGGCAAAAAAGCAAAGCGGCTTAGATGCATTTTACAGCCAACAGCCAAGAGGCTGGCCCCCCGCCACCGCCCTCCACGCTCCACTCAAGCTGCGATCTGTGCCCCGTTCAGGTTTACGTTGCGTTTGTTGCCTCGTTCGTTGGCTTTAATTTTTCCATTTGTTTTGGCATTTAAAAATGCGCTTCCTTGTGTGCCCATGAGAGCATTTCGCTGCATAGACACACAGTGTAATAGAGATAGTGACAGAGCGAGAGCGAGAGAGTGAGAGGCAGACTGTGCGCGCAGGCCAGCAGCAACTTCTTGCGAGTTGGCCTTAGCTCTTGGCCAAATGCAAAAAGCATTGAATTCCGTGGATACTATTGACCCCAGAGCTCGGGACGAGCACAGTTTTGGCAGCGGCTTCTAATGATGTTGTTGTTGCTGCTCTTGTCATCATTGTTGTTGCCGTTGCTGTAGCTGTTGCTGCTGTCTTTTGTGTGTCTCATTTAAATTTATTAAATTATATTGTGCAAACGACTGCTTAAGCGCGCACACACACACACACAGCACACACATGAAAGAAGAAAAAACACAAAATAAACGCATCGAATGCGCATTTCCAAGAATTTCGAGCAGCTGCTTCCTGTGCTGCAGCAGTTGTCCACAGCGCTGTGGCATGTAAATTGCAACAGCAACAACAGCAGCAGAAGATACAAATGCAAAGATACAAAAGCTCAGAAACAACGCACAAAATGTGCATCAGACACGGATCTTAACATTTAATAAGCGCAGATTGAATGATTGGTGAGATGTGTGAGCAAAGCAGTTGCCAGCAGGGCGTGAGGAGCAGCTAATATGCCTGAGAGCTGTTGCTTAAGCAGGGTATGCAGGGCAAGGGTATGATGAATGAGACATATTCTAGCTTAAAGTGAAGTCTTCGAAGATCGTAGAAGATGATCTGCTCGACGATCTCTGAAGATCATAGCGACCTTCAAGCTCAGCTCTTTATTTATTTTATTTTATTTATTTCCGACTACTATTTACCTAAATTCCCCATTCATGCTTAATTATTATTTTGTGTGCCGCAAATCGATTTCCACTTCAGCTTGACTGCTGTATACAAAGCGCATCCTTTAGCTGCCCAAGTGACTGCTGAATAGCCAAATGCTCATTGTTGGTTGTTGTGCATCTGTTTGATGTATATAACACAATGTGGCATGAGTTGCATGTTGTTGCTCTCCCTCTCTCTTGCTTTTTGCGCTTTGCATCTCACTCTGTCAACAGCTGTCAGTCGACAGTTGAGGAGCGAACAAAAGGGAAGATCACTGTCAAAATTTTTATTAAATAATAATATTAAATAAATAATACAAAAAACATCAGCTTGTATATACATATATAATATGTGCGTGAGGTTGTCCTCGACTGGCGGCGGTTGTTGCTGTTGTTGTTTGCATTTTGAGGGCATTTAATGACTGAGCGACAGTGCCAGGTGAAATACGAACAGTTGCCAGATACCCAGACAGACCCAGGCCGAAACCGAAACCGAAACCGAGACCGAAACGCGGACCGACAGGACAGACCCAAAGAGCTAAGCACAGACAGGTATATACATATATATACAAAAACAACAAAAATTATGGAGGATGCGGCCCTGTGCAGAAGGCGAAGGTGGAGCGCGCGCGCCTGCCTGGAATGTCGTACCAGTCACAAAACGGAGACGAAGACGAAGCTGAAGCTGAGGCTGAAGCCGGAGTTGGCTGGAGCGGGGCAGGCGGACGGGCAGCAGATGGAGCTGGAGAAGGCCTAAAGCCATGCCCCAGCTCAAGACTTTGTTTTAAATATTTAAACTTGCTGCAGGATCCGACTCCGAGTCCGAGTCCAAGTCCATGTCGACGGATCTTTGATGTTTTTTGCTGCACTGCCGATTAAAAAAAAAAAATTTATAATGAGCGACGACGACGGCAGCGGCAGCGGCGGCGGCGGCGGCCGCACTCGTATTTTATATTTTTGCCTCTCGATTTTTCGTTTCGATTTCGCATTTAGAGGCAGCAGGAGAGACCGAACGAGGCTCAGCTCAGCTCAGCTGCCTCCCCCACTGCCCCCCGCCCTGGGTTACCCTTTGGCACTTAGTCAGTCATTTAGTCATTGGCCCGGCGACGACGTCAGATTGCGTCTGTTATTATTTTTATGTGCTTTTTCTTTGTCTTTTGCACCAATTTCAGCAAAATTTACTTAAATGCCACAGATACACACACACACACACACACGCACGCAAGTTGTGCAGAGGCAGAGCTAACTGCAGCGCCTCGTTCTGGCAATGCACAAAAGATACAAAAGATACAACAGATACAAAGATACATATGCATGCACCTTATATACATATATATGTAGCTTCTATATATATTTATATATATGTTTATTTATGTGTACAATCGCTCTGCTCATAATCCACTTTAATTTGTCTTTTGGCTGCCGCTTTTGTGGCTCGCTTCGTTTCCCATTCTTTCTTGCTGCTGTCGCTGCCTGCACGAAGAATTTTAATTGAAACGAGTTTCAGACTTCAGTACTCAACTAAACGTTGGCCAGGTCCAAGCGTCTGCCACTGCCACTGCCACTGCCACTGGCTCTGCCTCTGCCTCTGCCTCTGCCTAGACCTGGGTCAAGTTTGTCCAAATAAAACTCCCACAGTCAACGAAACTGGTCACAGCTAGCCAAGAGGTTGCCTCCACTTGCATCCTCATCGCAGAGCCTGACGTTAGAGCAGTCGATTGCCATGCAGAGATAGACTTGTATATAGATGAACTAGATCTGGGATCTAGTGTAATTATTATGGATACTTTTGCTTATATAACTTAGGATGCATGGGAATGCAATTTATGAGAATCGCATAGCAAGGCAGTATGTCAATTAAGTATCTCGATTGCTTAAGAGTTTTATTGCCTTGCAAGATATTTATTATATAGGTAGAATAGTTTTGATAGATAAGCTTGGCTGCTTCGGCCATCAATGCATGAGAATCACATAGAAGGGTATTATGTAAGACCTTAGCTATCTAGAATTATGCAATTTAAATGGGTTTAACAATTCAGAGTATTAAGTAGGTCGTCAACATGCCAAAGCTTTCTTCAGATCAACTTTTAGGCAGGCGAACAAACGAACCCAACCGGATTCCATTTATTTTGACAATTGTGCTCGCATCTATTGAGTCCCAGAGCAGAGCTCATTGCCGTTTAGTGAGGCCAAACGCAAATATTGCTGACAAAACACTCGACACCTGATGCCATCTACTGGCATTCGAGCCCAGTTGTGGACGTGGCCCAAGCAATTTGTCTAGAGCTGACCAAACTGGTCGACTGCACGTGCAACAGCCCAGAGAGGGAGAGAGAGAGAAAGAGAGAGAGGGAGAGCGGTTACTTCTAAACTGGTCAAGTGCAGGGACAGGGACTGGGACAGGGTCTGGGTCTGGGACTGGCTTGAACCTGAGCCGGTTGCTCAAAAACGACAAACAACAAACAGCAATTTGCAAAAAACTATTGACCTCAAAGTGGCAGCGGCAGCAGGACAGGCGCGGAAGGGGGCGGGGCTGCGGCATGCGATCGGCGGTCCCTTCATATGGGCTAAGTGCCGTCTGCTAATTGAATTCCAATGGCAATACAATATTTTTGGGCTATTATGTTATTACCAAAGATCGGCGCGTTCCATCGTCCATGGCCGGCCCTTCACTTGGTCATGGCAATTGGGCCGAACTTTCTTCGGGAGCACACGTATCATTAAATTCACACCCGAAAGAAGAAGGAAGCCAAGCGCAGTACAGGACTCAATTGGGAATTATGTTGTAATGCGTTGTGGTAATTACAATTTGTGGCCGGGTTAATGCGCATGTGCAACAACACGTCAACAGACGCACACGCAGCCAGAGCTGAAGTTGTTTGGCTGCTAAGCGGCAGAGCGAGCGAGCAAGAGAGGGAGAGAGAGGGACAGTATAAGGGAGCTGTTGGGAGTCTGTGGCAGCAGGAATGAAATTTGAAACTGGCTATGCTTGTAAAATGGCCCAAACATGCGCCACAACAGTTTGCCAACAGTGGCAAAGCGAGCTGATCAAGCGACAGTTTTTGTGGATAAGGCAGCAGGAGCGGAGCGAGGTCACGAGGGGGCCTAAAAGGGAGTGAGAGTGATAAATATATATGTAATTAGTTTGAAATCAAGCCCAGTTAATTTCCGAGCAAGCTGAAGTAGGCTTAGGAGAAGGAGGGGGAACAGTTGTAGGAGGAGTAGCAGAAGGTGCTAGGAGGCGTGACACAGGTGGGCTATAATCCTACTCTGAATATATAATTATTAGCGCCCCACTGCTAATCCGCTGAGCGCTCCTGTTGCCGCCGCTGCGAATGGCCGTGGCGCAGGCGCTGTTTAAGCAACAGCAGCAACAGCAGCAGCAGCTGCAGCTTGAGCTCAGCGCGCACGCAGGTGCTGAAAACTTAATTATTGTATAACGCACGACTCGTGCAGTCGGAGGATGAAGATCGGAGGATCTGGTGGCCAGAGCCGCTGCTTGGGCTGCCTGCGCGGCAGCAGCCACCGTAAGTATTTGAGTTAATTAATATTTTTTGCCTGCTGCTCGACTTCGACGTGTTCTTCTTGTTGTTGCTGTTGTTGCTGTTGTACAAAAATGTTTTATTAATTTTGTTAATTAATTTTATGCCATTGAGCGCTGATAAATGTCAAATCATATGAGCTAACCAGCTCTGATAGCCTCTCCCTCTCGCGCCTTCTCTCTCGGCCTGTAGCTTTCTCGCTCGCTCTGCCTGTTCGCTATCCCATTCGCACTTGCTTTCACTGCGTTGGCCGAACTGGTTTCTGTGCGCGCAGGCGCCAAAGCGCATGTTAAGGCTAATTGCAAACACCAACAACAAGCAGGACACTCAGCAATTAGCGCACGCGCCTAATTAATTAAGCCAGCAACAGCTTTTTTCCGCTGTTGCCCTATTTCAAACTATTGGCCAAAGCTGCTTAGGCCGCGTGTTGGCTGTGCATACCCGGTTTGCATACACACACACACTCGCACACACACAGGTGTAACTGTCACTGAGTGTAACTATTTATGACTTAAACGAAATCGCCGTTGCATATTCTCACAGCCTGCGCATCGAGTTAGCTGAAGAATGTGGCCAATGCCGTTGTTGGCGCACAGTGGGGCAAGATATGTCTAATAATAACAATATATGTGTGATTTCTATATAATTCCTATACAATCTGCAGATATTCAACAATTCTCAAACATTTTAACAACTTGCCGTATGCAACTTTCATTTATTTTTCGCCATATTGGCACCACTGTGCATCGCCGTCGTGCTAAACGAGTTTTCCCCCCACCCAGGCCGGCGAGACTGGCATGAAGAAAAAAAGAGTATGCAATTGAATGATTGATTACTTGACTGATTGATGATTGAAGGTCTTGGCTTCGCTTTAAGTGACTGCCGACATGTTCACTGGGTGTTTCGGTGTTAATTACAGCGACAACTCGGCAACTGGGCAACTCAGTTGGCAAGTGCCTTAGCCAGCTCGCATAGCTGACATCAATTAAGCATAAACAGCGCATAAATAGCGCATAAATAAATAAGCAAATCAACTACTTAATATGTGCCTCCGACTACAATTAATCGCCGCCTAATGCTGTCACTCGTTCGCACGTATTTCCCAACATGACTGTGGGTTTTCCTTTTCACATAGAAGCCCCAATTGAGTTGATGTAAAGTGTAATAGATTGACTGGCTGATGTAAACATGATGTAGTACAACATTCGAAAAGACAAGTCGCTTACAAGTTTAGTTAGCACAGATAAAAGATAACTGTCAACTGCTAAAGATGATTAACATGACGACTGACAGCTGCAGTAACATAAATTGATATTGATTGTTAATGGATTATTACTGTTTAATCAAGTTGATTGATTGACTAATCTGCTGACTCTGCATAGCAGTTCAATTGGAGACTAACAGCTAGTTGAAACAAGTCAAGCCAACGACAGTTGATGGACTGGCTGACTGGTTAACTGATTGATTGATTGACCAACTGACTGTCAGGCTTATGATTGACTGATTGATTGATCGACTTAACAACTAAATGGCAGATTGATTTGCTCACTGACTGCGTGATTGAGTGGCTGATTGATTGAGCCGATGACTGATTGATTGATGAGCTGATGAGCTAAATTGATCTGTGATTGACTGTATGATTGAGTGATCTGTCGATCGACTGAATATATTAATGAACTCAATGACTGATTGATAAGCTGACTGACAATTGATTGGGATGCTGATTGATTGACTTTCCTAGCTGCCTAGTTGACTGATGAACAAAAAGGTAAAATGATTGACTGATTGATGGAGTTTACAGATTGACTGACAATTCATTGGCTGAGTGATTGACTGATATATATGTAAATGACTGATTAACTGACTTAACTAACTGATTGATTGACTGACTGAGTGGCTCTCATTAACTGATTGCTGGCTTGACTAACTCTATGATTGACTGATTCACAGTCTCAGCTAAGTGAATAGTATTCTGATTGCTAATCAAATACTCTGCCATAAATACAACAGTTTCTGACCAAATTTTCGAATTCATTAGGTTCAATTGGAAATCAATTGCAGAGCATTTGCGAGTCGTTCGTTTAGTTAAGCTTCACTGAATATTTGTTGTTGAACGAATGCCGTTGATAAAAGCATTTGTACACACTCGCAAAAACACAGTCAAACACACACACACACACAGGGACACTCACCCACAGGTATGTCGATAGCAACACGCAGCTGAATGTAAAATGCAAACAGAAATTGCATGATGCTCGCTGCTGCTGCTGCTGCTGCTATTGCAGGACCCAACTCAGTTGTCCTCGCTCGTCCTGCCCCCTGAGCCGGCTCTGTGTTTACACGTATGCTGTGTACAAATACGAGTTTTATGTATGTTATTTACTCAAACGGTGCAGGCTGGCAGCCACCACAACTGTGAGCACGAAGGATGCATCCTGCCAGGCCGGCGAGGCAACTTTGTCATTTGCATAACCTCTGAGTGGAGAGGCAGAGAGAGCGATAGAGAGAGAGAGAGAGAGAGGGAGAGGGCAGGCAACGCTTTATTTTAAAGCAATTTAAAATATTTAGTTGCAATTACATGTCAACAAATACGGCAGACAGAGCAGAGCGCAGAGCGCAGCAAGGACGGCAGCGCCAGCTCGTTTTATTTATTGACAAACACAAATACAAATATAAATATAAACACAAAGGAGCTATGCTCTTTAGCATGCTAGCCATTTGGACTCGCTGGACTTTGAACTCGGCGAAAGCAGGAGAAAAGGCATAAAGAATTGAGAGATTTTTGTATATTGCACAACGGTGCGTATGATTATTTTAAGTTTGCCATGGCCAAATATTGCGCATACGCAGCTTGGCCAGGCCAGGGCAGTGGCAAAAACTAGAGACGAGAGTCTAGACAATGACAATGCCAAACAGCAGACAGCACAGTTAAAGGCAGCACACACAGCGGATAGAGAGAGAGAGAGAGGGAGAGGGAGAGGGAGAGAACGAGACGAGACGTCGCCGACAAATGGACAGAAGATTTAATGGAAAAGTTGCTGCTGTTGTGGTAGCAGCAAGGATCCAGGCAGAGGCAAACAAAACAAACTGGCAACAAATAAACGCCAAAGGAACCCCGAGCAGCGAGCACCTTTAGTCCATGCTGTCTGTTGGCTTAACGTTGCCTTTCATATGCCTGCCACATAGTCCTGTACATAGAGCCAGGCATTTACTTAATGTGCGGCTCGGCTCCGTGTTGCATGCCAGCTCCCGCTGCTGCTGCTCCTCCGCTGCTGCCAACTCGCCAAATGGCAGGTAACATTCAACGCAATTTCGCCGACAACAGAACATGAAGCGAAAACCAATGAACGCCGCCAGCAGCGCATAGTGCGCCGCCGTCTATTGTAGCTCTGCAGCCTGAATATGCGCTCATTGTCTGCTTAAAGTTTGCCAACTGGAGTTAGTCGAATCTGCGAACTGAGCACTGAGCCTGAGACTGACACTGAAACTGTTAATTATTAATTGCCGCAGCTGATCAATGAAGATGCCTGGCTGCCTCAATGTAATCTGCCAACAATGGGTAGGATAAGGCTAGGCGCAGCCTGGCTGCAGCTGATGAGAATCGCGTGGAGAGGCGGTAGGATGGAGCGTGATTGGGCGTGGAAGGAAAGGAAGAGTGTGTTAAGCAATGGAATAGGAACTAAGGGCGATTGAGTTATGCAAGAGAGAAGCAGTAAGAGGAAGGGAGAGAAAGAGAGCAGGAAGGACGAAGGGGAGAGAATAAGGCTGAAGCGTGAGTAAGCGAAAAGAGAGTGATAGAGAGAGAGTGATAGAGAAAGAAGAGAGAGAGGGGGAGAGAGAGAGAGCAGAGAGAGTAGCAAGACAGAGGGAGAGAGAAGAAAGACATGAGAAAGGGAGACAGAGAGAAATAAACTGATCGATCAAGCAGGAGACTGAGAGAGAGAGAGAGAGGGAGTAAAAGAAAGAGTGAGAGAGTAAAAGAAAGATAGAGAGAGAGGGCTCGATTCACTCCCTTATTTATTGATATTTCAGTTTATAACTGCAGCCCTTTCTACCTTAATTAACTTACTCGTGTCTGCAGTGGCAAATTGCGCTTTCATTTAGCTAGTTTATTTATTTAATTTATTATCAAAATAAGCCGAGCTACACACAAACAAACAATCAAAGGGGGAGAGTCTGGGCCCAGCCAGGCGGGCGGCTCTTTGATTACGCATTTACCGAATGTGTTATTTTAATTTATAGCCCGTAATTTGCAACAAAGCGGCAGCAACATAGCCGGCGCATGTGACACTTGCAACAGAAACAGTCAACAAGAAGAAGCAGCGCACGTTAAGCATTTACAATTTTGCAATATTTGAAACCGCAGCCGGCAAACCGACTGCTGGGCCGCGCTCTGATGTAGCTGGCGGTCTGTTCCATGCTGTGCACATGTCATTACACTGCCCATTACAGTGCGAACACCTCTCTCACTCTGTCTCTCTCCCTCTCCCTCTCCCTCTTTCTCTCTTGCAGTCATGCCACATGCCATATGCCCCCGAACAATCCTCCAAACAGCTTCAATCAACAGCTAACAGCCAGCAGACAATATGTGGGTGGCAGGATATCGTTGATTCTAGCCATTGTTGTTGTTGCTGTTATTGTTGCTCTTGTTGCGCAACAACAACAACAACCAGCAACACGTCGCATCATCATCAGCCGCAGCATTCAGAGAGACGCAGACTTATTATGTGAATTTATACGCTTGGGCAAACGAGACGTGTGCCTGTGTGTGTGTAACATCCTTTATGCATGTGTGTGTGTGTGTGTGTGTGTGTGCTGCCCGGGCAAATGTTATGCAAATTTGCAGCGAGCGCGTGTGTAAATTGTTGTATGCATTGTTACCTTATAAAAACAGCGTAATTTTTAAATGGATTTTTCGCAAAAAGTGATTTTCCATACAAATTAACAAAAAAACAAAGGATAGAAACAGTGTGTGAGTGAGAGAGAGAGAGAGAGAGAGAGGGCGAGAGAGTGTGAGAGAGAAGTGTGTATGTGTTATATATGGGAAAATGTTGTGGAAACTGCGGTGAAAATGTTGCACTGTGATATGGCATAAAAAATGTAAGTGGAGCATAAGCGAATGCTAAGTGCTCTACTTATTAGATACCCTGTAAAGGCACACATATGCACTGTATACTCTATGCAGCTTAAACTCATGTAGAATAGCAGATTATTGATAGAGCAGCTATAAAAGAGAGGCTTTTACTTGGATTTAATGCAGTATGCTCAACTTATATATACTCTGTAAGCATATACCCTGTAATATATATTACAGTGTATACAACATGAGCTCATTTTTAGCGGGAAGCATAGAGATGAAATGCTGGCAAGCCTCTTTTTGACTTTTTGTGCATGCTCGAACTATAGATACTCTATAAAAGTGTAAAACATATACCCTGTACATAATAATGAGCTCTAGACTGTGTTAACTTTATTCACAGTAATTGAAGAAGTTTTCTATTGCTTAAAGATACTTATTAAGCAACCAAATACTCTGTAAAATATGAGAATGCGGTAATGAAGTCAAGTGAGCTTTCAGTTGAGGTTTGTGTTAAGAAATATTGAAATCATAAATACTATATAATAATTATATTGGATCACAGCTTAAATGACATGTTTTATATACCAGCTAAGGGACTCGCCGCAAACCATAAAAAAAATACGAATCGTTCGCATTTTACCTTGTAGCAGATTGGCAATCGAATAGCTATACATATATATATGTATATGAATGTATATATAACATATCAATATATATATTTACATTCCTATATATCATACATAAATCTCGAGCTATAGTGTATATGAACATATGTACACAATGATTGAGATATTTATATTTGCATATATTGCATATTATTTTATTTTATTTTTTTGTAAACATTTTTTTCAGTGTATTTGGGGGGCAAACGTTTATTTAAGCGACTGCATTGTAATTATTTTGAAATTTATTATTAAATTAATTTTAATTGTAATAATGCGCATGTTAAAATGCAGCTGCGCCTCTGCTTTTTTATATTGATTTTAATTTATTTATTCAACACTTAAACGGGGGGTGGGAGTGGGTGGCGGGTAGGGGGCGACGTGTGCAACGAGCGTTAATCATTTTCATTGGCGAAATAAAATGAAATTAAAAATGAATTTTAATGCATAAAGAGAATTCGCAATGTTTACAGTTAAGCACACGCACGCTGACCACACTTTATGCCTCATCTAATTGCAACTGTTTCAGTGTGTGCGTGTGCGTGTGTGTGTGTGTGTGAGTGTGTGTGCATTTATTTTAATTAACCCAAAAAGCCAAAACAAATGTCGACTCAGCTAGCAGTGGGCGTGTGCACAACACAGCAGTGGGCGTGGCCATGTCAATTGTTATTACGTGTGATTTGTAAACTAATACACAGGCTTAAGAGTGCGTGTGCGTGTGTGTGCGTGTGTGTGTTGTCTTTCTATGTAGGCTGCAAAATGTTGAACAGATTTTGTTGCCTACTTTCAGGCGAGACGAAATGACAGCAGCAGCAGCAGCCACAACAATGGCAGAGGCAGAGCAGAGGCGTAAACTGCACAGAGTAGAGGAGAGTGAAGGAGAGGGCAGAGGAGAGAGCGAGGAGATGCAGAGTAGCAGAGCCTCAGCAGAGTGAAGAGTGAAACGTAACTCGTTAGAGACCAAAACGGACGTGCTTAAAATTTCACAGGCTCACACACACACATACAGAGAGTGCGTGTGTGTTGGCCTGTGTTTGTGCGTATCCTTTATGGATTAAATCCGCATGCCTGCGGTTGGCCACAAGATCAACTGTTGGCAGAAGTATGTCAACACGAGTGCACGACGATGAGCTCACAGCAAGTGGTCATAATGGTTGACCTGCGTGTGTGTGTGTGTGTGTGTTGTGCTAATAATGACGCATTAAGTGAGCGTGTGTGTGTGTGTGTGTGACAACAACAAGGATGTGGCATAGTGCGTCACTTACACACTCGTTGCATGCCTCGCATTGTTGCAGGCATTTGCTACAGCTTCCTCAGCTTCTGCTGCTTCTCCATGGCAATGCGTTGGGTAATTGTAAGCGTGTTTAACTCAACAATAACTCAATTAAACTGCAATGTCATTTGAGCAAATAACAATTTGTTGATTGTCTAGCCAATAAATTGGATAACGGCTCTTTCGGCCACGGCCCACCTGCCGTATGCGCAATATGATTTTTGTCAATCTCCATTTGATTTTAATTGAAACGAATTAGCAAGTCGAGTCAAGTGCAGGGATTGCCTCGATTACAATTTAAAATATATATATATATATATATATATATATATATATATATATATATATATATATATATATAAATTAATAAATTTGATTGCCAATTTGGCTGTGATTTTATTTGATTGCATGCGTGAAGTATTTGAAGTGAAGTAAGTCAACTGGGATTAGAGGAGTTGTGCATGTAAGAGATAAGTTAGGCAAGGGATGTTTGAAGATATAGGAATCTATAGTATAAACAGCCTATAGTCTATAGTATATAATCTATAATCTGTATATAAATCTATAATCTAAAGTATAAAGCGTGTCTAGGTCAGAGGGCATACCAGTTCTATTGTTGGTAAAGAGTCTGCTACAACTTCATGAACAGCTGAATATAGCTGAATATATAGTATAGAAAAGAGCTTAAAGCTTATGATAAGTTGAACCAGTCAAATGAACAACTCAGCTCAACTCAGCCCTAAGAGAACTTACAGTTTATAAATAGAAGAGAAACACAAAAGAACACCTAAAATACCCTAGAGAACTTATAATTCAAGAACAGGTGAATTGAATAAAAGAACTGAAAACTTATGAACAGATGAGTTGCGTAACAGAATTTGTAGTACATAAACAGCTGAACTAGTCAAATGAATAACTAATCTGACCATAACTTAACTGAACTAGTTCATGAACAGCTGAACTAGTCAAATGAACAACTAAACTAGCTATGTTAAGCTTAACTGAACTAGTTCATGAGCAGCTGAGTTAGTCAAATGAACAACTAAACTTAATTTAACTTAGCTAAATTAGTTCATGAACAGCAGAACTAGTCAAATGAATAACTAATCTTACCATAACTTAACTGAACTAGTTCATGAACAGCTGAACTACTAAACACCTTTTATAAACCTCTATAAACCATTAAGCAAAACATTTAATTCAAGAACAAATCATTATCAAAGCGAAAGGGAATCACTCGCCGAACACTGAACAAGTTCACTAGTTCCATTGAAAAGGTTAAAATCTGCCCACAGCCAAATTAAATGATTGCCTTTGCATACACCCGGATAATTTATGTGCATATACCAATTATTGTGCAAATATACAGATATTAAAAGACTTCACATATATATATATACAGGATATATACTCACATTACGTATACGTCATGTAATCGTGTATTATAGCATCGCAACCTTTCGAGTTTGTTAACGGACGGACACATTGCCGAATGGCAATCATAATTGAGGTTACGGCAATGATGTGCATTTCATAAATAATACAGGAAAGTGCTGTGGCAAGTAACGGTGCATGAGTGTATGAGTGTGTGTGTGTGTGTGTGTGCTGTGGCATGCGTGTATTTATGTGGCTGTCAGTACGATAAACTCGTATTCAATATGAATATGCGTTGAAGTCCTTGAGCAGGAAACGAAATACAACCAGGCGCACACACACACACACACACACACACACACACAGACAGAGAGAGGCACGCACATCCTGAATTGATGGCCAATGCATTGAGGCAAGTAATAAACTTATTGGCCCAACGGCTTTCCGTTGATTATGCGTGTGTGTGTGTGGCACAATATGGCGGCGCACAGTCAAGCAGTCAGTCACTCAGTCCATCAGTCAAGCAGTCCATCAGTCAGTTCGTCAATCAGTCAGTCAGGGAATGGGGCATATCCATGACCAGGCAACATTGTTAATGTGGCACTGTTAAACAGATAATGAGTGGGGCATGCGACATGGACACGGGCATTGTGGCAGCATAATGAGCATGATAAAGAAGATAATGATGATGGGGATGATGATCATGATGACGTTGCTGGCTGGCATTGTGGCAAGGCAAGGCAAACGGGCAACTGTCAGCCCGAAATGCTGTTGCATGGAAATATAATTATTGGGAAATGTGCGATTGTCGTACGGTTTCCGTTTACACACACACGTTCAGAGAGGGAAAATGGCAGGCAGTGTATCGATTATGTTTTACACACACGCACACGTGCTTCCGTTACATTTGCCACATAACATCATAATTTATGCATGCAAAATGACATAACAGTTGCAATACACACAGATGCAGATACAGATACAGATACAGGTACAGCAAGAGAGATACAGTTACAAATAGAGTAAATAGCTGTATATAAAAATACAAGCAATTCGAAGAAGCGGAGAGCGGGGCGTGGGGACGCGGGCAGAGCAAACAGTAATTCCGAAATTAATTTCATTTAACAAATATATTAACAAGTACAACAGCAACAGCACCAACAACAACAAGCAAAAGCACAGCCAACATATGGAAATGGAAATGCGACGTCGCGTCGCTGCAGCCGCAGACAGTTCATATGTAAATACACAAACTCACACACACACACACACACACTTCGTCGTCGTCGCCCCATCGCACTTGTAGGGCAGGCAGCGGCAGAGCATTTATGCCAGCAGCAGCGCCGCCGGCAAAGCACAAATACAAAACAAAAATGAAAAGCACAAAAAGCGTAACGCGACGACAGCGACGCCAGCAGCAACAGCAGCAGCAGTAACAAACACAACAACAACAATCAATTGGCAATCTGTCCCACTGAAAAAACAATTGCACACACATTCACTCATACACACGTGCGCCGTTACTTGTGAGCGCCGCTCAATTTCAGTGTTGCCGTGCTGCCCACAGCAATGTTGCCGTGCTGCGCAGTCTGTTTGGCTCTCTCATACACCACTACACACACACACCAAACTCGTTCTCGCTCTTGCTCTGGCCCGCGCTCTCTCGGCTACGCTCTCACTCGTTCGTGCGCTGCCGCCCGGCATCCCCGCGATAAACTCAACGCATAACAAAAAGCCAATTTTGTTACTTAAATGTTTACGCTTGTGTTTATCTTTTGTATTCGGTTTCTTATTAGGTTCTCATCTCGTTCTCATCGTTTAACAATTTGAGATATGATGGGAGCTGCGTCGGCAGCGACGTCGTATGTTTGTATGTGTGAGTTGCGTTTGCCTGTGGTTTTGATTTTGATTTTTGTGCTGCTGGCCGAGGCAGCGGCGGCGGCGACGGCAGCGTGTCGACCGCTGTTGCTGTTGCTGTGCGTTGTTTTTGGGGGCTTTTGCTAATGAGTGTGATTTAGACTTGTCGAGCTGGTTTATTATTTTGCGGTGTTTGCGCTCTTGTTGTGTGTGCGCTTTTGTGTCGCTCTCCTCCCGATGCCTTGATTGATGTCGCTGCTGCGCGGTGCGCGACGGCGGCCGCGCTGCGACTGCGGCTTTTTGTATTTGGATTAAATAGTTTTGACAGCTTCCCCAATTGTTAATCCAAGCTGATTTAATTTTAGCACATGTTAATTGACAACAATTAAATCAATATTTGGTTTATTTTTAAATATTTATAAATAATAATTTAATTATAAGATTAAATATTTGTTTGCTTAATTAATTATATAAATTAACGTAATTATCAATGAATATTTAAAACGCAAAATCCACTCCGCAGTCAAAAGCGCCGAACGGAATCAAAGAGAACACAAAAATAATAATATATACATACAAACGCACACACACACACACATATATACATATATATATATATGTATATACATATATATATATTAAAGTCAATTTGCAAAATGAGAACGTTCGCTCGTGTTCGGTTTGATATGTTAATGTGTACAAATGTGCATAAACACACTCACACTCACACACACACTGAAACTCACTCACTCTCACGCACGCACACACACATACAGGCGTACTTGCGCGCATTGTAAGCTCTGTGTGAAAAACATGAATCCAGCGCTTTGCGGTCGAACGGTGTTGGTAGGCGTCTCGGCAGCGGGGGCGGGGCCGGCCGGTTCGACGTGGAGCATATCAGGCATGAACACAAACACATCAATACTCACTCTCTCATTGTGGGTCGCCGTCGTCGTCGTCGTCGACGGCGCCGCTGTCGCTACAGGGATTAAGCATGACAACGACAACGACAACAGCAGCAACAGCAACAGCAACAACAACGTCAACAACGATGACGATTGCCGAATGACCAAGCGAGTGTTTGAGGTGAAGTGGGGGCACAAGGTAGCATGCAAAAAGTAATTGGGAGCAGAAAGAGCAAAAACAACAACACCAGCAGCAGTAGCAGCCGAGGCAGCGGCATCGACAGCGGCAGCAGCAGCGACGCGCAAGGTGGCGGCTGCGTTCGACACGCAACAAGTTCGATGCAACCTGCTGCGACGCCAAGCGCTCGCTCTCGCGCTCTACGCCGCTCTCTTTAGCGCTCTCCCTGTCTAGTTGCTGCCGTCTCGCTCTGGCGCAGCCTGTCTCAATTTGTTGCGCTCTCTTTGCTTTGGTGCGCTCGGTACGCTGGTCGCGTGTTGCTTCATAATTTCTAGCTGTTTGTTTGTTTGTTTGAGGGAGCGAGCAATTGGGGGTCACTCACACACACAGAGAGAGATATATATGTATATATGTGTATATGCGGCGGCACCAACATACTGTCAGTCATTATTTAGCGTACAAGAGTGGGTGTGAGAGAGAGAGAGAGAGAGAGCGAGAGTGTGAGAGGGAGCAGCAGCAGGCACCATAAAAGCTTCGTGTCGCAGTCGTCGGCTGCGTGCACGTGTGTGTGTGTGTGTGTATGTGAAACATATTGAGCAAACAAGTTCGCAGCTTCTGAGCAGGGGACTGCGGCTGTGGCCGAGCCTGAGTGGGTGGAGAGAGCGGGGCGGGTGGGCCGCTGGCAGTCATCGGAAGTCAATGTAACAACAAACATGCAAACATAGCTATATATGCGTGTGTGTGTGTGTGTCTGTGTGTGTGTGCTCTCGTGTGGAGTTATTTAAGCTCTCTTATTATTTCATTTGTCGCTTTTAGCTTTTGTCTTTCGTGTTGCCTCTCGTCGTTGTTGTTGTTGTTGTTGTTGTTGTTGCTGACTGGGTGGCTGTTTGGCTGCTTAACTGCTTTGTGTGTTGGCCGGGTCGCTTGGTTGGCTACAAAAAATGTGGTAATGTGCGAAAGTCCTTTCGTCATGCTCGCCGCGCTGCCCGCTGCCCGCTGCCGTTCGCTCTGCCCGCTGCGCCTGTCAAAGCTGCAGGGCAGCGACGCGTCGTTGTTGACTGCGTTGGCTGCGTGTTTGTTGCTGTTGTTGCTCTGCTTGTGAATTTGATTTTGCTTATAAGTTTTTTTCTGCCTTTTTTGTGATATGGCCAAATGGGAGTTGTGCCCTGCGTTTGCTTTGTTTGTTTGCGCTTTGCGCTGCTGTCGGTTGCCGGCAGCGCGGACGACGTCGGCGTTGGCGTTGGCGTCGGGTGCAGCGGCCGGTCGACAATTTGGCTTTGTATACAGGGCGCATAAATATGCCTGCATATGAACCCACACACACACACACACACACACACATATATACACTATATATCTGCATATATGTGCCTGCTTCTGTCTGCGTGTTGGGGGCTTGAATATTTGTTAATGTTTTGATTGTTAGGCAATTTATTATGACAAAAGCTTTTAGCTGGCAGCGCATGCAGCGCACGAATTAAGTTGTTAGACACCCTGTAATTGCACGAACCTGTGAGTATAATCAATTTCGAATATGTCCACAGAGTTGTTAGGGTTAATATATGAAATCAATTACGATAGCACTCTGTGTGTGCAGTTAGATGATGATCTCTAGTTATGGAGTTATATATACCATCATAGATACCCTGTATATAAGTAAACAGGGATTTGATAAGCAGTTGTATGGGTACAGACACCCTGTATGGTATCTCTCTCTTTATAGATTTGTCAGTTTGAGCTTAGTTTTGCATAACACATACCCTGTATGATCTCAATTAGAGCATGTTGCACTCATAGACACCCTGTATGCACTCATATGTATATTTAAGTTCTAAATTTGCTTCTGGTGCGGACACCCTGTATGATATCTATTATTGTTATGCTCACAGACACCCTGTATGCACTTATTCACTTAAGTTCTGCATTATCTTTTGGTACAGCCACCCTGTATGATCTCTATTACATACTCATCATTCAGATAGGCACCCTGTCTGTTCTTCATCCCTTTAAGCTCTCTCCTCCCACATACACCCTGTATGTTGATTTATTTCAATAAATCTCTGATAATTCCATTTAAATTCCAGATAATCTAACGAAATCCAGCTTCTCTGCACTCTCTTCACGCTTATCATGCCTCAGCGAACACCCTGTATTCGAGCTCAAATCAGGTGCGATGCGGCATGTAATGCTCCCCAAGCGCAAGCAGCGTGTCTACACACACACACACACACACACACACACACACACACACACAGACGTTGGCTATTTCGCCAGCACGCAATTCCATCGACGCCCAACCCTTAGCGTGCCCCCACCGCACCCCCCCAGTGACAGCTCAGTTGCCCCAATCCCACCTAACCCACAAAAATCTGTCAGATACCACAAAAAAAAAAGGAAAAACTGTTAGCAAAGCTTTCCACGTATTGTTAACGCATTTTATCGCCAACGCGTGGCTGATTGGATTCCAAAGGGGCGGACAAAACAACTGGGCGGCATGTGAGTGGGTGGCTGGGTGGCAGGCTGTCTGTGTGTGTGTGGGGGGTTGTTTCACAGTTGGAGTTTTGGGCTGGCATTCATTTCATTGCTTTTTGTGGGTCATTTTGTGTTGTGTTGCCTATCAGTTACAGAGGGAGATACAACTACACACACACACACACACACACACACACGCACACACATACAGTTTGTGAACTGTTTATTGATCAATTGGCTGGCTCTGCTTAACACAAAAAGTACAGACTCACGCTTAAGCGCAGCTTGGCGCTCCACTTGCCATCATTGCAGTCGTGCGTTCTCCCTCCCACACGCTCCCTCTCTCCCTCTCTCTCTCTCTCTGTCCGTCTGGCAACAGGTTTTGAAACAGGTCTCTCTGGTCTCTCTCGCTCTTTCTCTGTCCCTCTGGGTGGCTGCTGCTGCTGCTGGGCGAGATCAGCCGCCGATATTGTTCACACATTTGCTTGAGCTGCCTCTGCCGCTGCCGCCGTCGCTGCCTCTGCCAGCGGCGCAGTCTGGGCTTCTTGTTTGCTAGTGTTTACGTTGATTTTATCGCAGGCGTAGCGCGTTTCATTGTCTTAATTTGCTTGCGCTTTGCTCTCTTGGCTAGAGTCGCGCTCTCTCTCTCGCTCTCTCGCTCTTTCGCTCTCTTTTCTAATGGCCGCTGGCTGCAACAGGTTTGCTCGGCTCGTCTCCAATGACAAATTGCCGCCCGACACTGATCATCTCTGATCATCGCTCCGATCTGGCTTCGTCCCGCTCTCTAATTGGCAGCCACGCGCCAATAGAGACGCTGCTGCGTCGCCTGCGACTGCGACTGCGACTGCGTCGCAGGCTGCGTTCCTTTAATCAGTTTTGACATCAATTTGAGTGGACGATTCCCTTTTAGCTGGCCATTCATCAGCCGCCGCTTCTTATGCATGTCAGGCGGCGCGATTATCCACTTAAGTGCTGCTGTCCACCCCAGGCGACAATTGTTGCTGTTGCCGCTGCTGTTGTCATTGTCTTGCTGTAAATCATTGAATTCGCTGTGTGTTTTGACAGCCCGCCGAATGCTTAATAATATTTAACAATAATTGTCTGAAATTGACTCATAAATTATACGAGACGCTGCCATGTGTCAGATTTTCGTTCACTTTATGGATATAAATGCACACTTCTGCCGACTGCAACAGAGCGAGAGAGATAGATATATATAGAGAGAGAGAGAGAGAGAGGGAAGACTGCATAGAGCTTATGCTCTCATCATCCTTGAGCAGAAAGACGCACAAAAATGTTGCCGATTGCTTTTTGACAAGGCGCCGACATCGCGCGCTCCGATTTGATTTCAATATTTCCATTCGCTGATTGATGGCAAGAAGAGCGAACGAGTTGAAATGCAGCGCAGATTGATCCTACGCAGATATTAGCAGCAGAGAGGCGGAGAGTGGGTGGGAGAGGGGGAGTGGGGCAGGGGTGCGTGACATAGAACTTTGCTCTCAATAGCTGATCAATCCATCAATCAAAGTGATTTTTCGCTAAACAATTCGGTGAGATTCACAAGCAAATAAATCCGTACAGAGTGCATATGATGAATAAGATATAGACTTATATATATATATGTATATATATGTGGATATGTATGTATATGTATAAGTATGTAAATATTATATAGAGCAAAGAGGAATTAGTCTAGAAAGACTTTAAAAATATCACTGAAATTTTATTACAATATAAAACAAGTAAGAATGCTCTAGTCGAGACGGCTCGACTAGGAGATACCCTGAGCCCTGCGAAGTGTCGATACTTAAAATATTCTATGCTTAGTGTACATATACATATATTGCAAGCAACACACACACACACACAGACGCACGCTCAAGCACACGTTCTGCCAACTGCGCAGTTGACGTAGCGACAGCGCTTGGGCTGCAAGAGGCTTGTGTTGTGGAAATTAAATGTTTAATAACTTTTTTTCTAGCAGGACTTTTTTATTCAAACTTTCAGGGCATGATTATGTTATTCATATGTATGTATGTGCCGAAGCACAAGTCTCTAGTATTTGAAATGCGTTTTTTGCAAATTTAGGGCGAAGGGGGCGTGGCATCCAAAATCCAAAAATTACAAAATGTCTGCATTCACAACAGGAATCTACATAGTGAATTTCAGGTCTCTAGCTCTTACGGTACGTAAAAGAGACGAAAAGTTATCGAAATTTATCGATAAAAAGAGAACGGGAAGAGTTATCGAATTTTTGAAAAAAACTCGTATAGCGTATGGTATTCAGGAGTATACATGTCAAATTTCAGCTCTCTAGCTTCTGTGGTTTACGAGATCGCTGCGTTCACACAGACGGACGGACGGACGGACGGACGGACGGACGGACGGACGGACGGACGGACGGACGGACGGACGGACGGACAGACGGACAGGGCTATTTCAACTCAGCTCATCGAGCTGATCAAGAATATATATACTTTGTATGGTCTGCGACGTCTCCTTCTGCCTGTTACATACATTTTCACAAAAACATTATACCCTGATTTCCCATTTTCAATGGGCTCAGGGTATAAAAATGGTAATGATAGTAAAAACAATAATAATAATAATAATAATAATAATAATAATAATAATAATAATAATAATAATAATAATAGTAATACTAATAATACTAGTAATAGTAATAAAAATAATAATAACAATAATAATAATAATAATAATAATAATAATAATAAATAATAATAACAATAATACTAATAATAATAATAATTATAATAATAATACTAGTACTAATAATAATAATAATAGTAATAATAATTATATTAATAATAATAATAGTAATCATAATAATAAACATAATAAAATAATAATAATAATAATAATATTAATAATAATTATATTAATAATAATAGTTATAATACTAATAATAATAATAATAAAAATAATAATACTAATAATTAGAATAATAATAATTATTATAATACTAATAATAATTATTATAATTATTTGTTTTTATAATAATATTTCGATTATTTCATTGCTTAAAAACTTTAAAAATTCTAAACAAACTAAAATTTCAATAAATTCCAGCAATCCAAACTCCAATTCGATAAAAATACGAAAATAAATTCTATTTAAAGGCTAACAGACCAAATTTGGTATCAATTGCTTCGCGCTCGACGCGGACCATCGATCACTTTTGAAATAATTGGAGGAAACAATGCGAAAACAAAAGCCAAATGGCAGCAAACAGCGTCAACCAAATGCCAAACAAGCATTCATAACAATTCTCAATGTGCAACAACAGCAACAACAGCAACAACAACAACAACAATTTTTGTTATTATCAGCAAAAAGCGAGTCGAAGCGTGTGGAAAATGTAAATGACAAACGAGCGGGGACAATGTCAGCGATTCAAGACGATTAGCGGTTTGTAAATGGCTCGCGGTTCAGGGCCTACATTAATTAACAGGTGAACTGCTGGGGCTGCCCTCGCCGAATGGGCGTGGCCGCAGCTATATTATGCAAATGTCGGGGATGTCAAAAGTCAAACAGTTTAACGCACATTAGGCCAAGCGCCGCGCCGGACACACCCACGCCGCCACATGGCTAAACTGTGGCGCCATCTAGCGGTCGCAAATGGCATTAAATATGCGATTTTTAATCAAGCGACAAAAAATGTTGTGTTTTTTGCAAATGCCAAATAAAATGAAATAAATATATAATCAAATGTGTATCTCTGTCTGTCTCTCTCTCTCTCTCCCTCTCTCCCTCTCTCTGTATGTGTGTAATATGTTAATGCGGTCACCACTAAATCATAATTTGTCAACAATTTTATTATGCTAAATAATTTACTTTTGTGTTCGGCGCTTTTCGTTGCGGTTGAAAGTTTCGACTATTCAATTGTTATGGAAATACCCTGTAAATGCAAGGGACATAAAGGGTAGCTTAGTTAGCCTATGAGAGAATATCTGTTTAGTTGCTGAAAGTTTATTATATAGATTGTTATTATTACTGTAATATACCCTGTAAAACAATTCGTAGGGTAGCATACAGGATCATACTCTGTTACGCTTTTATTTTTAATGGGTATATGCATCTTAACTATTTCTTGAACTATATGTGTTTGAGATAATTATTGATATACCCTATAATAACAGTTGATGAGGTAGCGTGTATACCACAATAAATTGTATTAGCTTAAGCTTATATTGGGTATATGCTAGTCAGCTACACCCTTCTCTCTAATTGATATGCCCCGCAACAATAGTAGACTGGGTAGCAAGCATATTTTTAAATGAGTATCTGCTAGTCGTCTCCTTCCATCTCAAACTTACTTTTATATTCTGTAGTCAAAGTTGATTTGCCTATTTTAATGGGTATCTACCAGTCGCCCACTCGCCAGCGCCAACTGCATGGCTTTTCCATTCGACTGCCTGCGAATCGTTATTGTCAGAGCTTATAAATTGTATCTGTCAGATACGCGCTCATTAGCATTGAAAACGCATTCATTTAGCAGCCGCAGAATCGCAGCTGATGGGAGCTTAAGAATGCGACGATCAATTCCAAGAGAGGAGAGGGGAGAGAGGGCAGAGCGATAGAGAGAAGAGGAAAGCCTTGAAAGCAAATTGGCCCGAAATGATAGAAAATGTTATTTTGACACATTTCCCGCGTGTCACACAAATCGAGTTAATAATAATACATGAATAGCATTTAGAACAATTCCGAGATGTATCTGAAAACAAACAGAGATGAAAAATCTATCTACGCAGCGGCGGCAGCTCGAAATACCGCAAGAAATTGGGACACGTCAAAATATTTCAAATCAAAAGAACCTGAGACAATAAAGAACTAAAAATGAAAGCGTCGCGTTCCCCACTTTTATATCTATATCTATACCTATGCGAGAGTATCTCTGTATCTTTGTGTCTTTCGGATCTGTGTATCTGTGTGCGTGACCAATGCGCATTTTTCTAAATGATGGCATTATTAATATAGAGACAGTTTAACAATTTCACAGCTTCGAAACAAATCTTCGCACAACGGCGACACTTTTTGTTCCCTTCCCCCCTCTTCCTCTCTTCCTCTTCGATCTCTCACTATCGCCCTCTCACTCTGCCCTGTGGCGGCTAAAAATATTTGAATGTTTGCTTAATTTCGCTGACAAATGCGTTCCATTTAGAGTTATGGCGCGTGTGATTTGCCATGCCGCAGCGATTGATATAGAATCGTTTTTATGATGGATTATAATCGTACACAAGTGATATAATATGATGTCTGCGTGTATGTGTGTGTTCTCTTGGCATATTTAGGCTATGAGTGAGACAGTTATTTGGGGAACTGTTAGAATCTGATGGAAACCACGGGAATATGGTGGATATCCTAGTTGAAGGTCATATTGGAGCCATGTAGGGGAAATTTGAATGAGAATGTGAATGAGGAAGAGAAAGATAAAGAGGTTGGGAACGAGTAATGGAATAGGGAGAATAGGCAATTGAGAAATAAAATGAGAAGGAGAATGAGAAAGGGAAAGAGCATAGGAATATGAGAATATGGCAATGAGAGAGACAAAAAGAGAAAGCAATATCGCAAGATTAGATTTCTTTATCCTAACTCCAACCAGATATACTTTCTATAGGCCAGTAAACCCACTCTATGTATGCACTGCTCAAATAGTTTCGTGTAATATTTACAAATGAAAACATTTGCTTATTACGCTCATCATAAGTCTTCAGCGTCTTCACTCCTGCGCTCCATTAATAAAAGAATTTGAAAGCTGTGCATTCTGTGGGGCATTTGCTTCGGCTGCTCAACCATTAAAGTGTAAACAATGAGCAAAGGCTCTGCTGTGAACCTTGTGCCACTTCAATTCCACATAAATCCCCAGTCAATATTCCAAATACAATAAATCGTTTGCAAATCTCAATTTTCAATCCGAAAATCACTCGGAAAATTCGCTTCAGGCGGCATATTTAAAACATTTATTGCGGGAGTGTGTGTGTGAGTGTGTGTGTGTGTGTGTGTGTGTGTGTGTGTGTGTGTGTGTGCGCTTTACTCTGCTCTGACATTCAATGTCTAATTCATAATAGATTCGTGTGCTATTCAACGCATTTAGACGAATTTCTGCCTCGACACACACGGCGTATAAGTAATAATTTGTATTTGGCACTTGCCTGCCAATGAATGAATTGCTGATGTTGTTGTGGGTAGTTGTGGTTGTAGTTGTTTGTTGTTGTGCTCGCTGGCGTCATTTAATGGCTAACCAATACGACATGTTTATAATTAAGCTGATGTAGCCATAGCCATGAATGTATCTTTAGCTTGAGTATAGAGATTTTCCTAACTTCTAAATGTATCTAATGTAGTATTTGTATATATATAAACATATCTTTGCGAGTATCTATATATATCTAAAGAACTGATTTGTATAAGTATAAGGATAGTTATTATAGGATAGTTAACTCAGTTTGTATCAGCCTCCTCATCATGGGTATGAATCTGTATCTTTTTTCTCTATCTGCATGTAATGCTGTATCTGATCTGTATCTTTAGCTGCATCTCTTTCAGTCTCTATAGTTGTAACAGTATCTATAGCTGTCTCTTTAACTGTATCTTTATCTATATATATAGCTGTTTAGGCAAGTCTGTGTGTATCTGTGTATCTATGCATCTATGGCTGTATATCTACCTATATCCATGCCAGCATATTCATCTGTATCTGTATCTGCACACAAATCTGTATCTAGATACATTTCGTTATGTATCTGCTGCTGATCTTTGTGCTAAAATTAATTTGTAGAAAAATGCGTGCGCTGCCTGTCGAGGCGTTTGCGGTAGCAAATTACGAGAAAATTAAATGTTGATTTAATTTTGAAAAGCAATTTTTCATTTTTAGCGTCGTCGTCGTCGTTGTCGCCGGCGACGCAATTGACGTATGTATCTGTATCTGTAGCTGTTGCTCTAGCTGTATCTTTTGCATGGGCCCTCCCTCTCTCTCTCTCTCTCTCTCTCTCTCTCTGTGTTTGAATTACATTTTGTTTCGCTTCGTTTTCGCTACGGCAATAAATTGCACTTTGCACGTCGTTGACGGGTTCGTTGCCAGCTGCAAAGCGACTAAAAAGCATTTATATATATATTCCATATACTATATATATATATATAGTAACATAATCATAATAATTATGTTCACAATATATAAAAAACTGTTCCCATAGCAACGTGCTAGCTCAGCTGAATCAACGCGTCATGTTGCTAACGCGCCCGACCACCCGAATCCAGAATCATCTAGAAAGAACCATTGCATCAACGCGTCATGTTGCTAACGCGCCCGACCACCCGAATTCAGAATTAACTAGAAAGAACCGTTGCATCAACGCGTCATGTTGCTAACGCGCCCGACCACCCGAATCCAGAATCGACTAGAAAGAATCGTTGCATCAACGCGTCATGTTGCTGCTGCGTAGTTTCAACAGCATATAAATAAGCCTGGGATAAAAATGTTCTTTAGTCTTAAGTTGTTTGTGAATAAAGCAAGTTGTCAAGAAAAATACAAATCGTGACTTCGTCTTTAAAAAATCACATCAACGTTACCATTAGCTTTTGGCGTGGTATTAGTTCGACTCAAATTTACTTATATTCAATTGGCGCAGCCGGTAGGATAGCAATAAAGAGCATCTTGATGCAATAACTAAGTTATTAATTCTTATGCCTGGTTACTGCTATCCGCTAAACAACTGACGCAAAGGCAACCCACGCGATGGTCAATATCGCGTCAAGTTTTTAAAAAATAAAAACCTCGACAGTGACGTGTACACCAAATTTCGCATATTGCCAAAGCCACAGATTGTGCAAATAAAACTTGAAATTAATTCAAGAAGACGCGATAGAATTCGAAGAGACTATAATTCCAGAAACTTCTGGTTATCTCACAAAATTCGAAAGAGCTATCTGTGCAAACCAAACAATCAAAACTATAGAAAATTAAGTATTGATAATAATAAATTCAAAAAAGATAAAAACTGAACTAAAAATTATGTGAATATAAAAACTGAACAAAAAATTAAGTGAATATTAAAAAGAAAAAGAAAAAACTGAACAAAAAATTATGTGAATATAAAAACTGAACAAAAAATTAAGTGAATATTAATAAATTTAAAAAGAAAAAGAAAAAACTGAACAAAAAATTATGTGAATATAAAAACTGAACAAAAAATTAAGTGAATATTAATAATAATAAATTCAAAAAGAAAAAGAAAAACTGAACTTAAAATTAAGTGAATATAAAAACTGAACAAAAATTTAAGTGAATATTAATAATAATAAATTCAAAAAGAAAAAGAAAAAACTGAACTTAAAATTAAAAAAAAAAAAAAAAAAAAACTATAATAATATATTAAACGAACAAAATGGAAGGAAACGCAACAACACCCCTATCTGACACAAGTATGACGCAAGTAATCAATCAACTAAAAATTGTTGAAAAATTCACTGGAAACAAGAACCATTTATACACGTTCATCAAACGGATCGATTACATATTGTCCCTCTACACCACGAATGATGCGAGGCAGAGGTTAATACTTTTTGGACTTGTCGAAAGCTGCATCAGCAGTGAAGTTATGCTATCTCTTGGCATAAACAATCTCACAACATGGTCGGACCTTCGCAAGCAACTCATATTAAACTACAAGACACAAACCAAAAATCATGTCTTGTTAGAAGAATTCAGGAGTACCCCATTTAAGGGAAATGTACGAGCTTTCTTAGAAGAAGCAGAACACCGTAGGCAGACATTAATGAGTAAGCTAGAATTAGAAAATAATCTAGATGAAAAAACATTGTATGCACGGTTAATTAAAACTAGTATCGACCACCTAATCCAAAAACTACCTACAGATATTTGCATTCGAATTATAAATTGCGAAATTCCCGATTTAAGATCTTTAATAAACATATTACAAGAAAAAAATCTTTATGATGAACCCAGTCTAAATTCAAATCAAATCAAAGCAAAACAAGATAAAAATTTTAAGCCGTCATACCCAAATCCTTATACTCAAAGATTTCCCACATTCCTTCAACCAAACCATCCTTATGTCCCATATCGACCTTACTTTCAGCAACCATATCTTCCACCAATATCAACACCAACACCTAATAATACTAACAATAACGTTTTTCCACCTAATCATTATTCACCTCGACCAATGCAATTAACACCTAACACGGTCAGACCATTATACCCTACACAAAGATCAATTCTAAGACCGAGCCAATTTGACAATAATCGTTTCGGACAACATGCACAAGTAACTCCACAACAAGCCCCTTTCAATACCCAACCAACAAAACGTGTTAGACCTGCAGAAAGTGGACAAAGTAAAATGAGCATAGACGAAGAAACTAGAAATCAAGAAGAAATTAACTATCACAATTATATGAAACAAGAATATTACAATCAAGTAGCTCCTTATTCTGAACACTATCCTCAATATTACCAAGAACAAAGTTACCCACAAAGCTCAAATGACACATACATACAAACAGCCACAGCCGAACATGAGACAGAACAATTAAATGAAATAGAAATCGAGAAAGCCGAAAATTTTTCAGCTGCCAGCCTCGGAAACCAACAATACATAACTATCACTTATAAGGGCAAAAATTTAAAATGTTTAATAGACACAGGATCTACTGTTAATATGATGACATCTAATATTTTTAATTTACCAATTCATAATACCGATTGTCTTATTCACACCAGTAATGGACCTTTAACAATCACACAAAAAGTAAATGTCCTTTCCAACAACTTGTTCAAGAGTAATAATGAATTCTTTCTACATCAGTTTTCAGCAGATTACGATTTATTAATTGGTAGAAAACTGCTTTCAGAAGCTCAAGCCGTTATAGATTATAAATCACAAACTGTAATTTTATACAATAGAAAGTATAACTTAGTCAACAATATTACGATCACAAACCAAAATCATTTCTTAGCCAATCCTGAAACACAACATAGCGCTGACGAAGACAGTAGTAATTTAATTTGCATTACAGAGAAACCAATAAACACATTCAAAAGACAAATTATATTTTCTAAAGGCATTCCAAATATTAAAAAACAGAATTACTTCAAAAAATTAATAATTCACATTACATATGATAGCATGACTAAAGACAAAGCCGAAAAATATTTAATTGACTATTTTTGTACAAAGACTAGTGTAATGTTTATAGACAGTGATGCAGATTTCGAGATCATTCAAAACGCACACAAAGAAATTATCAACACTAACCATACTAAAATTCTACGAAGTCTCATTCATTTAAAAAATATAAATTCATATGCTGAATTTAAAGAACTTATCTTGAAGAATCATGAAAAACTCTTACACCCCGGAATTCAAAAAACAAATAAACTCTTTTGTGAAACTTACTATTTCCCTAACAGCCAATTACTAACACAAAACATAATAAATGAATGTAACATTTGTAACTTAGCAAAAACTGAACACAGAAAAACAAACATGCCGATGAAAATTACCCCCAGGCCCGAACATTGTCGCGATAAATTTGTAATAGACATTTATTCATCCGAAGGCAAACACTATCTTAGTTGCATAGACATTTATTCAAAATTCGCTACTCTTGAAAACATTAAAACAAAAGATTGGATAGAATGCAAGAACGCATTAATGCGTATATTTAATCAGTTAGGAAAGCCAATATTATTAAAAGCTGACCGAGATGGCGCATTTTCCAGCTTAGCACTCAAGAAATGGCTTGAAAATGAAGGAGTAGAAATACAACTAAATACTACAAAAACAGGAATAGCAGACATCGAACGACTACACAAAACAATAAACGAAAAAATTAGAATAATCAATACTTTAAATGACGAAGAAAATAAACTCAGTAAAATAGAAACCATTCTTTACATTTACAATCACAAAACAAAACATGACACAACTGGACAAACTCCTGCACACATATTCTTATATGGTGGACAACCAAAGTTAGACACTCAAGAAAAAAAGAAAAAGTTATAAATAAAATCAACAGTGACCGACAAGAATACGAAGTCGATACCAGATATCGAAAAGGACCATTACAAAAAGGAAAATTAGAAAATCCCTTTAAAGCCAATAAAAACGTTGAAAAAATAAATCCAGATCATTACCAAATTACTGACAGAAACAGAGTTACACGTTACTATAAAACACAGTTTAAAAAATTAAAGAAAATTAACCAAATTCAAAACCCACAGGTTTCTACTTCATAAGCATACTTCAATCAAACCTTCTACTTGAATTTATATCCCAATTGATTTTCAATCCACTAACACAATCAAAATTATCCCATATCCCGATCACAACTCAACCTGATTACATTACATTTCTATTATGAAAAAGATACAAAGAAATAATAAAATATATTACTTGAAACATAAATTAAAAAACAAAATTGCAAAAAAAAAAAAAAAAAAAAAAAAAAAAATAATAATAATAATGTTAATCTTAAATTATAAGCAATAACTATTTTTAACCAGAAGTCGATCTTACACCATTGTATTTCCCAATAGAAATTATTAAAATCAAACTTATAAAGCATAATAATATTGTAAAATTTTATCACAAACTATTATCCTCACATATACAATCATTATAATCACAATAGTCATATTCATAGTTGTAATCTTATACTTTACTTATCTTGTGACCCCATAATATTAAGAAAAACATACAGTTATCGAGATGACACGATCAAATATAATTCTTCTGTGTCACCTTGACTCGCAGGCTCGCCTCTTGAGGAGAGGGAAGTAACATAATCATAATAATTATGTTCACAATATATAAAAAACTGTTCCCATAGCAACGTGCTAGCTCAGCTGAATCAACGCGTCATGTTGCTAACGCGCCCGACCACCCGAATCCAGAATCATCTAGAAAGAACCATTGCATCAACGCGTCATGTTGCTAACGCGCCCGACCACCCGAATTCAGAATTAACTAGAAAGAACCGTTGCATCAACGCGTCATGTTGCTAACGCGCCCGACCACCCGAATCCAGAATCGACTAGAAAGAATCGTTGCATCAACGCGTCATGTTGCTGCTGCGTAGTTTCAACAGCATATAAATAAGCCTGGGATAAAAATGTTCTTTAGTCTTAAGTTGTTTGTGAATAAAGCAAGTTGTCAAGAAAAATACAAATCGTGACTTCGTCTTTAAAAAATCACATCAACGTTACCATTAGCTTTTGGCGTGGTATTAGTTCGACTCAAATTTACTTATATTCAATTATATATATATATATATATATATATATTCAGTTTAAATTTGTAATACTTTTATATGTGCCCAGCGCAATTTGAGGTAACATTATGACCATATGTCGCAAATTGTTTACGTCTTGAAATTGATGAAGCAAAAGAGAGAGACGAAAACAAGTTAAGTCAAAGGCAAGCAAGATAGAAGAGCTAATCAAGATAAAGTCGACGCTGAGATACACTTTTGTGGTGAAAGTAGAGAATATGTTGCAGAAGGACTCTTCAGGCATCAATGAGATATGAGCTCTCTTGCATTCAAGGACAATTTCACAGAGATTCACCCGAGTGAATAAAAATTGAAATATTTTGCTGCCTACTTCCAAGGGCAGCACTTGGCAGCGCTTCCTTTGAGCCAGGACTTGCTAGGACAAGTTTAAGAGTTAAAGAGACTCTATCTCTCTCTCTCCCTCTCTCTCATTTATGCTAATCTTTTCAATCCCACTTCTAGCTTTAACACATCTCTGCCCAAGGCCTTTCAGCTTATGCTTAACCCTTCGATTTCTTCAATTACGAATTGTGAACTGGTTTGCGCTGCTTGGCTCCAGCTGCCACACACTTCATCTAGTTAGGCGGAGCCGAAACGGTAAACAGCTATTCCAGCCAACAATGAACTCGAGAAGCCGCGGCTCTGCGCGCTTCGCGCTTCTCCTGCTCTTTGCTTTTAGCTGATCTATTGGCGGGGCTCAGAAATTGTTTGCTTGGACAGCTACAACACGTCGGATTCGACACGCCCACCTGTGGCCGTTGCTGCTGGCGGCATCCGCACGGCCAAAGTCAAAGGCCAAAAAAGGCAACGGCAACGGCAGCGGCGGCAGCTACAGTTGATCCACTGGCCGTTGCCCCGCAACATTTTGGCTTTAATCGGGTTTTGCTTAGAACTTGTCGGCGGGCCGGACTAATGCCAATTAGTGTTTGGCAGATCAAGCAGCAACAAAAGCTAAAGAGATTTATGACACCCACTCAGAGGCGGCTCGCAAGGCGTAACGCAAGGCAACATGTTGCGCTTAATTGGAAACATGTTGCGGGCAACATGTGTCCGCAGGCCCAGCGAATGTTGAGCAATATGTGAACTACTGTTATTGTTGTTTGTTGTCTCTTGTTGTTGTTGCTCGTTGTTGTTGTTGTCAATTTGTCAGTCGCTGCGTTTGGCTACAATAATCCAGCGTCAGCTTTAAGTTCTTGAATGAAGCTCAACTGGAGTTGTTGTTGTTGTTGTTTTCTTACAATTTAAATTTGTTTTGGCTTGTTTGTTGTTGTTGTTGTGCAAACGCGCGAATTCTTCATTTAGCTTTTGTATATATTTTTTAATACCTTTTTTTGTAAATTTTAAATTTTTTATTTTAATTTTTTTCAGACTTCTTTTTGCTTTGCCAGCACAGAAGGTGTTTGTGTTGTTTGTTATCGTTGTTGTTGTTGTTGCTTATTTTTTTTCTGCTTCTGGGTCATCGCTCTTAAAATATTTAAATTGTTGTTGCTCACCTTTTAGTTGTTGTTGCTGTTTTTATATATATTTACCTTTTTTTTTTTGCTGAAAGTTGTCTTTGGGCTTTTTTTATGCCCCATCACATAGAAGACAGAGGAGAAAAAACACACAAATATATGTGGCTATATGTATATATATGTTCACATGTAAAAAATGAAAAGTACAATCCACAGTTTATTGTTTTTTTCTTCTTCTACTTTGGGGCCCGTTGGTCGTTGATCCGAGTTTGATTTTCAGTTGAATTTGTGGTTGACAGAGTTCGCGTCGGATTATCAATTTCTATTTTTAAAGGCACTAATGAGCGCGTGATGTAATGGTTGTACTTCTTTAATAGAATACAATAGAAAAGGCATAAGATTAGCAGAGCTGAAGAGGAAGTCTGAAGTTTACAGCACTTTGTATGTGGCTTGAGCTTGGCCAGATCGGACTAAGTAGAGCTGAGCTGTGTTGAAGCATGCGAATAGTCAGAGAGATGGGTAGATTAGATTGGAGCACAGATAGATAGATATATATAACTATAGTAAGATATATGCTATATAGGCAGATGGGCTAGATAGTCGTAGACAGATGAGCAGAGGAGGAGATACACAGACAGATGCATGGTTGGACTTGGCTGGGCTGATTGAGCCTGAGCATATATAACAGATTGAAGGAGAGATAGTGGCAGAAGGCATGGGCTATAGCATATATAAGAGATTTGCAGAGGATGACCAATGGCTAAGAGAACTCTGAATGCTTATGAGGGGGCAGCGCTTGAAGTCTGCTTGGACAGCGCAGCTAAGAAGGGCGAGAGAGATAGATATAGATGGCATATGGTACAGTTATATATTATGAATAAGTAGAATGAATATATATATATTAATGCCTATATACATAATGCAAATCAGGCTATATCAATATGAGTATATGAGAATATGGATATTAAGGAACTGTCAATATGACTTCCTCATGTCTTGCGCCCCTACATCCCCTACATCTATCTCATGCAATAGCTGACTTTCCAGAATATATACATATATATATATATCGTATATATACATTCAGCACTCCCATCCCAGCACTCTCACCTTTTTAGGTGCCACCACACAACTTGGGCCTGTCCAAAATAGTTTCGATTTCGTCAAAGTTGGCGAATTTCTGCGCTCGGCTGCCTCAATTGATGCGGAAGCATTTGAATGCGACGTTGGCTTCTTGGAAAAGCGATAAACTGCCCCATGGCACCTAGAAGACTGCGGAGGAGCCGTGGCCAGGCGCGGCAGACAACAGGCTGGCAACAGGCGGCCTGTGGCTCCCCTATGGCAAGTGAATGCCATATATCATGCCATGGCTGAATTCGCCAAAATGCGTGCCCAGTTCATTAGGAGCATGGGCAGGCAGGGGGCGTGCCAGCAGAGACGCCGACTGCTGCTTGGCAACTACTTTGCACTTTGCCAGATACTTAACTTGCAGTTATTTACAAGTCATGCTTGCTGCGAATTCGCTTGAGTGTGCAGAGAGAGGGGGAGGGAGGGGTGGACTCATGCTGCTGATGGGGTTGATGATGGCTGAGCAGCCGAAAAGGAAGAAGAAGCAGCAGCGGCAGAATCTGTTTTGTCAGCATCTTGCACCTATTTATATTCGCATTTATAAATAAACAACGTGAACGAGTTGTCGCTGTAATAAATATATTGCGACAAACAAACAGCGAGACAGCGAGGCTGGGAGACTGCGAGACTGGGAGACTGGGAGACTGAGAGACTCTGAGCGAGATTGGGCGATTGGGAGACGAGCAGCAGACGTGCACAAATATATTTATATTTAGCCAATTTTCAACGCTTGTTGACAAAACTGTCAACAAAATGCAATGCAAAGCGTAATAAAATTGTCCCAAGTAGCTGAAGCCAATTGAAGCAAGAGACGATGCTGACGCTGACGCTGACACGACGGCACGACGACACACAAACAAAGTTGCAACATGCGTGACAGCCGCAGCAAGGGCGGGGAGCGGTGGGCGGGGCCAAGTAAAAGTGATTGTCAGATTACGTATACGTATCGATGGATGGACAGATGGATGCAACTGACAGCTCGCAGTCTTTAATAGAGTATATATATCTATATATGATAAAGAGTTGCTTGGCTGGCGGCTGGGCCACCTTGGCGCCGCTTCTAATGAATCGCCTTAAATCACCGCTGCTCCGGCTATTTATCTCAGCCCGACTCGCCGCTCGGCCACTTGACACATTTGGCCAAAAGATCAGTCACCTTGCCACACACACAACAAATCTTCGCGCACAATAAACAAAAAGTTCAAACTGAGCTAATAAATTTCAACAGAGATGTGTGTGTGTGTGTGTGTGTGTGTGTGTATACAAATATTTGGCTGGCAACGAGCTCATAAATCTGTAAATAAATAAAATAAATTTTCGTATATATCAAAATGTATCAATAAAAATGCTCAACAAGTTTTATTTGCGTGGCCGCATAGAAAAATTTACATTTATCATAAAGCGATCAGTAGGCAGCGGCAGCGCCGTCGGCAGCGACGCCAGCTGCGCAGCTCGCTAATTTGGCGTGTTAATTGCCAAGTGGAAGAGAAACGAAATGAAACGAAACGAAACGAAATGAGAAACAGCCTTTGCTCGCTCTCTCTCTCTCTCTCTGCTTGTTGCGCTCTCTGGATTCGACTTGCTCGTAAATTTGCTGTGCTCGGCGGCAGAACGAAACGTTTAAGCCGCAAAAATGACAAACAACGAATTAACAAATTAATAAATTATATTTCTCTACGCCTTTTGGCGCCGTCAAATGAATTTTTTAGATAAACGTATGCAAATGGACGCGCCGCAAGAGACTGCTGCTGCTGCGGCTGCCTGCTGCATATTAATTCAGCTTTAATTGCCCCCCACTATCAAATGGGGCGTGGCTAACAATGACGTCAACACGTTGCCGCCCACCAGGCAGCAGCAGGCGGCGGGAGCCGCAACGGCAGCGAATCAATTTGCAACGCCCGCAGCTGATTTTGATCGAGTTGCAAGACGTGTTGAGCGAAAAGCGTTTGTGCCACAACTTGCGGCACGCGGAAATCGCATGAATCGGATGAGCTGCCCCAAAAACAAGTCAACGCAAACTTGCACCTATCGCAAATGCAACTCGAGGCATGTATCTGGCGATACATATGTATGGCTAATTTGCTGTCAATTGCTAAAGATGTGTGAAAGAGAGAGAGAGGGAGAGTGAGAGAGAGAGAGAGAGAGAGTGTGTGTGTGTGTGTGTAGTTGTAATAACATAAATAAGATGCCAGAGCGGAAAAGAAAACACTCGCATCATTTGTAACCCACTGTGACGGTGCAATGATCTCCCTCTGTGTGTGTGTGTGTGTGGCCATGTGTGTGTGTGTGTGTGCTTATGGCTGCATGCCAACAATAAATACAAACAACAACAATTATATGGCAATTGCTGCAGTTGGCGCTTTTAAAGAGCCAACCAATAATTGTAATGGAAAAATTGAATAAGCTGAGAGAAAAATGATTTCAGATTTAAGCAGGCAAATATATAAATTTAGGCAAATATAGATAGATGTTTCTTATACAAAAACTATAATAATAATAGGCTAACTCTTACTAAAAGAGTTCCTTAAACAACTTGAGCTGATATAGATTTTTGTTATTTCGACTTTAATATTAAGACATAAATGATTATTTTTATTAATTTATATAGATAATTTAGAATATATATACATTTACATTTATATATTCTATAAATTTTAGTTAAACAATTTTTAAATTTATTTTTATATTTTATTTAATTTTTTTTACATTATTTGTCATATTCTATTTTAATTTATTATTATTATAATATAAATATTATTTTAATTAATAGTAAACTATTTAGCCCAAAAGTTACTCTTTATAGGCTTATTTTGTGCCCAAACAAAGATCCCATTGGCGCCTATTTAACATTTCAATTTATATGAGCAACAAATTAAGCATACGCCATGTGTGCCTCGCTGCTCAGTGAGCCGATTAAATATGGCCAAATGATTGCAGTATTGAATGAAATTATTGAGGCGGGCTTGTTTGGCAGCTGGAATACCCTAGCTGAGATATGTGATGATTTAGCTATATATATATTATATATATTCTATATAAAATATAAGTCAGTTTGACTCCAGCTCAAGCTCATTGCTTGTTGCTCTTGGGTTAGTCACAGTGCACTTGGCAGATTGTCTGATTGTTGTCGATGATATATTGTTACCAATAGGGCAATATCTTTACCTACTCTGCTAGATATTAGTACGAAAAGGTGAGAGGAGGATAGATAGATAGTCAGTTAAACAGCTGATCACAGTCTTACATACCCTACACTCCACTTGGGCAACTTTACTCTCTGAGAGTTGTATATATATTTCTATATGTTGCACATAGATTAAATCCAGTCCTCCCGGCCAGCGGCCTGCCACATGCCAAACAACAAATGCAATTTCATTATCTTGCCATAATTTTTGCGCTGTTTCCAAAATTTCAATTGCCTTCAAAATTTGCCAGGCAATCAGTGCAACAGCAATGTGCATCATAAAAATGGCAAACTATTGCCAGCACACACACAACTTGTTACCTATATGTATGTATATATATATATAGATATATGTTCATTTGTAGATCAGGCTAAATGTCTATAGACGAGCGTAATGCAATGCGAATTTGAATTTTCAATAAAATATCAGCTATACACAAGGCAACAGAAATGTGCAGCAGCAAATAGACAAGTGGACACACACACACACACACACACGCACACATGTGCACAACAAACACACTTGAAATGCAATAATCATATTAAAATCAACATCAACTAGCAGGAAAAAATCTCTCTAAAGGCAAAAAAATAGTTCGTTTTTAAAGTTATTATTAGCCGCAAATGTGCGGCAATATATATATATATATATATATATAGACATATATATAACATACATATATATATATATATATATGTATATATATAAATATATATATATGCTTATATATAAATATATATATATGCTTATATATTTATGTAGTCGCTCGAGTACAATCAATATATTGTACATTGCTTATGCATAGCCTCTGTTTGTATCTACGGCAATGTATCTATATATACACACATATATCTGTATCTATCTATAATATATACAATATATATATATATATATATATATATATATATATATATTTGCATTTTGTATAAATCATTTAAGCGGCCACAAAACAAAATCAAGTTGAAAATATTCAATGAACTACTTTTCTCTGTTTGCAAGTGGCTAAATGTATGCAATGTATATAAATACATACACACATACATATATATATATATACACAAGTATATATGTATATAAAGTACACATCGAACATATATATAAATCTCTACCTATAATGCGACTGTGTGCGAGGGTAAATTTGCTGTTGAGCAGCTGAAATATTTGCACACACCACAATGAAAATATAAACTGTGCAGCAATTGACAAACATCTCTCAATATATTTTTAAAAGTGAATAACAAATAAATTAGAGGCAAACTAATAGAAGCTATAGCTTACTGCTGGAGCAAACTGAACAAACACATTGCAAGCAGTTTTCCTTTTCACTTATGTTTAGCACAAATATTTTTGGATGTTTGCTAAGTGATTAGCAAAAATGGACTGGAGAAGAGGACAGAAGAATTTGAGGAAGAATTTGATGAGCATTGGCCTAGAGAAGCCTGCCAGCTGTGAACCAGCGCAGAACTAGCCAGAAGTCAGTTGAGTTCCTGCTCTGCAGCAGATATGAATCAGTTAAGAACTAGCGACGGCTCAGCTAGAGGTGAACTAAGTGAGTCAGTGTTGAACCAGTTTATGAACCTATTTGAAGCGTGATTTGAAGCTTTGAGCTAAGCGAGCATTGAACTACATTTGTAAACCAGCTAAGAACAATGAATGAGGATTGGTAACTAGCTGTGAACCTATAATGAACTATTTATCAATCAAAATCTGTTCTTTTATGAACCAGTTGTGAACCAGTTGTGAACTGGCTTTCTACCAGCATGGAACGTGCTCTCAACATGCATTTCAGTTTTGATTCACTCTAAACACAACTATGAACTAGTTCTGAACCAGTACTGAACAAGTTCAAACCTATTTAAAAAGCATTAAAAACTATCAAAACATCATCAGTCTCTGCCCATTGACCATATAAAGTGCTGGCCTTATAAATTGAATTGGCCAAAGTTGCAAACAAAAAGCCAAACAGACCAAAATTATTTTTATACAAATTTATCTAATACACACAGACACACACACACTCTCGCACACACACACACATTGTGTATATCTTAATATTAATTTGGCATTTATAAATTTTGCAAAATTAAAATCGCAAATTTCAACAATTTCAGGCGTCAACGCAATGCCAGAGCAGCGCATCCCCGCCCAATACTCTAACTGCCCGCCCCGCCCATCAGCCCAGCCATTTGCCTGCGCCTCGTTGCGCATACGCCGCGTTAGCCCGTCGCATATAAATTTGCGACTCAATCGACGGTGGTTGTTGTTGTTGTTGTTGTTGTTGTTGGTAGTTGCTGTGGTCGCCTTTTGAGGCGAGTGCCCCCGAGTGTGGCACATGCACACTGCGGTCTGCCTCTCTTTGCCTCTTTTTTGTTGCTTTTGGTCCAACCGCCTTCATTTGATATGCATTTAAATTGCCTCACCTCAGTCGTTCCCTGGACCTCAGCAACAACTTATGCTCTACGAGTGTGCCAGTGTGTGTGCGAGTGTGTGTGTGTGTGTGTGTGTTGTTTATTTTGCTTTTCTTAAAAATAAGTTTTTAATTGCCAGCCGACGCGACAGAGGCCGAGTCCGAGGCAGATTATTCGCCAAATAATTTGGCTCTTGAGGCAGAAAATGAAAAGCGAAAGAAAAAACCGATCGCAAAATTTTGCAGCTTGAGCGCAAATCGTTCTGTTGGGTAAACAGCGCAGTGGCAAGCGGTGTTGTTGTTGTTGTTGTTGTGGCATGCCATGTGGCGCAGCTAATCAGAGAGGCAACCGCCTGCCTGACTGCCGCCCTCAGCGCATAGTTGGCAAAATAAATTATCGAAATGAGCGGCGCTGAAATTAAACAGGTTGGCCCAAAGAGAGCGAGAGAGAGAGAGGGAGAGATGTGGGTGGATGGGTGGGTGCTTGGGTGGTTCACTCTGTTTATTTGTTTGATTTGCCAGCGCATTTGCCGTAGCAATTTCAGCTGAACGCTCATAATTTGTATATTTCCCAATTTCAATTAGGCAGTCGACGTCGCTGCCGACTGCGACTGCGACTGCGACAGGGCGGTGACATATGCGCCACAAATATGCCACATGGCCAGAGAGTCCATTGAATGCAAGTTATTGAAATTTATTAATAGATAGCCACCCACGCGAGAGATGGCAGCAATGCGGGCCCTGCGACTTGACTCGACTTGATTTCGCCCCCTCGCCTGGCCACGCCTCTGCTCCGATCTGCTCTGCTCAATAATTTACAATTATTTCAAGGACACTTTGCATAGGCTCGACTGTGGTTTATTGTGAAACGGGTTTCCGTGCTCCGCCAGCCCACCTCGGCCACTTGTCCTGCCCGGCTGCAGCTCGTGGCATGTGGCATGTCTAGTGGCGTTCATCTTGGGCTCGCACCACACAATCTTCTTGTTGCCGGGCATTAAGTAAAAAATTGCAATTTTAACGCCCGCGTTAATTTACAGCCACACAGCCAAAGAGAGTTGCAGATGCAGATGCAGATGTTGCTGCTGTTGGAGTTGCTGCTGTTGCTGTTGCTGTTGCTTGGCAGAAGTATCTAGTGGCAGAAGTATCTTTGTCTTTTTGGCAGCTGTGCGTGGATCGTGTTGCTGTTGTTGCTGAGACCTTTAACAGCAACAGTTGCTGAGGTGTTGCTGCTGTTGCTGAGGTTGCTGTTGTTCTTGTTACTGTTGTCAATGGAGCTAATGCTGCAGTTGCTGTTGCCGGGAGGCTAAAGACTCAGAAAGAGGCAGCAACTGTTGCTGTTGTTGCTGCTGAGGGTGCAGTTGCTGTTGCTGCTGCAGGAGTTCTTACTATAGCTGTTGCTGCTGTTATATTGCTATTTCCCTAAAGCCTCTGCAACTGTTGTTGCTGTTGCTGCTCTGGCTCTTGCTGCTGCTGCTGCTGCTGCAGCACTTCTGACCGAGCTGAAGGTAAACCAGTGCGTGGTCATTGTTGTTGTTGCCAGTGCCATTGCTGTTGTTGTTTTGACTGCTGCTGGTATCGAGCCTCTGCTCTGAGTGCGTTGTCATTGCCAAGGCTTTGCCCGCATGTCCGCCCGTCCGTCTGTCCGGCCGTCTGCCTGGGCCTGTTGGCCCTGACATTGGCGCGCGTCCTCGCGCTCGGCTCTATCGCATAACATTCCTTATAATTTGTTAACTTGCTATGCATAAAACTCGAGTGCGGATTTATGACTTGACGCGAAATTGATCGCGACTGATCGAGTGAAGGCTTCCGTGAAGGCGAAGCCTTACCGAGGCACTCAAAAAAGGGCAGAAAAACGAGGGAATATAAATAAAGTAAGAACAAGACAAGAACAGCAAATAAAACAGGGAGAGCAACAGGCAGAGGCCAAGCGAGGGCTTTGCAGAGGATCGCTGGCAGATCGGGCCAAGTATGTGGCTCTGGCTTTAGCTTTGGCTCCACTCGTATTGAATTCCAATGTCAAAATCGCAGCGCATGATTCAATGCCAAGCCAAGGTGGTCAGGCCCTATATCGTATTCGATTCTGCAGGTGGAGACAGTTTTTTTGCTTGGCTTGGCTTGGGGCCTGGGGGACTCCGTGGACCGGAAGCGTGCAAGTGGCGCCAGACGCATTTATGTTGTGGATGATGCTGCTTCTTGCGCCTTTTGTGAGGCTTCAACCCAAATCTGCGGTGACTAATATATATCGGATTAAGAGGAGGTATGTAGTCAATTGGTAAGCTAGCTAGAGGAATGTGATTAGAGAGATACGGGTTTGATAGATAGAGATATGTATAGAGAATGACATGGATATATAGAGAGTTAGATAGACAGATAGATCGGCAGATAGATGATATAGAGATATATCCGTAGATCGAGAGACTATATATACTATAATATAGATCGTAAGATAATAGATACATACAGATAGATAGAATGAGAGACAGATAGATGTTATATATACGATATTTATGCGATATATATCAAATGAAATACTATAGGTCGTAAGATAATAGATATATAGAATGAGAGACAGATAGATGATATATATACAAATATAGAGATATATATATCAAATCGTTCCAGTTCCTCATCTATCTATCCTTCCTTCCACATTTGATCGATCTATCTACATACATATATTTTGATCGATCTTCAACTTTTAACATATTCAGCCATAACAAGATCTTTCTCTCTCTGTAAACCTCCATTTAAATATGATTTTATGGCATTCTCGCATCTCACTATCTCAGTTACGATTATGGACACAACTTTTATAGAGGTAATCATTGTGTGTTTGCTTTTATGACGCCAGCTAAATCATTTAGACAATTTCCATTGACAGCTCGTAAGAACAGAGCTTTATACTGCGTTTACGGGCGCTCGCTGGCTCTATAAAACTATATGGCTGCCAATTGGGTTTCAGATTCCCGCAGCCGGCGCAGCCTAAATGACAATTTGTGGTCGGTTTTATATGCGATCGAGCCAGTTGTGTAAACAGCTAACCGATTGGCAATTAAATGTTTATATCGCTTCTCACACTTCGAATGCAATTTGAGATTTCTGCTGTTGATCGAGATCGAAACAAGATTCGAGAGAAGATATATGCATATCGCTTGGCCAGATAATTTTGGACCGCTTGAGCGGCCATAAATGGCGCGTGCAGCATTAACCGTTATGTCAACTCAAAATTTAACTGATTTATAGCGCTGATCCACAAAGGGTTTCCTCTTATAAGCCGAAAAGCCGTTAAAATCTGGAATATAAATTAAGCAAAGATGCCAAAGACAAAGGCGATAAAAGTACACCAAATACATAAGAAACAAACTGCAAAAGCAAATGATGTACAAAAGTATATAAATATATGTACATATGTATATGTGCTTGATATACATATGTATGTGTATATATAGTCGGTAGCTGTGTGTACATAAGCAGGCAGCCAGACGCAGAGCTGGGCTAATTTAAGCGAGGACAACACCTCAACTCATATTTAAGGCCAGCTAAATCAGCGTCTATACACTGTGTGTGTGCGTGCGTCTGTGTGTCTGTGTGTGTGTGTGTGTGTGTGTGTGTGTGTGTAACTTCCAGTCGCGTCTAAAGTCACCCAAAGCGATGTGGATGACGCTGACGTCGTCACCGTCGCCGACGCCGTTGTCTGTGCCTGCTTTTGGTTTTGTCTTTGTGTCTGGGCCGCAAAAAAAGGAAAAATAAAAAATTAAACACATAAGTAACGAAAAAAAATACAATAAAATTATAAAAAAAGAAAAGCAAGAAGAAGAAGCAACAGCAAAAGCAACCAAATCGATGCAGCAGCCGGCAAAAGAATCGCAGTGCAAAGCAAGAGCGCAGAGAAGCAGAGCGACGGCAGCGGGGCGTATGAGTGATATCAAAGAGAGTAAGAGAGAGAGAGAGAGAGAGCACACAGGCAAGGGCATTGGTGCAGTGCAGCGAAATTAAGAAACCAACAAATTCATCCAGAAAAGTAGTCAATAAAGTGTCGACAATGCGCACAACAACAACAGCAACAAGAGCAGCAGGAAGACGACGAAGCGACAACAACAAACAGCGAGAACAAAACCAACAGCAGAGCCGACAACAGCGACGACCACAACGAAACCGTCAAAAAGCAGCAGGCAGGCGATGCCAGAAGGCAAGACCCAGACCGAAGAGGTTGTGCGCTGTCGGTCGCAGCTTTAGCAAGTTCGAGTTCGGCTGGGCTCGCGTTCGGGCTCGGGTTCGCGCCTCGTCTACGCATTCGGGCGACGGGGCGAGAGAGCAATGTGCAAACTGGCCGCCGTCAACTCAAGTCGCTGCTGCGAGTTTAGACGAAGGCGCGGCGAGGCGAGCCGAACGCAGCCGAGCTGAGCTCTCAGCCCGCCGCAAAATCAATTGAGCGATCAAGTGTCTTGAGGCGAAACAGAAGGTGGAATAAATAAAACAATAACGATGATAATGAAGTTAAAGTGAATTTTGATGAATATGCCGACGAGGCGTGGCTCAAAGAACGCCAAGCACAAGCACAAGAGTGGACAGTCGACAACAGGGAGTTGCCCAGTGCCCAGTTCGCAGTTCGCGGTTCCCAGTTGCCAATTGGCAGCGACCAACTGCTCCGGACATCCGGGCAACTGCTTGGCCACTCGAGACATCGAAGCGGGCAGACTGCAGCGCGGATCGGTGCAGTTAGTTAAGCAGCCGGCAGAGCAAGCAGAGAATAGTTTTATGTGCATAAACGATTCAGGGAATCAGAGAAGGTTTGCGGAACTGGCTCGCTGTTTGGGCTTTAGGTTCACAATAGCTAAGCTGAGATATATGGTTCATTGAACTGGTTCACTGGCTGAGAAACTCACTTGCTTGACTGTGAATCAGTTTGAATAGTCTAAAGAATCATCTCACGAAACTAGTTCTTTAGGAACAACTTGTTCCCTTTACAGTTCAAATGAACTAGTGAACCCAAGTCCAATCGGTTCATTGGCAATATTCAAATGAAACAATAAAAAAAAAACAAAATGTGCCGCAAAAACTTTCTTTGATAACATTAGCAGCAGCAGCTAGTGTTGTGGGGAGCATGGGGGCGTGGCAACGAGGTGAAAATGGCAGCTGTAGAAGTTTTTCTTTCTGTAATTTGAAAAGTCGACGGAGACAGCGTTAAATTTTCAATAGCCCCGGCACATTGGAAAGTGTCAAAAAGTTTGTGCACGACAAGTTTTTTGTTGTACAACAAAAGCAACAATCAGATGTTGTTGTTGTTGTTGCTAAGCTGCATATTTATAGCGCAGATAGAGCAGGCTAGTGCTGGCAAGTGCTCTAGCCGAACTGCTTAAAATATTTTAATGAAAATTGTTATCAAACTTTTATTGCTTTTTTAAGGTATTTATAGGATATTTAATATTCTATGCGATTTTATAGGGTATAAAAATGATAATATATGTTTCTTGTTTGTGTGTTTTATAGGGTATGACAGAGCTCGAATGATTATATTAATAGTAAGTTAAACTAAAAGGGCTTATAGGGTATAACATGGTCTATACACATATATTAATACATTAGTAGCTTATAGGGTATTACATAGCACTTACCATAAATTAGTTGCTTAAGTAATTCACAGGGTATTCTATAGTCTATACTACTATTTTAAGATACAAAATGTTACAAGCTCACATTGCTAGGGTATTTCGTAGTCGTTGCGCTTCTGTTTGCTTGTTGTGCCAGTTGTGTTAGCTGCATAGACAACACTCAAAGTTCGCTTGGCGCATCCTTGTCTATGAATGGGGCGGTGGGGCGTGGCAGCGGGGCGTATGACTTGTGACAACTTTCAAAGCTTCGAGGTCACAAAATGCGCCGAGTCCTGGCTGAAGCAGCGGCCGGGGCGACAGCAGCAGCAGCGGTAAAAGAAGCAGAACAAGTGCAAAAACTAAAGGCATGCCACGATTATACGACATACCATATATGTGTGTGTGTGAGTGTGTGTGTGCGAGTGTGTGTATAAGAGGAGTTTGATATTTCCTTTTATTGAAAATGCACTTTGGTGCCATGTAAACTTTGCAATCAAAGTCAACGGCAAAGCAGAGCGAAACGAAGGACAGGGCGAGATAGAGAGAGAGAGAGAGAGCAGTAGCTAGCTAAAAGCTTGCATCTGGCAATGGACTTGGGCTATGGGCCTGGTGGGTCTCTGCCACCTCTAACGATATAATGGCAACGACCATGGCCAGACATTAGAAGCGACTGCAACTGCTGCAATTGTTGTTGTTGCTGTTGCTGCTGTTGCTGCTGTTGCTGTTGTAGTTACAGAGACAGACACATAAATAGAAGCACCCTGACCATTACGTGGCTGGCAGTTTTGCGTTTTTGGCCCGGCTTCCTATTTTTAGTTTGCATTCCAAAACGGCGTCGCCTTGCACCTACCTGCTCCTACCTGTTCTCAGTGTAACTCGTTTTCGTTTTTATGACTGTACTGTTGATGTTGCTGCTGCTGCTGTTGCTGTTGCTGTTGTTGTTGTTGCTGCTGCAGTTGCTGCTGCTGTGGTCCTTGTCAACGTATGCCGCTTATTGCGATTGCCTCGATCAATGCTGGGATTTGTTATGGCTGGCCATGACGTGTTCTCTCGCTCTCCCACTCCCACTCCCTCTCCCCCTCTCACTCTCTCTCTGTCAGCTGTCGCTGGCTGCTACTGTAAATGCAATGCTGAAACCTACCCACCCACCCCTAAAAACTCAAAACTCATTGAGTTTGGCTTTTGTTCAAGCGCTTGGCTCCAGCTCCAGCTCCAGCTCCTGCTCCAGCTCCTGCTCCTGCTTCTGCTGCCTGCCAGCCTGGTGAGAAAATGTGTTGTGTTGTGGCATTTTTGGTTGCGAAGGGTCGCCTCGCACACACACACACACTAAACTGTTGCCTACTCTCTCTCTCGCTCCAGCTATCTCTCTTTGCCTCCTCCTTCTACTTGACTGTTGGCGCATTAGCTGGCAACCAAAGCCAGACTCAGCTCTACTTCCAGCCATATTGCTGCTGCCTCTGCCTCTGCCTCTGCCCCGCCGCCCCTGTTGTTGTTGTTTGCATTTTACCTGCAACGTCGCTTCGCATAAAATGCAATGAACTCGCAATCGGGACTGTCAAGGATGTGTATGTGTGTGTGTGTTTGTGTTTGTGTGTGTGTGTGCTCGCCCAGTCGCTGTGCATTTTTCCCTATTTTCCGTCTATTTGGCTTTATTTAGACCACACGACTCCCGCACGTCCAAACTGAATCCTGAATGTTGTCCCTTAGCCAGCCACCAAATGCATTTCCATTTAACATGCCAACATTCGAGGGCAATGCGTGGAAAGTTGAGAGCAGCAGGAGCAGGAGCAGCAGGAGGTGGCGGAGTTGGAGCACAGTTAGGGACAGGCGCTTTAGCTGGTTGTTAGTTGGGGGAGTTTTGTCTGCCGCCCACTACACTCAACAACAACAACGAATCCCAACCACTTGCAATTGAATTGTTTTTTGGCTGTGCAACAGTTTTATGCAACAATGTAGTAAACTTTAATTGAATTGGAATTTAAATGTATTTACTTATTGCACTGATGGACTTCCTGCTTTTTAGTATATTTAGTTGGTATTTTTTTGGTATTTGTTTTAATTATGCCTGATGCACAGTGCTGGAAAAGCACTCAAACAATAAGTGCTGTGAGCCAGTGTTAATTAATGCCAGTCAACTGATTGTGTGCAGTGTTGTCAGAGCGCAAATGGATTTGTTGTACAAATCAGTGTTGATTAACAGCAGTAAGCCAGTGTTGTTTAAGGCGCAGTGTTGCAGCTGAGTTAGAGCTGAGTACTAGCTTTACTGAGTCAGTGTTGATTAACAAATTGGGAGTGATTGACTCTTGTCAGTGTTGATTAACACAATCTATATGTGTAGTGGTTGTCAGTGTTGGAAAACAGCAGCATGACTATCAGCTTTATCTAGTGTTGGCTGACAAGAACTAAACTTGCAGCTGTATCGCGGCTTGATTAGTTGTTATATTGGCAATTCACTCTAGTGTTGGTAAACAGAGTTACGTTATCAAAATTTAGTACTATAACTTAATATTTTTATAAGTATTTATCACACAGTTTTTCGCTCTTCGCTTTTTGGTTTCTGGTTTTTGGTTTTTTGCTTCTGTAACCAACAATTACTTTTTCCATATAACCAAAAATTTACAAGCAGCTGTGCCAATGTGGCTAAAAACTAAGCGAAACTATAATGAAATATTATACAAATGTGTGTTGTGTGTTGTTATTTGTTATTGTTGCTGCTGTGTGTTGCTGTTGTTGCTGTTGTTGTATATACATTGGAAAGTTGCTGCTGTGCGAGCTGCGTCCGCATTGCCCGACTGCGCTTCTCCAGCGCTTGGCTGTCTGTCACCTCTTGTACACTGCCCCAATGTAGCCCCAACTCCGCCCCCCGCTCAACCGGCTTACCTTTCTGTGTGGAGCGGCGCGGGCGGCTTTGGCGGCTGCCTTTTGAATGATGCTTTGGTTTCATAACTAACCGTTTTTTGTCTTTCTTTCTCAGTTCCCATTTCTCGGCCCGCAGCACCTCCCCCCGCTCCACTGTGTGGCATGTTGCAAGTGTAGAGGTAAGGGTAATGTTTACCATTTCCGCTTGTCGCTTCGTCAGACGTCGGCGTGGGTACAATGAAATTTTTGGACGTGAACGTGAACCGAAAGACGAGTCGCGCAGCTTGAACTTTTTTTCTATTTTTTTGTAGGTTTGGGTACGCGTTATATGAGATGCATGTCAACTTTTTGGTAGCTGCCACCGAAATTCATTTACCTAACGGGTTTTTATTATATTTTTTGCTCGTTTTTAAAGGTTTTTTTTTAAGTTTTTTCCTCTTGGCTTTTTACGAAATGCGTGCCAAGGAAATAGAAAGTACATAGAGCACGAGGGCGACAATAAGAAAACTGTAAAGCTGTAAAAGCTGAAAGACAACTAGAAATTGGCATTACATGGGGGAGATTGGGGGGAAATTTGATAGCTGGCAATTGGAATTAGATAACTGAGTGGGCAGTGTGATGAGCAAGAGGGGAGATAAAGTATATATAGAGGTGCAGAAGAAGAGCGATCTAGGAATTGATTATATTCCAGGATATTTAAGATCAGTTTGAGCTGCTGTATATAGCTGGATATAGGTATTATAGGGTATATATCCCTCTTTCAGTTGGCCTTCATCTGTTCGGGTATTGGCCAGGAGAACTACCATTACACGGAGAGATTTACTAAAAGGGCTTGCAAGAGATAAGACAAAACAAGTTTCAGGTGTTGCAGAAAGCCTTTTCATATTATATTATAACATGTCTACATATGAGATTATATATACATTTATGCTCGCCTTAGCTTAAGATTATCAACTATCTATCAGCATGTAATCTATGGCTGTAGAGCTGCCTAAGGTCTTGTGTTTTAACTTAGGCTTAACTAAAGTGAGCTTAAAGCAGCTTTGGAGTTGCAGCAAATGTGCTAGCGATTGATTGCAGTTGCAACAGCAACAACAGCAACAGCAGCAGCAGCAGCAACAACACTTTTTGTGCTATTGCTAATTGTATCAAATTTTCATTTTGATTTAGATACAGATTACGTAGTCTAAGACTTTGCTAGATGCTGCCTCTGTTGTTGTTGCTGCTGTTGTTATTAGAGCGAATGTTGTTGCTTGCATTGCCAGCGGCAGCAGCAACCTGCAATCATTGCAGTCAGAGTCGGAGTTAGTTCGTCAGCAACAACTCTGTTGGCCTCATTATGTTCAAACATATTTCATATGCCAGCAACAACTTTGCTACGTTTTTGCTTGCAGTTGTTGTTGTTGTTGTTGTTGTTGGTGCTGGCTCAGCAATCGCTTGACTGTTGCTGCTGCTGCTGCTGTTGTTGTCATAACTGTGTTTTGTTGTGCTCAGACTTTGGTTGCTGTTGCTGTCCGGTGAAAGTAATCATCAACAACATTAAGCGAGGTAAACAAACTACACACACACAGACAGACGCACACACACACAAAAAGAGGAGCAGAAGTAAAAGAGTAGTAGAAAAAGAAAGACTGAAAAAAAGAGTTACACTCGCCAAAAGACTATTTGAGGCTGCGAGTCGGGCCGCGTCGCGTCGAGGCGAGTCTTTGACCAGGGCCATAGACAGAACGCGGCCCTCGCTGTCTGTGCCAGGGAATTCCAGCAGCTGCAGCCCCGCCCCCTGCCCTGCGCCCCCTGCGGGAAAGGTTGAAGAACCACAAAGAGATACGATTATGATGATTTCTAATTGAAAAACTCAGCAGCGCGCTTAAATGTGTCCAGCAGCGGCGGCAGCGCAAGCGAAGACGTTGGAGTACAAAGAAGCAACAAAGCTAAAGAGGAGAAGCAGCAGAGAGAAAGAGCGAGAAAAAAATGAAACGAAATTTCATTAAAACGTTTGCACAAATAAAATAAGTGCTGCAAAAAGCAAAAAAAAAAAGAGTAGCAAAAGCAGCAACGGCAACAGCAACAACAACAACAACAACGACAGCAAAAGAAACTGAAACGAGGTCAACTGAGGTCAACACATTTTATGTACCGAACCCGAACTACTTCATACTCTACTAAATATTTGTATGACGACGACGACAGCAGCGACGCTGGCAGAGATTCAGATTCAGTTATGGCGCGCTTAGCCGTGTGTGTGTGAGTGTGTGAGAGAGGGAACTGCAGTCAGCTTTGGGCTTGGAAGTCAGCGTCGCTCGTATGCATAAGCCGAGGGCAGGGCTCGGCTAGCGGGTAAGCGGGCAAGCGGGCAAACGGGTAGCGGGCAACGGGCTGCAGCAACTAAATCAAACAAAAGGCAAACAGCAAAAAGTGGAGCGAAAAGGCGACGGGGCGACAACGCGTTTGGGGAGCGCTCGCTGCGCTTCAATTGAGTTTTACATACATAGATTTCAGCTTTGGACTTGTAGTAGTTGCTGTTTGCTGTTGTTGATTTGATTTCCAACTATTTGAGGGCAGCGACGGCGACAAAATGGACACAACAACAACAGCAACAGCAGCGAACAGCGCAAAAACTCGTTCGCTGCGACGCGCATTGACTAACTGAATTGTTGTTGTTGTTGTTGTGAGTTCGCCTCATGACTTGGCAAATGCGCTCGCCAACATTATCGTCTTGACCATCTCGTGAACTTCATTTGCAAACGTTTCGAGCAACATTTGTGTGGCTTAGATGTAGGGTGGGCGCAGCAGAGGGGGCGGCGACTGGCGAGGAGTGCAGAGCGAAGGCTGCTGCTGCTGGGCAGCCAACATAATTCATTTGTATTGCTGCTGCCGCTGCCGCCGTCGCCGCTGCTGTTGTTGGCACAGCAAGTGTTGCCAACTTTATGGCATTTACAAATACAATTACATTAGCAGTTGAGTTGCTGTTGTCGTTGGCTTCTTTGGCATTAGCTTTGCCGTTACTTTTGCAATTGCCGCGCTGCTAGAGATGAGCGCTCACAGCTAGCTGTTGGCCAAGTGCGCAGCTAATTTGCATTTGTTGGGCGTCTGCTGCTGCTGCTGCTGCGAAAGCCCGCTAAACGCAATTCAATGGCCAACAACAACAATTCGGACAGTTAAGCTGTTACGCTAGAAAGAGTTTCAGTTACTAGGCGATGCCAAATAGTTGAAGCTTATTTGTAGAATGCGCTTGCATAATATGAGCGGAAACAATCGAAAAGGGAATGAAAGAGGGGGAATGGGAGAGAGAGAGAGAGAGAGATCTCGATATATAGAGATGTGAAGAGCCAGAACTATGCGAGTAAATGTATAAAAAGAACTAGTTCATTTGCCCAATGGAACCAATAGAAAGAGTCTTTAGCCAATCTCTTGTCACCCTTCTCTTGAGCACATGCTAAGCCCCATAAATATCCCACTTATAACAAAGGATAAGCAAACTCATCACCAGCCTCACTCTCAGCCAGTGTTGGTAAACATCTCACTCACTTTCTTTAGGTTCCCATCTAAGCACACTCGAGCTGCTGTTATTACGTGAGAGTTCGGTCGCTGAAGTGCGGCAGCTGATGCTCGAGGCTCCCCAGCAACTGCACAATTATTGACACGTGCGCGCCTCCACAAATGTCCTGGCCACAGATGCATTTCCGGCGAATTCAGCTGTTGGTCCTCGATCCTTGAGTCGGGTTGCCTGCTGTTTGTGTTCGATATTATCTGCAATTAAATACTCAATGCACAAAGCGGCGAGCGGGACAGAACAACTACCAATTTCAATAACTAAAAACGCACATGTCCTGCGGCCAGGACATCCACAATGATCATCATAAACATCATAATGAACTGGATGATGATCAGGTTCGAGCAGCTGTTACAGTGACTCGCACAAAAAACTGTTGGAGCGCGTCCTTTTCCAGTGTCCTGCGCCCCTTATTTGTGTTTTTGGCTGCCTACACGCTGCGCCTGCGCACCGCGTCCCTCGTCCTGCGCACAGTTTGTCCTTTGCCTCTTTTACATTGTTTTTCTTGTTCGTTTTTGGGGGGCAAGAGCTACACATGCCCCGAAAATTATCCCCTAAATGCCGCTTGTCAATTGGCAAGAAGCTTCCTGCACAGTTTGCGGCTCATCAGTGTCATGGCTAGGGTAACTAACTACACTGAGCTAAATGGGGGCTACTTAAACTATAGATATAAATATTTTATATATATTTGTGAGGTAATTTTCTCTGAGTGCATTGATGAACAAACTCATCATATATGATATGGCTTATCTATGTTACACTGAACAAAACTAGGAGCTACAAGTCCAGTCAAAAAGTAGTATAAGCATTACTTATGCAATTTATATACTTTTATATATTTAGCGCTACTTTTTTCGCTCAGTGCACAACAATAAGAAACTATTCAAGCTGTTATTAACTTTAGCTGTGCCTAGTGCTATTTTTGTTTTCTCTGCGTGTACTGAGGTGCAACCCCTATATCGGAAACACAAAAGGCTGCACAGATACCGCAGAGTCTCTCTGCTAATTGGTTGCCCCTGACACGCGTCATGCAGCACATCCAACTGCAACTGCAACGGCAACGGCAACTGCTAAAGGTGAAAATGTATATCACTCATAGCTCGCCCTCTCTCACTCCCGCCCTCTCTCCCTCTCTCCCTCTCTCTGGCTGTCTTGCTTTAACCTAGTTGCAGCTACCTACGCGCGTTTTTTGTGTGTTTCTTGTATCTATTTGAAAGTGCATTTGGGCTCAACCTTTGCCAGTTGCCAGTTGCCAGTTCCCAGTTTTCATTTCTTGTTGTGTTGATTTTTCTAAGCGCTTCCAATCAACACATACACACAGACACAGACACACACACAAACACACACCAATACAAGCGGAAAGAAAGGTGCCACATAGAGTGAAGAAAGCAATAGAATGGCATTTTTATGAATGGTTCGGTTTTGTTCTCTCTCTCTCTCTCTCTCTTCGAGTGGAAAACTTATTTGGGAAGCGGGGCAGAGCCAAACACTCGAGGTCACATGATTAGTGTCACATTAATTGCCGCAATGCAAGTCCTAAGCATCAGCTGCGGCTACTTCAAAGCAACTGCTGCCCATAGTAAAGTATATATAATCATAATGGAACTAATACCCTGCAAGAGCTTAAAAAGGTGCAATGAAATACAGTACAGTATATGGGAGTATCCTACTGAAGGGTATCTATAACAGCTAAGTTAAGTTAGTGAATATTTATGCAGATACTTAACTAATCTTAAGTCTGTTTACATAACTCAGAGATTAACTAATTGAAAGATAAATGCTTGCTAAACTCTCAATTACTAGCGCTTTATGCATAACTAATTGAAGCGTTGCAAACTGTGGCTGAGCACGGGCATGCCCCGCTGGCAGAGCTGGGCACAGGCTGTAAATGTGGTTGCTGCCGCCGAGTGTCCTCCAGGAAGCAGCCGTGACAGATGTTGCCGCATCGATTGCCAGCTTGTCGAGTGGTTCCCGGTCTGTCGATCCTCTCTCTCGCTCTCGGACTCTGCCTGCCCCTATGTCTCTCCCTCGAGCTACCCCTTTGCTGTGCGGCTCTCAATGCAGGGTAGTTTCAGCTCAGCTATCGGTGGCTAATCAATCGCATGTCAAGGAAATCAAGCCACAGAACGGCCCAGAGCAGAAAGCATGCAGAGTGAGCGAGAAAGAGCAAGAGAGAGAGAGGGAGACACAGGCCACCAAACAAGTTAGAAATCTATCTTTTATTTTTTCTTTCTTTTCGAATTGCATTGACGACGCATCATTAAAATATTTTCCAATGCTTGTTTGGCTGTTGTTGTTCGGCCGTTGTTTGGTGTTAAATCAAAAACCACTTGAACGAAATAAAATCTTTCTCACAGTCGGCGACGGGGACCGAAGAACAAGAACAAGAAGCAGAAAAAAAATAAGAATTGGGAACGGGACTGAGAGTGGGAATCGAGACAAACAAATTATGAGAACGAAAAACAGAATCTCAAAGAATGTCTGAGTTGCTTGATCTTGTTGCCTTTGTTGTTGCTGTTGCTGTTGTTGCTGTTAAATTGATGACAACAACATCAAAACGGACAGGCGTGCGCTTCAACTGTATCTGCATAGGCTTGAGATACTTCGAGAGTGTCTTAAGTTGGCCGGCTTGAGATATTTTGAGCGTATCTTCAGCTGATGAAATGGAACTAAATACTTCTGTGGTACTTTGAAAGTATCTTTAGCTGACCAAATGTATCTTTTAATGATTTAGATAGTTCCAGAGTATCTTATGTGTATATAGATACTTCGAGACATAGGCTTGAGATACGTGGAGAGTATCTTTTGAGACTTTAAGATACTTTTGCTCATCCATAAAACCTAAGATACTTAAAAGTATCTTTTGCTAATCAAACAAATTATGTAAAGGCTTTCGATACTTTGTCTGTATCTGCGTGAACTTAAATCGACTTTAAACGTGTCTTTTGCTGGCCGTGACGACATTTGTGTTTACCTGGCGACGATTCGAGCACAATAAGTCAATAATCAGAAAGAGAACGACAGCTAGATAGATGTGTGCACATTTATAGATACAAAGATACGTTGGTATCTACATGTTTGTACTCGTTTGGATTGGCTCAGACCGGATGGCCAGATGGATGGTTGGCTGGCTGGCTGGCTGGTTGGTTGGTTGGTTGGTTGGTTTGCTGGCCGACTGGCTGGCTGGCTGGCTGGCTGGCTGGCTGGCTGGTTAGATCGTTGCTTATCATCATTATTCAAAGCTAGCCACCAACGCGACCATAGAAATAGAAAACTAATAATAATAACAAGAACGGCAAACAGAGACGAGAAACACAAAACAGAAAACAAAACAAGTTTCGCTTTGTGGGCGAGTGCATGTGGAAGAAGAAGAGACACATGAGAGCTACATATATATGTGAGCTTGAAAAATAATAAAAAGAAACAGAATTTCTATGCTCATAAAACAACAAGTTTTCGATCTCGATCTCGATCTCGAGCTATAGCCGGCTATAGCTGTAGTCGCAGCTACCATTGCTACGCATGTAAAACGGAGAACATCGACATTTTAATTCACACTCCGGAGCAGCCTTTCATCAACGTCAATATCAGGTTCGACTGCGAGTTTCGGGTCCAGGAAAGACGCACGACCCACGCTCGAGTTATGATTTTCAGTCTGCTCTTTGTTGTTTGTGGCCATTTTATAGCTAACAACATTCCAGCCGCGGCGCCGCAGTTGTCGTCTGCCTCTTGGCCTGAGCCGCCGTCCGCTGACCACACACGTTGCCGATGATGAGGCACGGCGACATAGCCAGAACATATTCAGCCAGAGTCTGAGCTGGAGTTGCCCTGCCCAGGGGCATTCACTGCGCTGCGGCTGCTGCTGCTGCTGCTTGGTGACAGAAGCTCTGTCTTGGCTGCAGCTGTAAAAGGGCCAAGAGTTGGTTTAATGTGGCTCAACTGTGGAGTCCATTAAAGCTAAAGCTGCCTTAAGAGTGACGTCACACGGCAAATATGTAAGGGGTAAAGGGTATTACAGATAATATGGTCACTCTAATAGAAGTTGAGATTGAGGCTAAGGCAAGTCTGGGGGAGAGTGAAGAAAGTTTTATAGAAGGCGTCAGAGTTTGTCTTTGAGAGAGGGAAAGAGAGAGATAGAGAGTATGAGAGTTCTTCTTCTTTTTAGTAGCTGTTAAAGGATTTATAATGCATTATATGAACTTCCAATTATTCAGTGGATATTCCAGGGGGGTGTTCATACCTTCAGGGCTTATTCACCCCTCAACATCTCCACTGAATATTTGTAAGCCTTCTTCACATGCTTAGGCAATCTTCGCACTTGCACTGGAACTCCTTTAAGGGCTTCTTTGGGCCTGGGCCTTCTTTATGGCTGGCCATAAAGCGAATGCAAATATGCGCGCTCATAAAATGAATTATAATTAGCCAAATGATTGCGAGCATTTATAAAGAGATAAAAACGAAATTGATAAGCCTTTACGGGCTGACACTGTGCCCACATAAAGATCGTTCACATTATTATTCAAAAGGTTATCAATTCGCCTTAAATGTTTTTGTTTATCTGCTTTTAATCTGATAAGGGGCCGAAATTGGGTAAAAATATATGCAAGAAGCAAGAAATATGCTCGAATGGCAAATGTATCTGAAACGGAGTAGGCGAGTGTGTGAGTGTGTGTGTGTGTGTGCGTGTGAGTGTGCCAGCAATCACTAGCTAGTCGTATATTCGCGTATCTATTCTAAATGCTTATCAATTTCTGTTGTATGCGCAGCTAACTTTGGAGCTCCGAGCATTGTTTTGTATAATTATCGTGGTTAATGTCTCGACAACGTTTGCTCTTTTGTTTTTTTTTTTTTTTTGCTTTTGTATTATTTTCAATATGCTTTTTTTTCTGTTGTGCTGATAAAAAACGATATTTTTATCAGTTTGTTTTTTTTTTTTGTGTATTTTTGTTTTTTGTTTGCCTTTTAATTAAGTTGAACACAGCGAAAAGTATAATAATGGAATGCCAGGCGACAAAAGCAGAATTTAACTATTGTTCGAGCTGACAAAATGACCTTGAAGTGCCCAACAATGGGAGCAAACCCAGCAACAACAGCAGCAGCAGAAGCAGCAACATCAGCTAGTTGGTGGCCAAAAACTCAACTTTCTTTTGAAAGTTGCGGCTAATTTTTGAGATGCGGCCATTAAATGCAGCCGAGCCTAGGCAACAATTATAAACAGCAGCAGCAGCAGCAGCAGCAGCAGCAACAAAAAGCAAACAACAAAAATGAAAGTAGACACAAAATTTAGTTGCAAAAATTTCGTAATGCTCACCCTAGCCTGGCCCCCAGCGCCCACCTAGGCGCAACGGCAACGGCAACGGCAGCCACTCGAACTGGTCAAATTGCATGGAGCTGGGGCCCAGCTCTATCTTGGCCAAGATGCCGCATAATTAGGCATAATTTATGACTAGAGCAAATATGACTGCCGCATGCAGCATCAGTGGCAAGTTGCAAGCTGCAACTAGGCAAGTGAAAGTGCCGCAGCATTTAAAATCCGCATGCGATGCATGCAAATTGCCCAATTACGTGTCAAAAGGACAGTTGAGCCATGCACCCAGAGAACTTTACGACCACGAATCAGGTGTTAATTGCCCCAGCCAAATGGAGTTCCATTTGGCACAGTGTTTATATGGGTATTGAAAAATATGTGTTAGAAATGGATGGACAAATGATCACTATGAGATCGTCTTCATCATCAGCCCCATCTTCATCATCATCACTCTCATCATTCTCATCATCATCATCCCACAGCCATTTTCAAGCTCATCAACCATTTTCCATTTGAACCGCATCGACGCAGATACAGATACAAATGTATCTGTATCTCTCGCTTCATAGACTTTTGTGTTTCTTTTAGGTTTCGTGTGTGGCAGTTGCATTTTACAGCTAGATGGGCCCATGCATGTGGCATCAATTCAAAGCTTGCCGTCTATCGCTTTTGGGTTTGTTTATGGACCTGGCCAGGGCTAACGGTAAATGCATTTTTACACGCCCCAATAATAGAAACCTCTGCACAGATGCCATATCACAATGTCACCTCTCCCTCTCTCCCTCTCTCTCTCCCTCTCTCTCTGCTAAGTACAACAATAAATCGCCGCTTAAAGAGCAACTGGAGCCAAGTCTGATGAGACGCCTACGCAACCCGATTCCAACTTCATAACTCACTCAAATCAAACAAGAACAACTTAACCTGCGTGTGTGTGTGTGTGTGAGAGTTCTTAATATACTTGTAGTCGTGCCAGAAGAGTTTTGTGTGCATCTAGAAATTGTGCTCAATTTTCACGCAAAAGTCACAGATATGCACACACACACACGGACACGGACACGGAGACACGGAGACACTTACATTTACGTGCGACTGGGACAGAGACCGAGATGTGGCGGGGCCTGAGTCTTATCAACACAGAAGCATCATCTAGCACAAGATGCTTTTATCTCTCTCTCAGTTTGAGTCGTTTCAGAACAGGCGCACAGCAAACGGCAGAGAACACTCCACTCAGCAGCGCAGCAGCTGCTGCTCGGACTCGGATTCGGACTCGGCCACGGATACGGGCGCAGGGCATAGTCACAGCAGCAGCAGCAGCAGTGGCAGTGGCAGTGGCAGCGGCAGCGAGTCGGACTCGTTGACGGCGGCTGAGTGCGCACAACTTGCCAAATATACACAATGGGCGAAATGTGCGAAAAACGACAGCGAGCAGACAGCAGCAGCGACAGCAGCAGCGACGCCAGCAGCGGCATAAAACTGGAAATTGAGGAGCCAAAGAAGATATGGAAAGCATACAGAACGACAGCCAGGAGCGAGACGGCGGCGCAGCGACGAATAGGCATGAGAGTGTGTGAGCAGGGAGAGGAGCACTGCGACTGCGACGAGCGCAAATGAATCGAAATGAGGCGAGATGCAGTCGGTGCAAACAGTCAACAGCCAAGAGCCCAGAGCTATAGCCAGAGACAGAGCCAGAGCCAGAGCCAGAGCTAGAGCCGGGCCACAGCCCCGGCCATATTCATAGTCATAACTATAAGCATGCCCATAGCCAGGCACTTGGCAGCTTGAAAGCGATGCGCCGGCTGCCACTCGCCGTTGCGCCCTTTCACGCCGCTCTGGGCGTTCTCCCAGCTCTCACATGCTTAAAGCTCGCATCTAATGGGTGCCGCGTCGCAGCACACGCACGGGCCGGCGGGAGTGCGGGCTGGGTGGGAGCGTAATAAGCGCAGTTTGTGTTTGCTTTTTGCATATTAAAAAGAAAAAAAATATGACAAAATATAAAAAACAAGAGAGACCGAACGAGAAGCGCTGAGCGGAGAGAGGGGCGAGCAGAGCGCAGTAACTGTTTGTCTAGAACAGTCAAGAAGAAAGGGGAGCCCTGAGCAGGCGGAAGCACTGGAAGTCGGGAGTGTGCAGTGTTGATTGCACTTTGTGCGAGAATGAATCGCAAAATGCGCTTGTTTATACTCTACACTCTGTTGGGAGGCTGGGGTATGATGGAATCACTCAACAGGTTGGGCACAGAGGAGCGCGGAAATGTAAATAGTTGAAGAATAATGTTATCTATAATTATTATAAATGTTTTTCTAATTTTTTAAGTAATTATTAACATTTTTAAAGTTTTCCTAGAAAATATTATATTTTATATAATATTAATATATATAATATTATTATTTTATTGTTAATATTTGTAAAATTATTTATATAATTTTTACAAATTTTAAAATAATTTGTATAGTTTTTAATATAACAAAAAAATAAATATATTTAATTATTTATTATTTTATATATTTTTTATTATATTTGCAAAATAAAACAAAATATAATATAATATAATTAATATTTGTTTAAAAATATTTTTAAAATCATAAATATATATATTATTATTTTATTATAAATATTTTTAAACTGATTTATTTAATTATTTATATATATATATTATTTCATTATTATCATTTTATTATTATTTCCCAGAACCTTGTTTACATTCAACTCACACACGTTGAGAGTACTTAAGCTTCGCTCTGACTGCGCTCTTACTCTTGTCACTGGCTCTTGAGTGGGTGGCCCGTGGAATGGGGAGCGTAAAGACGAAGCAGAAGTTAGCATCAAGCCAGTGACAATGAAGCCATCATTGCTGGCTCTGCCCGTGCATCAGTTGCAACCCCCAGTGGAGCTAAGCCGCTGCCCAGTCCACAGCATGCACTTAACACAGTTTTACAAGGGACACACATACACACCCACACATGCAGAGAGAGGCACACACGCACTCCCTCTCTCTCTCTCTCACACTTTCTCTCTCACTTGATGCGTCGCTCAAGCTCTCTTTCGCTGCTATCTGCTCGCTCTCAGCGGCTCTGTGTGTCGCGTTTCGGGGCACTGAGAATATCGCTCAATTTCAATAAAAATAGCTTAAAATTCGAACAGGCGTTCAGCAACGGACGCACACAGCAAATGCACACACATGTGTGTGTGTGAGTGTCTGTTCTTGGCTGGAAATGTTCTCGCTGCGACGGCGACGGCGACGTCGACTGCGACGCGTCGTTGCTGCGTTTATTTTTGGGGCCAGGCCAATTTGTAGTGCGACAACGAAGCCCAGCGACAACTTATTGAAAATGTGTTGAGCTCTGCTTGCTGCTGCTGCTGCTGCTCGTTGCTGGCTGCACGCTGCGAGCGAGGTTTGTAAACGCCATTTTGATTGCAACAATGACGACAAGCAACATCTGTCGGCAGCCAAGAACCTGCCACCTACCGAGCAGCGGCTGAGACGCAGCTTGCAAATCGACTTGCACTCGGTTGCTGCTGGCCTGTTGGTGCGAGCGCCGCAGATGCAGATGCAGCAGCAGCAGCAACGCCAGCAGCAGCAGCAGCAGCAGCAGAAGTGGCAGCATCCAAGCCAACCTTTGTATTTTTGTTTTACTTCCGGTTCGTGGCAACGGACGAGACTCTTGGATGGGGCATGCGGCATGTGGCATAGAGCCAGTCGAGTGGTTTGTTTGGCTGCTGCATTTTTGGAGCGCGATGCTGCCGCTGCTGCTGCAAGTTTGCGGTCGTTGGCTTCAGCTTTAGCTTCGTTTCGTTTCATTTTCTGTATTTTGTTTTTTTGCAGCTCGTTCTGGCGTCGCATGCAACGCACACCCGCACCTCCACTCACTCATGTGGCAGTCCGTGGGTGGCTGTAACTTCGCCGTCTACTTATGTGCAACAGCAGTAACTGCCGCCGTCACCACTCCCCGCCTTGTTTCATAACTGCCAGAGTGCTGATTGAGTTCCTGGGCGAGAGAACTTATCCGACACAAGTGAGATGCGCGTGAGTGTGTGTGGGGCAAGAAATTGAGCTGCAAAGACGGCCGCAGGGCCAACTTAAAGCTGCCTGCTTAGACTTGTCTTAGACGAGGCAACGCCAGTGCGAGATTCCTATGAAATTTCTGGCAGATTTCTATTACTGCTGGGGAGTTGTGGGGCATAAGTATCTGTAGATATATATTTATCGAGCTGATATTGAGAGAGTAAAGTTGAGTTGCTTATGAGTAAATAGAGAAAGACTTTGTGGACACTTCAAAGGTATGAAGTAAGGCTAAGATCTTCTCCTTTTGCCCCATATATTTTCACACCTGACTCGACAACATATCTCTACAATAAACAGATCAGATCTGACTGCATACTTGAAACACTTTCCTGCTCTTTATCTTCCTATCTGATGCAGCAAGACAAATTTATGGAAATCTCTTCGTATCAAACTCACCCGACAGCCCATTTTCACCTCACTTCACTCAGTTTATTAATTTTGCATAAACTCCAGGCGCTTATCTGGCGACAGCGATCTGATATGCTGCTAATTAACAATTTGCTTAGTCAGCGGCTGCAAAGTGCTTTTGCATTGATATGCTGACGCTATCCGGACAGATCTGCGCGATCTGCGGCAGTCTATATAACATATTCATATCAAGCGGCTGCTGTTAGTCATCAACGTGAGCTGAACTAATTTCGAGCTGCTGACAGGCTCAATTTGTACTTAGCACACCTGTCGTATGCGTGATATTCGTAATATATTTATTATCTGTACTATCTATAGACTGGCTGTAGAGCGAGTTGACAGTCTATTAAATATTGCTTTGTTGCCGAACTGGGCAAGCGTAAGCAGTTGCTGCTGCCGCAGATTGATTCTCACAGAGGCCGATTGGCCAACGCGGCGTATGCGCAATATGCTATAAGCCAGTTCTTTGGGCGACCAAAAAAGCGAACAACATAATTAAGTATTTATTTATTTACAATTTTGGGCAATGGCAGCAGCAGCAGCAGCAGCAGCAGCAACAACAACAGCAATTTGAATGCAACAGCAGCAACAATCTTAACTATTGGTGTTGCAGCTTTGTTGCCTTTGAAGTTGTTGTTGTTGTTGTTGCTGTTGCTGTTGTTGTTGTTGCTGTTGTTGTTGCCACAATTGCTCATTTTGCTGCCTGCTGCAACCTTGTGCTAAATTTTCCAAAACGTTGAACGCGGCTGCTGCTGCTGCTGCTGCTGCGGCTGGTGTCGGCGTCTCTCGGCTGTTGCAACCAGCGATAAATGTCAGTCAAGCCACGCCTCCCGCCTCCCTTCGCCCCCTTTCGCACACCGCCTGCTGGCCGGTCAAGAGGCTGACGCATAACAGCTACAAAAATAATGTTGACAAACAGTCAACAATTTCCATTAGAGCGCATTATTGATGCTTATGAGCAAATGTATCTATGAGATACGCTTGCGCCTCGCACACACACACACACAGCGTAGCTTTATTAGCTGTGCGACTGACACCATTTGCTCCAAAAGCAAAGCAGCTGCACCAAATGGCTTCCGAGTGGAGCCAAAGATGACGCCAACAAAAAGCTGTCGCGTTTTGCGTGTCAAATCCATTCGCAGCGAGGCTAATTAAAACAATTGCTAAAAAAATAAATAAAAGAGACACCAAAATAACAGCAAATAAAGAAGAGCGGTAAGAGCGGAGTGCACAGCTGTAGGCATTGAATTGAGATACAGATACAGATACAGATATTCAGATTCATATTCAGTTGCAGATGCCATATAGAGCTATAGATACAGATACAGATACAGAAACTTACCTAGATTCCTATGGAACTATAGATAGTACTAGATATAGATCTATATATACATATTGTTACAGATAGAGCATAGAGGAGATATAGAAATCTATACAGATGCTGATAAAGCTATAGATATAGATGGGCGTAAATATAGTTATAGATGAGTGTATAGCTATGGGTGTACCTTCAGTTACAGATACAGATGCCATTATAGATAAGAATACATCTAAAAATAGATAACCTTTAACATCGATCGATATATAAACGTATATATCTAGGATACAGATACTGATACTTTGCTATAGATACAGATACTAGCTGTATCAGTACAGCTAGGCCTAGCTACAGATACAATTAAGGATATAGATATAGATACCTTTAACATCTATAAACAGAGGCATTCGTAAAGCTTTAGATACAGATACTTTTATGTATTCATTCTCATATATTCAGTCACAGCTGAAGTCGCAGTCACAGCTACACTTAGCCAACTACAGCTGTAGTTTTGGCTAGATAATTTGGTACACTGCACTTGGCATATGAAAAGTCGCAATTAACGCGAGACATAAAAAGAAAAGAAAATTAAATAAAAAACTGAAACGTTTGAAGAAATGCTAAAGAGAGAAACAAGAGCAGAAGTTGAAAACGTTGCGGTAGGAAATTACTTTAATTTGTTGCTCCCATTGTTGTTGTAGCTGAAAAGTTGGCTAAATGAATGCCTGACTGGCTAGCTGACTAGCTGACTGGCTGACTGGCTGACTGCCACATGTTTTCACATGATTTCCACACGATGGACAGGTGAAAAGCAAAGCCCAAGTCCAAGTCGCAGCTAAATTCACTGGAGCAAGAAAAGAAAACGTACCCAGGAGTAAGCGAGATGGCCGGACGGGCAGCGGGAGCGGCCGAGGGAGAGGGATGGCGAAGTCTGTCTCTTAGCCAGGTTAACAACTGACAGGCTGAAAGTCAAGCACAAGATTTGAGACGTTGTCTGGGTAAATTTTAACTGGCAGCGACAACAGCTGTGGGGAACTTTATCCCCAGCCCCTCTCCCTCCCCCTCTCTCTTTCTATCTCTCTTGCCATCTCCTTCTTTTAGAGTTTTCTCACCTGCACTCATTGAACTATTTGTGCCCAGTCTTCAGTTGCCGCTTGCAATTTCTATTCAAGAGCGCAAAATTTCTTAATGGCATTTTGCACGTTTTTATTGTTTTTCCAAACTGCAAACATGAATAATTAAAGGCGAGCACGGCAATTGCTTGACCGACTAGCAGATACTCTACTTCGGCAATCCTAGAATATATTCAGCTCTATTCATGGCCACACACACTGTACGCCCTGCCACGCCCACACTCATGAGCTCAATTGGCTTAACGAGTGCAGTGTATAGGCGCACCAGGCCCAAAGAGTACACAGAGAGAAATAATAGAGCCGAAGCTGGTGGAAGGAGAAATCATACAAAAGGCGCATAAATTAGCAGTGGTCTGTAATTTTGAAAAAGGGTCGTCAACAGCTCTTATAAATGTAACTGGGGTGAGGGCTGTGTGGCAAGTGTCTTGCAAAAATAAGGCGAGAAGAGGGCGTGGCCGGGCAGGCGGAGCAGGCGTGCCGGGGTTCAGTCACAGTCGGCGTGGCCGCGACGCATTCATTAGTTTAATATTAAAATAGTCATAATAAAAATTGTAGATAAAAGTCTGTGAAACAATGTGCAACAAAAGTAAACAACCTGATGAAGAACAAGCAGAAGAAGAAGAAGGAGAAGGTGAAGGCGCAGAACAGAAGCAGCAACAACAAGAACAACAGCAACAACTGCTCAACGGAGTCCAAGTCGCGCCAGTCAAGTACAAAGGGCCAAGATTTATGAACTGCAGTGAGTAAGACGCGTGTGTGTGTGAGTGTGTGTGTGTGTGTGTGTGTGTATGTGTACTCCCCTCTCCAGCACTCGCATTCTCATCCCCTTTTCAAGTCGCGCTCTAAGCGGAGCAATGAACTATTTACGAATATGCCCAACTACTCAAGACAAACACACACACACACACACACACACACCTACTTCTAGCCACTCATTCTCGTAGGCGTGAATATGAATGTAAATGTGAATGTGCGAATGCCGCGACGCGTTTCTTGAGATACATTTGTATCTTATGCCAGACGTATAATAATATTCACTTATAAGCCTGCATATTTATTCATGCACTCGACAGCCGATAAATGACCTTGAAGCGCTCGAGGGACCTTTGAAGTTTATATGAATAAAACGGTTCTCAGGCGCGCAGACTGCTTAAGCAGCTGGAATACTCAAAGTGTTTAGCCTAATTGCTTTATCTTTAATAAGTAAAGACTTGGAATTAGAGTTGATTCTAATTGCAATTATTTAGTATATATATATATATAGTATATAGTATATATTTAGTATATATATATATAATTTAGTATTTGAGCAGTTTTAATTGAGAAATATGAATATAGATACGGATATACTATGTGCTCTACAGATATACTATGTAGACCTGCTTCAAATTGGTTTCTGGACTATAATTGGACTCTTGCTGAACATTCTGAATCTATCTACATATATATCCAGCCAGATTGTGTCTATAACTTCGCCATCGATCCACCTATGTCTGCCGCCTGCAGCTTATCTGCCACATGCAGAAGTTCCTTGACTTTTCGCTTTAGTTTACATTTACTCGTATAAACACACATATATACGAATTTATCAGATGCTGTCAGCTCTGACATTTGAGTACAACAGAAGCGGGAAGCTGTTCTTAATGCTTATCTATTTATCATATATTTTTAATCACATATATACTGATATATATATAGTCGGCAGACCCCTCTGAGCACAGATGCAGCTGCGATTTATTCTTATGAATGGTATCTATATCTTCACTTATATATATATATAAATTTATATATATATTGTTATTGCATTTCACTTTCATACTGTTTGCCCTCGCTTGAGGCGCACCCTTCGACCAAATAGACTCGTGCGACTTGTGGCAAGTATTTGCTTTAACAACAACAATAATGGCAGCATCAAGAGTTTCCTTAGCCAACTGCCTCTTCCCCTCTTCCGCTTCCGCCTCGCCTCGCCTCGCCTCGCCTGCCCTGTTCTTCAGTTCACTTTTCCGCCCATACTCCGTCTTCATTTTCCCCTCTCCTCGCCCCACTCCCGCCGCCCTCTCTGGCTCATTGGGGGCTGTTAAATTTAGTGCCTCCACTTCAATTTTAATTACGGGCATTGTTGAATGCGCGACCGACCCAGACCGTAGCAACTGCAGCGCCCTCAACAGCAGAGACTGTCCCGTCCCTCTCTCCCTCTCTCTCTGTCTCAGCTAAACAGATTTTCATTTCCATTCGCGTAACTGTTGCACACATGCTGTTGGGGGCCCTCGTCCCAGTCCCCTTGTTGCGATTCGTTTCTTTGTTTGGTAGACAATTTAACATATTTGGGAATTCATTGCACTTTCTTTTATTAATACGCACTCGAGAAGTCGAGCAGCAGTTCCCCCACTCACTCGCTCGCTCACTCTGTCTGTTCCTATTTGTATGAAACATGTGTAAATGCATGTTTCTTTGACTTCAACTTTCCCTCTTTGCGCCCTCTCACTTCATCTGCCCCACTCGCTCACTGCTTCGATTTGTTTTAAACTTGGGCATTTCTCTCTCTCTCTCAGTCTTCGATTTGCTGTAAATTTGAATAGTTCTTTGGCTCTGCGCCTAAATTTAGTCGCATTCTTCACTATTTTCGTGGCGCGCATCTGCGGGCTGCCGCTCGGCTTTTTATTGCTCCAATTTTGGTATGCCGTAGCCAGCCATTGATAAATATAGATCCCCTACAAGATGTCAATGGGAATGGGAATGGAAATGGATCCGCTGCAGTTCTCAGCTCTGAGTTCACGTCGCGACGGCGAATTGAAATTCATCTGTTAATCGGCACATCTGCTTGTCACATGAGCAGCGCTTCAGAGGGAGCTTCGGTGTGGGGGCGAGAGAGGTGTGGGGGAGCGCGGCGCACAGTCAGCTGCCACGTGTGCCGAGGTTTGGCCTTAAGTAGCTGCATTTAGCATTGACAGCATCTACGGCAGCCAACAACTTTTAATAGACGAGCAATTTCGCAATGCCCCCCTGCTCCACCAGCTCCATCACTCATAAATTGCAAGCAAAATGAGCAGCGCGCGCGCCAAATCAAAGCGATGACAATAACAAATAGATGCATGCATGCGAGGGCTGCCACAAGAGTTGTGAGTGATTCAAATTTATCAAGCTAAATTAGCGAAAAATATTTAATAAATAAAATAAATAAATAAATAAAATAATTTTAAATAAATAATTATTTATTTTATCTACCCTTCTTTCATAGCATAGCAACTCTTTAAGCCACCCTCTCGCATTGTTGTTAAATATTTCGCACAGCTTTGTTGTTCGAGTGGCTCCAAAGCAGCTTGTGGCACCGCAAAGCAGTTGCACAAATTGCGCAAATTGGTTTGAAACAAATGTAAATATTTATTAAAATTGCACAAATGCTAAGCGCTGCCAGCCGGCCACCCACCACCCACCCACCCAGCGATCACTCAGCTCGATGATGATAAAATAAGGCTGATCGAGGCATGTTCGGAGTGAGCTTGGGGCAACAGATCATGTGACTGTCAACCGGGCAGTTCATAACTCGCAAATGCAGTCGCTGCCGCTGCCGCAGCCGCAGCCGCCGCCTCTGCCTTATCTTCACGCCAAGCTGCTCTCTGCCTCTCCCACTGCCTGTGCCTTAGCTGCGCCTTTGTCTTCTCTGATTATCGCTCGATGCAAAAATATTTGTGCGTATGACTAATCGATGCAAAACGTTGCCATCTTCGCATTTAGCATTTCATTTTTGTATTTTTATACCCTGAGCCCATTGAAAATGGGAAATCAGGGTATAATGTTTTTGTGAAAATGTATGTAACAGGCAGAAGGAGACGTCGCAGACCATACAAAGTATATATATTCTTGATCAGCTCGATGAGCTGAGTTGAAATAGCCCTGTCCGTCTGTCCGTCCGTCCGTCCGTCCGTCCGTCCGTCCGTCCGTCCGTCCGTCCGTCCGTCCGTCCGTCCGTCCGTCCGTCCGTCCGTCCGTCTGTGTGAACGCAGCGATCTCGTAAACCACAGAAGCTAGAGAGCTGAAATTTGACATGTATACTCCTGAATACCATACGCTATACGAGTTTTTTTCAAAAATTCGATAACTCTTCCCGTTCTCTTTTTATCGATAAATTTCGATAACTTTTCGTCTCTTTTACGTACCGTAAGAGCTAGAGACCTGAAATTCACTATGTAGATTCCTGTTGTGAATGCAGACATTTTGTAATTTTTGGTTTTTGGATGCCACGCCCCCTTCGCCCTAAATTTGCAAAAAACGCATTTCAAATACTAGAGACTTGTGCTTCGGCACATACACACATATGATTAACATAGTCATGCCCTGAAAGTTTGAATCAAAAAGTCCTGCTAGAAAAAAAGTTATTAAACATTTAATTTCCACAACATAAGCCTCTTGCAGCCCAAACGCTGTCGCTACGTCAACTGCGCAGTTGGCAGAGCGTGTGCTTGAGCATGCGTCTGTGTGTGTGTATGTGTTGCTTGCAGTATATGTATATGCAAACTAAGCATACAATATTTGAAGTATCGGCACTTCGCAGGACTCAGGGTATCTCCTAGTCGAGCCGTCTCGACTAGAGCATTCTTACTTGTTATAATTTTGTTTTGTGTTTTCATATTATTTTGGATATATATTTTTATGGCTGCGGTATGCATGATTGTGATTTATGTGCGAGTTCGGAATCGGAATCGGAATTGAAATGGGGAATCGCAACGGGGAATTGGGAATGGAAATGCGGAAAGTTCCACAAGTGTGTGACTGACGACAAATGCGCATTTCTATACCCCAGACTCGTTTGCATACGAATGGGGTATATTGTGGCGCAACTGCCACAAACTTAACAAGTCTAGAATATATTTTATTTTAAGCTGATATCTCACACTACAGGGTAGCTGCTGGTCGATCATATTTGTAGCATTTTGACTGATTCGATTATAGAATATTTTCGCCTGACTCGCTGCCACACGGCTGTCAGAACCAAGAGCTGAAGTCAGCAATGCAGAACAGCTCGCATCAAACATGCTGAAGCAAACCTGAATGACACCAGCTGAAAGCTGAGTGTGAGTTGATAAGATGTAGTTAAAAGTAAATATATCTCTAGCTTATGTATCTGCACATATATCAGTATCTATATCTTTATCTATACCTATTGTCTGTTGCTTCCACTTTCAGCTGATGTCATTGCACTGCAAACAATGAAGAGCAGCTTGAAGTGTTCTCATTTACTTAAAGTCAATTTCGGTGCCCGAAAAAAATTAACGCTGACAGCAAAGTCGAAGAAATTGTTATTGTGTTGTCGTCGTCGTCGTCGTCGTCGCCATCGCCGTCGTTGTTGTCATTATCAGCAGTCACACCAACAACGGCATGAACTACAAGCTAAAAACAAAGTCAATGTTGAAGACGCTTCAGCGATTTTCACATTAGATTAAATACTCTTTCGACTTTTCGTTTTTGAGGTCAAACTGAAGAAAACGCCCCAGCAGCAGCAACATTTCTGTTGCTAATACAATAATTGTCGTCGTTGTTGTTGCTGAGAAGACGCGCTGCGGAAGCGGATGCAAAAAAAAAAAACCCCCAGCGACAAGCTGGAAAGCTAAACATGAAGTGCCAGGGCGAGTGACGATCGCAAATAGATACGCCTGTCCAGCTATGGCAACAGCAGCAACAGCCACCATCAGCAACAAACAACAAGCATAATAATAATAACTGAAGCAGCTAATTTCTCAGCATAAGAGAGAAACGAAACAACGCAACAACGAAAACAACGCAACAACCTTGCCAGCAGCCACAGCAGCAACAACAAATGAGTTTCCATTGTCTTAAGTTTCAGGCTCCTCAAGCTGTTGTTGTTGCTGTGGCACCCTAAAGGCCAAGATCGTCGTCATATTAACGTCCAAAAGTCAACGTCAACGCTTGTCGGCGGCTTTTCAAAAGCCCAGCGACTGTGTCTGCGTGTGTGTGTGCGTATAATGTAAATGCCGCAAAGTGCGATGGACAAGCGAGGCTTGGAAATTAAAATAGGGTCATTAAGCGAACTCTCCGAAGGGACGGAGGCGGCGGCAGCACAAGCAGAGGTGAGAGCTATCAGCTGTCAGAGCCAAGAGCCAAAAGACGAGAGGCGGGAGGCGAGAGACGACGGACGTGAGACGTGGAGTCGCTGTCTCGTCTGGAGCCAAACGAATTTCTCAACAATTATTTTGAAATGTTTTTCAATCCACAACAACAACAATCACAAAGTGTGCGACCTGCATTAGTTTTTCCATAAACAAAAGTGTGAAAAGCGATCAGCCAACAGCAACCGCTTGAAGCGACTCGAGGCAAATTTTATAATTATGATTGCTGCACTCAATGTTTCTACAGTTGTTGTTGTCGTCGTTGGTGTTGTTGGTGTTGTTGTTGTTATTGGTGTGCGCTTGCATTGGCCTGACATTGGCTGTATTGTAAAATAATTATTGAGACAACACTTAAAAGTCAATACAAGTTAAGGCGTTGAGCCACTGACGTCTCAATGTTTGTGCTTTGATTCAATGGCAAACTTATACTCATACTTATACTCTAACTTATACTTATATACTAACTTATACTTATAATAATACTTATACTCTAACTTATACTTTAACTCATTCTCTAGCTTATACTCTAACTTATACTTATACTCTAACGTATACTCTAACTTATACTTATACTTTAACTTATACTCATACTTATACTTTAACTTATACTTATACTTATATACTAACTTATACTTATACTAATACTTATACTCTAACTTATACTTTAAGTCATTCTCTAGCTTATACTCTAACTTATACTCTAACTTATACTTTAACTTATACTCTAACCTATACTCTAAAATTATACTCTAACTAATACTCATACTTCTACTCTAATTTATACTTATACTAACACTTATACTCATACTTATACTCATACTTATACTCATACTTATACTCATACTTATACTCATACTTATACTCATACTTATACTCATACTTATACTCATACTTATACTTATACTAACACTTATTCTCTAACTTATACTCTAACCTGTACTCTAACTTATACTCTAACTTATACTTATACTCTAACTTATACTCTAATGTATACTCTAACTTACACTCTAGCTTATGCTCGAACTTATACTTATACTCATACACCCATTGCCAACTATATAGGTAACATATTTCTGATTATTGTTCAATATATAATTGATCTATTTGTATTATTTATGCATAACTCCACATTCAGCTTATCCTAAATACCTTTGGCATTATTCAAGCTATTACTCACTCGAAATACTTCGAAATAAAGAGAAGAAAAAGATATATTTTTTGAAATCTTTTTCGAATATTGCTGAAATTGTCCCCAATTTGACAATGGGCAACGCGCTGCAAACTCGCAAAAAGGTGCGAAGCTGCCAAATGAGCAACACGAGGGCAACAAATTTGCAGCTGTTGTTGTTGCTGTTGCTGTTGTTGTTGTCGCCTGTTGCCGGTCGAATAAAAAACCAGTAAATGATTTCACAGCCACAGACTCAGCCACAGCCACAAGAGAGCCTCAGTCGCAACTTCGACTCAGAGTTCGAGTCCAAAAACTAACAAAATTTGTAACATATTCGGCAGCAAAATATTTAAGTTGCTCATGTTGTTGCTGTTGTTGTTCGCGTTGTTGTTCGATGCGTTGTTTTTGGTTATTGTACATAAAGGCAAAGCGACGCGGCGTCGGTTCATTGAACCGCTCGCCGCTGACTCTGACTGACTTATTGAATGACTGAGTCTCAGCAACTGCACCACCAACAACAACAACAACAACAACAACGGCAATAATAAGAGCTCCATCGAAGGCTGCACAGATTATGTCACACATTTTCTGTGTGTATTTCAGGGGGGAGTATAGAGGCGGAGGCGGAGGCGGAGGAGGTGCCACAGCTGCCGAGAGAGCTAGAAGGGGGCAGGCAATGTTGCACTCGTGGTAGCCATGTTACAACATCAATTGCGCGCGCCAAACAGCAACAGCAGCAGCCGCAGCAGCAACAACAACTGCAAACCGAAACCGAAACTGAAAACCTAAAAGAAATCGTATCTGAAAGATACGGCACTCCAAGCTCCGGCACCACCAATGCTGCTGCTGCTGTTGTTGTTGCTTTGTATCTGTATCTGTAGCCGAGAAACTGTTTATGCTAAATATCTGTGCTGAATCATTCGACAAGCAGCCGAGCTGCTTATTGAATTAGGTACTAGAATTAATTGGTTTCCTTGCCAGTTAGGGCAAGCCAAATATGCAACTTTTGACATTTACCAAAATGCGCAAACTGCAAAGCTGCAAATTAATCAAATTTGATAGTTCGTTTGTATGTAGCGTGCATAATACTAACAGATACTTTTGTATCTTTCAGTGAGAACTGAAGAGCTCTTTCTCAGTGCAGCTCAGATATATATTAAAAGATACATTTGAGTATTGAGATACTCTTCAGTTTCCAAACTTATCTAATCTCTATTTATCGTGTATCTCATAGATACATTTATAAGATATATTCATGCAGCTCTGGCCCACGCTAAAGCTCCTCTTACTCCTCGATATATATCTCGCTAGATTACTCCCCAACTGACTGGCAGTCGAGGCACTTCAAGTATGTATCTTAAAGATACATTTGGCTGCACAGATACTCTGCAATTGAATTTCAAACTGTAGCTGTTTGATTTGTAAACATTTGCTCAGTCAATTGCATAATGAGCTGGCAAGTTGGCGACTTTCCTCTGCGCTGTATACAAAACGCTGGCTCCATCTTTAGCTGCTAGTCCTCCAGCGCCGTTAGACGGTGGTGGGGAAGGGAGGGCAGCGGGGCGCTGCAATGGGTCGCATAAAAATAAGTGAAAGTCAAATTGTATTGACGCATTGAGCGCATGAACAAATTAACTGCGCAATGAGCCACAGACGGACGGACGGACGGGCTGAGTGGCACGCATGTGTATCTGTATCTGAGTCTGTATCTGTATCTGCGCCTTTGTATCTTTGTCTGGCAATGGCAGCAGCTATGTACCGTGGGCCTTTTGCTATTTGGGTTTTGTTAAGCGAATTAATTTGAAGAAAAAAATTATTAAATGAGCCACAACAAATGGGCAGCAAATAGCGAAACAAGTTTTGTTTGTTGTTCATTTATTTATATAGAGTGCGTTGTGGTTGTTGTTGTTGTTGTTGTTGCTGACACTTATGCAATGCACACAGATTGCCGTTCAACTGTAAGCGGAGCAGCAGAATATTCAAAGAGTCGAAAAATAAGTTGAGTCACAGTGATTTGGACTCTTATCAGTCGAGTCGTAGATAAGCTCTGTCTACTTTTCACTAGAAATTTTCGATGAGTAATTGCTCAAATGATTGACTGATAAGAGAGAGAGGGAGAGGGAGGGGATCGAGCTGTTGCTGCTCTGCGTGAGAGAGTGAGAGCCAATTAGATTATCAGCGTGACAAAATCGCATTCGAACTCGAATTCGACAACGAAGCTCATTTTGAAATTCAAATGTGGCATGCTGCCAGCTGGCTGCTACGCAGCGCTTTGGCTCTTGGAGTCAGAGTTAAGTGTGAAAAGCGCGCACAGCAGGTGCCGCAAGCGAGGCCGACGCAAATGGAAGTCGAAGCTGGAGCTGAATGCTGGATGCTTTACGGCCGGTGTGGGCGTGGCTAAACTTTCACAAATTAATAACACTTGAACTGGCAGAACGTACGCGGGCAAGTAGCCGCCGCTGGCGAGTTCAACAGACGAGCTGCTGAATTGAACTCCGGCTTGGAGTTGGCGGTGAATGGCGAGCCGAAGAGATGCCGCAGCGATCTGAGACAGAATACAGATTGAAAGAACGGACTTGTAAGCGATATAGACAAGCTTATATGTACAACATACATAGAGTGGCTAATGATGATGATAATGGCTAAAGTAATTCCTGATTAAGCTGAAACGATATAGTACAACAGGTCGTATGATTGATATTTAATACAAGATTGACAGAAACGCTTGATAGAGTTATATTCTCTGTACAGATATAGAGTGTGACAACTGATTAACAGAAAACAATCAAGAATTGCCTTAGTTGAGCATGCTCTGCTAAGATATACTCTATAAGCAGCCATCTCTAAATAACATAGCAAAGAGATTTTTCGTAAAGTATCTAATTCTGATGAACTTCACTTATGACTTATAAAGATAGTCAATAAAAAGCTTAATCAAATAGTTGCTAAACTAGCTTTAAAGCTAGTTCTACTCCACACAGATACAGTTGATCGCAACCCATTGGGCCGCTCAGGCAGATGACGAATGGCCACCGTAAAGCGGAGTAATAAAAAAAAGTCTCAATACGAGCGGCAAGTGCAAATGGCTCCGGCAACGGGGTTCGAGGTTCGTTATTTGGTCAATGGCCCGCCTAGAACGGGGCGTAGCTGAGCTCAGCTTTGGCTTTGATCGGGTCGCTACACCCAGAACGCAGCGCTCAGTTTAAGTGACTTTCCAGCTCGCTGCGACAGCGACTGGTTCTGGTTCTGGTTCTGGTTCTGGTTCCCATTCCGCTGCTGGTTCTGGTTCTGGCTCTTGGGCTGTCCGCGTGCGCTGGTAATTTGTAAATTGGTTCATAATTCGGTTTCATCAGCGCAGCCCGCCCGCACAGCGGCCTCCTTCCCACTCTCTCTTTCTCTCTCTCTCTCTCTCTAAGAACTAAAGCTAAAGTAATTTTTTATATATACAACTTTTTGTTGTTTTGTTTTTCAGTTTGTTTTTGTTGTTTTTTTGGAGACAGCGGCAATGCGTTCGTTGGCTTCTCTTTTGTCTGTCTGCTGTGCTCGTGGGGGAAAACAATCCAAAAGCTCACAAATGAAATGGGTACAATCAACTAACTGTAAATAGTTTTTATTTCTGCTTCTGCCTCTGCTGCTGCTGCTGCTTCTTCTTGCTCTTTCATCAGTCTCTCTGTGGCTTTTTGTTATGGACGCGCTGCTGTGCCAGTTTTGCTTATGAACCGACAGACGCCGAGACTGACGGACGGACGGAGCAGCGGCGGGCAGAGAGCGCGTTATAATTTTCTATTTTCTACAAGCTACGATTGCCTCAGCTGCTGCCTCAGCTGGTGCTTCGTCTAATACGCTCTACCTCACCTCACTGCCTCCTCCCTCCCAGGCTGGTTGCTGGTCTAATGCGCTCTCTCCCCCTCTCCCCTCTCTCTCTCACACCCTTGAGAATTGGTCTAAACATGATTCGAACATCGATTCGCATTTGGCATATGTGAAATTTGCATATTTGGTCACTTGTTAATTAATAAACTTCGCTAAGCGTAAACAAGTAGGTGGCAACCGAATGCAGTGATGGACTAGGCGATGCCCTGTAAAAATATATAAAATAAAACTAAAATTAATAAAATAAACCTCAATATGTTTGTAATATCATAAATTAAGCCTACATCGCGTTCATCTACAAAAATACTCGACAAAGCTATACCCTATAAATAATTATGAAAGCGCGAATCTCATTTTCCCTTATTTAACCAACATTTCGCCAATATTTAACTTATCTACAGCTAATCTACCCTAGAGCCAGCACATTTCCATTTACAGGGTATACAAATATTTCTTTAAAATGAATCAAATAAATCCCAAGTGTTGACATTATCGTATCTGTTAAGTTAAGCGCATGTTTTGACAGTTTATTGGTTTCCAAAATTCCTAAATGCCAAAAGTTAAGCTTAAAATATATCAGGTGATAGCCGAATAGATTGCCAAGCAAACATTAAGGAATTGATTAAGAATAGTATGGCCATTTAATTGATTCCACTAATTTAAATGTTAACGGTTTTCTGTGTACCTGCACACACGAATAATGACTACAATGGCGTATAATAATTTAACTAACTTGACTTTGACATTTTGTGTGACAGCTAAACATAGAGAGAGAGAGAGCGAGTATAGTCATAGCTACCCTACAAATGTATATATATGCATATAGACACAAACTTCAACTACAGCTATTATTATGTACTGAGAGAAGGTGAGGAGAGAGAGGGGGAGTACAGGGGCAGGGGTACAGGTCGAGTCTTGGCTCGGCTAAACAAGGAGGTCAGTGCATGAAGGTTAGCGGCAATTTGTGTCGACAACATCGTCAGATGCTGCATCCAAAACAAAAGCAAAGCTTGAACCGTTGCTGGCTCGACAGATCGATGAAATGGCAACAACAGCAACAGCAGCAACAATGCAAAGACATAGAAGAAGCAGAACAGCAACAGCAACAACAACAATAAGTCAATTGCATTGGCAATAATAAATAGGAGAGAAACTGCAGCAGCAAAGGAGAACGCTTGCCAACTCCCCTCTCGCCACTCCTCCTTTTCACCTAGCACTCACCTCTCCCACTCTCCTTCGCTCTCCTCTCATTCAACAAAATCCCCTCGCAGTCACACGTCGCAGCCGAGATCGGCAACGAGCTAAACAAAATGCTTCCTCATCGCCGCCGTTTGGCCTAGCGGATTTACAATGGATGCGCTTTGCCTGCTAGGCAGTGGGAGAGAGGGAGAGGAAGAGAGAGAGAGAGAGGGTGCGCTAGGCTAACCAGTTAGGCGTTGGAATTGGAATTGGAATTGGGCGAGCGCACGAGTGCGAGCGAGACAGCGACGCATCGGCGGGTATCAGTTGACGGTCGATGCGTGGTGGAATGCTTCGCTGCTCGGGTCCAGAAATTGGCAAACAATAAAAGCCGTCAAAAAAGTGCAGCAACAATAACAAATAGTGCGAGAGCGAGCGAGAGCGGGATAGAGACAGAGATAGAGCGCAACAAGCAGAGCAAAAAACGCAAAACGAAGCATTACGCGAATAGAAGAAAAGCGAATAGAAAAAACAACAGTTTGAAAAGTTGATTGTTTAGTTGAAGCGAAAAAAAATACTGTTGTTGTTGGCTGGCTCTGAAAAGTGGAGCGTCGATTGGCGCAGGTAGAGAAGCAGCAATGCAAGAGAGAGGATAGAGAGAGAGAGAGGGCGAGGTGGGATGGGGAGAGCTGTGTGCAGTTGCATTTGCAGTTGCAAATGAACTCGGGCTAAGCGCCGAGCGCACATTCTGAATGATGCGAGTGAGCGAGGGAGAGAAAGAGAGGAGTGAGCGAGAGAGCTGGCGATCTTAACTGGTGAAAGATACATTTCAACTCTTGTCAAAAATGAAAATCAACTTCAAACTTGTGTGTGGCAAACAGACAAATGTGTTGGAAGAAAGCGCACAGGGAAAACAAATTTGTAGAAAGGGGTGCGCATGCGGCATGCGGCGTGCTGCATGCGGCACGACTGCGCAGTCGCCGTTGACTGACTGACATTTTACGGCATTTTTTGTTGTTTTTTTGAGTGGAACGCAAAAGGCGCCCGAAGTGTAGCCTGACAAATGCATAAAACTCGAAGCTGGAAGTTGCCAACTGCCAACTGCCAACTGCCAGTGGAAGGCTGCAGGCTTCATCACCGAGATGTATGCAGCAACAACAACAACAACAGCAACAACAGCAACAACATCGACAACAACAACGAATGATGATGACGACAGCAGCCTCGACGTTGACGTTGTAGCAATTGAATTTTTGCACGTCGCCCATGAAGTTGTTTGTTTGCTTGGCATCCGTGGCTGCCCAGCTCCGCACCTCCCACTCCCCCGCCCCACTAAAGCTGGCCATTGTTGTTGCTGCTGCACTTGGATGAAAAATAGTGGAAACAGTTAACGAAAAAAAGACTAAAATAAAATGTTTGTGTGTTTGATTTTTCCTTGTTGTTGTTGTTGTTGTTGTTTCTGCTGTGCGCATATTTATGTTTGCTTTGACTTACCGTTAGACGGTTATATGGCGGATTACATTTGGCACTGCTGGCAAATTATCTGTGCCGAGTATCTTTTTCAAGCTCCAACTGAAGCAAAGTGTTCGTTGTTGTTTGTTGCTGTTGCTGCTGCTGCTGCTGTTGCTGATGTTGTTGTTACAAGTTGATGGCACTTGGATAAAGCCTGTTGTGCCTAGCGAGTAGGTTCTCAGGCCTAACATACACTGAGCGAAATAGAGGCAGCTTTGAAAATGTTTGCTTAGAAAAGGGTTTCTGATTGCAATTAGTTGACTAAGTGTAGTATGGTCTTAGTATTGTATTATCTAATCCCACTACAACTTCTATTTCAGCTAATTGATACAAAGTTCCAGCATTAATTTCCCAAACTTTCCTTTATTTGGAATCTATCTTCAATCTACAGTTCATCTCCTGTTCTAATACAACTATCGATCTATCTATCATCTGGCTACACTCGTTCCAGGCCGTGTGAATACATTCACTTCTATCCAACTAATTGTCGCTGTTGTTGCTGCGGACCTCCTAGGGATTTTTGGGTATTTGCTAATGATGATATGCGATTGGCTTGGGGGCTCAATTGCTGTGAGTGTGTGTGTGTGTGTGTGTGTGTGTGTGTGAAATACGGCGAGCGGTTCTTCAATTTACAGTTCAACTTTCAACTTGCCGGACTTTCGCAGCAAGTGACACACACAGCACACAGCCAAATGAAATCAAAACAACGGCTGAAAGGAAAGGAAAGGCCAGCTGCCCACCTGTCCTCCAGCCCAGCCACTCCCCCTTCGGTTGAGCAACTGACTGACGCTCGTTTCGCACAACTTTCAAATGGCCGCCGCGATCATTGGGCGAGTATCGAGTATCGAGCGTATTTGAGTATTTTGAGTCGTTTTGTTTTGGCCAGTCTTAAAGCCATTGGCGTTTGGCATAATTATTGTTGTTGTTGTAGTTGTTGCTGCGGGTAATTGTTGCCGTTTTTTGCTTGACGGGGCAGCATCTGAAAAGAAGGTCGCACAGGGTGGTCCATGCTGACTCGCTGGCTTAACTGTTGTTTATGTCAATACTCTATGCATTGGGTGTATTGACTATAGCAGCTCAGATGTGGGCAGAAGCTCGTATGGGGCGATTGCTAGGTGATCCTAGTTCACCTCTCCCATGTTGCCTTTCATTTGATTATCAACTTAGTTTTTCCACCACTCTCAGTTTTACTACAAACAAAGTATATTCCGTCCGTAATATAACAAATTGAAAACGTATTTAAATTCTTATTTTATATATATGTATTTTATGTCGTCCGCAAATATGTTTGACTGGTTATATTCGTCAGCGGTCATTGGCGTATTCATCGCCCTCATTCCTGTAGCCTATGTCGTCGTCAGGATCATACGGCGCCAGAAGAGGAGACGCGCCATGTGCATCAACAATCAATTGATGGAATCGATTTTTGCCAAAGTGATCGCAGGCGGTGAGCCCTACGGGAACGCCAACCCTCTTATCGACTACGAGCGACTGCTGCTCATGAAGGCCACCGTCGACCTGATCACCTATCGGCTGTCCTTGATCGAGTCCACCATCTATAAGGAACACAATCCGCAGCCCCACCTAACGCCCGAGGAGTATCTAGCCGCAGCCCAGCAAATCAGGCACTCTATCCGCCGCCTTAAGCGTTTGCCGAAAATTGCAATGCCTGCAGAGTCAAAGGACACGGCTTAAGGACAGAGGCACTTAACTCCATATGCAAAGAGATAATAACTTTTCCCTGATTTTACTTAATAAAGTAAAGAAAAAACAAATTCTAGCTGGCGATCCTTAAGAGAGGGTAAGTCCTGGCAGAAGTGTATTCAAATGTCGACTGTCTGTTGCTCTGCTGACTGATTGGATTATTTTCGCTTCATTTGCCTTTAAATTTAATGTGCCAGATTTGAAAAACCTGTAGTTGGAGTTAGAGCTGGAGTTGAAGTTGGAGACGGCGCAGATCGCCTGAGGAAACGGCTGAGGAATTGCAATCAAAGCGCTCTCTTTTTCAAAGCCTCTCTCTCTCTCTCTCTCTCTCTCATTTGGTATTGATTTTCACCAGCTCGCAGTTGGAGCTGCGCTTTGACTACGCTTGTGCTCATGACTTGCCCCGTTTTATGGCTCACCTGCCTGCCTCTTGCTGTTGCTTTGGCATTGACGTGCGGCCGGCGCAGGGGGCGTCACACTCTGATATTTGTCGCTGCTTATTGTTAAACAATTTCGGCAATCGATTCGGCTCTCGCAGAGCATTTGCATTGCATTGCAGCGCTGAACTTTAGAGTCTGCGGCACAGAAGCTCGAGCGGAGAGTCGTGGCCGGATCGGCGCAGTTGTCAATCAAAAAGTCAAATTCCAACTGCTGGCAATTTGTCGGCAGAATTGAGACGAAAAGCGAATGTGACATGGGCCACGGAATGCGAGCAGTGGCCGCAGTCAGGTATAGCAAATCGCATATTGCGCATACGCCGCGTGTGCGCCTTCAACATTTAATAAGCCGGCGAGCAACGAGCACGGGGCACGCGAATCGAAACGCCAATCGCCTATCGACAATCGACTGGGCCCCGGAATGCAGACAGACACAGACGGACGGACAGCTAGACAGATAAACATGTGACAATTCACAATTGCAATTACAACCATAATACACCGTTCGAATGGGCTGCGGCTTGAAATTAACCCAAGGCAATTAGACGCACAGTTCAGAAAGCTACGAGAGGGAGCAAGCAATAACTTGAAATGCGGCTGGCCAAAGAGAATGTGTAGCATGTGCCAGAAATACGTGTAAGAGGTAGGAGATAGATCATGAAGATATGAGTAGAGGGAAGTATAAGTATAAGTATAATATATAGTATAAGTATAAGTAGTAGTATAAGTGAGGAGGGGGAATAGGCTTAATGAGATGTGGGAGAGAATGAGATCGAGATTTAATCGAAGTTAAGATTCAATACACACATTCTTGAGAATCGCATAGTAGGGCTGCCTTTATACACAAGTCTCTGATGAATTTCTTCTATCATTGAGTAAATATCTAACCATTCTTAAGCCATCAGCTGCCTTAGCTCCGGTAGCTGAAGGCCACAGGCAGCAAATAAATTAAGTCTTTAATCAAATTCCATTTGTTCCATTAGATCTGCCAAGCTCATAAGATTGTTCGAGCCGTCGAGCCAGCCAAATCTGAATGGGCTAATCGCATTGTGTTTGACAATTACGAAGCCAAGCAAATGCTTAACAATAAGCGAATAATTTTTCACATGACATGCAAATTTAAGATCGGCGAGCCAATTGGGCAGCCGGTTTAGGCATTTGTGCAACATGTTGCATGTTGCACGTTGCATTTGGCCATTTGGCCGAACGCATTTTGCCGATCAACTTGGCAGCGGCCACGCCAAACGGTCAAACAGCCAGATGCAAACACATGTACATGCTCGCTAGGCACAACAACAACAATCTGTCTGTATATATATATATATATATATATTATATCTATATAAAGCTATACGATTTCTATGCTAATCGAATGGCAAACGCAGGCAACTGAGTAATGAGTCTGCCTGGTTGACTTACATGTGTTAACAGCATTTACCCTGCACATGCTACGACTCTAGGGTATCAGAGACTTGATAATTGCATATACTCAAATTAACTAAATTAGTGTAAATATTTCAAATAATATTTATGTGAGGAAGTATATGCTTCGTAGAAAAATAGAGACTTCAATACAGGGTACACTTAGGTTGTGCAATCTCAACGCAACTCGCTCCAAGATAAGCTCGTTTTAGTCGGGCTTAGCAGGTCAGCCGCAGTTGCATTTAAATGCCAACTGTTTCCAGTTTGAACCCTATATAAACTGCAGTTTAGATCGCTTTCATGACATAAGTAAAGCTCGCTGAGGTGCGCATATTTAGGGCTCAGTTATCGCGACAAGTGAATCGTTTGCCACAAATTGTTGCAACAGCTACGTGTCACGATCCCCAGCGGAGAGCCAAAGGCGGACTGCGAGACGGACAGACAGCGGACTGAAACGTTTTGAAAAGCTGCCTCACATGTGAGCCAAAGGTGCAGAGTTATGGTTATGGCTGTGCGAGCTCATAAGCATTAGCAATGATTGCAAGGCACGACTAAGAGATGCCCTGGAATATAAATTTATATTATAATTGGTGGAGTTAAGGGCTGTTTAAGGCATAGATAAAGATCAAATCTGCAGATGCAGGCTAATGATTTATTACTCTAGCTATGCTCGACTAAGAGATGCCCTGTAATAGTAAAAAGATTTTTCTTTATGTCTAATGAACACACTCAAAGGCAGTTGAGTGGTTATAACTAAAGAATACCCTGTAATATCGAACAGTAATCAAGCATCTATAGAGTTGCTCCGCTTGCTATTCACAATAGACCTTTTCCGCTTGCGCATTGCAGGGTATTCCACTAACTGCAACACTTGCCACCTAACAACAATCGCTTGAAAATCGGCCGCAAATGAGCTGCGCCAACGACTGTCGAAATTGTGTTTGGCTATAAAACTAACCGCAAAGTAGGAGCCCAGCTAGAGAATTGGACAGACTCTGGTGGCTGTCATAAGAGCCTTCAGTCATATGGAAGCTGGGAGCCCCGTTGGAAGCCGGCTTGCCACAGGTTGCCGCCGAGCCCAGCAACATTTTGTGGCAATTGCAACTTTATTTTGCTCAAACACAAAATATTTGAACGTCGTCACAAATGTCAGCGTGGCAAAATTTAATAAACAGCCAACAGACAAACAGACAGGCGGCAGCTTTTTTTCGTTTTGGCCATGCAACATGTTGCATAAAGCGCAAAAAATATAGATATATAAATAAATATATATATATATATATATATATGTGTGTGTGTGTGTGTATAGAAAAAAGGCAGTCAAAATCGGACAAGGAGAATATGTTGCACGCGTCGCTGCTTCGATGTCTGTTAAATTTTTCACATTCCCAATTTGTGAGCTGCAACAGATAAAAAAGGGGCGGGGCGTGGCACACACATACGCGTGTCCGTTGTGCACACGAAAATTCCCACGTTTCATTTGCTATGCGTGTCTTGCAACATATTATTTAATTGAATTTATTTGCTTGAATGGAAATGCGAAGAGATAAAGCCAAAGTAAACCATTTATCATCGCGCTGAACTCTTGTTTCAGTTGTTGTCATATTTATTGGCAACACAACTTGATTAATTGTCGATCCTAATGCGCTAATTGAGAACTTTCTTGGCTGCCCGCATGATCGATCGTGCTTCCCGCCCGGTGGCACGCTGCGTATGCGCAACGCGCAAGGACAACGCATGCAGCGTAACTCACTGCAGTAGCCGTCTGCTGGGGCTGGCATCATTAACCATGTCAGGGTCAGTCCCAACTGCTCTTCAGCTCTGCATGACTCTCTCTCCCCCACTCAGCTGAGCACACACTCATTAATCATCTGCCCTCATTGATCGCCGCGACTGCAGCTCACATCGAGCTCACTCAAGAGCTGCCCATGCGCCAAAAGTGATTGTTTTTGCTTATTGCATAAGCGCCGGCTGCCCACAAGAAAGTTGAGTAAGCTAAAGTGGAGCACACCGAACTGGGTAATACACTCTCTCAAGAGCATACACTTGGAGTTGATTCAGTAAGGGGTTTGCGTAGGGGATGGGATTGGGCAGTTGAGTCAAGCCAGCCTTAGGCCAGGCAAAACCCTTTCAAGCAGTTGGATAACTTAACTGCTTGACCTTTGGCTACCTTTCAACAGGGCTTTCATAAAGGTAAGGTATTTTGTAGTCATCCTCTCAGACCGTTAACTCTCCCTACCTTAGGCTTATACTTCCAAGACACACTTCTCCCAGTCTCACTGCAGTTCTCTTCTTGAGATACTTTGAAGCCCTTGTAGCATTCTACCCCTACCACTTCGAGCCCTGCTCATCTCCCCAGCTGTATAGGTCTAAAGCCTTCCCAAATAAGCTCCATCTCCCATAAAAGCCACTTCACATACTCGTTTATGTTTGGCCAGCAGCTGTTTCGCTCTTGCCAATTGTATGACATAACCCTAACTCACATGCAAAGCCAGAGCCAACCTCCAAATCGTAACAATTCGTGCAAATGGAAGCAGTTCAATTGAGTCTCTAGTTACGAGATGCGAATGCTGTTACGAGTGCGTCTCTATTGATGGGCCAAGAGCATCTCTCTCCGAGGGCGATGCTTTCGCTTTGCCTGTTGGCCACTTGAGCAAACGCCAAGAGCTAGTTGTTGTTGTTGTTGTTGTTGCTGCTGCTGCCGCCGGAAGCCAACACCAGCTCGTAATCGAGGATGGAGGCGTTTAAGCCGCGGATAGCCAAGGCCAGAGGAGCAGCTCTATAAAAGCAGTCGATTCACCTGGCAATAGCATCAGTTCAACTCTTTAGTTCATCTCAACCAGATCAACGATCACCATGAAAGTCTTCCTTTGCTTGCTGGCGCTTGGCGCTGTAGCCAATGCGGGCTACATTGGCGGTGGCGGTGGCGGTGGCGGTGGCCACGGACATGGCGACTCTGGTGCCGCTCCTGAAGTCAAAATCATCAAAGTGATACACGAATCGGCGGGTGGTGCAGGCGGTGGTGCTGGCGGCTGGGCAGCAGGCGGCGGCGGTGGCGGCTGGGCAGCAGGCGGCGGCGGTGGCGGCTATGGTGGTGGCGGCGGCTATGGCGGCGGTTCTCAAGGTGGCCAGGAAGTGAAGATCATCAAAATCATTTCCCAGCAGCCCTCAGATGGAGGCTATGGAGGTGGCTCCAGCGGTGGCTGGTCTGCTGGTGGTGGCTCCAGCGGTGGCTGGTCTGCTGGTGGTGGCTCCAGCGGTGGCTGGTCTGCAGGCGGCAGCGGCGGCGGTGGTGGCTGGTCATCCGGCGGCAGCGACTCCAACACAGCTGTCAAAATAATCAAAATCATCTCGGAAAGCAACTCAGGAGCTGGTGATGCCGGCGGCTGGTCTGCTGGTGGCTCAGCGGGAGGCGGCGGTGGCTGGTCTTCGGGTGGTGCATCAGGCGGCGCCGGTGGCTGGTCTTCGGGTGGTGCATCAGGCGGCGCCGGTGGCTGGCCTTCGGGGGGTGCATCAGGCGGCGCCGGTGGCTGGTCTTCGGCTGGTCCTGCAGGCGGCGGCTGGTCCTCGGCAGGTCCTGCCAGCGATGGCTGGTCCGCCCAAGGCGGCGGCAGCGGCGGCAGCTGGTAAAACTTCGCTTAACTTGTGATAAGTCCAAATCTCATGCTGTTTCATCTCTCATGCGCCTCAATTCATTAACTTTGTCCTATTTGTTGAATAAAAAACTCTTTATAATTTCCACAATCAATATTTAACTGAGGAGACGCGAGAAATCGTCTCGAACTTTTCCATTTAAGGGAGAGAGAAAAGAAAAACTGCATTTGAAAGTCGCAGACAAAGGAGAAGGCAAGAAAACTTTGTCTGCCCCTCTCCCTCTCTCTCTCTCTCGCACTCCTATGACTTAGCTAAAAGAGAGAGAGAGAGGAGAAAACACTCTTAAGCGTAAAGTAATAAAATTCAAGCAACCAAAAAAATGCTTAGGAAAAGTGGGGAAATGAAAAGAAGAAAAACCAAAATAATAAAAAGGAAAATATGTAAAATATCACTTTGAGGCGGCGCCAAGGATACCAAGGATACGATGGCTACGAAGCAGACTCACACTTAGCCGGCATAAAGGCCAAAAGTGCAAGAAAAAGCTTTTGCCAGCGGTTGTCGGCGGCGTGAGTCCGGGTCAGGGGACGGTTGCTGGGGGCCACGAGTTTTTTCCTTGGGTATAAAAATATTTTCCATATAAATCTAACAAAGAACGTGTTCGGGTTACTTGATTAGGCGCCCAAAAGTGTGCAAATTGAGGGAGGGCGACGACGACGATGCCAACAGTTGCAGAGGCTACAGCTAGAAGAGGGAGCGACTAGGAGATACCCCGCAAACTGGATTGGCATGCATAGGGCAATGAATTCATTGGAGTCTTGAGCTAGAGAGAGGCGACAAAGCTGGAATAAGAGAAGGTAGCACAGTTAGATGAGAAGCTAGAGATAGAGCCACACATTCGGCCAGTCTAAGCTTAGCCCGTTACATACCCACTCACACAACTGATATGCCCACGCTCAGCAGCGCGACGCAGGTTTGGAGGAAGTATGTATAGCTTCGACGACTTCTCGGTTTCCTTAACGCTTTCAAAATAAATACTTACATAGAAATAAAAGAGAGCTAAAAAGAGGAAGGCGCAACAAATCCAATTTGTTGTTGTCGCACCCAGCCCCAGCCCCAGTCCCAGCCCCAAGCTCCCTACCACCCCCAGCACTGCCGCCCCGCCTTTGTTGTGTGTGTGTGGGGGGGAGAGTTGGGCGCCAAAGTGGGCGCCAAGTTGGTTTCTATATTGATTTATTACTCAATGGCCAGAAAGGAAGTGCGCTGTATATTATTTTGGGAACGATTGCGCAAAGATTTTGATTTGCTCGACGAGAAAATATGAGAACAAAAAAAAAGAATCATTAAAGATCGATACACGCCGTTAGATCTCATCCACAGATCCAACTTGTTGCGCTGAATAAACAAACAGGCTCGCACACACAGAATTTACTTAATATTTGCAGCCATATATACCAGAGGTATCTATATATATATATATATATTTATATATCTATGAAATTGGAATTGGAAATTATTTGGGCGAGTTTATGGAAAATTTCCCAAATACAAAATGTTCGCAGTTTGGATTGTTTTATTTGTGCGTTGCTGCTCAACAAAATTTGTTATTATTTTAATTTTAATTTTGTTGCTTGATGTTGTTGTTGTTGTTGTTGCACGTGCAGCGCCAAATTGCGTGTTTGCCAAACAACAATAACAACAAAAGCTAAAGTTAAGTTATCCGTGGACTCCTTTCATATTGACACACTGTCTCCCTCTCCCACTCCCACTCCCACTCCCACTCCCACTCTCTCTCTCTGTGTGCTCAGCTATGTTGACAGTGGGCGCGTGTGCAGCGGCAGCAGCAGCATCGAGCGCACACTCATTGAGGCCAATGCAAACAGTTTACGCGACCCTCGCTTTAAAAGTCTTTGTAACCGTAGTCTTAGCCAACCCCAAAAAAATCACTTGGGCACAATTGAAAACACTTATCGTTATATAATTTCAATATCCACACGGAGTTGACAGGGAGATGAAAGAATTAGTTTCGAGTGGCTGGCAAGCCCAACAAACTGATTATATCTATAAGCAAATAATAATCAATCGGCCGATCAGACAGAATAAACAGTTGATTATCAGAGATATTGATTAATACAAATGTATATATATATATATATATATATATATATATATGTATAAGATTGATAAGTCAGACTGACTGACTGATTATTCTCTATATCTACATATATCTTTCAGCCTCAGTTCGGCATCTTCACCGAATTGAACTCGAGCTTGTTGAGCTGCCCCAGCACCAGAATCTCCTCGATGGCCTTTTTGGCCAGCAGCTTGTTCTTCTCGTCCAGCTTGCGATAGGATGTGGCCCAGCCCTCGGCATAGATGTCCGCCTCATCCCTTGAGCATTGGCTGGCACTGGGCAGCAGCTGCAGCTGTGGCTGCGCAGGCGCCATTTGCTCCAATTGAGCTGGGTTTAGAGGAGATCCACTGGACTCCGGCAGCACGTGATCAAACTGAGTCAAGGATATAATATTCATATACTTGCCACAGCCACCACCCAGCAATATACTCACAATTTTGGTTTCAGTCTCCGACCAGTGATCCATGTCCTCGTCGTTGAGCGAGACATCTGGCTTATCCCAAATCTCATCCGAGATTTCATTCATGACAGCTCCTCGCCCGTCCTCGCGCAGAAAGGACAGCTGCTTGAAGTACCACAGGTGCGGCACATACACCTTGCTCGCATCCTGCGAGGTCTCCTCGCTGAGCTCCACCTTACGCACCTCGCGCCTGAAGCAAGTTCGAATGCCATTGATCTTACGCCGCATGCCCTCCACACTGGCATTCGCATCGATCTGCCTGTAGCACTGCAGCAACTGCTCGTAGGCGGCCTTCTTGTGTGCCTGATTCTTGTACTGCTCGTCCCTGGTACGCCACAGGGCTGGCAGCTGCCGATACGTCTCGAAGAATTCTTGCCAGCTGTCCGTCTGCGGTATGGCGGTCATTGCAATGCCACGGACAGAAGCGTACTAACGCCGTGAGAGCGAGAGAGCGCGAGAGAGCGCGAGAGAGCAGTGTCAAACATGTTCATGTTTGACGCTCACAGCCTCACACATGCAGAGCAGAGACTTGTTTGGCTTGAGGTGCAACATGATGGACTGCAAGCCTGGTCACGTTGTCAAACATGCTGCAAGCGTTTGCTGCTGCTTAAAGAGTGTGTGCAACCGTTTGACAACTTGGCCTTGAATTCGCCTCAACTGCTATTGTTGTTATTGGCGTCACATCGTCGAACGTAGAGCCATTCCGTCTGGTCGACGACACTGCCAGCAGCAGCAGCAGCAGCAGACGTGCGTCGCAGTCGACGCCATTAACGTCGCGACGTTCGCCTCATCGATTTGGCGTCGTCGTCTTCAACTCTGCATGTTTGTCGCCAAGTGCTCAAGCACACACACACACACACACACACGCGCGCGTACATTATCACAAGCAAAGTTAGCGGGGACCGAAATGAGCGCAAAAGCACAAACAAAATATTATTACTAATTCATTTTGTTATTTTGTTCATTGCACCCTTTGCTTACACACAGCGCGCTGTCGCCCACTAGCGGCGCGTCGCCGCGATGTCGCCTTCGCTTGCTCTCCCTCTCTCCCTCTCACTCACTCTGATAGCCCATTGCACTTTTGCACTTCATTGCATTAGCCCACACGCCGTGCCGTGCCGAGCGCCTCTCTCTCTCGCTCTCTCCCTCAGCTCATTGCGAGCTTTCTGTGTTTTTGTTGCATTCGCTTTGTTTTCGTTCGCTTAGCGCTTAAATGCTTTCAGGTGGCCGCTTGCCGATTCTTGGGGGCCCCAAGTCATAAGTAATTTATCATCATACAATATTGAAGTGCGTCGACGGCAACGGCGAGCAGCGAGCAGCGAGCAGCGAGCAGCGGCAGAGACAGCGGCAGCTGTCAATGCCAATCAGTTGTAAATGATATGACTGACCGATTCTTGGGACTTTCCTTGCTAACAATTGTTTTTGTTGTTGTCAGGTGGTGGCAACTGCCAGACACCAAGTTGACAAAGGAAATCGATTGCTTGGGGAACTGTCTGGCAAGCAAATCCAAAGACCAAAGGGCATTATTTATATGGGGGTGTCTGGCACGTTCAGTGGATTTCGAGCACTTTAAACAGATATTCAATTATTTGTTAAATACTATTTGGCCAACTGCTTTAATTACACTGCTCGAGAAACGCACACACGCACATGCACTCAATTACAGTGCAAACTGGCCGACAACAATGGCTCCGGCAGTCAAATGCGATTTCCGGCCCAACAAAACTTACATTCACACGAACACACACGCACACACACATATACAGAAATGCTTTTTTGGGTCTGCGCCTTGTGCTTTGTTTTGTATGTGGGTCATGTCCTTATGAAATATTCAAATGTCCTGAATTAAGCATTTATGCCATTTCCACTCTTTTTTTTATGGGCTGTCCAATTTTCCAGGCTAGCCCCAGCTACTCCCTCCCCCCGCCCTCTCTCTCCGGCTCCATTGTAAAACAAATTATAAATGTGCCTGATTATGTGTGCGTGTGCATGCATGCCTGCGTGTGTGTGTGTGTGTGTGTGTGTTTGCCTTTGTGTGTGTGCTTCAATTTATTTATTGAAAATTTGACCAAACATGCTTGCCGAGAGTGCAGGCAGAGAGTGAGTGCGAGAGTGGGAGGGAGACAATAAAACAGATACGCATAAAAGCAAATAAATTGGTTACATTTGGTTAACACTCACACACACACACACACGCAGACACGCACACGTTTGTGTAAATCCGCAACGGAAGTTTGCTTTTAAATCGATTTTGATTGATTTTTCTCACTGCCGAGCAAAAATGCCTTTTGGACAAAAATCAAAATACATGCCCGCATGCTCCATAGGTGTGTAGGTGTGTGTGTGTGTGTATAAATAAAATCAAATTGTAAATAATCGAGTCGGAATCGTCGCCTGTTTGTATTGCGCCAGCCCTTTGGCGCTTTTCACTTGAAATCCGTTTGGCCAAAAAAAAGAGAGAGAGAGAGAGAGAGAGAGAGAGAAATCAAGAATTTAACAACAGATCGAAAACACGAAATACAAATATTTTTACTAAAATTATTTTCAATATGCTCGTTGTTGTTGTTGTTTAACTTGGTCGCTCGCAGCTCGTTATTTATTTATATTTATTGAATGTGTGTGCAGCGCTTTATTTCAATATCGTAAAAAAGTGTGGAAACTGGCCCGAAAAAAGGCGAAAAGGAAAACAGAAAGAAAAAAAAAAAAAACTAAAAGCCAGCACTTACATTTTTAATACAAAATCAATAAATATAAAAATAAAATATATATATATATATATATATATATGTGCTCATGTATTAAAATATGCTGTCCCATCCGAGTGCGTGCGTGTGTGTGTGCGAAAGACATTTTTTTATGGCTGCGGGCTCATAAAAAGCGCATAAAGTGGCTTTAACATGGCATAAAAAATGCAACCAAGAGTGCCAATAGCTAAGCCATGAGAGAGAGAGAGAGAGAGAGATGGGAGAGAAAGAGAGATTGGGCCAAAGGTCAGTGAATGAACGAATCCCTTCAAGCTCTCTCTCCTCTCTCTCTCTCTTTCTCACTCTATGGGTGGTCGCATTGCTACAAAATGTGAAGCGATAAGAAAAAGCTAATGAAAAGCATTTGTGATAATAGAAGACGAGGCGCAAAGGAAGAAGATGCGGATTAGAGGAGCGACGTAAAGTATTTGAGATATGCTATTTAGATATACACCAGCTTTCAAAGCAATCCATAAGTCTTCCTCGGCTAATGAGAATCGTATAGAAGAGCAAAATGAACTAGTTCACAGTTCGGTTAGAAAAATGAAAAATGCAATGGATAATGCTCGACGTGATTCATTTATTTCTCTTTCATTTGCTCATTCACGAGGAGGAACTGGGCAGTCTGGATAAACGCAAAAGATAATGAAGGCCATCGTCAGCCAAGCGAGTAGCGGAGTTTCCTTGATCTGCATCTTACTTTGGACTGTTTGTTTTCCAACGTAAAGCTCTCAGTATCTGAGCCCCTTTTATATGCTGGCAAAGCATACAAAATCACATTATATATAGCAAAACAGTTTAAGCCGTTTACTAGCTTTACCAATCGAATTATGCCCAGTTGTCTATTATATTATATACAATATTATGCATACCAATAATGAGATACAAATGGGTTTATATTAAGAACCTTTTAATTTTATATAGTAATATTAATTAAAATATAAAAATATAAAAAATATAATTTGAAAATGATCTAATGCTAAGCATAAGCTCTTTCAATTTCTCCATCAAAATGATGCTATTATTCATAACGTCAGACATCCGTCACAACTTCCATGGCGATGGGTTCAGTAGGTCGTAATTAAAATATCGCACCCATGCTAAGCCAGATTGCCAGACAAAAAATACCTCTGGGTGGGGCAACCACCCACAAATAATGTTTAAGTCCGCTTTTTGTTTTTAATAAAAAGGTCTTTACAAATATGTTAAGCTGCTCAAGCAACTTCCATCTAGACCTTTTCGACACCCCTACACCCAGCGCCCAGCGCCCGTCGCCCAACCTCCCTTAGTCCCGTCCGCTGGCTTCATAGTTCAATTCCAACTCGACTCGTCCACGTCTGCAAATCAAAGAAGCGTATCGCGCACGTGTCTGCAATATGCATTAGCGCCGAGTGATGCCCGTTTTAGCCTTTTTCCCGATAGACTCAGCTTCCTTTGCTTTTATATATAACAAAAATATGATTATGATAATTAAATGCAATTTTTATTCATATATTTCTCTTTACCCATCCATCTTTGCAAAAGATACTGAAGGCCAGGCGAGTAGCGAACTCCCAATAAATAGCTCTCTCAGTATCTGAAATATATCCAGTGAAAAAGAGATATGCTCATCCCAGCTTAATCCCATTCTAGTAAGTCAGCCTTCCAGATCTGGCTCTTAAAGTTTCGCTAGGCTTTCGGCAGCGCTGACTGCTGCTTCGCAGCTGCTAGCCACGTCAGCAGCAACACCACTCGCACCACTTACGACACCCACAGACACTGCCAGCGACAGGCAGACGCAACCACCGGGAAATGATTTTTATTTTTTAATATTAATTGCTGGAATCGAGAGCGAGTGACCAACCCTCGAGTCGAAAATTGATTTGGATATCTTTCGACAAGATGTACACAACATTTATTTTCCCCAACATCCAGAAAAGAATATATAAAGCCTAACCTGAGCATATGCATGTGCGCATATACCTAATGGATCTATATACATATATAAATCCAGTCACTTGCAATCCTTCATGATCTCCCCAATGGCGAAGGGCAAAGTTTTGGTCTTGATATAGTCCAAGTGGCGCACAGCATCTGAGAATTCGCCCATGGATAGAGGGGGCACTGGCTCGATGTCCTTATAGATCTTCGATTCGATCAGTATCAGTTGAAAGTTGATCAGGTCCACAGCTGATCGCATCTCGTCCACATCCAAATCGGTTCGCTTGCCCTTATCCCGTTTATTCGAAAGCCCATCCCCCGCCTGAATTTTCATTGCTTGCGCCTTAAGCACCTTCTGCTTTCGCAGCTTGAAAAGCTTCCGCAAAAGATATAACAGCGGCACGATTATAAAAAGCAGCCCATAGAGCTTGGACTGACCGATCCATTCGAGCATTTTGGATTACGTTTAGAAAATATACGAGTACATATGACTGGGTAAAAACTAGAAAAACAATAAGCCATCTACGTTGAGCACACTAACGAGGCAGAAGTGAAGTCAAGGCACACTCGATGCATATTATGTGGGCAGAGAGAGGCAGCATTCCGGCTTGGATTAAGTAAAGCGAATTCAATACGATATTCAATGGGATACACTTGTTCCACTCTGACACAATTCTGACTTTTCACATAAGCCGCCCCACGACCCGTGCTCCACGCTGCTTGGCTCCGTGCCCCCTGGCTCCTGGTGTGCAGCCACTTGCCCCAGTCACTCGCTTGGCAGTCAACCCCTTGTGCGACACGAAACCAAATCCCCGACCCATGTCCGGAACGCAAATAAACGATAAAAGCGCAGTCGTTGCGAATAACACTAACAATAAGTAGCGAGAGGCGAGCGGAGAGCCGCCAGGCGTCGTATCGCGTCGGCTGAGAGCCGAACGCACTGTCGCACTCACTCGCTCACTCGCTGTTGGGCCGGCTGGCTCGTCCGTCGTCCGCTCGTTGTTTGGCTCGACAAACGCGGGAGTTGCCTGGGCGCCCAGCAAAGCCAGCAGCTGGAAGTATACAATTTCACAAGGGATGGCGGCGGCAGAGTGTAAATGACAGAGCGAGAGAGGGAGAGAGAGAGAGAGAGAGAGAGAGCGCGCCAAAGTTGAAAGTTAAATTGATTTGAGCTGGGTGGCTATGGCCGAAGGGTTGGCTTGGCTCTGGGCTTGGCTCCACGCACACACACACACGCACACACCGAAATGACTTTCAGCATGTGGAAGCCGCTGCTTAGCATGTTTCCTGCCATTAGATGGCGCCACGTGCGCAGTGAGAGAGCGCGCTCTCTCTCTCACTCACACAGACACTCAGCCGCCTGGCTGAAAATGAGGCGCAAATTTTGTGGCAACCAAAAAAAGGTTCAACAAATGGTTTGGCTCGATACCAAAACCGAAGCCGTAACCGAAACTCCTCGCAGCCCCACGGGCCGCCCACTATTTAGTAATGACACAAAGTTGTAATGGACGAGGGGCCCGTGGGCGGCGGGCGCATACCGTAGCTATTGCCGTGCATAAAAACGTGTGGCATCATTTTTCAGGCTGGCCACGGGGGCGGCTCAGGGTTTGGTTCTGGGCGCACAGCAACGCTCGCAGCCGAGCAGCAGGCGCCCCATTCAGCTGGGGCGTCCATTATGATGCCCACACTGCCGCCAGCTAGCGCTGTCTCTGTCGCACGTGCAGTCGCTTGAAAATTATGTCAACGAGCTCTGTTGATTTTCCATTTTGCCCGCTTTCATTTTAGCCTGCTTCCTGCCTGCCGCCCGCCCGCCCTTGCTCCTGTTGTTGTTGTTGTTGCGCCGTTTGTTTTTGTTGTTAATGCTGATGTTATTTGGCGTTTGGTGTTGTTGTTGCTTTTGCCTTGCCGCCGCCTGTCGCTGGTTAATTACATTTTACAAAATTTGCTGTCAAGTAGTTAAGTTGGGTTAAGTCGAGCGCGCAGCGCAGTTGACGCCAGCAGCGACGCCAGCTGCGACTGTTCTTGCTGGTAAATTTAATATTCGATTTTATAATTTTTATGCGCTGACCTTTTTGCATTTGTGGCATTTTCTTTTTAATTATTAATGTGCGAGGGGCGTTTCAGCTGCCAGGGGGAGGGGCGTGGCGGTTGTTTTGCTCTGTGGCAAATTAAACGAAAATCGACATATTTAATTATGCAGACAGGTGCCTGTAATGCGGCATTGCAACACAGGCGAGGGGGCGTGGCATCAAGTATTAACTAGCTGAGCCAAGGCATTAATATTTCCATTGCCCCAGCCGAGCTGTCAACCACTCAGATTAAGAATTTAATTGGACAGAAATCAACTTGAGCTGAAATAGTTGCACACACGAGCTGCCCACCCAGACTCCAGACTCTACGTAATTCCAGCAGCAATAAAAACTTTCATATACTTTTTACACTGAGTGTGTGTATGAGTGTGTGTGTGTGTGTGTGTGTGTGTGTGTGTGTGAGAAATTCAACAAAAATATTTTTAAAAGCTCAAGTCAGCAACACAGACGTTAAGTAAAAAACTGCATTCTAGCACAAATGTAAGACAGAGAGAGAGAGAGAGAGAGCGAGAGAGTGAGAGAGAGAGGGAGAGAGAGAGAAGGGGAGACAAGACAAAAAGGACAAAGCGAAACTTGAAAAAAGTAGATAGAAAATTATACAAAAAATCATAGAAAAGTGACAAAAGAGAAAGCATAACGACGACTTGCGGATACCCTAGGATCTAAAGATTAAATATATATATAAAAATATATAATATATAAATAAATAAAATATAACCACGACTTGCGGATACCCTAGGATCTAAAGATTAACAATAAATAAAAATATATAAAATGTATATAATATATAAATATATAAAATATTATCAATAAATTAATTAATAATAAAATAAATATAGTACACATATATATCATATTTTACAGTTTTATATATACATATTTAATACATTAATAACTCATTATATATATTAAAAATTCCTTTTCTTATCTCCTTAACTTATCGAAGCCAAGCCCATCGCCTAGTCGGCTATGCCACGCATATCCTGTTGGCCTAGAGTATGAAAACTTGGAGAGCAAAAGACAAGCAGCGAGACAAGCAAAAAATGAAAATGAAAAGCAGGCAAAGAATAAAAAAAGTAAATAAAAAAGAGAAAGAAAGCAGCAGAGAGCAAAAAAAAAAAACGATAGCGCAAAATGTTACGCTTGCATTTGAGCCAAAAGGGAGCTTGAGGGGGCGTGGCGTGGCGAGGCTGGGTTGAGGTGGGCTGCGGTGTTATTTGGGGAATTGTTGGCTTGGTGTTGGAGAGCATGTGGCTCCTACAATGACAGCCGAGGCAGTCGAGTTATTGTTGTTGTAGGTGTTGCTGCTGCAGCAGGACGATGAGGAGGAGGAGGAGGATGTAGAGCAGCAGCAGCAGCAGCAGCGGTAGCTTGATGTGGAGCAGCAGCACGATGAAGGCATTAAGCTGCCACACACAAATACACACACACACACATACGTGCACCCACGCAGATGGCAGACATTATGGGTAGCAGAGGCGAAGGATGCGTTTGCCATGAAATACGCACACACACGCACACGGAGAGCTTGGCAAGAAACTTGCGCGGCTTTTCACAACGGGAGGCAACTGGCATATCCATGCCAAAGCGATAGAAGAAAAACCCAGCCAGCCAGAGACACAAACACACACACACACACACATTGACACACACATGCCAGGACAAAATGGCAACATAACTGTAGTGAAAATGTCAAGAGAGAGAAAAGATATTAAAACGTATTTGACTTCTGCGAGTTTGTGGATGAGACGAGGCAGAAGCAGCAGCAGGAGCAGGAGCTGGAGCTGTAGAAGGTGACGGAGATGAGGAGCAGACGCAGACGTAGACGAAGGACATGAGCAGGATGTGCGCCAGTGTGGCACAATGAAAAATATATAAAGAAGCCGCACACACATACACCCACACACACACACACACACACACACACACACATGCACATACAGCTTATGACAAAAATAATAAAAATGGCTCAAGAAACGAAGCAGCTGAAAAGCAAAGCGAAAGCAGCGCAAAAATATAAAGCAAAGTAAAGTAAGACTGAAGCAGAAGCAAAAAATGAAAAAAAGAAACGAAATACAAGTATAAAAATGAATTTTAGATGACAGTCAAAGTGCTTGTGGGGCGGCGGGGGGCGGTGGGGCGGTGCGGTCCGAAGGTTTGTCTTTGCAGTTAAGCAGACGAGTAAATGTTGTCCTTATTGTTGTTGCTGCTGCTGCTGCTGCTCCTGACGAGGCTGTCGTGGCTGCTATTTTATGCCAAAGACGTTGGGCGAAACTGTGAAAGGGGGCGGTGGCCAGTGGGCGGCTTGCTGGGAACAGCAAACAGCAGCAGCAGCGGCAGCAGCAGCATTGCATAGCAGCAGCAAAAAAGTCAGAAGAAGCGACAAAAAGTGGAAAGTTTTATGGGCAACAGCAGCAAAAATTGCAATATACCATAGCGAGGACTACGACGAGGACCCTCCTGACGTGGATTGGCCATGTGCGTTGGCTGGGCAGAAGGCGCGCGGAGGCTAGCCTTGTGCTCTGCGGGGCTGAGGTGATGAGGCAGCTGCCTGATGTTGATGGCGTTGCCACTGCTGAGGCACTGACAGCCAGCACAAAAGTTGAAGGCAGTGGCGTCTCCGGAAAGGACAGAACTAAGGGGGGACTGTTCCCTGGAGTGAATCTATCCCGAAGTATTGTCAGATTAGCTGAGGTAATAATCAGTGAGAGATTTGGCATACCAGATAAGAGCAGAAGCTGAAAATAGAGGAAAAGGAAAACAGAAGTCAAGAGAAGGTAGAAATGGGCAGACAAGATTAATAATGTAAAGAACTGCTCAAGGACGCCGAAGGACCTCTCAGAAATAGATCTGAACTAATAAAATATAGCCAATATAAATAGCTCCATATGGCGACACGCTTTCACTTTATAAATAACTCTCAATAGCACCTAGTTCCATCAATATAAATAGATCTATATATAGCTAGCAACCTAGTTAATCCCCTTCATGCCAACCCTCTTCAAAAGTCAATTAGCCTGCGCTCCTGACCTCTGCTCTGGCTACATCGATGCCAACACTCATGCCACACACAAGCTCTGGCATTCACTGTGGCAAACACTTCCCACACCCACACCTACCCAGCACCCACCCACTCGCTGTGGCCAACAAAAAAAGGAGACACAAAATGATTTCGTTTCTTGGCACGAGTTCGGGTAAAACTTCGACAATGCTGATGGGGAAACGTTAGCAGAGCAACTTACAAATTAAGGCTTAAATAAGATGCCGTCATCCCAGCCGACGAACCAGCCCCGCCCGCTCTCCAGGGACTGCGCTGGCAACATATGTTTGTCAAAATCCCTCAATAAGTATATTTCCCAGCTCCAGTAAAAGAATACAACATAAAAATAAATCATACGCCTCATCAGCCCCAGAAACGAGCCAATACCGTAAACATTATTCAACTGCAGCGCACCACTGGCAACTCCAACTCCAACTCGTTGTGCTCCTTGCCTCTGGCCCGTGGCCGCCTCATCCTCGCGCCTGGCGCTAATAAATGCTTATCGAAGACGCATAAAGCGAGTAAATTCGCAGCCATTAAACGAGCATAAAACTCAATGCCCGTTCGGGTACTAGGCTACTAAAACGTGGGGGCCGACAAATCAAAGTACAAGCAAAACAGCCCCATGAAAACCAGCCCCAACCCCACTTTGACACTCCCTAAGGCCGCAAAGAGCTGTGAAATAAAACCAGGCAAGCACCGACAGCGGCTACAATGAAACCCAAAGCGGCTCCCAGGCGATTTTAATGCGGGTTTGGCGTTACGAACCGAACCGCCCTAGACCCACCCAAAGCCACCCGAAACCGCCCAACGTTGACAGCATGCAAAGTAACTTAAATCGAAACAATAAAGCGGCAACTTTGTTCGAGCAAAAATGCAAAAGGAGCAAAGCATAAAAAATGGGGGCAACGGGCAGTGATCGGGCTGATGAAGGACGGAGGAGGAAGAGGGAGGTGTAGGGAGAGGGCAAAACTTGCCAAAGATGGCGAGAAAAATGACAAAAAAAAAACGATGAAGAAGAAAAAACATGGAAAATGCGCAAATAAATGAATGAATAAAAGCGAGCCAAGGCACAGAGCACAGCGCACAGCGCAACAGCAGCAGAAGCTTCTACAAAGAAATTACAAAATTTCAAAGGACAAAGAGGCAGCAGCAAAGGACGTGCAGCAAAGGAGAAAGAGAGGAAAAAATATTAATAAATCGCAGCTACTGGAATGCTAGCAGCTACTCGAAAGTGGATATGGCCAAGTGCTCTGGGGGTGCCGCAAAGTGCGCGTACTATGCGGCGTATGCGTAATGTGCCAAGTGCTAAAACAAAATAGCTAGCTCTAGCAGAGCTGCAGAGATGGGTAGCTAGAAAGATGGTAAGTGATAGAAAGAGCTGGATAGATAGTTGAAAAGATGATAAATATATGGTATAGATAGGGAGCTAGATGGATAGATAGATAGAGATATAGATAGATAGATAGATAGATAGTTTGGTACTTAGATTGATAGATAGATAGAGAGATAGATAGATGATTGATATGTAGATAGATAGTTAGATAGATAGATGGATAGATAAATAAATAGATATATGAGTATACACATAGATAGATAGATAGATATATAGAGAGATAGACAGATAGATAGGTAGCTGGATATATCAATAGATAGATAGATAGTTGAACAAATGCATAGATCTTCACTGTGAAACAGTTTTATAAGTTAGCCTCCTCAACCAAACATACACGAACTACTACCTGACTCTAAATTTAATCAAAATTATATAAACACATATAAATATAGCCATATATTAATAGTTATTCATAGATCTCTAGCCCTACCATTGCTTGCACTTCCATTGTAACAACTACTTGACTCCACTTAGCTCAAATCTACCAAAAGTTGTTCATTATTCCAATTGGTTAAATTGAATTTGAGGCAATAGAGAATAGAGTCCATCTGTGACTTTAGTGGTAAGTGAAGGACTCGTTCACTATTTCGAGTGCTACGAAAATAATTGATCAAATTTGTAGCCTAATTCCAGTCGTTGTGCGGCACTTGAGTTTGAGTTTCAATTGAATTGAATTGAATTGAATCGAATTCAATTGCCGGCCATGCTCAATGGCTCAATGCCCGTGAGCCCAATGGCCGCTAATCATAAGGATAACACCTAATCAACCGCAGAGCGGACGCCCACAAAATCGAAACCGAGAGGTTTTGCACCCAAAAATTAAATGAAACGTTGATAAGGCGCAAAAGGGCGCACTAAACGATTAAATCGAATGAGCGAACAAATGAGTGAGCGAGTGAGTGCCCCGATTGCCCTTCATTCACACACACACACACACACACATCAGATATATACAGTCGTACATTCATGGCAACCCTCCCCCGCGACACCCTGTGCTTGCGTTGTGGACGTGCCCGACTGACTTTCGGCACAAGTGCGCAGCGATGGCGAAAAGTGAATTTTCCGCCGTGCGGTTGTCAGGCACGCTGCGGGAATGACACTGGTAGGTGGGTGGGGCGGCCTCTTCGGTTCAGGAGGTGCAGCAGCAGCAGCGGCGGCGGCGGTAAGAAATTGCTAGCTGAATAATTTCAGCAGCGACGCTGACAGCGACTGCGACGGCGACGGCATAGCTATCAAGCATGTCAGCTGCGAGAGTGTGAGCGTGGCCAAAGTCAGCTTCAAGCGCGACAGAGAAGGCGAGCGCAATCGAACCGAATGGCCAGACGAGGCGAGACGAGACGAGACGAAGCCGACGACTCTCGTGCATTTGCTCCATTGCTCGGCACTCGTGTTCGGTTTGAGTGCGAGGTTCGGTCAGGCAGACAATGTTTTTCACGTGCCATTGCATGTGCGCACACACACATACACATCATTTAGTGTCTGTGTGTGTGTGTGTGTTCGTGCCTGCGTGCGAGAGAGAGCAGCACGCGTTTTACTGCTTCTGAGCGCCTGATCTGCAGGCAGCGTGTTGCGTTCGTGTGTGACGTTCTGTGCGGCTAACTGATTGACGTTGACTGCGATGCCGACGTCGCTGTTTTGCTATTTGTTGCCGCCACGCGATGAGTGAGAAAAGACGAGAGAATAGAAGCGCGGAGAGGCGGAGAGGCAAAGGGGGCGCACGTGTAATTGTTGTTGCTCTGTCCTGGTTCGCTCTCTGTTTGCTTAACTGGGCTTGATTAGATTTTCGAGGTTAGATACATTACGAATTATTCAGCGCTCAGTGGGTGGCAGCACCCCCCACCCGCGCTGTCCCTCTCGCTATGCAGGGACTGCCACTTGTTTCTTTTGGCGGCTCCTGCGAGGGCTGTTTATCGAATTTCTGACCAGAAATTCTTTGATTGTGTTGTAATTGTGTTATCCTTGCTGGAACGCCGGCTGTTGCTGTTGCTGTTGCCGCTGGCTATGGACTGTTGGCTGTTGGCTGTTGGCTGTTAGCTGCCTGCCACTGTGGCACGTAGCACATAATTGTTACTATTAATATTTCATTGGGTGGTTGCTTCGGGACATTTATGGACTGTTTTCCTCGCCTTTTTAGCAGGGGGTGTGTGTTTAATTAATCGACTTGCTGGCACTGAGTGCCAAATGTTCTTATTGTTTTTCGCTCGCTAGTCAAAATATTTGACTTGTAGATGTGGCTCTAATTGAGTCCCAGTCTCAGCCCTATCGGAGGGAGTAAAAGTTTTTATCGTTGTTGTTATTCGTGCTGCTTTCGCCCATCTGGCGTTAACTTCACAAAAATGATGTAAACCTAATTAAATTTCCAATAGCAAATGACGCCGTTCGCCCCCAACTGCCCCGCCCCTTCCATCCCCAAAGATTAGCCAAAGAACTTTGACGCAGATAATTGCGGCATTGCGTCATGCGTAGCAAATTTTCCACAGAACATATTCCGAAATCTATTGAGCTTTAAGTAGATTGTGAAAATGTGTAGCAGGCAAATGGGTGGGTCTACGGTGCATAGATAACAGATATCTACTATCTACTATCTACTATCTACTATCTACTATCTACTATCTACTATCTACTATCTACTATCTACTATCTACTATCTACTATCTACTATCTACTATCTACTATCTACTATCTACTATCTACTATCTACTATCTACTATCTACTATCTACTATCTACTATCTACTATCTACTATCTACTATCTACTATCTACTATCTACTATCTACTATCTACTATCTACTATCTACTATCTACTATCTACTATCTACTATCTACTATCTACTATCTACTATCTACTATCTACTATCTACTATCTACTATCTACTATCTACTATCTACTATCTACTATCTACTATCTACTATCTACTATCTACTATCTACTATCTACTATCTACTATCTACTATCTACTATCTACTATCTACTATCTACTATCTACTATCTACTATCTACTATCTACTATCTACTATCTACTATCTACTATCTACTATCTACTATCTACTATCTACTATCTACTATCTACTATCTACTATCTACTATCTACTATCTACTATCTACTATCTACTATCTACTATCTACTATCTACTATCTACTATCTACTATCTACTATCTACTATCTACTATCTACTATCTACTATCTACTATCTACTATCTACTATCTACTATCTACTATCTACTATCTACCATCTACTTCGCACTCTTTAGATAGGTCAACAATCGATTGCTAACAATGTGAACGATAATTATCGATATACCAAACTAAGGGTCTCACTCTCCTCTTCACACTCTCTCACACTTACTGAGAGGACAAAGATGCTGGGTCATTGTCGACTGTCTTCTGTCGTCTGTCGTCGGTCGTCGGTCGACGGTCGTTATCCTCATTGTCAATATCGAGAAATTTTTACACCCACACACACACAAGCGCAAATTGAATTATCCCCAACAAATAGAGCTTGAGCCGGAGCTGTGCGTGGTTGTTGTTGCTGTCGTTGTTGCTGGTGTCAATTGGGTGTCTGTACGCTGGCATGTTGTGCTTTGTGTTGTCTTGGATTGTCTTGTGCTCTGAGCTGAGTTCACTCTGTGTATCTGCGAAACGTCAAAGTATCTTAATTAAATTTCATCCCTTAGCCAAAACGTAAAAATGTACAACAATTTCACGTAGCCCGGACTGACTAATAGACAATTTACGCCCACACGCACACACACAAACATACACACGGAGACTGAGACTAGCGAGCAGTCAAGACGCGACACAAAATGAAACGTTGAATGAACTGTGCGACAAGGACACTCCCCGCAAATGTCCTAACCCATTGCCCGTAGACATGAGTGCACGAAATACAATTTCACAAACAGCTACAACAAATACAAATACAAATACAATTACCCACACACGCACACTCACACTTGCACACACACACAAGGAGACAAACAACGTGCCGTTTAGCAACACTGCCGGGCGGGGTGTGAGGCAATGGCAGCCAACCAACTAGCAGTCAACTGTTATACCATTAAATAAAGTTGGCAACACTTAATGCACAACGACAACAAAACCAACAACTGACCCCGGCCAGGGGGTTGGGGCTGTTGCTGTTGCTGTCGCTTTGCTTACTTGTTGGGGGAGTTCGAAGCGGACTGCAAACCGTTTACCGATTTGTTGCTAATATTAAGCAGCCCAGCCAGAGCGAAGCCTTCACTTTGAAGCTCTGACATGAAACTCGACACAGAACCTATAAAATATGTAACGCAACAACAACAACAGCAGCAGCTACAACTCTGCCCTCACAGTTTTCGATTAGACACGTTTATACGGCTGCCTTGATGCTGAAAACACATTAAACAATTACAAAAGTTTCAAATAAAACTTTGCTGGCAATAATCGGTTTTGTATTTAAATAAACAGAAATCCTTAGCAGAGCAGTTGTGTGTGTGGGTGGCAACTCTGGCAGATCCAAATGCAAAGTATTCTGTGCATTTAACTTTCACCTGAAGCCTTACAAACTTTACACTTAAGCATCTCACTCATTCCCTTTAGCTGGGATTATGATATAAATGATTCTTACCTGCAGAGTGCGTGGCAGCTCTGTTACATAAGACCTATAGAAAAAGAGCTTGAAGCCTTATCAGATGTGCACAACTTTTGCTTTCACTTTTTCTTATAATTTATAAGTTATTAGTATATGGCAACTCTGTTAATCGGATAATAGCTCTGACTGTAAAATATGTGGCAACTCTGGAAAGTAACAATTTTATTGACTGTATGAAGATGACTAAGTTCTGTTAAATGTTAATAATTCTTATTGAAAAACTCCATCTGGCAACTCTGCTAAATATAATTTCATGAAAATAGCAAGTCCAAAGAAACGGTGGCAACCCCGTCAAATAGATCCTACATTAATTATCTTCTGCTTCTATTATCTACCCATAATTTGCATGCTCTGTTAATTAGAAGGCGAGCTAATTGACTTAGATTACATGTAAAGCGTTGCCACCTGGCAGAAAATTGCAATAAGTGTCGCATAAACGAGATAATATTGTTGCATGTACCAGCTCTGTGTGTGTGTGTGTGTGTGTGTTAGCCATTTGTTTTTGTCGCTCGCCTCTGGCATACGTATGTACATATAAACATGCCACGTTAGGCGACGTGCCAAGTTTCATGTGCAACTTCGTACCCTAAACAACAAGCGAGGCGAACCACCCGAAAGCAACCAAACCCACCGAGCCACTCGAACCACCCAGTCACTGGCTCCGTCCAACAATTTACTACATATGCAGCGACAACAAAGCGCATGAATTTGTTGCCAGTTTGTGCCACCCGCAGCTGTGATGGTCACTGCGCTGCCTCGCCCCCACTCGCTGCCAACCCCCGTCAGCCCCTTCCCTTCAACCCATGTCGCCGACTGGCCATGCACCGCAATTTGCGCGCAACAGCAACAGCAAACAGCAACTGTTGGGCGACGCGTGATATCCTTTACACAGACACAAGCCACGCCCACCGCTGTCCGACGCCCACAATCCTGGTGCTGTCCGGAGTTTTACTTATCCATAGGAAGCCGGCACTCACAGCTACCGTTCCGAATTGAATTAAACTCAAACTTTTACCAATTTACAAAAGCAACAGCAGGCAACACAGCAAAAAGAAAGGCCAGCAGCAGGGGGTGGGCTGCGGGTGGTGCGCCGAAAGTGGTGAGGCGGTGGCGCAGCCGAGCAGCATAAGTGATGGGCAGCCAAGGAAGGCGGGCAAAGTTTTCGTTGGCAAAGCCAAGTCGAAGCTTATTTTCTGCAGCGCCTTTTGCCTTTTTGTTCTTTCGCCTATTTTCAGACTATTCTTATGCCACGCCCCCACACCACGTTCGCCTCGCGCCTTGTTTCATTTTTCATATACCCTAAGTATAGTTGAAGCGAGGATGATCTCAGCAACTACAGAAGCTCTTGACTGCAGGCAAAGCTATTCAATATCCAAGTTGGACTATTGATTCCTTCTCTTGAATACCCTACAAACAGCCTGAAAGTTTCTGAGATCTAGCTTACCTACCCCAAGCGCCTTATGCTGAGTAGTGGATATCTTCTGGTCGAGCACTCCCTATTCTGGCGCTCTTATTTGTGTTTTCTTTTTTGTATTTTTTGTACTTTTCCTCTTGCTGAAACACAATCTGCACCGTAAAAGAGCACACGCACACACAGATAGAGAGAGAGAAAGAGACTCTAGTCGGCTGTCGCTATATCCTGGCAAAGAACAACTATGACCGAGCTTTGGGGACGCAGAGACATGGCTAAGTTGTTTGTAGTTGCTGTTGGGGATTGTTGCTTTTTTCGGTTACTTTTGTTGGTTTTGTGCTGCTGCTGTTGTTGCTGGAAATTATAGCATGTCCTTTGGACTAGCATTGCTATGGCTTTTGGCCACAGCACTGGGCGCCATTTGGCAGTAGATGGAGCAAATTGTTGACTCGCTTGTGCTTTGACTTGCCCTGGCTCTGTGGCTATATCACTCACCCACTCTCTCTCTCTCTCTCTCTCTCCCTCTATTTCTCTTTCTTGCTCGCTCTTTCGGGCTATCCGTCTCTATTTGTGGACCATGGCCGAAATGAGTGTCCATGATTTCAACTGTGGCGCAATGTTTGTCATCTGCTGAAATATAATCGAATCGAGCAGCCAAAAAGCGTACAATTTGAACAAATTTAGTAGCTAAGAGAGACAGAGATATTGAAATGAAATGAAATGAAAATGGCTGTGGAAACCACGAAAATGGCCGAAGCTGAGGATGAACAGAGGAGCTGAGAGCCAGATGAGATGAGTGGATAAGAGGCGATAGACATAAGCAGCTGAGCGCTGAGGAATGAAAGCTGACGCAGTGAATGGAGAAATAAGCTGTGCTTTATCAGAGATCTTGATTAGAGAAGATTGTTATTATATAAGGATTATTAAAGTATTATACTTTGGAATATATTAGAATATAAATTAAAAGAAGATTTAAAGAAAATATATTTAATCACAAAATATTGATAATTATATTAGTAATGCTATTATTAATATAATTATCATTGCCATTATTATTATTAATAATTATTATTACAAGTGTTAATCATTAATTATATAATACCACTCAAATTGCTATTATCATCATTATCATAGGTAATAATTAAGAATTAGTTCAGCTCTTGTGGACAACACCAAAATGATACATATTTGCTTAGGACAACATATACGCATTCCAATAACAATCATCAATTATTTTATGGAGCTGAAGCGCCGTATAATTTGCTGGAGAAATAAAAGCTTACTATCGTAATCAGCGTTCCACAAAAAGTAAAGTATAATATGTATATAAATATACAAGCGAGCAGCGATGAGAGACCCTCAAATATCATCCACGAATGTTTTCCCACACCCTGTGCTGCCTGTCTCTCCCGCTCTGCCTCCCCCACCCTCTGGCGGACACCAAATATATAATTTTCCAGCCATTTTGCTCACACCACGAAACACCGCAATGGCCTAGCTGGGTGGTCATCATTCTGGCGACCAGGTCAGAGTCAGACTGTGGGACGAACAGACAAACGAACAGACAGACAGACAGACAGAAGGACAGAAGGACAAAGAAAAAGTAGCTAAAACGAAAAGTTAATAGAGAAAGCAGAAGCGACAGCAACAGCAACAGCAACAGAATGTGGGGCCAAGGCAAAGCAATGGATGGAAATGTTGTCGGGCTTGGGCGACGGGGCGGCGTGTGGTGCGAGAGGGTCTTTTGGCAGCAGCCAAATGGACAGACTAGCAGACAGTCAAGGCGAAAACTCACAAAAAGGTCGTATATACAAACGTATATAAATATATGGATATTCACATAGATATAGATAGAAGGACAACGGACATTGGGATGTTGGACGACGGTCAGCCCCAAAGTTGAAAATGTACACACAAATCGAGCAGACATGCGAACAGTAACCGAACTGTGGGCTGATGGCTGATGACGACGACAGACATCGAGAGCAACAAACAAACAAATAGACAAACAGACGTTGACCCAAAAGTTGAAGTGCAGATCTAAAAGCACCAACAGACAAACCAACCACCAAGCCACCCCCAACCACCCTCGCACTAGTGGCAATTCGCCTGGCTAGAGCCAAAAGTTTGATTTAAGCTCTAGAACTTTTTGGGTGCGCTACTCGAGTGTATCACGCATACGCACTGTGGCCATGATAGCTGAGAGTGGCTGTGCGTGTGTGTGTGTGTGTGTGTGTGTGTGTTTCTGCGTATTTGTTGAATTTAAACATTTTCCCAACTTTGGGCTGCTGCTAGCAAAAGCCAAAAGTTTTCCCAGCAGCAACAAAACTTGGCCCCAAAAATAAAAAGAGTTTATTGCTGTCGGACTCGCTGAAGGAGCGATGGGAGGGGGGACGGTAGGGCGATGGGGGGAGGGCGTGGCTGCCATTGCCGCTGGCAGCATAATATTTTCTGCTAACGCAGTCACTTTTCATAAACTTTCACAGGCAACAACAACAACGGCAACAATGAAAACTCAAACAACAGCAACAACTTGTGGAAATGTTGGAAAAAGGCAGCCAGCAAAAAGGATTATAGAAAATTGCCAGCAATATGAGTAGAAAGTGTGGGCGGCCAGGGGCTGTTAGACACAGCGGAGAGCAGGGGCCACTCTAAGTGGGTGTGGGTGTGGGTGTGGGTGGCTGCTTGAAGGGACGCTCGTCTGCCTGCGCATATTGTCAACTGTCGACGGCGACGACGAACGGCAGAACGAAAACGACAACGCATCAACGTTCTCGTCATTGTTATTACAGCCCTATGGCATGTACACCCACACCCACACCACCCACACACACACACACACAGATATATATACAGATATCGCCAGCCATACCCACGCACAAGCCTAAAAGCCGTCAACACAATGTTTGGCTTGTAGCCGAGAAGCGCAGCCAAGAATGGGCGGCACAGTGGGCTGAAAGCTATAATTAGTCTAATTGAATTTAAGAAATGTATATTATTTATTATAGGGCAGGCTTGGCAGACTTGCGTGATTAAGGAATAAAAGAAAGTAAAGAAAAGGCGAAAAAACGAAAGTTAATTGACAAATGCTTGAAACTGCCCTCGCGTATATTAGCTTATAATTTTCTTCATATTTCACAGCACTTGCGCCACTGTGCGCTGACAGCGAAGGTCGTTTAGCGTTGATGACTTGACGGCATCTGACAGAGACGCGAGCAGCGAGAACGCTTCAGCTGTGGGTGGGATGGGGGTAAAGGAGATTATGCCCTAAGGGCGCGGACTTGGCCTGGGCAAGCACTGGTATGAGGGGCATGGGCGGGTTGGTTAAGAGGGATTCGTCGGAAATTTTCAGGTTTTGATTGTGTAGTCATGTCAAAATAATAGTCAACTTACATGCCACAGCCGCAGCAGCCGCGTTTGGCCGCCAACCCCCGTCAAGGAAAAGCTCGCATTACACTCGAGCCCAGAGCGTGAGAGGGAGCAAGAGGGAGAGAGGGCAGCAACTGTGTGTGAGAGAGGGGGAGAAGATGCTGCTAAGTGGCTGGAACTTGTGAGTTCCTGTGGTTTACTTGCTCATTGCTTCCTCCTTTTTTATACATTTACTTCGAACGCTCTGCTCCTCATTTGCATGGCGTGCGGCTCAAAATGAATTTGCGCATATTTGGCATATTATTTTACAGTTGCAGCCAAAGGACAAGCTCTTGACAAGCTGCTGCGATTTTGACGGGTAGCTCACGCACACTGGCGTAGATGCTGCATATGTGCACAGCCCCTGCCCTGTCCTTGCCATCGGCAGAGTCCTTGCAACCCCCGAGCTGAGCTCTGATGCTGCCTGCTACTCACGGCACATCCCTCGCTTGTATTATTTTCTTTTGTCATTGTGCCTGCTTTTTTTTTGTACTTATACATATATATATACGATTTTTCCTTTTGTATTTGTATAATTTTTTCTGTCGCCTGGCATCCCCTGCAAATAATATGCAGCAGCCACCGCCACCTTACAGTGGTTCCAAAACAAAGCAAAAAAAGCGGCGCTCAACCATTGTGTGCTTGCCCAACTCTCTGCTGTTATGGCATTGTGTGTGCGCGTCTTTTATTTTTTCCTTGCGATTTTCCTTTTCTTTTTCTGCTTTTTTCTCATTGCTGTAACTTTTGGCCAGCCCCAGCTCCCGCTCCGGGTCCTGTGCCTGCTCGTGCTCCTGTTTCTCCTGCTACTTTGTCAGCCTGGCTTGCCATTTTTATTGTTCTTTGCACACAACTTCATTGTAGCCCACTTTTTGGGTGGTTTATTTTTATGGCTCCATATCCGAGCCCTCACCCCGCCCCCGCGCCCGGCCAAGCGCCCGCCCATGCCAACGTTTGGTGTCTCTCACGAGTCGTTGAATTTTTGTGCTATTTGCCGGGCTCACACCCACGGCCAGCAAAAAGGATCTGCGCCTGACCCCATCCTGCGTGCAGGACTCGCCGTTGTTGCGCTCTCCTCTTGTCTCCCTCTTCGGTTTTGACTTTGATGAGATTTTTTTTTGAGGTTAATCCCTTGTAGTGCCGGGACCAAGCGCGTCAAGTCCAAGTTCTTGCCGTGGCTTTGTCTGCACGTCCTCTATGCGTGCGTCTGTCTCTCCCCGTGTCTGTGCGTGTGGGCGATTATTCCTGGCGTGGAGTGGAAAATTAGTAAATGTTGAAAACCTTGCTCTGGCAGCAGCTTCTCTACTTTGCCTGCCAGCATCCTCTTTGCCGCGCTTGACTGGACAATGGGGCGCAAACTGTTGGGCGTGGCACGTGCGTCGCTTTTTCATGTTTTTGTTTTCGCTTTTGATTTTCTTTCTCGTTTGCTACCTTTAACCGTTTGCCGCTGCTTTGTCGCTGGATTGCACGAAAATTCATTTTCGCAGCTATCAGCTGCTGCTGACATTGAAAGCAAAATGCTTTGTTAGGAGCAGCTGCAGCTGACTCTTCCGCAAGACGCTCCACTGTATTTAATTTTCGACTGGAACTGGGGGTTTCTGACAGATCTTAGACTGGCATAAGATCAAAGTGTAACTGTGCAGTGCTCAACAGCTCAGATCAGCTTAAGTAAATACATTTATTCATATATTTGAGTAGAATAAAGCCCTGCTCAGCCCCTAAACACTTTTAAAGCCAACGTAGCTAACTTACAGCAAAGGTCTCCAATTAGCTTCGGCAATCAAATAACTCAAATCGCCTTTCTCTTAGATTGCTCAACAAATTTGTTATTTTAAACATATCTGAGCAGTATATACGTTACGTTTCGTATTTAAATTTGCATTTTCTTCAAGTTTTCCAGCTATCACATTGCAGCCATGCAAAGGACTAGCAAAGTAAATGCAGGCGAACCTTGAGTGAGCTCGCATAACGCTGCGTATACTTAATATACGGCTAAACACGCGCAGCTTGATATTTATGACGATAAACCTGAGCGCTGTGCACACACATACGCTATGCACTATACACACACTCACACTCACACCCACACACACACAGGCATTAAATGGCAGATATCCTTTTAACACTTAAAGCGGTGAAAATATTAAAAACAAAAACCACAAAGCCAACAACAACAGCTCACAACATTTTTATTGATAAACGCGCAGACATGCCAGCACGCATGCCACGCCCCCTCTCTCTCTCTCTCTCTGTGTGTGTGTGTGTTTGTTTGCTGGTCGTGTCCATGCCGAACCGCAACGCAGCTCAGCGCAAGTGTATAAAATTATGAAACAGCTCGCACCGTTCGCGTTGTGTCCCTTCTCACCAGCAGAAAAAAAAACTTTCCACTTGCACACCTAAGCGCCCAACCGCTGCACCACAATACATATCATTGTGCCTGCACAGTGGTGCGAAAATCAATGCCTTCGATGTCATACAAATAAAACTTTATTGAACTTTCTTTGGCTGCTGCTCAAGTGCATTTCTTGCATGTTTTTGCCACACTGTGCGCGCTTCTATCTCTCAACTGCCATAATGTTATTTTTGTTTATTTTTACTGCTCTCTTTTATATATATTTTTCTATACATTTCTGCTGCTCGGCACCACTGTGCTCCACTCATGTTCGTCCTTGTCCAGGCTCTCGCATACATACAAATGCTCTGCTGCGCTGCCTTCTGACATGGTTCCGGCTTGTTTGTTTGGTTTATTTTATGACCATAACCGACCAGAGCCACCCACCCAACCACCCAGCCACCAAACGGTCGAGCAAGGCAGTTCCAACTATAATACACAGCCGTGCCTACTATGCAACAACACACGAGTCGCTGCAGGCGCTGTAGATATATACATATGTATGTGTGTGTGTGTGTGTGTGTGTGTGTGTGTGTGAGTTAGTTTAGTAGCTTTTGCCGCCTGTTTGACTCGGCTGAAGTTTCAGCGCTTCACTGTGTGAGGTTGTTGCTGTTGTGTTTGCGTTTGCCACGCATATAAATTGCGTTGCTTCAACTGTGTGCAAGTATGTGTGTGTGTGTGTGTGTCTGTGTGTGTGCGTGTGTGCAGCTGCGCTTAGCCCGTTTTGTAAGCCAGCGCCAGCTTAAATGCCATTTGTATGCATTGAATGCTGCATGGCCCGCCAGGAGACGAGACGCCGCAGCCGCCTTGCCGCACAGTGGTCCATCATGAGCTGAACTCTGGGCTCTGTCGCTTTGTGCCACATTTGATTATTTTTTCAGTGCATTTTGGCTAGCACAGCAGCTGGCAACTCTGGCAACGTCATAATTCTATTTTTTGCCGTCAGCTCAAATATGTTGCATATGATTTCTGCATTTTCCCTTTGCCCTTTATTTCAACTCATTTCAAAATGCAAAACGTTCGTGTGTGTGTGGCTGGGTGGGTGGCTGCCTGATTGCTGGACATGTGGCAGAGGTCATGAGCTGCAGCAGCTGCAGTGACCCAACAGTTGACCTGCGCCTTACACCTGCCAGCCAGAAGTTAGTTTTGTGACCTGACATATAAACATGAATAAATAGTGGAATATATATAGATATATTGATATATATAAGGAACAGAGCTGCCTCTATATAAGGCGAACTTCCCATGGCAGAATATATATAATCTCCTAAACTGTTTTCTTTACTTTCCAAGCAAATCCTTCAGTTCTCGACTAACTCTTCGCTGCAAAGGGCGCTCCTCAGCCTACACTGGATTAAAGTGTTGCCTTTGCCCACTCAGCTCGAAACCTGGGCAATTGATGGCCGGGTTCAATCGGTGAGCGCCCTAATCGACAGCCCAACTATACTTGGTTAAGCAGGAATCTACGGGAAAGCATGAATTATTGTTATGATTAAACTAAGAGTCTGCAACCCCAGAAGAGCCCAAAAGGAAAACAATCCAATCTGTAGCCAAGATGCGGAGCACCTGCCCCAACCCTCATCCGTGTCCATCCTTAACCCAACAGCAAGTCAAGCAAACGAATCTCGTACGTTCCATCGACCATGCCCACTTATTCTATATTTTACTTAATGCATTCTCTGCTTATCCTTATTTTTATTAGTGTTTCAATATTCTTTTTTCACTTTGCTTGGTTGCGTTTTCTCAGCCATCCGTTCGGCTGTCTGTCGATTCAGCTCGCTTTGCCACGGCTGCCTTCGAGTCGTGGTTCTGGTCCCGGCTTCAGTCCTGGCTCTGGGGTTGGCTCGTTTCAGCCATTAAATGGACAAATGAGGGATATAAAACAATTCGCTTTGGCTTCCTTTTTTCGGTCTTCGAGTCCTTACTCTCTTTCTCTCTCGCTCTCGCTCTTCTCTACTCTATTTTATTTTATTTTTCTTTTTTCTGCTCGCCAAAGTATTTTATTATTATATGTATTTCCTTTTTCTTGTAGACCTTCTGGGTTGGTCACTTTATTTGTACCTTGCCATGGGCAGCGGGAAGGGGGTAGTGTGGGCATGCAAAGTGCTGGCTATATCCTTTTTGGGGCCATGTCCTGGCATGGCATGGCATGGCACGGTCGGGATTTATGCTCAGTTGTTGGGTGTTTCTATTTGCCTTTTGGGTGTGTTTGCTTACACGGCAAATGTCGGTACGTCCTTTCGTGTGTCCTGTTTATGTAATCGCCCACATTAGTTCTTTCTCCTCTCCATGTGTTGGCTCTACAACATTTTCACTCACTTTGAAGACGCCACGAGCGACGGCAGAAAAAAAGATTTGGGCGAGCCGTGAAGCTCATTTATTCCCGCAATTCTGGCGGATTCGTATCCTTTTTATTTTCGCTTGCCAAAGTGCCAAGCGGAAAACCCGAAAAAAAGAAAGGAAACTTACCTTAATTCTAATGTCCACTCTCTATCTCTCTCTCGCTCTCTTTCTCTCACTCTCTCTCTCTCTCTCTCTCTCACTGTCACACCTTCCCTCTGGTCACTTTCCGTTTACTATATTTTCTTACTTTCATGTTGTTGTCTCGCGCTGGCGCATGGAAAATGAAATGAAAATAGAATGATACTCATTAATTTGATAAATCGCGGGCACAGCTGAGTGCATGTACCGTTATATACACATATATATACAATATATATAGAGGTCCTCTCGCATTGTACAGTCAACGCTTTGCCCACTCGCTTTCGCTTTTGTTGTTTAATAATGCTCGCAGATTTTATAAATGACCACGTTGCAAATGAAAGAAAATAAGGAAAAGTTGACCTTTGGCGCAAATAGAGGAAGCTGCTTTCCTCTGCTCTGCTCTGCTCTGCTCCAGTTCCCTTTGCTCCCCCTCTCTCCTATACCTTTATTCTATCTTCTTTATGCGCGTTGATTTCTCTTTTCCTCATCTTCTTCTTCATCATCATCGTGATGTTTATGATTATCAGCTTGTGCGGGAAATTCTGTTGAATTTTTAAGTAATTTTTCTTGGTTTGCAACGCCCACTTGGAAGAAATTTGCCACGACACGCCCCCTACGGCCCTGCGGCCACGCGCCCAAAACTTGAATTTAGCTTCGCAATATTTTGCTGCCTTCAAGCATTCAGTGTCGTCATGGCCATTTATTTGGAGACCCGAGCTTTTATTAGCACACATTTAATAGGGTCACGCGTGTATTTGTTAGCCTCCCATTGACCCGGCCCTATCGGCCACCCCCCGCGCGCCCACACCTAAAGTGTAGGTGTTTTCGTTCGTTTCTTCTGGCTGCCTTTTTTATTATTATTAATTTTCCAGCAAGTTACATGCACACAAAACAAAATAAAGGCAGGACAACGAGCAGCAGTAGCAGGAAGCAGGTTAGGGCTGGGCTCAAAGCAGGCGGCGATGGGGGCGTGGGCGGGAGCCGCCGTGGCACGACAGCAACGCAATGCGAAAGGACACTTCAATATGGAAAACCGAAACGGAACGTTGACTGTAGCTTCTTCAAATGAGGTCACTTTTTGCTTCGCAGCTCAAATAGATGGAAATGTTTGCGGCATTACCTAAATGACCTCTGGCAAGTAAATCAACAGAAGGATATGAAAGGATGAATGTGCTTGGGCGGGAAGGAAAGGATGAAATGCCCAATGGAAATACCCTAGAATCAGTCAAGCCCTAAATAATTACTAGAATAAACAACGGAATGATCAAGAGCTGTTTTATGTGCTCAGATCAAGATTATTTTGAATCGAGAACTGAATATCGATATATATCGATTATGCTTAGCCAAATTAGGAATACCCTAGAATATACAGTTGAATGATCCATCTTAAAGTCGTAGGTAGCTGATTTTTAAGCTCTGATCAGAAATATAACCAACCATCGATAGTCCATTATCGATAAATATCGATACTGTCTTGGCAAACATGGAATACCCTCGAAAAACAGTCCAAATATCTATATTTAAGCCAGAGGCTGGTCTTGTGTATATATGTAAACCTATCGATAACTAAATAACGATAAAAATATATAAAATATATCAACTGAGGCTACATAGGGTATCTGCAAGCCATGGTAACTTCTGCAACTCCCGCTCAGCTCTCTATATATATGGCTGATTCGTCGTCGGCTATTAAGTGAATGCGAATCGAATTGAGTGTATTGCGCACTTAAAGTCAAAGTCTATATTAAATGGCCTTGAAAACAGCTGCGGACATCAGTAATGTCGTCTCCAAGCTCGACTCGCGCGACAAACGGTGCATTCGCCGTGTGGCTGGCAGGCAAATCTGGCAAAAAGCGCAGGCGAACTGTAAAAACAATGTCTGCAGAAGCTTATTTGCATAGGCATCGCATTGCACTACGAGGAATTTGGCGTCCATTACGTGGAAATGCAATACGATCGACCACATGACGTATACGCAATGGTGCCGGTGCCCAAGCAAGGTGGGCAACGGCAGCGCTTGAAAGTCGATGGATGAAAGTAAGTCTGCCAGAGCGGCTGGCCGGGATGACGTAGTTGGCGGCCAACTGTAATAACTGCTACCTGGCACCAAAGCGATAGCAAAATATATCAAACAAAAATATAAAATAATCGCAGAGCTTGGCCAAGACGGCTAGACAAAGAAGTTGGCCAGTTGCTCACTTGGCCAGTTGCCCATTTTGCAGCCAGCAGTTGTTAACGCGAAGTCATCGCGTAAAGAGCTACTGCTAAATCGCCAGCTCCTTAACAATACATCGGACAACGCGGCGTATGCGTAACGCGTTCAAGTGCTAAAGCAAATTATGATGCATAGGCCCGCAGCTGAGCCGACAGCAACAGCAATAGCAGCAGCAACAACAACAACAACAGTGGAGAAAAGCAAATTGAAGAGGTCCAACGGTACCTGCGTGTTCACCTTCGATGCCCATTCGTACTTTAGCTTTCCCATGGAACCCTACGCCTCCTCCAAATACGGCTCGCAGGTGCGCGAGCGCAAGATCGATCGTTGCCTCAAGCAGCTGCAGGAGGCGCTCAAAATAAGCAAGTAAGTGCAAGTTGGATACAGTTGGAATATATATTATATATATATATATCTCAAATATATATATCTGTGATCAGCCTCAACTCTACAAAGTCCCCAGAGATAATCACTCAAGCCTTAAATTATCTCTAAGCACACTTTCAATCACTATTCCCAGCTACAGCAGAAAGGCTGCCCGAGTTCTGAGTCGAGCGCTTTAATTGACAAATAATTAAAGCGAAACGCTTGCCAAACATGCCTTTTAGCCAAATATGCCGGTGCTTAGGAGAGCTTAAGTCAATGTTTACATGCGCCTTGGAGACGACACTTGCAATATAACTAATTCGAGTTGCTTTTGCTAAATAATTAATTAATTGTTGGCATGTCAATGGCAGAGCGCTGCAGAATGCAGCTGAACAAGTGCCGAACAAATGAGCCAATAAATTATTTAAACAAAAACTTAATTTTTGGTTGCGGCCAGCCAGATAACAAGCCTGGCCAAAAGGAGCAAATGGATTAGGCCAGCTCACACACGCACGCACGGCGTATACTTGATATGTATATAAATATGTCTGGCTGCTGGTCTTGTGGCAGCTGCCTGTGGCATTAGCATGCGAAGACTGTAACTAATCACAAATGATAACATTTGCATGTGCAGTCATCACACACACACACACACACACACACACACAGAGAGATATCTGTGTGTAGGTGTTTACTATGCATTTATGATTTTCGGCTATTTGCATACTTAAGTGTGCAGTTATTACCTTGTTATTCCGTTATAAATAACAATGGTTATGGCCAAGTGTGTGCGTGTGGCCTGAACTATCTGCCATTGGCAATTGCGCAAAGCTGCTCAAGCAGTCGGCACAAAAACATCTTGTGCATAATTAATTTCTGTTTATTTAATATGTTTTAATTCATTATTGATTCTCAGGCATCATAATAATAATACAAACAGCATTTCCCTGCGGAAATGTAATAGCAAGCCGGGCATGGGCTTCGTTATCTATTTCGATTTCAAATTCCATTCAATTTGGAGTATTCAAATATCAAGCATACGCCACGTCCGACAGCCAGTGAGTTGCCTTAAAGCTTTAACAACTGTCACACAAAGAATGCCATCAAAATGGAGAACAAAGTGAGAGGGGAGGGGGCGCATAACAAATAGTCACATTGTGGCTTTAATCAGTGGCATTTTAAATGAAAATATTTAATCGCATTTGCATTAATTTGCCATATGCAAAAAATATGCGCATAAAAAGTAAAACACTAAATAAATAAATTGAACGAGCGACAAATTAAATAATAAAGATTACGCACACTCACACACACACACATATTTATGTATATACTCACACACCTGCATATCTCAAATGTTGATTGAATTATCACATTCTATGCAAATCAATATATGAAATTATGTTTCTGTTTTCCTTTTTTTGACACAGACACAGGTCAATATATTTGAAATATATTTTACTCAAATTGTTTTTATCATCAAATAAATTGCGCTCTTTTTGTCGTTAAAAAAAAGGCCTAACAGACGAGTGCTAGTGGCTGCTTGATACTCGTTTAGGTTCAGAGCATTCCTTATTAACGCTGCACTTATTCAACTATGAAAGTTTTCGCTTCCCATCAGATCAATCAGACCAGCAGCCCATGCAACTTGCCTGCCTCTGTATCAGAGAGTCCAACAGGCATTCTAATACAAATCTATATGATCCCAGCTCTCATGCTTCAACATGTTCAACATGGTCAAGGCTGCTTCACTCTCACTCACTGTATAAAGTAGCCCAGCCGCCACTCGCCATCTGTCAATCATATCATATCATATACCTATATGAAGAAGCTCTCTTCACTTCACAGGTACTAAAGTGTGTATATATAGAAATGCCTAGTAAACTCTCTCTAAACAAACACTTAAAACTAGAAACGACTACTAAGAAGCATATAGTGATTCACATACATATACATATATATCATAATAAATCATATATCATAATCTGAAGTTCCTCTACTTCGACTTTCCAAGCCCATCTTTAAGTCAAATATAAATTTAAAAACATTCTCAATTCCTAATTCCCATCTCTGACCCACATATCCCCAGGCAGCGCAGTCAAACAGGTCTATTTAATTAAGTACTGTAAACGTAATATTTTATGCAAAACACCAAACAAATTTACAAACAGATAAAGCATTCAATTTATGCAGCAAAGTCGGCGCTAATGCCTTATAGTATTATCATCTTTTTCATGATATGTGCGAAATGCCTGGAAAAAGGGTTTTCAATAAGAGCGGATTGCAATTGTAATTAAATGTCATTATTATTATTATTTGCGAGCATTAATGAATTTTATTACTTTGTACCTGTTCGAGGTTAATAAGTGGCAAGAAGAGCATTAAGTCAGTCAATTGATCAATCAGTCAGGTATTGAGTTGTTCGGGCCGTCAGACTATCAATCAATCAGACTGTCAATCAAGCTGTTTCATAGATGTTCAGATAGAAAGCAGTAAATCAATTGATCAACTACTTATTTAGTCAGCTAAACTCTCAGTCAATCAGTCAATCAATCGGTGAGTCTGCCTGTTAGTCAATCAATTAGGCAAGTACAGCATACAAGTTGATCAATCAGTCAGTTAACACGTGTATATCAGAGTATATCAATCAAATAAGTCTGTCAATCAAGTTGTTACTGAGCTCATCAGTTAGTCAATCAATCTCTCAATCAGTGCTAAAGCTATGACAGTTCCTCAATAAAACTCTAGTCAATCAGTCAATCAGTTGGCCTGAGTCTGTCAGACAGATCACTCACTCAGTCAACTTTAACTCTCAGTCATTTATTAACTAAATCCATCAATCAGTCTGTCAATTAGTCACTCGCTTATTAGTTAATAGTCAAGCAATCAGTCAGTCCGTCAATCAGTCTCCAACAGACCATCAATCAAGCACATGAGCACTCAGCAGCAGCTTCCCATAAATATATGTATATGCATCTGGCATATATATATAGCTGGAGAACTAATCCAAATCCTATGGGCAGCTGAGCATCTAAAAACTTAAGATTCATATAAAGCATCGCGCATAAAACTAATGTAGTAATTGATGAGGCCCTGATCTCAATACGCAAAATAGCTCGACGAATTATCATCGACAATGCAAACAAGTTGAAATTCAATTACGAAGAGACGGCGAGCGAGAAGACACTGAGAGAAATAATTGTGAAGCATGCGAAAGAAACAAAGCGAAAACAAAAGCAAATGCAAAGGGAAGTGCGATGGGGCGAGTTAGCGAGAGGGCAGGGGGCGTGGGGCATAGCAATAGCAAATATAAGTAAATAAATAAACCGAATAAACTGAAAATTTATTGAAGAAATACGCGAGCCAGCGCCACAGATGATGAAGCACTCGATGGGGTATTGAGGGCGAGGTGGGTGGAGGTGGGGGAGTGGCCTGTACATGAGTGTGTGTGTGTGTAGCAGAGTAGGGTATGCGGCGACATCGCGATACGCGACCAAAATCGGCGCGTTGTCGATAAAAGTGACTTAAATCTCGCACCCGCAAGCGATGACGACAATGGGCGATGGCAGCAATTAGAATAGAGTGTGTGTGTGTGTGTGTGAGTGTGTATTAGTGTGTGTGTATGTCGAGACAGCCGCTCAAGGTTGGCCCAGTCCCAGTCCCAATCGCAGTCGCAGTCGCGATGGCAGTACGCGAGCCTATGCCAATGTATCTGTATCTCTAGCCATGTATCTGTATCTGTATCTCTCTATCCGTATCTGTATGGGTTTATACACACCAGCCAAGCGACTTGTGCCCATGTGCAGTGAGCGATTTCACAATATTTAATAAATAATTTCATAATTGTTTTGCTTTTGCGTAAAATTCAAATGAAAGAGGCGCTGAACAGACTGTACGGCGTACGGCGTACGGCGTACAGTGGAGCTGCTGTACAATGAACGCTGCGCTCGGGCGGCGGCGGGGGGCAAGGTGCTTGGGCACGCACTTTGCTGCCCTCGTCTGCTACTCTGTGCTTGCTTTTCAATGTATAAGCACATAATTTAAATTTAGGTTCTTTTTTCTTCGTTCGCTCTGTGTACTCAATTAAAAGGCAAAACAACAACTACAACAACAACAATAACAACAAAATGGAAAATTATTCCGAGAATCTTTGGATTGCCCACCCGAAACAAACGCCACAATTAAAAGATTTCGTTTATTTTATTTTGTTTTGTTTTCGTTTTCGTTTTTAATTTTTTTTTGTTTTGTATTTTGCCTTGGTCTGCCACTTGGGGCTGTTCTTGGGGTAGCTAAGCAACCTCAAAGACCCACTAAAACCGAGCCCCAGGGCAAACACCGAAATTTCTCGACTTTACGCCATTAATGTCTCTAATCCATTGCAGTCAGCGCGGGCTTTTAATTCCTGATTACGAGCTAAGCACATTAGGCTTACGTCTAAAGAACTAAAAGAACCTAAACTGAACCATATTTCAAATTGAAATCAATGCCGAACAGAAGTCAGAGTCGAACTGAAACATGTTTGGGTCTAGAAATCAATTCAGAATTTGAGAAGGTGAAAGTCCGTTGCAAGTCAGGCTTCTGTAGTTAGGAACTGCACTGAAAAGGGAACTGGAACTAGAACTGGAACTGAACTATATTTGGCAACAAGCGGCAGATGGCGCCTACTGATGATGGCAGTAGCTTTAAGGCCTATCTCCTTAAACAAAGTTGCTGTTAGTATTTACTGTCAAGTGAATCTATTTAGATGAACATTACTGTCGATTAGGGCAGCAATACTTTAGTGATCCATATAGCGGCGCACTTCTATTGCGTACTATATATATTATGTGCAATTTATATTAAATCCAAGTATTTTTACCACACACACACACTCGCACACACACATAAATTAATGTTTGTTGTTGCAATATATAGATTTTATAATGGCCCAATTTTATTTACAATTTTCGTTTACTTAACGCATTTAATTGGCTTCGCTGCTCCAAGAGCCGAAAAGACTCAGTTTTCCACAGTTGTACCATCTCGCAACGAGAATTTTCTGTATTTTCTTCTCTTTTCTTTTTTATTTGTCTGTGGCCCCCACATAAAAAGGAAAATTGTAGAAGAAGCAGACGGCGAAGCAGCAATTTGTTTATGAACATTTTACTTGCACACGCTTCGTTTTTAATTTTTTGGTTCTTGGCGCTTTTTGTATTTTACTTAATTTAACTAGTTTGCATGTGGCAAAACAGAAATTTATTTGCCTTCGCTTTGATATGGAAAATATTTTACAAATAAATTAAAGCCATCTGGCATTAACGCCCACACTGTGGGCCCTATATGATCTGAATATCGATGAGATGCGTATGGGGCAACACTCTACGAGTACAGGATATGAAAAGAGTCGTGATCGTGAGAGAGAGAGAGAGAGAGAGAGAGAGAGAGCGAGAGAGAGAGGGTGAGGGAGAAAGAACTATAGAGAGTTGTTATACACATTGTAAGTGACTTCCGGGTCGAACTGCTGCTTGGATTTTGATTTCAATTAAATTCCAGGCGCGTAATTTAGTTAATTAAGTCATTTCAATCAGCGACGTCGAGCTTGTGCCAGGCCAGAGCAACAAATCAGACTGGCGTAAGAAACAATCAATGAAAACGCTTGCATACCATAAATTATAGAACAAATTATGCAAATCACAAGGCAAATAAACAAGGCACAAAAAGCAACCTCCAAGACGACGGCCTCAAGCCAAGAAAATCCAACGACAACTCGTCGCCAATTGGAATTAACTGCAACTCGCAACAAGTATGGGGCTAGCTACCGGTCAAAGGGCCGCGGGGGAGGTGGCATATTAAAAAATCAAGCAGGAATGCCTTGGCCGGAAGTGCACGACTGGGAAATACCCAGGCCTTTGAGGCGAGCAGCAGTTTTAAGTACAGATATACAGTAGAGTAGGAAACGTAGAGTAGAGTACTTCTCATCGAGCTATGCTTTTGTAGCCTCTATATTAATTATAGGTAATGCTAATATGCCCCTCTGACAACACTTGCTGGGTATTGAAGAAATATGCCCGTGGCCGAACGAAAATCATAAACAAAACATTTGAGGACAGACCGAGAATGGAGGAGCGAGCATTAAACGTAACTTGAATATATGACGAGTGACTGACTAACTGAGTGAGTGAGTGCATTGTGAATGCGTGTGAGTGCATTGTGAATGAAGGCGAGTGCACTCGACAACAGCTCAGCCCAGCTCAGTGCAGCTCAGCCCAGCTCAGGGCCAGTTCTTATGCATGGCGTCACCCGCTATGAGGCCCAACTATGAGACAGCGCACAGTCGGAGGTCCCCCACTTGTCCGTGGTGCAAATTATGTGTTTATTATGTTAATTAATCGATTTAATTAAAGATCAATACAGTTTGACAGTTGACAGCAGAGGACGTGGGAGGAGAAGAGAACGGTAATCAACTAATTGCATTAAAATGTGCAACAATCTGATCGATTTGACATAATCTGTTGGGCTGTGCATATGAAAGCTGTCAGTGGTTCGATAGGTGTCTGGAAATTACGAGAATTGCATAGAGAGGTGGTATTTAGCAGTCGACAGAGCAGAATGACGAGAGAGTTATGAGCTAACACTTTGAGAAGTGCAGAGAAAGGTGATCAGTATATGAGATATATTAAAGAAAAGGAAAGAAAGAGACAGAGAGAGGGATAGATAATAGGTAATAAATTTAGATGCAAAACTTATGTTAAACAGAGTGAAATCATATTTCAAATTGACTTCATTATTAAAATTCGTACATTAAGCTATGAGAATCACATAGAAGGGCGACATTTTCTTAAATACCTCACAGAAGTTTAAATGCATATATAATAGAACTAATTCGTGCTGTAAACACATTTCAACCCCTTTTTAACAAGGGCTGATAGAACTAATAGAATCTCTCCACTTACAAGCTGTTTAGCGATATGAAGACAGAGGGAGAGATCAGCTACTACGATTGATATTTACTAATCTTAAGGCTGAACCGAATAATTGGCATATCAAATTGCGATTCCTATATGAATCGATGGCAGTTCATAAAGGCAGCCTCGTCCGCCCAGCCAACCCAGTCAAAAGTCCATAAATAATGTTTGTCAAACAATTGCTCGCGGGCCAAAGGGAATCAGATGCGTGTAACCCAGGCGCAGAGCCCGAAACGAACCGCATAAATGGCAATAAATGCGCACTTAAGGGTTAGAATTTAACCAACTGATGAGTGTGAGTGTGTGTGTGTGTTTGTGTGTGTGAGTGTTGTGCGTGGAGTGTACTCGCCAAACAGATTGCGGGGCCCAGCGGGTGGTCAGCGAGCGAAGAAAAAAGCAGCGACAGCAAACACATTAGAAATACATAAATTCAAATGGCTGCTGATGGCAATTGTTGTTCTTGTTAAAGTTGCTGTTGCTGTTGCTGTTGCTGTTGTTGTTATTGTTTATGTAAAACATGCAATTTCGATTTGGCATATAATTTTTTAATACTCGCATGCGGCCCTCTCGCTGTCTCGCTCTGGCGCAAGGGCCGCCCGCTGACTTCACGGGTGACAAAAATGTCAAATGCGTAAATGTTAAGACAGCAGGAGCTAAAATAGAAGTAGACAAAGAGTGAGCGAGAGAGAGAGAGAGGGAGAGGGAGAGGGAGAGATGGGAGTTGGGAGGGGTAGCTGACGCAAGTCAGGCAGCTACAACACTTTGTCTCAGTCTTCGCATCCGTCAAAACAGAGACTCAGACTCGAAGAGGGGGGCGGCTGGCGTGACTTGAGGTGGGGTCGGCTACCGCTGACGCAAGCCTCGCCTCAGTCTCTGCAGCCTCGCAATCATCAGCTACTCATGCCCAAAACTGAGACTCAGACAGCAGAGAGGAAGTCGCAAGGTGGCGCGGGTGTGGGTGTCGTCGTCGCTCAGACAGCAGCTAGCTATTTTCTTGGCCGTAGCATTTTCATATTCATGAGGCGAACGCCGCAACGGCAGACGCCTGCTCCAGCCACTCGTCCCAGTGGCGTTCTCATTATCTCAGCTTGACGCTCAACATTTTTATGCGTCAAAAATTGCTGCGTTGTCTCCTGTAAGATGGCTGCCACAAAGTGCGCGGCACAACGCGGTGTGGGAGGCATATTTCACTGCACGTGTCAATTGAAATGAATGTCGCCTGGCGTCCCGCTGTCCAGCCCCGCCCCCTGGCTCAGCCCTGGCAACAATACAGCTTTGTATGACTAATCTTTGGCGTCGTCGCCGTCGTCGACAAGAAAAATGCCAACAACATCAATAAACAGCTGAGCGACGGATCGGGAGAAGGGCAGAAAATGATGGACTCTGAAATACCCTACAAGGGAGATGAAATGTGGCTTAAGATAATAGTTAATTAAGAAGCTGATAGGGAATGCCCTTACTATAAGTCAATCAATCAATCATACAGTCAATCAGGCATCAGTCAGTCAATCATGCAATTAGATATTTCTACAGTCAGTCAATCAATCTTTAAGTGATCTCATCAGTCAGCCACTCAGAAGCAGAGCTTCAATCAGCAATCAAGCAAAGAGTCAATCAGTCTATACGTAAATGAGCTCATCAGTCTGCCAATCAATCAGCCAATACACAAGACTTAGTACCAGTCTAGCCACCCACTCAATCAGTATATTACTGATCTCATCAGTCAGCCAACAATGCTTCAATCAGCAATCAAGCAAACAGTCAATCAGTCCAAATGACTTCATCAGTCTGCCCATCAGTCAGCCAATCAATCAGCCAATAGATGAGCTTATCAGTCAGCCAATCAGACTTAGGAGCAGTCTAGCCACCCACTCAATCAGTATATTACTGATCTCATCAATCAGCCAACAATGCTTCAATCAGCAATCAAGCAAACAGTCAATCAGTCCAAATGACTTCATCAGTCTGCCCATCAATCAGCCAATACACAAGACTAGATGAGCTTATCAGTCAGCCAATCAGACTTAGGAGCAGTCTAGCCACCCACTCAGTCAGTTATTCATGCAATCAATCAATCAGCCAACCAGTTACAGATTCTCATCCAGTCAATTTACCGTTCAATCACTATCTCAATCAATCAGTACAGTTTTCTCCCTAGTTTGCCAGTGCCGTCCACTGCCATTAAGCCCATCAAGCTGAGCCCAGAACCCACATACCCCGCACAGCCGTTGCGGCGAGGGCAAACCCAATCATAAACTCAAATAGACTTAAGCCATATGCGAATGGTTGTTGTTGCCCCTGCAATAATGTCGATTGATTTTGCATGGATGCCAGTGGTCAAACGGGGCGAGAGGCGGCGTGCACGAGGGGGGCTGTTCGATTGGTTACGCTTCGATGAAGATGGGGCAGGTTCGGGGTCTCTGTGCAACTGCAACACCTTCGCACCACCACAAAGAAAAAACCGAAACCGAAAACGAAAATTGCGTCGCAATACGAGGGCAAATAAAGCCCTAAAGACACCCTTAAGCGAACCTCAAGTATTTACATTTGAATTTCACACAAATAAACTCGTCGCTCGATAGTCCTCGTTGCCGTTATCCTGGGTGTGTGCCGTTGCTGTTGTTGCATCCCTTTTTGGCAGCAAAATTAATAATAACAATAAATTGAAAATGGCAGCCGCAGTGGCTGCCAGCCAGCAATAGACTTGCAACGAGGGGGCTCAAACACAATTGTATCTATGTGGATGTTGCTGCTGCTGCTGCTGCTGCTGCTGCTGCTGCTGCAGACCGAGTGTGTCAACATTTTTGGTGGCTGGTGGTTGACGGCTTGCAATTGCAGTTACATTCACAATAGAGAGGGCTAAAACTCAACACGGCCCCCTGCCACCCCCTCGCCTTAGCCGGCAGACTGTGACGTTTTGTCTATTTGACACTCTTGTGCCTCAGTTATGCTTTTCATATTGATTTTCGTGCCTGACTCGCAGCAGCAGCAGCAGCAGCGGCAGCGGCAGCGGCAACTGCGACTTGTGTTTGTGTATTGAATTTCAAATGAATCGATTGCCTTCAGTAGGTGTGTGTGCGAGTGTGTGTGTGTTGTTGTTGTTGTGCCATATCGTGTCGTTCTCTGCGCCGCTACCATTTCCATGTTTTCGGTGTTATTTGTGTTCGCTTTGCATTGCATTTAATTAACTTTTATGCGCTTTTTGTTTCTTTCAAGTATGTTCAGCTCACAGATACAATATCTTTTAGAGTCGCGCGTGCCCTAACGCTCACGTAGCTCTCTCCCACTCCCCCACTCTCCCTCTCTCCCTCTCTGTATTATATTTTAATGTAATGCGATAGCTGGCCTGACCTGGCTGCCATTTCAATCAGTGTGACATCATTTAGCTGCTCGACACACACACAAAGCTGAGCCGCCTGCCACGCCCACTTTGGCATAGCATACGCCCCTCAGCTAATTGCGTTTGCTTGGACAATTTCCTGCGCCTCGCAAATCTGTTTTATTTGCCAAAAGTTTGACTTTCGTTACGCTTAATTTTGTTTAGACGCAAATCGCTTCAAAGCGCGCGCCGCAGGCCAGAAGCAGAAGCATTCGTCAACACTTTTTGGTCTACAGATTTTAGGCAAATTTTATTAGCATGTCCTGAGGGCTAGGCACACACACACAGAAAGAGAGTGAGAGAGAGAGAGGGCTAGGTCTTCAAGGATATGGGCAGACAGGCGCACAGCAGCCGTGACGAGCGACACAGGACATGGTTAGAGCACAGGAGCTGTGAGGTTTGACATTTGTGCTGACGCGCGAACGTGTGCAGAGGAGAAACAGAGGGAGAGGCAGAGGGAGAGCGATAGAGAGAGAGGTAGCTTGTTGTTTAGCTTGTTGGGCTATTTGCTGGGGTTGAACTTGCGCCGATAATCTCGATAATGAAGTGACTTTGCCTGCATGGTCATGCATCCTTCACACACACACTCACATGCACTCACACTATATCCTTGCTCGTCTACGCTTTTGATATCCGGTTCGCAGTTGTGCAGCGCCTTTTTGTACGCGCCTTAAGTGGTGGGTTTTATTTTCCTTTTCTCTTCACAATTTTGTTCTTTTTGTATTTATATTTTTTTCGATTTGTGATGTATTTTTGCTTTTGTCGTCGAGACTTTTGACCATTTGCACGGAAACTGAATTTAAATTGGAAGCTTTTAACCCCAGCGTGCGATAATCTTGCCCACACAGACCCATCGCCCGCCCCAGCTCCAGCCCGACCCGAGCCTGCCTACCCCCTTTGGCAAATTGTCGATAAATATACATAAGACCCAAGTACAAAACCCAGCCGAATAAGTAAAATAGAAACCCCCTAGAAACAACAAAAGCCTCTGCATATTTTCGAACAACAAAAGCGTCGCAAATGTTCTTTTCAGATTCTATTAGCAAACAAATTCGAAGCACTCAACGCACGCACTGAAAATATGTCTGCGGTGAGCATAATGGAAAACCTTCGCTGATAAACATTACCAACACTGCGGTCGCGCTGCCTGTCAGACCCGAAATAAAAGGGTCTTTACCAGCACTGATCGCTGGCCCAGATACGCAGCGATCCTCTAGCTGCGCGGCGGCAAACTAGTTTGCAATCGAAGGGGCCCTAGCAGAGGGTTTGTTTAGAGCTACCTAAGTGAAATGACTTCCTTACCATTGCTTTATAATAGCCGGCAGATACCCTGTAAATGTAGTTGATAGAGTATATAGTTACTGAGCAACTGTTGGGAGTAGATGGAGAGCAGACTACTCTGATAAAAGCTACGAAATACCCTGTAAATGTATGTAAATGAGAGTGCTTAGCTGACTTTACTACTAAATACCCTGTATATAAAGTAGGCCCTTTGGTAAGACTCTTAAGAGCTGAACACTTACCATACTTGACTTATTTTTTAAATTTCTTTTATATTAAACAACCAAATACCCTGTAAATGGCCAGGGAGGCCTTGATAGACTGTCAAAAATAGTTAATCTTGTACTATAACTTATTTACTTAGATATTTTCGGTTTTCCTTATCTAAAAATGCCCTGTAAATAATTATAATTAAAATGACAGTCCACAAATACCCTGTAAATAATTACTAAAGCTCATTACGGGACCAAAATAGCTTCCCAGACCTCAACTGACTTCAGCATCGTCAAATTTACTGTCATATCAACTACCCCTGTGTACAGTTCACAGCAAAATACCCTGTAAAATATCAATATTTATATAACAGGAAGCTGGCGGCACTCTGAATTGCCATTTATCTTGATAGTATAAACAAGCGAAGCCTAGGCATAATTGAAAAGCATAAACAAGAGAATTATAGAGTGCATAAAATTAGCTTTTGTTTGATCTGCTTCACTTTGTAATCCACTTAAGGAGTATCATATTGAAGCTGACGTTCTAAAGTGCTCTCTGGGTTATGGAACCCTCGGGCCAGGATTAGGCTGCAGCACACACAGAATTTACAATTCTCATTCCTTTGGAGTGTAGCGCACGTTCGATAGTCGTTATGGCCGGGACCTGGAATGCATATGCTTTCAGCCCGTTCGTGCGTTTCAGTTATTGCTTTTCATATTTTTGCCTACGTTTGTTTTTTGTTGTATTTTACTTTCAATTCAATTTTGTTGTTGTTGTTATTCCGTATTTTTGTTTCGGCTTTTGCGTTTTGCGTGTTTAACCCTTTGAGGTTACATTTGGCGTGTGTTTCGCCTCCCCGCCTCCCCCTGGGCAGTTGTCTGCGAAAAGTGAGCAAAAACCCGAAGGAGGAAAAAATATGAAGAAAGAAAAAGGTTCGCATTTTGCGTTTACGCAGAGCGAAACAGCCCCGGCCAAATGAAAAGGATTTCAGCACAACAATAACAACAGCAAGCGAGGCTGATGAAAAGTAAGAACTCAAAATATATGTATACAAATATACAAATATATATATATATATATATATATATATATAGTCATCGTTTGGCTGGCATATTTAATCACAAACGATGACGCAGAAAAGTTCAAAGCAAGGCATTATATACCCCAAAAAAGGCAGCTCCAGCTACTGCTGCCTACCTACCTACCCTAGGCAGAGACTATACCCTGCCATTGTCCTGGGGTTAGCGCGCCCGAGTGTGGGTGCCCGAGAAAAAGCTACGATTTAACCCTTATGCGACACGTTTTGTGAGTCATATGCACGCGCATTTGTCTCTCCACTCGCCTATTATGATTATTATTATTGTGATTATTGTTCAAAGAGCTGAACTTTGAACTGTCTGGGAGGGTTGCAGCGGCTGCCTAAGCAGATGCACACAAGATCTTCCTCAGGCCGGAAGTTCAGGTAGCAAGACACCCTGCAGCAGCCTAGCAGCAGGAGCAGTAGTCGGCCGCGCAACAGGATGCACATTAGAACCACTAAATATTCGCTAAGTGTTCGATCAACCACCAGGAAAACAGGACTCGAGCCACAGCCAGCTGAGGCAGCAGCAAGAGCTGAAGTGGAGTGTGACCAACCGCTGAATACTTGTTCGAGACGCAGAAATCAACTCGATGTAGTGTGGATCTACTCCTTAGCCATAAGCCACAAGACAGGACAGCAAGACAGGCAAAGCCTATATACCCGTTTCACAGTACAAAAGAGTATACAACTGCGATCATGCTCATAGGCTATCTACAATATATAGGGTATATAGGTAAACCAATATATAAGACCAGCAGCAGCAAACCAATATACCCCTCTTCAATTACTGAGCGAGCAGACAAAGTCAAACAAACAACACGAACAAGCAACATCAACACACAGCTGAAGACCCAAGCAGACAAAGCCAATATACCCCTTTGCCCGCCACTCGCCCACTGAGCGAGCATAGCCGCGCCGAACCACAGCGCGAACAAGCTCATTATCAGCGCATTATCAACGCACAATTATCGCATGTAAAGTGATATAGTGACTCTGCGACTCGAGAGTTGAGAGTTGAGAGTTGAGCGTTGAGCAATGCGAGAATTGAGGAGAGCTGAGAACTCGAAGGACCTCGCCTTGAGTTGCTCCGGGTTTCAATTGAAATCCTTGACATTGTGCGGCGTTTCCATTGAAATTGACAGCAAATTATTTAGCTCGCATCGCTGACTGCCAAAGCGCTGTGGTTGTCGTTGTTGTTGGTTCTAGTATCTTGTATCTGGCATCGGGTATCTCTGGGTATCTCTGGGTATCTGGTAGCGCGGCTGCTCGGGGCGTTGTGTTTGTGCACGCACTTTTGGGCTGCGGTTTATTGGTTTGTAATAAGCTCTTTGAAGTGTTTAATTGAAGCTTTTGTTGTGCAATTAGGCGCTAAAGTGAAGAGAGAGACAGAGAGAGAAGGAGAGGGAGAGGGAGGGACTGAGTCGAGGTGTTGTCTATTGCCAATCGCTAACGACTATGAATGGGCACTTTAAGTGGAGCGCAGAATGAGTCGCAAGGATGACGCAGGATGACGCAGGATGACGGCGAGTGGCGCTGTGAATGAAGCCAGCCAGTCAGTCAGTCAGGCCAAGTGCTTGACTACGCTTCACTTTCCTTTGATGTTCTTCCTTCACTTTGTTTACTTGGCAGCGCGCGCCCCGTGAGGGCAGGGGTGCGCTGCGAGCTAGGGGCGTGGCACACTTAGTCATTATTATAGTTATTTTAAAGTCAGCGAAATAATATGCTGAATGTGATTAACAAAAAGTCAATAAGCGCCCAGTTAATGAACCAGACAAAGTTCAAGTGGATGTCGACTCGAGTTGAACTTGAGCTGACAGCGAAAATGTAATCATAATCAATTGTGTTTCTGCTTATAAGACGACAAAGAGACAACGTTCAAAGTTGGCTAAATGAATGAAGGAAGCTAGGTAATTATAGTTGGGGTAAAGACTATAAACTCTGAGGAAACAGTTAAGAGCTCTGTTAACTTTAAATAACATTTTTAATAAAAAGCTATCACCTCTGTTAACTTATAATAATATTTTAAATAATAAGATTACAGTTCTATTAACTATAAATAACATTTTTAATAAGTTAACAGTTCTGTTAACTTTTAAAAACATTTTTAGTAAGCTTACATTTCTGTTAACATTTAATAAAAATTTTTAATAATAAGCTAACATTTCTGTTAACTTTAAAAAACATTTGTAGTAAGCTAACAGGTCTGTTATCTTTTAATAACATTTTAATAATAAGCTAACAGTTCTGTTAACTTCTAATAACATTTTTATTATCTAGCAGTTCTGTTAAGTTTCAATAACAGATTCATTATAGATACGCAACTTTAAATGTTACACACAGCTAATATACCCTGCTTATGCATTGCTAATATTTACAGGGTATCAAGTATAGGAAAGACTCTAATCCACTCAATTGTTGCATCTGCCTTTTTTATATACGGCCAACAAAACCAATATACCCTTTTTAGCCACATGCCATACTTCCAGGCCAGAGCAACTCGACTTCCATATGGATCTTCAACTGTTCTCGACTGTTCCCAGCTAATACCGCATCATTCACTAATTCTGTCTTACTTCCTTTCACAATTCGCAAGCTGAAAAGCGGAAAATAGAATTTTCAAGCATGTTGCCAAAGAGGAAAAACGTCGCTCGACAGATCGCAAATGGAATTTCGCTTTGGTAAATTGGCTGTAGATGTGGCTCTATCTATAGCTATGCATGTGTGTGTGTGTGTGTGTGTGTGTGGCGTACAAGACTGCTTATGTTCTTTGTTCTGGAAGATCATTTCCATGCTTTGCCTACTTGGCTGCATTGTCCTATTTCTGTCTGCGGCAAAATCAGTTTTTTTCTTACGCCGCTTGATGCACTCTGAGATACAAATGTATCTCAACATTTACGTGGAGTGTGCTGGCTGTCTACATGCACATGTCAGTGAGTGTGCGTGTGTGTGTGTGTGTGTGTGTGTGTGTATTATTATTTATCATAGCCGCATTTTTATTTTTGTGTATCTATGGAATGCAGCAGGCAGCGACGAAGGCAACGGCAAAGGCAAAGGCAAAGGCAGGCAGCAATCGGACTGCAACTGCTGGCATTCGAGTATCTTCTGGTTACGCTGCTGCTGCTGCTGCTGCTTGGTTACACAGATACAGATACAGATACAGATACAGATACACTGAGAGCTACACTCAATGCGAGTCCATTGGCCGAGTGCCGGGCTCAACATGCAAACGCCAACCAAACGCCATTATCATTGACCGATAATGATCATAATGAACAGCAGCATGATCATCATCATGATCATGATCATCAACTGGCTGTGGCATCTGCGCGTACTTGTGGATCTCGCTCTGTTTGTTGTTTTTGCTGTTGTGTTGTACTTGATTGTGGCATAATTTCTCGCTCTGCTCCCCACACACACACACACACACACACACCCGCTCTCCGTCCCTCTCTCTCTCTCTCTCTCTCGCGCTTGCTCCATAGCTTCGACCATCAGGCAGCGCATAAATTTTTTATTTGTTTGGTATTCATCTTATTTCGTTTAATGTATTTTTATTTTCAGCTTTTGTACATATTTTTTCTTCTGCTTTGCTTCTGCTTCTTCTTCTTCTGCTTCTTTATTTTTTGTTCAGCTTGTTTGGTGTTTTTAAGGTAATTTTTGTTGTTGTTGTTGTTGTTGTGTGGTTGACGGGTTTGTTTCAGCTCGATTCAGTCATTCAACTATATAAAGCATTGTCGCTTCTTTATTGTTGTTGTTGTTCGTTTCGATTTCATTTATGTATGTACAACATGTTGTTGTTGTTGTTGTTCTTTTTGCTGTGTGCTGTGTGGGCATGTGGCATCCACTTTTTGTTGTAAATGCATTGAAGCAACTGCATGAATAATTATTAAGTTGTATGCAAAGCGTGGGAGAGAGAGGGCAGATAGCGGGGGCGAGGGCGGCAGGTCGAGGGTGCCCAGGGGGATGAACTATATGTGTGTATGAGTCAAAGACTCACAAATTGTCGCCTGACTTTTATGCCCGTGTTTATTTATTATCTACTCCAGTTTTATGAATTGAACTATATATAGATAAGGCGCGGATATTTATAGATCCAGCCAGGCGCAAGCATGGATTTGAGCATGTTTGAAGGGCGACAAAAGTCTGTTGGGACAAGGTTGATGGAGCAAGATCTTCAAGAAATACCAATCGTTAATTTTCTAAATTTACCTTTAACTTATTAAAATATTTTTTTATATTTTATTAGAATATTTTTTAAAATATGTATTTATTTTTAGTTTATTATAATAATATATTTTAATAACATTTTTATTTATTTATTTTTAGAAATTTCAAATTACTTAGGGAACTAACTAAAAATTGTTTAATATTTTATTTAATTTTTTTTTATAAATATATTATTTAAATGTCAAATAATTTATCTAAATTTACGTTTATTTTATTTAAATATTTTTATATTTTATTGGAATATTTTTAGGTATGTATTTATTTTTAGTCTATTATAAAATTTGTATTCATATTTTTTTATTTATAATAAATTAAGGAACTAATTAAAAATAGTTTAATATTTTTTTTTTCTTTATTATATTTTTTAAATTTTAAAATAATTTTTTTTAAATACAATACAATTGGCGCAGCTGACTGAAAGATACAAATGTATCTAAGCCAATTGAAGCTCGTGTGTGCCACAGCTGCTCCCACGCAGCTAGCGCTTGGCTCTGAGCGTGGCCAAGGCAAGAGCCTTCGCACTTAAACCGACTTAAACAATTGTGTTTAAGCGGCTTTTAAGTAATTCAGCCACAGCCGCTCTGTAATTAATTGTACTTATCAATAGAGCGCGGAGCAGCAGTGCTTCATTTTCCATTTTCCATTTTCCAAACTGCGATTCATTTACCATATCAATTTACCCAGAGCAGAGGAAAACTTCCACACACACACAGGCACAACAATTCATTCATACCCAAAAACTGAGACAGAGAGAGAGAGAGAGAGAGAGAGAGGGAGAGCGACGAGGAGCATTCCTTGAGACTCGCTGCTTCAGCTGCAGTTGCTTCAGTTTTGGCTTCTTTTGTTGTTTTGTTGTGTGTTGTGATATTTATGTTTTCATCAAAAGGCAGCCAACAATCAAAATGCGCTGCACTTCAACAGACACACACACACAGACACAGCTGCAGATACAGATACAGAGGCAGACTACAGACTATGGCTACAATGCGCACAGGTACATAAGGCAGCCACATACTTGCATATGTACATACATACATATCTATATCTGTAGGTATAAACAACTACAACAACAACAACAAGAGCGACCGACAGAAGGCAACGCTTTAACCTCATATTTATCCAACAGATACTTATAGCGCAAAAAAAAAAAAAAAAAAAAAAGTTGACGACGAACGACGACGACAAATGCAAAGAAAAAGAAAAAAGAAAAAAAAAAACATAAGCAAAAGCAAGAAATGAAGGCAGTCGTCGCTCCACCTGCCCCGCCTTCGCCTGCTCGCCCACAACCCAAAAAACAAAATACAAGAAAAATTGTACCAAAATGATTGTTGTTGTTGTTGTTGTTGCTGTTGAGCATTTCTTCAGCGGCAAAGAAAACAAATTTCAATAAAATATTATTACGCTTACGTTTATCGAACAGGCCAGCCAGACGAGCAGCTGGCGAAGGGGCGCGGGGCGTGGGGGCGGCGTTGTGTATCTTACAGATACTCATAGCCAGAGTCTCGCGCACAGGCCAAGTGTTCATTCGATAGTCGCCAAGCGTTATAAATAAACCATATCCATCAATTGCTTAACTCAAAACAGCGCTAAAAGATACAAAGATACGTGTGCGTGTGTGAGATACAGACACAGATACAAGCGAACAGCAACAAGAACAACAGCTAAACGCCAAACGGCACCCAAATAAAAACAACAACAGCAACAGCAACGTCAAGAAAATCGTCAGGCAGCGACGTCGACATCAACGCCGACGTTCGCCTCGACTGATAAAATGTATAAAAGCAACAACACAAAACGTACAAAAAGTACAAAATAAAGCGCACAAAAGAAAAAAATCTCAAAGTATCTGCCGACGCCGCCGTCGACAGCGCTGCCCCTGTAACTGAAACTGAGCGCACATCGAACATCGAACCACCGAGCGTCGCCCGCTGCTGCTGTTCGTTGATTTTCTTCTGTCGCTGCCTTTTTTCGTGTTATGCTGCACACACTCACACACACACGCTTACACAGTGTGCTGTGCTGCTTCTTTCACTTTGTATGGGCAGGCAGCCAAAGCACTCAGCATAATTTTTTGCACGCTCTTTTCTCCAACGTCGCTCACTGATTATTTTGCCAAACATCTGCGAGGCGGCAGCGACGCTGGCGTCGACAGAGCGCTCTCGACTTGCACGTGGAAAGGTGTTTGCCTCAAACCTACGAACAACAAGCAGCGTCGCATCGTCAAGCAAAGTTCATCGTTTACTGCTGCTGCTGCTGCTGCCGTTGCCGCTGGCATCTCTCTTCACGCTGCTTACGCATTTTACTATCCAGTCCACCACCCCACAGCACAGCACAGCAATAAAAACAACAGTTACACAGCAGCAGCACTCGCTCTCTCTCTCTCTCACACACACACTCTTCTCTCACTTAGCCGAGGCAAAAATGCGCAACATATTTGTGACTGACCGACGCGACGTGGAGAGCGTCAGGCTGGCTGGTCGACTGACTGTCTGACTCTCTGACTGGCATTGCCACCCACCACCACCACCCTGCCAGCCAGCGCCTGCTGCTCTGTTACCTCTGCCAGCGTCTGCGTCAGCGTCAGCGCTAACGTTGTCTGCTTTTTCATTTTACTTTGCCATTTTTTTGCTCGTTCACTACTATTTTCACGCTGCTGCTACCAACTGCAATTTTAGTAGTTGCTGTTATTGTTGTTGTTGTCGCTCTTGCTACATAATTGATTTTAGTGCTGCGCTCTCTCAGTGCTGCTGCTGCTGCAGTTTGTTGTTGCTGCTGCCGCTGCTGGCAGTTACTTTTAGTGTAATCTCAACAGTTGCTGCTGCTGCTGCTGCTGCGGCTGTCATTGCTTGGCCTGTGAATGTTCTTCCAACAGCAGCAGCAACTTCTTCCTCTCCTACACCTCCTACTCTCTTCCCCCTTCCTCCTCCTCCTCATCCACCCATTGCCTCCTCCTCCTTTAGCGCTTTCGTCGCTTGCTGTTGGCTCTGGGTTTGGTTTTGTGAAAACCAGATTTTTGTCGTTTTATGCATTAAATTGTTTTTACAGCCGCGTTTTATATACAGGGTGATGCAGCTGCTGAGCTTAACATGAGATGTAAAGTTAACAGGGCTGCCTATTTAAGGGCGATTTAACAATTATTTATGATATTTATTTCATCAAATACCTTCTAAAATAAACAAGAAAAATATTAAATAATTAAAAAAAAACTTTAAAACATTAATCTTTATCTCCAGATACACCCTGTACAGTTTTATTCATAATAAATATATATTAACTTCAAATTACATAATTATAATTAATTTACATTATTCTATTTTTGTAATCACCCTGTACAGTTTGTTGTATTCACTTCTTATTGTTCTACAGACACCCTGTATAGCTTAACTGTAGTCAACACCTACATCCGTCCCACTCTCACCCTGTATAGCTTCAATCCCTGCTCTGCTTGACAAGCAAAGCAATGTTTTTTCTCTGACCGCCCTACGCACCCTGTATGCGAATCGGCTGGGCTCAGCTCGCAGTCACAGTGACAGGAAGGCACAACAGGAACAACAGCGCACAACGCATAAGCAGCCCATGACACATACACAATGAGAGAGGGGCGACCGAACAGGCCAACAACCAGCAGCAGCAGCAGCAACAACAACGCATTTACACAGATACGGATACAGATACTCGAACCTCCCTCGCCCGCACACGTGCATAAAGCCGACGACGGCCTACAACGCAATACACTTCCTTTTACACACACACACATAGGCACGCACACACACACAGACAGGCAGAGGCATAAGCATAACCCAATGAAGCTGCCATCATCGCACAACTGTCGACGTTTATTGTTGTTGTCGTCTCTGCTGGTGTTGTTGTTGCTGCTGGCTCTCACGAAGACTTCCTGCGCCAGGACGGGCTGCGTTTCCTTCTCGCATTGGAATTATGACAAGGACTGCCAAAAATCGACGCTGAGAGCAAAAAGTGAAGGAGAAACAACAAAAAAAACACCATGTTAAATAAAATAAAACATAATTTTATGCCAAAGCAACAAACACATTAACACTGCCAGCGGCAGCGACGCCGTCGTCGACGTCATCAATAAATCGCACGGCCAACCAAGCGAACGACCCAACAATCCAACCCAACCACCCACCCAGCCAGCCAACACAGCACAGCACACAAAAGCTTACAAGCAACGCACACAAATATAAAGCGTTCGGTCGCTCTCTTTCTATTTGCATCTCCTTCTCGCACACGCACTTGTTCACTCGCTTTCTCTCTCGCTCTCGGCCGCTCTCTTTCTCTGTCTGTTTGCCACCTCCGACAGCGGCGCTGCGCTCGTTTGTGTTTTGAAAATTTAATCTCGATATGGCAACAAATATGCTACAATTTCATTGAGATGAACACCCGATACGGCTACGCCGAAGCCGAAGGCAAGAGCTGAGCCGAAGCCGAGCAGTAGCCGAAGCTCGGCTGCTTGGGTATGCATTTAATTCGCAGTGAATTTCTCACGCTGTGCAGCTGCTGTTGCTCTCCGTATATGTGTGTGTGTATGTGTGCGAGAAGTGTAGTAAATACACTACTACATTTTTCTGTGCTAATTGAGTGATAAATTGGGAGTGGATTTTGGGCATGATTCGACGTTGCTGAGAGCGCGGCGTGAGCGTGAGCGCGTGAAATGAGAGTAACTTGTGAGTGAGAGAGCGAGAGCGTGCACATGCTTATGTGTGTGCGTGTGAAGTGTTGTGTGCGGCAATTGATATGCTCAGATTAAATTGTTAAATGTTTTTTTATTCGGGTAATTAAAGTATTTCAATTTTGCGGCCACTCGACGAAACGATTGGGCGAGTGAGCATATCTGACAGAGTGTGTGTGTGTCTGAGTATGTATTTAAGCAGATGGTTTGTTTACACACATACACACGCACATCTATCTATATTTATTTATGTACTAAATTAATTAAATGAAAGCGATCAAAAAATAACTCAATTGCTAAGTATAATGTCACCGTTTAAGAAACAATTAATTTGCATTTTAATAATGCACGGCGAACACTCAATTTGCATATGTAAGCCGCCTATCGAGAGTCGCCAAAATTGCGCCCCTGGCTGCCGTAAATCATTCAAATATCAACCACAAATCACAACAATTAAGACAAATGTGCTGAAAAATCTACTTAACGCTGCCCACACATACACACGAACAGACGTAGTAGCGTGCTCACACAGATGCAATCATACACACGCACGCAGAGGCTTTCAAAACAAACCCAATAAATGTCAAAGCACACAAAAAAGTAGTAGATTCTACTACGCTTTGCGCTTTTACGCTAAACGTAGCAATAAACGCACGCAAAGAAGTCAAACAAATTGACATACGTATAATTATTATTTTACTTAAGTGCTCGCGCGTCGTCGCCCCTTAACAGTCAAATGAATACCAAACACAGCGACCTGAAATAAATCAAGCGCGCGCGAGCGAGAGAGAGATGGGCACAACCCGAGAGAGAGAGCCGTCAACTGTACCACGCGCAAATGCTCGCAAACATGTTCGCTCTCTCGGCTCTATAGCTGTGTATGTGTGTGTGTGTGGGTGCGAAGGTAGCGCCGCCATAGCAGCAGCGACAGCGAACAACGAACAGCAGCAGCAGCAGCAGCAGCAGCAGCGAGCAGCGAACAGCGAACAGCAGCAGCAGCAGCGGCCATCGCAGTCACCAGTTTCCCGTTCAGTCAGTTTCGAGTCGTGCCACGGTCAGCGTTGCCAGCCCAGCTTCAGTTCCTTTCTGGCTGCCGTCGAATGTTGTCGTCGCTCGGTTGAAACACGCGCAAGCATCAAACGCGGCAAAAAGTTTAAAAGAGAAAAATACGTCAAAAAGTCGTTTCAAAGCAAAATAAACACAAGAATTACGTTTTTTTCAACAACCAATCAACTGTGGAGTATTTAAAAGTGTATTAAATATTATTATTGAGAATACTAAAAAGTAAATTTAAAAAAAGAGAAGTGACATAAACAAAATTCAGAACAAACACAAACTGAACAACAAACAAACATAAGCACATTTTTTGGATTAAGTGCTCAAAAAAGAAAATAAATAAAAAAAAAAAACAAATAAAAGTTCCTGTTGCAAGTCAGCCAACAAACAACCAACAACTTGGATTACTACAACAACAGCAGTATTATTAAACAAACAAACAACTAGCACAAATTATTTGCAACAAGTGCAACAAACAACAGCAAACAAATTAAGCAACAAGTGCAACAACAAACAAACAACAAAAGTTAACAACAAAATTTGCTAGAAACCAAAAAAGAGTTCAAGAAACAACAACAAACAGACGCACGAAATGTGAAAGCGTAACAAAAACAACAGCAACAACAATAATAACAACAAAAAGTTAAAAACAAAAACCAGATTTTAATAATCAAAAGTGAAAGAAAAAGTGCACAAAAAAAGTTAAAAATAAAACAACAAAAAAACTTTTGCCAAAATGTCGCTGAACCTTTGAGCAAAGCAAAAAAGTAACAATTGACAACAAACAACAACAAACAAACAAACAAGAAAACACACCGTGTCGCGTGTGCTTAGATGTCCACGTTATTTGTTTGATGCCATGCAATTGATTGTTGACAAAATTCCCATGTATTCCAAACAAACAACGAAGCGCAATTCCAAAAAGTAAGTTCCACTCAAAACCCCCCCTGAGACAGAGCCACTGCATACAAAACACTGTCAAAGATCGGCTCAAGAATCAAGTGAAAAGTGAAGCGAAGAACAAAAAACAAAATCAAACACAAAAAGCAAAAGTGAGCATAAGAACCGCAACAACAAACAGTAAACAGTTGAATCGTTAACCGTTAGGCGCTGATAAGCCGCACAGCGAATCCAGCAACAACAACAACAGCAAACGCTGGCTGCGCTGCTGCTCTCCTCAGCCGCCACAACAACAACAAGTGCAGAAGCAACATCAACAACAACAACAATTCGCACAGTAAAGCAAAACTTAGGTAAAATATCTAAAAATAAATTCCATTTAAAACAACAAAAATAAAAAAACCTGAGCAAAGACAGAAATAACTTAAAAAAAAAAAAAACAATAATATTTCACTTCAACTTTTAATTGTATTTTTGGCTAAAAATAAATAGCTTTAAAAATAAATTCACGTAGTGTATAAAAATGATTGCTCAATAAAGAAATAAAAAATATTAAAAATTATACTCAAATTTTTGTTAGATAAAAAATAAAATATATATTTAATTGTTGTGCTTTGAAAGGAATGTGCTTTTGTTTTTAGATATTTTATGTAAATTTTGTGTGACTTTTTGCTTTAGTTGTTGTAGTTCTAATTAGCTTTAAGCGAACCCAAACAAAATAAGTTAAATGTTCTAAATTATCCATCTATTTAAGTTTTAGCTCCACTGTATATAAATTGCCAAAACAAAACGGTAAACACACATAGAGAGAGAGAGAGAGCAGCCTTACATCAGCTGTGTGACAGGCATTATGCGTGGCTTTTGCTTACACCCCTCTCCTGGACTCTCTCTCTCGCTCCTTCTGTTTGCTCTCAAACTCACGCACAGCTGACCCATAATTGACTCAAACGCACACTCACACACTCATGCTCGCTCGGCTCAGCTTGCACGTACGCCAAAGAGCGCATCCAGCAGGCAAAGGCAGCCAGCGTGCATGCTATCTCTTTCGCGCAAACATTTGCCATTGAGTGCACAATTTGTTGCGACCTACTGCTGTTGCTTTGTTGTTGCTGTTGCTGTTGTGCTGAGCATTTTTTCCTAGACTTTTCCATTGAACTATTTTCGTAGAACGAAGGCAAAGACAAAGTTGCCAAGATAGAAAATTTTCCCAAGCCGCGACGATCCGCTTGCCTGCTGCCCGCTGCCTGCCTCTGCTCTGCTCTGCTCAGCGCAGCCCTTGCAGTGGCAATGTTTTTGCCCAAATTCAGTTTATTGTATCTTTTGTAACGTGGCGGGGGGAGCCCGTGAACAAAAAAGAAAAAAGGTCACTCGTCGAAGCATTACAAACTCGTCTCTCATCTCGCTTTGGGTCTGGCTTTGTTTCTATTTCTGTTTCTCCTACCCACTTCCATATCCAATTGCCTACCTACGCCTTTCTCTGTGTGCCGTTTTTTCTGCTGTTGCTGCTTCTTCGTCTTCTTCTTTTATTTTCTTCTCACATGCCACGCATATTTCATACACACACACACACACACACACACTGAGAGTGTAATTCATCATCGCAAGGGTCTTACGATCTTACGGCTGAGAAGTGCAGGCAAATGCCGGCACAGGTAAGGCAGAACCTTAACCCATTTGCACGCACAGGTAGCCAATAGAGGAAAACAAAATGAAAAACAGTTGGAGTAGCAAGCAAAATGGCCAACTTAGCTTGAAAATGGCTGAAAAGTAGCACACAAATAAATCACTTGACGCATTCACTGGAATGCAATGGAAATTTCTTGGAACTCTACGAAAAAATACCGACGAATTTAACAATTAATCAAGATACAAAATTTAATGAGTTACAAATTTTGACAGTTGATTTTGTATAACTGCAAAATATTTAAGAAAAAGAATAAATTTATGAATGAATTTCTTCTCTGGAAGGCAAAGGAATATTCGAGAGATTTAAAGAATTTATCTAAAATATATTTTGTTTATATTTTTTAAAATTCAAAATATTAATTTTAATTTATTAGAAAAAATATATATATATATCTATTTATATATATACATATGTATATATATTATGAATCAGTTTGACAGAAAAATTTGTTTTTTCATTAAGTAGTTTCAAAAATATTTTCAAGATTTTCTTTGAACTAAATTTATTGACTTCACAATTTGATATATATAATTTCGTATAACTGGAAATTAAGGGCACAATAAATTACTTGAGGAATTCACTGGAATTCATTGGAAAATTCATGAGATATAAACAATTAGCTAAGCATTTCGATAGATTTAAGTGAGCCATAAAAATTTGAGATTATTAGTGGCTGGAAATGAATTCAGTGGAAAGAATTGGAAAACTCTTTCGATTAGCTCAAATTTAAATTGTAAATTTCCACTTAACCGTATAATTTCTGAGAGTGCAATTTTCACTCAATGTTAAGCTTCGAAAATCTTGTAAAAATCTCTTACAACAATTAACACCCTGTTAATGCGGCACACACACAACACCCCCTGATAGCACCCGCCAGCGATAACAAAACATTACGAAAAAAAAGCGTAGAAGAAGCAGAGGAAGACAAACAGTAAATACAGCAAACTATGCGACACATCAATCAACCACCAAGGCAACCAAATCACAACCCATCAACGATATATACATAAAGCCCATAAACCAACCACCAGACGGACAGACGAGCCGAAAAGGACGCACAAAGTAGCCGTTTTTACCTTCCGACTTCCTGTTCGAGCCTTTGGCAATTTTCACACGGGAAATAAAAATGCGATACAATTGAGCGAAGAGCAGAAAAACAAAACCTAAACGCGGAAAACCATTTGCAAATCGCAAAAAATACACATACATATATATAATATAATAATAACAAACAACCCCCAAGGGATATTGGCTAAATGCAGACCGAAAGATCAGCAGAGAGCGCTCTCTCAGATGCTCTCACTCTCTCTCTCGGAGTACGTCTGTCTCATTAACCCTGGAGAAACAAACATTTGGTGCGTTTATTGCTTTATCGAGTCCGCTTGCACTTATAAAAGTGCCTTTAATAAGTGCGTGCCATTATTAATAAACCCATCAGGGAAACGGGGGCTGAAGCGTAGCAGCACCAACCCTCAGCAGCACAGCACACACATGTACACAGGGGCACACTCGAGTCCATGACAATAGTTACACGTGTTAAGCAAAGCAACCCCTGAACCGCTGTGAAGGTCAACGCTTGTCTCGCATATCTAATTGCGAAATTTGTTGATTGCGCTTTAATGGGTTAAGAAGCTGACTTTTGACTCCGGATTCCAATTCCGATTCCGTTCCAATTGAGATGTGAGATTTGCCGCGTTATCGTCTCCCGCCCATGCCTAGTGTGCGGCTGTCCCCAAAACACCTTGAAGAAGTCACATGATAAAAACTAAAAGCACAAGCCACATTTAACGACCCAATTAAAAGGCAGCCAACATTGATATCAGCCAGCACAACACAACAAACACATTCGCATTCGTTCCAGTCGAAAACAGAAGAGAAAGAAATCTATATATGTATATATGCTTTAAATGGAAAAACAGTGAGAAACCGAAATATTTTCAACATGTCAGCCATAGATAGCACACGGTTCCAGTTCTCTAACTTCTCCAGTTCAGCGCAGCACAAATCAAAGGTAACCAATTCTTATCAGCGGACGACAACAACAAATTATAGAGCAAAGTGTTGTTTGTATACCCTGTGGAGCGATGCCAAAGGGGGTTGCTAAGTGTTTCGAACTGTTTTGGTTTTCTATTTAGATAAAATCTTATCTGTGACTGCAAATCTACCCCAAACTGCCCTACCTACCCTACCTAGTTTACAGGGTATTTTTTGCCCGATCACTCATTTCCCCTGTCTTCTACCTGTTTACCTTTCTGACAGATAGCTAGAAACGCGTTCCTAACAATGGAAATTTTCGTTGCATTCAAAACTTAGCCTTGCCCCCGCCCCCAACCGTGGGGAAACCTATTTTCCTCACTTGTAGTTTGACTTGTCGGCTTGACATATTTCATTTTGTCTTTATTCTATTTTTGCTCAGGTATGCAGAAAAATTGTTGCCTTATCGTTGCGCTTATCGCCGTCTTGCTGACCGTAGTTCCCATTGCCCATTTGCCGTTACCAATTGTCGACGATCGCTGCTCGGTTCTTCGATTGTCAACGGCTTTTTGTGAATGGAACTCGAAAGCATTTATTGGCCTTTGGCGATTACATTATGAAATCGTGTACGAAATCGCAATGAAGTCGAACTGTGATTTACGGCTAGCGAAATGAATGAAATGGGCTAAAGAATTGTAAAACCTGAGCAGGTTTACGAAGGTGAACTTCAAGAGAGTGTAAGGAAAGCAGATGATGAATTGACTCATGTTTGTTGATATATAGCTTGCATAATATATATAGCAATCTGATAGACTCAATCAACTCAACTTCCGCATATTTGCGCCTCTCTTTGCGCTTCTCACATGCTCAAAGCTCGGTTTAGTCTAGTTAAATTAAACCTTTCTTTGCCGCTGGCTATGCAGCCGCCCTCTCGACGCTTCTCACGCTTGTCACTCCACCTCTCTCGGCGCTTCTCACGCCTCTTCTATGCGCTTCTTCCAACTGGCTGCTATCTCTGCGCGCAGACCTCTCTGCGCTTCTCAGCATGTTTAGTTAACACGCTTATCAGCGTTGATTTCCTCATGCCACACAATTTTCTAGCTGCTTCGCTTTGGACTATCTTTAAATATTTAGTGCGGTTATGCGAGCAAGTTTTGTGGTTTTTCGGAATTTATGGCACAAATTTTTGACTTGTTTCGCTTTGTTGCTTCATTTGGTTGTTGATTTTTGTTTTTGGCTTTGTTGTTTATAACAATTTTTGTCTTTTGGGCTTGTTTTGTTTGTTGTGTTGCAGTATCTGATGATTGCTGTTGTTGCCTTTTAGCTGTACTTCAGTAGACATTTTTTTCGTGTTGCCTGAAACTGGTTTTCAAGTACGACGGCGACGCCGACGCCGACGTCGACTGCGATTTATGCGTTGAGTTTTTCGTCGTTTTTATTTTGCGCTGTTGCAATTTCTGCTTTGTTTTATTTTAAAATGTGATTTATGTATATTGTTTATGTATTTTTGTTATTGCTGTTGTTTGTTGTGCGCAAAATACTTGAGCAAAAATTATTGCAGCTTCTTTCTTGCTGTTGTTGTTGCCGTTTGGCTTGTCGCTGACAGGCTTCAGCCTTCGATTTATTTTTAATGTTTATGTGTCTCTAATTGTTTATGCTTTTTGTACGTCTGCTGTTGCTTCTGCTTCTTCTGTCGATTGCATTTAATTGACGATTAGATAAACAACAAAAGTACAAAATACGAAACACAAAACTTTGCTGATGACGTTTGACGTATTATCCAATTCATTTAGAATTTGTCGTAAGCCACAAGGCTGTACACACACACGCACACACCCATACACCTTTGCCCTGCAACAACAGCAACAGCAACTGGCATAAATTTTGTTTCAGCGAAAAAACCGACAGATAAGATAGGCAGCGCGTATAACTAGAAACTAGAAAAAATTAAAAAAAAAATGTATAAAACCAAAGTAAGGTGCGCAAAACTGTCGCTGATTGATAGTTGAAAGCAGGTGAGGGCAGGTGCGACTCGGGCCAGTTGGGTGCAGAACTCGGGCAAATGGGACTGCTGCACGGCCAGGGCGACTCTTGACTGTTCGTTGTTCGCCGTTGATTAGCGCGTGTTACAAGGCGCTTGTTTTTTATCGCAACACGAGCAGACGCGCCAGCCATTTGGCATTACATCACAAGGACAACAACAATAGCAGCAGCAGCAGCAACAATGACAACAATAACAATAACAGCAAAATGCAATTTACAAACTTTTGTGAAATGCAATTTTGTTTTATTTATGCGTTTGCAACTGAGCAGAGCGGCGCAGTTTTAGATAGATTTATATGTGCATATATATAAATGACTAAAAGTACAGTAAATAGCGGCTACAGCGGCCTGAAGAGACAGAGACAGTTAGGCAAAGCAGCGAGTGAAAGCCACATTCGAATGCTTTAAGCCTAAAATGAGCAAATTGAAAGGAAAAAGGCAAAGGAAAATATAAATAAAAGCTTTAACGTAATTTAACGTAAATATTAAATATAGCTAAAATATAATTTATAAACAAAATTGAAATTAAAAAATTGCTTAATTTATTTTAAAATATTTTAAAACAAATTTGTTTTGTTTTTTAAAATATATGTAAATAATATAAATTATCAAATGAGCGCCCAGAAGTATGTTAAGTTTTTTATATATATTTAATTTATATACATGCTCATATATTATCATTGACTGTTTTAACCGCGTATATATCATATATAAATTATTTATAATTTTTTATATATATCAAAACCTTAACAAAACGTTGCTTTGTGCCACTGTGCACACAAAACAGTTATCTATATATATATATATATATATCTCAACTGAATGCTTAAACATGATAATTAACATACACACACACTTTCTCTCTCTCTCTTCGCATCCAATTGCCTGTCATAGAGCACAGCTCACATTGCGTATACGCAGCGTGCAACATGATTTGTTGTTAGCATATAGCCATTGTTTAAGCTAATGTTGATGTTGTTGCTGCAGTTGTTGCTGTTGCTGTCTACAGTTGCAGTACTACCAACAGCAGCTGCTGGCCATTCAAATATTGCTCATACCACATGTGTTACACAGCCTGGCTGCAGCTCGAACAAAAGGCAACAGGCAAACAAGCCGGCAAAACATTTATAAAAATGAATTTAAAATCGACAGGAAAAATGCAGCAACGCAACCAAATTTAGAGCCAATATTTTTGCATAACATGTGCAGGGAGAGGGAGAGGGAGAGAGACAGGAATGGGGCGGGGCTGAGAGGGCAATATATGAATATGTTTTTCAGCTTTTAACTTGTTTTTGTTGTTGCCGCTGTTGCATTATTTGCATTGGATTTTTAATCAAAAATTGTGAGCCTTTTTTCAATTTCTTTCTGTTCGGAAGTTTTTCTTTTTAAGCCCCCCTCGACCGGATCGAAATAAAAGCCACATGGCATTTGCGTTTGTGTGTTGAGGGTTGCTCTGCGGTGGTTGCTGCGTGGAGTCTATTATGCTGATTTATTTTTATTTTTATTGCAATTTATGATGAAACGATGAGCGTGCGCGTGTGTGAGTGTGTGTGTGTGTGCGGGCTCTCGAGTCGAATTCATTGGCAAATAAATCATAAGACGAGAAACTTTATACGAAACGCAGCAGGCGCTCGGGCGCCAAGTAATTCACTCAAAGCGAAACCATAAAAGCGAGCGAGGAGTAACTCGAGGCGCCTGCCAGCTTTATGACGTCCTGCTGTGTGTGGCCCCAAAAACTAAAAAAAAGTGTTGCATAGCTGCAGGCGTCGCAAGCAAATGCAGCGGGGGCACATAGAAAGGCAGAAAGCAAGAAAAACTATGCAGAAGCCAAGGCAACCTGGAAAGCAAATCCACAACAATACCTCGCCGCAGTGACATGCAAAAATCGCAAACGCAAACGCAAAAAACTCCAGAACAAAAAAAAACAAACAAATTTCAGCAAAATGCAATTGGATAAAGGCAAAAAAAAAAAACGTGGGGAAAGGGGAGAGGGAGAGCCAGAGACATGGAGATGGGATTGGGTTTGGGTTTGGGTTTTCGGGATTGCGATGCGGTTCAGTATGGGTTTTACGGGCAGCTCAGCATTAAACACCCTTGGAAACAACTGTCAAACGCATTTCAAGAGGGTATCGCGTGCAGCAAGGGTAGCTGTGGGGAGGCATTGTATGAAAACTTCCCTCCCCCTGTCCATGCCTCCCACTCCATTCCTGCACTCTTTCACTCTGCTGTCTGTCGTTCAGCATTTCGCATATGATTGGTTTTTACACCAAATGCAGGACACATAGCTCTGGGTTGCCTTTTTTAATTGCCTTACGATGTTTTTCTCCCTGTGTCTGCTGCTGTGTAGCTGCCGTTCTGCTGGCATTCCACATACCAGTTATATATACCCTTGTTCGTCATCTTTCATTCAAAATTTATCGTATATTGCTCATACGTCGCGTAGTACATGCTCGAACAAGCTATGGCTCCACTCTATTGATAGCAAAAGCTTACACACCCACACACTGACTGTCACTTGTGTGTGTGTGTGCGTGTGTGTAGCCTCCGTTCGTTTGTTTCACGCACGTGTCTGACAATTTTTTACGGTTCTCTCTCTCTTTCTATTTTGTTTTGCTTTACACGCGCCAGCAAATGTCGTCTATAAAAAGCACACGACAACAGTGCCCGAATCACAACAATACGATAAACAATACAACAAAAAAACTTTTGCACTTATTTTTCTACACACACACACATACAAATTTTTTTTCGCATAACAAACATTTGGCCATTATGAACTCGAGCCAGACACAATATCTGACTATATATTGTGCAATATTGCCTCAGCTCCCTGCTTTATCTCTCTCTCTCTCTCTCAGTCCACTAATTCATCTAAGCCCCCAAACATATAAAAATCGCATATTTCATTTGACTGCTGACATAATCAACCCTCTGCTCAGACAAGCCCCCAACCACAATGAAAATAATAAAAAAAAAAAGCAAAATTCGCATTTAATATTGAAAATTCACTCAAAATTCCGAAAAAGTCAACTAAAAAAATCAGGCCCAGCTTTTGTTTTTTTTTTTAACTACGTCTCGGAAAACACGCAAAGTTTGAGCTTTATATGGCAGACACCTAACGTCCCCACGCCCCGCCCACTTTGGCAGTCATCAAACAACATCAACACGGAAATCAGTCGAAAAAAAACACATTTTATGACCGCCGCAAATTGAAATGCGCGCAATTCGCAATTAGCTAAGAAAGAGCGAGAGAGAGAGAGAGAGAGAGAGAGTGAGAGCGAGCTAGTGGGATCACCTCATGCACAGATTTCCATCTGCTCGCTTCTTTGTCTATTTTATTATCTATATTTTGTTGGTTTATGTTTGTTGCGTACTGTTTTATCTAATCAATAAAGAAATTTATATCTAATCAACGTGCACAACGACAACTACGAGAACTGAACTGAAACAAAGCGCAACAACAAGTGCCAACAGCGTCATCAGCTACACGCACACAAACACACGCACTCATATATAAATATAACGCTCTCACGCTCGCCCTCTCACTTACTCACTCTCCCATGTAATGCAAATTGTAATTCACATAATGAGGCAAAGCGAAATGACGAAAAGACGCTTATGTATATGACAAGGCAATGCAAGCCCAACTCTGCGCTCTCTTCGCCGCGCCGCTCTCTTCGCATTGTTGTTGTGATCGTTAGCCGTCTCGCTCGCACACATTATCTGTTGAAGGTTATGTTGTTTATATGCCAGCAGCAGCCAGCACATTAACAGGAAGTTATAACTGTAACTAGATATGTACATATGTACATACATAGATAGATTGATAAAGAAGCGACTAGCACGAAATTTAAATGGAATTTTCTAATGCGCTGGCCAAACAAGTGCAAGCGTTTCATTCAAATTAATCTAGGCTAAATAAATGCAACCACTAAACCAAACAACATAAATCACAAAGAAAGCTTTTCATTGGAATTTCTCTGGTAGCATTTGGAAAACATGTTGTCATCTTATCTCACTCCACTCGGTTCTTATCTGTCAAGGCAGTCAGAATATGAAGTGGTTTAGAAAGCGCACTATGTCAAATGATTTCCATAAATAATATTCAACTCAAAAGAACCGGTTCACGGCTGATGAACCAACTTGTTCATTTACTCCTTCTTCGACTTCTACTTAGTCTGTCAATTATTCAACTGTAATTTGCTGCTTTGTCAGCCTTGAAGCATGCCACACCAAAAATCCCGTCCAGCTGCAATAACAACTTTAGCTTGACCTGCTGACCCGCATTCGCTGCGTCTTGGGAGCACTTGGCTTCGGCTCATTGCTGCGGTTTTGTTTGTGCACACTTTCCCTCCCACTCCCGCTCACAGAGCTCACACGGCGATTAGTTGAACTCAATGCTAATTTATCGTCACAGCCACAATCACAGATCCACTTGAATAGCCAAATGTCCCCACCACGCCGTTCACCTACATCTAGCTCTGCCTCTCTCTCTCTCTCTCGCATCTAGCTGCTACCGGCAAAGCGCTCGTCATGCGATTATCAGCCAATCGCTTAGTGTGCTATTTATTTACATTTGCTAAGGCGCGCTCACATACATATGAGTGTGTGTATGCGTGTGTGTGTTCTTTTTGTACTGTTTTTTTTTTTTTTGTATTTGCTTTTGTTGTGCGGCGCTGCTTTTTGTAGATGCGCAATTATTGTGAGCGTGTTACTTTATATATTTCTGTATTGTTTTCACTTTATTTATTTATTTTGTATTTTGTACTTTTCCAATTCGCATTGCGTTTTGTGTTTGTGTTCTCGTCGCTTCATATGCTCCAAGCTGTTGTTGTTGTCGGGCAAATATGCTTAATTATTTTTACCTTAAACGTCGCTCCATCAAAACGCGAATGTGAAAACAATTTTAAATGTGTCGACTTGAAGAAGGGGAGGTTGGGAGAGAGTGAGGGGGGGGGGGGCGTCAGAGGCACACGTCACTCAGGCCCTGAGCGCATTTGACATTTTAGGCTTTAAATGTCAAAGAGAAGACAAAGCCAAAGAAAGAGATGAAGAAGGAGAAGAAGAAACGGCAAGTGAAGCAGACCAAATGCAATGCGAACAGCTGTGAGGCAAATGAATGACAGCCAGTGTTAGACAATGATGAAATATATGTGTGCAAGCTGATGCCGATGACGATAACGATGACGATAATCATGATCAAGCATAAAGCTGACTTCATCGATGCAATTGGCAGCGTAGCGCATCTCGAGGCACGCTCCATCCAAGCATTAACAATGTAGAATAATAACTCAACTGACTCACTGCAAACGATAAACAATATTCAAGCAACTTACACAGAATAAGTCGACAATCAGAGGTACTTGGAATTTATAAATAATAATAAACATAATTCACAATGAGCAATCGCAGTTTCAGATGATTATGCGCGAGTTTATTCTATACAATTATTTACTCTATCAGCTATCTATCAATATTCTTATCAGCTGACTACCTGGGGCCCACCTGTCACTTTTCGTTTGGCCTTTGCTCTCAAAATTTGTCAATTCTCTCGAGAATCGTTGTAAACTAATTTGCTTTCGCGCCCTACTTCAGTCACGAGCCTTGCTTTTGACCGAATTGTATTGCTGTGTTGGCCATGTGGTGGCAGGAGGTGGCAGCAGTCGCGCCCCAATGGCAACTGTGTTACCTGCCGATCGATGCGATTCCTTTTACTGATGATTATTACCTTTGCTATGATTATTGCAGAAAAAATGATGAAATGAACCAGCAGGCGGGCTCCTCAAGGGCGCCAGCCACAGGGGGCCAAATCTCACCGCCAGGTGGCAGCACCAACAACATTGTGGACGCACAGCAGCAACATCAGCAGCAGCAGCAACAGTACTATACTCAGCAGCAGCAGCAGCAATACCAACAGCAACAACGCGAAAGTTTTTTGGCTTATCAGCAACAACAGCAGCAACACCAGCAGCAGCAGCAACACCAACAACACCAGCAGCAGCAACACCAGCAACAACAGCGCACTGTGGGCGGCAGCAACTTTATGCTAGGCAATGAGCTCGTCGGTGGCGACAGCCTGCGCAGCCTGAACAACACCTTCGGTCCGAACTCGGAGTTCACATCGCTCGGCAGCGGCAACAGCTCGGCCAGCTCCCTGAACGGCCTGAGCAGCTCCAGCAGCCAGAGCGGGCAAGTCCAAGCGGGCGTCGGCGCTGCCTATCCTAATATGGTGGCAGCGGCCAGCCAGCAGCAGCAACAGCAACAACAGCAACAGCAACACATGTCCAACATGGATGCCATGAGTGGATACAGTCAGGTGAGGCTCCAAGCACAGGTAGCGAAAGTAGGCAACTAAATCTATATGCTATTAGCTTGAACTAAGCAAAACTCTCTCAAGGATCCCTATTAAACACACGCTTCTCTCTCTCTCTCTCTCTCTCTCTGCAGATGGGCGGTGGAATGCATCCGGTGGGCAATGGCGGCATGATTGGCAACGGCAATGGCCAATACATGAATGGCGGCGGCCAGGGCAGTTACAATGGCGGCCAAGGCGGCATGGGCATGGCCGGCATGGGCTATGGCAACGCGGCCGCACAAAGGCATCATCAGGTGAGTGCGATGATGACATCATCATCATCATCATCAACATCGTGAGCACTGACTGCAGCAGCAGCGACAGTAGCTGCAGTCCGGCTTATGGCCAGCTGTTGGCATTTGAAATTCATTTGTGGCCATAAACAGAGTTTTTTCGCCTCCGCCCCCGCCTCCCCCCTTTACGTGCAAACGGCGCACAAAACAGACGCAAAAACAGAACAGCGAATCGAAATCTAAATTGAATTTCTGATGGATTTCTGAATGACAATTTCTGAGTGTGAAAAGGAGAGGCAGCAGAGGAGTTGGCTATAAAGCAGCCAACAGCTTACATAGCGTGTTTTTTGGCTAGATTTAGTATGAGGGCTTAGCTGGACTTGCAAACTAGGATCTAGCTATAAAATAGCTGAAAAGGCTATATATTGTTTAACAGCTGATATTAATAATAGAATATTCTAGTCAAAATATAGCTAGATATATATGCCATATATATCTCGCTGTGATCAGCTTTAAATGCGTTTTCTTATACATTCTCTCAGCACGCGTTTAATGAGCTTTTGTAATAGTGTTATAAAACTCTCCATATACATATAGATAGATATATATATGGACAAGGTCAGTCTAGAATATGGCATGAGCTGCTAGAAGAGGGGTAGGGGTTAGGGCCGGGCTGGGCTGGGCTGGGTCTGTTAGCATTACGAAAGCTGTGACGACTTAGTGAACGACAGCTAATGCTTTCCCTCTCTCCATCTCTCTCTCTCTCTCTCTCTCTTACACACACGTAGTCGCCTTGGTTGGGCTGAGCTCGCTTTGGTTGGCAACTCAATTGGGCTGCGACGCAGTTGGCAACGCGCGTCTTTCAATGCGCTTTCAATAACAAATTTAATTGTTGGCGGGCAAAGTACAGGCAACTGGGCAAACGTTGCGGTAGGGAGCTGGATAGCAAGAGAGAGAGAGAGAAAGGGAGAGAGAGAGGCAGGTTGGGGGTGGCTCACTTTGGCTTAACTAATTACAGCCAAGCAGCTGTGTTGGCCAATTAGCAGCCACAATTAGCCGCACACGAGCTTAAAAATATAAAAAACTCCGGCTAGAACTAATCGGAAATCGCAATCTGTTGCAGATGACGCCAATGAACCATATGCAGAGCATGTCCATGGGCCCGGGCGGCAGCGGCATGGTCGGCATGCAGCAGCAGATGGGCGCCATGAATCCCATGGCCAAGATGCAGGGCATGGCCAACGGCGGCTATCCGCAGCAGCAGCCGCCGCAGCAGCAGCAGCGCCGCATGGCGCCCTATCCACATCCGCAGATGCACATGGCACAGAAGCGGGCCAGCGCTGGCGTTGGCGTCGGCGTGGGCGGCATGTATCCCAATCCTGCGCAGCAGCAGCAACAGCAGCCGCCGCAGATGTACGGCGGACAGCAGATGCATCCGGGCGCCGGCAGCGGCTCAGGTGTGCCCGGTGTGCCATTGCCCATGCAAGCGGGCGCCGGCAATGGCTATGGTCGTGCTGGTCCGGCGGGCGGCGGCGCTGGCGCAGGCGCCTACGGGCGCATCTCAGCCGGCAACGGGCCAGTAATGGGCCCCGGCGGCGGTCCTATGATGCCCATGGGCGGCGCCGGCATGGGACCAGGTCCCGGCTGCATGGGCCAGCAGCGCTTTGTGCCGCAGCCAGGCGGCGCGGGCGTTGGCTACGCGCAGCAATCACAATTCTATCCCGGCGGCAATGGCGGCGCCATGGGCGTGGGCGCTGGCCAAGGCGGCATGTGTCCGGCTGGACCGGGCGCCGTTGCCAGCACCGGCAATCCCTATCAGAATCAAGGGTAAGTCACGCACACGCCCCCACCTGACCGATGCAGTAGCTCATTCTCCAAATCTCTTTGCAGTTTCCAGCAAAACTATCAGCACAGTCCAGTTCCTGGCAATCCAACGCCGCCGCTGACGCCTGCCTGCAGCGTGCCCTATGTCAGCCCCAATCCGGACATCAAGCCGCCAATGGACAGCAGTAAGTCCACCCATAGCCAATCGGCAATTGAGCATTCACTAATCCCCATCTCCGTGCAGGCGAAGAGATGAGACTGACATTCCCGGTGCGCGATGGCATCATCTTGCCACCGTTCCGCCTGCTCCACAATCTCTCGGTGAGCAACCATGTGTTCCATCTAAAGCAGAATGTCTACAACACGCTGATGTGCCGGTAAGCCAACATCTCAGCTCCAGCCAATCCTCGCCAGAAACTAATCTCTCTCCGTTTGGTTTAGCACCGATTTGGAGCTGCAGCTGAAATGCTTCCATCAGGACGATCGCCAGATGAACACCAATTGGCCACACACTGTCACCGTCTCCGCCAATGCCACGCCCCTTAACATCGAGCGCTCCGAGAAGAACAGCACAGCGCTGCGTCCGCTCTACTTGAAGGCGGTCTGCCAACCGGGACGCAATACGCTCCAACTAACCGCCAGTTCCTGTTGTTGTGTAAGTGACCACGCCTGCTGTGACCTATGGCATCCTCATCTAATGGTTCCTCTCTCCCCCCTGCTCCAGTCCCATCTGTTTGTGCTGCAACTAGTCCATCGGCCATCGGTGCGCCAGGTGCTGCAGACGCTGCACAAGCGCAACCTGTTGCCCCTGGAGCACAGCGTGCAGAAGATCAAGCGCAATCTGAGCCTGCCCAGCGTCGGCGCGGATGGCGTGGCCACTGGCAACAGTCCCGATGCCGCTCAGCAGTGCGCCAAGATCTCATTGAAGTGTCCCATCACCAAGAGTCGAATACGTCTGCCGGCGCGCGGCCACGAGTGCAAGCACGTGCAATGCTTCGATCTGGAGGCTTATCTCATGATCAACAGCGAGCGCGGCTCCTGGCGCTGTCCGGAGTGCAGCAAGTCGGCCATCACCGACACCCTGGAGATCGATCAGTACATCTGGGCCATACTCAACACGCTGAGCACCTCCGACGTGGACGAGGTGATCATTGATTCGTCGGCCAATTGGCGCGCCTTGCAGCACAACGGCGGCATGCCGAATGCACCACAATCGGGCGCACCGCCAGGCAGCGCTGTGCCAACCGCTGGCACCGCCGGCAGCACCAACAGCAACAGCAGCAGCAACAACAACAGCAGCAACAACAACAGCAGCAGCAACAGCAACACCAGTTTGCCGGTTATCAAGCAGGAGCTGTGCGACGACATTGCCAAGGTCATGTCTCCGGGCTCCACGCAGCTGCCCACCTGGGACAACTCGCAGGCCATGAGCCCCTACAACATGCACGACATGAATTCCATTGCCAACGGCAACATGATGGGCAACAACAACGCCGCCAACGGGGCACAGCTGTAAGTGCTCTAAGAGGAAGTTCGCTTCGAGCAGTCACTCACCTTCTCTCTCTCTCTCACCTTTGCAGTGGCAATCGCAGCAGCTATGAGAGCTTCAATGGCAGCCACAGCGACAACAACAACCTGGCCAATGGCGATGGCGTCAACTCGTTGGATCAGCTCAATGCCATGGAGAAATCACTGAGCGATCAGGTAAGACTCTCAACAGAGGCAAATGAGGGCTCATTGACTAATCCCCTCCCTCTCTCTCTGCAGATGCCACACACGCCGCATACGCCGCACACACCTGGCGCTGCCAGCCATCCCATGACACCTGGTGGTCCGCCCAGCGTCAGCTCCTCCCACAATGAGCCCATTAGCGGCGGCACGCCCAATGCCTCAAATGGCAACAACAACAACAGCACCGGACACAATTCACCACAGACGCCGGGCACGCCCAGCCGCAGTCTGGGCAGCAGCACCAGCATGTCCAATACGGACAGCCAGCAGCAACAGCAACAGCAGCAGCAGCAACAATCGCAGCAGGAGCAGCTGCTCAACTCCCTGATGAGCAGCCAGGCGCAGCTGAAGTTCGAGAGCGATTTGAGCGCGGATCTGCAAAACTTTGATCCCACCGCGGCCGGACTCGATAATAACGGGCACGATTTGAATGTAAGTACCGAGCAGAAGGCACTAAAGGGTAATGAGTGAGGGATATAGGAAGAGTTCATAGCAAGGAGGGCAAACCAACGAGTACAAGGCAGATCTTCCCACAGACTTCCAATCTAATCTCGATCCTCTCTCCTCTTTACAGCTGTTGCAGGACATGGATCCCATGGAAATCCTATCTTACCTGGATCCGCAGCCGGATCTGAATACGCCACCGTCCAGTGGCAGCAGCAATAACAACGCTAGCGACGATTTGTTGGCCACGTTATTCGATTGAAGTGTGCGCCAGTGTTGTGCAACGCCTGTGGTTGTAGTTGACAGTTATGAGAGAAGCATGATTGAGAAATTCCTTAACAAAGAAATGAAATGAAAACGAAAAGAATTAAAAAATGAAAAATGGATTCAAACCATATTTGTATATAGTATTATTAATTTTAATGAATTGTGCGCTATAGCGAGACGCGTAATTCACAACAAACAAAACAAACAATTTCGTTTCCTCAAACACACACACACGCACACACACACAACAACAACAACACGAAATCAAAGCAGCAAATGCAAAAATTTTGAATTTGCAGTGTTGAAAAACAATGAAATGTGATTTAAAAATTAATTAATTAAATTAATTGGCATTTAATTTAAAGCATAAAGGAAGCAGAAAAACAACAACAACAAAAAACATATAACAACAACAGTCATTATACCGTTAAAAAGAATTCAGTTTGAGAGCAAAAAAAAAAAAAGAAAAATTCCTTCAATGAAATTTACGAATTTAACTAAAAGGAAAACTTTTATTTTAATATTATTTTGTTTTTCTCGTTTATTGAAAATGCAAAAAGGAAGAAGAAAAACATTTTTGATTTACATTTTCCTAAGTGAAATCTGTTTCTTGTTTATTGTACAAAGTATTAAAAAAATGAAAAATTAAAAAAATAACAGTAATGAAAAAGAGAAAAGGGAAACATGAGCAAGCAAAAACAAAAAGAAAAACATGAATAAAGAGAAATCCCAACAATTTTATTACATTTATAAAATGAAAAACATTTACATTTTAATTGTTGCATAATTTTAATTATTTTTTAAATGATTTAACATAAACATAAACTTAAAACGAAATATAACTAAAGTACAGCAACAAAAAATATTAATTGTAAAGATAAAAGAATATATATAATAATGATATAGAGTTTAAGGCAGTTTAGAGAGCGCAAACAAACTATTAAAAATTTAAATCAAATTTAATGCTAGAACTTAAACCTAAATATAATTAAAATAAAATATATGAAAAACAACAACTTGTATATATCGGATATGTATGTTATATGCGGCAACAACACAAACAACAAAAGATTAATTAATACATATAAATAAAAAAAAATACATATATATATATACAAAAAAGTATTGTTTAAAAACAATTTGAGTTTTGTTTTATTTTGATTTCGAATTTGGTTTTTTATTTAAATATTTTATTATTATATTCGTTTTTGACCTTTCAGTTTTCGCTGTGGTTAACATGGACCAATTTTTATACATATATATATATGTGTATATATAGATATGTATGTATATATATGCATATATATACACCCGCACACCGAACGATTTTTGAGCAGCATAACTACAAAAAAAAAAAAAACCCAAAAAAAAAGAAAAAAATAAATATATGATAATTATTAAAATTATACATATATAAACATATATTATACAAACAAAAATTATAAAAATAGCAAAATTTTTAAGCGAATTAAATGCTTCTCGAGTCAACAATTAATGCTTACAACAATTAATGCTACAAAATCTCGTCAATGTGTTAGTTAAATGAATCTCAACTTTTCTCAATGTTATATCAAAAAAGAAAAACAAAACAAAAACCATATGCTAAATTATTATATAATGCTTATCGTACTCTTATTGACAAAAAAAAAAAAAAAACGAAAAAAAAAGGAAAACCCCATAAGATACATATATAAACAAAAAGAAGAAAAAACAAAAAAAAAATCGTAGTGGTTTCATTGTAAAACAATATTTCATAAATTTACGAATAGCTTCGACATTTTTCCCGCTTCTACAACAAAAAACAAAATCGAAAACAAACTGAAAGAAAAACAGAAAATTGCAAAACGAAAACTAAAAATACTTTAAAACTCTAAAAATCGGTCACTTTGTTTGCGCAGTGCATAGCTAACAGCGTTGCCAGATAGTTGCGATGCGCATGTTGTTTATGCGCTGCGAGACTGTGAACGACAGTTCATTGGAACCGGTTCGGGGTCAGTTTAAGGCCATGGAATATGCGCAAATGTGATTTTATTCAAAATAAAATACACATAAAACAAAACAAACAAAAATAAAAGATACATAATTACATTTAATGACCTTTTTATTGAATCGGCATTGGCTGAGAGAGAGAGAGAGAGTGTGTGAATGGGAGAGTGTACATACGAGTATTTATCTAACATAATATATTACGGATATATGTATGTATATATATATACACATATAATATATATATATATATATATATATATATATATATATATATATATATATATATATATATATATATATATATATATATATATATATATATATATATATACATATATGTATGTATATTCGTATATATATATATTTAATGCTAGTTTTTAAGTTGTAATTTTAAATGATGAAACAAAAGCAAATACACAATTAAATAATATGAAATTCAATGGAGCTTGCTTTCGATTCCAGTTCATGTTTTCAGTTCCAACGGCTTTTCTTGGCGCGCTTCGCATCCAGGTTGCTGCCCGAGGCGGAGGAGTTGCCGCCCGCTGCTGGTGGTGGCGGCGGGGGCGGTGCGGCAAAGACACCTGTCTCTGGCACCGTCTGTTCCCAGGTGCGATCGCTGGAAGCCCGAAATTGTGAGGAGTACTGGGAGCGGAAGGCTTGACGCATGGCCGAATAGCGATCCGTGGCGGGACCGGCGCCAGATAGGGACTTGCTGGGCTCAGCCAGCGGGCCTTTGGTTTTAGCTACTGTGCCACCTGATACACCTGCACCAGATCCTCCTCCTCCTCCGCCGCCAGCATTGCCTGACCGCTCACGATAGCCCAGACCCATGAAGTTGTTCACGGGCTTGCGTCCCTTGCCCTGCTTGAAGCGGGAGCTGCGGAACCAGGAGCTCTTCATGGCCAACTCCATTAGATCCTCGGGCACCGTTTGATCGGCACCCTCCAGATTACGCACCAGATGCCCGGCAAACTCCTTGTCCTTGTCGGTGACCAAGGTGTAGGCTGTGCCTTTCTCGCCCGCCCGGCCCGTGCGTCCAATGCGATGCGTGTGCGTGTCGATGTCGCGGGCAATGTCGTAGTTGACCACGTTGCGTATGTGGGGTATGTCGAGACCGCGGGCGGCCACGTCGGTGGCCACAAGAATGTCGCATTCCTTGCGCTTGAACTGCATGATGACCTTGTTGCGGTCCGCCTGGTCCATGTCGCCGTGCAGCAGCAGACAGTTGTGCTCCTTTATAATCAGATTGTTGGCCACTGTCTCGGCGTCCGCCTTCTTGGTGACGAAGACGAGGACGGCGCCCTCGGAGAGAAACTTCACCAAGTGGCAGAGAAGCCAGTTCCACTTTTGCAAAGGATTCGGAAAGACGTAAACATGCTGTGTGATGTCTTGGTTGGCCTCATTCAGATCGCCCTGGACTATGCGCACGGGATCTGTGAGAATGTCGCGAGCCAAGCGCTCGATTCGCTTCTTAAACGTGGCCGAGAAGAGCAACGTCTGGCGATCGGGACGCACGTGGTTGCAGATGGAACGCACCTGCGGCTCGAAGCCCATGTGGAACATTCGATCCGCCTCGTCCAGCACGAGGAATGTGACTCGTCGCAAGTTGGTGGCCTTCATCTTGACCATGTCGATCATGCGACCAGGCGTGGCCACCACGATCTCGCAGCCCTGCTCCAGCGCCTTGCTCTGCTCCCACTTGGAGCCACCGCCGTAGCAGCAGACCACGTTTATGTTGTAGACCTTGCCGAACTTTTTGGCCTCGTTGTAGATTTGCAGCGAGAGCTCTCGCGTGGGCGCCAGAATCAGCCCGATTGGTCCGTCGCCCGTACGGAGTTCTCTCTGATCCATGAGATGGGTGAGCAGCGGCCAGATGAACGCCGCCGTCTTGCCAGAGCCGGTCTTGGCGATGCCTATGATATCCCGGCCGGAGAGAGCGGCAGGCACTGCCTGGGCCTGGATGGGGGTGGGCTGTGTGTACTCCGCCTTGCGCACGGCCTTCAGCAGCTGGTCGTCGAACCCGAAGTGGCCGAAGGAACTGACTGGCTTGGGTGGCAGTGCGCCGCTCACCTTGACGCCCAGCGTGTGACGTAGCTCACGCACCTGGTCCTCGTCCAGCTGTGCGATGTCCTCGTGCGGAGTATAGAAGTTGCGCTCGAAGGGCTCATACTCGATTTCTGAGTGATAGATGGGCGGCAACGGATCGATGTCCTTCTTTTTGGGTGGAGCTATGGGATTGCCATCCTCATCGTAGTCAATCTCCTGATCGGAGCCCTCGTCACGCAGACCGGCATTGGGATTCTCTTCCATGTAGCGGTAGTAGCTCTCCTCGTCGTCCTCGTCATCAATGTCACCACGAACGCCCTTCTTCTCCAGTGGTGCAACATTCGTCGTCTGCTGCGGATCTGTGGCACGTACTTTCTCCTTCTCCACCTGCTGCTTGATGCCGGCCATGAACTGCTCCAGCGGATCCTCGTCAGATTCCGAGTCGTCCTTGGCTGGTGGAGCCGCACCTGGGGATCCGGGCGCTGGTATATATGCCTGCTCCGGTGGCGTTTTCTGCTGCGGCTCATCGTCGTCGTCAAAGTAGTCGTCGTCCATGTGTTGCTTGCGCTTGCCCACGAAATTGGTGGAGTTTGTGTACTGGCTGATGGACTCCAGGGTGGAGTAGCCATGTTTCGATGTGTTTCCGGCTGCAGCGGCGCCAGCTGCGCCGCCTCTTGCCTGATTAAAGCTGAACCGGAATCCCCCGCCTCCTCGATTGTTGCTCAATGCTGGCGGCGGCGGCACTGCACTCATATTATTACCTGCGCCGGGCTGTTTCTTGTAAGGAAAGCCGCCGCCTCCGATGCCACGATAGTTGCTCATGGCTGCAGTAGCTCCTAACTTGCTCTTGCTCTTGGAAATTAAAGCACAAATCAATACAGCATACGCGAGACCAGAATTTGCAATATGCGCATTGTTGCCAACCTAATCAGAGTTGCCATTATCCAACACTGAGCCAATCAGTGTTTAAAGAGTTAACGTTCAATCGCCGATAGTTTTTAGAGACTGAATGAAGCTAAATAATACTAATATTATTAATAATAAATAAAATAATGTTCTCTGTACTTAAATAAGAATATATCAAGTGAGTTCTTAATAGTATATATAGTGTAGCTCCAGTGCTGTCAACTATCAGTTTGCTATCGATAATTCATTCGTCAGTTATCGACTTTGCGATTTGTTGATATTTTGTCTGTTGGCAGCAACAGATGATAAGAAGAAAAAATGGTTGAACAAACGGCAAAGGATTATGCTAAAATTATACAAAGTGCCGATCTGGAAAAGGAGGCATGTAGTCACTGATATGATAATGACATCAGTTGGTAATAACCCAGCTTTATTAATTAACAGATAAATCCGCTGTGCAACAACATAGACGACATGCTAGCACGGCTGGACGAGTTCGAATCGGTTTTGGCCACCGTAAGTCTAATTGCTAATCATAACTAAAATAGCGCATTAAAAGTATTAATTTGCATTAGGTACGCGCCGAGTCGAATGGCATTATGGCCAACCATGTATGTAGTATACTCGGCTTTAGCGAAAACTTTGATGAATTACGTCAGCGAATCGACAATTTGGAGACGTTTGTGGCTGTGGTAAATGAGAACCTAAATGAGGTGGAAAGATCTGTCGACGTGGCTGAGCAGGAGCTCAATGTAACCGATTACAGTATAAAGGGCCTGCTATTGAAGCCCCTAAAGGCGAGGCTGTCCACAGCAGAGGCAGCCGGCGCAGAGCCCAAAACCAATTTGGTTGACGGCGAGTTCCAGGCGGTTCCCATCTTCCAGTCTGACGAATACTTCGGCGTCAGGGCAGAGCAAGCTAACACTAGTGACTCCACATAAGCTTTAAGTTGTTGTTTAGTTATTAATTAGCAAATGGGTTTGGGACCGTGTAAATATTATCGTTTATTATTTATTTATTTTGCCTCGCGATTTGTTGTCTTTCAATTAGCGGGTTTACATAGAAATCAGCGATTTAGTGGGAATCGTGACTTAGGCCTTCTTCTCTTTGCTCTCGTTGCTCTCCTTGCTATCCTTGCTTTCTTCGGAGCTGGCGGCGGGCTGGGCCTTAGGCTTGTTGAAGAGCTCTGCCACGGGCACTGGATGATGACGCAGTGGACTGTGTGGTTTGGTATTCAAATCCTCCACCTCGGGCTTCGCTTTCTCCTCCTTGGGGGCGCTGGTAGTCTTCACCTGCGTGGGCACAGGTATGTCACGGGTATGACGCCCGCTGTTGTGCGGCTCGTCATGGGAAACTAGGACAGCGGGCTCAGGTTGGTGATTGGGTTTATTATTGTGCTGCAGGGATTCGTGGGCCACAACGCTATGGGGTTTCTGCGGAATATCATGGCTAATTTGGGCTACGAGCACAGCTGGGGCACCATGGGGGCTTTCATGGATTTTGCCATCATGTTGCAGGGATTCGTGTGCCACAACGCTATGGGGTTTCTGCAGAGTATCCTTCCGCTTTGGGCGATGATTGCCCACAGGAACCTCTAGGGGTAGGATCACGTACTTGGACGGCTTTGGGTCGCTCACCACAGCTGGATTAATGGGACTGGGTCTATCCAGTTCGCCTTCCTTTCCAACCGTCGTTGGTGCCGCGCAGCATACGGCGCACAAGGCCACAAAAATCAACTGTAAAAATAGTTAATTCAATTTGAATCGGTTATTGAATAGTGGATGGAGAAAATCGCTCGAGTGACTTACAAATTTCTTCATTGTTCCGAACAGTCGTAAAGTTAGTTGGCCACTGTGGGAGTTACGAGATCGCACGGTGCATTATATGGATGCGGATCCCTCCAGACGGGAGAGGCGGCGCGATGTTTGACGTTGCTGTTAACTAGTTCGTAAGCTGGTGATAATTGCCGTCGTCGAGTTTCTATATCAATATGATTGTGTGTGTTCATACAGACACAATATTTTTCCTCATTGATACTAAAACTGATAGAGCTGGATAATTAAAAGCTGTAGAAAATCACCGTAGCTTCCACTGATGCACATGCGTACATATATGCAAGCTATATATATACTATATAGAAACTTGTCGGATTTGAATCAGATTCAAATGTGGCTCAAGGCGGGGCGCTAGTCAGGTGCCCAGAATATGTTTGATATATACGTATATATATTTATATACATTGATATTGGCCAGGTAGTGGCCGATATGCATTACTCATCAATATTTAGCACCTTGTTGCGAAAAAGCTGAGCACAACTATATGTTTGCCAAGTAATGGGTGCAAATACTCGGAAAGGTTAATTAAAATGCACATAAATAAAAATGTGAAACCTTTTTTTTAATTACAGCGCTTTACGTAACGACGACACTTTGCTTGAATTATAGATGATTTCTGGAAACTGTACACCAGTAATCATGACAGTTAATTTTAATTGCTTGAGTCCAATTTAAATGTTGAGAAATTATCAATTCAAATTTATAGAGGTTCTAGCGCGGCCAGTGTGTGCCCATCGAGTTTGCGCATAAATATTCTGAGGCAAATTGTGTTTATTATGTACACAACAAGTGTGTACGCACTGTTTCGCAAGCATTGTGAAATTTAATAGTCGTATAAATAATAGTAGTTAAGCAAATTAGCAGTAAATTATAGCAATAATGCCCACTGAAATTGAGAATCTAAATCCAAGCGTCTATGGCAAGATCAAGGAACGCCTGATAACAGCTAACGAAGAGAACGAAAGCGTCGCCGATCCCTTTGACAAGCGTGAAATCTTTGGTGAGAGCATATTAAACGCAGATTTTAAGAGTTTTCATTAATAGTTTTATCAGAGCAGATCTCATACGAAATATCAATGATCCGGAGCATCCACTAACGCTGGAAGAGCTGCACGTCGTACAGGAGGAACTCATCAGCATCAGCGATAAAGAGAACTCGGTGCACATCAACTTTACGCCCACAATTCCGCACTGCTCGATGGCCACGCTGATTGGGCTCTCCATACGGGTGAAGCTGCTGCGATCTCTGCCGCCACGCTTCAAGGTCACCGTCGAGATAACGCCGGGCACGCACGCCTCCGAGTTCGCCGTGAACAAGCAACTGGCCGACAAGGAACGGGTGGCTGCTGCGCTGGAGAACAAACACCTGGCCGAGGTCATAAATCAATGCATTTCGGCCAGGGGCTAACTCCAGTTCTGAGTTGTGTTTTTAATAGAAAATATATTATAATTTAGCATATACATATGCTTCAACTTCTGATGAAACTACTATATCTAACATTAACAAAGAGCGCCACAGGCAAAAGGACTACAACTAATGCTTGGAACTGGTCTTTAGGTTGCTCGTGACCTGTGCTTCGACTTGATTGGTATCGGGATTTGGATTCGGATGCGGCTTCGTGGGATCGTACTTGAAAGTCTTTACCAGCGGACCTTTGCCGGCCTTGGCAAAGCGTATCTCATCCAATTGCTGTCGCTCTTCGATCTCCTTGGTGATCTTCATATTCTCCCAAGCTGCAAAAACACGAATTTAATCAAGATTAGGATTCATTTGTGGCTATCGATTCAACTTACATTCTTTCATGCCCCCTACGAAGCCCTTTTTCTTGGCTGGCAGTGCACTAGGTGGATGGGAGAGCATTTTCTCAATCTTGAAGTAATCCCGCACCGCGGGAATACGAAGTAGAGCCACCTGGCCGAGGGAGATGAAATTGCTGCAGGCCCAGTATGTAAGGATGGCGGCGGGGAAGTTCATGGTGAATGGGAATATGACAATGGGCAAGGCGCGTAGCACGTACTTCATGGTGCTCATATTTGCGGCCGACAGCCGGGCGCTGTCCGTGCCCAGCTCAATGGTCAGGTAGAGCGTGGCACTGGTTATAACCGGCAGCAGATAGTAAGGATCAGCCAGAGTGAGATCGGTGAACCAGAAGAGGCCACCGTCACGCATCGATTCGACTGGTGTATTGGCCATCTGACGCAGACCCATGAAGAAGGATATGAAGAGCGGTGCTTGGGCCAATGGTACAATCATATTCTTGAGAGGATTCACGCCCTTCTCGCGCATGAACAGCATCATTTCCTGGGCATAGCGCGCCGACTCGATGGCATTGCCCGATTGCCGAGCTTCTGTCATCTTCAGCTGGAGCACCTGCATTTGTGGCATGTTGTTGCTCATTTTGGCGGAGTTGCGCTGTGCCAGGATGACCAGGGGAAAGATTAATGTGCGCACGACGAGCGTACCTATGGCAATAGTGCCCCACCAGGGAATATCCCATGTACAGTGCAAAAATTCCATACAGTTCTGGATCATTCCAGGCGGCGACCAACCGCCCAGCCCAATGGAGGTAAACGAAGGCTCGCCGGTTTCCATTAAGGCATCCGACAGTGAAGTTATCTCAGTGGGTGGCGGAGTAGGTGCATCCGGTATGGCAGGCAGGTCCACCAGTTCCTTGGTGGTAATCGATTCAACTGGTATTTCTGTCTGAGAGCTCGCAAAGCGTACTACACTGGGTGCTGAGGCATAGAGTGGGATTAGAGGTGCAGCTATCACACGGTTCCTCAGCTGGTTGCTCCAACTACTGCTCAGGTGCATGTCGCGACTACAGCCACCTTGGGAGAACATCTGCAAAGGTTCCTCAATACAATATACGCACATTCATTGCCATTTTTCATTCATAACAAACCGCCGCTCTTTGCAGGTTATGTCATAGGCGAGCTGTCGAGAGAGATACTCGCCGGCTGCTGTCGCCGCTTACCTGTATGGAAGTTCTGTTGCATGTCGAGTTCAATGCTAACACCGCCTGGGTTGCTCTCCAAAGTTGCATTCGTTTGACCAGCATCTTGCAATTTTATTTGAACTTATAAATTTCTAAAAAATTTACGCATTTGCGTTGCGACGAGCAGAAAGGGATAGCAACTACGTTCACTCACAGATGGTCAGTTGAGAACATATGTTTTTGCAGGGATGGATACTAATTGCCTATTGGTAAATTTTTCGTGCACTTGAACTCTGAATTGAATTTTGAAACAACTGAATTTATTTTTTTGGGTTAAAATTGTACGCGTTTTGAGTATTATCACAAACGAGCTGACTATCTAAATATTTCGCTTTCTAATCAGTATTATTTCTAATAGAAATATAATGTGATTGCGATTAACGAATATGGTACTAAAAAATACCATTAATACCGAAAAACGGAAACAGTTACTTCATTTAAAAAGTTTAAAAGTTTAAAAAGTTCGTTGAAACAAAATACAAAATGTAGGGAGAATATAATAATAGTGAAAAGTGAAAAGTAATCATTTAAGAAACGCAGCTAAATTTAATACGAAATATAATTTTTATTTGATATCTAAATTAAAAAAATATATAATATAGAATATGATAAATTATATATAAGTTAAGAACGCGTAAACGCATGCATGCTTATTAATAATCAATATAAATAAATATAAAAATTAATCATACGCAGCGGATAAACCAGCGCATTCAATGAGAGCGCTGCTGCTGGAGCGACAGTAAAACTGTCGTGCTCTTCGCGATCGTCAGCCGCAAGCAGACGGCGGCTCTCTTAACTTCAGTCGTTTGTCGATGTTCGAGGCGAGCAGTTGTGGTGCGCACGCGTAGCACTTGCACACACAAATCGGAGAAGAAAAACGGACAGACAGCAAGAAGAAGACAAGTAAATTGAGCGGCCGACGGGTAAATTTGAAATTCTGTCATTTTTCAGTTAGTCGCGAGCGCGCCAGCAAATCGGTTACGTTTCAAATTAACAAAGTTGCAATTTTTGGTTGCATTGCAATTTGTTTTCGCATTTTTTTTTGGTTGCCAGCAAAAGTTCTTTGCTCAGCTGACGCTGACGCTGCTATTGCACTGCTGCTGCCGTCGTCGCCTGTCGTCGCAGTTGCATTTTCAATAAACGCGTTTTCTTTTGGCACGTTGCGTGGGCGCCCCCTGCCATGCGCCTGTCAGCCACGCGGAGTTCGTATGTGTGTGCGCGCGCGTGTGTGTGTCTGTGTTAGTTAATGTGTTTGTGTTGCTAATTAAAACAACAACTGCAATTGCAATAACAACAACAACAACGGCTAGAAACCAGAAACGATAACTTTGACGCAAGCCAAACAAAGTGCTATCGATAAATGCAATTAAGCTCATTCACAAATTGGAGCAGCAACAACAACAACAACAGCAGCAACAGCAGCAAGTACAACAGGTGTTGGGCTGCCCAGTTAAATACAATTTTTGTTTTGTGTGGTAAGTTTCCTTTATACTCTTCCTAATTGAAAACATATTATTGTTTGCCTTCTTATTAGCGTTCAGCATCTGCTTGCATAAGTCGCCAGTTGAAATAATATTTATTGGCTACGCGACTTACTCCAACTAGATCAATTACGCGGAACAGTAATAATTCCGATAAGAATTCTGTTGCCGTCCCTTTCGCACTAGCAAATGCAGCTCATTAAATGCTTAAGCGATTTACAAGCGACTTGCTTTATGAGTAGTAAGAGAGAGAGAGAGAGAGAGGGAGGGTGGGGGACAGCTTATGTGGAGCATAGAAAAAATGAATATTCTTATCAAAGGAAAACCAATTCTTATAAATATCATAAAATCTTTAATTTAACTTAAAACCCCAGCTAGTTACGTTGCTTTAATGACCCATTTCCATAGATTTATGAGGCGCGATTACATTCTATTTAGAACACTTTGAATTTGTTGGCTATAATTAGCATACAATCGCGACTATATCTATAAATATAATTGTTTTTTTTTATTTTTTATTTTGTATTCTCGCTTTAATCACTAGACAAACAATTAATTAACGTGCTGTTGGGCAAACATAATTCGCACTCGAGGTTCCATTTCTCAAGATCAGAGATTCGCCTCTGGGCAGCTCTTGATACGCAACGCCCCGCAGCAAACTTTTAGATCTTTTCCGATACAAATCAGATGCGACAACAACAGCAACACAAGCAGGTGGGGCGGCTACCTGGTTTGCCAAATTCCGAGAAGTGTTTATGATATATCAAATCCCGAGCTCCAGACAAAACTTCTTTCGGGCCCTGCGGGCAGCAAATCTCAGCGAGAAACGGGGCGGCTTAATTCCAATTGATTTCATGCTTTTTGCAAGACTTTTTGCCTCCACTTATCTTTCTCTCTCGCTCTCCTTTCCTTCTTCTTCTTCTTCTTTTGCTTTTTCTTTTGGCAAACAATTTGAAGTGTCAATTTGTGTTTATAAAACTAAAATTATTTATCAAGCGAAGCAAATTAAGTGGGCAGCGCAAACAGTTAACAAAAAAACGCAGGCTTTTATATGTATATATAAATTTATATGTATTATATATATATATATATATATATGTATATATATATGTGTGTGTGTGTCAGGCAAATACTGCGTCCAAACGCGAGCAAAAACACAAATAGTTATGTCTGACTTGGCCGCAAAGTCAATTGCCAAATATGGCGCACTTGTTTGTGTGTGGCTTAATGTCACACACACACACACACACATATATATATGTACACACTCAGCTGCACAAGTTTAAACTCTCTGTCAATATCTAAGTTTTTGAAAAAGGAAATTCAACTACTTGTTTCGCCAAAAAGACAGCAGCAAAATAGTCACCAGCTTCGATAAATACTCACAGATAAATTTTTTATATGTATCTATATATCTCTTTATATCTGTATATATACCCTATCAGAAAAATGTCTCAGTAAGGTATAATACTTTCATTAGAATGTATGTAACAGGCAGTTGGAGACTAGATAAAATCTATGTATTTGATGGGTATTGAGTCGACTAGTTCTAGCCCTGCCCATCGATCGCCTCTTTCTCTGAGCCTTTCTTGCCTATTACCACTTGCTGCAGGGTATCTCTTAGTCGTTCACTCTCATTTATTGCATGTACAAATATTGTGCATAAGTTTATTTGCTAATTGTTATCTAAGAAAATGTATCTATAGCTGAAACTCTGCATACTGTCCACGCTCTGAGTGGGTCTAAGAAGTTGCCTTAACGCGTCAGAAATCTTTGTTGTTTAATTTATATTTTACAATTGGATATGTGACGAAGTCGCCCAAGTCGTTGACTAATTCACACGCGCTTGACGTGAATGCAAAAGCGAAAAGTCAAAGCTCAATGAGATTCCTAGTAAAAACTATTATAAACTTTATAAAACAAAAGGAAAAGTGTAGACTTTGACATATATAAGTTGATAGGAAACATTTAAATTAACTTCAAAAAATTTATTCATTTTTTTTTAAATAAATATAATTTTCCAAAAAATTTGTTTAAACTAAATTTTTAACATATTCAACAACTTTTTCTCTATTACCTAAAATGCAATTAATTTATTGGCTAATTAATTTTTAATATTCATAAAGTTGAAGATCTTATGCATAGAGTTCTGTATTGAAAAAACAAACTTCCAGTTGACACTTCATTAAGACAAAGTTTTGCCAATTTAAGTAAGTAATACAGAAAAAAGTGGCCAAGTGCTCAATGAATCAACTCGTCAATGAATCACAAGACATTAATTGTCAGCGCAGGTTTCACTGTACACACTATATACCCTGTAACCAAGGAGTGTAAAGGTGTATATTGTTTATGAGACAAAATATTGTATCAATTCGGATTAGATTTCTGGCATGAAATCTGTTTCTATACAGCCAAAAACTATAGACAGGGTATCTTTCAGTCAATCATTGCCTACTTTTCCTCCATTTATAACTTCATTTTAATATATTTTGCACTTGCTGCTGCCCTGTGGTTGGCATACGACAGGCGCGTTTCTCTTTGTTTTACGTCAACAAACCAAATCGAGTAGACGACTTAGAAACAACAACAGCGACAGCGACAGCAACTGCAACAACAACAACAATTGCTAATAAAATAGCTGAAACGCGTATTACGCTGGCCAACCTACGAAGACGTCGACGTTGGCGACGTTCTTTGCATTGGCAGCAGCAGCAGCAGCTGCCGCTTCGAAACTAACCACACAGCAGCAACAATCAACAGCAGCAACAACAACTAACAACCAACACAAATGCAGCGTCGCAGCCGCAGCCGCTGTCGCAGTTGCCGTCGCTGCCTCTGCCAGAAGCCCAGCCGCTTATTTAATATGCAAATGAGCGCATAAAAGCAATTCATTGCAGGGGCAGGGCTCAGAGAGAGAGAGAGAGAGACGGCAGAGGGCGTCTTTTATTTGTTAAACAATAAATAAAATGGCAAATGCAAAAAAATATATAAATATATATAAGTACACACACACACAGACAGGCATGGCTGCAAGGTGGCTTAAGTATATAATTGTTATTCAGCTGCTGCTGAAGGAGGATGAGCTCTTGGCAACTAAGTTGTTAGCCAAGTTAGCGTTGCTTTTGTTTTTGTATAGCGCCCACGCTGCAGTGTATAAGCGATAATTATGCGAGCGCATATGCGGCGTATGAGTAATTTTTTGGCGTGCATGCAATTAGATGTTAGCGCCTACTGCGACGCCGACTGCGACGTCTGTTGAAGTGTGCAAATTGCAAGAATTAATCGCAGCACAGCCACACGAAACCACAAAAAGTAATAACAAATGCGGCCAGAACAAAAAGTAAAGAATAAACAGAAAGAGAGAGAGAGATAGGTATAGAGAGAGAGTGAGAAATCAAATCCATGTAGCTTGACAAAAGCTGTGGGTGTTCTATGTGTGTGTGTGTGTTGCTCTGGTGCCCACGTTTAAAATTAATAATAAAGTACGCAACACCAAGCAACAACAACAACAACAACAGCAATTTAAGAGTTGGCACTGAAACAGCAGCGAGAATTCTTTTTCAGTTTCAGTTTTTTGGAGCAGCAGCAGCGGCCGCAGTCAAGCGGGTGTGCACTCTACTTAATGTGCCCATCAAATAGCCATAAATCAGCTCATTTAAATGTGCACTTGATGGCAGCAGAAGCTGTTGCTTGTGAAAGGTGTAATCGTCCGTAAATAACAATTGAGCAGCGGTCGAAAATGATTTCAGCTCCATAACTAAGGAAGTGAAGAACCCAAGCTCTGCTGACTCAGCAGTTAGCTAGAAGTTTAAGCAGAGAAGAAGTGTGCTCTATGCAAATGAAATCATAATTCGAATGTCAGCTGGCTGTCTTGAGACGCCCACGTGGCTCAATTGATTCTAATCGCGCAACGCGTCGTATGCGTAATGCCAAAGGCTGACCCAAAGAGACGCCCACAGCTGTAGCTGGCGGGGAAGCAGCTAGGAAATAGCCCAAAAGCACACACAAAAACCAAGACGTCAGCAGCTCTGAAATTGTCGATTGTTGCTGTTGTTGGCTGATTGCTGTTTCAGTTGTTTGTCATGTCCATTTAAGCCTTGCCAATTTTGGCAACTTGCTCGGCCACTTGGCTGATGATTTTACGCCTTTCAGTAACGCTCGCGGAGAGCAGCTCAAGCAGCTCGCGCAGCTCGAGCAGCTGAGACCGCCCATACAAATTGCTTCCCATATTAATTTATCATTTAGAAACGATTAATGTTATATAAAACAAACTCAACTAATAATAGGAAGCGCTTTTCACGCTTTTTAGCTAATTATTGGCTCTGTCTTGTTTGGCTTTGTCCATTTGCCGACAGCTGCCCTACACGCCCCTCGCTGCCGCTGCCGCTGCCTGGCCTCGCCATACTCTGCTTCATTTTCCTTTTATTGAAGCTTTTTGCACTTCCGCCATGCGGTTGACCAACTTTCTAGGCAGCGCTTCGCCAATTTATTTTCCAAGCCATTTCTAGGGCAGCTCCGACCATATTCGACCATGAAACTGATTGCCTTGGCCCGCCTTGTCAACAGGTGAAATTTTTTATGCGCCCGCCTAATTTGCGCGACGCGCCATTTTGCATAATTTTTCAATATTCCAAACACACACACACACACACACAGAGATCGATTTGCATTCCCTCTAAAGCAAAATGGCCAAAAAATAGCTAAATAATGTCGCAATATTGTGTCAAATCAGCGGCGAAGGCTGCCAAACACACAATTGAGCACAAATAGGTGCAGGGGAAAAAAAAAACCAAATAATTTAATGTTATTACCATTTCGCACAGACAAATAAATTATACAATTAAATAAATTTAGTGTTTTTTACCCATGCAGCTAGCATCAAGTGTTGATTTATGTCTTTTGCCCTGATGATCCAAAAAATTGCTAATGATCAAGAGATTCGCATCGAGATTTCAAACTGAAAAGGCGGCGAGAGCTGAAAATATCTATATATACTTCATGCTCTTAAGCTGCTTTGATTTGCAATAAAAATATCTAAGATATGTGATATAGGGAAAGTCTTTAAGCAGATGGAAGAACTAGGAATGAATAACTAAGCTGTTAAAGCCACTGATCGATAATATCGATGATTGAAATTATCGATGGGAGTCAAACAACTATCGTAGATAGTAAGAAGTATCGTTATTTATGCAAGTCTTCATTTGAGAGCTGATCATAGAGATTTCATGGTAGACCAACTATAAATCTTAGTCTGACAATCAATTGCTTAGCGACTCGCGTAAATATAGATAACATATTTAGCATTTTTACACACTATTCACGCTCTTTCATGCAGATAAATTAGATAATTATTTGTTTGCCCTTACCAACTCGCATAGCAATCAAGTGAGATACATACATAAATATATATATATCTCTCTAAAACTTTGCTTTAAGTTCATTTTAATGATTTACTTGAGCAATTTGAAGAGCGCACGTAATTGTTAAGTAGCTCATTAAATTACATAATTATGTTTATGGCATATGCCGTCGCCATACCATTATCTGCGTCAGAGATCAATTCACGAGATTTCTGAGATAGCTTTCGAGAATTTTAATTGTTGTTTGGCTACCTGCTATGGCAATTTAAGCAATTCACGTAGAAGTTGGCTCATTAAATTACATAATTATGTGCATGGCTTCAGATTATCTGATCAATTTGAGAGAGCACCCAGAAGCAGAAGAAGAATACGAGGCAGAAGCAGAGAAATCGCTGTGCCATGCATAGCTAATTTAGCACATTCTTTATTGCCCAATTGTCGAGTTTTATGGTGTATAAATATTTATGCGAATACACAGAAATAGAGAGAGAGAGAAAGGGAGTGATAGGAGGAGCTTAATATGTCTCAAAAATTGTGCTCAAGGTCGCCATCACTCAGAACTCAGTTCTTGGAAGATCAGCAGCAGCAGCAGCAGCAGCGCAGTCGCAGCTGGTGCCGTCTTTGTGTGCGGCTGCATTTGGCGCTGTTATTAAATTTTGTTGTTAATTTACGAGCTCGCTTAGTGGGGAGAAACGGAAATTCTCAGCCAAGTGCTGCCGGCGTTAGTCGCAGCAACTTGTTTACAAATGCGATTCGATCGCTCAATTGCCATCGATTGCTCTCTGCGAACGTTTGCGGCGGCGCCTTTGGCCCAAAGTCGTTGTCTGATTTGCGGTTTGCGGTTTGCTTTGGCTGTTATGTTTTTTGGCGTTGCCTCGACTATTCTATTAAAGCCCAAAAAAATGAGGAAAAAAATCGATCGTCTATTGATTTGCATCTATATAGCCAGGCACTTAAGCGGGGAACTTGTTTCACCTACATTATTTTCGTTTCCGCAGCTGCGTGTGCGGCTCCCAGTGCCATTTGTATCTGTATCTTGGCTTTGTGCTCGCATCTGAGCGCTACACTGCTCAAAACCGAGCGAACTGGTACGCAAAATGGAATGAATACAAATTCGAAGTGAATCATAATTCTGCATATGAACTGAACTTAAAGGCAGGTTAGAGTATTGTCAATCAAGCAACAGCCTAGAGACGGGCAGGAGCAAGATGTCTCCTGGCAACTATCGCGCATTTGCCATATGGGCTCTGCTGCCCTCGTTTTGTAACCCATCAGACTACAAGTCCAAGGTTCAGCTATCAAGTGAACTTTGAAGCGAACCAGAAACCGAAAACCTTTTAGCTTTTCTAACGGATTAACGTTGCGTAGCTGACGCTGTCATCAAAAAAAAACTTGCGCCTCATTAGAAATTGTCATCGATCACGCAGCAATCGCTCAGTGTGAACCACCCCGCGGACTGGCAGGGCACGGGGCGGGGAGCGAGGACAGCTCCAATGCAACGGTACAAACAAAAAACGAACGAGAGAAGGAGAGAGAAAGAAATATGATAATAATTTATGCGTTTGCCACATGCGAATTACAATAATTCAAAGTGCTGTTTAAATAATTCACAACAACAAAGCTCTTCTGGCTTAAAAAGTGCGTAAATTTGTTGTCTCAGTTGTTGTTGTTGTTATTACTTGTTGTTGTTGTTGCTTCACCATAAATCGCCAAGTGAGAAACAAAGCAGAAATTGGCAAAGCCAATGCCGTTTTAAGAGGCGTTCGTGCGTGCCTGGGAGAAGTCTGCGATCGCCAGACGAACAACAACACTCATAACAGAGACAACAGCAACAACAACTCATAAATTCATTTGTTTTCATTAAGCCAAACCATGTTGGATAAAGGCAAAAGGGTCTTCGAGCTATAAAAACTCCAACTGAAGGCTAAATGCGCCGCGTCGCAATTTCAACAGCTTTGTAGCTCCATTTAATTGATTGTTAACATGCAAAGGTGTCAAATTATGAATGGAAACATTTTGTGTCCCATTCTCGCCAGGAATAGATCATAAAACGGCATGAGATTAGCGTGTGTGCTGTGTGAAGCAATGTGGGAAACTTTAAGTACTCTTAGTTGTTTGTATTTCATATTTAATGTTATCATATATAGTTCCTCATCTGCTCACATATCTTAGCACATAAAGCTTAAAGCTAAGATAATCATGCATAATTCATTTTCTGTAATTTCCGATTCATGAGCACTAAAACCTCTCTCAGTTTTACTAATGATACGTATAGAGCCGACGAAAAGGGTAGTCGATCATCTCTGTACCTCTATTGGCTGAGGCGTTTATGGGTCATGCTATCCAAAAACAGGCGACAGCTGCAGCTGACGTCGAGTGTTGTCTATGCGCAACACGTACGCGGATATCCGTGCTCAATCCGAATTCCAAATCCCCCCAATTGTAATTAAACACGCTAAGCGATCGATAGAGAGATACAGACAGAGAGAGAGGAGGGGAAGAGAGAGAGGGCGAGAGTGGGGTTGAGGATTGGTTGTGGGAGTCACCACTAGCCGCAGGGCAAGTCAGTTAACGGCGCCTATCAACAGGCCCATCTATCGCCTCGTATGTGCTACATCAAATTGAAATTATGCACAGCTGATCGACAGGCCGACAGCTAGACAGATTGGAGAGGGAGATCACTCGCTTATGCAATGGGTCTGTGGCTGGGCATGGGAATGGAAATGGGATTGGGGCTTTTGAATTGGGAATCAGCGCTGCTGACAATTGTAGACAGCTAATAGCTTTGACGAACAGTGAGCAAAACTCAATCCCGCTGATCACGGATCGCAGTGCGCTCCAGCCAGAGCTAGAGCTCTCTGAGATGCAAACACTTCCTCGAGCTACGACTACCATCCATGTAACAGCCACAAAAATAATTTACACAAATAAATCAAAGTCATAAAATGCATGGAGCTACAGCTGGAGCAGCCTGACGATCGACGTCGCCACGTCGCGACGTCCGTTGATTGGAGTTTGAAGATCAGCAAACCGATTTGTTGCTGCAAATGTTTTAAGTTGTGTTTTATCTCCACTTTGCTCATTTTTGCCCATTTTGCTGTTTGCTATCGCATAAAAGAATTTAATGAAATTTAATGAAAAGTTACACGATCACAGACACGATCCGATCGTTTGTCTACACTTTGTTGCAATTTCTGTAGCTATAGCTATAGTTGGTGTTGCTGTTGCGATATGAATATGAATTTGTCTCTAGGATATTTTCGCAATTAATTGAATTATCGTCGTGAATGGCAAAGGCAGCCAAACGATTTGCGCTCTGCTGGACGACGATGTGCAATCAAATATTGAGTAGCCAGCAACGATCTTTTTTGTGCATTTTGTGGAACGATTGGCAGGTCGCTCCGACTGCGCCACGCTTGGGCTTGACTTATGCGCGGCACGTTTTATGGATGCAAGAACTCTGCTGTGGCTCTTAGCATTTAATGCTGGTAGTCGATGGCTCGATTGCTCGATCAGTCGATCGCTTGGGTGTGGCACACACAATTGCGATTCACTTGCCACACGGCTCGTGTGTTAAGGTTAAAGCAAAAACTCGGCAAAAGCTATTAAATTCAGCTACGCTCCATTAGACGCGGCGGCTGCGCAGTCGGCGTCATTTACGCCTAATTAAACAAATTATTGCATGTTGATGCAGCAAGTGCCAGCAAACATCAGCAGCAGCAGCAGCAGCAGCAACGGCAACGTGTTGCGCATACGCCATGTGGCCCAGGAAATCTAACAATGAAATCTTAATTGTAAGACAATCGTCATATGCAAAAAAAAAAGAAGAAGAAGAAGAAAACAATGTTTATAAATAGCGCAAAAAGCCAAGCAACAAACAATGCAAACAACAAATGGCAAAAAATTACAACAAAAATGTAAAAAAATGAGAGAGCAACAAATATTAAGTTACAAGTTGGCTTACAAGTTCACGAGCCAACAACAAACATGAATGGCAACAAATTTTGTTTAGGGCTGGCTTAGACGAAGCCCAAATACTCTAAAAGAGGGAGATGGGATATGCAAGTGGAAGATATATAGTTGATATATGTATATATATGATTGATAGTTGAGATATACTTGAGTCCAGCTGTAAGCTGAAGCTGCCTTAAGTTTAACCTTAGTTCTAGCTATAGATTTGCATATAGATATGTGAAATTCTCCTCTTTCTGAATATCTTTCTCTCACTCTTCCTCCCTAATAGCTCATTCATTCCTGGTCTCCCTCTCTATAGTTCGTCTCTCTTATCCTTTATCCCCTTACGATATTATGTTTATATTTAGTTTTTTTTTACTCTGAACTCTCTCACTTCAACTCTCTCGTAAACTTTTAGCTGCAATAAAAGTCTCGCATGCCTCTTTTTAAAGCCGCTTTTGCCCATAATTCTGATACTTAGCTGTAATATACTAGCAGTAATAGTTTGCAATTTTACAGTAATTAAAAACAACAGAAAATCAAAAACTATTAAAGCCATTTCAATCAAAGTTTGTTAGCCAATGCTGAGATCTTAACTAGGAAAACAAATAATTATAGATTTGCTCTGCTCTGGCTTAATTACTAAATGAGCTCATTTGGGTTTAATGAATGAAAATGAAACAGTTAATGGCTGCGAGGCAGTTTTTTCATAGAGTTATTTGCAAGCTGCATGCGCGACGCGAGATGCCGCTCGATGCCGCTCGATGTGGCTGAAGATACTTTTGCCAAGACAACAAAAGCGAGGCGAATGGCGCTGTGGGCGATTCGGCTGCCTGGAGATCGCTGTCCTCGTCTCTCTGTGTGCTGTGTGTGTGCCCCAAAAAGCCAACAACAATGCAGCAATGTTGGCCAACTAATTCGCCTATGTCACGTGGCGTTGCCTGTGCCGCTCTCTTCTCCCTCTCTCTCTCACTCTCTCTCTCTGGCGGTACGAAATGGGAGCAATCTGCGCAGCTAATTTTCAATGTGCAGCTCATGTAGTTCAAGTTCGAGTTGCGCAAGCTCTCAGCCAGGCCAAAAGGTAAAAGTAACACGGGCACACTCCCTGCTTGCCCAATAGTGACAGACCTCTTGGCAGTGACTGCTCTTGACTGGCCTTTTAATCTCTGGCTCTGACTCTGACTGTGAGTCGCTGTCAATTTTCATGCCTGTCATTTGATACCTCATTTTTCTCCTCTTCTTCCTCGCATTTAATTTATGCATTGTCTAGAGCAGCAGCAAGTGCAGCTTGTCGCTTGAGCTCTGCACACAATCTTGAACTTACATAAAAGGCAGCTTGTCGTTGCCCAGTTGTTCTAACATAATTAAATATATATTTACCTCAGCTTGAAGTTCAACGTGTAGTGAAAGCAGCGAGTGACCCACAATCAGCTAAGCCCAAGTTGTTTATATGATTCTATATGACTCCATGACTCAGCCGCCTCGTAGGCGTTAAGCTCGCCTAATCTGTCGGCTAAATATAGTTAGCAGATGTTTGGAGCAGATAAACTTTGAGCAGACGCTGAATGCCGCATGCGGAAGTACAAACATGGATGCGCCGCTGTCGCACTCGCACAGAGATTCAGCTAAAGATACAAGATACAAATGTATCTGAAGGACAAATAGCTGAGCGTGAGTACCACGCAAATTCAAACTGTGGCAAGAATCGCACCCAAATTCAAGCATATATAAAGACTCTTAGCTGACTAATCAGACACAGAGACCTGATCTCTGCTCTGCTGCACGAAGTGAGGAAAACAATTTGTGCTCTAGCTGCTCGGAGCCCACACACAGCTAGAAAAAGCAGCGGCAACTGAAACCACAAGTCAATGTCAGCGCTGTGGCGGCATCTAGCGGACCGTAGATCAAATACTAACAATTATTATTTATATGAATCACATTCAAAAGTTAATGTGGGCAGAGGGAGAGAGGGGGGAGAGAGAGGGCTCTATCGTTGAACTTTGATGTTTTGACAATTCAAAGTTAAGGTCAACAAGGGATTTGAAATGCTGCAGTGCGTGGGCCAAGCTTTTGGCCAGTGCATTGAACTCGCATTGGGTTTTTGTTTGGCCAAAATGTGGTGAACCGATCTGAACCGAGCATAATTAGCGTTCATTGTGCGCAATTGGCCCTGAGAACCGTTTGATATTTTGTTTTGGCATACCGCAAGATTTTGGCACACGATATTTCATTAGTTGACTATCTACGCCAGGTGTGTGCAAGTGTGTGTGTGTCTCTGCAATTTGTTGGCTTGTTACCTGTCATAAGACTCGAACATATTTATGCACTTTACAAGAATTTTCGAATTTCGAACAAGTCGCTGGCGTTGCAGCAGCTGCGCTTTAACTCCAGCTCGATCTTACGTATATATATCTATGCATATATATATAATATATAGCTGGCAGTATAACTTTCGCTTTTCCGTTGCATGAAAATGAGCCTATTAGCGCTTCATCTTTTATAACTTTGACAAATCTGTTCCACTTTTCGTTTCACGCTTACGCAAAAGCCACCAAAAATATTCCCCGAGAGATAGGAAAAGCCTAAAGACAATGTCCACGCCGAATATGATTTCAATGAAGTTGCTTTTCACACATTTTGACGGTTTTTTTTTTCCAGTTTCCAAGTAACAAGTTTCAAGTTTATTTAAACTATATGTGAGCTCATCCATGGGACGGCCATTCATAAATTCTCATCAAGCCTGATGCAAGCAGTCGCTAGAGCTGCCCCTGCCCCATGCCCCATGCCTCTGTCAAATGTCAACTAGCGCCACGCGGCGCTCTGAATGAGCCCTAATGAAGAAGTCGTGGATATATCAAACAGAAAAGGGACAACCTTTAAAGCGCAAGCGTGTGATCATTGTTCTCCACCAGAGATGACAATGTGACGAAGGCATGTTCTTGTAATTTATGTTAAGGGCCTTTGCATAACGGTTTACTATTTGATTAATTAAGCCATGGCTCCCTATTTGCGGCATTAATTGTATAAATTATGTTGAAATAAAAGTTGAATAACTAAAATATTTATTATTTGTTGTTGGTTTAGATTGATTAGATAGATTGTAGATAATGAAGTATAGCTTAAGAAAAGCAGTCTTATATGAAGTTATAGATATATAATGTCTAGCTTAGAGATGGATATTAAATATATATATATAGAGAAAGAGAACAAATACATAGACTTCCATAGGGATAAATTCAAGATTCATTTGGAATTTATCTGTTATATTATATATGTATATGCTTATACACAGTTTTATCTAGATGAAGTTCCTGCTCAGATACTTAACTACAGCTTAGCTATACTTAGCTTCAGTTTCAGTTCATTTTGAACTCCCTGTTTGAGCAGCCGCAACTCGTGCGCTCAACACGTGCTCATCTCTGCTGCATTAGAGCCATATTCAAATGCCTTCATATATATATATTTACACACCTATGCACGCAGCTTTATACTAAGCTTAAGCCATGTAGCTGTTGGTGAATAGCTTTTCGTGATCTGTGGTCAGTCGCAGCCGCAGCTGCGGCAGACGACAAACTCAGCTTCATCAAAATGCAAAGCCTACGCGTATTTCTTCTTCTTCTTCGCTCATTTACTTTTATTTATTTCTTTTGCTAGTTTTTTGCTGCGGTACGTGGGCTTTATTTATTTTTTGTTGCTATATAATTTGTGTAGTCAAATGTTCTTTGTTAACCGCAGGCAGCAACAACAATGAAAACATTTAAAATTAAGTATTTGCCTTGTTAACTTCTCTCCTTTTTCTCGTATTTATTTGGGCAGCTGACGAAGACGCCCACAGCTTGACCAGCTGCTAATTGAGGCATTAATCGTGCCGCAATGGGCGTACAACTGGCCACGCCCCCTGCCGCAATGACTTAATAGTGGCAGGCAAACTTGACCTTGCAATCGCGCGTTGCAGCCTCCAACCGATGTGCATCGACATTATCCTCAAAACAAAATCTGAGATCTGAAATCAACAAGCACTCAAGTGCAAGTGCAAGTGAGCGGCGTGTAGAGTGGGAGGAAGAGCGAGAGGGGGCGTGGCATTGGCTCTTCGACCCGTTCCATGAATGAGCAACGCATCGACTTGCATTGAACTGCATTGCGTATGGCAATTGCATAAAATATCAAAATCAAAATGAAAATGAAAATGAAAATGAAATATAAAGGCAATAAAATGTATCCCAATTTCAAGTACGCGACATCTCGACTTAACTTTTGTATTTATACTGAAAACATATCAAAACGAATCAGCAACAACAACAACAACAACAGCCATCGACAACTGCCACATGGAGCTGTAAAGATGTTTTTACCGATTTTAGAAGTCATAAGGTCAATGCTGAGTGCGCCAAGCGCCAAGATCGTGTTTTGATTGGGACTCGATGTTGTTGTTGCTGTTGCTGTAGAAGTTGTTGACGTTGTTGCTGGCGTCGCTGTCGTCGTCTGTTGTCAAGTGTTATGACTCGTCCAATGCGCCTGTCCATCTGTCTTTGCGTTAGTTTAAAGCTGCAGCAAACAAAGCGGCCTCTCTGTGTGTTGACTCTGGTTCCCAGACAGCCTCAGACACAGTTGTTGTTGTTGCTGTTGCTGTTGTCATTGTTGCAGTTGCAGTTGATAGAGCAGCCGTCAGCCCCAACTCAGCAACTGCTGCACTGAAATTGTGCATCAAAAACGAAGTTGCTTTCAGTTTAGACACGCATTAATTAATGAGCTGATTTAGATGGATTAAGCATAATCTTCAAAGGGGGAAAAACCAAAGCCAAAGCAGAAGAGCAGAAGAAAAGAAGACAACAATAATTAAGCGCTTGAGTGAATAGATATTAATATATAAATAAATATATAAATATATATATATATATATATATATATATATATATATATATGTATATATATATATATATATATATATATATATATATATATATATATATATATATATATACTTATTTTATATATATTTTAAACATGAAGCTTATAATCTTATATGATTCATTTAATTTATATATGCTAAAACGATGCTGCTTTGAGGTTGTTTATCTAACAACTTCATTTTCAACTCCTTTGCTACTTCTGCATTTTCTACTACTTTTTTATAACTACTCATTTGTCTCCTCCATTATTAGGTACTCATTTAATTGTTACTCCTTTCCACTTTTCTTCTTTTCTACTCCTATATTTTCTACTACCTTATTTACTACTTTTTGTAGTCTTCAGTTTCTTTTATAGTTTCTACTCCTAAATTTCATACTCTTTTATTTTCATTCTTTTACTTTTTTACTGCCTACTCCCTAACTCTTCACATCTAAATGGTATTTACCTTAAATTTTCATTCATTCTTCTCCTCTTTTCACCTATCCAATACTTTTCTACTACACTTTAAAGTTACACCTACTATTCTCCAATTGTGATGCAATTTTCAATATATTTAAACATTTAGTATCTGAGTTTCGACCATATCTCGAATGCTGCTACTATTTCGCCGGCCCCCACTCCAAAGGCCTTCCCAGTTGATGTGTGCTGAGGGTGCGAGCTGTTGCCATTGTGTGTCTCAATGTTGCAGTTTTTTATGTTTTGTACACATTTTGTGTTGTTCAATCAAATAGACTTAAGATTTATCAGTTAACAGCTAGTTATGGCCATTGTTAAGTACAAACACTTTGCTCAATGACCATTTATTTAATGCTTTTCTGTTTTTGTTGTGGGAGCACAAATCAAAATGCTAATTCGTTGCGGCAGCCGGCTGCAGCTCGTAAAAATTCAATAAAAGATTATGAAAATTGTGCAGTCAACAACAACAGCAACAACAACAACAACGGCAACGGCAAACACCAACACCTGAATTTGAAATAAAATAATAATAATAATAAAATGCTTGGGACACACCCGTAGAAAATGAGTACAAAACGTGCGACGGCCACTTTGAAGAGGCTGCAGCTACCCAATTGCTACAATTTGCTACAGGTGGCAAGCGGGCGGCAACAGCAGCGACAACAACAACAACAACAACAACAACAACGACCTTGCGCTTATTGCCACAGTTCAGCCAGCTTCGCTGCTGCCGTCGACGCCGCTGCCGGCGTTTGCTGTTTATAGATTTATTTAGCTGATCAGCGTTTCTTCAGTTTTCAGTTGTGTCTTTGGCCAGACTGTTGCCAAGCGTGCCACGTGGCGCATGCGCGATTTGTGGACAAGTCCCACGACGACACTCAAAATTAAATAAATGCACTTTGCACAATATTTAATCACATTAAGCAGCCTCAGCAGCCGCAGCAGCAGCAGCTGTGTGAATTTGTTAAAGAGCCCGAGCATAATTTAAACATAACATTCATTATTGAAATGTCGCTAGACATTGAAAGCGACACGCACACAGAGACAGCCTGATAGATAGACGCGCGACAAATGCTCGTTGAGCATTTGAAAAGTTTTGAAATTCGTGAATTATTACTTGCACTTTAGCTGGGCTTCGAGCGAGGCGATGACGATGAAATATTTTACAATCTCAGCGCCTGCCAATTTGTATGTGTGTGTGTGGTTGACATTTTATAGACGGGCGACGGCGACACTGTGTCGCCACCTGTCGGCTGTTAGCGGCGAAACAGGGAGGCGAGGCGCGCTGACTCGGCTTCGGCTGCGGCGGCAACCGCTTCACTATGACAAAAGCCATTTGCGCCTGTCAACGCCCCGCAATTGTCTCCAGTCGGGCCTTAAGCCAAGATAAATGAGTCGAGGCTAAAACTCCAAAAAGAATGTTAGTGAAAAAAGCAAAAAAAAAACTCTGCACGGCAAACAATCCGAAAACAGAACCGACAAAGGAAAAGATCTTTGCACTTTTGACAAAATTCTAATTAGCGTTTAGCGCGCGAGTTCATTAACATTTTAGTTGACATTTTCTGAATGGGCGTCCATGTGTGTGTGAGAGTGTGTGTGTGTGTGGGTACTGTTCCCATACATTTCCGTTGCCCAACTCTGTTTACAATTCAATTAAACACGCATTTTCGCTGCTCTGCTTTGCATAAAACAAATCGACAATAAATATACCTGCAATGTGACCACAGTCGAGCAGCGAACTACGTCGCTGGGCCTAATGGAACCGGTTCGATCGATAAGCACTTAATTTATCGATCTATCCGACTCCATACATACCTGTAACTCAACAAACATATATACTCTTAATGCATATTTATAAAGAGAGCATCGGCTGCTGTGCGGGTGTTGCGCTAAATTGACTAGCCTATTAGTCTGTACGAAATTTCAGCAGCTGGTTGACTACACTGCGCAACATAACTGAGTTCTTGAGAATAGTCGAATAAAGAGAGTTTTTGTTGTAAAATTAAACATATTTTGAGCTATATTGTATTAGATGAGCTCTGATCAGCTAAGGATGCTCAACTTTCGTTGAATCTAAGTTAATCATGTGATGTGGAATCTTCGTAAATGACCTCTGTCCTAGCTCATATCGATAGCTATATCGATTGGCCGTTGGCTGAGATCTCTTCTAAATCATCTTGCTATAAAATATTCTTATATTGTTTCATTGCCCTTTTATGTAGCGCAGTGTATGCTTTTAAATATTCATTAGAATTCAATTAGAAAGACAGCCAAAGAATATGACAGAAAAATCGCAAAAAATCGCGCATTTTGATTGAGAACTCGTTTTCTGTTTTCAGAATCTTGCCTCAGACACAAAGCGTTGCTTAAGGCATTGTCAGGTATTGGATTAACGTATCGGAAACGCTTTGCGTCGAGCACTTGGGATATCAAATGGGCATATCTAAAGGATGTCATGTTATAATATCTATCCATTTATTTTATGACATTTCATTTGATTTCATTAGCGACGCCGTTCCGAACGTCACTCGCGGACTAAGCTTTTATATAATATTGTAAACAACAACAACAACAACAACTGATTTAATAACAAATAAAAAACATGAGCATTTAGCGCACATACAAATTATAATTTCAAATAGCGCCAAGTGCCACTCGAGATCGCAGCTCTTAACAAAAATGTTAAACATTTTATCGGCCTTTTTTGTTTGTTGTCAGCCGTTGTTGTTGCTGTTGGCTGAGCTTTCAGAAAATGCTTAATATGCGAGAACTTAAATGGCAGACTTTGTCGGCGATCTGTGCACTTTTCGACTGTATCATTTGGCAACTAATCGAAGGCGTCGCATGCTTTAAGTGTAAACAAATTAACAAGATCATTTGCCGTAATTGAGATGCCGATCTTGGAGGCGGAACCCAGACTTAGATTGAGAACGAGTGACGGGAGCCCAGCTTTGATCTTGGCTTTTGCCTTTTTCACTCACTTTTTGACCGTCAAAATTGGGGCTGGGCGGGGGGAAATCACAACAGTTGGCAGCGCCCTCTGGCGGTGCATTAACCAAAATGAATTTATGGACTTCATGTGCTCGGGGGGTGTACGGCCCAGATGTCAAGATCGTAAATTAATTAAGAGCGCTGCACGGACGGCATTTCAAGTAGAAGGCAAATGTGGGGCTGGGAGGGCCGCGGACAGGCAGGGCTTTCGACCCACAATTGATTACCCCATCGCGGGGTGCAGGCCCCTTACCCAATGTGTCTAATGCAATCAGAAATTGATTTTTCATGGGCAACGCTTTTTCTCCGTCTACATTTACAGATTCAGCGCACGAGAGGCGTCCGGCATGACGGAAACTGTTTAGGTATTCAATGCGGCTTCAGACCCAGTCCAAGTCCAAGAACCGAGAACCTTTGTAACTAGCCGCACAAATCAATCGATCGAATTGCGTCCGAAACGGCGTGACAAACGGCGAGCAGCGCCCCGCCCCGCCTCAACTCCCCCACAACCCACCGATTATACAGCCAGAGAAAGAGCAACAAACAAACAAAATGGACTCACGCATCGGCCTGGATTACATAGTCGAAAATCGTGACTACATTGCCAAGTTGGGCTCTGCCCTAGACACGCAGAATGCGACGGTCAAGAAGCAGGTCTTCGAGCTGCTGTCAGCGCTCTGCGCCTACAGCCCCGACGGATATGCCCGTGCCATCGAAACTCTCGAGTTTTACAAGGTAAATATGCTGGCTACAACAACAAAGAGCAGACCTTTAATATTATTCATAACTCAATATTTGCCTAGAATCTCAAAAAGGAACGATATCGCTTCAAAATTGTCATCAACGAGCTGGAACAGTCAACTGCAGTCACAGCACCACCGCTGGACTATCTAGCCACTCTGCTGGCCTTCATCAACTGCGTCATCATCTCGGAGCCAAAGCTGCAGGAACGCATTCGCATACGCAACGAGTTTATAGGTAAGTGCGCTTAGTTCTTATAGATGTGAAGATCTCTCTCAGAGATGCTTTCCTAATAAATACAACTCTGATAGATACCATTTCCATAGATACTCCTACTGCAGATTCTTCAGTTGCTGTATCTCACAGATACATTTCTTATAGAGACCTTTATGTCAGCCCTGTAGATACTCATCCTATAGATAGTTTTCTAATAGATTTTCATGTTCTTTGATACATTTATAGCAGTCCTGTCTTATAGATACTCCTTAAAGATACATTTCTCATAGATACTTCCTTAAGGTCCTCAGCCGAAGTAAAGTTCTAAAATATTTTCCTTCGAGCTATTTTATTTTCTTTACTTATTGTTTTGTTTAGATTTAGTTTTTGTTTTGCTTTCTGCTAATGCTGATAAGCAAAGGGCCATCATGATAAACACATCAGGCCAACCACAAAAAGTCATCAGCCGACCTCCTCCAGGTGCCCCTTGCCAGCTTTGTTTTTTTTCAGTTTGTTTTGTTGTGTGAGTCAACTGTTTTGCCCTCTTGCGCTTTGTTAGCTGTCTTCGGTTTCATTGATTTGATTGATGTGCCCGCTGATCCGCCGACGGCGCCGCTGATCGGCACTGCCCTTGACCATATACCATATGCCATATGCCATACACCGTATACCGTATGCCCGGACGGAGTTGGTTAACTGCATGTCACAGCCACGCCAGCGACCCTCGGGGCTCTAGCTCCAGCGACGCGGTTGTTGGCTCTGGGGGTCGTGGATAATGATGGTGTCGGCAGCGGGTTTGCCATACCAAAATATCGCTCAATCGTCAAATCGCCTTTGTCTCTTGACGCAATCCACTTGAGTAACCTTAGCACGTGCCAGCGATTAGAGGTGCGTCTCCAAAGTTGTCGCAAGACTACGAATTCCACTTAGCTTTCTTAGCCAATGGGAATTTAAGCATTAAAAGGGCATAGACTAGAATAAAACTAATCGAGGAACGTGACAGGCGTGGCTTGGGTTATTCTAAAGAAATTTATGGCAAATGTAAATATCACGATTAAAAGCTAACACTCAGGCTTGGCTGCACTCCCAAAAACTCGGTTTATGGCTGAGTATTAAAAAGAAATGCGAGATATTCTATGTCATATGCATAAAAATGATATTCCCAACATGTTGCTATGCATGGGAGCGTGTTTGGCTGGACCAAGGGTCTCCACTGCATGACGACAACAAATTGTTATTTAATTTCGCTGAGGAGCTGCGCTGTACCAACAACATAGACACGTAGTTAAAATGTAATAAGTCGCCTCTGTGCCAGTTGTTGACAAACAAGGGACGCACTCACATCCTGTCAGCCCGACGTCTCGAACCGCCCGGCCTGAGCAAAGTTCATGAACTGTGCCCGCGCCTTTTAAGCAAACTCCCAGCCTCAGTTGCAGCCCCTCTCACTGTGCGCTGAAGGCCCGCTTCTTATGACTTTGATTGAGCGCAGTTGAGCGTGCGCGCGCGCAGGCGCAGCGCCAAGTGTGGGGCGCACTCGTTGAATGATGCGCGCTGCACTTGCCAGCGACTCCGAATGGACAGAGAGAGGGAGCGGGAGAGTCTTTTTATTGTTCTTAATTAAAATAAATTGAGCTGCGCTTTTTCAGCATTACAAGAATAATATAAAGCGACTGCGACAAAAACGAAATCTCAACAGCAAAATGTAAGTCACGCACTTCAACTGCCGCGCTATCTGGCTCTGGCTCCCTCTCCCACTCTCTCCCTCTGTCTCTGGAGGGGCGAGTGTGTGGGGAGGGGCCTTTGTGGTAGGACATTTCACACATGCAGTTGCCATATCGACATGTACATTCCTCAGCGACACATTTGACAAGCAACGGCCGCAGTTTGTTTGGCAATGAGCCGATGTATTCAGTTTCAAGGCTATTGGCCTCCACGCTCCACGCCCATATGCCCTCCCACGTAAGAATCTTAGAGTTTCCAGATAAATATTTGCATATATGCGATTCAAAGATCGCCCAAGTTCTGCTAATGCCATTTAAGTGTCCAATTATCGGCTCAGCAGAGCTCCCCCTCTCCCCCTCGCCATTTCCCTCTCTTGAAAAGTAGAGTTCTTGAGATCTATTTAAAAGCGGAGTCCGCGCAAGACCCGGTCAGAGTATGGCCAGCATATCTGCTGTATGTCATCTGTCAAGTTCATCGCTGCCGGCTGTGCGGCATTCACTGATTTATGCCCCATGATTTTCCACTTTGGCACGCAAAGTTTTTCATAGTTCGAAGTTGTTGTGGCTGCGAACGCGCCATAAATTTATTTATTTAACAATTTTCTCATTTAGCTGGCTGGCAAATTTCAATTCCAATTGATTTATAAAACGTCAACAGCTTATAACAATATATAATATATATATATATATATATATATATATATATATATATATATATATATATATATATATATATATATCTGTATAAGTATTCGAGCACAAAACAAACGCAAATATTCAAATCGAATTGATTTTAATTTCAATTTCTGCTTTATTCTTGATGCTCGTGCGTGAAGTCAAGCGAGTATATTAGCTTAGAGTGTGGTATAAGGCTGTAGCAGCTCCGACAAATCGAGCTAACTATATAATATATATAGCACTCCAGCTTGACTAGAGCTAGCATACTTATATATATTATATATCGATATATCTTATATCTTTAATCTTCATCAAATACCCATTCAAAAGTTTCTTGCCAATTGAAAAATTTAATTTAATTTTTTATATTTATTTTGAAACCCTTTCCTCTTTGAGCAAGCATTGCGCAGTTGGTAATGTCCACTTGCAGCATTTATATTTATTAGTCTTAACGTTTCTGCTTGACTTCTCGGTGCATGGCATGTTATTAAACAATTACGCTTGGATTTTGGGCGTGTTTGCGCATTCCTTGGCTGTAGGGCATATGAACAATTGAAGCTGAATTTGCTTAGATCGGTTCTCTAGAGCGAGAGACCTCAAGACTTTCCAAAAGCTTAAACAAAGGCCGGACAAAGAAACTTTTACACACACACACGCAGAGAGAGGCAGAGAGACATAGTTACACACTCACATTTTAATTGTGTGCCTTTTATGGCTTTCAATTTCAAATAAATAAAACGGCAACGAAACAAAGTCGTAAAATAAAATTATGAACGTCAAGGCGCCAAATAAGGCGAACATTGGGTGGGCAGACTGGCCGGGGGATTGGGTGGAGCAGCCGCGATACACAGAAGCCACAACGAGACGACTTTCACGAGCATTTTTGTAATTAATTTTTTATTATATTTATTTACAAGCAGCCACATATCAAATCAAACAAAATAACGTCTGTGCGCAAATAAGAGCAGGAGGCGAACAAAAAACAGACACAAAAACAAGCTTGGCCGGAAGCGACTCTTGCCGCACATTGGGCGGCTAGATCAGGTCCCCAATACCCAGTGACCAGTGGCCAGTCAGCATTGGGAGTTGGGCACGAGCCAAGAACTGTCTCGCTGACAAACGCAATTAGCAAGGTTCAATCAGCAAACGCCACTTTCTAATTGCTTTTACTGCGAATGCTGGCAACGGGCAGAAGGAGGCGTATGGGGAGTCGTATCAACAGTCTCTAATGACAAATACTATTCAAGTTATAAAAGATACACAATACAGACAGTAATACACATGTAGCCAGATCACAATCAAAGCATAGAGCGGTGCACACTGAACTTTTCGACTGCTGTTGGTCACCATTATGTGCCTGATCCACTCTATGTGGTGCCAGACATTGGTGTAGACGGACGGATACAAGTTGTTGCCACAGCCCAGGCCGTAGGTCGCTATGCCGTATACCGTGTGGTTCAGAAGCAGCGGATCGCCCGCATCGCCCGAGCAGGGGTGCTCGTCCAGCTTGGGCGTGTGCAGATTGCCGACACACAGCATGTCCGGCGTAAAGGGGCCGATCAGTTTCCGGCACGTGTCGAAATCGTGCAGCAAGACATCGATAAAGAGTATGCTGGAGGCCATAGCTCCGCCCTGTAAGCAGGTGAGAGATGAGTTGAGTATCCGATCAGATAAGCAGTTAATAGACCTTGAGGACGCGTCCCCAGCCCAGGGACCTGTAGTAGTAGCCATTGATGGCCGGCCCGATAGGCAGCCCCGCTATGCCAATGCGAAAATTTTTAGCGGGCAGCGCCTGCCCGGTCTTGAGCAGCGCTATATTATTCGTGTTGTATATGGTATAGTTCTGGGGCACGAATATCGCCTTCACCGGCACGTGTATGCTCTCCGCGAAAAGCTTGAGTCGATTGGGCGCCCCAGCCACGATCAGGAGCACGCGGCTTCGGCGCAAGACCTTATGAGCGCTTTGAGGACGGGATTATCATCGACTTATGCCACAACTCGGATTTACCCACCTCATCACACACTTGGCGGCAGTCAGAATAAATGTGGAGGATATGATGCACCCACCACAGAAATGATTGTCCCCAAAGTATTTGTACGGAGTCCGCGATCTGAGCGACACCACATACCTGCCGGTGGTCCTAAGGGCCTCCATTGTGAAGGTGGGCGTGGCCAGTCGCTTGGCACGTTCGTGGCTGTCCACGGCTTGAAGCCCAAAGGCCACTGACAGCATTAACAGAATCTGTAAACCAAAGAAATTTCTAAAAAACATGATGAGTACAAAATATATATGACTTTGATCGAATGAGTGTATGACAAACAAAGATTATATATAATATATGTTGACTGGAAGTGCATAGTACTGCCAGATGAATTCTTGAAGCTATCTACTATACACCTACTCCCTCTTCTGTTAGTGTTAGTATCTTTTATTTGATCTGCTTCTATGTTTATCTTGTTCTCTCTTTCCCTCTCCAGCAATTTTCCTGAGCTCCAGCACTTCTCTGATATATAATTGCTTATTGGCTTGATCCACTGAAAACTACTTATTATTCCCATGTTGTTTTCTTTGCAGGCCTCAAATTACTGCCGCTGCTCAACAATCTAAGGTGAGTTTGAAGTTTAATGACCACTTAACATGGCTTTGGAGGATGGCAAATGCTAGTCAAAGACATGGCCAGGCACCCACACGGGGCGTGTGTGTGTCTGTGCTGAATCTAGACAATTTATGCAATGTTTGTTAACTGAAACCCTGAAACACACCCACTACAACAACAACAACAGCGACAGCAACAGCAACATAGTCCAAATGAATATCACAAACACCTTAAAATGTTGTGCTTGATTTCGATGTGAATACGCTGTGAATACACTCGTATTGAAGAAATCGAATACGCATTTCAATTTGCATGCAGCTCTCAACTAGACAAGATCAAGGTCTATTCGCAAAAAAAACTAACTAAATTCACATGGGCATGCGAAGAGGCGCCCCTCGGCGCACGCCCCTTTGGGCATCGCCCAGCTGGGCCGTCATTAACGGCCGTTTAAGTGTGGTGGCCAAGTTGCGCCGATTTGGACGCTTGTCAAACATCCATCAAAAACGACAACGATCCGACAAAGTTTTCATCTTTTTTTTGTGGCTTGTGTGTTTGGGTCTTATGCAAATAATTTGCGCCGGTTTTTTGGGTTTTTGTTTTGTTTTTGGGTCTGTCAAGCAATTAATTCAATATTTAATTAGTCAACAATAAATCAATTAGTTAGCTGCTGGCTGCCCCCTCGCCGCCCTCATCGAGCCGCACAACTGGTTTATAAATGGGGCCTGGGCCCGAGTTGACAATAATTTGCCGCTTCGTATAAAGCTAAGACAAATTCAATTAATTCTTTCAAATAGTTCAGGCCCAAAAATGAACAATAGCAATATGGAAACCCTCTGCCGCCCCCCATCGGGCCCCTCTGAGGCCCCTCTGTGGCAGCTTCTACAGATCTCGTCAGCGACAAAATGCCTAATTGATTGTTCTGTGCCATTTGTCTTCGGGCTGTGCGTCTGAGGCCAAGTGAGGCCCATTTGTTTTGTCTGCTGGCAGCTGGCACGCCCCTTTTCCCATCGCCCCGCAGCCGCCCCTCTATTGTTATGAAAAGCCTTTGTCAAATGCGTAGTTTCTTGCGCGTTTTAATTTATTTCAAATTTACAAATCGCTTTAAACGTTTTCATTGAGCCGAGCAGCGCTTTGATTTCAGCGACCCCTGCCCCCGCCCCCGCCCCTGACTCCTCCAGCATCGTCTTCGCGAGGTGCTATAAATAAATAGATATTCATTTGAGTCTTCGGATCTGCGTAGCTTGGAAGCTGCTGTGCTTCTATAAGCGGCTTTTAATTGCTGTCGCGTCCAGTGGGTTCTAATCAATCTTCAGTTCAATCAATATTGAATAACCGCGATTTTCTATAATACCAATAATTTGTGAGCATATGAAATGACAGTCGGGCAGGGAATGCTCAGAGACACGGCAGAACATTTGCATTTTAAAGCGGCTTTTAAAGACTGCCTAATCTGTTTATCGATTTAGGAGTTTCAGATGAGAACTTTGGATTTTGAAGGGGGGGGATTAAAGGGAATTTAGGCATAGAAATCAAATATAATATATAATTGAGTTAGGGCATGGAATAGGAATACCCTATAAACAAGATTCTACGGCAACATATTATATACATTTATATGGTTTATCTATAATATCTTTTGATATATCAATTTTCATGCCACAAAAGTAAACTTTAATATGGTTTCAGCCCCTTCCGTGTCGTGTCTTTAAATTGCCGTGTTAGTTCGCTTAACTTCCTGAACACTGGTTCGATTTTCCGTGTTTCCTTTTGGGCTTTCGTCTTTTCACACCAGCCTTTGGCACCCACGTATCGTGTCGGGCCGGTGACACTTCCGCGCTGCCAAAACAAAAACAAAGCGCATCACGCTCAGCCGATGTTGTTGACGAAGTGTCTCGTCAAAATAGAAGAGACCCAAAAAGCAAGAAAGAAGAAGACAGCGAACGGAAGAGTTTTCAGCTTTTGGCCTGGCTCTCCTAGTTGCCAAGCCAACTTTTTCCGTATATGTTTTTTGGCTATGGAGAAATCAATGCGCGCGCAGCACGTGGCTGGCAAGGACAACAATAAAAGCGAATCGCTCTCGCAGTCCAGTTTTTGGCTCCGTCTGGTCTCAGCTCCGTCAGCCGTCAGTGTCCTGTCTCGTCCTCGCACATTGCCAATTGCCAATTGCCAGTTGCCGTTTGCCAGTTGCCATTTGCCAGTTGCCATTTGCCATTTGCCTGTCACGAGCAACACGATTGAAAAGCAATTAAAAAAGGTGCCAGTCAGCTTATGGATATCAATTGACACACCATAAAAGGAGCAAGGACACGAGTGCCTAACAACTAGAACAACAACTGCAGCCTATCGAATATGGTCGGAGCTGGCGGCGTCTGGCTATAAGCGTCGCCTCGACTCACCTCGCCTTGAGTCGCCTCGAGCTGCGTCGCTTTGTGATTGCCAAGGCTGCTGCAAGGCAGGCAACGTGGAGTCATCATTGTCAGCCGAGTCCGAGTCCGAGACCGAGTCCGAGGCAGAGGCAGAGGCAGACTCAGAGTCGGCGTCCGGGTTGCCATTGCCATTGCCCTTGCAGCTGCAGCGACGCCTCACGTATTGCTGCTCGCTGTCCCGTTACAGTGGCGCCGCCTTGCAACTAGTGCAGAATCTCAAGTGAGTGTGCCTGTGTGTGTGTGTTCGAGTGTGTGTTTTGGCAACCTGCTGTGGCTACATCTACGTCTACGTCTACTCAATGTCAGGTCACTGAGATTTGGTCTGTTGCTGCAACTACTTGTGGCCCATAAATCGAAAGCAAATGCCCCATAAATCAGAAATCAATTAATGCCCCCCACAAGTGTCGCGCGCAGGCAAAACAAATTGCGAATTGCTAATTGACGCTTGAATAATGAACCGGACGACACATTAGCAATGCACTTCGCAGTTGCAGTGCCCATTAGCATAGTGGCCAGAGATTAACCCATTGTTGAACATTGCAGGAAAGTCGTACAGGGTGTCGGCGATATCATCGTACAATTGGACGTGTTCGTGGAGCAACAGGAATGCGACGAGGCGCAGAGCCTGCAGGCGCCCGATGGCATCAATCTCAACTCGCATCTTGATGTCTTCTATGCGATACTGCGCCAGGTGAGCTCTAGCTTTCATTCATTCCCTCTCTCTCTCTCTCTCTCTCTCTCTCGGTCAACTCTGCGCTGTCACATGCCGCGTATACTTATTATTTATATGCATATGCATGGGCATGGGCATTAAGTATACGCAGCGTATGTCCAATTTGCAGTAGAGGCGTGTGAGGGCGCAGTGCACGCGAATTGAGGCTAAATGTCAACTGTCACTTGGCAGAGAGCTTATTCAACAGTATAAACTAGTTGGCTTTAATCCAGTTAATGTGCGTGTGGCGCCATCTAGCGACAGAAAGGCAAACTACAATGCATTTAAGCCGGAAATAGAATAGAAATATGGTTCCTACTTCTTTTCAACTTTGTTCCCCTAACTCCACCTCCTTCAACAAGTTAAGCCCATAACTAATTGCCTCTTCCTAACGCCAGGTGGCCGACAAGCCGCAGGAGGGGCCATTTCTCAACATATTGCAACATCTGCTGCGCATCGATTCGAAGGATCCGCTGAGCGACGTCATCTGGGATACGACAGAGCGGCTGGTGCATCGCGCCACACTGCTCGAGGATCCCGATGATGCAGTGCGTCTGCTGCGCCACCAAAACACACAGAAGTTCACCTGCGCCAATTGTCGGTCGAGCGATGCCAGCAGTCCGACAAGGAAGCCATCACAGCCGCATGTGGCCGTGGCTAAGCCAGCGTCAGCACCAGCTCCGCCGCCGCCGCCGCCACCCGCTACGTTCACAGTCAATGGAGCCGCACCACCGCCGCCGCCGCCGCCCGTGCCGAATGGCAATGCGCGGCTGCCGCCGCCGCCGCCGCCTCCCTCGTTGCGCCCAACTACACCGGTGCCGGAGCACCCAGTGGCTTCGCTGCTGCCCCAGCAGGTTACGCCGGAGTCCAAGTACAAATTGAGATCCATCAACTGGAACAAGATTCCGGACAACAAGGTGCTGGGCCGGGAGAACATCTGGAGCAAAATGGCCAACGTGCACAAGGACAACAACCAAATGGAAATCGACTTCAGCGAGATGGAAGGCCTCTTCTGCCAGCAGCCCACCAGCGGCGAGGGCTCCCCCATTCCGACCAGAAACAAGAACGGCAAGCCATCCAGCGCCAGCGGCAAGGACACACTCGATCGCAAGGGCAAAAAGGAGAGCACGGAGATCACCCTGCTGGACGGCAAGCGCAGCCTGAATGTCAACATCTTCCTGCGGCAGTTCCGCAGCAACAGCCAGGACATCATCCAGCTGATACGGCATGGCGCGCACGAGGAGATCGGCGCCGAGCGGCTGCTGGGTCTGCTCAAAATACTGCCCGAAATGGACGAGCTGGAAGTGCTGAAGAGCTTCAACGGAGATCGCACGCGGCTGGGCAGCGCCGAGAAGTTCCTGCTTCAGCTGCTGGAGGTGCCCAAGTGAGTAGCTAATCCCAATCTAACCAGGACTTCAGCTAAGTTCGTGCCCTCTCTCTCCTCTCCCTCAGTTATAAACTGCGCATTGAGAGCATGTTGCTCAAGGAGGAGTTCGCTGCGAACATGGCCTACTTGGAGCCCTGCATCAACGCCATGCTCTTCGCTGGCGACAATCTGATCAACAACAAGCTGCTGCAGGAGGTGCTCTACATGGTCGTCGTGGCTGGCAACTTTCTCAACGCCGGCGGCTATGCGGGCAAAGCGGCCGGGGTGAAGCTATCGTCGCTGCAGAAGCTAACGGACATACGGGCCAACAAGCCGGGCATGAACCTCATACACTTTGTGGCCATCCAGGCGGAGCGAGTCAATCCCGAGCTGCTGCAGTTCACCACGCAGCTGAACAATCTCGAAGATGCCAGCAAGTAGGTCGAGCTCACACTCCTTGCGAGAAATGTGCCTAAATCTCTCTTATATCCTCCCCAGAACAACGTCGGAGCAAATCAACAGCGAGATCACCACGCTGGAGAATCGCATCAGGAAGATCACCAAGCAAATCGAGCTGCCCGCCACGGATGGGGACATCAAGCAGCAAATGGCGGAGTTTCTGCTGACCGCCGACTCCGAGGTGGCTGTGCTGCAGGCGGGCATGAAGCAGGTGGATTCACTGCGCCTCAAGTTGGCCGAGTTCTTCTGTGAGGATGCGGCCACGTTCAAGCTGGAGGAGTGCTTCAAAATCTTTCAGAGCTTCTGTGATAAATTCAGGCAGGCAATCAAGGAGAACGAGCGTCGCGTGCAGCAGGAGAAGTTGGCAGAGGAGCGCAACAGAATCCGAGCCGAACAGCTGGCCAGAAGGACCAGACAAAGTATGTATTCACTACTCCAATTCCTTCTCTTTCTTATGCCAGTTGCCTCCACCCTTGCAGTGGGTCAAGCGGGCACGCCTGTCTCCGACTCGGACTCATTCCTGGGCGACGGGCTGTTCGATCCACGCGCCAGCCCTGCGCTGAGCAGGCGCCAACTGGGCTCGGGTGAGCTAAGCAATGGCTTCATACGCATCGAGCAGGAGTACAGCGCCTCGCCCGATATCACGCCCAATGGCAGTCTACGGCGTCGCCCCAGTCGCGTCATGGCCGGTGAGGAGGACCTCATGGAGTACCTGCGTAGCTCCGGCCCGCACGGCCACGACGGCCTCGGTCATATCAGTCGCGATCGCAAGGCAGCCTACGGCAGTCTAGGTACGCCTCCTTTCCCTCAATATCTTCTCCTTTTGGCTAATTCTACTGTTCCCACAGATCGCTCCTGGGCACGTCGCGCCCGCTCAGGCAGCTCGAGCCGCAAGCGTCCGGACATACTCAACATTGACTTTGGTGTTGATCGGGAGCGCGCCAGCTCCCCGGCTCCATTGCTGCAACAGCAGCAGCAGGACCGCATGCAGTCGCCTTTGGCCAGCAGCGGCACGGGCACGCCCACAACGGCAGCCAACACGCCCATCAGCAATGGCCCCCCGATTCCGCAGCAACTGCCCGCAGCGCACGAGGATGCGAAACCGAGGTTAGCATTTCAAGAGACTTATCTAAACACCAGAACGGCATCCATAATCATTTCATATGCAAATTAAGTTTATGTTCCTAATCAACTCTCTTTGAACTAAACTCTTTCCCTATTATTTTCTTATTTATTTAATTTATTGCTTATATTAAAATTTGTTTGTTTAAACTAATCTAATAAAAATACTAAAATACCGCATACTACTTCCTTTTGATTAATAATTCTTTTAAAGTTCATTAACTATATTAAAATACCAAATAAATACCAATAAACTGCGTTTCAACAGAATATCCCGTGAGTGGCGACAGAAGATCGAAACTTGGCTGCAGTCCAACGAAAACGACGAGAAACAGAACGAGGAGTACAAGCGGAAGCGTCGCCTGGTTAATGCGAATCGGCGCTCGCTCGAGAACGAAACTGGTAAGCCAGATAGCCTGATGTAGCCATATCCCATCATTATTCCATATTCTTCTATAGAAAACGAACGAAAACTGGATCCATTGCCAGAGGAAAAGATAGTGCCAAGCACAGCAACAACGACGCCCACGACGACGGCGTCCACGCCAACGACGACGATCACTAACCCAACTAACAACAGCCACAGCCATAGCTACAGTCGACGTGACGCGGAGCAGGAGAAGGAGAAGGAGAAGCAGCAACCCGGGCGCTATCAACGCGTCTATGCAGACTGGAAGCCAAGCCAAACACTGGACCGCACTGATGTGGTGGGCAACATAGAGGCCATAGCGGATGCGACGACAACGGCGCAAGCAGCCCAACCCCATCTAACCACGGCCGAGGAGCTGCGTCAGTATCGGCGGCAGCGCTCGCAGGAGCAGGCGCAGAGCACAAGTCCGCTGCAGTCGATAGCCGAGGAGGATCGCCGCAAGTCCATTATACAGAAGCTGGGCGACAGCGATAGCAGTGCAGATCGCCTTAAGATCTATGTGAGGCGCCCATCCAGCATGGATATGCAGCCGGAGCCGGTGAAGCGTGTGGAGCCCATGTCGCCCACGCAGGATGACACGTTTGCCAGTTTGCTGGATCATCACAAGAGTCACAACGAGTCGCAGTATGTGTCCGCTTCCTCCAAAGAAATCGATGCGGACAACATTGAGACGCCGCCAGTGACCAGACGCGTCCTGGCCACGCCCAGCAGCACAGTGGTCACGGTGAGCATGACGGACAAGCCAAAGCACACTCCGGAGGAGAAGAACAACGCCAACACAGCAGCCAATGAGCAGGATTCGCCGGGTCACTTTGATCGCTATGCGCTGGCGAGGCGTACGCGTCGCTACAAGAGACCCACGGACTACAGCAGCGGCAACGAGGAGCTCATTATGCCCACGCAGGATATCAAGCAATCGGCTAGTGCCAGCGAAGTGCGCCGTTTGCAGAAGGAGGAGCCGCAGCCGGAAAAGACGCGCACCATAACCAAACTGGAGAAGGTGGGTAGGCACATCAGCTCCATCAACCAGGAGGATGTCCGAGAGGCCATACGGAATCTGAAATCGCCGACGGGCACACCAGAGCGGCCTTGGAGTCCGCCACGGGAGCTGACGCCCAACAAGCTGAAACTTAATGCCAGCGGACATCACGAGCTCAACGACGAGGGCTTCGAAGAGACGCAAAGCCTGGTCTCGGACACGCCCTCGCACGGCAAGGGTGAGAGCACCAACTCCTCCTGCAACGAGGCGAACGATGCGCCCGCCCAACGTTCACGCCCGCTGTCCAAGCAGAAGACCAGCACGACCAGCATCAGTGCCATGGGCAGCCGCCTGGCAGATCGACTGCAGCAGGCGAGACGCCACGGCAGCTCCACAAATTCATCACAGACCCAATCCGGCATCAAGTCACAAAACCAAATCCCAGCCACGCCCACAATTACGGCTGCTCTGCCCAAGCGCAGCCTCTCAGCCAGCCGGCCGCTGCGTATGCCCAATGGCAGCCACATGCCGACTACCACGCCCACTGCGGTACGCTCATCCTCATCGACGGGCGTAAGGCGAACTCCACACGAGCCTCCACAGTTTGCGCCCAATTATGTGAAACAGCGTGATGTGGAGCGAAGTAGCTCGCGCAACAGCTTACGCTCCTCGCGATCCTCCATCAACAGCGGCGCCTCCACACAGACTGTGGTGCGACGTCTGCCCTCAGTGCAGCGCACCGCCACCGTCTCTGTAGATTCGTCGCCCAGCAAACGTCCGCTAGCGGCACAGAATGCGCGACCCACAGCCAGTGGGCGTGGCGTGCCCGCCAGTCGCAGCAGCAGCAGTGGCTCCAGTGTGGGTCCCAGTGTGATACTCGTGAGGAGCAAGCTGTCAGCCGGTCCACGCACTGGCCAGGCACAGCCGCTGGGCAACAGCACCAGCTTCAAGGAGAACCAAACTGCAGCCACAGCAACAGCACCCGCCTCTCGCTTGACGGCCGCTCGCAGCGCAATGCTGGTGAAGAATGTGATGAACCAACAGGCCAAAGGCAACATCAGCAACAACAATCCCCAGCAGCAGCAGCCGCGCAACCGATCCGTGAGCAGCTTTATGCGGCCCACGGCCAGCAGTGCAACCAAGCGCCAGAAATAAGCAAATCAGTGAAGCGGAGAGAGACAAGGAAGAGTAGGAGTAGGAATAGGAGGCATCGTCCAAGTTAACGTCCCAAGTTTACAAACTCAGAACAAAGACAAGTTACAAAATGCATCTAATCTAAGCCGTCCAAGCAAACGACATCAAAAACAAAAGCAAACATACACAAGTAAAATATTTCGAATTTCTAGGCAGGATTTTGCACAAACTACAAACTACTCCATTTAATTGTTAACGTAGCACAACAACCCCAAACCCTAGCTCCCAGAGTTATTTATGAGCAGTTGTTATAGACCAAGTAGGATCTAGTTTAGAGTGGGTCCAGCAGAGGGTCCGGTGATGATTTCCAGCACATTCCAAAGGTAAACAGAAACAGGTGCGCCGTGAGCTCCGTCACAAAATGTGTTTCAATGCGAAAGCGTTATTTTTGCACACTTTTCATCGTTTCCAAGGACCTCTTACATTCTAATTCTTAAGAAAAAGACAAAAGATTGTTCAAATTCTTAAATATATATCTGTATTTGAGCACAAAAAAAAAATTGAAGAAATAGTTAGTAAAACTATTCAACTTTAACTTAGAATTACAAGTTTAAAATTGTCTATTCCATATTAACATTAACATCTAGTTTTAGACTCTATTCGATTATACATGTGTAGGAAAGTTCTTTTTATAGAAGTGCGTTTATTACAACTGTGTAGTTAAAAGTAAACAAACAAAAAGACAACCAAAATCATAATTGATTTATGTATTGATATTGATACTGATGAACAAATGACAATTACAATTCTTAAAAAAAAAAAAAAAAAAAACACAAGCTTTAAAATGCATAATAAATAAAATAAAATAATTTAAAAATTATGTCAAGCCTTGTCTTTCTAAACTAATGAAACTCAACACGTTTCTAATTCCAGGCGGGATTTGTCATAGAAATTATTTACAATAATTCTGCTTATCAAACCATTCCTTATGGTTCTCCAAGTAGCTGAAAGAAACAAGAAGGAATATAAGTAACTATCATAAAAGCTGTTTATACAACAAGTTTTAAATACTTGATTAAGGAGTTGAGATGTGGCACCAGAATCTCTAATTTCTCATTTGATATGGGCGAAGCATTCAGCCATCCGGGTAATAAAACTATATATATAGAGGAGATCAATCATTAAATGAGGAAAATCAGCACGTCAAATTAACTTTAAAACTCACCCAACATGCGTGCTAAATGTGGTGCTCCAAATATCATAGATTTCTCAGATCTATACAGAAAGAGTGAGTCAGTTTTAGCCAGCAGACTCCAGCTGAAAGTCTCGCAGAGAAAGCCACGCATTTCCATTGGCAGTTTGTAGGCAGCAGTATAGGGGGAGGTTCGCTGGTCATAGGCATGAGCCATATTATTCTTTCCGCTGCACTTCACAATGTATAGCAGGCACTTTTGAAGCTGCTTCTCATACTCAACGCCACCTAGAATTGTGGTATCGGCTCCGTTTGTGCCATTCATAGTGCCATCCATAGAGATGAGCTCATTATCAGTGCTGGGATTAATATATGCCTTGGCTTGGTCGGCGTATTTATTAGAATATATAGATATGTCGTCGGTAAGGCGGCCCAGGACAGAGTCCCTTTCCTCTTTGTACAGCAGGTGATCTTCTAGATGAAATTCAAAGTAGATCCGCAGTCCATCCACGACTTCCTTCAGCATACAGACACTGGAGAATAATAGAAGGGAATTCAATGAGTGCTGATCAAATAAAACCAAATGGAAAACGACTCACAATGGGAATCAGCCAATCGACTGGGATTCTCTATGGTTGGGAGTTGAATCAAGCCAAACCTAATACTTACTTGGACATTACCCGATCGTACTCACGCTCCATGCGCGCATTACGACTCTGCGTGTTGCGCGCCCTCGAGCTATCCTGCTTGATGCCAATGGCCAGTTCGACGGCTCTCTGCTTGACAAAGTTCTCTAAGATGGTGACAATGGGCATGCGGGCGGGCAGGTCGTGCTCCTTGCCGAGCTTGCAAACCATGTTGTAGTCATATTCCATATACTCGCGCAGCCGTTCGCTGATGCGCAGCATCACACGATCCTCTTGATGGACGCGTTTCTCTGCATCAGTTTTATGCGTATCTTTAGGTGAGACATGCAGACTAAACTGAGACTTAGCAGATCTTCGCTCACCCTCTGTGCGGCCGGATTTGCGTGACTCCTTCATGCTTACATCAGCACCTCCGACACCACCTCCGCCGGTGCTAGACTTGTCGTGCTGGCCTTTACGACCGCCGCTGTTGTCCCGTGACCGATTACCACTGCCATCCCGCGTGCGGGCGCCCTTCGGTTGTGCCGGCAGTTCGCGCTGTGGAGTCGCCGGCTGGGGTGCCAGCGATACGTCTTGGGAATCTACTGTCTGATCTTCAACGTTGACTCCTCTGGCCGAACGTTTCTTCTTACCGGGCGGCAGAGCCGGACTTTTGGTGTCTTTGTAAGAATAGCCACCACTTCTGCAAATTGTAAACAAACAGTTTTTCACACATACTCACACACACCTGCACAAATTTCACTCACTTTTGTAGCTGGGCGGCTTCTGCCAGCTCACGTTGAAGTTTGCGATTTTCTTCGTTGTCTTTTAGCAAGATTTCCGCACGTACATTTCGATCCCAGGATGCATTCCAGCCTTGAAAGTGGATCTTGTAATCAAAGTAGCGTATATTATTGGCGTCCTTCCGTTCGTACACAGCTAAAACCTAAAGAAAAAACAAATTTTCGTTGTGAAAAACCGAAGCAATCACTTCGCGTTTGGCATTTGTGTGTTTGACGTTTCGAAACGTTGTTAGTGTATGCGTGAGCGCATGTATGTGTGTGTGTGTGTGTGTTTGCGTGGGTTACCTTACTATCGTACAAGACCCTCGCATTCGATTTGTCGGGCTCGTAACACAGGACTTTCTCACCCCTGTTGAAAAGCTGAACTTCGTTTTCACGCGTCGTCATCACTTTTGCATAAATCACATCAACTATTTACTAATAGCTATATTATTTTTATTTATTATTTGCATTCAACGAGTCGCGTCGTTCGTGTTATTGGCTCTTTCTGCCATTCACACAAAATGCGTTCAAACTAGGGCTACACAACTTCTCAAGTGAACTAGCAAACTACTAACTCTTTTTCTTCACATCAATCATATGCTGCACTTAAAAAAATAGTGTTAGAAAAATGTGTGATACATTGTAAATGAATTACATTGCGACACTTATTAAAATAAAATTGCATTATTAAACTAAAAAGATTAAATGTTTAGTCTGTGATGTCATTTAATATTGTTGCTTAACACAAATGAGATGCACTAATAGCATTTGTATGCGCTCACTGTTACTGGCATATCCCGATATAATTTTATAATCGATAACCATTATTGGCGCATTTTAAAAACAAACCGTTGCTAGGGAGGAAAAACCAAAACAAAGCATCGTATTCTAATTTTTCCACAGGTCGTGTACATTGGAATTTTCAAATTTGAGAAAAATAAGATGACAACGTCATCGGTAACAAATTGGCTGCATGTGGACATCGAGGAAGACACACATCAGCTCTTTTCAACTTTGTCCAGTTGCATGACGCTCAGCGACGTGCAGTGCGATGGTTACGTACGGCTACTGGTGGCTGACATTTCGCTGGAAGATGACAACGAGCCCAGTGCCAAGCTCAAAGTATTTCGTGGACTACAACTAAAACACGAGCAACCGCTACCTGGCATACCAACGGCTATTGAAAGTCTCTACACAGACGAAACAGAGCCCAAGACGCCGGGTGAGCATTTCTGGCCTTAATGAAGAATCTACTTTATATAACTATATTGTTTTTCGATTCGTCAGTCATTGCAGTGGCCATTGCTGATTCCGTACTGTTCTATAGGCACTTGAAGCCCTTTTTTAAATATACAATTCCTGCCACGGAGGCTGGAGAATTGGAGTCGGAGGTGTGGCGTAAATTGCCCGTGATGAAACCGGAGACACACGAAGGACTATTGCAGTTGCTGAAGGATGTAGACCATGCCAAACTGTCCCGTAAAACACAACGACTGCTACAACTAACGGAGGAGGAGCGTGCTGTAAGCAAAGTATTTAAATTAAATCATACTTTATATAACATTAATTCCTTCTCCAGTCATTTATCACCACCCACAAGGATTCGGTTGTGGGTCGCACGGGCAACATTGTGGCCATGTGTTGTCTGAAGCGAGTTTCCAGCAGTGTGAGCCCTCCTTCGCATTTGGTTCTCGCTACAGACACGGGTCACATATATGTGCTGGAGCCGCAGGGGTTCAATTTGATATACCAGTCGACTATTTGCAACTATAAGACAGCAGTGCCAAGTCTTATTTCGGTCCATGGCACCTATGAGACAGATTTCTCCATACTGGTGGGCACGCGAAATGGTGGAGTTTACCTGTTGCGCAAGTCCAGCAGCGAGGGCCAGGAGATCTTCAAGCTGCCCACCCCGTTGACTGGCCTGCTCTTGCTGCCCATTGATCAGACAATCGTTATAACCACCATGGAGCATCAGTATATGTGCTGCTCGAAGCGAGGTAAGCAGCTTTACCAGCTGCACTTGGAGTCCGCGCCAGTTTGCATTTTACCGCTACCGCTTACACACCTGGGCGTGACACTGGTGGCCGTCGCACTTCAAGGCGGCAAAGTGTGTTTCTATTTGAATCGCTATATGGTTGATGAATTCGTGGTCCCGCAGACTGCGGCGGGCATGCTATATGGCCGCATGGGAATGGAGGATCACGTTCTCACGCTGATCACCGAAACAGGCGAAATTATTATCAAGATATTGCGACGTATAACACGCTTTGAGCCGTACACGTCAGTGGCTTCATTAACGAAAAAGGGACTGTCGGTTCCGCAGAAGATCGGGGATGCATCCATACTGGACAAGTCGAAGAAGAGTTCTATATTCGTAGAGCAAGCGGCGCGTGAGAAACAGCAGGCGAAATGTAAGTTGTAAGTAAATCTTTGAGTAAACCAATTCTAATTCCCGTCTTCATACAGCAAGCTATGGTAGCTTTCAAATGGAGCTATGGCGGCTACGCCATACAGCAGCCCGTGCCACAATAGATGCTATTAACTCCTCAGAGAGCACCATTTCAGGGGATCTTACACATGCGCCCGTGAAACTGGCCGCCGAGGTGTGCGGAAGTGGACCCGTATTTCGACTCTATCTCACCGTACAGAATCTGTCCACGTATAAGATGGCTTCAAATCTGTCTGTACTGCTGCATGCCGATCGTCGTCATTATACGATACAGCAGTCCGTTGCTAGGCTGCCCAGCGTTCTGCCTGGCATACCGCTCCGTGTAGACTTTGAGGTGGTGGCTGTGCTGGATGCAATGGACAAGTTGCATCCAGCTACATTGACGCCTGACAATTCTCAAATCCGTGTTATGTTGATGAAGGCGGGCCAGGCGAAGCCACTTATAGCTGCCGTGGTGGCCATGCCACAATCGGAAGCAGCATTCTAAAAGCTGTTTAATATAAACTAACTATAATTTGTTGTTTTGGGTAAGTTCTAATATTTATTGACACATAAAATAAGGTTTTAACTAATGGTCTTCATCATTTAAGCATATTTGGGCGCATACTTCTCGTAGACCTTGACGTAATCCTCCTTGGCAGCATCCTTGGACAAGCCCTTATGCGCGCTCCACGCCTCATACATGGCCTTCTTCTTTAAATCGAGCAATCCTGGTTTATCGATATTGACATCTCCAACGGTTGCCTGCTTGAAGAGTCCGTAGAACTCCAAGAACTCAGCGTCTGTGGGCCTCTTAGAGAACTTCTTGGCTAGTTCGGCGGCTTCCTCAAAGTTGACCATCGTGCGAGGCAAATGTGTGGAATATTGTTCAGTTTTATCTATTTATAGTAATCCCGTCTAGCTATATTATAAAATTTAATTAACTTAAATTTAAATTTTGAGCCAGCTGCATATGCTTAGCTTATCCTCAGTTGGGCTATTTATAGAGGTTCGATTTTATTAATTAATATTGAGGAAAAATCCTATAGATAAGCGCTGTTAGGGTTTGTCAGATCTAAGATAGTTGCGATCATGAATCATTCAAACGTAAATCACAAGTGACTTGTCTGTGAAGTGTGTACCATCACCATCAGCACTGCATTAATTAAGTCGTCAAGTTTATCTTCAGCTGCTGGCACTATTACTTGTTTCATATATATGAGATAAAACATATTCGACGAACAGTCATAAAATATGCTAATCTTATCGCTTAAGTGCATAAGGTGACTCCCATTATATCTCTATACTTACCTTCATGATTGTGATTATTCATATGTGTATTGCTAATATTATTTCTGGCAAACTGCAAGTGCACACTCGAACGAGTTCTGATCAGTATTGGCACTGTATGAGCGCCACCTAATCAACATAGTCAATCAGATATAATGATGAATGTGGCTCAGTGTATGTTTCGTTTTCGGGGCTACAGGGAACGGACAGGGCAACGGGAATTCCAAAAGTCAGTCTCATGTTTTGATAAGATTAACTAACAAATATTGGCTTCTATGTTTGGGCCCATTATATATAACTACGTGTTGAAACAAGCAGCCACAATTTGTTTTCGTTAGCCCGACACAACAAACCAGTAAACAGCCAACATGTTGACTGTAAGTTAAAATACAAATACTATCAGAATATCAGCTGCAGTAACTTTCTTCTACTTCGCTGCAGTTTGAGGAAATCGTTGAGAAGGCAAAAGCTTTCAGCCAGACCGTCTCCAAGGAGGATTTCCTGGAATTCTATGGCTACTACAAGCAGGCCACAGTCGGCGACTGCAACATTGAGGAGCCAGAGGATGAGGAGCAGAAGGCTCGCTACAATGCCTGGAAGAGCAAGGCTGGTCTGACTCTTGACGATGCCAAGGCCCACTACATCGAGGTGTACAAGAAGTATGCTGCCAAATACGAGTAAAAAGTGCATTTAAAGAACTTTTCAGTAGCTCACAAAATCAAATTTTATTTATTCCTTAAATGTCCTTGTTAATCAAATGTATTTATACTATTTTTATATAAACGTTAATAAACCCGTAAGCATAAAAAAAAAAAAAACAATATTTTCTCTATATTAAAACTGAAATTATATAATCCACTTTGAATGCGTGTTAAAATCGGGAAATTTGATATATATATATATATATATATATATATATATATATATATATATATATATATATATATGCGAACTAAATTATCTGTATAAATATATATAATAATAATGCAATAACTCAAATATTGTCAGAGCAAGATACCAGTTTACTATCTAATTCCAACAGTCAACCAAAATGAAGTTAGACAAGACAACATTAATCATTTTAAGCGCTTGCTTCCTTTAGTTACGATAATGGCTATATATTTATAATCAATTGCAGTCAAATGAAGATAAAATGAGTTATAAAATAATAATGTTTATAAATATATATATGACTTCAATTTGGCTTTCAACACAATTTAATAAAAACGAGCGCCTAAAAGTATGCTACACAAAAATTTAATTTCCATAACTTTATGAGACATGAAACCCACACAGTCGTCGTCTTCCATTCATTGAGAAAAGCTCTTTTTACAAATTTTCATATAAATGTAATACCCTTTAAAAATCTAAAATTTATAGGGTATTTATGGGGCATTAAATTGATAAGATATTATTACGTTTAACCCTCAGAACATTTCCGTTCACAATATTAATATTTCTTTAGTAATTCTTGAATAGTTATAAGTGGATTTTAATCAAACAAACAATTGAGTACATTCATTAAAATTCCTATCTATACATAAAAATCTAATTTATATATGTCTAACAAGAGTCTCATACCCAATAACCAGTTAATCTGTAACCTGACTAACAATCAACTTTTCTAGAACTGTACTGCCTGCTCAGTGCAGATTATCAATCAAAGTTCACAGAATTGCAATTTGGTACACTCATAAATACATACGTGTCCAGATACTAGCGGCAGAGTCATTAAATTGTGTATACGCCCAGCAATCATCAGGTGTTGAGAACTGATTAGAGGTAAGTCTGAAAAGTCGTGACTCCAGCTGAAAATGTTCATATTTTTAGCTGCAGTTGCGATTAGATGAGTGTCGCCCTTCGCACCCAGGCGATGATATGATTAAAATAACATCCACATCCGAAAATCTTAATCCATTGCAGCGCAAAGCTGCTCTAGCAGAGCGAAACTTTGAAGAGCTTGGCAAACGCAAATCGCCATGGGGCAGAGTAGCGGACGCTCTCAGCTCCACGAATTCCGCGAGAGCTTTGGCACGACGTCGTGTGCGATCGCGAGCAGCGCGGAAACATTTAAATTGAAAGTCAAATCGAGACTCGCATTCAGACAGTGCCGAGTTCTTCGACCGCCCAGACACCCAAAGCCAGCGTAAGTGCGTGTGCCGGATTGTATTCAACAAGTACCTGCCCACGTTATCAATAAATGTTACAAGAAACAACAACTTAAACATGTGACAGTCGACCATCGGCCACCAGCAAAAGCTCAGGGCCAGATAGCGGGCAAAGTGTTTGTTAGCCAATGAGCAATAATAAATGAAATTCACGTACTCGACCCACACCCAAATTCCATTTCTGGCGGGATTCTATAACGCCAAAATTTTGCAACTACTGCTGCTGCTGGTGCTGTTGATGTATCCGTTAGATACATTTGTATCTTTGCTAGCTACCGCCATAATTTCATAAATGAATTTCTATTTTTATTACGCTCGGTGAAAGCTGCGTCTCTCCTCAATCCCGCTGTTCTCAAAATCGCGCGATGCGTGCCAAAGTTCAGCCAGACAATTTGGCGGCAGTCCACTTGACAGGCCCTCCAATTAATGGTGATCAGCGAACTGGTTTTGTCATATCATCAGCCAGAGCAGCCAGTAGCTCCCCATCGCATTTATAATTTATGTTGCGTCATATAAATATATTAAACACGCTTAAATTGTTACTTGCAGATTACATCCAACCCGAAATGTCCCTCACTGAGGTAAGTGTCAGGAAGCGATTTATGGCGATGTTGTATGTTATTTATCTTATCACGGCTGCGCTGTGATAAGCCAATAGCTTATCAACCCGCTGATTCGGGCTAATCGTTTAATCTGTCAACTTTCCCGTAGCAATTCAATGCCGCCGCCGAGAAGGTGAAGACTCTGACCAAGCGTCCCAGCGACGATGAGTTCCTCGAGCTGTACGCCCTCTTCAAGCAGGCCACCGTTGGCGACAACGAGACCAGCAAGCCCGGCCTTCTGGACCTGAAGGGCAAGGCCAAGTGGGAGGCCTGGGGCAAGCAGAAGGGCAAGTCCACCGAGGCAGCACAGAAGGAATACATTGCCTTCGTCGAGGGTCTGGCTGCCAAGTACGCCTAAGCGCCAAAGCCTGCGCCAAACTAAATTGATTTTACGAAACAACTAGAGAGACTAAATCTATTTATATAAATACAGTAGACAATACGGAAAAGATCTTCTTAATGCCTAATAAAACCTGATTATCAACTTTGTACACTCAACGAACTGCCTTGCCCGCTGCTCAAAGTGCATTACACTCTGTGTGGGTTCAGTCCGCCGGGCTCTTCGTTATTTGCAAGGCAAATACGCATATTCAAATGTGGGCTGGGCAATGAGCCCGGGTTACGGAACACAAATGCGAATACGTATTATTCAGCTAATATTGCAGTTCGTTCTTTGCACGCTCGACTTTCCATTAGCGCCCAACTGTTAATAGACTCGCCCAAAAACAAGCCAATGCCAAGAATTAACCACAGCTGTATTAGTTGTGGCAACGACCTTGGCGCAGCTTTAGCTACGGCTGAGTGCAGTGGATCAAGGTGCAAAAGTGCAGCGATTAATGGATGTGACTTCGCTTCCATTTCCTAAATACTGAAGTGTTGACAGACTTACGGAGCTACGCTACGAATAGAACAGGGCGGAGCTGAGCGAAGCCCAATATTAGTATAACGTATTAGTATAACAAGTTAGTTAAACTTCCGGATTGGATATGATGTCATTCAAGTGCAGGCAGAGAATTAAGGAGTAAACAAATCTGGAATGAATATGAGAAACATATTTAGAATACGAAAAATTGTCAAATTAATATTTACATAACATTCAAAAATAGAAATGAATTTATAATGCAATTTTGCTAGCTCTAAAATCGATTGTTAAACCTAAATTTATGACTGATATAACTATTTGTACAGTATGATCTGCGTATGTCAGATACATATAACTATAAGCCATTGGATTGTGATCCAGAAAACTCTTTCTGCTTGGCCCAAAGCTTAAGTAAACTTTAAAGTGTCACAAATTCGGTTAAATATTAAAAAAAGGTTAATAAATATTTTTAAAAAAATTTTTATATATATTTAAAAAATATTCTTTGACTAAATTAAAGCAATAATTGAAACACGAAATTGTTTCTGTATTTTATATAACATAAAAAATACTTATTTATATTAATATTCTAGCTAAAAGAAGATCAAATTAAATTTAAATGACATTTATTAAAATTTTCCGATTTTTCACATATATTAAATATTTTGAAACTCTGCCAAAAGATTTAACACTCCCAGTTAACATATTTGTACTATATATCCGTATCTATGTCTATGTTTCCTAAGCAATATCTGCATTTCCGCACTTTTCACTTCATATTTTCACTATGCGAAAGTCTCTAAACTTATCTTTCCAATTAGCAAATCGTAATTGAAAGACTTTTCTATTTTTGACCAACTTTCCCAACTGTTTCCATCGCGCCGCAGCAACTCTGTCGAAAAGTCGTTAAAAATTCAAACATTTTTACCGATAGCTGGAGTTGTAATTGCGTCTGGCAACGTGCGCGCTGTGCCGGCTGCTCAACAGGTGAGCACAGGTGAGAGCCAGACAGCGCAACGCGAGCAAAACAACAACAATGCGCGCTGCGCTTTTTGTTTATGAATGAAAAGCGCATAAGTAAAGCGTGATAAATGTGTGTGCACGAGCGAAACCAGCGCAGAGATCGCTGGCCACAGCGAGCGCGAGAGTGGAAGGAGGACAGCGAGAGAGAGGCACGAAAGAGAGTGTGTGTAAGTGAGAGAGAGAGTGAGCTCGAACCGACTCGTTCGGCAGCAACAGGCAACTGGCAACTGCTGCTGGCTGTTCAGTCTACGTTTTGGCCTAAACGCGTTTGCTTGGACTTGGCCAGCGCGCATGAGCCGTCGGTTAGTCTGCGCTGTTTACCCACTCTCTCTCTCTCTCTCTCTCTGTCTCTCTCTCCACGACTGCGTGCATGCGTGTGCGTGTGCTAGGGTATCTGTGTGTGTGTTAACAAAATGTGATTAGCAAAAATACAAAAGAAGAAAAGAAGGCAACGCGATATAAAGCATTGTGGCAAAAAGACCAGAAAGCGCAAAACTGTGTTAAAAATAACAAAAGAAATCAACGAAAACAAAACAATTTTTGCTGTTTTTTTGTTTTCAAAATTATAGTTGCTTTGCATAAATACGTATATCAATTATATATGCATAAATGTCTGTATAGCATACGAAAGCCGCACAAATATATATATTGTTAACAGCAATGCTGAGTTTTGTGCTTTATCGGCAGCAGCAACAATCAAATTCATATTGAACTACACCCAAAAGCCAACAACAACAATAACGGCGCAACGGCGGCTGTGCGGCTGACTTGGCCGACAGCTCACCACCAACAGCAGCAGCAGCAGCAGCAGCAACAACAACAACAACCACAGTCATCGTCGTCGTCTACCTTTTTCGTGCCTTTTCAAGTGTTTTTTATTGCTGCACAAGCTCCCCTCCCCCCCCTAAGCGGAGCATAGAGCAGGCAAGCCAGCCAGCCAGAGAGTGAGTGCGAGAGTGAGTCTGCATGTGTGAGTGTGAGCGAGAACGTGTGTCTGGTTTGGCGCTGTATTCAGTCTCGGCTTTGCGACCAGTTTCAACTCCCTGATATGAACCAGCTGTGTCTGCCTGGGCCACACATACGCACACATACAGCTATACACACACACATATGTGTATCTACGACAGAGTATGCAATTTTGGTAAGTCCAGCGTTTACCGTTAAAGCGAGCTCTCAACTCAACTCGGCTCGACTTAGTTGACTGAGCGCAGCTTATCTACCTGTGCCAATGGCCAGGCCAGCAGCTAATTAAAAGCGCCCTTTTTCAGGTGTGCCAAAGACGTTTAGGGTTTTAGGACTTGATTCTACACCTTCTTTCTCTTTTCTCTTACTTCTTCTGCTTTTTTGGTTTGGCTGTGATTTGTTGTTGTTGTTGTAGCGCTAATTCGCAGCATTTCATTTGCGGCTCTTTTCATTAATAAGTTTCACGCGACGCTCATTTTTCAACACGTTCTCGCCCCCCTGCCACCCCTCTACCCATAAATAGCCCCTAAGAACCCCTTTCGGTTACCTATCCTCTGCTTAGCTTGTGTCTGGCTCGGATTACCGTGTTGATGTTGTCTTTACTTATGTACAATCGCGTATATATCTATATATATATTTATATATAGACACCGAATGAGGGCTTAACATAAGTTCTGTTTCGGCTTTTTATTTTATTTTCGCTAATTTCTTTTTATTTGGTTTCTCACGCTGCGCCTTAATAAATTTGCTCAGCAATTTGTATGGGAAGCTGTGTGAGTAGGTAGGCGACATGATTCAGCTAGGTAGACGACGCTGGTGAGATATATGACTAAAGGTAAAAGTGTAAATAAACTTGGCTTAGAATAATGTTTGAACGTATTCAAATGGGCGGGACTGAAAGGGCTATAGGAGACAAGGAGAGAAATAGTGTGAGAGATGGGAGCTATATATGTAGATATATTGCGGATAAGATAGATAGAAAGAGAGATTTAGATAAATGAGAAATAAAAAATGAAATAGCGACAGATAGAGGTAGACTCTAGATAATGCGCGATAGATTGATGAGCACATATAGATATATTTCATTATGATGAAATATAAACTCTGCATATGTGCAGATACATCTCATCGATATACCTAAAGTATAGAGCTGAGCAGAGATGAAGTTGATTAGCTTGCCGACTTGTTAATCTAATACTAATCAGCAATGCACGAAAAGCATTCAAGTTCACGAGAATTGCACAGAAGGGCATTATTTTTAGCTGTTATTAGATCTTGGCTCAGTTCTCTGTGCAAATCGATTGCCTGCGCTGAGCTGCGGCAATGAATGTCTCTGCGCCTGCGTAGCGCAGCGTAGACATAAACCAAAGCCAGACCGCAAAACTAGTTTCAGCCAGACAAAATAACAACAACAACAACAACAACCACGCAAAATACTCGATTTGTATGTGCGCCTAACTGAAGCTTAAGCTATGACCGATACTGGGACTGCTGCTTGCAACATGCAACTGGCAACCTGGCCAGCCGCACGACACCTGACGCTCCCTAAGGCCAGGTATGTGCGGCAACAGCAACAACGGCGCATAACTGTGACCAGGAATGCGCAAACAAGAACAAGACACTCGCCGTGCACGCAATGCGAGTCGCAATCAAAATATTGCCACTGCCGCTGCCACTGCAACTGCAACTCCAACTGCAATACGTATACGCAGCGTAGATCGAATATTTGAATGTGAGACTGCAAGTGGGTGGGGGCGCGGCACGCATAGCTCAAGACCTTGTCACTTCGCTGAGCACTCGGCCCCGCTTGTCAGCTTGAGTTTCTACCCTCTCTCGTCCTCTGATGCAAATGAAGTCATTTGCATATAGACCACAAATGTCAACTGTTTCGCTGCTCATTTAAGCCAATTTGAACTCTGTCATTTTGGCTCGAAAGCCCGAGAACCGTTCGTGTCCAGTGATCTATGTGCCTTTGTGGCTGCCTTCTCTCGACTACGAGATCCGTCTCGCCTCGTCTTTGTGTTTGTGTTTGTATGAACTGACTGGCTAGCTGGCTGGCTGGCTGGCTGACTGGGCTTGTGTATTAACCTGCCGCACCGGTTTCGGTTTATGTTTTAGCCAACGCCATCATCATCATCATCCATTACTTATACTTATATATATACATATATATAGCTGTATTTCTATTTCTCTTTTAATTTTCTCTCGAGCGCGCGCAAAGTTGTTTTTGTTGCTGCGACTTGTTGCTGCCTCTTTATTTATTTTTTAACCAGTTTCTCCGCTGCAACCTGAGCGCGAATGAGCCATAAATAACAACAACAGCAGCGGCAGCAGCAGCGACCAAAGTGCTGCGGCTGTCCCGGTTTCCAGGAAGCAAATGTCCGTCCCGGTTGTCGCTGTCTGCGTCTGCAATTCGCGTGCAGAGCGAGAGAGAGAGAGAGAGGGTTGACTGGCTGCCTGGCTGCCCAGGCGTCTATGGATTATGCAACTTTTGGTTTTTATTTGAAAATTTAATAATCCGCACAGCGCGTTGGCGTCGCTTCCTCGATGGCCATAGCCAGAGACAGAGACAGAGACAGAGAGATAGAGAGAGACAGCGCCAGCGCGCCCACAAAGCAAATTCCATTGTGTGAGCCGTCTTAGGGCTTAACGTCTTAATCCGCGCCACTGTGGAATTTTGCGCATCTAATCAAAATCTAATTCGCGGCGCAGCAAAGTGCATTCCACACACAAGTCTGTTCTGTGCTTGGCCAACAATCATCACTCGCGACAGCCGTCGAGTGGTCTGCAAGCGGCAATTGGCATGTGTTTCGCAGCGACTCGCCGCTCTCTCGGAACACTCCCAGGGAATCCCCACACACGAAACAGCAGCGCAAACACTCAAAAGCAGCCGCAACAACAGCGTATTCCATTACCTTCCCCAGAACTGCTGCATGTGCAAACTGTGGCCAAATCAGTTGAATATACAAACATATATATATAGATATATATACGAGTATCTGTATCTGCGTACAGTTAACCTTGACCAACAAGCGATCTGTGGAGTGTGTGGAAATCGAATTTATTTGTCATACTTAATAAATGTGTCTAAAGTTTCTGCTTTGTGGCCCCCTTTAAGGCCCACTAAAAGGTCAGTTACGATGGCCATAAAGCCAGCGGCTGGGCTGATAAGGCCAAGTTGCCGATAAGAGGCTACGGCGAGTGCAGTTGCTTAATATCATTTATAGTTTTTCGCTGGAACTTTAGTCAGTAATAAGGTTTATCGTGAGGCGAGAGAGAGAGAGAGAGAGAGAAAGAGAGAGAGAGGGTGCTAAGTGGGCATGTTTTTTGGCGAGTGCGCTTCGCATGGAGACAATGCAACAAGTATTTGCTGGCCAGAGTCAAGCATCTATATATATATCTCTATATCTATATATATCTATTTATACAAGTCAGCAGACGTGAATGCAGCCCAGACGCCAGGCTGGAAATGCCAGAGAGTAGAGAGAGAGAGAGAGAGAGAGAGAGAGAGAGAGAGAGAGAGAGAGAGTGCAACAAATATTTAGTCAAGTGGAGAAATGCTGCGCCGCTGGCTGCATCTGAGTTGGCACCCAGTTGGCACCCTTCGCGCCGCCAATTGCATTCGCCTTGGCGATAAGATAAAAAATCGGCGCGAGCGGCGCCTGAACTCTGGGCAGAGTGCCAGACGCGAAGATGGCAATGAAAACGGCCATGCGACTGAAAGCGGAAAATGGAAAATGGAAAGCGCACCCAGACAGCCCCAACTAATGCCCAACTCTGTCCATTTCCATTGCAGCCTGCCCAAGGAAATGATTGACTAGACCCAGGCAGCCCGAGGCCACGAGATGCACGAACTGTTCACGAAAGTGCTCGCCAAGCGCGATTTGTCGCGGGCCGGAGACCTGTTCTCCGTGCCCGATGCGGACATCGTCAACGACATCACGGAGGTGGTGAGTGGCCCCTCATAGCGCTCGTCTGATAGCAGACTAACTTCGTCCCTCCCTCGCCCGCAGCTCTGCGAAATAAATCCCATCATCTCGCACGCGGACTACGTGAAGAACAACAATGATCAGAGCGTGGTGGAGATCTGCGTCACGCGCGTGCTCTCCTGCATACGGGAGACACGCAGCGCGGAGCGCTACTGCGCAGCTCTGGTGGACCTGCTGAAGACCTGTTTGCTGTGGAACCTGCAGCCCGTGGCGGCCACCAAGGAGGAGCCGCCGCATGCCAAAATTGCAGCCGATATTATATCGAGCATATTCTTGGTGAGTCCGCAATGCACCGCAGATGGAGCTGGCCTAACTCCGTGCCCTTCCAGAACTATGACAAAAAGGAACTGATGAAGATCGCGCTGCCCATTGCCGTGCAGTTCCTGCCCAAGGGCAACAAGGAGCTGTCCCGCAACCTGGCCAGCTATCTGTCCCTGGCCGCCATCGACTACGCCTACTTGCTGATAGACATTATGGAGCCCATCATGGACTCCATCCTGGCGGGCAACTACGGCCTGCTGCGCGTGCTCTCGCAGGTGTACGAGGTCTCCCCGGAGACGGTGACGCCGCACGCGCCTCAGCTCATTCCGCTGCTGCCGCTATGCGACGCCCAGGAGCGCATGGCTGTCTTCCAGCTGTACCTGCTCATAGTGCAGAAGTCGCCGGCGGTGCTGGAGTCGTGTGTGCCGCAGCTGTGCACCTTCCTGCAGGACAGCGACACCTCCAGCATCACCATGCAGATCCTGCTCAAGCTGGCGCACCATGCGCCCCACCTCCTCGTCGAGCACTTCGACCAGCTGCGCCTGGCAGCCAAGGCCAACCCCAGCACGGTCACACTGTGCGCCCAGATACTGACCACCTCGGGCATCGGCAGCAAGGAGACCGCGCAGCAAGCGCTGGACTTTGTGCTGGAGCACCTGCCCGCCCAGGCGCTGCTGCAGCAGGAGGCCACGCGCCTGTGCTCCGCCTATCCCGTGCTCTTCACGGACAAGGTGCTCGCCTGCGTGCGGCAGAAGAACGCTGCGCTCAGCTCCCAGCACGACGTGGGCAACAAGATCTCTGGCGGCGTCACCATTGTCAGCCTAAATAGCAGCTCCAGCCCCAGCCCCAGCGCCAGCACCCAGATCAAGCCAGGTGAGTGGCATTGCCTAACCAAGAGTAGCACCTATATGCCTTATCTTTAACAGCTCCTCCAATAGCAACGCCCCCGAGCAGCAGCAGCAGCAACAACATTGTGCAGCCGCCGAGCTCTGCTAATGCCATGTCCACGCCCACGCCCACGCCCAGTGCAGCGCCAGCGCCAGCGACTGCGACTGCGACTGCAATGGCAACACCCGCGGCAGCCGTGCCCGTTGCCACGCCCACGCCCACGCCCCCACACACAGGCTATACGCGGCGTGTGAAGCTGGGCGACTCGCGCAGCACTGGGCGCCTGCATCCGGCGAGCAACACACACAGAAGCGTCACGCGACTCAACGTGGCCAGCGGCTCGGTCGGTGGCCTGCACAAGAGCATGACGCGGCTGAGCAATTCCCAAATCAACCAGCAGCCCGGCGGCAGCTCCAATGGCAATGTGATCGTGCAGACAGGCGCCATGCCCAAGCAGCCCACTTCTGCGGCCAATCCTCCGGTGACGCCTGTGCCGCCCTTGAGCAACGATGTGATCATCACCGGACACAACAAGCACGGCATACCCGTGACCTCGGGCGGAGTGACTGTGACCACGTCGCCATCCAAAGTGCGTCCGCACTCCCAAGGACCCTCCACGCTGCTCAACTCCAGCACGGTGCTGATGAAGTACAGCACGGACGCACTGAATCAGTCCGTGGGCTCCATCTCCATACCACCATCCGTGGCTGCCTCAACCGCTGCAGTGCAGCAGTCACAGAACGCCGTCTCCGTTCACCATGCGTCCCCAGCAGTGCCGCAATCCTCGAGCAATGGCAACGCCAAGTCCGTCATGAAGCTGCCCGTTAATGGAAATGTAACTGAGGAAAACCTTTGCTATATTTCCCTTACTATATTCCGCCTTTCTCTTCAGAGCGAGGTGATTGTCTCGGGTCCCACGACCACGACGAACGTGGCGCCCAGGCGCAGCGACAACACCAGCCGCACTCTGCTCAATGCCAACAGCGTGATGGACCAGCGCATGAGCACCTTCGAGCCCTACCAGATCATGCGCGATCCCGTGCAGCAGTTCTGCGAAAAGAACTTTGTCTCGATCAAGTCGTACATGGATGAGGTCTCTCAGCATCTGCCGCCGCCCACGCGCTGCAGCATCGAGGGTAGGTCCTTCCCGCTCTCGCTCTCCTTCACTGTTCCTTACTGATCTCTCTCTCGCTCTCTCGCTCTACACGCACTCCGCTTGCTCACTTCACCCACCCACACCACATCACACAGTTTCTAATGAATTTGCAGAGAGACGCAAGAAGGTGGCCAAGCTGCACTTCGCTTGCCAGATTCGTGGGCCGCACTGCCTCTACTCCAAGACTTGCTTCACGATGCGCACGCGCAACCCCAAGACCTGGATACACATGATCTTTCTCGACTTCCAAGTGCGCCATTTCGTAAGTCTGAACGAGAAATTATGCGACAGCAAGTTATCCTAATGAGATCTCCCGTCTCTCCCTTTAGGTCAAGGAGAAATGCGTGCTCAGCACCCGAGAGCCGGGCATTAGCAATCTGAAAAACATCTGGCAGATACTCAAGTGCGAGAATCGCAGCTTCACCGAGCTGGTCACCAGCCAATTTCCCCAGGTCAAGGTGCGTATCCGTTTATAGCCCACCTCAGCTCCTCCTGCTCATGCGGTTTCCTTCCTCCTGCCTGCAGGACCGCGAGATACTTGTGAACGAGCTGCGTCACTCGGGCTTTCTGGACGTGTTTGAAGTGTCCAAGACGGACAAGTCCAACCCCAATTGCAATGAGCTGGAGTATCAGTGGGGCTGCTTTCTGTGTAATCACCCGGACAAGGCGGTTGGCTTCCTCAATGGCAGCAACCAGCCCATGATCGAGGGCCAGCTCAAGGAGAAGAAGGGCAAGTGGCGGCTATTCAGGCGCTGGCGCACGCGCTACTTTACGCTCTCCGGCGCACATCTGTCCTGCAAGGGATCTGTGAGTGTACAAGCAAATCCTCTGAAGAAATATACTAAAGAATCTCAATAATTTGCAGAGCGGCGGCGAAAGCATCGATGTGAATCAAATACGGTCCGTGAAGGTGTCGCGTGGCGCCCGCAACATACCCAAGGCATTTGAGATCTTTACTGCCGATCAGACCCTAATACTCAAGCCCAAGGATGGCAAGAATGCAGAGGAATGGGTGCAGTGCCTCAGCATTGTCGTCGCCCACTCGCAGGCGCGCGACAATCCCACTGTGAAGACGAACAGCCTGCCCGCCCGCAGCATCGGCAGCAGCAAGCCCTCCTTCTAGCTCGCAACGAATCCGATTCCCGCAACCCAATCGCAACCTGAACCTACATTGTGAGATTATCTGTAATTGTAAAGACCACAAACAAAACACGTAAAAGACAAACTGCGGCGGCCGCACCATATAGCTGTCTATATATACATATACATATACCTATATATATACCATATACGAATACATGTTATATATATGAACGTATTTATGCCCATACTTATAGACTTATCTAGCAGTTAATACCTACCATTTCAAGGGATTTTTCAAAAATTTTGCGAAATTGTTTTTACGAAAGTAGTTGATTTTTTTTACATTTAGTTTATGCTTATTTATTATACATGTATTATACAAACAAAAAAAAAAAAAACGTTCTATCGAAACAAAATCTAAAGCTAATTGAATTTGATTTATTTATGTGATTAAACTATCGGGTACTACTACTACAAAACAGTTCAAGTATATAGATTCTGGGTAATCAAGGGATGAATAAGATGAAGAGTTCTAGCTAACTTGCCTGTATCATTGGCTATGTCTATATACGAAGTATATAAATTATTTAGTTACGATATAAATAGATTTTCATCTCAGCAGCAACTTTAATGTCCACGAGAATATCTGACTATGTAGGTCCCACAATCAAATACATTTCAGATATCTTGTGGAAATCTTACTTTATTGAGTCCATATAAATATCGATTTCAACGCTATTCACTTTTTAAAATAAGCAATAAAAGCCAATAACATTAAATTTTTCAATTTCTTTTTAATATTTTTGTATAATACATTTTTTTATATTTTGTTTTTTTTTATTAAACTAAAAATTGCTGCGTGATTTAAGCCACAGATCTTCATAATTCAAATGCCCAGACTCTTGTCTCTTGTCGATAGCTAAGCACATATCTCTATATATCAGAGTGCCTGTCAAATCACATTTATATTAAGTTTGACATTAGCTTTTCCTATGCAGCTCAGCCAAACCCATATCTCTGCGTCTAGCTCAGTTTTTGACACTAAAAGTAGCTGCTCCAAAGAGGTTATCTAGTTAGCTACTGACGCTTAACCTGAGCATTGATCATCAATCAGTCAGTCAGTCAGTCAATCAATCAGGACAAACTCCTATATATTTATCTATATATATATTTATGTATCTACCTCCTCTCAACTGCATTTCAGGCAAACAAATTTTGCTGCTGCCTAAAAGTATGCAACAGAAACTTGGACTTGGCGCTCTTAAGCAAGCAGCTTGAAGTTCAAATTGGAAACTAGAAAAATTCCCTTAGTAAATTTTGATTTGGCATAATACTAGCTTGAAAGACTGAAGATTTCCGTTAATTTAGTTAGTTGAGTTTTGAAACAGTTCAGATTAGTTTGAGAGGCTAAAAGTATATAATATCGAGCTAAATAAATTGTTGTTTGCAGCGGCTTTAAAGCTTTTCTCACTTGCTTCGAGTTGGACGCAAACATTTCTAACTAACTACGTGTTGAACAACTTTTAAGTACTATTAGTTAACTACAGAATTAGCAACAATTTGACACAGTTCAAGGCCGGGACGTGGGCACTGCCGCGCCGTTGGCATTAAGATCGCATTGTTGCTCGGATAGCTCCAATAGCTGAGTCCAGTTGGCATTCAGGCGGACGATCTCTATGTCACGGCGTAGCTGCTGCAGCGGCATATGCTCCGTCAGGTTCTGACAATCGTCTAGGACGCGACTAACATGCTCCAGCTGATTGGCATAGATGCGCAGACGCTCCACATTGTTGTTGTCCTGGTGGGGCAGCACGTTGACCTGAGTATTACATGATTTAGATTAGTTGATGGGTAGGGATAAGGTGGCTACTTACCGTCAGCTGATTGCCACATACTTTACGCAGGTAGCTGCAGACACGCTCGTCCAGCAACTGTCCGTCCACGTGCCACATCTTGAGCAGATTCAGTATGCCCAGTACGTCGCCCTGTTCGGGCATCTGGTTGGGCGAGAGCAGCTGCATGGGCGGAAACTCTGTGGTGGGCGACAGCTTCTTGTAGCTGCTGCAGAGCGTGCTCAGCGTGCAGATGTCCTCATTGAGACGCTGCCAGCACCGACAGCAAGCAAAAGCAGCAACAGCAAAGGCAAGTCGAGAATCAGGACAAGGAGCATGGGCATTATGGCAATTAGTTAACGGATTTCATTTCAAACGAAAGAGTGCACTTCTGTACTTGAATTGTGACTGGGACTGTCCGTTGGCGGTTACGAATGTGTATGTACAAATGGTTGGCATGAGAAACAAAGTACAAGAAATGATATAGATGGTCTGAATCGATGACGAAGATGATGAACTGAACTGAAGTCAAATAAATGTAAAATAGGCCAAGAGTTCGGTTTATTCTAAATCAAATAATACGTATGACTAAAAATACGGTTAACATATAAGATAAGATCAGCTGCAACGCGACTGTTTAACATAAGATTATATATCTGGCGACTAAACGATATAACGATATATAGAAATGTCTTCGAAGGGTGCGCAACACAAAAAATTATATACGTAGTCCAAGAATTATCGCAAAGAGCTTAACGTCTGAGCGTGGCTAAAACCTTACGTCGATTTCGTTGCGATGTCGCTGCATTTCAGCCTTGGCGCCGCTCAGATCGCTGCCCTTAATCATTAGCTCCTGCGTGGCGTCCATCAGCTCATCTTGCAGCTTCAGGTTGACATCCTCCAGGTCTTTTAGTTTCTCCAGCATGTCCTCCTTGTGCTGCTGCAGTTTATTTCTGTGAAGAGAGTGATGACTGAGTATCAGTAGATAAGAGCACTGGGCGGCCACTCACTTGTCCACGATCAGCTGCTGTATGCAATTGTCGTTGTCCAGCTGAACAAGGCGCAGCACCTTGAGCAGTTTGGTAACCAGCGTGTCGACCTCTATGACCTGGTCAACCACTGCCTGTGCCGTGCTGTACTCCATCAACGAGGGCAGCTCAGCCAGCGAGTCGTGGCAGCTGAGCTCCTCCGTATTACATTGCTCGCGATTGCTGGGAACGAGGCAGTTAGCAAAAAGTTTATACTCAATAGAGTGCGCTGCTTACTTGATGGGCAGCACGCTGAGCTTGTGCATATGCAGCTCCATCTGCTGCCGATTGGTTATGGCCTGCGACAGCTGCTGCAGTGAGTCGTCGCTATTGGCTGCGGCTGCCGACTGCTGCTGCTGCTGCTGCTGACTGCATTGGCTGATCAGCTCTGTGGGTAGCTCGATTTGCGAGATCATGCCCGTGCAGGAGGAGACCATGTTGTGCGAGTGCGAGTCCGGCTGCACCACATCCTCCAGCACATTGTCCATCATGAGCAGGCAAGGCTGTAAGACAGAATATGTGAAAAGTCGGCAGGGCTATGCTATGGCGGTTGGCCTTACCTCCGTCTCAGAGTCCAGCATCTCCGTGGAATCGGAATCATCTGCGAATAGACATATTAGCTATTGATTTGATATATATTCCAGAGACTCACCTTCGTTGCCATTGATGTTGGCCTGTTCGTTGTTGTTGAGCGTTGTCGTCGCATGTGTGGCGCCTGCTGCTGTGGCTCCTGCGCCATGACGCTTGCCCGCCTGCCGCAGCGAGAGACGCTTCCCTGAATGGGTGGTGGCCTGGCGTATGGCACCAATGACGGCGGCTATGAAGGACTGATTGCGCTGCGGCGACAAGGAGCCATCGCTGGTGAGCACAAGAGTGTGCAGCGCATCGCCGGCCATGGCTGGATTCAAAGGCAAATCCAAGCCGTTCGGCTTGAGGCCATTCTGGGCGTGCTCCGTTTCTGCGGCCAGGGACTCCGCCTGGAAACGTATGTCCTGCAAAGGATATTATTTAGTTCATATTTAATATGATTTAGCTACGAACTCACCTCCAAATCCTGCTCGGATATGCTGTAGGAGCACACCAGCTGCTCCACCAGATTGTCGAGCCGCGCATGCAGCCCCGACAAGGCCGTCGAGGCGCCCGCGACAGCTGCGTTCTGCTGGTGTATGAGCTCTCGGGACTTGTTCTCGAGCGCTGCATATTTCGATTGCAGCAGTCGGTTCTCCTGGCGCCGCTGCTCGTTGAGCCGCACCAGGTGCCGGCACTCGTCGCGCAACACCTTGGCCTCCTCCTCCCGATTGGCCAGCTGCGTCTTGGCCGCCAAGTGCTCCGTCTCCAGTTCGCGCAGCGCGTCGCACTGGGCAGCCTTTTCGTGCTGCAGGAAGTCCTGCAGCTCGCTGGACTCCTGCTCGATGGCGGCCTTCTCCTGAAGCAGCAAGTGCTGCGTGGCCAGCGAGCGTTGCATCTCCTGCTGCAAAGCGCGGCACAGGTCGCGCAGCTGCCCAATCTCTTGCTGGCGCTCGATCAGCTCGTGGCCGCTCATCTGAATCTGAGACTCCAGCATGAGCAGGCTGTCATGGCCGCTGCCGTCGCCGCTGTCCTCGGAGGTGGGCGTGCCTGCGCTGGCGCTGACCACGCGCGCCAGCTCCAGCATGCCCATGACACGCTCCGTGTTGAGGTGCAGCTCCTGTTGCATAGCCAGCTTCTCCTCGCGCTCGCGCTGCAGCTTGCCGCTCAGCTGGCGCACCTCCAGGCGCAACTGTTCCAGCTCATGATCACGCTGGTCCGGCTCCGCCTGCGTGCTCTGATCCAGCTGCTCCACGGCGTCCAAGGCACGCGTCTGCAGCACTCCGCCACCCAACACTTGCTCCAAATCCTCGCTGGTCAGCGCCGTTTGCACCGCCGTCTCATGGTAGATGCGTGTCCTGGGCGTCGCCTGCTGCTGCGGCTGTGGACGACGCAGCGAATTGACCTTGGCTGTGACTGTGGGCGGCGCCAGACTGCGCCGACTCGTGGGCATCACCATGACCGACGAGGTCATCCTGGCATCCACAACAGCTGCTCGGCTGATGGAATTGCTGCGCGATAGACGCCCAGCGGTCAGGTCCTCCACGGACTGCTGCTTGCGGCGGCGGGGCAGAGTGCCACCTGGAATTAAGAGAAGATTAGTCGGGGAATCTCTAGAAGAGAGTTTTCAAGACTCACCTGGTGCAGGACTGCCTCGCATGCGGCTGGCCATCACATCCGGCGTCACAGACATGCCGCGCCGCTGCCCGGCTGCGCCACGATTCGCCGGCCAGCGTGCGTCCTCGGACGGCGTACCTGGGGTGCGGGCGCGACTCAGTGAAGGCGTGCGCTGCACTTGCGCCAGCCGCTGCACGGACTGAGCGCGATTCAGCGCGCTGGGCAGCGTGTCTGGCTTCTGTGGGCGAGGCGTGCGCACTGGCGTGACCGTGCTGGCGGGCGCACGGAACGAAGTGGAGTTGGCGAGGCGTGGCTTCTCCCTCGCCGGCGTTGCGGGCGCCCCATTGCGTGGCAGACTCTGTGCACGCTTCAAGTTGGCCACGCGCCCGCGCAGCTGCTCCGGCGTCTTGCCTGTGCTCGACTGCAGCTGCTCCGGCTCCGGCTCAAACATGGCCACCTTCTTCTTGACACTCCCATTGAAGCGCCGGGGCGGCGTGCGCTGCGAGCACTCGCTGCTCTGCTCACTGGGCGACACGTTGCTCATGAGATGCAGCTCGCAGCTGTCGTAGATCTCCTCCAGGCCATTGCTGCTGGTGTAGCCGCCGCTGGTGCTGCTCAGGCCGCGCTGCAGGGTGGTCCGCGACAGGCAGCAGCTGCTGGGCACATCCAAGCCGCTGTCGCTGCCGTCGCAGTTGCTCTGTGTGGTTATCGTGCTGGTGGTGGTGCTGCTGCTGGCCACCACGGTCAGTGAGGCCGTCTCGCCCAGCTCCAGGCTGGCCAGGCACATGGCCAGCTGCTGCTCGGCGTCGGCTGCCAGTTGCTGCTGCGGATCCTCCATCTCGAACAGCGTGCCTGACATGACAGCTCACTAGCTACAAAGAGAGTGAGAGAGAGAGAGAGAGAGAGAGTCCATTTAGTCTCGTATGATTCACGTCGTGGCGACCCAAATTTTGTATGCTGCACGCGCGTATTTTTGGGATGCTGGCATTTCGGTTGCACACGCTCCGCCCCTCCCTGCCCCGTCACCTGTAACAAGTTGCACACACGCCAACGACCTTTTGGCAAATGGGGAATGCCACATGCCACAGCCAGCGCCCGTTGCTGCCCCTCGGACAACCGGGCCGCCGGACTGCCGTGCTCGGCCTTTTGCGGTCAAGTTGGACATGCAACATTCTGTGTCCCCAACTGCCAGCCGCTGTGACGGCTCTGGACAGCTGCTGACGACCAGCTGGGCCAGGCTCTTGATCGACTTAAACTAGTTCACACCTGACACTGGCATAACTTATGAGCCTGCGGCCCGCCCGGCTGCATTGCCAACATTTGTTGACCCATAGAACTACATAGGCATACAACTACATGCCCCGAAATTCGTGCCACATTTCGTTGCAGCCGCTGCATCTGTTTGCATTTCCAATTCACATTCTCGCATTGTTCTGGGCCAAGCAATTCGCTTCACAGCCCATCATCAGGCATCATGCATCATGCATCACCATCAACAGTTGCGGCATATTTATAAATCTGCCATGTGGCAGTTGCCACTTCAGATCTGTGGCAAAATCTAATGCTTTGGCTTATCTATTCGCATTTTACTTTATTTATGACTTCATGAATCATGGAATCGAGAGCAGACGACGGGCCAACAGAGCCCTGGGCAGACCTAATCATCAGTTCCCACCTGAATCGGGGTCATATATATATATATTTATCAAATATTTCTATTTTTCTTTCCCTCTCCAACTTTCAAGTTGCCAAACTGTTCAAGCTGCCCTCGCACTATCCAAGTTAGGGCATTAAGGCTTCGCCTTACTCTAGCTTCGCCCATTTCCTATTGTTTTGCTCCGCTCCAAACACGCATCATTAGTACCTGCTTTGTTATGCGCACTGCCAGAGATTGTTGATTTTTTTTTTTTTTTTGGTAAAATTTGCGAGATTTCATCATCGTCCATCGCCCGGCAAAAAGCGAAAACATAATGAAGCTGCTCCAATTTGTAGATAATTGGAATTTCATTTGTAGCTAATTGCAATTGTGAATTGTGAATTGTGAATTGGGCTCAGCGCAATTTTGGCCGCTGTGGATGCCACACAATGGGCGAGGAGGCAACGATAGCCAAACTCATAGTTGCCAAACCCGTTTGATGCACGATCCTGTTGAACGACCTTGGCTAGAACATGTTAAAGGCTGAAACAAGCTGCCTAGAAGTGGCCTCAAAGCTCGTTTACGCCAGGCGGCTGATGAAGTGCTGCAGAAGGCAGCAAGGCAGCGAGGTCTAATGAAGGGCACTTCAAGCGCGCCGAGCAGAAGGCGACAGCCAGACAGCCAGCCAGGCAGACGAAGGCAGCCTCTGAGTGTCGCACAAGGCGGCGGCGGCGGCTTTGCGAGGAAGCGAAGCAAGAAAAGCGTAGCAATTTCCATATCCACAAAGCAGATAAGCACACACACACACACACACACACACACAGACAGCTGCAGCTCGACTGTTAAAGCTTGAAAAAGTATCTCGTGGACACAGACAGACAGCGCGGCAGCAGCTATCGCGCCATCGAACCCTTCAAGTGTCTGGGCAGCAAATGAAGTTGTCGCTGCGCTTCGAGCCACATGGCCCTGACAATGGCGAGATTGAGTTGTCGATGGCAACGCGATTCTATGCCAAGGCAGAGAGCGACGTCATTTGCATAAGCCGGAACTGGGAGCTCCAGCAGCTGCAGCTTGGCCAGGTTCAAGGCGAGCACATGGAAGTGCCACCCACAGCAGCAGGTGGCTGCGGAGATGTGATACGTCTATATATAGAAATTTATATATATATATATGTATGTATGTAGCGTCTCTACGGCTCATTAACTCCAATCAATGAGTGCAGCAACTGCTGAGCTCAATTTGCGGCTGCGAGAGACGCAAAATGGGCCTAATTCGATTAAGGCGCTTCGCAGCGCAAAAATAAAGCCAGCGCAAAGCTGGCGACATTGCCAACTTAATTAAAGCGAGCAGATAACAAGCGGCTATGACAGGCTGCGTGATACTCTGCGTGAGTCAATTATATAAAATTTAGATTTAAATAAATAATATATTATATTTATATTATTATTATTTTATATTTATATATTTCTAATATTTCATAAGTTTAGCAATGAGTTGAAGCTTATACTCCCCTTTCAGCTGGTTCGAACAGAGCATCACAGCAAAAACTGCAATTAACGTGGCGGAAAAGGCGCGTTGATGCGAAAATGCGAAAAAGCGCAAAAGAGTTGCAAATTCTGTGCTGCGTGCTCTTTCCCCCCATTAATTCGCATGTCGAGCAATCAGGAGGGGGCATTACATGGGGCAACTAGTCGGGAGGGACTGCGGTCAGGGGTTGCAGCCATGACACTGCGACAAATGGGAGACGGACGCATTGCGGCAAAGCCATTCCACTTCACCACAACTGTTCGAACAGTTCAGCGGCCAGTTAATGCAGCACCATATGCATATAGATGGGCTGGGAAACAGCATTTTACAGCAAGAAAGGAAAAGAAAAGAAAGCGCCCTGATAGTTAAGATTGGAAATGATTAATGATATCGAAACTAAGACTAAGCACATATTCGGAAATTAACAACAAATTAATAAAAGATGTAGTTTCGTCTAAAAGATAAGATCGTTTAAGGTATAACAAGATGATTTCTCCCAATACTTGAACAATATATATGAAGTCTCTATATAGATATGTAAGTCAAAGTAAGATATGTATCTAAAATGTATCATATACATATATGATGAGAGAGCAAGTCTCAATGTTTGCTAGCATAGCTCGGTAAACTTCTTATAAGATTAGTTTCAATTTCTGCTCTATGATATATGGTATATGACATATGATACATGATATATGATATTTGATATGCCATAATATATGATGTGATTTTTAACATATATTGTCTGGTATATATAAAGCTGTAAACAGTTAGATTTATGAGCTCTCAAGAACTAGATCCATGAGCTCATAAAGTACATCCCACGACAATCAGCTCCAGCTCCAACTCGAATTAGTTCTACTTCAAGAACTTGTTCATATTTAAAGAAATATGTTTGTGCACTCATTTGGCATGCATGCTCCCTCTCTCTCCCACTCGCTCTCTCCATCTCTCAGTGGAGCTCCATAACAAATTCTGTGCCATATGGTGGACAACTCACATACATATATATCCATACGAGCATATAGCAAAGAGGGAAATACGTTCACTTGCATAAATTTCTCTCGACTCATTGTTGCTGCTGATGCTGCCTCGGCAGTTGTTGCATTGAAAACAATTTATTTCCATGCCTCGCATTTATGGCAATTTATTTTGTGCTGCCTAGTGGAGGGGAGCAGCTCGCATGTGTGACCCCCCCTAGAACCCAGATCCCACCAATTTGGGTTGCTCGGCTCGCTCGCTGCTTCTTCTCTTCTCTTTTGGGTAGGTGGATGCAAATGTCGCGACTTTTTAATTGATACCAGAAATACTCAAATGCGCTGGCAAATTCTCACGCTGCGCCAAACAGGTGGACAGCTCTCTGTGCATGGGTGTGTGTGTGGGCAGCAGCCATGCCCCTTTTTGGGTTTATTGAACACTCCTCCTCCGGCTCGGCTGCCGCACTTCCTGTGCACGACGACCCACGAAACACAAATGAAGTGAAACATTTGTGCCGCGAATTACAATCGGCAGCCCAGGCCCGCATTTGATGCCCCAGCGACTGCGACTGCCACTGCCGCAGCCCCAGCCCCAGCCCCTGCAACATGCCCCAGCCACGTTTCACAGTTATAATGAGTTGCAGTTGCAAGTTGCGCGCCCAGTTTTGTGCCTCTAGCTGGGGACAGCTATTGAAAACTGCGCAAAGAGTTTTTCGGCTCGGTTCGGTTCGGTTTGGGCTGGGGCTGGGGCTGGGACTGGGGGCCGAGGCAAACGAGGCGCACTATCTTCCGGGTTCTGTTTGCGCCCCCCTCTCTCAGTCATGCTCGCTATCTCTCTCTCTGCCTCTCTCTTTCTTCTGTTTTGGAGTTTTCATTTCGTTGCACCTGCACAGCCCAGGCATGATTTCTAATTTGCTTTTTTTTCGACGCTAGACGCGCCTGCTGCTGCTCCTCCCTCCCACCCCCCCCCCCCCCCCCTTACTCTTCCGAGTTGTTTTGAATGTGCATAGGGCAGTGGCGGAGGCATGGCGCGGGTTGGGGGCGCGTGTTTAATGAATCAAAGAGAACGCAAGAGCGAGAGAGAGCGTGTGGAGAGGGGGCGGTTGTCTGGCATGACCAGCTGGGCTGTCACGAACGCGGCTTTGGCTCTGTGTATTGGGAAACAACAACAACAACAACAACAATTGAGCTAAACAACAACAAACCAAGCAGCAAGTAGCAGGAAGAAGCGACCAACTGAATCGCTGCGCTTTTTGAAGTTTCTGTTGTTGTTGTTATTGTTGCTGTTGCCCAGTGCCATAAACTATAAACAATTTCTTTTCGGCGGCTTCTCAGTCAACGGCCAATGCGGCACGCAAAAGTTTCGTTTTGCATCTGTTGAAAGTCGAAGATTGAGCAACTTGAACAGCCAAGCGAACGAAACTCGACGCAAAAAGAACTTGCGCTGAAGTCGTCCCAAGTCATAGAATCATGCCACACAGATTACACTGTGCCACACAGTACAATCCAATTAGCTGCTCTATATAGGCGCACCTGATCTACGGGCCTACAGCAATCGGCAGACTCATTTAGCTCTAAGGCAATCCATATGCAAGTTGTTAAGCTTTAAACAAAGCACTAATGGATGTACTTCTCCACATGTATATCAGTTTACGTAATCTATATCTCTGATTGCCATGTGAGCAGACTGAAACTAAAGTTGGGGCTAGTGGGGGTGGGAAGTGCTCGACTGGGACATATGCTAACCTAGAATTTCTTGTTAAAAAATTAGAGTTTATATCTTTTAATATCTTTAGTCATCAACTTTGCTAAAAACTAAATCTACCCATGCTAAAGGACAATGTATAAGTCGCTAGCTCTTATAGTTTTCGAGGTTTAAGCTGCTCGAAGGATAGATCTCAATCAAGGATGTATATATATATATAGAAATCAACTTTATGGCTTAAGCCACGCCTACTTATGACAGTTCCCTATAAATATAATCAAAGACTGCATACAAATTCCCTTTTTCCCAAGCCTTTACCCCATGCTTAGACGGTTTCCCTCTCCCACAACAACAACCAAAAATGTAAACAACATAAAAACACTTCCAAAACAAAACCCCAAAAATGTCTCAAGTTTTAATCGCTTGTTCTCGAAACCCTGTAGCACAGTGTGCTGTTTATTGAGCTGTTGTTGTTTTTAGACCAAAAATAGGCGAAGCAATGAAAAGAAGTCCGCAAAAAATGAGAAAATAATAAAAGAGAAGAAAAAACTGTGCTGTTGCTTGAAATTGTTCTTAAGCTGCTCCGAGGGCGGATCGTTCATTGGCCTGGCCGAAAGGGGCACAGTTCGGATCATATTGGAACGACGATGACTAGAGTTAAGTCTCCTAGCCAAGCGACTCTCTGGCTAACTGTCTGTCTAGCTGTCTATTTGATTTCATTAACAGCTCATTGCTGTGGCAATTACGTCTAAGCCGAAATTGTTTGTCATATGGCAGAGAAAGTCTTTGGTTCGCTTCATTTTTCTTTTAAAGCGCGGCAAGAAAAATAAAAACTCTTTATGACATCTACTTTATATATAACGATGCCTGCCTGCCTGCCTGCTCACATATAACTAACTATATAATCGCAGCAACAACTACGACGACGACGACGATTGCTATGGGTAGCCCACTTCACGGTTGGAGGGGCTCCACAGCGGCATGCGCCACATGACACTCAAGCCGAGAGGCGTTTGAGGGGGGCGTGGCAGGCAAGTGCGGAGCTGTATAATGGCCACGTCTGCAGCTGACCAGCTGACCATTGACCAGTCTCTTGGCAAAGCAAAGCGAAAATAGAAAAGCATTTTTAGAGGCCACACACTTGGCTAACTCGTTTGGGGGGAGGGGGCTGAGGCAAGGGCGGGGGCGTGCCAGACGCCCAGATGTCTCGCCTGAGAGCCTTTGCCTTCGCCTCTGCTCATTGTCAGGAGCCGCAGCTTGAAATGCAATGCCACAAATCCTTTTGTGCAACGTAAGCTGAGACTTCGACAAAAGCTGAGCCAAACAACAATATGTGAAATGTGTGCAGCTGAAGGGCTTGACTGACTGCGAGCTACTCTGTTGGAGTTGAAAAGCAGCGATGATCATATTAGAGTAGAGTAGCTGAAGAGTGGAGCTCTAAGAGCTGTGGAAGATACAGAAGGTGTTAGAGGACACCTCGATTCTAGATCATCTAGAAGGTAAGTCTAAGCAGAGCATGCAGACAGACCCATATACTCGCTTCACTTTGCTAGAGCGCATGAAAAACTTCTTCAAAGTTGTTCTCAGGGTCTGCTCTGCATCTGCTACGATTCAGCGGGCTTTTGGGCTGCGGCGCCGACCTTCAAATTTGGCAATCAAATAAAAACGAATCCAAGCCAGCGTAATTTATGTATACATCGAGATACGTTTATATAAACATATCGGCGTAGGCAAAACAAAAAGTTGACAAGTTTTACGCTTTATGTTAATGGGTTTTATTTGATAGCGAGCATTATCAAGGGAAAGAGAGAGAGGGGCAGGGGCAGGGGGGGCAGACAAAACGTCAATTGTTAAAAAATTCGCAAACTCTCGAAAAACAAGTTCCAAATGACTGCGTTTTTTTTTTATCAGAATCAAATTGCTTCGGCGAGGAGTGCAGTCGGCGCAAAACGAGTCAGACGGCAACAATTTAGCCGGAGAGCACAATTGCGGGTAATCGTTCATGCATATATCTATTTATAAGACCCGTTATCAGCGTCGATAAGGCAAACAGGCCACACACATTAGAATGCAGCCGGCAAATTAACGAAATAACTGAAAGTGCTGGCAAAACTTCGGATTGCTCCGATAAGATTTCATTATTGAGAAAATAATAATGTGTCAGACAAGTGTTATAGCTGGAAGTACATAAAGGCAGAAAGTAGTAAACAAAAATTGTTGTCTAAGTGAATATAAATCAAAGGAATCTATATTAGCCAAGGCTTTGAGTCAGCTTACACTGTGTAAATCACGACTACAACAATTTCCTGATAGTATCATATCTCTCTAAACCTCTTTAGCCAAGTTGCCTCTGCTAACTTCTTTAAGCTGTGTACAGAGTATCAAACAGTCAGTCAGTATGCATGTTAAATATACTTAAGCGCTAATGAATCTCAGCAAATGCTTAAACATACAGGTAAATAATTGTTTTTAATTTGATTGTAAGCTGAGTTGAGTCGAAATTGTTTTAGTTCAATCAACTTAATTTTTTGTTAAATATTCAATTTTAATCTTTTATTTATACAATATTATTAGTTTATTGTTTATTTATTAATTATTATTATTATTTATCAACATATTTTTTGTATTTTCTATACATATTTGCCTTCGCTACCCACATCCTCTCTCATTTCTCATCAAAACTGTTAATTTGCCAGCAATTCAACTCTCTAATCTTGCATTTCTTTTGCTTTTCATTTGATTCACTCGCTAAACTGCGTCGCCACTTCGAATTTTCTCTATTAATTCCAGCGTCAAACGGATTAATGAAGCTTAATTAGTATTTTCCTGAAGTAAATGCGAACTCTCTTTTCCGCCGCGCGACGCCAGGTGGCGCCATCGCTGCTGCTTTTTGTCGCGGATGCGTAATTAAAAGCGCTTCGAACATCCGTTCCTCATCATTAGGCCAATCATTAGTTTATGCATATGTTAAGCGAAATACATTTTTAATAACCGGAGCAATTGACTGACTGACTGACAGCTTGACTGATTGACTGATTGATTGACTGAAATTGCACTCTTCCTGATTTGTGGCGTTTGCTTTTTGCTTGCAAATCGATTATCGCGCCAGTCATGCAACAGTCACACACACATACATCAGTTTTGACGCTGCATAAATGAAGTGGCAGCTGGGAGGAGTGTGGAGCGTGGAGTGAGCTGCATGCAGGAAGCACTATCGCGACCTTTCAACCCGGGCGCTAAGCAAACGAAAGCCATTAGCGGCGCTCGCCTCTGCGACGCCAGCTGAAGCCAACCGCAAGAGCAAACAACTAAAGCGACACCCAAAGCCTGAACGCCCACCCACTGTCTAACTCAGTCGCTGCCGCTGTCGCCGTCGCCGTTGCCGTTGCCGTTGCGTTTCCCAATCCCTGTCGCTCTTCATATTCGATAACAACTTTCTACCCGCAACTACAACTGTGAAAAAAACAACAAAAATTGTTACTCACCCACAGAGAGCAGCAGGAAAAACTGTGCCAGCGACGTTGATACTCAGTCAATGCTGTTGTTGTTGTCGTATTCAGCGATGTTGTTGTTGTTATTGCTGCTGCTGCTGCTGTTGCTGTTGCTGTTGCTGTTGCTGTTGCTGCTGGTTCCTGCTGATGAAAATGTCAGCGGCTCCCCCAAGGCATAATTTGCCTCCTCTCTAACTCTATCTCCCTCTCTCTGTCGCACACACGGGCTTGTTTAGGGAAGTTGGAGCTGGACGTCTGTTAAATTCTATTATTGCTCCCGCTCGCAGTCGCCGCGGCGTGTGTGTGCGAAAAAAATAAAATAAATTTCGGATGGCAAATTGCGTTGTTTGTGGACGGTCGATCTTGGGATTTGCGAAAATGTGCAAATTGTATGCACAAATATCACACATACAGTTATATACAGTTAAGCACACGCACACACTCACACATTCAGGTGAATGGGCATTGTTGTTGTTGTTGTAGCCTGGCAGCTGCTTGGACGGCAGCTGAGCAGCAGTTTTCAATGGCGCGCTGCTGCGTCCAGGATCTTTGTCAGCCGTTTGCCTGGGCTTTGTAATTATGTTTGTATGAGTGAGTATTTATAAAAGGTCCTCGTACCACTCATACACACGTACACACACACACAGAGGACGCGTTTTAAACAGCGCGAAAAATCGATGGCTTGAACAGAAATTTGTTGTCTTGGCAATGCACCAGCGACGGGACACACAGGCAGCAGCGGCGGCAGCTACAACAAATACAATTTAGATTGGACGGCACATCGATTAATTTGAAAACATTGCACTTTTATTTTTGGGGCCGCATTTAAAGGCTTCGAAGTAAAGAAAACCCGTTCAGCTAAAAAACATCGACGCACAGCACTCCCACGAAACTCGTCCGCACAGGCCAACGACAGCGACGCTACTGTCGAATTGCGCTCATTTAGACCGACGCCACTGTTAAATTGCTCTCTCTTCTGATTTAACAGTGGCTGTTAGCATAATGTTAACGAACATTACAGACGCCGGTTAGCCGGCAAAGAGTGTGACCAATACATTGATTGAGCAGAAACAACTCATAACTTGAGTTTTTTTCAGTGCTGCCCATTGGGCGGCTCATTTAAATAGTGCTCAAAGAATTTCGCTCAGTTAATAAATTCATTTGAATTCTATTTAAATAAAATATTAATTTATTTGAACTAAATTGTTTTTGTTTTTTATTTTCTTAGTTGATTCAGTGAAACTGTTAGACAAGAGCTTAGTTGCATTTAGTTTATGTCCTAAAACAAATTATAAATTTTCTTAAACGACTGCAGAAGCAAATTCAGTTGTTTTTTAAATATTGTTTTAAGATTGGAAGAATACATCTTAAGTTCGCTTAAAACTAAACATCTTACGCAAATTAAAAGAATTCATCGATCAGAAAAGTATTTCCAATCTTACACCTTATATACAAGAAGTTCAATAATTATTCCGATCCGTGGCGAATATTTAAGATTCTAAATGTTTGCCTATTTTGTTTTCTGAAGATGCTATATAAAATAATTGCTAGCAATTTTTTAATGTTCGTATGATTTAGTTTGAATCTAGAAGCTACATAAAAACCCGGGAGAATATCACTCGGAACTCATCAATTATGAGATGTTTGGGGCTTGGATGATCGAAAGGCGGGATTCAAATAATTGCCGCAAGGTTCACAAGGGGTACATGTGGCGAAGTCGCCCAGACGGGGGACACTTAAAAACAACTCATAATATATATATATATATATATATATATATATATATATATATATATATATATATATATATATATATATATATATATATATATATATATATATATATATATATATATATATATATATATATATATATATATATATATATTAATAGTACATAGAGAATATGCTCGTAATGGATAAGCTGGCTTGTATGTAGACGCTCGGTGTTCTGTTGATCGATGCTCTCTGCTCGATCTCTACTGCAGGTATAGCCTATGATAATCGTTGGCGCCGAAGGCGCAGTTGCATTTGGGACACTTCCTTTGTCGCGTCTCGTAGCGCGTTCGCAGACAGTCGTAGCAGAAGACATGGAAGCATTTGGAGAGCACCGCATCCTTGCGCTTCACCTTGCACGATGGGCACGTGAGTGTTTCCTTGTATTCCCGGATCTCCTCGATCATCACCTCGTCGATGGTCGTGCCCGACATTTCCATCTTCTTCATGCGCTCCGCCTTCCTTTTGAACTGCGCCAGTTCCTCCTGCAGCCGTTTCGTCTTGTAGGCCTCCGCTTCCAGCGAGCTAGTCTTCTCGGCGACCACCTGTTGGGCCTCCTTCATTTGGGCATGATACTTTTCTAAATGCAGCTTCAGATCCGCTGCCGACTGCGCCGACTCGATAGCCTTTCGCTTGTGCATCTCCATGGCCTGTTGGCGCAGCATTAGCTCCTTCTCTATTGACGCTACGGTTGCCTGCAGGCTGCGCTCCTTTTCCTCCAGCTTGCGCAGCACAATGTGCATGGCTTCGATCTGTGTCGTCGCCGTAGTCATTTGATCTTCCAGCACCGTCTTCTCCTCACGCAACAGCTTGTGCAGCTGGTTAGCCTTGATTCGTTCAGACATTAGCTTAAAATTTGCATCGTCCTTTTCGCGCAGTTGCTGAATGAGCCTGGAGTTTTGTTCCTGCATATCCTCGAATGCCTGGCCCGTCACTTCCATCTCGTTGAGCAGTGCCTCCTCCTCGTGGGAGCCGACGAACGGACGCGTGTAGTTGGCACCTCCAGGTCCGCCACCAGGTGCAGCACCCCATGCATTCTCCGTGGGCTTGTGATTGGCCACCTGCTTTTGCAGCTCGTATTTCTGCTCCTCCAGCTGCTTAATCTTGCGCAACGCCTCCTCATCGGCTAGTTTCTTGCGCTCCTCTCGCTTGCTCTCCTGCAGCTTTTTCAGCTGCTGCCGCAGCTCCTCGATCTCCGAGCGCAGCTTCTTCTCGGTGGCCATCAGCTGCACCTTGTCGCGCTGATCCTTTGAGACGCCTTTGTACATGTCCAGTAGCAGCTTCATTTCCTTCTGATCGTTCAGCGCTTTTCTATAAAGCAAATGTGATAAGCAGAGGTACATCTACAATTTCAGTTCGACACTTACTTGAGTTGCGCCTTCAGATCCCGCACTGTTTCGCTCTCCACTGCCTTGAGTTCCTTAGCCTTAATGCCGTCCTTGGAATCCTTTTCGGCTTTAACAGAGTTTGCTGTGCCAGCTGCTGCTGCTGCTGCATTCGCTGGACCGGGTGAGTCCTTCTTCTCAGCAGTTGCAGTTTCGCTGCCCGATAGTTTCTCCTGCTTGATGTTTGGATCCTTGACATCCTTGGCTTCATCATCTTGGTCATCCTCGGCAGACGCCGAATTCTCCTCTTTGATAACCATGTTGACTTCGCCACTGGCATTGCCCGCCGTACTGGAGCACGTTGTGCCACCGGCTGAATTATTGTTAGCATTCTCCTCTTTAATATTCGCAGCTGATTCCTGTTTAATTTCCTCTCCCGCTGACGCAGCAGCCGATTGCATCTGCTGCTTGCTGCCTTCGAGCTTGGCCTGCGCCTCATCCAGCTCTTTGCGCAGCTTTACGATTTCCGTGGAGATGTCCTTATACTTTCGCTTGTACCTCTGCACTTCCCCCTTCAGCTGTCCGTTGTGGTTCTGCAGCGAGGTAATCAGATGCCTCATCTCCCGATTGATGGGCGCCGTCTGCTCGTTGGCGGCCATGTTTTGTTCGAACTCAATTCGCAGCGCTTCATACTCCTTGCGTATGAGCGCAAGCACGTCCTCCATTTGAATCATCTCGCTGCGCACCTTCTTCTGGGCAATTAGCTCCTCGCTTTCCATCACCTCGATCTGCCTCAGATGCTGATTCTTGCTCGTCTGCAACTGGTTGCGCGTCTCGTCCAGCATCGTCTTGATCTGCATGGACTCATTATACAGCACGGAGAACTGCGACTGCAAACACTTGTACTCTGTCGTCTCCACGATGACCGATTCGGGTAGCTGGCGGATCTATAAAGAGATAAATATTCATGAATAAGTTTGTAGCTGGATGGATCCTCTTTCCATATCTGCTTACATCCATTTTAAGTTTTTCGACTTCTTTAAGGGTCTCTCGATGTGTGGCATGCAGCTTATCCAGTTCCTGTAACCGATTGTTCGCCAATTCCCGGTGCTCCTCCAGTTCCTTCTGCAGCTCTTCCAGGTGTTGGCTATTCACATTGGTCGTTGCACTGCCTCCGCTGCCCGTGCCCACTCCGCTGCTGGGGGTTTTGGCACTGTTGCTGCTCTTGTTGGGATCCCCGTAAATTTGGTGATACGCCTTCAGCTTTTCAATGGCCTCAGCCAGATGGTTTTCCAGCTTATCGTTCCGGCAATGGATTTTCTCTAGATCATACTGCAGTTCATCGATTTGGTTCTTCAGTTCGGCATTCTCTGTTTCCTTGGCGGTGAGTGCATCCTGGTATTCCTTCATCTTCAGCGACATCGTGTGGAATTTCTCGTGCAGTGATGTGTTCAGATTTTGCAGGTTGTGATTCTCCGTCATGATCTCGATGTGAGTCTTCTTTAACGTCTCCTCCAGCGCGTGCACTGCTGCAACCGTTGCCGACGCATCCGACTCAGCTCCGGCAGCGGACTGCTGCTCTTCGTCTCCTCCAGAAGTTGCTCCTGCACTGGCCAGACCATCACCTTTCAATACATGCGTTATCTTCTCGTTACGTTGCATTAACCTATCAATAACCTGCACGATCTTCGCCACCGCACGCTTTGACACCTGCACCCTATTGGCCAGCTTCTCGTCCAGCTCCTCCTTGTCCCATGTGGAGAGCTGTGTCAGAAACGACGTGGTTACCTCGTTCTCATTCTTATTCTCTAGCTCATCAGCCGTTTCGGCATCGAATCGCTGTAGCAGCACCCTGATGTCCTCATTCAGCTGATTCCAATACCTATTTACCACGTTGAGGACTGCATCGTCCTGCGTCTGCCGCTTCTCCAGTTGCTCGATGCGATGCCGGAGCTCGGCCTCACAGCGCATTCGCTGTTCGATTCTCTGGGCGAGTTTCTTGTTCTGAAACTCCAATACCTTGATGTCCATCTCCTCCAATGTGGACACCGGCCCAATCAAATGGGGCTCGAAGTGCACCTTCTTGATGGGCGGCTGGCCAGCGGCAGCTGCAGCTACTAAACAGCTGCTGCCACCGCTGCCGGTGCCGCTGGCATCGTCAGCGCTGCGTTTTGACATAATTTCTAAACTGCAACAGCAATGAAATAAAGAAACGAAACGCAAATAACTATTAATTTCAGTTTTCTCTATTATTGATTTTCAAGTTTCGTGGCTGTGGCTGTGGCTGTACTCCATTTTGCTGTGTGTGCGGCTCGGCGGACGCTGCCAGCTGCAAAAATGCACACATATGTGAATGGGTTCGGCAGTTGGGAGAACAGACGGACTGGGTTGCTTACCTTAATTTCAGCTACTACACTTTTTAGCTTAACATTAATAATAACTCAACAAAGCGGCAGAATTCTAAAGGAGTTTTCTACTAATTGCTAAATGTGTAAAGAGTTGCATTTTATACGATAAAATGTGGCGGCTAATCGATGGCTTGCTCTGGATTTCAATAAGCCAACAGATTCGATAGCTGACTGAAACCAGTTCAGTTCACATGAAAGTTGGCAGCATCCAATAAGTTAATCGATGCCAAAGTTTTGAAATGTATCGATACTACATGTTGATTAAGGGCGGGCCGCTGGGATCGAACATGAACTTGTACATTTATTTTAAAACTATTATTTGCAAACGCTCACCAGATTTAAGATTCAACAAGCAACTCCAAACAAGCACCACCATGGAACCTTTTAGTATAAAAACAGAGTTGAAAAGAACTACAATGTCTTATTTGACCGTTAACATACAAGCTGGACAGCAGGCGTTTAACACAGTTGAGGCTCAGCAATTGACTGATAATTGATATAATTTTATTTTATTAAACACTGACTGACACTTACACTGTTTTAAACATTAAATTGTAGTTTTAACAAAAAGCATTCTTGATTAAAACATTCAAAAATAAATTTCTCCATCGAGATCAGCTGAGTGAATGAATATTAAAAGATAGCGTATAACCAGTCACACTACTGCGTGCAATCGATACTTTTCAAGTCACATATCGATTCTTATAAGCTTGTAAGTTTGTCTAACTGTTAACAATTAATTAGAAGCCATTCGTTTCTTTGCAAAAAATGAAGAATAAATAGCACGAAGATTGTTTCCAAAGTTCTAACTTGATGTGAATTTTCAATTTATTAATCATCTACAAGTAAATAATTTGGAATTGAACGGGAAATGCACATGTAATTTGATTTTGGTTAAGTAGTTTTACATGGAGCACAATGAGACTGGCTGCTGCAGCTCGCTTGGTCGCTTGCTTGCTCGGACAGGGACAGACTAGAACGATGTGTATTTGAGTGCCTGGCGAAGGGTCATGCAGTCGACCTCGTCAATTTTGCAGCTGTTCGCCTTGATGTTGATCTCCTCCTCCTGCATGACCTGAACATGCATGAGATAGCGCATCGAAGCTTTGTTCTCGTTCAGCTTTTGGTTCAGCTTGCAGACTGAGGCCTTCAGGGCCTGCAACTCATTGTAGAGTGCGTCCTGAACCATGTCGCAGGTCAGCTCCAACCCAGGGCGATGAGCGCGATTGCTCAGACGCGTCTGGCAAAGGGTTATGGCCCTCTGCTTGTCGGTCATCTCGCGATCCAACTCGCTCATGTTGCGTTGCACCTGGTGAATGTGGTCCATGGTGTCCTTGTGCTTGTTCTCCAGGCACTGCTTCACATGCTTCGTCTCCGCAATGCGACGCTCGAAGGCCTCATTGGTGCGATCCGTCTGGTTCTGCATATCCTCGCAGATCTGCTTCAGAAGCAGATCTATATAGGCACGCAACTGCCCGGCGGATACCAGAGCCTTGGCATTGGCCTCGAGATTCTCATAGGTCTGCGCCTGCCACTCAGTCAACGAGAATTGGCTTGGAAGGTGGAAGATGGAAATAAGGAATGGATGAAATGATAAGTTAATACAGTGGCTGACCTACCAGTGCTGCTTGGATAAATCCTGGCCCTTGCCCAGATCCTGCTGAAACTCCTTCAGCTTCAGATTCTTCTCGTCGATAGCCAGTGACTTGTCCTTGGCCGAAAGATCCTGATCCAGCAGATACATGGCTGCACGCAGCTTGCGTATCTGCTCCTCGGCCTCCTTCAACGCGGCATCGGCTAGACCCTGACAGCCTTTGATGACCTTCAGCTCACGGCGCAGCGAGCGATCCACCTCATCGTCGCAGAGATCAACGCCAATGCGTCCCTCGCGTAGGATTAGGCACTGCTTGCATATAGCCAGCGACTTATCCTTGAGGAACTCAATGGCATTCAGCACACGATTGCGATACGTGTTGAGCGTCTCATCCTCCAGCATGGCCGTCTTCTTCTGGCGATTCAGCTCATCGACCAGGAAACGAATCTCGCTGGTGCGCTCGCGCATATGATGCTCCACTTCACGCTGCCAATTCTTGGTGGTGTCCTTGGTCTCGTCGACCACGCGACGCGACTCCCTACACAGGAGCAATCAATGCAGTTGGACTGAGGCTTCTGCTGATACCAGCGGGTGTACTTACTCGACAATGCGCTCGGCTAGCTTCTCCTGGTCGCAGGTGATGCGGAACTTGATCTTGTTGTTGTAGTCCCAATCCTCCTCGGAGTATCTGGGCGGGCACTTGGCCACCGGACCCAGATGCTTGCCTGCCAGCTGCAGGCCCGTGATGCGACGCGCCTTTAGGTTCGGCAACATGATGATGCAGTGTCTTACAATCTCGCTGACTCAATGTAAACTTTAGATCGGTTTAATATAATATATTATATTGCGTAAGATTTAATCAAATGAGGAAATTAACTGTTACGTATGCAATTCTGTATACACATGTACACTGCTGTAAGATGTATGAGAGAATTTCTGTGTATATATATTTTGTCTACTTCAAGCAAGTCCTGGCACACTTTGCTTTCGATTGAGTGCTGGGGAACTGAGTGTACCTGCCGACCTGGCTGCCTGACTCCGAATCTGTAACTAGCGAGCTGCAGCTGCAGCTGCTGCCTCCACTCCAGCTCGAGGGTTAGTTTAATCGATTCATGCTAAGGAATTCAGCCGTTGCCTAGCGGTATTTATTATTATTTTTATGTTGGTATATGCTCTATGTGTGGTAGCCAGGGCAGCTGTCCCTGTCGGTGTGTGTGTGTATGTCACCTGGCAATCCAATTGGGCACAAACGCAACCCAGGCCCAGCTGAACTTCTTTCGGTGGCAGGCGCGACTCGTCCTTGCGGTTTTCTGCTGCTCGGGTGCTTAAAAATAGCTCTGCCTGACTTTCAAGCAGCTCCCTCGATCGATTTATGTTTAACATACTTTCGCTTTTTTACCTTTTTTTGGAATCGTTTTTCCTGTTTTATTTGGCAATTGTGCAAAACTTTTTTTCTTTTTCTTTGGCATTTACTTATGCTAATCAACGCCAGCTGCGTGACTGACGGCCTGATCGATTGGCGTGAGGGGGAGCTGGATGGGTGGGCGTGGCGCAAAGGTGTAGCTTATTCATTCGTTTAAGACGCAATTCATGTTATGTAGCATTGGTTTGAGAGGCATTGAACAAAGGCTGGTTAATTGGAATTCTTGAGGAAATTTCGCCAGAAATTGTTACGATTATGGTATTTATGGGTTTTTAGTAGAAGGGGACTCTGCTAAAATAAATATGTCTATTTCAACATTTAATCCTATCTGCTACATACATATGGATAACACGTAATATACAGTAGGCGGCTATTATGTTGCAAGGGTTTGAGAGCCATTGTAGAAATCCAAGCTAATTGGAATTTATAAGAGGAAATCTAACAAGAAAATGTTTCTTAAAATATAGCTTAATTATAAATGAGTTGGAGCATGTCTAAGGAAGGATGAGTCTGCTAGAGGTTGATGGCAATGCTTTATAAACATTTATTTGAGCTTATGTTCCCATCTTCTACAAATGTATGTATTAGACGCAGTATAAGGAGCTGTTATGCAGCACAGTTTGAGAGGTATTGAAGGCGATATTTTCAGAGGTCCTCTCTACAGATGCACCTTGATTATGATAGAGTTCCTACATATGCACATACATATGTATTTGTGTGCTAGTAAAAGGCTCAAAGCTCTAATCATTGTAAATTCATTTATATTTCAAGCTTGCATAACATCAAACCAACTCGATAAACTACATATAATTTAGCTTTACTCGCTTTTCAGCCAACTTGTCTGCAATTGAGTCGAAATTTATGGTTGGTTTTTTTTTTGTAAAATTTAGTTTGAATTTATTACGATATACATTTGTTGTTGTTGCTGCTGCCATCATGTATGCATGCATATATATATGTACGTGTGTGTAGTTTGATGTATATTTATATTATGCACTGCACTTAACTCTTAATGATAATAAAAATGTACAATTTAATTAACTAGGATCTGTTGATGTTTTGTTGCTTTATTACTTGTCAGTGTTCTGTTAATGTATTTTATCTTTACAGAGCTGTCTCTGTTATCTGTTTTGGCTACTGTAGATGCAGCCATGCGTTCATTTCTGATCCCGTGTTGCGTCTTCCGCTATGGCCTTGAAGTTGGTCAGAACTGGTTCGCTCGTGTCGCTCGGACTTAGTAATTAGACTCTCTTAATGTCTGGCACTTACAAAATAACTGTTATTATTATGACAGGGTTGCCAGTGCGATCGCGTGTTTGGCGCAATTTTTATAATGATTTATTAACAGTGAACTTGTATTTGAATTTGTTGCTTTTTTCGTATTCGTTTTCTTTTTTGCTTTTTGGGTTCCTAATAATCGCTCAGCCAAAACTTTTTAATTTGTTTTTTAATTATTAGCTCTATGAACTGTACAAATAGCTAATTGTTGTAAATGTCGCATGCAGCTCGTAAATCTAGAATTTATTTGTATTTTTCTGTTTTCTTTTCTATATCAACTACAATTTTCTTTAGGCATTTTCTTTTCAGTGGACCTGGTTGTTTTTCAATGTATTGCTGGGCTTTTCAATTCAATTGTTTATTTTGGCTATCTACGAATACAAACTGTAACTGTTTTTGTTTTTTTTTTTTATTATTAAATTCATATATTTGCTCTTTGTTATTTTTATTGTTTTGTAATTTGTTGCTAGTTTCTTGTTGTTTCCTCTTTTGTGTGTAGGCAGTGTTTTTCCATCTTTATCTTTTTTCACATATTTGTTTTGGAGCTACTTCAATTTGCTTTTCTTTTATACATATTTTACTTAAGTTTTAGCAAATTTTTTTTATATATATATTTTTGTTTACTCTTCTACTCCAAATAAGACATTTCTTATTTAATTTTTGTAAACTTCATTTCAATTTGTTAGTGCAGCATAAATAAAAATAAAAATAATAATGCAAAATTACATAAAGAATGAACAAACCATAAACAATAAACAAGTCAAGTTTTACAATTCAAAAAAATATATTTATATATTTTTATTTGTATTTATATTTATATTAATATTATGTTTTCCTTTCGCATTTTTGCCGTTGCTTTTCTTTGCTTCTGTTTCGCTTATTCTTTATGTTGTTTTATCATTTAGTTGGTTTTTGCTGTTTTCTTTTCTTTTTGCATTTTTTAACAAAAATAATTGCTTCTGAGGTATTTTCATATATTTTTTGTTTTCTTTTGTTTTGTTTATATAAATATGTTTTTGTTTTTATACATTATAAGTATTTAGTTTTTAGTCGTTCTCGTTTTCAATAGTTTTTTGTTTTATTTTTGTTTTTGTAGTTGTCTTGTCTTTTTTCAACAATTCAAAGCACCTTTTGATTATATTCGACATTGTGTTTTTATTTATTTACTTTTTTCCATTTTTTTTTCATTTTTGTTTGACTTTTATTAATGTTTGCAAATATCAATATTTGTTAAAGAATAAAAACAACTGAAACAAAATATAATCAAAGTACATACACATCTATTATTATATTTTATTTTCGCTATTTTCTTTTGTTTTATATATAAATTTCTCTTTATTGTTGTTGTGGCAGCGTTTAGCTTCTCAGTTCACATTTTATGTTCTTTTGAAATAATAGTTATAGCATCATCGTTCCTGTCAATTTGTTAAGATATCGACTTAGTTGTTGGTTTAGTCATTGTTTTAAGAAATGCCTTATTTTAGTTATGTAAACTGAACTGCTTAAGTGCAAGATAATCATAATTGATTAAACATAATCATAGTAGAAAGTTGCAGCAACCGAAAGCGAGTTTTCTTCATTAGGACAAACTATTAAATAAATAGAAAATCAAAAAATAGATATATATTTATATATATATATGTATATTGGCTACGACTTTCACGCTGGAAACCTTTGCATTTAGCTTCATATATTCAGTTTTATTATTATCATTAATAATTATATTAATATTATTAGTTGTTGTTGAATGGTGTTTGTTGCTGCTGTTGTTGTTGTTGTCCTATATACTAATTGCTCACTAAACACTCAAAGGCTCAAACAAGAATTTAAAGCGCGAATCTAAGCAAAAGATTATTGTTAAGATTTGTTAAGACAAACAATAGAATAGAACTCAAAAGGGAAGTATTCAAAAGGAGCTCAATTAAACAACATAATTTGAATAACAAGTGTAGTTGTTGTTGTTGTTAAGTATGTATATCATTGTGTTTTGGGTATGCGTGTATACATGTATCTTTGTTTGTATGTATGTATGTATAAAAAATCAAAAAAAGTTTGAAGTGTACATTTGAACTAAATTGTGTAAACCTTTTACCTATATAAGCATAAAACATAATCAGTAATTTGATAAATATTTATACACACGATCCGGATCCGGAACTCGCTCCAGCTAGCTAAGCTCTCTATCTCAACCGTCTCTCAATCTACATACATGTACAAATACATATACACATACATATACACACTCATATATGTATATGTACAGTTATTCTATATAGTGGGCTATAGCAATAGCATTTGTTATGTTATAGTTATATAGTATATATATGTTATCTGTGTATGTCTCTAACTTTAGTATTTATGTATATCCAAACAAATAGGGAACTCCCACTCCCTCGCTCTCCTCCTCCTCCTCTCTCCCTCTCTGTGTCAATCTCTCATAACAAAAACAATTTCCGCTCTCCCCATTCTCTTGATCTGTACGTCCATAGAGTAGTAACCTTTAGACCATCGGCAGTCCCTGCTGCACATCCATCATCTCGTCCTGCGCCGGCGATGGGCGTGGCGCAAATGTTTGCATATGATGCGGATGCGGATGCTGGTGCTGATGTGGAGGCGGAGCGGCGCGTGCATATATCGTTGAGCGCTGCATGGCCGGCACATTGGGTGCTACATTCGGATTGGCGGACGGGAACTGTAGCCGAAAGCTATTGTCCGGATGCTGATGTTGTCGCAGCATGCGCCGTGGTGAGCGCGCCGGCATGCGATTGGCCCGATGCATATCCTCCAGTATCGATGGCGCTACGTAGGTGAAACCCTGTAAGAGGTAAGAAAATGTTGACATTAATAAAGATGTTTGCCAATTTGTCTCTCTCTGTCTCTTTCTCGCCCTCTGTCTCTCCCCTTGGATTTGGAGCACGCCTGGCTGGCGCAGTGGGTTACCCTGGCGCATACTAATGCCCCGTCATATGGTCAGCAGGAATTATGCAAGCCCCGTGGACTGACCCAACTGCCTATGTAACACATTTTGCATAATTTTGGTTTGCAGCCAGCGTGAGAGACACTAATTAAATTTTGACGAAATCCAAAAGCCAAAAAAGATTTATAATAAGTCAAAATAAAATGAGACAACAACAACAACTACGACAGCAATCTACAAATGCAATAAAATAATTAAACATGCTGCCGGCTCGCGTGTAAATTCATCCGGCACGCCACAGAGGCTGGAATAAAACTGTACGTGAGCGCAATAAAATAATTGAAAACCGCGATTTGGGAGCTGATCACATCACCTTATAGCTCGCTGACCCACTTGCATTGTGGGCGAGTCACGAGAAAGTTTGTAATGCTAACAATAATGAGGTTCTAAGTGCGGAAAGAATTTTCCCAATTAGCAGCTAGTGTGTACAGTTTGAGAGCCATTGAGATAACATGAGCGCAATAGCTGATCTCCACTTTTTATTGGCATATAAAACGGCTTTTAAAAGTTACCGCACTATGTGCACTAGTTTAAACAATTAAACCGCCCTACACAATAATAAAACACAAAACAAACGAAAGACTAAGCGTAACGTATTTTATAAACAAATAGCAGCTGAGTGGCTAAGTAGCTGAGCAGCAACAACAACAGCACAGTTTGGGCTGCTCTCATGATAGCAGCTGCAATTATCTCTGCTCAGTGGCCAAAGGCAGCAAAAGAGCAGCAGCAGCAACAACAACTACAGTTAACGCAACTCTCTGCGTCTGAGGCCAGGGCCACTTCGTCGTCACGTTCGTTGGCCAGTCGCAAAGAAACGTTCAAACTGTGCGCACGACGGCCGAGCCGAAGCACCAGCAGCAGACTTTCGTGACTTTTGTACAATTTTTAAGCGCACTGTTTAACATAGCGCTCCCTTCCCTCTCTCTCTCTCTCTTACACACTTGCAAGTCTTTTGTATAAGGCGCTGTCGTGACGTCTGGAGAAAGGCTTAGGCTGGAATTTGCACAAAAAAAAGAGAAGAAAAGAAACTCTGCTCTCCACGCTTAATTTCACTATGCAAACACATTGACATTAATTCTTGGACTTAACCGAACTGAGCGCGACGCATCATTTGCCTTTCAGGGCTATCGGGTTCGAGTGAGACAAAAGCACCGGAGCCCAAATATCAAACCAGTTCAAGTGCTTGCAGTTACAACAACAACATCAACAGCTGAGGGAACGATAGGCAGAGAGAGCGAGAGAGTGCGAGGCGCAGGCGCACGTGCAGAAAGCGAGAGCGCAGCAACGTTGGCGTCGGCGTCGCATGTTTATAACTGGGACAAGAACCGTTTTCAGCAACAGCGCAGCAGCAGTAAAGTCAACGTTGGCATAGTGCTTGTCAAACTGTAAGGGCTGGCATAAAACAGTGCGTGTGCAAATGCCGCCAAACTGTGAAATTGCATAATTTAAAAAATAGATATAGACAACCAAAAGAAGAGAAAAAAACTTAACCAACTGCCAACTAACGACAATGTGCAAGATATCTGTAATAAAAATTGGCAAACAGTTGAATTGTGTGAAAACAATAAAAACAGCAGCAGCAACAACGACAGCAGCCACAAATTGCTGCTTGCCGCAAAAATAAAAGCGCAGCTTTGTTCGCCACAAACAACAATAACATCCATACATAAGAAGACTTTTTGTAAAAATGTCCAAACTGTTGAAAATCAATTCACTCTCGTTGCTGCTGCTGATGGCGACTGCGCTGCCCCCACAGCAACAGCAACTACAACAACAACAACAACAACTCCCAGCCACAGTTGCTGCAGTTAGCAGCAGCACGGCAAAAACAATACTTTTAAATGCAACTGACAGCACTGCCACTTTCATCGATAGCAACTACAGCAGCACTAGCAACAGCAACAGCAACAACAACATAAACAGCAACGAAGTTTCCACCGCCATCTATGAGCAACAGCAACAACAGCAGCAGCACCAGCAGCAGCAACAACAACAACAACCGCAACAACCATTGCAATATGCACAAATAACGGCATTAGATAAAGAAGTAGGTATGCATACGGTATCTATTAGCAGTAACAACTACAACGAAGCTGATCAGCTGTTGACCGTACTCCATATACTCTTACAACAAAGGAATATCTTGAACAATTTATAACTTTTGTTTGTTGTATATTAAGAAAATAACAATTCTTGAATGAAGATAACAAGAATTAGCAATTGATATCTAGGGCCTTTCTATGTGATTCACATAATTAAAAGTAATTTATTGGCATATTTCATCTTCCTATTTCTATGCTTCTCAGAAACACTCAAGTCGAGTTACGTAAAATTTTCTATTTCTCTCTATTTACAACTCAATACTAACGCCTCTCTATGTGATTTTCAAACACCTCTGCATTGAGCACCGAAAGGCAAGCGCAAGTGAGAGTAATTCGGCAAGTCTCAGTGACAGAGCGAGTAAACTTTATTACATAGAGAAAGTGAATAAGTTTTATGCTCTTGAGAGCAACATAAAGTCGACTAGAATTACTTTAGTAGCGGCGGCAGCTTACTCGCAATTCAAGTGAAATTTTCGACATGATTTACTTGGATAAAGTTTTCGGGCCACTGCAAAAGGCGTGGCTCCCGCCTGAAAATGCGTATTTATATGGAACGCAGCAGTAGTCAAAAAACCGAGCAAACCAAACTAAAACAAACAGTGGCTTTGGCAAGTGCCTAAATTGCAAATTAGCTGAGCCACAACGGCAACAACAACTAACTACGACACGGTTAACGCTTGAGGGCGCAGGGAAGGGCAGCAAATTGTCGGTACGTTAACGTATTTTTTTTGGGTGGTCACTTCAAGTGTGTGAAAGTGAAATTTATTACACCTGAATTTGAAAACGAACGAATTTAGAGCTAGCCGTGGAGCAGCTGCCTACGAACGCAATGGCCGGTTTTGAGTGTCTTCGAGTCTGGGTTGAGTAATTGCCAGAGCGGGCGAGAGAGCTAATTAAAACAATGTTTATCTTTTATACTGATCTCGTTTTTCCCCACTCTAGTGGAACGGCTAATCAAGCAGTGGGCGCCCATCGTATGGCTGGCGCCAGAGGAAAAATTCATGCCGCTGGGCGTCGAGGAGTTTCTGCAGCACGTGCATCCCATGGACAAGGACCGCAGCTTTACTCCTGGCGTGCCTTTCAGTGAATACTCCACGAAATCGCACCTGGTCACCAATGGCGAGATGGAGGATCTGTTGAAGAACGAACAATCGTTCATCTACGGCCGCAACCCCAATGAGGCGCCTGTGCCCATTTATGGTGTGGTCACACTGTGCCCACCGCCGCCCAAAAGGGAGCCAGAAGCATTACCAACGCCACCTTTGGCCAGCACACGAGGTCCCTATATACCCGTCTCCATTGATCCGCTGGAGGAACGCAATGAGACGGTGCGACGCTCGTCGCGTCTGTTTCCGCTGTTCCAGCGCGTGAAGCGAGAGGCTCCTAGCATGCCGGAGTACGGGTCAATGAGTGACTACGATCTGATGGGTGAGACCCAGTTAGCAGGTGAAGCTTTGCCAGACCCTGCGACAATGGAGCAGCAGAAAAAACAACAACTACAGCAGCAGCAGCAGCAGCTCCTACAAGAGTCAGAGCTGGATAATGGACTACCAGTGAACAACTTTATAGCTAATCTGGCAGATAATGTAAAATTCAGCGGTGGCGTCGATCTGGATGACAATATGGAGGATAATAACATAGGCGATTCACAGCCGCAGACCACAAAGAGAATCAAGGGACAGCTGCCTAGCTTCCATGTCACCTATTGGATGTTCTATCCATATAGCCAGGGCAAGACAATGTGCACGCTAAGCCTGGGCCCTCTGGGCCGAATACCCTTTCCAGCTGTTTATGGATACTGCCTGGGCCGTCGCCGGGACATTGGCAGCCATGTGGGCGACTGGGAGCACATGACATTGTACTTTAACGGCGACTCCGAGCCACAGGCCATGTATGTCTCGGCACACGACGCGGGCGCCTACTACAGCTACAGTCACCTGACTGGCGCCTTTGAGTTCCGACGCCAAGAGACGCGCAAAGGCATTCTCCAGCGCCCCAATTTCCCTAAAACTGTGACAACATTCAAGAATCATCCGGTGCTTTTCGCTGCCAAGGGCTCCCATGGTCTATGGACGGCGCCCGGCAAGCATCGATTCGTTAAAGTCGCTCGGCTATATGACATCAATGGCTTCGGAACGCCATGGAACACTTGGAAGGCCGTCGACATAAGCTACAAGAATTTGCGCTCTTATGGTAAGTAGTTATTAGTCTATTCTGAATTTGTATCTAATCTAATTTATTTACAAAAGGTCGTGCCTTGGTCCCTGACTGGTTAACTTATCGCGGCAAATGGGGAAATCCCAAGAGCAAGTGTCATCCCTTCCGCCGCATTGGTCTCAACTTTTGCGAATTTACAGACGGACCCACGGGCATACCCCTGAAGGAGCCGCACTTCCAATGCGGCGCCGACTATCGCTGATGACATTGGCCTAAATAGTATTAAGATTATCCTTAGTGAAATATTTATTGTGAAAGTCCCAACCCGATTCTTACTCCCAAATGCATTAAAGATGACCTCGGAAACATGATTAACTCTTCTCTTTTCAATATGGTGAAATTAGCTATTATGAAATCCTCTTATCTATGAATGTCACGACAGCTTTGACATATATATCTTCTCCATAATTAAGCTCCTAATCATTCATAATCTTAAACCCACATCAAGGGTTGAGTAAGCTTTCGCTCGATCGATTAACACTTACTTGAAAAATTAAATTGACACTTTCGCTGAGCGTTGTATCATCTGGTGAATCCACGGGAACTTGTCGTGTGAATCTCGTATCAAATTGGGAGACATCATCCTCACTTCGCTGTTTGCATTAAATAGAGATTTCATTAGTCTATTGTTCAGCATTGATATAGCATTGTTGGTTTACCAGCAGTGGCTTAATGGGTGGTTCTAGACGTCGAGCCACTACATCGTTCCAGTTGACATGCTTGAAGAACGGATGCGACTGCACCGCTGCCGCATCATCGGGTCCGCTGCCTAAACGCTGTGGCTCCTGTCGCTTCATCAGGCGACGCACCAAATCTCTGGCTTCGGGTGTGAGGTAGGCTGGCAGATTAAGCTTGGCTTTAAGTATGGTCTCAATGGTTTTCTTGCGGTTCTCGGCGGTAAATGGTGGCTGTAATATGAAACAAATTATGATTTAGTTATAAATGATAATAATATACTATATAATGACACTTACCACGCCCGTGAGCATATCAAACATAAGTGCACCTAGGGACCACCAATCGACGGCTTTGCCATGGCCACTTCTAGTTAAGATTTCTGGTGCCCTGTTAAGCAAAAGAGTTACAGTTTAGTTATAAATATGCTCAGGCTTAGCAATAGTTAAATAAATGACGGGCGTGCACGCACATGTACTCAATTGTGCCGCAGAAGGTGTGGGTGACAATACCCTCTTGTATGTGCTCCTTGCACAGACCAAAATCTGTTAACTTCACATGTCCTTGTGCGTCCAACAAAATGTTCTCTGGCTTCAGATCTCGATAAATGATGCCCAGATTGTGTAAATGGCCCAAAGCCAAGATGATTTCGCTCAAATAAAAACTGAAAGCAAATATTTTGAATAGTCTTCACTTTAAAGTACAAATTGAGTAGCTTACCATGTGGTGTCCTCCAGAAAGATGCCCTCGCGTTCCAAATGCATAAACAATTCACCGCCACTCAAATACTCGAGTATCAGATACAATTTACCGTCTGTTTGAAAAGCATATACTAATTCCACGATAAACGGATGCTGTGAAAGTGAAGAAAGAATTTAATTAACAATAGTGCCGTTGATAGCATAATGAACTTAACAGCTGATATATCTGACAGCCACAGCTAGATTTTTTGACCAGCGTTTCTTCTTACCTTCACTGCCTCGAGTATGTTGCGCTCGGCTCGCGTGTGCGCTGTGTCCTTTTGATTGGTCACAATCGATGCCTTTTTGAGCACCTTCATGGCAAAATATTTGTTAGCATCACGTCCTGCGGTCTTGCGCACCTGTTGAGCACAGGAACAAGAGATGTGAAAAGGTTTCTTATGAAGTTCGTGACGACATACCTGAAATACTTTGCCGTAGCCACCTTTGCCCAGCACTTTCTTGAGCTCAAAATCCTTTGGGCCCAATTTAATTTTGCCTGGATTAACGTTCTCCTCGGAGAGCTGTATGGTTTCCTGGCCTTCATTGCTATTCAGCGAGAGATAGGAGCATATTAACAGACACGATTAGTTTAGCAAATGTGTTTTAGATTTAGTGTGCATTGCTGCTAGGCAAGCGTGGGAAATGGACAACCCACGCGTTCTATAAATAAAAACGTTGGCAAACACGCGCCAATTGGCGCCCCCAAATCCCATAACAGTGCTCACAACCCGCCTCCCCTTAGCTTGGCCAACTACCAGCTCACTCCATCAACATATCAAGTGTTTGTACACTGGCGAGGCTGGCATATTGCCCATTAGACGAGCCAACAACAGCTTGTTGGTAGCTAGTCAATTGCCAGTTGTAAACACTTCTGCCACATGACAAAGCCAGACGCGTTATCAGTCGCAGTAGCTGCCGCCGCGTCAGGTGTGTGCCTCCGCCGATCATAATACGTGTGCGTGTGGTAGCCTACCCCCACACCCTTAACGATTACTCAGTTGTCGTTCTCAGAAGAGAATTGCGTCGCATATCGAAATCGCAGTGCCATCGCTTCTCGCGCCCCCTGCCGGCGGACATAACTTTCGAATTACTCACTCTTGGTGTAAGTTTATGCTCAATTCCGGTTCTAGATCGACCTGCAAAAGAGAGAGAGGGAGAGAGAGAGAAATGAAGATACGAGCAGAATAAACAATATGCAAATGAGTCAGAAAGATTTAAAAACTTGAACGATTAGTCAATAGTTTTTAGCTTAAGCCTACAATGTAGTTTGTAAATAGAGAAAGAAGAATACAACTAGAGATAAACTAAAGCTTCACAGACTCATGTTGAGAGGTTTAATGTAGCCCAGTTTCAGTTCTTATATAGATAGCCTAGCTGTATATCCTTTCAAACAACACACGTCTTGGATTTCTACAGTTACAACAAATAGGTGAGCATGAGCTCATTCTTAACTCTTAAGACTCAAGAGCAACATGCTTTAGGTAAACCTTTGATCTCGGATATGAAAGTTCGCGTCTACCTGGAACTGGCCGAAGTGTCTTAATGACAGAGACAAATTGTGATGCGCTCTTTGTGCAGAGAAAGTGTTTTGGGGCAGAGAAATCGTTAAAGGCGGCAACGCCGACGCAGAACGAGCCGTTTAGCCTCGGGTGTTGCGCTGTAGATCGGCTATATGTACAAGAGTAAATATATGTATATAGAGCCAGACACTTCTAAACTCACACAGACACAAACACACGCACACCTTTTCTTTAATGACAAACTAAAATTAGAACTCGGAATAATGCCAAATACTCTGTCGGCGGCTGCTGCTGCCGAAACATTTGTTTGTTGCTCCGGTTAGGGGCGCTTGGAGACTTGTTTGGAATCGTAGGGGAACTCGTCATTATATGCAAGCTATAATTATATATATGTATATATATATATATATATATATATATTTATATGCGGGTGTGTTGCAAGTAAATCCATTTTACTCTAACGACAACTGGAACTCGTTCAAGCTTCGCATTGCTGGCGCCGTATTTCAATTAACAAATCAATCATAATTTCTAATGCCCACATTTCGAGGGCGTGCGCCTGCTCAGCAGTTACTACTTATGACATATGTAACAAAGAGCAAGTATGGAAATGATTTGACGACTAGCGAATACCCTAACTAAGCACATTTGTCAGTCATTGTCATGTCTATCACTGCCTGTCCTATGAATTTGCGTATAATATCCACTTTATAAGTAGTTTCCCCATTGCATTTTAATACGAAAAAAGTTATGACTAACAAATACCCTAACAAGTCAAAAATTTATACTCATTATTAGTTCTCTTATGCCTACCTCTGCCTGCTCCAACAATCTTCCCCATTGCATTTTCAATTGATACGAAAAAAGAAACTAAAAAACAAATAACGCTGCACACGCGGCCGATCGACACGATTCCATCCGTTTTCTTTCTGTTTTTGATTATTTGCGGCTTATCAGCAAAGTAGTTTTTTTTTCTTTTCTTTTCGTTTTCCAATTTCGTTTTATACGCTGATAAGATTTTTCGTTCCTTTTTAAGTGGGAGTTTAGCTTACAGAATGACTCAAGACCCAGCGTCAAATTAAGACATGAAGAATGCACTGACAAACAGGCTCTTTTGTAACACATATGAGAGCTATTTAATGAGTTTAATCAAGAGTTGATAAACCCTTTTATATAAAAATTTAATACAGCTTGCTTAGCAATGAGCCAGTAATGAGGCGAATTATCTTCTAGTATGTCAAGCCAAGTCAAGGTAAGAGTATCAAATCTTCGGCAAACAAAAGATAAAAGATTTTACCTGCCTGACATATAGATATATAATATGAATATCATTTCCAGGAATTTGCGAACTCAGACCCTTTTCTCAAATGCCAATTCAAAACAAAAGGTGCAACTGGTACGATCGATACGCGCTCAGGTAGGTTTGCCTGTGTGTGTGTGTCAGTCTGTCTATATGTATGCATGTGTGCGTGAGTAATTGATACTGATTATTTGTTGAAGGACATTTGTACTGTTCGAAACGATTGCCCAATATTGCGATAACTGCGAAGAATCTATTCACAAAAGCTTTGCTGAGTTGGACTTTTGCGCAGCAGATAAGACGCGCAGAGTTCAGCGCCCAAAAACAGAGAAAATATTTCCTTTTTCTTTGCTCTTTGTGAGGGGGGAAGGGCAGCCAGACAAAGCGAAGAAGGTAAACAAAGAGGAAAATCACTTGTATGGGGTGGGTGAGGGCAACGGGGGTGGATGGCCTAGTGCGTAGTTAACTCTATTACTCACATCATCCAGCTCGATCCTGTCGTCGTCCGAGTCTCGCGCTTTGTCATCCTCGTGCAGCTCGAGATCGAAGAGTTCACTTGTGTCACTTACGTCCGCCATTTGTCGTCACACACACGCACGCACACGCACACAGGCAAACACTGTAGTTTTGCCTGTATTTTTTTTTGTTTTCTGCTTTTGCTTTTACGTTTGCAATTGAATTTGTTGCTGCTTCTGCTGCTGCTCAAACAATACGGAAACAGACCAGCGCAGCGGCAGTGGGGGAAACGACGACGAGACGCACTTTCTTGTCAATGATTTGATATTAATTTTTTGGCTTAGTCGCACTCGGCGCGTTGCGGCCCCGAAGGTTATTTGTTTATTAGTTAATAGAATATGAATGGAAACTAAGGCGCAGCAGCAGCAACAGCAACAGCAGAAGCAGAGCGCCAATGCCACAGCCACACAATGCCAATACACACGCACACGCACACACAGAGAGACGTTTACGCGACCATGAGACGCATATAGAGGCGCACGTAAGTTGCTGCACGACGCTAGCCCACACGCGCGCTCACGATGAAGTCTTGAAATTAAATTATATGTAATTTAATAACAATTAAAATGCACTTTTTCTTTGTTTGCAGCCAGAACACGAGGTAAGTTGGGACAGCGATTGCACTATTCGCTCTTATCGATACTTTGCAAGCATCATAGCGATATCGATGCCTGAGAATGAAATCGTTTCGATAAGAATAGACTCGAATCTCTGCGATAAATCGATACATCGATACATTTATACTCGCACGCTAGCAAAACAAAGCTGGCGAATCAATTTCCAGTTTTCAGTTGCAGTTTTTAATCAAGAAGTAATGTGCACCGGTGGATCACCCAGCAGCAATGGCTCGCAAGCTGAAGAGAGCAGTGAAAATGATAACCAACAACAACAGCAACCAGCTGGGGAGCAACAACCAGAACAGACACAGCGCACGGCCATCGGATCGTGCACACCCGAAGAAGTTCTCGCCGATTACGGTGAAAATATAAAGCTGCTCACATTAAACTCTCAAGTGGCGGAACTGCTCACCATCATACGCGACAAGTGAGTAACTGCTCAGTTGGAGTTGGAACTCGATAGCTAATCATACACATATACACAGGAATACCTCGCGAAGCGATTTCAAATTTTATGCTGACCGGCTAATCCGGCTCGTCATCGAGGAATCTCTCAATCAGTTGCCCTACACGGATTGCGACGTCGAAACGCCAACGGGTGCCATTTATGAGGGTCTGAAATATCGTTCTGGCAACTGTGGTGTGTCTATCATACGCTCCGGCGAGGCCATGGAGCAGGGCCTACGCGATTGCTGTCGTTCGATACGAATTGGAAAGATCTTGGTCGAATCAGATGCCAATACGCATGAGGCACGAGTGGTTTATGCTCGCTTTCCTGATGACATTGGGAGCCGCCAGGTGCTGCTCATGTATCCGATCATGTCCACGGGCAACACTGTACTGAAGGCTGTGAACGTACTGCGAGAGCACGGCGTGCCGGAGAAATGCATTATATTGTCGAATCTATTCTGCACGCCTGCTGCCGCTCGCACCGTGGTTACAGCGTTTCCCAAAATGAAGATTCTCACCTCCGAGCTGCATCCGGTGGCGCCCAATCACTTTGGCCAGAAATACTTTGGTACTGACTAGACTACGGTAGCCACAGCAATGTAAAGAAAGCAGAGGCAGCAACAGCTCCCAAAAAACTTGACGACTAAGTTCTGCTTAGGATAGGTAGAGTTGGTTAGATTGCCCATCCGAACCAAATCCTATTTAGTCCTGCCTACTAACCTATATTTTGTTAAATGTGTTATTTAGTGCTCTTACTAAAAACTTCTCTCTCCTGCTCTAGATGACATTTAAATCGGCGGAGGAGAAGGACGCGGAGCTCAACTACTATTCAATTATTAGCCCCATTTCAGATTTGGCTTTTAATGTAATTCGCAAACATATGTGTGACTTAACTTATGTAAATAGAAATAAAATAAATATTATAAATATATATCACTAGGAGCTCATTTTATAATTGACCACGGTGTCGACCTTGTGCAAACCCGTGGAGAAGGAGCGCAGCTGCACCGCCTGTGCGTTCTGTATGAACACGGCTCCAGTCTCATCCCACTGTGCGGGTATCTCGGTGTTCTGCAGCGTGTGGATCATCACATCGAAAGTGCAAATGCAGTCGAGCAGCGGTAAATAGCTCACAGTTGCCGATATCTGCCGCATCACATCTCTAATCTCGTTCTGTATGCGGCTCAGCTGTTTCGATGACGTCTGCTTGCTCGGATCTGTGCCATTGCTACCGCCGTCGCCAAGCTCTGCTTGCATCTTAAAGTCCCAACACTCTAGCACTTCCTTAGTATGCGCATTCGTAATGACCATAGAAATTTTGTTAATCATGTTCTTAGAAAGCCATTCTACAGGTTAACGAAAATCAGTTGATTCAACTCTTTGTAAATAAATGTAATTAATTAATTTAACTAACCTTCAGTTTGCTTTAGCACATTCTGCAAAAATGTTGTGATCTTTGGATCCTTCGACATTAGTATGGTTAACCCATATTGCTGTGTGCTATCAAAGTTCTCGGCTGGGTAAATACCACGTTGGAATAATATCGAATTGATGCCGTATTCTAATTTCGCAAATAAACAAAGGCGGGACGCCATTTAGATCGCGCTTTTTTATTGGCGTCGTTGTTGCTGTTGCTGTTGAGGTTTCTATACTTACTCAAGTACTCGACAATGATTTGGGCTGAGCCCTTGAGCGTGATACAGTTCTTGGTTGCTTGAGCTGTCGACATATTAAACACTGATCTTTATTATAATTAACTAAAAAAAAGTTTTCTGCTAATTTTAGCCGCTAATTTTTGAAGCTGTCTTTACAGTTCCGTTCTTGAACTAACTGGTGGGGTTCAAAGACTCCTCACGAAGCAACACGTTTAACTAGTTCACTAGTTCGATATAGTCTTAAGCAGTTGCAGAAAAAATACCAATTAAGACTTTTATATATCATATTTTTTGCACAAATTTCAAGATTAAATAAAATTTGCATTAATTAGTGCTCTTAAGCTGCATTTTTCTAATATTTATATAGTATTTTGCCTTTTGGCGGTTCGATTTGAATTTATCCATACAGTTCTCGAATGAAGCAGTCACGATGTATGAAGTATATGTATGAAGTAAACTTTATCGATATGTTGAACTAGTACTAAAAAATGTACTTGACATGAAGTATCGAGTCAACGTTATCGATATGTTGAACTAATGCTAAAAATACCGAAATATCGAAAAATTCTCTAAAATACCATATTAATGGCGCAATTTAAAGTTAATTAAAAAATCAAATTCATAAACCGCTTAGCTTTTGCAACAAATAGTTGTATTTTATTAGCCATTTTTAAACTATTCATAATCATGAGATCCATGTATGCTGCGATATACAATATGCGCTTATTTCGGGCTGCTTCTCATCCAACGATTGCTTTGATTGCTGCCAAAAGCCATTTTGTAGGTCGAACCTGTCGAAAAATCAAGCATATTTTTAACTGCGATCTATTTTATTCAAAGGGCCGAAAAAAAGAAAAATCAATACAAAATTTGGTATTTGTTGTTTTCATAGTTGTTGTAATTGTTTAGCTATAAATAAAAATGTAATAATTATAAAAGAAATCAATTTGTAAAATGTGAAGTATTTGCAAATTTTTAATGACATTTTTTTCTTACGCATCGTTTTTTTGTTTTTCAATTAAAATTAAACTTTACATAGTATTTTTGGTATAAATCTTTCAATAATTAAATTAAAAATTTTGACTTAAGTTAACTAAAAATATTCTTCTCCTCGTCCAAACAGAATTAGAAACTCTTTTCTCAACATATACATAAAAAATAATGAAGTTTTGCATTTAAAGCAACTACAAATTGGGAAATAATCGAAAATTTCAAAATTAAGTATCTACGTACGAGTGCTTAGACAATAAAGTTTTAAATTATTATTTCATAGGATAAAAAATAAATTATGGTTAAGCTCTTCTCCATTCTTCGTTTAGTTTAGTTTTAGGTTTTATAACTTAGTTGAAATGTACATAAAACTTATTGTGAATTATAACGAATATAAGTATATATAGAGATAGATATATAGATATATATGTATATGTATATACATGGTTTATTACAAGTTCATTCTACATATGATCTATATATATATATATAAAATATATATATATCTATACATATATATGTCTATGGTACAACAACAAAAGCGCAACAATGTCAGTGTCAGGGTCAATCGCTATCCTTTCTTATCTTTCATTATGTGTTTTTTTTAATATTTTTTTTTTTTAGTTTTTCTTGCAATACAAAGTACAATAAATAAATTCCGATTACAATTTTCATATACAAAATTCTGTCACCGTGCACAAACGCCAAAGAGTACAGGAAAATGTTCAGTCTGCAGCTGTTTAATGTATTTGTTTTCAATTAAAATTATATTTCAATTTTCTTGTTGTAGTTACAAGCAGATTTTGGAAATTTCTTTGTGTGTGTCTGTGTGTGTGTGTGTGTGTGTGTGTGTGTGTGTTGCAACAAATTGTAGAATTTTTAAACATAATACTAAAAAAATTACATTTGTCGGCGTTGGAGTGCAGGGAGTTTTATATTTGATTTTGCTTTTTTACTTTATTTTAATTGGTTTTAATGTGTTCTTTTTCATTTCATTTAAATAAAAAATTCTATGCATTAAAATAGTCATTATTTAAGGTATGTATTTGGCCGTAGATTGCAACAAAATATCTGTGAAGAGATTAAATCATAAATAAAAATTAAAAATTAATTCGATTTTATATTAATTTTTGTTTTTCTTTTTTTTTTTTGTTTTTCATAACTAGCTGCCCTAATACCAAGCAGAAGACAAAAAATACTAAAATGAATTAGCTCAAAACAGATTCCGTTGCGAACCAAAAAAGATTGTTCATGCATGATTTTCAAATCGAATAAAGCTTTAACGTTTATTCTCTTTTGCGTTATGGGTGGGAAAGTAAATAAAATAAAAAGGTAGGAATACAAATAGTTGAGCAGAGGTAAACCAAAAAAAAAAAAAAACAGGTCAGGGGAAGAACGCAAAAGATTAGTCAATTATTATTATTGATAAACAACCACCAGATAAATAATATTGTAAGGATAGCGTATGAAATTTGTTTTTTGGTTTTTGGTGTTTTGGTTTTGTCAAAATCTACAGCCAAAGTGTTAATATAATGTTTTTTTTTTCGCATATTTGTTGTGGTGACTGTACTTTGGCGACAGCTGAATAGGGCTGCCATATGTTGCAAAGAATAACTAACTTAAGAGAGCCTCTGTTTACTGTTATATTGTTATCGTTACCGTAATCGTTATCGTTATATTTGTATATAGGTATTCCATATGAGTGTAGGCTGAGCCAATTGAATGATTCGACAAGTATATTTCAGTATTTGGTAGGTATTCTGTTGTCTATGTAATTCTTGTTGACTGAGTCTGAGTCTGAGTCGAGTGAGTTGCATTCTAATTTCATTTTGTTTTGTTTTTATTTTGTTGTGTAAATGGAAAATCAAAATTTGTATTTGTTTTTAACATTTACTTTATAGAGAATATTTGTGTTTGTTTTTGTTTTTAAATAAAAATAGTTTTTGCCTATATGTAATAACTATTTAAAATAAACCTTCTATAGCACCATTTGTTTTTATTCGCATTATCATAATTTCCTTTATTTGTAATAAATTTTTAGTTTAGTTATATAATATTATTATAATTTAAAAAAGAACAAACTTTTGTTAGATTAAAGACATTGCTTTGTTGCTTTTTGGAATGTGTTTTCTAATAAAAAAACATAAAATAAAAATAGAAGATGAGCTCAAGTACTTGAATGAGGCGGAAGGAGCTAGTGGGACTTTGATTTTAACTGAATATTAGGATTGGGTTGAATTGCCTGGTATACTCTGTATTTGTACTTTGCGTGTATGTGTGTGTGTGTTATCAACTATATTTGGTTTATATGTGTGCGTGTTGTCCGATATACTATGATCGTTCTCTTTAAAAAGATTTGGTTAATTGAAATTATTTTCATTTGATTTATATTTGCTTCGTTTTGCGGTTTTTGGATTTGGTTTATCTTTAACTCGATCTAAAACAATCGATGCTATAGAAGTGCCTATTTTAGCAGTAATACCCTCCATAATACTTGACGCCACACATGGGATTGTTTGTAGGGATATACGTACTATCTGGCCTGGCGTACTCGCAGCGCAGCCCGGTGAATCCATCCGGGCAACTGAAAGTTGAAACACGAAAGAACAAGAAGAAGAAGATAGATGCATTAGTTTAAAATCGTATTGTATTATTATTGGTATTAAATGCGATGCAAACACATCTTTGGCAAAAAAGGGGAAACGAGCGGAAAATCAGTATACAGCACATTTAGATGGCCATGAACTGTGCTCCAGCATTTCCCTCACATCACTTGAGTATAAACAGCGGCAGCGGGAAAAAAACCAGCAACAAAAAACGAAGCCAGCAAATTTAATTAACAATCTTTTACACTTTTATCTTTTTCACTCTCGCTCTGTTAAAAAAATATATATATTCTTTTTTCATTTTTTTTTGCAAGTCCAGCACTTAAAACGAAAATGAAAATGGTTTTTCACAGACCCAAACGGCAGGAACCAGAAAGAACATTGCAGTGGGGCGTGACTGACTGCAGATCACCTGCTTAGGCTGTAGGCAATTAATAACTCAGACTTTGTATGTTTGTAGGTCTATATGTTGAGACTGTTTGCCGATCTTAACTCTAAGATTGAGCTCTGAAGAGATCAGCAGAGTTTCGCCTGGGACAGTTGGGTAGCTTAACTCTCTTAAGAACTTTATCAGACAAGCATACGCTCTTTTTTCAGACAGACAGACAGGCAGCAAGCCAAGCATTGCTCAAAAGCCAATATGCTCTCTTCAGTAAGCGAGCGAGCAGCGCCGAGTACAATGCGCTTTTTGGGGGCTGTGAGCGAATGGAATTGGATTGGTTTACATATACGAGCAGATATATGCGTCTTGCACACACACACACACAAGCGGATCGTGGATAATGTATAAAACGAGGCGCCGAAAGACATTATTCACATTGCTGAGAGTGTGTGTGAGTGTGAGTGTGAGTTCGTGGAGTTCTGAAATCCTACAGTTGAGAGAAATTTTCACTCGTTCGTGTAATGCGATGCCAAAATCGAGGAACACAGTTTTTCTCGACAGTTTCTCAAGTGCTTCGACTCTCCAGATCTCTAAACGGACTTTATCAGCTGTCACAGGTTTTATCACAGCGCAGCCACTTGACATTGGGTTCGATTTAGAGCGAGAGGGAGAGAGAGTGAGTGAGTGAGGAGGCAGCTGTGGCATGAGTAAAATAGATTTGACGAATCTCAACTTACTTGCAATATAACTCGGATATATCCACTAGGAATCCGCAGGTGCCGTTATGAAAGCAAAAGTTCATCTCGCATGACTTGTCCGAGTTGCGAATATCCGGTCGATAGGGAACTGTAAAAGAATAATAATATAATATAGTACAAATATATATGAATATATGTGTGTAATCAGAATTGAATCATCATTTCAGCTGCTTTACAAGACAACATGCCTGGTTTGTCGCCTTCGAATGTGGACATAAATTAGAAATGAATTGGAGCGCTAGCCAAAACATGACAGACGCACATCAAAGATGCGTGTGAAGAGACGGATGGAAAGATCGAGAGAGAGAGGGCTGTTGAAGGTCTTACCTGGATGGGCATTGATCATGATGCGTCGCTTGTCGATCGTGTTGCTAGCTTTGTTCTTGGCACGGCATTCGTATTTCCCCGCATCGGTGGAACTGTTAAAGTGGGACACAGTCAGCTGGGAACTACTTCTGCAAGGCGCCGATCGAACGATCGAAAGATATAGATATATGTAGAGAATTATTTAACATTTGCGAACTGGGAGTTGTGTGGCTCACTTGTGATGCTTGAATTGATATACATAGCGCTTGTGATTTATTGACTTGTCGTCCTTGAACCAGGTCACCTTCGGGGGCGGCCGGCCCTCCACCTTGCATGTGATGCTCAGCTCCGCGTTGTCCTCGATTGTCGCGTTGTTCGGCCTAGCTGTTATCGATATGATCGATGCGTTCTGTGCTGTAAGAACAACAGGAAAAGCAACAGGCTTAATCAATAAATTTTCCAATATTTAGTCTACATATAGATCGAGCGAGATATGCCTAGTGTCTGTATCTTAAATTATAATTAATTCGAGTTTGTTTATGCGCGAAATAGAAAAGAAAATCGTTTCTGCCTCGGCGCCATAAACAAAATATCGTCTTAGAAATTAATGAAATTCTTCTTCCACTTTTTGCTCTTTAAGTTCTTTTTTATTTGCATTTTATGGACGCGTCGCGTCTGCACGAATTCTTCGGTATTTTGCTGTTAAACGTAAGTTGTTTACGATGAACTTTGCGATCGTAAATATTCGAATATGAAATGAAGTCGCTTTCAAGGACTAATCACATGAACTAGATATAGATATATGTATGTGTATATGGGTTGAAGTCTAGTGATTAGCGGGTGCATAGCGGGAAAGTGGCGTTGGCAGAGTGCGTTTCAAATACTCTATAAATGGTATTTAAGCAGCAGCAATATCTTATAGAATATGTAGAGGGGCGAAGATGGTCTCAAGAGAGATAATCAACTGGAAGATATCAAGATGAAGAGAGTTATGGCAGAGAGTTCCTTCTATTCATTATTATTGGCTAGTATAGATTAGATATAGCTCACTATATAATTATATATATACTATATTAATATTATGTCCCATCCCCTAATACAATCTGCTCTCTGTTTGCACATTGATTCATTTGGGAATCAATAATAGAATCGACTCGCTGCACGTGCTCGTTACATTGTTTGCTCATTGAATTGATATGTTTTAGCATTCGATTTATATTTAAGTTTTGCCTAATTAACGCATCTTGCGCCAATCGCAGCCAATTGCAGATGGGCCAATCGTTCGGTTGGGCAGCGATTGCCAAATTGTCTCCTTCGCACTCGACGGGCGCTGAGTCATAAGTGGCGACAATTTGGCAATGAAATTGTTGGCCCACTTGCCACGCCCACTAGACTATGTGACAGCAAATTGGCTTAGCTTAAATTAGCCGGCATCTCACGTGTCGTGGGCGACGGGGCGGGGGCGCAGGCGTGTCCGAAGGGGCGTGCATCACATGATAATTGCGTATTGCGTGAATGAATGAATCATTTGCAGAGTGAGAGAGTGAGAGAGAGAGAGAGGGGGAGATGGAGGGAGAGAGACAGTGAGAATTGGTCAATTACCAAGTTTTCTATTTTCAATTCTTTTTCTGTTTTTTCTAAAATGCATTTTTAAGCATCGCATGCGAGTGATTTTGTATTTTCCTATTTTTTGCTTGATTATGCAACTCACGCGAATTTTTCCAGCTAAATGAATAATCATAATGACGATTATAAAGAGAGACGTCTGCACAGACATAGATATATATAATATATAATATATATATCAACATATACCTGCCTAAGTCACTGAGCTCTATTTATACACTCAACGAGAATTTTGATTTGATTTAATGCTAAGCGAATGTTAATTTATGCGTCTCTCGCGTGGCTCGCTCGAAAGGAAAATGCTGCTAAATATTAATTCTATAAAATGTTATATATTAAAACATAATTTATTGTTTATAATTTATGATTTCTTAGCGTATTTCTGCTGTTGTGTTTGTTGCCGATGCGACGGCCCATAAAACCGCATTTTAATTGTGCGCGTCACTTTCTCACGCTCCCAAATTGGTTTGCGGCGGCTCTCTACTCTGCTCTATGCCCTTCTCTCTCTTGCTCCCTCGCGCCGTCTCTTTCGCGCCGAGCTGTGAAGGAGCTACACGCCGAATAATCGACTGGAAAAAAAGCAACTCACAAGTGGCTATGGACAGAAGGCGATTAAGAATTGAAGGCAGCACGCAAACAAGTTGACAATTGTCATGCCCAAAAGTCCCCCCATCGAAGAGGGGGCGGCACAGGGGCAGAGGCGGGGCAGCCAGCCATTGCCCCCCTCTTCGGCACGCAGGTGCCGGTCGAAGCCTTTTCAAGTTTCTTGCTTTGATTCACAATGAAATTCGAGGCATAATAATAAGATGAACATTTTATACGCGTTCCTCCACCTCCTCCGCTTCTTCTTCTTCTCTTTTTATTCTGTCTTTTTTATATATATTCTGATATTTATTAATATTTTTTCTTCATAATTTTTCTGCTTTTTTCTTATTATTTTGGCATATCATTTCAGTTGGCTTCAATTCTTTGTTATTATGACTTAATTATGCGCTTAAAAGATGATTATCGAAGTGCTTTGGCGGTTGAGTGTGCCATGATATGTGGGTAGGGAATTTGCCGAGAAAGCTAGTTAAAAGTCAAGTAACTTATAAGCCATTCATAGCGTACCGCCCACAATGTGGCGCTTAGAGTCTTTGAGAAGGTTTACTTCTTCTGACAACAACAACACCAACTTTTAACAGTCTATCTATGAGAATTGCAAAGAGAGGCCATGAAACTTGATGTGCATATTAAGTACTTCATTCAATATCGGAGCCTCTCAGCTCTCTCTCTCTGATAGCTGTATAGCCAACTACTGCTCACAGCCTGTTAATTCTAGCCTGAGAATTGCAAAGAGAGGCCCTGAAACTTGATATGCACGCAGTTATTTTTCCCGAAATCCGCTCGCTGCCAGAGCTCATTGGCCTCTTATGAAGATGTTGCTCTTGTTGTTGGTGTTGGGCTGTTTTGAACTGTTTTGGGCTGTGTGTGCGTCAACACTACGTCAAAGCCGCAGCTGCTGTCGCGCCGCGCTTCCGGAAAAGTCTGGCATAACAACTGCGACAACTAGGAATCGAAAATAAACGGAGAGGAAACGCTGCCAAAGCAGCGGCAGGAAAACTGTCGTCGTTTTGGCTGCTGCCTGTCGACGATTTTAGCACACAGGAGATGGCGGCGACGTACTCGCATTAAAATAACTTTTCACAAATATATATATATGTATATATACTTGTATATGAAACATAATAATTTTTCACGTTTGTTTGTTTTTGCTCAACTCAAGTTTTTGTGTGCTTTTCCTTCAAGCGTGACGCCTCAATGATTCATGCAAATCCATCAAAAAAGAATACAAGAAACAGAGCGAGAGAGAGAGAGAGAGAGAGAGAGAGAGAGAGAGAGCGAGAGAGAGAGAGAGCGAGAGAGAGAGACAATGGCGACAACATGTGGTTTTAGCAATGGACCGCTGCCAGCTGAGAGGTAGGGTGACTGCGAATCGTTACGTTTATTAAGATTTTATTGAATTAATAAGCAAATTGCATGCGACACGCTGACTGGCGCCATCTGTCGTCCAAATTGCATTCAATTTGCATACACGAACGTACTGACTATAACTGTATATATATACTATATGGCATTGTTCTCAGGGCGCTTGTATTCCCAAAGATTTCACTTAAGCCAAATTAATGAAATGTGCAATGTGAAATGTAACTTATTTTTTTAATATTTTTTTTTATATTTTTTTTAGCTCTTAAAAATATGAATTTCGAATTTCGTTGTCGTGCGCTGAAAGACATTTTATTTTGGCAGCCCCTCGCCAGCTACTCTCGCGCCCTCTCCCCCTGTCCCCTCTCTCTCTCTCCCTCTGTCTATCTTTCTCACTCTTTCTTTATGTTTGACCCACATTCGCTGGCGACAGCAAACGGAAGTTTTTCTTGTTGTTCTCCAACATTTTACGTTGTTTTTCCAAAAAATAGAAAAACTTGCCAGCTCTTCTGCATTTTCTTAATATATATATGTATATATCCATATATATTTATGTTTTTTTTGTCAACTTTTGGTTATTTATGCTTTCGTGTGCGAGCGCTCGTTATTTATTTTATAATTTTTGATTCATTTTTATTGGCGCTCGGGCGACATTGTGTCATTCCTCGATGGCTCGGCTAAATAAATAGAATTCAAGTCAAGTGATTTATTGCATTGGCCATAAAGCGATGTTTGTATACGCGCATTATCTTATTTGAATCGGATATCTTTTACAATTGCTGGCAGCGGGTCTAGCACGCGCCTGATTAACTGGAATTTGGGGGAATTTTCAACAGTCTATTCCCACTTCCCCCTCGCCCTCCCCCTCTAGAGAGAGGGCTGTCTATAAAATGTTATGATATTTACATATGTCTGCAATTGCTCAGATAAGACACACTTGAGCTGCGATCACTCCACATTATGTATACGCCCGGTGAGTCGCACTTGAGTGTAAACAAATTATTTAAGCTGTTGTTGGCCCGGGCAAACATCAATTAATTTAATTCAACTACTGTGTTCGGCTATCGAAACTGAAAATAATAAAAAGCAAATACAACTGCTAGATTAGATATCTGATTGCTCGCATTGCTATAGGGGATGTATCAGCTGCCCCATCGCAGCTCGACTTTGATTTCTATGACTTCTGTACACAATACGGCAACAGCAACAACGGGCTGGCCGAAAAGAGCGTACAAGTTGCCTCCGCTGGTCTGGCAAATGAATGGCCGGCACGTGTGGCCAAATGTTCGCAATGAAAATGTCTTGAAGGCGCAAGCGGGCAAAACTAATAAAACGAAAGAAAGAAAGAAAAACAGCAACTGAAGGGAAATAGCAAACAGCACCAGCTACAGCAACAGCAACAAGAACAACAACAACGACAACTTAATGTATGCACGATGATTGTCGCCCGTTGAGATCTGTCGATTTTTCCATGTTTGTTTGGCGCATTTGCTTGTTTATTTGCACGTTGCGTATACGCAATGAGATTTCCTTTGAAGCAACGACCGCGACTTTCACGTCGAGGCTGCGCGCTGTCAACGTCTGATTGCTGCTGACAACTCAAGCAAATAGACAGCAATGTAGACAACTACAACCCACCCAGAGCGGGCATGGGCATGGCATATGCAAAAATTGGTAAGACCCATTGGCATCCAGGCAAGCATTTGCCTAGTTAGACCATCTTAATCAGTGTAGATAAGCGATAAGTAGCAGCAAAGGCAAACACTACAGTCACTCTCTCCCTCTCTCTCTCTCTCTCTCTCTCTCTCTCTCTCTCTCCCTATTTGTATACATATATATATTGCTGTCTCTGCTTCTGTCTGCGCTGGCACTTTGCTTTGAACTTCGTCTCGTTTTTTACGCCTTGTCTTCTTCTATAGACGGCCCCATATTTACTTCTATATACACACATATATCTGTGCATGTATATGTATTTTTATAGCACTGGCTGCCCCGTTTAATTAAGTCAAGTGAGTGCCGCAGTTGCTGCCGCTAAATGCCAACAAAATCAGCGCAGCTGCCACCTTCTCTGTCCCTGCGCGCCCCTCTCATCGCACACCTTGTTCTTGCCGCAGTTGCATTTGTTTTGTTTATTTGATTTGATTTGCTTTGCTTCTCCCTCAGCTGTTGCTCTCTCTCTCTCTCTCTCTCTCTATTTTTGCTATATCTACACGCCCAGCTGTTGCAGCTAACCGTTGTCTAAGCCATACTAAGCATCATCATCATCGTCGTCGTCGTCGTCGTCATGAGCAGCACGCTCTGTACTTGGCCGTTCTAGCGGCATTTTCTTATCTTGGCGCATAGTTTCTCACGTTCTGCTCTGACTAATGCCGAGCGCTGCAGGTGGCTTATCAAAAATCGCAGCTGCCGCTGATAAGCGCAAAAGTTATGCTCGAAGAGCGATGCCCATGAATCATTGGCTATGCTTCGCCATATCATTCATTGCCTTTAGCTATCTCTGGGCACACAGAGAAGACAGAGAAGTTCTAGATATCAATCGTGAAACCCAATACTCAGCGGCGATTTGACAAAATATTTGAAAAGTGAAATTGGAAAAGCGCTGCCAACAAATCTTGAACCGAACATAGATCTGAAGTACTTGAAATAATTTCCTAAAATTCCGCTGGCTAAATATTTGCTATGAGTGAAGCACGTGCTCAACATTTTGAGTGCCTCGGGCAAACAGTTTATAGATTAGAGCTGCAACCACAGGGGCAAAAATTATAAACAGCTTTTTCTTTGAATTCGAAATTTACAAAAAATCTAAAATTTGAGTTAAATTTATGAGCAGGGAAAGCAAACAGACGTCTGTTCACTTTGCATTAAGTTATGTAAGTCAAGAGCGTGAGCGATTCCAAAAGGTTTTCCAGTTAAAGTTTTGATTGACATAAAATTGTAAAGATTAAATATAAAAGCAAAATCCGATAAATGTAAAATTATGAAATATAAAAATATTTAAAAAAATATATATTTATTATTAAATTAATTTCATTTTTGTTATATTATTTTTTAAAACATTTTAAAAAAATATGAATTTAAATATACCATAAATATAAATAATTAAATATTTTTATATTTTATATATTGCTTTTTTTTATATAATAATAATAGTAATAAATTTATATAAATATTTATAAATATAAAAACCAAATATTTTATATTTGTATATAATTTATATAAATTAATTCAACTAACATCTGCTCACGTGCGATCGCCGCTTGATTTGCCTTTAATTGGCTGCATAGCGTTATCAGAGTCAATTGTCTGACTGACGCTGGCGCTGCAGGCAAACAGCCAAACAAACAAACACACACACACACACACACAAACACGAGAGAGAAACAAACACAACAACGGACAAGCAATGTGACACAGGCAACAATTGATTTATTCTCGTTGTTTGCTGTAAACGCATTTTGATAAAAAGTTCAAAAAGCGATGAAAATATCCGACACAAATTTTCCGTGACGTTTGTCAACTGCCAAAGTCGATGACGTAGCAACAGAATTTACCGCTACTGTTTGCACTTGTTGTTGTTTGTTGCTGTTGTTGTTTGTGCCCACCTCTTGGCATGTTTTTCCACAAAAACTGTCAAATGTTAAGCAAATATTTGATGGCATTTTATGTAAATCCTGTAGGTATTTCTGCCGTAGGCAACATACTCTAGGCAATGTGTAGATGTGTGTGCGTGTGTGTGTGTAGGGGGCGTGTGAATAAAAACAATGCGGCAGTGATAATGCTGATAAGCGCCGCACACAACAAAAAAATTAAATATAACTACTTGTTCGATTGGCGGCGAGGGCTGCAGCAAAAGTTTAACAGAAAATGTTTCAGATTAATATATATTTTTATAAATATATATATTTTTTATTTTTAGCAATTTATTTTTTAAGATTTTTAAGATATTTTTTTAATATTTTATTTTGTTAATAAAACAAATATTTGAATATGGAAATATTTATTCAGTTTTGTTTATATATATATTTTTTTTATATTTTCCAACATATTTAAATACTATACTTGTATATATATTTTTATTTAATTTTTTATATATATTTTTTTTGTTAGGTTTTTTTTTTCAAGCAGCCCTGCCAGATAAAGGCCTTTAACTACGTCACCAGCATGCAAATCCATATGACATTTGAATATATGATTAAACACACTTCCCCACACACACACACACACACGCACACACACACAGACGCACAATCACGCACTTGCTGGCGACAGCGTGTGAAAATCTACACAAATGCATTGAAAGCGTTTTTTTGTCATTTATTCTTTTTGTCATATTTAATATTTATTTATTTATTTATTTTCGTTTGTTTGGCTAAAAGATTTGCCGAAGGCCACGCAGCTGTCCAGATATTATTTTCATCTCGCTAACTGCAGGCGCGTTGCGCTTATCTCGCATTGTGGCTGCCGCTGCTGTTGTCATGAGGTTTTGTTTGATTGCATGGGCCTGGGCCTGGGCCTGGGCATGGGCATGGGCATGGGCATGGGCATGGGCAATGCCAAAATGCAACTGGGCAAAAGTCGTTTTATGCCAATCGCTTGCCACAATTTAAATGTCTGCGGCGGCTGCTGCTCATCAGCTTTGCTGCGGTTGTTGTTGTGGCTGGCGCACAAAGCGCCTGATTGCTGATAGCCATCAACAGCAGCAGCAGCAGCAGCAACATGGACAACAACGACGACGACGATTGCAATTGTTTGGCAATGACAGAGCGCACCTCCCAGACGGCCGTAAAGCAAACAAGCCATAATTAAGTTGCACTCGAGCAGAGGCAAAGGCACAAGCTGACTCTGACTGAGGCCTTTGCTGGTGGCTTAGTCGTTCACTAAGTCAGTGAGTCAGGCTGAGCGATAGCGAGAGAGAGAGAGATAGAGAGAGGGGGCTGAGTCTGTCGATGATCTTAATTCCATTTAAATCGATCAATTTCCACTGACGACATTATTTTTGCATGCCCAGCCCAGCCCAGCTCAGTCCACAGTCCACAGACAACAGGCAACGTCTTGGCCGGCTTGAGTCAGCGTCTTGGGTTACGTGGGTGAGCGGCCAACAACAAGTGGAATGACTAAGCGCTCTCGCGGCTGCAGTCTGGCTCTGTGGAGCCTGTGGCTGCTTATCGCCCGTTTGTAGATCGGGACGCGCCCTTTTTGTTAGTGCAGCTCTAAAAATAGCCGCAAGGCTGTTAACTTGGCCATAAGCCCATGAATATCATCATTCACGGCAACATCATTATGTTCGTCATAATCAACAATTGTTAATCTAGAGCAAGTCCATTGCCAACAGCAGCAGCAGCGGCAGCAGCAGCGGCAACAAAGCCAAAGCCGATGCCAAAACCAAAGTCAAACTTAACCCAATTTTCCCGGCCAACTGCCGCATAAGGAAAATGAGCACATTACAAGAAAACGAGCTGCTGCTGCTGCTGCTGCTGATGCTGGTGAAAAGTCGCTAACAAACACGCAGAGAGGCACTGCTCTAGGTGATCATCATCTTTGGACACGTTGTGGGATTCGGGCTGACGCTGACATTTGTCAAGCGGCGCATCCTTTTTGGCCAAAAGCCGCAATTGAAACGATTCTCTCTCTCTCTCTCGCTCTTCGTTCGTAATCAGCGTGGGAAAATCAACTGAGACGCGCCCAGCTATAGAGAGAGAGAGAGAGAGAGAAAGAGAGAGACAATGTGACCTTCAGCTGGTGCGGTTCACACCCACCGCAAAAGCACCGCTAGGTGGCGCTGCTGCAGCTGCAGCACCTGGCAACTAAATAAAAATTTGGTGCATGTTCGCTGATTGAACACAAATGATACGGAAGCGGGGCCAGCTCGCGAAAAACAAAACTAAAACTGAGCCAAGCTGAGCCGAGCCAAGTTAAGCCAATGAGTAAAATTCTCACGCTTGGCCACTTGGATTACCCGCCAGATTACATGAAACGCGCCTACACAACAGCAACAGCAACAACAGCAACAGCAACAGCAACAGCAACAACAACAAGCGACACCGACGACGTCGAAGAAGGCGCATAAATCAGCTGCTGGCTCGACTCGAAAACGGAGACAGAGACAGAGACAGAGGTGGAGGTGGAGACAGGGGCAGCTACAGAGCTAAAGCTGGAGTTGAAGTTGGAGCTGTAGCTGGATAGCAGGAAAAAGCCGCCAGTTGTACGCATGCCAAAAGCGGCTTAAATGTCCAAAGTGGGCAACAACAACAGCAGCAACTGGAAAATGTGAAAATGTGCAGTGAAAAGTCAGCTGGCCAAGTTCTGCTGCTGCTGGGAAACTATTCCGGCCACTGAATAGAGCCGCTGTGAAACAAAAATTAATCATACGCCCCATTAAACGGATGACGCAATCAACTGCTGGCCTTTTGCAGCAATAATGCGAGCGCCCATTTTGCAGCGCACAGAAATTCAAAAAGCACTCATCGCCAGACTTGTCAGAGTGTTGTCTAGGCACCTACATATATATATATATATATATATATATATATATGTATATATATAGCTGTGTGTGTGTAAATGCGTTGACTTCTTGGAAACTGCGGCTATGTGCGCAAAAATAAATTTCTTTGACACGCCACATAAAATGCTGCTGAGGATTCCAGATGAAAAGCCGGCAACTGGCTGGCAAGCACTTGGCTCACACACACACACACTCGCACACTCACTTGCATTGCCAAAAAACAGCGAGATATTCAGCATATTTTTTGTTGGCTTCTGTATTTTAATTCACTTGGGCTTATTTATTATTATTTATTTGGCTCCCTTAATGCATCCGTTTTCATCTCTTGCTGTTGCCTCTGCTTCACTTTCCCATTACTGTTTACTGTTCTTTTCAGCTCTGCTGAAATGTTTATCGCAGATATTTCTTTTGCTTATTTATTATCTTGCAGAATTTATATATTCATGAAACTGCTTTGCAATCAGCCAGCTGCTCGATATTGCAGTTCTGTAATCTAGATAAATTTAAAGTTTTGCTAAATATAATTTCCCTTATCGCGATGGAAATGTTTCCGTGTTCCAAATTGTTGAAAACATTTGATTTGTTATCTTGGAGCTTTCTTGGAACTGGACAGATGCTTTCATTTGGGGTATTCCCGCTCTGTTTTTTTCCGTTTGTCATAGAAATATTTGACTCTTCGCTGCCTTCCATTAAAACTGCTGTGCGTGTGTGTGTGTGTGTGTGTGTGTGCTTAATTAATTAACGATGTGTTGAAAATGTGATTCCCGAATAAAACCGAATCGAATCAAATTCAAATTGTTCCACATTTACAGTTAGGTCTTTTACGCCCCAACGCACTTCGACTGGAAAGGTTTGGCCATGCCCCGCGTTGCCACACCCACCCAGAACGCAGCTCTGCTGCCAGTGTTGCACAACAACAAGAGCAACAATCGTTTGTTTAGACAACTTGTACGTAACAGTTCGTCAATCAACTGACGCCCGAAACATTGTAAAAGCTCATTGCGAAAAATCGCCTGCACATCAATAAAGAAAATCGAAAACGAAAAACGAAAAACCAAATACGAAATTGAAAATCAAAATGTTTGCTGCACGGCGAGCCGCAAGCATAAGCAAAATAAATAAATAAGGTGCCAAACTACAGATTACAACATTTGTGATGTTTATTAATACGAAATTAAGTAGCCAGCGGTAACAACAACAAACACACAACAGAACCCACCAAGGTGGGCCAGAGCTCTGGCTGTGGCGAGGGCGGGGGCGGGGGCAAGGGCGGGGGCGGGCGCGACGGGTGCCCAAGTAGCGCTTTCATCTTTTTGTAATTAGGTGCGCGCAGAGACTGATAGATGGCGCGATAGATAGATACAGATTGGATTTTGAATGCGCACAATACACACGTAGGCACAGACACACTCTCGTATATGGGCCAAAGTGTAAGAAAGATGAAAATTAAAACAGCAGCCCCACCAGAGATGTTTACACATTGTAATGCGTGCAGCAAGCCAGCAGACAGCGAGCAAATGTGCAGGGGCATTACGACTGGATAAAGGCGTTTGCAACGCAGTTGATCGATAGGTTGAGAGAGGGCAGAGGGCGAGAGAGAGAGAGAGAGAGAGAGAGAGGGAGAAGTAGAGAGTGAGAGAGAGAAGTAGAGACAGAGAGTGAGAGAGAGAGAGAGAGAGAGTGAGACAGAGAGAGACACAAAGAGGAATAGAGGAGAGAGACAGAAAGAGACAGAGAGAGAGAAATATAGAGAGAGGGACAGAGGGAGAGACTGAGAGACAGAAAGAGAGACAGAGACAGAGACAGAGACAGAGACAGAGACAGAGACAGAGACAGAGACAGAGACAGAGACAGAGACAGAGACAGAGACAGAGACAGAGACAGAGACAGAGACAGAGACAGAGACAGAGACAGAGACAGAGTTACTATGTATAGCTGAAAAGATTCCTTTTGTTAACTATATAATTGTGATATTTGTTAGGCGAAAAGATTTCTTTTTTGATATATGTAATTACCTAGCGGAACATTTATACCAGACAGCAATTATCGATAATTTGTAAGTTTATTGGCTAAACGAACACTAATGTGATAAGATAAGACTCACTGTGTATCAAGTTGAGGCTAACTGAAATTTTTATATTGTATTTGCAAGTAGTGCTAAAGCTGCTTTATTCGATCAGAGATAAAGAAAATTATTAGGTGATTGGACATCTGAGTGTCAACGTTTTTATTCTATATACTTATAAATAAACTAAGTACTGCAACAATTTAGCCTGATAAGCAAAGAATCGAACTATGATAATAAATAATTGACTAGACTGTGGCTCAAGTTTTATATGAGTTATATGGTTCTTAATGGAATATACTTTAATTGGAAGTTTTGTTGGAAGTGCGTTAGAAAAGATTACAGAACAGAAAGGCTGACTGAATTATGAATTGATTTCATATAGGATATGATATTATTATATAGAGAATGCTTATAGCTATTATAGAGCAATACTCTGTTAATTTCATCATTCGCTTCTCTATATAAATAGAGTATTGAAATGTTACTTTGATTTGTTGGCGACTTTTATTGGCTCGAGTTTGAAAACGCCAGACTCAGGCAGTCAACAACAGCTGTCGATACACACACACACACACACACACACACACACACACACACACACACACTCTTTGGCTATTCGAGTTTCAGTTTGTTGAATTTCATTGCGGCCGAGCCGGCGGGGGCGTTTATAATTAATTGTAATTGTCGTTGAAAGATTAATTTGGTTGCGCTTCAATGGCGCTTCATTGTCGGCCATTGCGCGGCTGGGGAAATCAATTTTATATCGCTTTTTCTTCGTCCATTATATGTGTACACACACGCACACACACACACATACGTAGCTTTTTGTTGTTTGCTTTTCGGTTACTTTTCTCGAGTTTTTCGTTTGGGTTAGCCACACAGACATAAATCTATATTTTATGCTGCGAAAAGTGCAATCAAGTGGTTAGCCGCGCAGCAGCGCCAGCGGGGGCTGGCCTAGGGGGCGATCTTCAAAGGGGCGAGCGCGCGCCGTCTGCGTCGGCCCATTGAAATGGAGCATAAAAACTATGGCTATAAATAAGACCCTGTAGGAACTGCTGGCGTGTGCTTGGCTGAGAGCTGGGAGCTGGTAGCTGGGAGGGTAGGTAGACTGGCTGCCCGTATGTATTTTCAAATCAAATTCAAAGTTGTTGCTGCCGAAACATTTCCGCAGATCAAAGTCACAGCTTGACAAAATTCTATGGAAAGGGGCCGGCGGCCCAGCTGGCTGCTGGGTAGCTCGCGGGCCGCTCCGGCTGCTAATTGCTTTCATATCAGTATCAATTGACGATCCTGATAACAGCTAACAATTTGTAGTTTCAACACCTATAATGGCCCGGGGGCATCTTTCGCACACTCTCCGGACTGATAATTATCAACAGAAGCAGCAGCAGCAGCAGCAGCAGCAGCGACTGTGGCACGGCAACTGTTGCACTGAGTGATATGCAAAACACAACAGCAGCGCCCTCCTGCGGCTGCGTTTGGCAAATCATTGGAAACTCTCGCGTGTGTGTGTGTGTAATTGTTGCTGTTGTAGGTGGCTGCCTCGAGCGTCTGCTGTTTGCGCAATCGACAACGGCGCCGTCGAAGCGCTGCAGGCCCTTTGATCTCTTTTTTGGCCAACAAAGTTGGCGCCATCTGTTGTTGTTGGAGCTCTAATTAGGCACACTTCGTGCAGGGGCAGCGGCAGCCTAGCATAGGGTGCCCCTTCGGCGTCTGCGCGTCTGTCAGCGCTGTCCTCGTCGCGACGTTGTTGGTTTTAAAAATAAATTGCACATAATTTTATGAAACATGAAAGATTTCAAATAAATATTTCGTCATTTTGTCAAAAAGGGACGCCCTACCAGCCGAGTCGGGAATTTAATTAGTGCCGGAGTCCAAATGGTGGCGGCATCATCCGATCGGAACGCGCTATGTAAATACGCCTGCTGCAATCCATAAAGCTTATAGTTCTGTGTAAAAATATTTGCCAGCTCAATATTTGGATAGACGCGCAATTGTTTTCCGCTGCCGTAAACAAAGTCACGCCCACACAGCGAGAGAGATGCATTCGCACGGACTCAGGTCTGCAGCGGAGTCAACTACTTGCAGTTGCAACAACAACTAATTGCCAATGACATATAAACAATCGCTGGCAACAAGTTGCGGGCCGTTTTGGCCAAGTGCAGCAAAGTTGGCTCGAATGTCTGCCACTCAGCCAGCCAGCGCTATGCGGCACTGGCTGGCAATCATCATCATTAGCCACGGCCATTTTTGGGTAAATAGTGCAACCCTCTTTGCATAATAATGTGGACAAGGTGCGCATTTGGTGAAAAGCGCGCAACATGCAACATTTTTGTGTCTAAATAAAGATGCGATGCAGTCCGACAGCAGCAGCAGCAACACACACAGCAGCAACAATAACAATAATAACTTTTGGCTGCAGTTGCAGCCTGTTTGGCTGGCAACCCGGTAGTGAGTGCTCGATGCTCGAAGAGCGCCTTGCGATACCTGTTTAGCTGTCGGCGTTGCGTTTATCGATAAGGCGAGTAATCGATGTCTATGGGAGATTACCTAAGTGGACACTTAGGCAGTATACTTAGTTAGTTAGCTTACGCATTGTTATCGATAACTATCGATTTATTCGTGCAACTCCTAGTTACTGATCAATAATCAATCAGATGCCTATCTGATTAAGAATAGTTAACACTCTGTGCAAGTTATCGATAACTATCGATTTATTCCTGCAACTCCTAGTTACAGTTTAAAAATCAATTAGAAGCCTATCTGATTAAGAATAGTTAACACTCTGTGCAAGTTATCGATAACTATCGATTTATTCCTGCAACTCCTAGTTACAGTTTAAAAATCAATTAGATGCCTAGCGGTTTTAATGGACTTATAAATAACGCTCCATGTGCACATCTATATTAAACTATTGAGTTAGGTTAGGAATCGAAATCTGGGTCTGTTATCGACCAATTCTGATTAGCACATTTGGCGGAACAAATGCCATAAATGAAAGTTCTATTGTACTTCCGGTTTAGTTGCCGGACAACTCATTATCACACTCAACTACATTCTTATCGATACGCTTATTAATCGATTTATAAATATAGCACGTCACATTCATGTCTACGCTATTAATGCAATCAATCTAAACCATTCGAGAATGGAATCTCTGTTTACTCATTGAGTTAGGTTAGGCACTGTTATCTGTTATCGATAGGTGTCGCACACGATTAGCGATAAGTGCTCAGTACACTCGAGTACAATTGAAATTTACACCCATTATAATTAAGGCACAATAAATACTGTACTGCTGCCTACGTGACAATGATAATTGAAAGCACGTTACGCATACGCCACTTGGGACCGGCAAATACATACGTCATTTGGCCAGTGGAGTTCTGGGTACCCGAGCTTATCTCAGCTAATAGATAAGTTGACACACACACACACACGCACACACACGCACGATCACGATCGTTTGGGGGCACCCAGATTGAACTGCTTTCGCATTGGGCTCCCTACAGAGGCGCCAGCGGCTGCTTTCTTAGTAGCTCATTTGCAGTCACGTCAGAGGCGACAGGCGTCAGACGCCGAGCAATGGCCCCCAAGAAATTTAAGAAAAGGCAAACGTTAACGCAAACGCAAACTTTGGCGTCACATTTTGGGCCACAAACTGTCATAGACTGGCGCAGATTTATAATGGGGCGCCTAACAAACCAAAAGCAGCAACAGCAGCAGCAACAGCAGCAAGAAAATTGCTTGGCGGTGCGGCGGCTTCAAAGTTGTTTCTGTTTTTGGTGTTTTTTGGTTTTCTTCCTCTTCTTTCTTTTGGTTTTTCGGTTTCGTTTTGGTGGCATCATTAAAATGTACAGAGGAGCGCACAATTTTTTTAAAATTTATTTCATACGCAGCGTGGGAATCGCGCCGTCAATTGTTTAAAAGGCGCCAACAGCCAACTTCTACCCAGCTCAGGGCTGTTGTTGTTGTTGCTACTTTTCGCATTATAAACGCATTAACTAATGTTGGAATTATAAGATGCCGCGACGCATAAATAAACAATTAAAAATTGCTAAGACGAACGGCAGAGCGGCCAAAAGCGGCGATAAATGTCGCAAAGGCAACGGCAAAACATGAGATAGAAAACATTGATAAGTGGAGCCCATGAGTTTCAATTTGTGGCCAGTGACAGTTGACAAAATGCCAAGCGAAAATCTATTTTATATGCCCGAGCTGCCACTTTGGCAGACGAGCTAAGCGAAACAGCGGCTAGCAGAAACTATTCATAATTTTCAGCAGAAACTGAAAAACAATATGACGAAGACAGGGCGACTGGGCGCTATAGATAATATTGAGTTGCTTTCATTGCCTGCATTACTTTCGACCCTTTCACTAACATAACGTATCTAATGGGAAGGCCACAGTGTACTCTGATATGAAAGTATTTGGGCTTGGAGTGATTAAGGTATCAGTTGCACAATGGAGTGGCCTGCTTATGCGCTGCTATAATGAAAATATATGACCTAATACGTAGAGACAAGGTAGCTGCTATTGAACTGATATGCTTTGCGAACCCATGATTCACACTGCTTGAGCAACTTTTGACACCTGCCGCAAGACTTTAGTAATTGGGTATAACACGTTGTTGACAAGAGCAGGGATCGAGAGATTGAGTCAGGGAGCGTCAGGTTACTCTCTAATTGATGCTCTGCAAGAGATCTCTAACTCTTCTCTCTAACTCTATCCTTAGAGCTATCCCCGTTCTCGCCTCATACGCCTTACCTGCCTCTGTAGCTTTGTTGCTTTCTCTCTGTCTCTCTTGCCTTTTATCTACCTACCCTGCTTTATCTCTCTCTTTCTGTTCCTTTAGCTGCCCCCTCTCACTCTCCCATCCAAATGTTCTCTGCTCTCCCTGTTTTCCCTCACCATGCACGTTTGCTATATTAAAAGACATTGCTCATACGCACCGTTTGCTTTTTGACTGTCTCGTCATTTGTGGGCTAGTGAGAGCGTGGCGAGCGCTTTATGGTCTATGAAACGAACCAGATTTCTACGCTTTGGGCTTAATTGCAAGCGGCAGAAACCGTAAAACAGTTGCCAAAACGCCGTTAACTCAGCTGCCAGACACATTTTCCATTGCTGCTTCTTCTTTGTGATTTTTTATTATTATTTTCATGCTGGCAGCACGTGCAGGCGCTGGAGTGCAGCCAAGCAAGAGCGTACAGAACCGAACCGAGTATGAGCCATTATCAGAAATATTATCAGCAGCAGCAGCAGCAGCAGCAACAGCAACAAGTTGCAATTTAATGACAACAACAAGTTGAGCTGCAGGGCACTGCAATGCAAATTGAATTGATGTTGCTGCTGCAGTTGCTGCTGTTGCCCTTGCCTTGTAGTTGAGCTGCATGCCTGAAATTATAGCATAAATAGCTAAAGCCGAAGACCAACAGGTGCCCAAGTGCCAGTTGGTAGTTAAGAGTTGCCAGTTGCCAGTCAGTTGGCAACACGTGCCCAGGGCGATGCTGCCGTGGCTAAATAATTACGTAATAAGTGGTTGGCAGCAAGGAGCCCAGGCAACAGCAGCCAACAGGCTGCCAGGCAGCTTGGCCTGTCAGGCAAACTATGCCAAGAATTTCATATGAAAGCGCGGCCAAAGAAGAAGTGAAAAGTCTGTTAGTCAACCAGACAGTGAGACGACCAGACAGGCCAGCCCAGGCCCAGGCCCAGGCCCAGTCCGAGGCAGTCGTCAGTCAAGCAGCGGGCAACATTGTGGCAAAGCATACAAACTCAAACTTGTTGCACGCTTCGTTTTCAGCTGTGACACGTGTGACTAATAAACAGTTCCAGTTTTAGTTCCAGTTTAGCTAACTAGTTCCTTATTAAATCACAAGGGATTTCTCTTTATTTATGCCAAAAATTCAGTTAGCTTAATTACTTTTCAGAAAGCGAAACTGAGGCTATTATTTCTAGACTCTCTCTCTGTCTCCATTCCTCTCTTCTCTAGTTTTAATTTTGGAACTAGTTCCGACTGCATTAAGCTGCGCAACATGTTGCCAAGGCATGTTGCTGCTGCAGCTCATGTGGCCGCTGTCATTGTTGCCCTGGCCGCGCTCCAGCAACAACGCTGCACACAATCAATAATCGCAACGATAAAGATCGTTAACCGAAATGTTTTTATTTTAGACCGATGACGACGACGACGACGCATGTTTCGCGGCCAGCTGCAGCAGCAGCAGCAACATTGCTCTGTCGACGCTGGCGACTACTTGGACAATTGCAACGGCCGGCGCATGAGTTATGACGACGTCCTCGTCCAGCTGCGCGTTCGCACGCCACACATGCGCAATGGCAATGGCTCATCTGACTGCACCACCACCACCAGCAGCACCCGCCTGCCCCCTCTTTGTGCGTCTGGCGCGCTGTGCGGTAAATTCGCTTTATGGGCTCCCGACAACGACGACTGCGAACTGCTCTATGCTAATTACGTCATGGGGACGACGCTTCGTACCTAATTTTGCATTGTGGGAACCGAAAACTGGAAATCCAAGACACCCAAGACACCGCGCAGCGACTTTATTTTTTTCTTCTCCTCAGCAGCAGCAGCAGCAGCAGCAGCCGGCTCTTGCAGCCCCTGCTGCTGCCCCTGTGCATGTACCTGCTCTGGCCTGACTGCTTGCATTTTCCAACTGCGGCAATAAAAAAACTGTTGCGGCGGCGGCGGCGGCAGCAGCCAAACGAGCAACAAACGACAGCAACTGTTGCTGCTGCTGCCGCTGCTGCTGTTGTTGTTGTTATTTAAGCAAATGTGTCGCAGCCAAAGCCAACGTCGACGTCGGCGTCGACGTCGCATATAATGACTTTTTCGACTTGGACTGTGTTGGCTTGCGCTTTTTATGCTTATGCTTTATGCGCTCGCCCGGGCTGGCTGGTCAAGCATGTGGACACTGGCTGCATTGCTATTTGCTAGCGTGCCTCATCTGTGCTGCAGGAGGCACCAACAGCAGCAGCAAAAACAGTTGCCGTTTGTTGTTTGCAATTGCTGCTGCTGCTGTTGCTGCTGCTGCTGTGTGTGGCATGCAGCAATAACAAGTTGTTGCTGGTGGCAAGTTGAAATAATTGTGTGTGTGAAAATATTTTGAAATGGGCGCGAGGCAAGTTCGCCAGCAACATGTTGCCGAAAAAGACACCAGCGAAACAAGCCAAGCAGCCAGCAACATGTTGCTGCGTCCTTGAATCTAGCATTTTTTGGTCGCTTTGCTTTGTTTCTCGCTGCATTTATAAATGCTGTTAAGTGGGCAGCAATGCGAATTAAAAGCACCAAACTTACATTAAGACACATTTAAATACCATTTAAATAGCTTTTTGTGCACAAGGTGAAGCTGCAAGCAAATTTGTTGCCGCACAAAAATGCTGCTCGCAATGCAACTTCAGGTTGCAGCTTGTATGTGTGTGTGTGTGTGTGTGTGTGTGTGTGTGTGTGTAAACAAAGCCTGGGAACCGAAAAAGACAAACACGCGCTTGGCCTGCCCCAGTGGCAATGCGCGCCATGTGGGCCTCGGGCCGAATTTTGAGTGCTTTGATTTGGGCACACGGTCAGCTCGCCGGCCGGCAGATGATGATTGGCTGCAATTTGGTCAACTTAATAATATATATTTTATATAATTTCTATAAGCGATTTGGCTGCACTCGTCGACGGCTGCCCGTGTTGCCTGCCTGTGGCGATTGGCCAGTGGAATTTCCGCCAGTGGCCGGAAAAACCCGCCGAGTGACAGCAAGAATTCAGCATAAAAGGCAGAGTAGGACGGGGCAGGGCGGGACGGGGAATTTCCGGCGCACAAACATGTGGCATACAGCACTCGATTGGCACTTGCCTTCTACCTGTCGTGCCCACCCAGCAGCTTAGCCTCGCTCGCTCTCAGCACACTTTCCCACGCAGGTAGCGGCGCCCTTGACTGGCTGCCGTGGCCGGGCAGACGCTGAGCTGAGCTTCTATCAATTCCATTAACAAGTTAAGAACTCAATTGAATCGCGGCGATTAAGCGATTTAAGTGGCAACAACATCATCAGCGGCAATGCGATTATGATCGTGAAATCGGCTAAGTCGTCAGCTAAAAAGAAAATATTGCCTGCCACAAGCGGCTGTGGCGGCAGCTGGGGCACATGTGGCATGCAACAGGGGCAGAGGCAGCCAGAACTTGAATCTGGCGATATCAAAGGCAAATTTTTCAAGCGCAGACGTTGTCGACATTGTTGAAGCTGCGGCGGGGGGCAGGTTGCAGGTTGCATTTGCAGCAGACCAAGCGATAGCCAAGAAGGTGTTGCTGCCACTGAAGTAGATAGATGAGCCAGCAGCCAGCCCCAGCCCCAGCCATGACTCCGACTCCTCGGCAATGGCCACGTCGCATTATTAATGTTTGATGTAATTAATGCGTAATTAAGATGGCCAACAACGCGCAACTTGCAATTTGCGACTCGTTGCAGTTGCCAGAGCTGAGCCAAGTCGGTTACACTTCCATTTCGATTTCCATTTCGGTTTCCGGCAAGCCGAAATAGTTCAAAAGCCGAAATTGAAATGCCGCCAACGCAAATTGCAGTCTTGGCCAAAAACAATAACCAAATGGAATCATTAATGCGGCAAGTATCATGGGAAACTAATAATGAATCTCTCTCCAAAGAGATCGCAGCTCAAATATCGATCAATTTTGTCTAAGTCGAGCGCGGTTCATTAATCTTGGCCGCGTGCGCAACTGTTGAAGCGTTTTTCCATTCCTAATGGGCAGCCGATAGAGATAGACTGAGTGAGCGAGGGAGAGAGAGGGAGAGCGAGCGAGGTGGGCAGGCGGGGGCTGCTTTAGTGGAGCAGCAGTTGGCCCAGGGCAATGCGTTTATGCGGGCACAAATTAACAGCAAGGCAAAACAATTAGTGGCAACAACAACAGCAGCAACAACAGCAACAACAGCAGCAACACGCATCTTATCATTTATCTTAGCTGCGCTGGCTATTTATTTGGAATGTGCCGCAAGTGCCGCGAAAATTAACGCAAAAATTTTGACTGGCTAATTGAGCGCGGCTTTTGGCCATAAACTAAGCATTTAAGCCAAACTGGAGCTAAGCGGCATGCCGCATGCCTGAAGAGGTTTGCGACCGCATCGGAAATGGGCTTTAAGTCTTAAAAGAATTTTTATATTGAATTGAATCAGGTGAATCTAGAATGAATTGGGTTCCATAAAGCTCTCGTCAAGCTAGATAAAGCCATTCAAATATAACTTTATAAATAGATATATACAGATACTGCGAGAGGTCATAGCTGTTCCTTGAAAGGCATTTATCAGCTCCAGATAAATATATAAAAATATATAATATACAGCGAGAGGTCACAGCTGCTCTTTGAAAGGCATTTATCAGCTTCAGATATATTTATAAATATATAAAAAAATAATATATATATAATATATATATCAATAATTTGAGCAATTTCATTTCAAATCTATCCGAGTTTCACCTTTAATAATTTCTATATATTATTGCTTCGCTCACCACTTCCACACCTTGATTAGGGCATGCAGAGTGCGTTGTTCTAATTGGCAAATCGCAGTTGGCGAGGCTTTCAGTTTGGATGCGCCACCTGTGGGGCGTTTGTGGGCCTTTGATATCGCCGACATAGATCTGAATCTGTTGACTAGATCTTATGAATGGCATGCGTTATATGCATTTGGGTTTGCATGGCTAGGCATGGATGGATGGCTAGCTGACTGGACGGGACTGGCCTGGGCTGGGATTATGTCACATCCGCTTGGCCCTGCTTAAGACGGATGCTTCACTGTGCTGAGTGCCGAGTGCCTGGCCATTAAGATCGAGTGGGCTGAGCACTTGAGAGCCGAGAACAGTGGCTGCCATTGATGTGGCCAGCCAGTGCAGTGCGGCTCCATTAGCGCCACTCGAGGGGAACTTAGGTGTTTTGCGATCTCTCAGTGCAGCATCTCTGATTTCCAAATGTGAATTACAGACGCTCGTTAGCTGGGCTGCCAAAGGGGCAGAAGTGGTTTGGGTCTAACAAGCATAATATTTTTGGCAAGGCGGCGGCTGATGACGATGGCGACGACATCGACATCGACATCTTCCTATACTCGAAATGCTTTTCAGCGGCGACTGTTGCTGTTGTTGTCGTTGCTGTTGCTGTTGCTGCTGTCGGCGGGGCCAGAAATAGCGTAAAACTCATAAACGGCTGCCGACTGTTGCTGGCGTGGGGCAAGTGGCGAGTGGCGAGAGGCGAGCAGCAGCAGCATGCGATGCCATTTGAAAATTTCATTTCATTTCGTTATAATTTTCTATTTCCCGCATGCCAAACGGCCCCTAGGTACCGCTACCAATGGGGCCCCCTTGGCTGGTACCCCCGCAGCAAATCTCGTAGCCCTCCCCGCCCGCTAGCAGCCCTCGCTAGTTGCTCATTTGGTTTTAGCTGCGTCTAGCGCCGGCATTCATACTTAATTACCAAAAACGAAGACTCGTCGCAGTTGTCCGTTGTTGCTGTTGCTGTTGCTGTTGCTCTTGTTGCTGCTGTTGGATCTTCTCTGGCGTGACGCTAGGTCTTCTGACCAGGTAGCCAGCCAGACACACCAGCTATGATGAATTGTAGGTGCCGTTGAGTAAGTTTGTCTCTCTGCAACGTAGGCGTTGACCTAAATAAATAGTTGCTGCTGCCGTTGCTGCTGCTGCTGTTGCTGCTGCTGCTGCTGCTGTTGCTGCTGCTGCTGCTGCTGCTGCTGCTGCTGCTGCTGCTGTTAAATCGTTTTCCGCTTGTGCAATCGCTTGCTAAACATTCTATGGCGACAAGTGCAACCAGAGTGGATATCAGAGTTTTCCACTTGGAAATGGAAATGGAAACCCGCAGTCAAGGTTCGAGCAACAGCTACAGCATGTGTATCGAGTCTAGCTAGTGAAATGTATATGCTCGCTTGAAGTTGGCGCTGTGACAAAACCCAAAACCGCAAATTGATGTTCAATGTTGCATTCGTGTATTATATAATGCATTGTAAACAGATAAAGGAAGGTGTCATTGCGCGCTGCACTGATTGAAGGTGTTGCTGTCGTCACAGCTGCTGTTGCGATTGCTTCTGGTCTACGCTTGGCAGCATTTCGAGCACTGCCAGTTTGTCTCCGCTTTTAACCAAAACAAACAACCAGCAGCAGCAGCAGCAGCAGCAGCAGCAGCAACAACAATCGATGTTGCTGCTGTTGCTGCTGGTAACGACGAGCACACAAAGGCAAATGATGTTTTATGAGCAGCTAATTTACTTAACACCTCAGCAGCAGCAACAGCAACAGCAACCACAGTAGCCACATAAATAAAGATAAAGAACCAAAATTTCAACTATAATAGCCCAATGCCAAAAACAATGGCAGCAACAACAGCAACAGCAACAGCAACAGCAACAACAACGGCGAGCGACAGAATAAAACATTTATAAATATATTTTTTATTTATTTTTCACATGGCCTCTTGTTGTTGGGGGTTTTAGCTGGGCTGTGGGCCTGGTGAGAAGTGGAGCCGCTGCGTGGGTGCAAATTGGACCATAATATTTCGACCAGTTAATTCATGAAAATACCGATTCAGACAAGTTCGATTGCATTTTAATCAGTTTCAAGCAGAGCAGAGCGGAGCCGAGTTCCGGCACACGGTGCGTATGACGGGCGCGACCCGAACCGGTTCGCGTCTGCCCGCTTGTGGAATCGGTTCGTGGCAGCAGCTTCTTGTAAACGGTTTATGGTTTTTGTTTGTATTTTTTTCGATTTCGGTCTCTTAATTTCTTCATTGTGTTAGATCTGCGCTTGGCGCTGACATTGATGGGCTTCGGTCTTTTATGGCCCGCTTTTGGCTTGGGTCCATTGATATGTAAATGATAAGTGAATGCCGTGGCACGGGGCAGCCCACGTGCGTGGGAGGAGCGCGCTGGATTAGGTATGCATTTGGTGCACGAAGTAGCTGCTTAAAGCATTTGCCAAGCGGCAGCCGAATTGAGGCTGGGCAGTGGAAGGAACCGAAAAGGCAGATGCAAATTTTCGCTGCGTTGGCAAACAAAGAGCCCAACAAAAGCCGAAGCCCAAAGCAAAATAAATCAATCTCAAACGAGAAAAAGTAAATATCCTGTGCGCCCCCGCTGCCACGCAGCCGCCTCACACACACACACAGAGAGTGCCCCATTCATTGATGAAGCTGAAAGGAACAATTGGCGAGGCGGGCCGAGCAGCGGCTAAAAGTAAATAAACACAAATTAAGACTGGAGAGGGAGAGAGAGAGGGAGAGACAGACAGAGAGAGAGAGAGAGAGAGGGAGTCAGTCTAAGAGGGGCAGCAGCGAGAACAGCTGATTGCAGCTGATTTCTGATTTCAAACAAAAAAGAGAAGAGCAGAGCAGAGAAGGGCTGCCGCGCCCTCGCCGCTGCGCCGCTGCTCGCTGTGTGCGACAGGCATGACGGAAGCCAAAGAAGACGCAGCAGCAGCAGCAGCAGCAAAAAATGAATTAAAAATCTAATTGCGACCGCGCTGAAACAAAGCAAAGACGAGTAAAAGACAATAAAAAACAAAAACGCAAGGGCGGGGGCGGAGAGAGACTTAAACACACATACACATACACTATATATATATATATATATATATGTAGAGATATATCTACGCTCATCTGCTTGGCAGTCGTCGTATCTTGTTGGGCGCACTTAGTCGCGTTACAGACGCAAACGTCATGAACCGCAACGCAACAATAATTACAACAACAACAACAACAACAAGAACTTAGGGCTGGGTACGGCAAGCCGCAAAGGTCGACTGCAGATGCCAAGCGCTGAGACGAAGGCCAGAAGAAATGAGTTTTCAAAGTTTTTCCAACTTGGGGAGCAGCACAAAATTAATGCGAATTTAATTAAAATGTGCAACTAGCAACAGCAGCAACAGCCACAGCAACAGCAACAGCAACAGCAACAGCAGCAACAATCAATTCTAGAGCTGAGCTTTGCTTGTTGCTGCCAAATTGTAGAGGAAGCAGCAGCAGCAGCAGCAGCAGCAACTGTTGCCTGGATGCAGAGCTGACTTGGAAAATTGCAATCGTCGGCGCATGTGCGACGACTCCGACTAAGTGTGTGTGTGTGAGTGTGTTGCATAAAATTATTTCGGTCTGGTGGATATTAGCAGAGCGTGAAGTTGGCAAATAAGAAATTCAGCATAAAAAAGGTAAATTTTCATTAAACAGCAACAAAAAGAGCAGGAAAATGAAGCGAGATAGAAAGCATTGATAACTGGGGAGTTCAACTCTGACTCAGCCTAAATCTAAGCGGATCTCTGATCGGCTTTATGTATATAGTATTCGTGCACTCACCATAGTTTTCTTTCACAGCCTCTTCGACTGCCTTGCGCACTTGCGGCGTCGCGCGTTTGGGCTGACCCAGGATGGAGAAGTTGCCGGGATTCGTTTGCTGGACAAACATCATGTAGGGTATGTCGGAGGACTGCTCCAGGTTGAAGTGGACCAGGCCGCGCGCCAGCGGCCGCTCCCTGTAGATGTCGCACTCGCCGCTGCCGTTGCGCTGCGCGAACTGAAACCGCACCAGCTGCGACAGCTGCAAGCCCCGCTGCTGCTTGTACACGTGCAGCACCTTCATTGTGGCCGAGAAATTCGCCGGCCGATTGGCCGTCCTCGAGATGAACACGCCCATGATCACTGTGGGCGCCGCATACGCCAGCTGCGCGGGATCCCGGGCGGAGCAGTAGCCACCCGCTCGCACCTTATTCCGATGCTTTCGCGGATGCTTCCGTCGCTGCTGGTGTTGATGTTGCTGCTGGTGCTGCGGCTGCTGCTGCTGCTGCTGCTTTTGCTGCAGACGCTGGTGCTGCCGCTGGCGGCGATATTCGCGCTTTGCCTCCTGCTGCTGCTGTCGATGGCCGCGGTACTTCCGCTGGCCACTGCCGCTGCCAAAGTCACGGCGATTGCGCGCCGCCTGCTCCTGGCTGCTCTCTGGCACTTCATAGGACTCGATGCGATAGCGTTGCCTTGCTGCTGTTATTTTGCTGCTGTAGTTGAAGGCAGCAACATTTTGCTGATCCAGCTGCAATTGCCGCGCATAGCTAAGCTGCAGCTGCTGCTGTTGCTGCTGCTGCTGCTGCAGCAACTGTTGCTGCTGTGCATGACGTCGCGTTTTACTGCTCGGCGACATGTCATTGTTAAATAATTTATTTATTTGACTATTTATTATCGTATTTGGAACTTGTTGCTGTGACTGCTGCTGCTGCGTTGTCACCGCAGCAATATGTTGCTGCTGCTGCTGCTGTACAGCCGCATTGCTATCGCTGCCTGCGTCGAATACTGTTGCTGGCCTTAACTTAATGTTGCTAGTGCTACTAAGACTATTGCTGGGCCGGCTGAGCAGCCTACTTAAGATATTGTTGTTGTCGCGGTCGATGTTGCTGCCGACGCTTTCACTGCTCCCGCTGCCACTGTCCGCCAGCTGTTGCCGCTCCAGCTGCTGCTGCGGCAGCGCAATGTAGTAGCTGCTTTCTTCTGATTCCCATGATCTTTGCTGCTGCTGGTGTTGGTTGGCGATTGCTGTTGCTGCTGCCGCTGCAGCTGCTGTTGTCGTCGGCGCACATGTGATCAATAGCAACATGTAGCTGTAGATTGCTAGCGATATCAATCGCATTAGTTGCGGTTGCGTTTTTAGACTCCATTTGCGCACATGTTGCGCATACATGGCGTCCTCCAAAGTTGTTGTTGCTGCTGCCCTAGCTTTATTTACAAATCAACTATCGATTGCTGTCTATCGCTTATCGTGCTAGTTGCTGCTGTTGCTAGTTGCTGCTGTGTGGCGCTTTGTTGCTGCTGTCTCTTGGTTTCTTTGTCTATTGCTGGCAAATGTTGCCGTCGCTGCGTCGTCGCTGTGCCTTGTCGTATTTCCGTTTATCCTGCAAATACTTTCGATAATTTCGTAGCATTTTGAGAGACAGCAACAGGGAGACGCGACGCGAGAGAGACGGAAAGAGAGAGAGACACGTTGAGTGAGTGGGGTAGAGACAGTAAATGTTTAACAATTTCTATCATAATATTTATGAGCACTTTGAGAACTTTTTTGGCTGTTGTTGTTGCTGCTGGTGCTGGTGTTGGTGCTGCTGTTCTTGTTGCTGCTGCTGCTCTTGTTGTTGCTGGTGACTCATTTTGGCCCGACCGTCTGCTTTGGCAATGCAAAAAATTTATATGTATATCTTTAAATAAATAAATTGCTGTTTGTATTTGTTATTGTTGTTGCTGTTGCTGTTGCTGGTTTGCTTGTTCGTTCGTTTGCTGTTGTTGCATTTATTTTGTTTAGAATTTTATTTGATTTTATTTTATTCGTTCGCGTTCGCGTTCGCGTTTCACTTGAGCGCCTTGGAGTCGACGCACTGAGCTATGGCCACGCCCACCCCCTACCTCTTGAATAGACGTAGACTTAAGGTCGTCGCGTGGCGTTTGATTTAAACTTTTTATGCTGTGGATCTATTTTGTTGTTGTTGCTGCTGTTTCGCTTTACTATTTGTTGTTGCTTTGCGCGTTTTTCACGACGTTTTTCACGCGCGCGCGTTTCGTGCGCGACTCGTCAAGCTGTTCGGCTGCCGTCGGCTCTTTGCCGATTGGCAGCTTCGCCTCTTCGTGCGTGCAATGCGACGCTTCGTTCGCTGCTGCTGCTGCCGCCGCCGTTGTAATTGTAATCCTCGCTGCGCGCGTATCTGTGAGATACACTTTTGTGTTTTCTCGATAATGTTAATGTTTGTCTTGCCGTATACGCGATCTGTCTATATAGACGTAGCTATAGTCATAGCCGTAGTCGTAGCCGTAGTCGCTGCCTGATTCACTGTCGAGTGTTTTCTGGCACACACATACGCACACACACTCGCACTGCCTCTGTTGTCGCTGATGACGCTGATGATGATGATGATGCTGCTGATGCTGCTGCTGCTGATGATGATGTTGATATAGCAGACACACAGACACAGAGTCAAACAGACACACACGCACGTACAACACACCCGACGAAGACAACACACACGTTTTCTAATTTTAGACAAAAGTAATTATAAAAGAAAAAAGCAGAGCAGAGTGCGCCGCGTTCAGCTCATACGCATATATCTTCTACTCTGCCTAGATATATATATATATATATATATTATATATATGCTGTGTGTGTTGCCGATTATATAGGAGGATCGTCGCAGCAAGTATGTATATTGCACACGCACACACTAAATCGATCCCGATCGTTTTTTATATAGACATATATGCATATATGTGAATTATAATACGTATATATATTTGTGTATCAGATGTAGACAGACGATGTCAGTTGTTTGCTGGACGGAGCTGTTGATGTTGCCTGTGGCAATTGCAGTTGTTATTGTTGTTGCTGCTGCTACTGCTGCTGCCGCTTCTGTTGTTGTGATTTCTGCAAAGTTTATTTCATTTATTTTCCTTCTATGTTTTTTTTTGTCACTCGGCTTATCAGTCAGTGAATGCCAGTTCGAAATTGATTTCGAAATCGAAAGTCCTTCCACGATAATCGCCGTCTGATGAAATTCCTCGAAGCTTTTCACCTGCACTCGGCAATTGGGTTTGATCGTAGCTTGCGAAAACAGTTGTATTTTCATAAAGTCGCTTGGCTTTATTTTTATTTAAATATTATTTTTATTTCTTATTTTCGTGAATAAAAATTTCGTTGTTTCTTTTTTTAATTTTTGTGCTTTATTTATTTTTTTGTGTTTGTTTCACGCACCGCACAGAAAATGAAATAAAATTAAATTCAATTTGAAATTCACATACACACGATGCCTCAGTGTCTCGGTCTGCATTTGACTCGACTCTATATTGTTTATTTTTTTTTTATCAATTCTCGGTTTGCGGTTTGCCGACACGCGCGTTTCTGACCCGTTGCCGTTGAGTGTTTGCAGCGGACTAACACTGAAACGTAATCGGCACGTAAACGCTTACGTTGCGCTGCGCAAATCGACCCGCCAACGCATCGTAACCAGCCAACCAGCCGAACATACATGATCGTTAGCAGTTGTTACTTATTCAGACAGTTTGACTCATTTTTCAACTTCCGAATTCATTCTTGAAGTACTATAATGCTATATCGATTCACGTTTCGTCCATTTAAATGGCAAATTGTGCGAAATATAATTCAAAACAAAGGCAAAATTCGAACGAAAACTAACAGAAACTCAAAATGGTCATGTTAAGCTCTGAATGGCACTGTTAGACTGTTAACTCCGGCTGTTGTTGGGTTCGACGTCGAGGTTTGATGTTGCATGCTCATACGTTGCGCGCTCGCCGCACATGTATAAGCAAATGAGTTCGAATGCATTTAAACAATTTGAATTAAAGAGCGGGAAAAATGAAACCGGCTCTTTGAAATGCGACTTAGCTCTTTGTGTCATATATTATGATAATGTTCATTTCAAATTTAATTAAAACTTCATGTTTTTATTTATATTTTCCTTTCGAATATTAATATTATAAGACTCAGGGTCTTACGTGTTTCGTTATTTTGATTCCTTACGTAAACATTTTATAACGTTTACTTCACAGCCAGCAAAGTTTAAATTATGCTTGATCAATACCCAAAGTTCATCAAAGTGCTCATAGTTTAAAATATTTTATAAGTCCTCACCTTTACTTACGATATTTGTTATGGGTAACTCGAGTCAATTTGTTTATTCAGGAATTTCAGGACACACGCTATTCGCTCTATCAGAAACACTTTCAGAACTGACCACGCTCCAATGGCTTTTCTTCGCCTAGTGAAATTTACTGCGCGCTCCGCAACCTATTTATTCGCATTATCGTATTATCTGAAACGCCGATAAGCAATAACATTCGCAAAATTCGGTTATCAATGCTATTAAAATATATGTATGTATATGCAAGAGTTATGTTATTGCACTGCTGCAATGCCCAACGATAAAATATCATATTTGAACAACTTTTCTCCTATATTTATATATAAATATATCCGACTCAAATTAGTCACATGTAATTAGAGATTGGATTAGAGATCATGATGGCTCGCTTTGAGTGAGATTTTTCATTTAGTTTTGAGTTGTTCGGATCTCGAAGAGTGTTCTCCGAAAATGAAAACGAAAATCTACAGACTCACACACACAGGTGTTTGAGAGTGAGCTGACAGCTCAGCTTTTTCCCATGATTATTTGCTTTATTGTCAAATGTCAAGCCCCCAACGCAGAAGAAGGAGACCAAGTCGCCAGGTGAAGCTGTCGGCGGTTGGAAGTCGTGTAAACTTAACGTTTTTACCAGTTGCTGCTAATGCTGTTATTGTTGTTATTATAATTGTTGTTCTTGTTGCCGTTGTTGTTGTTGTCAAACAAAGCTTCCACTTGTTCTACGCATCGCGCATAACAATAAAAGCAGCGGAGGCAAGCGGGAAATAATAAAGGAAAAAAAAACAAAAAGAAAAAAAAGATCTCGCCTCGCCCCAGAGCTGGTGACAAGTGCGGCATTGTAAGAAAACCTGAAACCTCAACGCTGGCGCTTCGTAAGCCAGAAGCCCGAATTCGGGAGGGGAATAAAAAGGGCGTTACGCTGGCAGCAGGCGATGGCCAAGTTAACACAATTGGCCAGTCATAAAATGAGCTAAACGATGGATAATTATCGATAGTCGTGGGAGGATTCTAATTTAAATTTATGCTGTTATCTGATATGTATTAAGCCCAAATATAGGTTGCTAACGAGGCAAGCGCCGACTGCATGACTCAAGGCACTTAGCAAAAGGAACGGAGGAAACCTAATCAATAACTAACGGATGCAGGCATTTTCAATTTCCCTCTGTTCAGAGTACATAATTTTGAATGAATGGAACGCTATGAATAGATTCATAGCCAATGTGGTGGCGTTGATTGGTTTAATAGCCAGCTAATTGTGATAAGCAACAAAATCAACATCGGACACTCGTTTGTGATAAGAGTTCGGTTTGATACAGGCGTAAGCGTAATATAATTTGTGTTAGAGACGGCGTGGCAAGAGCTTCGGACATGATATATCTAATCGGGCATTCAGTGACGTTTTTTGGAAACGGAAGTGAAGAAGGAAGTGAAACTGTGACGAAGCACCTGTCGCTCAAACAGGTAGAACGAGCCATGTTTGGAAAGCTGCAAACTGTGGGCAGGCAGACAATCAGAGGGCATTGTTTGCCACTGGGAATCAACTGGCGTGCTGTGGCTGTGGCTGTGGCTGCTGCTCTGCATCCGAGAGTTGCGGAAGTCCAGGAAATACTCGAACTCGTGGACCTTATAAACAAACCTCTGAATCCCGACGGGGGCAGGGGCTGAGGCAGGGGCAGAGCCATGGAACAGAAACCGAAACAGAAACAGAAACGGAGACCAAGACTGAGCGACACAGGCAGGCGGCAATAGACAACAGCTGCCAAGCGCAGCGTCATTGCATCATCAACAGACACACACACACACAGAGAGAGAGAGAGAGAGAGAGAGAGAGAGAGAGACACACACCTACTAAGTAGAACAACAATAACAACAGTAAAACGCACCACTGAAAACCCACAACAATAACAAACATATAAAAACAAATTTTCCAAAAGCAATTTTGAAATGCGCGCAGGCGCAACGCCAACACCGACGCTGACGCCAGCTGCGCAGCCAGCGTCAACGTTAAGAAAATAATGAAAATTAAATGGCCAAAAAAGCAAAACAACTTAAATTCTCTGGCATATTTTCTTTCTTATTTTGGTAACTACTTGAGAGCCAAAAAACAAACAAAAATAAACACAGAAACTACACAAATGATTGTGTAATTTTCCTAAATGACTTTTCACACACACACACACACACCCAAGCACACACACCCTCACACACAGCCAGCCATACAGCGAGACAACCGAATCAAAGTAGTTTATAGCTGATTTAGATGTGACTTGGATCCGTCTGCTGTAGCTGGCCATCCAAGCGAAGTGTGTTAATTTAAGATGGGCAGAATATAAAAATTTAGAAAAATACTAAATATAATACTATAATAAAATATATAAAAATACTAAATATACCAAGAAAATTCTGGAGTATATGTATTTGAGTTAGCAAGCAAAATAAATATAATTTAATAATACAATATTCGAAATACTAAATATAGTAATTAATTTAATATAGACCAATACTATCTGACTATATTTTAATACAAAATACTGGAGTGAAAATACCATAAATAGTTTTACAAAATACTGCAAGCTGTTTCTTTTCTTAATGTTTTCTTGATATATTAGATAATATAATATAAAATGATATATTAAATAATATTTATTTGATATTTATATAAATTATATGATATTTATATGATATATAAATATATATATATATATATATATATATATATATATATATATATATATATATATATATATATATATATATATATATATATATATATATATATATATATATATATATATATATATATATATATATATATATATATATATATATATATATATATGTATATATATGATATAAACTAATAACTGAAGATTTGGTTTCTACTTTTTAGATAGAAATTCTGAAGAAGTTTATATATAGTTATGAATATAATTTAATGGAAAGTAATGTCTTTTATACCATATTATATATGCCTTCTCTCTCTCTCTCTCTCTCTCTCTCTCTCTCTCTCTTTATCTCTAGCAAAATTGAAGCTTCGGCTTAAACTTAAGCGAAATCCCGAGTTCAAGCCGACATTTTTGATTACAATTAATATCATAATTTAATAATATAATATATATAATTATATATATATAATAATGAAATATATATATATAATATAATATAATTTAATATAATTGAGCCGAATCTGCTTCATTTGATTGCTGTGTAATGGATATGCAAGCGTGTTGCTAGCTGAAACAAGTTTCGACGAGATAAGCCGTGATATCATTGGTGATGTTAGTCACCAGCTTGGATCGTGGAGACCACAGCTGACACGGGACTTCCGCACACTTTTGTATCAGGATGATCGACGGCATTTATCATAGTCAATCATCGAATGGTCGTTGATAAGAGAAGCAAAGTTTGATCCGGAGCACTCAGTGGCTACGTGATTGGGTAGTCAACGGTCTTGAGCAGTCCTCGAATATCTGACGATCTCTGTTGTGATAATTGCAATGAAAGTAAATGAAATTCAAATTTGTTTCTCTGGCACTTTTTAGTTGCTGTTGCGAGTAATTCAAGGCAGCGACGCTAGTGGTGCTCCGCTGCCCCCTCCCCTGCTGCACCTGTGTCACTTTTTCTTTAGCTGTCTCCGGGTGGCACCCTTGCGATCATCATCAGCCGCCACAGCCACTAAATTGTGTTAAAAACTTGCCAGCCAGCCAGAAATACAGAACGCAGAAACCTCAAGATCTGAGCGAACAGATAAGCGAGCTGTGGCAGGGGCGCGAGAATGGAACGGATCGGAACGAAGTCGAGGCTCAGCTCTACAGCTCTACAGCTCTACACTCTGGTTCGGTGCAATCTTCCGCATTATGAGTAGCAGCCAGTAGCGAGTCCGAGGAAATGGAAATGAAAATGCACTTGGCTTACACCAGAAGCAACAGCAGCAGCAGCAGCAGCAAGAGGGAGGGGACAGGGCCATTCAGGTTGTTAGCGGCGACATGTGGCTCGGCCTGACTTTGGCTCTGACTCTGACTCTGTCTCTGACTCTGGGTCTGTTACTGAGCTCGGGCTCTAATTTCAATTGGGTTTCGTGGTCGTGGAAATTATTCAACAGTGCTAAGTACGCTCTGAGACTGGGACTAGCGCTGAGGTCTGCCTCAGCCACTGTCTCTGTCTCTGGGTCTGGGTCTGGGTCTGGGAGTGGAACTGCTGGGCACCCACGCGTGACGTGACTCTTTGGTTTGACTTTCTGTACCTGTACCTGAGCTGCTTCCGTAAAAAGTTGCCGCCGTTTGCCCTAACCCCTTACATCCATTACCGCTTGCCGGCTTACTCCGGAGTTAGCCCCTTTCCACCCTGCCCTCGTCTGCCCGACCCGGCTGACGTCCACCTTGCGGTTGGCTCTCTTCAAGTGCATTGAAGCAAACTGACGGCTATTTTTCAACTTCAAATGTTTGCTAAATGACTTTTGATGATTTGTGGCGAGCTGAGCAGCTCAGAGGTTGCTCGGTTGCCCGGTTGCCGGGGGTTGACCCGTCGTTAAGCGCAAAATAAATTAATGAATGTATTTATCTAATTTCACATGCCTAAGTGTTGACTTGGCGTCTAATTGGCCCATCGATGAGGGAGACGGAGACAGTCGGAATATTCGTAGCTCAAGCCAAACAGTGAGTAATAGTTGATCCATGTTGACTCTAGTCCCCAATCGATGATGTATGATATGACACGGATTGGATATTCCAAAAGAGTTGCCGAGGGCTATGGAGGTAGGTCGAGCTGTAGGTAATATGTTGCCTGATATAGGTCAGCCCGAAATATTAGAATACCCCACACTTATTCACTCGGCAGCAACCCGATCGCATAGATAGTGTCCAGATAGTAGCAACCGGAAGTATGACGGCGTTACTTGATTCCCATCCGGTTCGGCTGATAAGTGCTATTGATGAATTCTCATTTGGCTGGGCGCCTAAGTCAAACTGAATCTTATCGCCCGTTGGCACTGACCCACGGTAAGCGCGTCAAGCGTATTTGACGCGTGCTCTGCCAGGTGAGTAATGGATTGCATTACTCAATTGGTGGCCTAGTCGAATTCCATGCTGTCCCCAGACGCAACTGATAATGCAGCGCCGGGCAAGTCAAATATTTGACATTTCTGGCAGAGGTTTTTCCATGGATTTTGGATATTCTGCTGCGGCAGTTGCCCTGCGTCGGGGCAGGGCGACACGTGCATTGCAGATAATCAACGTTGTGTCTAGGCCTTAAAATAAACTCCATGTAATTAGCCCCGCCAAGTGTCGGCGATACCCTATGCCCTTGGCTAGCGGGCATAGCAACTAAGCGAACGGAAATGTTGCAGAAAAGGGCGAGAGTTGAGGAAAGAGAAAGCTGGGGGAGTGTAGGAGCAGCATTAAGAACCTAAAGCACTCAGACTCTTAGTATCTTATCGGTCTCTTTCTATATATATTTATATTGCAGTATCTTATCGATCTATTTCGGAAACTGCCGTCAGATTAGAGCAATACTTTGTCGAATCTCTGATTAGTTGATTTCTTATTATTCATCTATGTCAGCTTAGAGATTAGAGGAAGCTATCTTACTCCAGTCCTGAATGTCCAATGGACATAGAGCATATCAAATTTGTTGATTCCCTAGCGAAACTGTTCGTTTCCAGTTGCTGCAGCGTCTGGAGCAAAAATAGCCAAAAACGAGGCGAGTCGCGACAGGCGATGGATGGGCTATAAATAAGCCGTTCGCAGACTGAACCGCACAGAAGTGGGAACTCAAATGCAGCCAGACTTTCAAAGAGAGCGAGAGAGAGAGAGAGAGAGAGAGAGAGAGAGAGAGAGAGAGAGAAAGTGAGAGACATAGAGTGGCCATAGACTGACTCACCAACTGCTGCTGCTGCTGCTGCTGCTGCTCGACTAATATTTCAATTAGGCGAGAGAAAAAAGTCAAAAGCCTGAAGGCAATAGCAAAAGCTGATGACATGCCCAACGTTAATAAAAAGCGGCAGAAATTTGTGCCGTGCCGCAGCCGGAGCGGGAGCTGAAGCGAAATAAATTCCATGGGACCCTAGGTGGTCGAATATTTTAACACTACCGGGCACAGGGCACAGCGAACGAGGCGGCGGCAACAGCTTCCAGCGGTCAGCCCGTGGACGGCTTCAGCTACAGCCGCCAGTTGATCAGTGGGACGACAGTGGCAATCTCTGGCGCTGGCGTCTGCCTTTTAATGTAGAAAACTAGTCGAGGCGCATAATTTACGACAGCCAACTCTGACCAAGGATCACGAAGGGGGCAGCCAGTCCGACACTCCGACTCTGCGACAGGGGGACAGTCAGCGGGGGCGGTGGGTGCAGCAGCCGACGCTGAGCAGCGGCGTTGACTTGACTTATCAATTTCACGGGAATCCAATCGATTTTTATATGAGAGCGCGCAGATAAACCGCAAAAATCAAGCAATAAAATCGCTGCCCAAGCAGCAAACAGAGAAAACAACAAAAAAAACAGCGATGCGAGGCAGCAACAAGGCACTAAAGCGAGGGGGGGGGGGGCAGGGGCAGGGGCATGGGCAGCGGCAACACAGTGCAAAATGAAGAGCAGCCACAGAGGCTGACACTGAGACTGGGGCTAAGACTGAGGCTAAGGCTGAGACTGAGGCAGATGCTGGGGCTACGACTGTGGCCGGAGACTGAGACAGAGAGGCAAAAGGAAAATACCAAAACGGCAATAAATGGTGTTGATATCCCGCGAAGCGTGTGAAGACGCTAACGATGCCGCCAAAACTTGTTAACCACAAAAATTATTGCATGAGATGAAATAAATTAAGGTGGCGGCGTCGACTGCAGCAGTGGCAGCGGCAGCGCTGCCAGCAGCAGCCCAAGTCCAGCCAAACTATTCACATTGCTTCCTATTGCTCGCATCCTTGCGCCGACGGCGACGGCGACGGCGACGGCCTCTCCAGCCAGGCGTTCAGGCCGCCAGTGGCGACGTCCTCTGCACCAACATCGTCATCGTCTGCTGCTCCACTGCCGCTGCCGCTGCCTGTTGTTGTGTGTGTACTTTTGGTGAAATGAAATGACAGACACAGCCCCAGATGCAAATTTACCTATGGAATGCTGAGCAGACTACACAGAATCTGGAGCGCACTACGATTAGCTGGAGCAAGGCCTTAGCTGGCATATATAATATATATAATAATATTGTTATACTATTATTACTATATACTACATATACTATAAATTATACTAGCTCCTCATGCTGGCTGGCTGAGAGAGAGAGCATTTGTAGCTTGACAATGATCAGCTCTACTCCACTATATAAGAATCATTTAAAGTCCATATCAATCAAGTCAGTCATACCATCATCTCTGTCCAACTCTCCCCCACTCGTTCACACCTTGGCTGTAGCGCACTCTGGCAGTCGTTGCAGCTGCGTGTGCTACACATATGGCCACATTTGCAGTGGCCAACGTAAAGCTCTTTCAGCACTCTGTTCTGGCTCTGTTGGCTCGCCGCTGGGCCCCTTGCGCCGCAGACAGCGGCCGCCCCCTCTTCGGCTGTTGTTGTTGCACTCTCACAGCAGTCGGCTGTCTCTTGCGCCGCGTGCCCCGCGCTCTGCCGCGGCGGCGCTGCCGTTTTAGCAACATTGCAATCATCTGAAAATTCCATTCCAATCAAATTAAAAACTGGCGTCTACCTTTTTATCATTTTCTTATCAGATCTCAAGATCTGCCGCAGCGATGCCTTCTGCTGTGCGCCTTTGTGAGTGTGTGTGTGTGTGTGTGTGTGTGTGTGTGTGTGTGTGTGTGGATGGGGTCTGCAGCTCTCTGGCACTGGCACTGGCACTGGCTGTGGCTCTGCCTCTGACTCTGGCTCTGGCTCTGGCTGGGCACTCGGGCGGCGGCCGCGGGCTCTGGTGCGACTCTTTTTGTTGCTGTTTTCGTTTTTTATATAATAAGCAGATCTTTGTCCCAAAGAAACCGTGGCCATAATATATCAATATAAACGCACACACACACATATGCGAGATTGGCCCGTGAGCGCCTGGGAAGCAAAGCACATTCATGGAGCTGGAGCTCTGCAGCCGTGGCTGGACATTGACTTCAACTTCCACTTCAACATCAGCTTCAGCTACAGCTTCAGCTTCAGCTTCAGCTTGAGCGCTTTTGGTGGCTGGTGGCGGCGGTTGCGGGGGCGCCGCTGGCGGGCAGCCAGGCAAATGCGGCAACGATGCGAACGACGATGAAATCCATTAGTTTTGCACCTTTGCAACATGTTGCAGCATCGCCATTGCCAACGCCGTCGCCGTCGCCAAGTCGCCAACTCGCCAACTCGCCAAAATTGTTGTTGGCCATTGCTGGACCGCAAATTGGTAAAAATTAACACGCCGCTTTGCTCTTGACCAAAAACGGTCACCACGAAGCCCATTTTGCTTTTAGGCGTCTGTCGCCAAAATTCCTTTCATGACAAGATCTCCCCATCAGTCGAGGGAAGCAAAAAATAATACGCCCCCTCGGCCACCCTACCGCCAGCCGCAGCTACGTCCTACTTTTTAGCCATTGGCCATCTCATACTTCAATTTAATAAATTAATTGGCTTTGTGTCGGCTCCGGTTCGTTTGCCATTTATGGGACAAGGGGGGGACGAGAGGCGGGACGAGGGACGGGAGCTGCGGCCGCGTCGCGTGTAATTTTTTGTCGTAATTTATTTTTTGATTTCTGCGATTTGGAAATGTACAATATCTGCCATGAAGAGATAGAAATCAGCCTCAGCTGCAGCTGGCTAGAATCGAACTCGTCTCGTCTCGTCTCGCCTCGCCTCGACTCCTCGCCCTGCCTGGCCTCTCACGCATTCCTTGCTTTTTTTGTTTTATCTGGGTTTCTGCTGATTGGGGCTGCCTTTTATTATCTTAGGTGTTAATGATTTCATTTTTGGCCACCCAATTGCCTCGGCATGCCACGCTGATCGTTCGTTATCTGCGCCGCTGCGCATGCGCAGGTCCCCAGGCCGCAGCCTCAGTCCGCAGTCCTCAGTCCCAGCCTCCGTCTGAACCTCAATCTCATCCTCGTGCTCGTTTTCGTTTTCGTTTTCGTTTTCGTCCTCGCCTCGGCTTATCGCTTTAATCTCTTCTGACAGTGATTATTGCTGTTTGCGGATTGTGCAATTGATGTGCGAACTTCGACACCGTCTCTGAAATGAAAAGGAACTGGGCGACTGGCGTTGGCAATTGCGAGTCCGAATCAGAGTCAGACTCAGAGTCAGAGTCAGAGTCAGAATCCGTATGGGAACGAGAGGCAGAACGAAATTGAGCCCAAGATCGAGACCTCTACCATCTTGGCTGTCAGCGCCAGGCAGCTTTTGCAGTCTCTATTTACAGCAGGGCGGCTCGCTTTTAGCACCCAAATATGATGTCATGGCCGCGGCCGCGCTGAGGGCTCAGGATCTGAAGCCAACTGCGCCTTCTCCACTGACTCCGACTTCGACTCTCGGCTCGCTGCAGTCTTGGGCTCGCTCTGCTCTGTAAGTCGAAACCCCAAAAAGGGCAATTTTTGAAATCATACGCCAAACATGGCGCGACATAACTGCCGAGTTGTGGAGCTGCGAGCTAGCTGGGCAGGCCGTATAGCTGGGAAGCTGCCGGCTGGGTATATGGGTAGCTGGGAAGCTAGCAGAGCTGTGGCAGGAGACCAGGGAGCATTGAGCATTGAGCATTGTTCTTTGCACTGTCGCTTTCGCACTTCACAAAGGGATAGAGTTCAATTTGGGGTTTGCGTCTGCATTCGAAACAAAAGACTTAAGCAACGAACTTGGCTTTTGCTTTTCTTTTTTCCCATTTTGTTGTTGCTTTTGCGCCGCTTGGCCAGTAGCTGCTTGCAGTCGCAGTGAGAGTATTTTGGACCAAAAAGGTGTCGCTGATTGTCTTTTAAGAGACGGCATCGGCGGCGCCGCCATCGCCCGGGCGCGTTGACAGTTGTTGTGATTGTGATTGTTGTTGCCGTTTGGGCCGCGGCTTTGGCCTCAGTCTCCGCCATGCGATGCCGATTGCGGCATTGTTGCTGCCGTCTGGAATGTGACCGTCGCCTCCTTATGCCGGTGCATTCAATCGAATTCAATTGTTTTTGGCAGTCGCACCGAAAAACCCAGCAAAAATTGCAAAACAGCCGGCCGCATTCCCACACAGATCAACGCCAGACCAGAGCAAAGAGTCGGCCGAGGGGGCGGGGCCGTCACTCTGTGCTGTGGTGTTAAGCAGCCGCGGCACCATCCACCCAGAAGTGAGTAGCAATATCTGTGTTTCCTTCTTATTCATTTTATTTTCTTATATTTATTTCTTTTTCCCGCTCTGTGCACAAGTGCGGCTGCCGCAGTAGCTGCCATAATCGGGCCTGCCCAGCCTCCGATACTGGCGCTAAAACCTCGAGCGATAATCGCGCATCAATTCGTTTTATAATGATGACGAGCACACAGCCGCGCGGCGAGAGTGAAGCGCAGACCACTCGTCGATGCTGGTGGCAAGTTTATCTAATGCCGGCAATCTCCTTGCCCAGCGCCAAGTGTGAGCCAAGCCAATTGGCTGGCCGCAGAGCCCAGTTTGTAGCTTTGCCAGCCTCTGCTGGAGGGAGACCTTGAGCCGTTTAGAATCCGGCCAGGCCAGGCCAGCTCTGCTAATATACGCTTCACTAGTGGCTGCATATTAGCTGTGGCTCCAGCTCGACTAACTAGCTCTGATTGAGCCAAGATCTGGCAGATAACTGTATATAATAGATACTCTTCTGTATAGTAACAGTAAATAGTATATAAAGTAAATAACTTTATATACTTTATATACAGTTTTATTATTATTATATATATATATATATATATATATATTATTATTATTATTATTATTAGTATATATTATATAGTTTTATTATATTATATCTTATTTATTTCAGCTTAAATCAGGTATTTTTTTTATATATGCTTCGATGCATATGCCATATTAAATAGCATTAAATGTTGCCTAGGAGAGAGAGAGAGAGAGAGAGTATTTGAAGTGCGCTGTGCTGCCTGTTGTTGTTGCGTCATTAAAATTTGCTGGCCCCAGTGGCCAGTGGCCAGCCGGGCAGACAGACCGGCAGCCGGGCAGCGTCCGCGCAGCAGCTCTTGCCCCTCAGCTGCGCCAATAGAAATCATTAGCAGCAGCCGCAGCAGCATCGGTTGCCTCTTCGTGGTGCTATCTAATCTGCGGTTTCGGGGGCTGCGGCTGTGGTTGGCGCTTGCGTTGGCTACCTCTTGATTTCAGTTGATTTAAAGCGCTGATTACTAATTTTATTAATTTTTCAACGACCGGGCAACATGGCTGTGGGCTATTGAATGTTTATCGTTGTTGTTACTCCACTGTGGCCATGGCTGACTGTGGCTGTGGCTGCTTGGCTGCTGTTGTCGCTTTTGATTTAGTTGATGTCTTTATGAAGCATTTGAAACACGACACTTTTTTTAGGCAGCAGTCGAGCTACAGATTCCGAAATTAAAAGTGATTTCATTTAACGGTAAGCCGAGGCAGAGGCGCCTTTTGAAGTGGCATCGAATTATCAAGGCGCTGGAGCTGATGCTGCTGCTGCTGCTGCTGCTGCCGCTGCAGTCGCCTTCTCGAAGCAGCAGCCCTGACTGTATATTCGACTCGTCGTACAGCTGTGCAGCATTAACCCCTTGATGACCGGCAAACGGTGTTAATCAGATCATTTACACAAACGACACGCACGTTCACGTGAAGGCAGCTGGCCCTGACCCTGACCTACAAGTGGGAAAGCAGCCCAAGAAGACCAACATAGCTAATAGAAATGCCCAGCAGCAGAGAGAGAGAGAGGGAGAGGGAGAGAGAGAGGGGCAGAGCTCACATCTACTAAATATGAATCAATGTCAGGGCAAAGCGTGCGGCACAAAGACGCAGCTTGGCTGCGCGTCCTGCCAGGACACCAGTGGCTAGGCTACCGAAACGGCACGGAGAGACAAATTGAAAGCAAACAACAGCAACAGCAACAACAAACAAGCAACTAATTCCAAGAACACACACAGCAGACGAGCTGAAGAAAGGACGCAGCCAAAACTGAGACTCAATGAATGAAAAATGTTTAAAAAAAAAAAGAAACCGAAATGAAAGAACTCAGATCGTGTACGCAATATCAGCGGATAATTGAGCCTAATAGGATTTTAAGTGCACGCACACACAGGCGGCGTTGACTGTGTGTGTGTGTGTGTGTGTGTGTGCTCCCACTGTGCCTTAAGACCTTAGGCTTCAGGAAGCTGCGTGTGTGAGTGCGCGAGGATAACGGCTGACGGCTGTAGCTGTAGCTGAGGCGAAATCCGTTCCGGTCATTAAACGTACCGCCCTAGCCAAATGGTGCCAGGTTCCAGTTACCTCTGGGCACAGCGCTGAGAACTCAGGTTTCTAGGCTCCAGACAGCGCAGCCAGCGTCTGCATGAGTCAGCTGACTTGGCTTTTGTTTGTGTTTGTGTTTGCGTTTGTTGGGCAGCCGCCGAGCTAAATTGTGCGTGTTGCGGCATGAAAATATCACAGAAAACCAATGAGTGAGTGCGGGAGAGGGAGAGGGAGAGGGAGAGGCGGAGGCGGGCGGGCGGGCGAGCGAGTGAGCACAGATAAACAGGAAGAATGACCTGCTGCTTGGTATACAATGAGCAGCCGTTCGACGCGTCGTCAACGGTCAGAGACCAGAGCCAGAGCCAGAGCCAGGGCCAGAGCTCTAAGCCCAAACCTAAACCAATGCGCCAGCAGCGACGACGTCGGCTTATGACGCTCGCACAGTCAGACAATTAGCGAGGACAATGAGATTGAGATGCAGACGAGCGGCTTTGTGCCTCACCCTTAATAACAAACGTGAATGAGTGTGTGCGTGTGCGTGTGTGTGTGTTTGTGTGTGTTCCGGCAACGGAAGCGCGCACCACACACACAGCAGCTAGATAAAGTTGTCAGCTGATCTTTGGCCAGATGAAATTATGATGCAGCAGGGGCAGCAGGGGCAGCACTCGGGCTTAGGGCGTGGCATATGCAGTCATTACCCGACTACCGAATGATGCGGCAATTATGCAGCCAAGCCGATGTTAATTGAGCCCGAGCGCTGGTAGAACTGGCTGGCCCTTGGCTTCGACTCTGCCAAAGTCGAGACGAGGCTCTAACAATGCGCCGCCAAAGGGCGAAGATTTATAGGCGAAGGCTCCACAATGATCAAGTGAAATTTCAGCAATGCGACAGACAGACGGAGCCCGAAAAAAATAAGAGAAAAGCAAAGCAAAGCAAAGAGACATTCAATCAACGCTGACAAACCCATGATGAACTGCCCGGGCTAATCCAATTGAAATCGAAAACGAAATCCAAATCGAAATGGAACAAAAGAAATTCCAGACAAGTTTCGTCTGCTAAATTTATGCAGATGATTTATGCATAAATCATCAGCGCAGAGCCGCACAAACGAGCCAAATGACTCAGAAGAGATACACTTTTGCCCATTAGCGTTTACGCTGGCCACAGCGGAGTCATCGCCGGCCAGGAACTAGGCGATAGTTGGTTATATATAGTTAACTCGTCTGCCCACATTGTAGAGCGAAACAACTCAATTAGGCAGCGTGTTGCCAATGCTCCAGCTCTCTCACTCACTCCCTCTCCCTCCCTCTCTCTCTCTCTCTCTGCATGCCAAGCTCATAAAATTTAATGACAACGCTTAATTATAAAATCAATAAGAGACGCCGCACACGCCGATCGGCGAAGTGATGCGCAGAGCCGAGCTCTGGCGAGGATCTGCCCTCGCCGGCCGTCCAATAAGTTTGTCAATTTATACGCGAGGGTCTACAAAGTGAAACGCGCAGGCAAAAGCAGAAATCACGTTAAGCGCAATAAAAAGCGCGAAACATTTTAACGCGTCGCAGCGATAAAGTATCTGGAAACATTTCCGAGCCGAGCCAATGTCCAATTGGGGCGCTAAGCCCCTCGGCGCGAATTATCTTAAGTAGCTGCGAGGCGATGATGAAATGATGTCTCAATTAGCCCAGACTCTAAATATACATAAAAAAAACATATATATATATATATATATATATATATATATATATATATATTTCTTTTATCGTGTGAAATGCGGAGTGGCAGCGGCTTTTCCACGCTTTTCCCAACCCCTAATCAAATCGTTTGCAATAAAAATATTTTGCCAATTCATTACGCGCGCGCTGTCCAAATATTATTGAGGAGAGGACTGCGGGACTGGGGGCGAGGGTCCTAACGAGGGGTTGTTCAAGACTTCCATGCATAAATCGCAGTCGTAATCGTAATTAAATTAAAAACGAGCCAAAATCCGCACAAAGGCCAAACAATAATAAATAATGGCACAGAGCAGAGGCCAAGGAGAAGGAGAAGGAGAAGGAGAAAGAAGAAGAAAACGAAATTCAAGCACAAGACGGACGGAGGCAGCGTCCAAGGCACAGGGCTCTGGGAATACGAAGCAGCTGTCGCAATTTGCTGTACACAATGGAGGACACACAGGGCACACTTCCCGAATGACCTTTTTTTTGGCAGGAGCCACAGCTAGCAGTCCTGGCTGGCTGGAGCAGAGAGAGAGAGAGAGAGAGAGGGAGAGGGCGAGAGCAGAGCTCGAACGCCACATGCGCCACGTGCTAAGTCGTTGATCCTGCCAATGCCAAGGCAGAACAGCTGCCAGCTGCAAGCGCAGACAGTCCAAACAGGACACAGGACCTGCGTGTGTGTGTGTGTGTGTGTGCTGTAGCACCTGCGCGCTGGCTTTGGGCGTGTGCTCCGCGCTCTCAATCAGAATGTCACTCCGCAACAAGGTGCCAAAAAAGAAGGAGTCCGCCCGACTGGCTGCCTGTCTGCCTGACTGCCCGACTGCCTGAGTGAGTGGCCTCCTCTACCTCCTGCGCTATCTCCGTTAGCCCTGTCTCCCGCTGCCCGGCTCCGTGTGCGGCTAATTAATGAAGGTAGCCGCTTTATCAGCAGCAGCGTCTCAGACGCCGGGACCACACGAGCTGCTTGCCTGACTCTCGAAATTCGGCTCGCATGACTCACAATCTGAGGAGCCACCCTTGGCTGCAAGTTTGTCTCCCGATGCGTTCTCCTGCCTTTTAGCCTTTTTTAGCACGTGGTGCGCAAGCCCGGCCGCAGCTGCAGCCCCTGCAGCAAGCGGCACCTGCAGCTGCCCATTAGCCGCACTGATCGATAGCTTTGCAACTTGCAATGGGAAAGCGACTCGCAAAGCCGCTTTATAATTTGAGAGAGGTGCGCGGCCGCCTTCTTGTCGCCAGCTAACTGCATTTAACAGTTGCGCAGCTGCCAGGGGCAGCCTTGGGGCGAAAGGACATGCAAGGGTTAGCAAAGGATCCGCGAAGGTTTGGGCTTAGTCGGAAAAGGGCAGGCTCGACGTACTTTTTAATTAAGTTAGGCGAGTTGCCAAAAAGAGACGGAGAGGGAGAGGGGGAGGGAGATTGAGAGTGCGAGAAAGAGAAGGGCAGAGAAATATAAGGAAATTTAAATTGAAAGAATGAAACACAGAAAAAGAGGAGAGGGAGAAAAAGAGATAGAAACAGGCAGAGAGAGAGGGGGAAGAAAGAAGAAGGTGAGAGAGAGCTAGAGAAATAAAGGCAGAGAGAAAGAGAGAGATATAGAGATAGCAGTATAAAGAGTTAGCGAGAAAGATAGTACTAACTAAGAACTAACTAAATAAAAACCTCAGATATTACAACCTTCAAACTTTAACCCCAGCTCCCAGCTACTTCGATAAATATGGAAAGATTTTTAGTAGACAAATCCAATTATATGTGGACTCAGTTCAGTCCACTTAAATAAAGCCAAAAAAATAAGCTGAAAAAGCTGCAGTCTGGGCCAATTTATGTTGGCTGAAAGTCTAGGCCAGGCATTGATTATGGAGTCGAAGGCTTACTGCAAAGATTTCAGCTAAATACATGTTGTCAATGCGCGGCGAGAACAGGGACTGGGCCAGAGACAGGCAGGGCATGAAGTAGCTCAAATTTATGGTTAAACTAAGTGATATATCTAGCTATTAATAGGTCTGGCCTGGGCTTTGGGGGCAAGCCTTTGTGAGTGTGTGTGGATAGCATTTCATTTCATATTTGTCTACTCCACAAAGGGGAAAACAAGACGACGACGACGTTTGTTGTTTGTTGCTGCTGCTGCTGCTGTTGTGGCTAACCGTGGCCAATGCCAATAAACAATAATTCCCATGACTGCCACTAAGGCGCAACGTACACAGCGACTTCCCAGACATAGCGACGACGCAGACGCAGACGATGACGACGACGACGACGACGACGGCGGTCGACTAGACTTGTGAACTACTCACGGCAACAACAACAGGTGAGATGTTGTTGCTGCTGCGCCACACCGAAGCTGGTTTTTTCCCACTTTACGTTCATCATCATCAGACAGCAGCAGCAGCAGCAGCAGCAGCCAAGCATCAACAACATTTGCTATACACACACACACACACACACACACACATAGCTACACTCGGCAGACCCCGAGCTGGGCCAGTTGATCTGCGCTTGATCTTGTCATTAAACGCAGCTCGTAATGATGTTGCTGCCACAGCTGTAGCTGCTGCACGCTGCTTGCGACAAGTCCAGCGCTTGCCTATTGAAATTTGTCTGCCTCATGTTGCTGGCAACATATTGCTGGCGGGCAGCAGCAGCAGCAGCAGCAGCAGCAGGGGAGACCTGTTTGCGCCTTCTTTTTGCTGCAACGGGCACTTCCTAAACTAAATTGTTTGCTTTTCCCATTTTCACGCGCGGAATGCGGGCAGCCTGACCGTCCTTGAGGCTGCTGCTGCAGTTGCTGTTGCTGTTGCAGTTGCAGCAGCCATCATCATCGTCATAGTAAATAACTTGTTATGGTCAAATATTTCAACGTTGCCAGCCATGACATGGAGCGGCAACAGCTCCTCGTTCTGTGCCTAGTCAGGTTGACAGCCTGGGCGATTCGCAGCTCTAAATATCTGTCTGCGGCATTTGTTGATAAGCATGCCGCAGCACGGCACGGCCCGGCCAGGCTGCCCCACAGACCAGACAGCCTTGCTGCAGCTGCTGTTGTTATTATTGCTCTAGACTGCTCGGCGTCCAAGCAGCTCAGCTCAGCTCAGCTCCCACTTCTCGTCGGGCTGACATCTTGTGCAAAATGTCACCGCTGTCAGCCGCCCGATCTTCAGGTGCCAGCAAATTATTTCAATTGCTGCGTGGACCACAAAAAGCAACAACAAACAAAGAATAAAGACTATCAGATATTTTTATTACTCGAGCTAATCAACTGGAGCCAAAGGCATTTGCTCAGCAACTGTTACGCTCTGCGAGGCAATTATCTGCAAAGAACTCTGGCTTAATTCAATTAGGAGAAAATGCCAGCCTGGTTACAGTGTGGCAATTCATGGCTGATTTTTATAAGAACTCAGCTTGAGAGGAATTTGGCAATTTATATAGCTCAAGAACAGACTTATTTCTGCTTGGAAATACAAGTTTGGACTAAAGAGTTGTTAATTATATATTATAAATATATTATATATTTAATTAATTAAATTTATATAGCTATTATATAATAAATTTAATGTGTTATAAATTTTTAATAATTCTTTGCTGGTAGTAAATAAAAGTGTGGACTAAAGAGTCTTTTATTTATATATTTAATTAATTATTTAATTAATATTATTTATACAGCTATGCCATAATAGCTTTAATATCTTTTAAATTTTTAATAATTCTTTGCTGGTAGTAAATAAAAGTTTGGACTTTATATTTAATTAATTATATTATTTAATTAATTTTAATATTATTAATTTAATATTATTTAATTATTATTTAATTATTTATATATTTAATTAATATAATTTATATAGCTATTCCATAATAGCTTTAATATCTTTTAAATTTTTAATAATTCTTTGCTGGTAGTAAATAAAAGTTTGGACTAAAGAGTTGTTAATTTAATAATAATATTAATAATAATAATAATATTTAATTAATTAAATTTATATAGCTATGCCATAATAGCTTTAATGTCTTATAAATTTTTAATAATTCATTGTTATTATCTAAGCTTCATCACATCTCAATATCTTATCCTTCACACACCCACTCTCCTTCCACTCATATACAACTTTTCAGCTACTTCAGCTATTAGGATCCACTAGCTACTGCCAGCTGCCAAAGATGCCAAAAACTACAAAAAGTACGATCGAGTTAAGGAGCACAAAAAACTGCAAGCAAATCAAGCCAATTGCCCACACACTACGCTACTGTTCGGAGAGTTGTGGCCAGCAAGTGGCCACTGTCTCGAAAGCCTGGACCTGGAGCAGGGCGCTCGTCGCTGTGGTCCGCGGTCTGCGGATCGCGGATCGCATAGCATAACAATCTCCAGCGTCACGTTAAAGATTTCACTTGAAGCTCGCGAAAAATCACCTGATGACTAAATTAAAGTGGCGCTGGTATGCTTTGGGCAACATCTGCCCCCCCACACCGCCCCTTTTCGTGCCGCCGCCGCTGACCGCCCCGCCCCGCCCCGCCGCCTGGGCCCGCTGTCGGCTTGTGAACTAATTTCGTAAATTTTTCGAGCTGCTCTCATTCCATGCACAATGTTTTTATTTTATTTTTTTATCATTCTCGTGCTGCAGTTGTTGCTGGATTTTCAACCGGCTTTTTGGGCAGGCGACTCCCAGGCACACTCGCACACACACACACACACACTGTTGAATTTTTAATGAATTCCAATGAGCGGCTTCTTCTTCGGCTGTTGTCCAAACGCGGTGTGCGGTCGCAGTCCCAGCCGCAGCCCCTAAACGGGCGGGCGAGCACTTTACTTAACTTGCTGCGACTTGTTGCAAGTTGCAAGTTGCTTGCGCCTGCGCCTGCGCTTGCGCTCGCCCGACTGCGATTTGGTTAGTTAGTGGATGGCGCTGTCGCTGCCGCTGCCGGCAGCGCTGCCAGCGTCGAGACTGCTTGCATTTTGTGCGCCTTGTTAAGAATTTCATTAAAAATGAAGACCTGAGACCCAGAAGAATGTATGTTTCGCCCTCTCGCTCGACAGTGTATGTGTGTGTGTGTGTGTGTGTGTGTGTGTCTACAGCAAGCTGCGACCAAAAAATGCTGCTGCTGCTGCTGCTGATGTTGTTGTTGTCGCTTTTTGTTACCTTGCCACCGTGGAGGCTGTGCGCCGGCGTTGCGCCTGCGCCTGCGCTTGCATATCTCCAAGACAATCAACGGGCAACGGCAACAGGCAGCCAACTCAAACACATACACACACACACACACGCACACCCAGTGGCGCTTTGTGGTCGGTCAGCCAATGCCCACCAGCGCAGCCGCATCTTCGTTTTTGGGTGCAACGAAACATTTTTAATTGGTTTTGTTTCATTTTGCGCCGATGCCGCCCGCCAGCTGCGGCGGCGGAGGAGCGGCGAACAGCGCCCGATGCCCGCCACAGTGGCTAGCATTTTGGCATGGCCACTGGGCATTGTCTCACAGAAATTGACGGACTGCCTTAAATAAGCAACTCAAGGTTGGCTGCCAGTTTTCCCTAAAGACAAGCGACAGCAGACGATCGAGGAGCAGCAGCAGCAGCAGCAGCACCAGCAGCCGATCGGTGGCCACATCAAGTCAACAAAAGATTGAAAACTCAATATAGCACCGAGCCAACGGGAGGCGACTGCAGCAGACAGCGAACAGCAGACAGAAGACTGCAGAGTGAAGACGCGCTCGTTCGGTAGATGGTAAGTAGTAGATGAAAGATGGAGATGGAGCTGGAGCTGGAGTTGGAGTTGGAGTTGGAGCTGAGAGCGCGGGCGCAGGCGCAGGCACGCAAAACATTCGCCAGTTCAAATCCCAAAATTGGCAATTTATCCTTTATGAACTTACAAAATAGCCGCCGTTTATACCAAAACAAGTTAATTCGTCGTCAGTTGGAGTTGGAGACTCCAATTGGAATTGGTAGTCGCAGACGTTTGCGGAGTCTCTTGACGATGACGAAGGGCCGCCAACGAAAAACAATGAAACTTGACTAGGTCTGCTGGGCAGCCAGTTAAGAGTGGAGGGGGGGCCAGGCCACGCTGCGGCGTTGGCGGCGCAATGAAAGCCAAGCCGAAAATGCGACGCTTTGGCTCTATGTTGTTGTCCAAGTGGAGCCGTCAGAGCTGGCTTTAAATAGATGTGCCCAAGTTTAGACAATAAAGCCATAATTGTGCATAAGTGCGGCACACACACACACACACAGCAAGGCTGGAGGGCTAAGCGAGTTAAGTTCCCACAGCTCAGAGATTCGCATTTTGTATGCAAGCAAAAGCAGCTGCGCATGAAAGTGAAAGAGATTTGGCGAAAGTAAGGAAATAAACAGAAATAAATACACATATGCATATATATGATATGAGCATTAGCTAAAATAATTCATTCATTCAGTCATAATTTGGAAAAAGATTTAATTTATAAACTCTTATATTAAGCACGCGCTCACATAGCAAATTTGGTGCTCTTAGCTCTTAAAGTTTTCGAGATATACATAAGAAAAGGCTTATACCATGATGCCCACAGTCAAAAAAACTCTAAGAGCCGCAGCCAACTTCAAGCTATAAACTGCACGTCTAAGAGCCCTTATCCTCGTCACTTGGACAGCTCGTCAAGTGGCCAACTAATCATAATTTATTTAATTTTAATTAATACTTCTCTTTATACGACAATTAATTAGGGCTCTTCAGCTATGCATTTGATAGTTGTCGTGAATCTCTATGCCGCACATTACGTGGCTTATCTGATGTACTCACAGGGCGTCAAATTCTGAGCTGGGCTGGCCCAGCAATCAGCAGAGTATATCTTTATAGCACTATGCTCGAGTGCGCTGGTCAGGTGGCTGGCTTGGTAGATGGCTGTGCTTAAGTATCAAAAGTCCCAAATGGCATCGAGTAGCGGCCGAGTACTCCCCATGGCCTGGGCGCTGGCTTGGCTAATTGCGAAAAATCTGTTAAGGCAACTACCAGTTGATGATGATCAGCAGCGAGGCCGGGCCAATCAGCCGGCGAGGAGCGCACACGACAGTCAGGCAGATAGACAAATAGACGGACAGATGGAGAGACAGACCGAAGCAGACGACAGGTGCCACACGAAAGCGCCAAAAAGGCAGACAGAACAAACAGAGATGGGAAAGCTGCAATCCCAGACGGCAGACGGCACACTCAAAAGGCCGTTTCAGCTATGATAATGTATATTTTATGAGTTAATTTCGAGTCGTCATGATCGCGTGTTGCAGTTGCAGCAAAACAGACTCCCAGTTGCCCTTGCCGCTGCCAGCACTCATCACGCTTCACAAATTCGCAGCTTGTGCAGCGCTCATAATTCTCAGTGCAGTCGCCAGTTGCCAGTTGCCTGTGCCCTGCTCTCCTGCTCTCCTGTTGTCTCTGGCCATTTGCAGTCCCTAACAAGCGTCATCGGCTGCTTTGTTGCGGTCTGTTTTCAGTTTGTCTCTGTCGACGTCGCTGCTTCAGCCTCTCCATTTCGATTCGCTTTCGAGTTTGACTCCGAATTGCGACTCCTCCAATTCGCACTTTGGTTAAATTAGTTGCGGTCTGGGAAGTTTGGCCACCATAATTTCCCGTGGCGTTTGCCGACCCGACAACTTCAACAGCAACAACAACACCACACTCCACTTAGCCGACAGACGCCGCCAAGTGTGTGACCGGGCGCGCTGATTGAAGCCGCCTGCATCAACGCCATCAGCAGATCGCAGATCTCAGATCTTCATCGTGGCCGTTGTTGATGTTGTTGTTGTTGCTGTTGTTGTTGCCGCCTTCTGCTCACGTTCCAAGTGGGGGCCCCGAAAATTGCAGCAGCTAAAGGATTAACCTCAAATTTCTGGCTGGCGGTGTTTGGCTTTCAACGCTTAATTGGTTGTGAAATCATCATTATCACATGGACATGCAAGAGTCTCAGGCTGAAGCCGAGGCTGAGGCTGAGGCTTTGCAGGGGACAACAGCGTTGGCGGCGTTGGTGTTGCCTCCCTTCATCACCTTCGAGCTGCTGTTGCTCTGATGATTGTTTATTAAGCAGCGCCAGTTGCTGCGTGTCCTGGCCTGCTCCTCCAGCTGCTGCTGCCGCACAGGCCATATAATTTGCGCGTGATTCATTTATGATTGAGAGCAAGACTTGTTTATACAGCAGATCTCTCCCTCTCCCTCTCCCTCTCTCTCTCTCTAGCGGCGATTGCCAAGCGTCTGGCAAATTATAGGCCAAGACCACCAAAGCGTTAACTGAAATATTTAGCAAGTTTGTTTCTTTGATTTCCAGGAAGCACTCCGCACATCGCAGTCAAATGAGCGCCGAGCACTCTTTAATTAAGCCCAGAGCCGCCAGGAAGTGCAGCGAAGTGACCGAAAAAGCGAAGTGAGCGAAAAGGCGGCCCAATCGAAATGCTGCTAACAATTGCCAGAGGGCCAAACTCAAGCGCAGCGAAGCGTTGACAAGATCGCCCGCCCCTCCCACTGCCCACTGCCTACTGCCCACTGCCCGATGGCCAGATAAAAAACCAAAAACAAAAAAAAAAGACTGCAATCTGAAACACAACGGGAGGGAGTTTGCCAAAAATGGTACGCGCCGATTTTTGCCCAAAACAACATCTCGTTTTGAGTTGTCGACGACTGCGCAACATTAATCATAAATTACCAGGTCGTTGAGAGTTGAGAGAGTTGGCCGCAACGACGCGGCCAGACAGAGACGCCCCAACGTGTGGCGAGGTGTTCGCACAGCGCGTTTATAAATTTTGCCAAGCGCCAGGCTCGCCGCTCGCCGCTCGCCGCTGGCCCAATGGTTACCGAAATGATCATCTTCATCATTTGCCGACCACGAAGCGCACAAAAAGTGAAAAAACGAAGAGCGACGCGGGCAAGAGGAATGTGAGATATGGCGGCAGCAGGCCAAGGTTATAATTGGCCCAAAGCGGGGCGCTGAGACAAACGAGGCGGCGCAGCTCGTAAAGCGCTAAGCCAGGAGGCGGCAACCGCAGCCACAGCCACAGCCAGAGTCACAGTCACAGCTAGACGATGGAGCACAGCCTCAACCTGTGGCCAGCCCGCTGGAACGCACGTGCTTAACCTCTGACTTTGTTTTGGCAGCAGCAGCAGCAGCAGCAGAGACAGAGGCAACGTCAGTGTGGAGGCTGCGGCTACTTCAAGTGGCCTGCCTGGCGATTAGCCTCGGATTGTTACCGGGAACTCTGAGTGGTTGTTTATGGGCCGCCCAGGACACGCCCACTTGATGTGAGCATGGGAATGGGCAACGCTTAGCCAAAGCCTCCCAGACCGCGGGCTAAAGCCTAAACAGTTGAAGCTACCTAGGATTAAATTATGCTAGACAGATCCTTAAGATAGCTGATATATATAGAGGAGATATATATATATAGATATGTATATATATATAGATATATATATAGATATATGCTCCTGCTGTGTAGTAAATGGGTCAGCAACCATAGACAGAGGCAAATGGAAAATGGAGAGATGGAAAGACTTAAAGATGGAGTGGGAGAAAGATATCAACAGAGGGAGAATAACAGAGAGAGAGAGAGAGAGAGAGAGAGAGAGAGAGAGAGCAGTATAAAGACTACACAAGAGCTAAAGAGAGAAGTCGCTGTAAAGATTGGCTATAGACACTAAATTAGGGTGGACCAAATTCATCTACAGAACAATCTACAATAACTAAGCAAACGTAAGCTCAAGTCAAGACCATAGCAACAGAAAGGCTGCAGGAGCCAAAGATAGTCAGCTTGTATGCATAACAAATGCAGTCTCAACATAAACGAGTCCTTTGCATAGGTATAAGTGGATAATCTGCATGCTTATAGGAAAGGCCGCATTATCATGCAGATGGCTGCGATTATGTAAGCGCAGATGACGCAACGTGTGGCAGCAAAGTTTGTCGTCAAGTCAGTGAACTCGAGTGCGAGCTGGCTGCAGAGTCCTTACAGTCGTTGGCGAGCTGCCGCCCACACGCGCTGACAGGACATTGGCGCAGAATGCAATCAATTTGGCCCCAACATGCTGACAGGCAGGGCGAGCTTTGCTGTGTTGTGCTGCGGCCAAAGGACAGTGCAGGACAATGCAGGACATGTCGCCGCGCTGGCTGCTCGCCAGGCATATTTACTGCATTTTGAGGACAGCTCATAAAACAGCCAGCCGGAACTTTAATTGCGCCGCAAACTGCCAACTGCGCCACAAATTCGATTTCAAGCAAATTGCATTCAACCAGGACACAGAGCACAGAGCACTCTTCCAGGACGCTTCCAGACGACATGCGAGACAGTTTCAATCTGCTCGCTGCATAAACATGCAAATTTCTCATCATTGAAGCGTTCGCAAATATTGTGCCAAGCCATTTCCATTTTCCACTTGGCCCAAGCCAATCCCTAACAGCAACAATAGCCCGTACAAGGAAGAGGAACAACTGGCGTCGCGTTTCAGTCAGTGCGGCGCCAAAAACTACTAAAAAATAAAGTTTGCATTTTGTCTATTTGTTTCCTGTCGCCTTGTCCCAGTCCCGATGCCCCAACCGCCCGCTCAGCCCGTTCGCAAGTGAAAAATCATCCACCAAAACAGACAGAAAACGAAACTCACATTAGGGCAGGTTGACAGGCCAAAAGAACTACGAGTTTAAAAAGTTAGGTGAATAAATTCAGCAAAAAATATAACAATAATTCAAAATAAAACACAACTCAATAAATATTTAAAATAACACACATATTTAAATAATTATATAAAAACATTTGCATTCCCTTTTCAAATTTCAAATTATCGTTACAGCAGTTTCTGCTACCAACCACTAGCTGGCGCCACTTGCTAGCGCCATCTACAAACAAAGACACGCAACTGCTTCGCACTTGTTCGCTTGAGCGCTACACAACATGTTCGCCGCTAGGTGGCAACTTGTGCTAGCGCCATCTACAACAAGTTCGGCCATACAGCTCACAGCTTACGTTACGTTTGACGTAACAAGTTCGAACTGCAAACAAAGTTAACAGATTTTTGCGCAAATCCTTGTTAGCTGAGCACTCAAACGTGATGTACATGCCGAAATAACTGTATTTTCTGGAGCAGGTCAGTTTCAGTAAATGCAATTTGGAATTAATTACGCCTGGCCACTTGCTAGTTTTTCAGCTAACGCTTAGCATGGACTACACGTCTCGGCGCCCAAGCTGCAGTTGGGCCAAAGTTCGACCAGCTTGTGCTGAGGTTACAAATTCTCATATGTCGTCGATGAGAGAGAGAGAGGGAGAGGGTGGGAGTGAGACAGAATTGGCAACAGTTGACACTGAGCATTTAACGCTTCAGCACGTTTTCAATTCAATTTACACAAGGCTGCCAAATGAGAGAGAGAGAGAGGGAGAGTGAGAGAGGTGGCTGCTTGGTGGTCGAGCGCCAAGGAAGTTTTAGGCGTCGAAGCGTGCAAAAACTTAAGCAGACGCACAGAGCATGACAAACGAGGATAACAACAACAACAACAACAAGAGCAATGCATAATAATAATAATGAACACTAACGGTAAGCGAATTATGCGAGAGAGAGGGAGATGGAAGGCGTAGTTCGACTCAAGTGTTGGGGGCTGGTCAGGCAACTGTAAAGTGAAGGAAATCAAAGCAGAATGCACAATAAATCAACAAATTACGCGTGGCAGCAGCAGCAGCAGCATCATCTCAGCCTCTAAGGAAGGGTTTGCATTGTATCTGGCAGATACTTAGATACTTTTAGGCCGCTGCTCAGCCATATTTATGGGCAAAAACAATAAGCGAAACGCTTAAAAATGCATAAATCAAAACACAAGCTCAGCCAAGGGAACTCAAACAAAACAAACAAAAAAAAAATATATATATATATATATGAGAGGAGAAGGAGACAGAGAAAAACAATAGAGGAGAGAAATGAGAAATGGGAAGCGAATCTCAAAATGATAATCGGCAACAACTGTTGAGAATGCGTGTTGACAAATGTAGTTGACTGTAGCGAAAGGCAGGGGGTTGGGGGACGGGCTGGGGGTAGTGCTGGCAACCCTGACCAATACGCTGGGCAGGCCGAAAACACATTTCACTTATTAAGCAGCGGAGGGGGTGGCCGGGGCTGGGGCTGGGGCATCATCTTGACAATGATCATAAAAACAAATGCAAAACGCAAACGCCAACAGCCAACAGGCTGACAGGCGTTGCTTAGGGTTAAGCTAAGTTCACCCACTCTCTTAACAAGCCCTCCCCCCTCTCTCACTCTATCTCTGCCCTGAACAACCCCTTAATCCACTTGTTTCCAAACTCGTATTAGAATAGAGTTGGTCGCTTGGTGGTTGCGCAAATATTTGCGATATGTTATTGAGTGTTTGTTATGGCCAAGCGACATGGCTTAAATCACACAATCTGATTATGGCTAACAAGCAGCGAGAGCAGGGCCAAGCAAACTCATTAGCCATGCAAGGGAGTAAGGGCATGATGTCTTGGTAATTAATATAATCTTAAGAAATGTCAATGAATGAGTTGAGTCGGAGATATTTAGGGCAAAGGCTGATCAATGTTGTAATAATTATATATATAATTAAAGCTGTATTTAAATAAGAAGTGCGATTTATCCATATGCTTATATATATATAGTATAAAAGCTATGCTTAAGCAGCTTCTTTTAAAGTGTCAATGAGATAAACTTTTTAGCAAGCAACTTGACTCGAGTCCCAATCTAAACTAGAGCTGTGCAGCTAGAAGTTAAATGAAGATCCTTAGGGATACCAGAGGGTATATAGAAAGCTATCAATGTATTCAAATATCATCTCAGATAAGCCACAGAGTACTCTAGTTAGGATTGGCCCAACTACAAGATACCCTGTGGTAACCAGCAAAGTTAAAAATTGAATAAAATTTACAACAAATAGTTTTTCATTATCAAGGAACCCAGAGATATTTCCCAAAACAAGCAGCATGCATTTAAATATATCGTATTAACGACTTAAGACACCGATCGTGAAATATAAATTTAATAAGATTTACAGTAATCTAATAGTTTAATGTTCGCAATCCCATAAGAGCTGAGCCCGAGCAGAGCCCTCGAGGCACTCTTTGCCGCATAAAATATGCGCATATGTGACAAACCACTGAGCCACCGCACCACCAACTGCCCCCACCCTTACTGCTTAACCATTCCTAAACCATTTTCAAATACCGTTTAACACTTCATACAAATTGTGACCCAGTTTTGAAAAGGCATTCGGCGCAAGATACGCAAAACATTTGCTCTAATAGCTAAAGTCCATTACACATATCCTTGTGGGTGACACATATGCGCGAATCCTTGGCCGTAATGGATGCCATAAGTGAATTGCTAATTCGAAAAATCCAATGCGCAACGACAACAATGCGAAACTAAGCTCATAAATTACCATGACAATGGAATTATGCTTTAATCCACCCCGATCGAAACGAGCGAGAAAGAAAGAAAAAGTTATTGAATCCGAATCGAAATGCCGCAAGCGTAAATCTCTCCAAGCTGTCATAAATTTGGCTGTTTTCGCAATCGAATATTATTTATTTGCTCGAATGCTAATGAAATTGCAATTTTAATTCAATTAATAGAAACTTGGCGAGCAGAAAGCCGAAAAATAAATAAATAGACATCTATTTGCCACACCTCTGGGCCCACGCTCAGCCGCCGAGAGTCTGTCTGCGAATGTCGAGCAAATTTATTCCGCATGATTAATTCAAGATTCGATTTTCTCAGAGCTGCTGCACTCGACCAAGTTGCCATAAAGTAAAATATTTGTTCAAGGTGTTTGGACTTGGAACGAAATCAGCGAGGCTCATTACATATGATAATGCTCCCGCTCCCAGCCCCCCTCGCTGCCTGCCCCAAAACAATGGAGAGCACGAAAAATTGAAAATCGAAAACGAAGCTAAAATAAATTGCAGCAGAAAACTAATGATATGAAAATACGCTGAGCAGTCGGAGAAATCAGCGAAATCAGAGAAATCATCGATTGCCATGGGAAATAAGCGGAATTTGCGTTTGAAGCTGAAGCTTTTATGCTCTTACAGACCCATTTAACAGGCGGGCTTTAAGTGGATATGGATGTGCTTTAGGAGATATCTTATGGATATATAATATATATATATAAAAAAACCTTTTCCATGAACGAATGAAGACTTTAACTCTATAAAAAGAAGTCATTGAACTAGAAAGGCAACAGCGAGCGAAAAATGCATGCTTTCTATGCGATTCTCAGAATTGCAATGCATAAGACATACATGAGCCTAAGTTAGGGAGTAAAAGAGAAGAAGAAGAGATGTCAATAGATCAGCAGAAAGAGAAGGAATAAGGAGAATTGTCAAGAGCTAGCAAGAGAGCAAGACAGACCTCTTAGACAGGCAGAACTACACTGACTGGCTACATTGACTGCTATCGTCGCTAAGAAATGGATTGGCTTATTTTTTAGTTGTATATGGCTGCTCCTCCCCCTTTATAATTATAGTTAGGACAGAGAATCTCAGCATAGAAAACTCTCAAATCAAAACTAAGCAAGCCCCACATAATGAACTTTTTCGTGTATTCCATGAGGAATTCCGTTTTAGACAAAGACACAGCATGCCGCAATTTGTGTTGCTTCAAAGGGCAGATGCCAATCTGAACTGAAGTCAACTTCGGCTAGAACTGCATTGGCATAGAGAGGAATGCCTCGTCGCGGCAACCGCAACTGATAGATGTTTAGAGGGCTGGCACGGAATGGAGCATATGCTGATGCCACATTAGATGTACAGCTCACTTGTCTGGCTGTCGAGCCTTATCACTGGACCAGTTCCAATCAGAGAGTCAAACAGCGAAAGGCACCCGCGGGAACTGCAAGTCCCAGCTGCAGCGAGGGCGGGGGCGAACCCGCGGCGCGGCACATTTTTCCACGCATATGTCAGCATTTCTCGAATTGGAAACGAAAAATGCTGCTCTAACAGCATTTTGTGGTTTTCAGCATAATTAAAGGCAGACTGGCAAAAGCGAGAACATAAAGCCCTAGCGCAGGCCGCCAGGGCAGCACCCGCCCCGGACAGATCGAAAATGTCGAAAAACGTAAGGTGCGAGGGGTTGCAATCGAGCAACTGTGAGTCGGGCATTGAGATTCATGAGGACATGGCGCAAACTGTTCGGCGAGTTAACAAAGCCATCAATGGACCATAAACTAAACACTTTTTAAACGCCGAGCGGGTGGGCAGCGCGATCCTTCCTCTCCCTCTCTCAGTTGGCGTAGCTCCGGTCGAAATTGCACAGATGTCTGGCCAGAAGACAACGAGCGAACTGTAGTTTATTAAAGGGTAGTTTTCATCATTTCCTCAGCACAGTTGGACTCAATCGCAATTGGAACCGGGCCGCATCCCACTCTGATTAGATCACAAACTGATTGCAATACGAAACAGGTTCGTTGCGCCGGGTCACAATTTATGGCACCAGGAAACGTATTGAGCAACTTTAAATGCGGGTCACTTGGATGGCGTCTGGCAACTGGTGGTAATGATGGTGTCGTCCACAGTCGCGCTGGTGGTGACTTGGCGGTCGCTTCATTTGTGCAGCTTCACTGAGCATACGCTGCACATCCGCATACGCAGCTGAAGGACCTGCACTCAACGAATGTTGCCTGCCCACTTGCCTGCGAATATGCTTGTTATGAATTTGATTAAACGTCGCAATAGGAATACCCTAAGAAGGTGGTTGGATGGAGCAGAAAGTAGAGCATATTGGGGCCCGGGCTGGGCTCAGAAATGTATGCAGCTGGAGAGTCTAGAAAACTGTTAAGTAAAGCTGTGAACTAATTAAAGTTATATTCAAGGAATTCTGTTCACCTGCTGCTAAGTTAAGCTTGGGCAGCTTGGCAAGTCTTGCACTTGAAGTATCTAAGGGTTAGCCCAAATAGGTTATTTCTGACTTCCCGTCGGCCATTCCCCTACCACTAAGCAATAAATATACACAAAATAATCACCATAGAATTATTATACCCACTTGAAAGCTAAAGTGCCCAGAAGTTGCTTTAGCCCTTTCCTTCGGCCTTCCTGCTTCCTGTTGCCGCCCAGTGCCGCAGCTGAAGTGTCCTTGACATTCTGGCTGGGCTTCTTCAATGTGGAATTGAACACTTCGCAACTGTTAACTGTTGCAAGGATTGCGATTGTTTTGCTTCTGCTGTGGTGCGAGCGCATGCAGCTGGCAAGTCAATATATATAGCCGTATAGACTGCATGCCCGTTGAGCATAAATATTTATGCGTCCCCACTCGATTGAAAGCTTCTCGAGCGTAAGCATTTTAGATAAAGCCCGCAGCGCCATTGAGGTGGCAACCAGGACACGCCCGAGCAGCGGCAGCGGCAGCGGCAGGTGCCGAGTCAGAGATTTTTGCATATGACAGCATAAAAATGTTTTCCTCGCTTGATTGTGACTAACTTCTCCGTGCTGATTGAACGCACACGATGCCAGGCCAGCAATAGGCAGACACAGCAACTGTCGTTTGGTAACCAAAACAAGGGCTCTAATCCGCATAGCTCAGCCGCTTAGCGGACACCAACTATACTATATATAACTTCTGGGCACTAAACCACAAGAGCCGCCGCCACCACCATCAGCCCTCGGGCCTTGTTAGCGAGCCCCTTGTGCGGGGATTTTTAATCCGTTTAAATGAATGACAGTCTAATTGGAGGATTTGAACGAGAACAAGGACGAACCAGACGGCCGTCTAAATAGTGACAAAGTCCTTGCCATATGCTTCGAAAAAACCACATGTTATTCACGGTATTTAAACAAACAGCAACAGGGACGGAAACCACCCTCCAGCCACCATCAAATTAGGTGCTCTGCCCTGAAATCCAATTCGAATTTTTATATAATGCGCGAAAAGCACTTGATTGAGCCGGGGCCGTTCTCTCGAATCGGAAACCAACACAGACGACTCCAGGGATACACAAGGGTTGCCGAGCCAGATGCAAGTCTGCCGGAAAGTTTTCAAGCCGCCAACTTCCGACTGAGCCAGCGACAGCTAGGCAGCTAGAAGCTGTTCCGTTCCGGCAAAACATAATCCCGCAAAGAGCGCAGATTACGCGACAGCAGCCAAGGCATTAACATTAAACAATAACCGTAAGAAAAGGTGTCTGCTGTCTTCAGAATTTACTAGCGCCGAGCCAGGCCAAGCCAAGCCAGGGCAAGTTCTCGACTAGAAACAATTACCATTTACATTTTACTTATCTGCTTCGGTAATTAAAGCCGCCAACGACACGGCATAAGGAGCACGTAGCGCTCTCTAAAACTTAGTCCTCAGATTGCCATCTAAGTTATTTTGTCTTTTCTTTTCGCTTTGCCAAGACGCAATTGAAATTGGTCCCAGGCCTCTCGCGTCCTGACTTAATCACACAAAAGGCAATTTCACGCCTTTTTGCCCATAACCCAACAGGCTCAGGCCCTGGGAATCACTTTGTCACTTGGCAGTTTGATGTATCGACACCAACAACAACAACAACAACAACAAGAGCAACAGCCCAACTACACCCCTCTGGATAAGTGACAGGGCACACAGAGCTCGTCAGATTGTTTTTAGTCAAGCAGATCTCGAAGGGTAGATTAGCAAATGCGTTTGGCCTTAGCAAATTTTGTGCTCGATTTGTATATCCCAGATTTGTGTTAATTTCCATTGAATATATTGAAGTTTATTCGACGAATGTGTCGAGATTTACACTACACACAAATTGCAGTCACGTGCCACATGTGTGCAAGTGTGTGGCAAGTGGCCTGAGAGGGCAGAAGCAAGCAAAAGAAAGTTCTGAGCATGTAAAGAGTCGGGGCAAAGGCAGGCAAAAAACGAGTAGAGAAATTTCTAAGAGAGTATTTAGCCCGAAAAACGAATAAAATATTTTCTAAATATTTTATATTTTATAGAAAACGTAATTCTATGTTTTTAATCATTTTGTAGAGAAGAATTATAGCACCAAAATTAATATTCCGATTCTCTAAATATTTTATATTAAGTCAAAATTTAATTCTCTATTTTAAATGATTTTTTCTCGATCATTTAGTGAATTTTGGTTGCATGCTTGACTAGAATTTAAGTATAAAATAAATAAATATTTAATTTAATTCATTTTTAATTTTTATAGATTTTTGTTGTCATTTTTAGATCCTTTTGGAATTTATAACTAATTATTTATGGCTTTATTTCCATTTGAATTCTCAGCTTGAAGCGTTGAGTAATCAGTTTGGCTTGGCTTTAATAGTTCTGCCGGCAATTAATTAATTATAAGCTAAACAATATTTTTAATGAAATGCCAATGCCGAAGGCAATCATGTGTTAAATATTAATTTTGTGGCGACAGCAAACATGGCAAACAGTCGAATTATAGGCCTCAGCAAATGCGCACACACACGCAGACAGTGGCGCTAGTGGGCAGCTATAAATTTTAATTAAAAATGCAGCTCATATGGCAAGTGGAGCAATTAGCACCTGAAAATATGCAAACATTAAATTGCCAACTGCAGACAAACTGCAGCAGCAACAACAGTTGCAAGAACTGCAATAAGAGGCGTGGAATTTCAATAAATTGAATATGTGTGAGTGCGTGTGTGTGTGCATTGTTCAGGGCCAACATAACGTGGCCAAACAAACACATATTTCGACCTAGCAGTGACCGCATCCTGCCCAGAGCCTCGAGTTGAAGCGAGACGGCAAAGCGAACGGAAAACATTGCACAATTTGTTGCTGTTGTAGCTGGACAATGGGCAGACAGTTAAGCTTTTTTTCTTCCGTTATTTCCTCTTTTTTATTTAACATTATGCACACACACATACATGTATAGAGCGACATGGCAGACGGATAAATATTTTAGTTTGCAAAATCTTTTTGCGCTCAACAGTCGCCTACACGCAGCGTCCCCTCTCGCTCTCTATGTCCCTTTCTCGCTCTGTGTGTGTGTGTGTTTATGTGCTGGCATACAATATGTAAAAGCTACGCGCAGCATATATTCAAAATACAAACAACAACAACAACAAGGACATGAATACATATTCAGACAATCTCGCTGGTGCTGCCAAAAAATCGACAAAAACAACCTGTTCGGAAACACTTGCAACAAGGACATCAAGGATATATATCGTGCCGCAGCCACAAGGCGAGAGCGAGAGCGAGAGCGAGAGAGATACATAGAGAGGTGGGTAAACGAGATAGACAACAGATTGCTAGCCCACAGAAAAAAGGGGATGGAAGCGAGAGCCAGAGAGCTAGAGCTGGCATCTAAGCGCCGCCTCTTTTCGAAACTTGGCCATAGACTAAATGCCACAGTGGGCTGAGAGTAGTTCAAAAAGGATGATATATATATATATATATATATATATATATATATATATATATATATATATATATAGATAATACCAGAAGAGCAGAAACATAGCCAAGTCCATAGAATTTATTTATTATTATTTATTTATTATTTTATTATTTATTATTATTTTTTATTTATTAGTTTAATTATACATTTAAGTATATTATATATTTAAGTATTTTTAAAGCATTTTACTCACATTTACTTTAATTTTTTTATTTTTATATTTATTTTTATGTATACAAATATATATTATATATTTTCTCAATTAATTCCAACAGCTCTCACGCAACTCTAAGCACTCAAGGGCACTCTTGAACCACTGTGCTGTATATATGATATACAATGTAGACTGTGTCGAAACATAATAGGAAAGTCTCAGCGGGCTGCCAGTCGTCGGTCGGCCAGCCAGCCAACCAGGAGGCGCGCCCAGGCGCTCTGCACACAATAAAACCACAGAATATGTTGGCAACTGGCAAAGCAGATGGATTGCCGAGAGAGCGGGAGAGCAATAGCCATAGCCATTGCGTGTGGCGAGCATAAGGGTGACGATTCGAATTGGACTCTCTCGGAACAGAATCAGGACAGATGTGCGAGTGCCGCGAGTGAGCGGAGAGTTTCGCTTTTGAATGGGACAATATGAAAATTCCAAGTGGACTCGCTGCTCCGGTGGTGGCAACGGCGACTACTTAAAGAGGAACAGATTGCGTGCGGGCAGCAGTCGAAAACAGAGCTTCGAAACGAACGGTGCCACATAAGTTGACAAGTGCATAGAAATCCCACAAAAAGTAACTCTCAGAGACTACGCCAAGCAAGTGTTAAGAGTCCAGTGCGATGAACTTGCTCATGGATAGCCTGCCGTCGCATGCGAATCCCGCCGTGCGTCGTACAACGCCCCCACAACAGCAGAACGAGCTGCGTATCTCCACCAGCCCCACGGCCACAATGACACAACAGCAACACTCCAACAACAACAACAACAATGACCCGCCCAGCGTGAAGACCACACTGAAGCGCTCCTTCGATGTGGCCTTCCTGATGATGCCCGATGAGCGCATTAAGCAGAAGCAGGCCGAGAAGCAGGCACGCCTGCAGGAGGCACTGCAGCAGCATCAACAGCAGCCGCTCCAATTGAATCATTATCCCACGGATCTGTCCCCACGCGCTGCCGCCTCACAGCCGCCCTCGCCGGCGGCTCTGGAGTACATCAGCCTGTTGGAGGCGCGCCAACGCTATCCACAGCTGGCCATACGTTCGCCAAGGGTCTATGATGATCCCACGCTGGTCATCCCGTTGGTGGACTCGCCAGAGGCAACAGTGTCGCCACCACCGCCACCCATGCGCAGCGCCTTCACCAAGGTGGCCTCTTCGCTGTCCAGCTCATCGTCGCCCTCGACGGTGTCGCGGCTGGAGTCGCCAGTGGATGTGAGTGCTCCACCGCTCAGCCCCGATCAGTTGAGCTGCCATTCCATGAGTCCACCAGTGGCCACGCCCCCACCACGCACAAGCAGCGGCGGCGGCGGCAACAATGCAGCAGCAGGACCCAACACTCTGCCCAACGGCATGCCACCCAATCCCATCATGTACCACAACTTTCGGCCAGAGTACCAATTCAATGGCGCCTTCCAGGCAGTTAATCCAATGCAGGCGCTGCAGGCACAGCAGCGACTGAAGCAGCAGCTGCTCTATAGGCCGCCTATTGCGCCCAATGGCCACAGTCCCAATGGCTGTTCTTCGAATCCCTCGTCGCCACCAACGGGTCCGCCGCCGGAGTTTCTGCATGCCTATCCAGGATTTGGGCCTCCTCCACATCCGTTTGCAGTCGCTCAGCCCCTGCAGAATCCGGCTGCAGCCGCGATTCTCTCCACGCTCATCCCACCCACGCTGGCGTCCACCTTCACGCTGACCGCACAGAACGTCTGCGCCAAGTGCAACATTAGCTTCCGCATGACCAGCGACCTGGTCTACCACATGCGCTCCCACCACAAGAGCGAGGTGGCCTGCGACCCGAATCGGCGTAAGCGCGAGGAGAAGCTGCGCTGTCCCGTCTGCCAGGAGACGTTCCGAGAGCGGCATCATCTCACCCGACACATGACCGCGCACCAGGACAAGGCCAGCGATCATCAGCCCACGCCGGAGGAGTCCAGCAACGACAACGAGATCATCAATGTGGTTGGCGGCACGCCGCCGGGACGACGCTCTGGCGGTGCTGCCAAATGATCCAAGCATTTCTTCGGATACTTTTAAGCTGCTGCGCGTTTTGTTAGACTTCCCCCCGCCCCACCCCCCGCAACATTTCCATTGTGATATTAAGTTTAGTTACAGCCCCGAATTAAGTTTCAAACCTTAGCCATTAACCTTCTCTAGTGCAATTCCAATCGCATCCGATTACACTCTGTTTGCCCATCCCATTAGCGCTAGGCAAGGCGGAGATCTGCCCGTTTTATCATTGTAAATTACTAGAACTAAGTCTCGTGCTCATCCAATTAACTAGTTGATGTGCGTCTTAATGTTTACAAATAAATATCTAATTGTTATTTAAACTAAAAATGAATTTATGAATATTTTATTGAGTGACATAAGATGTGGGATATACAACGAGGGGAACTATTATGAATGTGTGCCAAGAATCTGACCTGATTTATTTTATTTTTATTTATTTTTCTAGATGGTATATAAGTAACCCAGCTCTCGGTTACTTATTTACTATCTAGAAAGTATAGAAACTCTCTTAAACAGCGAGTATACACTGGAGAGACTTGGCTATACTCTACTCTATACGCTATATTTGCCAACATATTCTTAAGATTTTCAGATATAAATAAAGTAAAGAGCAAAACAAGGGTTTGCTCTGCATGAAATTAGAATTCCTTCATTGAGCGGCAATCAAGATTTTGCATTGATGTTTTCAGTACTCAATTTAAATTCTTCATTGAACAAGAATCCAATCTTCAGCCGCACTGTGAGCACAGAGCAAAGGCGCAACTAAATATAAAGGAAATTATTTTTTCTAAAGAGGAAAACCCTGTCAACAAGCTCATAAGAAATCTAGAAAACTCTCAAACTGCTCAAGCTCTATCGCTAGCTGAACAAAGAGTATATATTTATACTTCGCAGTACAAATATTTACTTAAGAAATATGAGCCAAAACCAGGAAATATCTTTTCAACTTAAGTTTATATTGATATTAGTTATATATTATCTGACGACAGTGATTTCTCAATACTCCATGTCTACTAGAATAATTTGATTTTAGCTATTCAAACTTTAAATTCTCAAATCACATCAACATGTTCTTCAGTAAGAAGACAATAAATACCCCATATATATCTTCACATTAAACGACCTTTTCGAAGTAGTTCAACTACCCAAATGGAAAAGCATTGCACAGTTAATGCCAAGCAATTGTCAGTTGAGTGAAAAACATAGGTTCCCAGGCTTAGAAAAACAGGCAGCCGCATGCACTGGCGTAGCATACGCCATATGAGTGGACGAGAATATGTTGGCCTTGTTAGCGCAGTGAAGCCAAAATATAGTGGGCGGGGATGCAAGCGTTTGGTGGGTCGCTCGCAGTCGCGCAGTCGAGTCAACGTATGCAGCAATTAGATGCGCCAACAAAAACTGCGCTGGCGACGCTAATGAGTTGCAACTGGAGCTGGGAACAGAACTCTAAACAAGATGGAATATAAATGAAGGGTAGCCCTAGTCAGTGCGGCGATAGACACCGCAACTAATGTGGCACGCTGCTGCCAAGTTATTTGGCAAGCGCTGCCAACTCAAGTGCTTTTTGGCGAAAATGATATTCGAATTTCAATAATTCGAGACTCCGATGCGAAATGGCGAATGGCAACCCTTGGGATTCCCATGAGCCCAAAATTTGTAGCATGCCGAATGCCGACAAAGCGCATCGAATGTCTTGGGTGGTGGATGCCTCGTTTTGCTGCACACTCAAATGAGCCACGGCGAATTGCGTTGATTTAGCGTGGCCAAATCCTGTTAGCCCGTGCCACTGAGCCACGCGATTCTCACAGGATCTCGCTCTGTCTCTCTGTGGCTCTATCAACTGAGATGTATCAATTGATGGCGTAGCTAAACGCCGCTCCGCCCCGCACCTCAAGCCAAATCATGGCTTGTTCGCATTGTTCCCATGATGGGATTAGCGTTTTATAGCCTTGTGTTCACAGCCACAGCCACTTGATAAAGACATTCAGTGCGCCAGAGTGTGGGAGAGACATGAGAAAGTCAGCTTTGTTCTTGAGTGAATTGAAGGAGAGATGGGAGATGGGATATGGCAAATGTATTTAGCAGTTGATTGAACTGAAGCACATTTGGGTCTGTCAAAAGTCAAGTATTGCTGTGACTACAAAGGGTAAGGGCTAAGGTGAGTAAATATGCAATAATATAATCTTCTAATGTACAAAAGAATTAAGATTTTTAGTGAATTGATTGAAATTTATATTAAATATCAGCATATATATATTGTTATATCATTTTCTATAATTCAAGCTCAAACTACTCTCGTATAACTCCCATAAGTTCTGCTTTTCATAGATTTTTTACGACTTCTTCACTGATATGTTTACACTTTACAATGGAGTCGGCGTCTAGTCGCGTCCCTGATTTATTTTATACATTTCCCCAATGAGCAATTTCAACTTCCTTTAAAAACAATTACAACTTCCTACACACACCAGCAGCCGCCCATGAGGAGCGTTGTGTTTGCGTCTCGTTAAGCCAACACATCGTCAAAATCACATTTCCTCATTTAAGTTAGAGAGAAAGGGACAGAGAGTGGGAGAGAGACGGCAGCTACTCACTCAAAACGACGCCCGGAGCAACCGCAGTGGCAACTCCATAATAAGCCTCATCATGACGGTCTATATAATAGCAGCCATAATCGCATTTCATATTTATCACATTTTGACGCCCACGCGCAGCCGAGAGGCAGCTCGCTGGATGGCACTTGCCGAACGTGCGCATTGTTTGCCTGCGCCTTTGCCTAACCTCGCAATTTGACCGTAAATAAATTGCCTGCTCATTTGGTAAGCACTTGCCCCAAACTTGGGCGGCCCGCCCCCTTGTACCAGCCAGCAAACCCCAAAGTGAATTTCCCAACAGCTTCCTTTCAATTTCAGAGCAGGAGCTCTGCCACCCTGACGAACGACAAGCGACGTCGACCTCGTGTTCAAATACGTTTAAACACAATGCAAATACCGTTATAATAGCACAACAACAACAGCAGCAACACCAACAGGGCCAACAAAAAACCAGACAGCTGGGTAAGCCATTGCGCCCACAGGGCCTGGTTACGCCCCCATGCTGTAATGGAGACGTGTGCGTATGAGTGATTTTTCTCAGCTCCGCTTAAAAGTATGCAAATATTTTCCAACCAAAGGGGTTGCCGTTACCCTTGGCACGGGGGCAGGGGGCATGGGCGTGGGCGTGGCTCTGGCTGACTTTCAGTTTATGACTTTTGTGCAGTGGCTACTGTTGTTGTTTGTTGTTAAGCCTCGTTAAGTGCTTTTAACTGCAGGCAATTTCATTTGCCAGCGAGCGCTGCCTGTGGGTCATTTAATTTCCATGTCCTGATTAGCCATGGACAGGCCGAGATTGGATGACAGGTGGGGCCAGTGGGCGTTCTGCAAGTCGACTTAAAAGCAGCGAATCCAACTAACTAACTGACAGCCAAGCCGCTTAAACTTTGAACTTTGTCATTTCAATTTTCGCCAACGGATGCGCTTTGTTTCACAGAGGCTGCTGCTTGGCTTGGCAGTGCCTGCCATGAGCCGCCGGAAACATTGAGCTCGACAATGCGACTTTCGTTTGGCCAAAAATTGTGAAGCTGTGTGTGGCTGGCCGCTGCGAGGAGCTGCCGCCATTGTTTTGCGGCCAAGGCACATGATGAAGTCCTGCTCCATGGCCAGGAAGTTTTTCATGCGCCATGACACTTTTTGTGCGCCATTTTATATGTATGTGCGTGTGCGTGTGTGTGTGTGTGTGACTGTCTACCTTTGCAGTTTGCCGTGGCTGCTGCCAGTGCCGTTGCCATTGCCGGATTCGGAGACAGAGACAGAGCCTGGAGTCGTTGTGGCTTTCGGCGCTCCATTGAAATGATTTTTGGAAGCATGGAAGCTGTTTGGCTTGCCGCAAGACAGCCGGCTTACTGACTGAACAGCAGCAGCAACGGCAGCCAGAAGAGCGCCAGCACAACATCCGCGTGTCCATGTCCGTTCGTCCTGTAATTTATGATGTGCGCTTCCTATTTTTTCGGCTGCCCTTCCACCCGCTGCTCGCTGCTGACTGCTGACTGCCTGCTGCCAGTTTTTAGTTTCTGCAAAACTTTTCAGAGCCGCGCGCCTGTTTTCTGCTGTCATAACTTTGCGCACATAATTAATAGTTGCAAAAGCGAGCGAACGAGCGAATTTTTAGTTTGGATGGCGCAACTTTTATGCCCGCTTGTCCGGAGTTGTTTGCTCAATTAACTTAGCAGGTAGTTAATTTTCAGAAGCCGCAGGACACCAGCTGCGGTTGCTAATTGATTTACAGCGTGGGAGTCTTTAAGCTGATATTCGAGTTGGGCTTGAAGTCACTTGTTCTATTATATGAAACTGAGTATGAGCTGGAGTTGAAGTTATATTACTAGTTGATATGACAGCTTAGACTGCTCGGAGATGCAGTTGAACTGCAGAGCTGAACTATATCTTGAAGCATAGTCAGCAGCTCCAATAGTTCCCAGCATTTCCACATTCATATCACTTCCTTTGCCTAACACTTAACCCCTGCACTTAGCTGGCGCTCTTGACGTATGCGCAATTCGTCTTGCTTGCTTTTTTGGTGCGCCGCCTACCTGGCAAATGCTGCCGAGCCACGCGCGAAATATTTAGCATGTCAAATGACATATTTGCTGGCTTTTTTTTGCCTTGGCAGCAGCTACCCAGCACATCAACCACTCACACAATTATGGCCCAGTCTCATCCTCGCTCTCTGCCTCTTGGCTGGGCATATGTGTGCGTGTGTCTTTTGTGAAGCTGTTTGGTTTGGCTGTCGCCATTTCTGCTGTTTTGTGCTCCATTTATCATGTGGCAACAATTCGGAATTTCCATATACTCAGCATATTTGCTGGCCAGAGCAGTCGCATGATATACGAGCGTGTCTTTAACCCAGCCAACAGGCATCATACTCCACTGAGCCCGGGTAGTGTGTCATATCGTTCGATGACAACCCACCCAGCTCTCTCTCGCACTCACGCATGGTGTAATTTAGATAAGTGGTCATTCTTCATATTTATAATGCTCATAATTTCATAATGTGCCACGCATATGCAGCTCCCTCTCCCTCCCGCACTCCAAGCTAAATTAAAATCAGGCAAAAATCTGAGTGGGAGTTGGGCGTTGAGTGGCCGCCACATGGGGAACAACATGGTCAGCGTCGAGCGCTGCCTGAGCAATTTATTTTATTTGGCGCGAGTTTTTGTTAGTTGCCCCAGCCGCCACCTTGCACTGGAGCTGCTCTAGAAAAAATCGGGTTTGCCATATTCCATGAATATGGAACATGTGAAATCGTGAATGTTGTCGCTGCTATTTTTTCACTCGTTGCCCACCGTTTGTTGTTCGGCTCTGATTTATGAGCCACATAAAAGTTAACTTAATGAAATGGCTTTTGCCCTCGCCCTGAATATTTATGCGCTGTGCCTTTAAAGCACTTAATAGTGTTCGACAGAGTTTGGAAGTAGAGGAATATCGAACGGGTCTAATAATAAGTGTAATTAATGTGAGAAAAAATATGGAATGTTTGTTGAAAAAGTTCAAACAGGAATCCAAGTGAATTTATGAAATAAACTACATATCAAGTAGCGCCTTTCTATGCAATTCTCATCAATTCAAATAAAACTTCAACTTCTTCAAACTTCTTCTCATTAAATATTGTTTATAACTAACTTTAAGTAGCTCCTTTCTATGCAATTCTCATATATTTAAATAAACGTTTCTTGCTTCAACTATAAATGTGTTCTTAAAGCCTTTTGCTGCCCAACCAATAAAACCAATCTCAATTGCAATTACAAATATGTAAGCAGACGCAGAATTCAGTTATCTTAAGCATTCGCCACAAATTTACGATGCAAATATTTTCAGATAGGGCCAAAATGAAGGAAAAAACTTTTTAATATTTAAAATTTGCAAATTTCTGTGGCAGCGATAACAAACAGGTTCGCCAATAAATATTGACACCATTTTGTGTTTATATGGAAAAGTTGGGGAACCGAAACTAGCAGAGGCAGCGGCAGAGGCAGACAGATAACGGTAACATTATACGTACTTCTATAGAGCAGACAAAGAGAGTGGAGCTCTGGTAGCTGGAAACTAGAAACTGAAACTTTGCAAAGCGAGGAGAGCGAATCGTAAAAAATAAAATTATGCAAATTTTTATTATTTGATTATGCAAATGTTCGCGCTTGACGACCCTTGGCATAAGGACGACAATACCCGAACCCCGACCCAAACACATGCGGCCACTGCAGCTTCCGCTTAGAGTACAGAAAAAAAGAAGAGGAGAAGAAACAGTTAGTTGGCCACCATTTCGCCCCAACAGCCGGCGGCTCCCTACAGCGCGAAAAATTTGAATTTTCGTTGGCGATTTCGTTTTTTTTTTTCATTCTCTGGATCAGGGGAGGAGCCAAACGGGGGGATAAAACAGCGAGCGGGTGCCACTGTGGAGCATTGTCATATGTGGTTGGAAATTTTGAATCTGTTTGCAACCCCTTCGAGCGTATCCGTTTCCTTCTGTCGCGTGCGTCTCCCCACCGGCAGTCTCTTCTCTGTCCCCCCTGCTCCCCTTGATGCCACTTGTCGTATGCGTATTTATATTTTCTCATGTTCTGCTTTGTTATGGCTGCTCTCTTCCTGTTTCCCCAACTGGCTGGCTCAGCAGCGCTTTGCGCGCGATTTGAATCTTTTAAGCGAAATATTGTTGAAATCACTTTATGCCCGACTGACTGAAGCTTGGCGGCTGTGGGCGGGCGTGTCTGTCTGCAAATATATGGGGGATGTGTCGCGCACACCTTAAATGTTGCCTCTAATTGATATACAACACTAAGCCGTGCTCGCTATTCAGCCGCGAATGGAGCAAGTCACGCCGCGAACGCTTAAATTATAAAGTTGCTGATAAAAACGCGAAAGAATCCCGCGCTCGTAAATACCCAGCTGATAAAAGTTGAGCATTCAGTTTTATGGCTGGCTTCTAATCAGTTTGAATAATTACCAGAACGTGCAGCACCAAACTAAAGCGAAGCTAATTGAATCAGATGCGTGAGTGGAGTTAGGTGAAGAACGTGGAAATGGAAATGAACGAGCCTCAGGTGATCAATTGAAAACAAAGCTTGAGAGGAATATGAGATTGTAATTGAGAGAGTCTATGATGACAGTCTCTGCTGTTTCCAGTTCTAAATATTGATAAAGGAAAGATTTATGATAGGTTCTATAACTTGTCTGCCTCCAGCTGCAGTTCCAGCTCCTAAAATCCTCTAAATATGATAAGCATACGATGTTTCTATGTTATCGATTTCGTGAGCGTGTTATCGATCACTTACTGATAGGCATAGCTACCTATCACAGTTCCGTCTTTGAAATAAAGGCATTTAGAGCTTATATTTAAAGCATTTCTTAACCAGCTGCTATAGTCAAAGAACAAAATCCGATTTCTATAACTTTTAACTAAGGGCGCGATCAATGAAGATAATCAAAGCTAAAGACTCAGTAAATACTCAAATACTCAGTAAACGTTCTCCCATTGATTGATTGAAATAACACTAAACACTTAGTACAAATGCTTAATTTAAGCCTTAAGTAAATATATAGAAATCCAGGCAGCTATAGCTGCTTATTGCCATCGATAGCAGAGCGTAATTTGTAAGTAGTTAAGTAAACAGAGTGAAGGACGTTCCTTTATGCCTTAGCTCATCAATCACACGGCTAGAGAACATAAATCAAGCGGAGAGTCAAAATCTATAGGAAAACCCAGTGAGAGGCGGACTCTGTGCGCCCGTTGGTCATAGGCAGGGCCGCCTCAGCTTGATTGAGCAACAGTCGTTCAACTTAAGCTCCACTTCCGGCACCAAAGCAACCAAATGTGGCCATAATAAGTAAGACGCGTAATAAAACCAAAATGCTTAGAAGCCGCACACAAAAAGCCAAGAAATTGGCAAAGGAGCGAGAGGGCGGATTGGAGGCTGGGGCTAGGGGCTGGCCATATACAGAAGACAGTCTGTTTATTTACGCCGCATCGTATGTAGAAGCTTACATATGGACGCCTCCAGGGCCACGGAGAGGGCGACGAGTCGGGTATCTGGCGGTAGGCGCACTGCCAAGTGCTGGTCCGGTTGTTGCGGCATCCATACGGCGGGGCACATATCACACATGTTGTTCCGAGTACACACGTATGTTGCCTGCAAGCGATAGCGTCAACGTCGCCGTCGACGTCGACGGCGTTGGCGTCGCCCGTTTTTCGACAGCGCCTGGCCCAAATCTTGGCCAGCAATCGCAGCGAGCACATATGTGCAATCACGTGGAGCCCACCCCAAGGCCCCAATCCAAGCTGAGCGACACTGTGGAGACTCCATTTTGGTTTTGCCATTGGCGCTGCCAGCTGAACACGCCCCTTGTGGCGCCAGGCGCATGCTCAGCGCCAGTTCGAAACGCTTTCGACATCGAATTTCGCACAAACTTAGCCGAAAGGGAATATTTCTCTGCGCTCGCAGCTGCTTAGTGTCAGATGTGAGATGCGGCTCAAGCGGCTGGCCGGATGCGACGATTTTTAATCAAAACTAGATAAGATTTTGCAAAACAAATAACAAATATGAAGAATGACAAGTGCACTGGGAGAGGGTTGATGCTGTGGGGGTGGCTGGGTTGTGGAGTGCACCACAAATCCTGTGTGTATGAATCATAAACGCGTTAAATTGAAACTTGGGATTTTACGCAGCTTAAGTTTTTTAGCAATTATGAGCGACGAGCGAGATAGCCAACAAAAACAGGCGTTAACACTTGTCGCCCGAGACAGGAATATGTCACCTGCGAACGGGAGCGTGGGGCAGCAGCAGCAGCAGCCCAGAGCTGACCAAAAATTCAATCAACACAGAGTTCGCTCGGCTCGCACCACACAATAAATCGCAGTTAATATCTCACATAAATTCATATTTATGGTCGAGCATTTGAACCTTTTTGTTGGCCAAACACTCACGCACGCACACAATCAAAAGTCGATTAGCATGCAGGGCCCGATGGCAGTGGCCCAGGCTGCAAATAGGCAAACGCAGGTAATCGCATTTCAAAAATGTTTGCCCTACCCCCAACCCCAGAAAAACAAACCAATTTTCAACCCCAGCCCAACGAAAACTTCGTGTTCAAAATCTGCTGAAACACAATGAAAATATTTTGCCTTCCATACAAGGGAGGGGCAGAGGCAGGGGCAGGGACAGTGACTGGGACTCATGACAAGTACAAGCCACTTGTGCGTTGATGATAATTTTTACATTTTTGGTAGCAGGCAGAGCCAGTGTGAGCGAGGGAGATAGTGAGAGACAGAGAGAGAGGCAGCTAGGTTGGAGGACAGTCCAGATATCTGAAATCGGCTTATGTCGCCTGCATTGTGCTGACAATGCTGGAGGAGCTTTTGTTTTAACCATGGCATAGATGGGGCGCTGTGGCCCAATCTGTGCGGCCAGGCATTCCATGATTTATGCCCAGTTTTAATTTAAAAGCAATCAATTCCCAAATATGTAACCGAAAAGAGTTTAGGCAGCAAGAAACTTCAAGATAAGTTATCAAATGAAAGTTATTAATTGACTGAGGCAGGCCAGTGGAGGCCTGGGAAAATATCTAAAGCAGACAGAGTTGAGGCGGCAAGAAATTTAAAGCGAATTTAACAATTGTCAGTTGAGATTGGACATAGAAAGGGAGAAGCTACTGCAGAGGTTTCATCTGCATCATCTTCATCAATTGTTTGCCTGTTGACAAAAGGTGGCATTAGCAATAGTCTAGCTTCCTTAGCTGCAGTACAGCTTCCTCTGCAGCTTCCTAGCTGTAGAAACCCATTATAAAATTCAATTACGTCAAACATTCTGTTATCTTGATGCATTATGCCTGGCTAATGAGCTGCCGTTGACCGGCGATGGCATCGCCGCAAGGAAGCAAAGTGAAATCAATTAAAATTTATCACTTTATTTTCATTAAGAGACGAAAGTCAAGCGGCGCTCCCCAAGGTGCAATTCGTTATCAATTCGCCAGGACAATGGCGGCCAGGATGTGGCTTAGCTGTAATTTGTCCTGGCGTCGACGCAGCGCAGCGTCCTTGTTATCTCCGCTAGAAAGGAAGACAATAAAACGCCGCCGCGTTTGTCGCTTTAAATAATAAAAACATTTGATTTGCCAAAGGCGACACGTGCCAGGACAAGTAATCGGGCGGAGGAGTCGGGCTGGCAGTGCGCAACCAAATCGCAGATAAAAGCAACGCGTAAATTAATGGCCGACACGTGTCCTTGACGCTGCCACAAAGAGCCAACACTCGGGCTGCAAGTGTATCCAGAATTGGTTTGGCCACTAAGCTGGGAATTGATACTCCGCTCTGGGATTGACTCCGTCCACACTGGGTGGTCTCCATGTGTGAACGACCAGCTTATGGACAACAAATTATCAGCTCTGTGTGGGATCTGTTTGTTGTGCGGCCGCTGATAATTGAGGCGTAAATGTTGACACACGTCCCGAGAACCCACGCGCCCTTCCTCCGGACTCCAAGTGGAGTTGATGCCGGCGACAATTGCCAACCAGATTTATGAGTGTGTGGAACAGCTCATCTCTTTTAGTGCAGCTATTCAGTTTTAGTAGAGCTGCTGCCATTGGCAACAAAGTCCATGATAACCCCATCAAACTTTTATAGGGTATGCAAAGCTCGTCAATCGACCATTCGCAGGGTGCATAAAAAAGTTAATAAGCTGCACCACAAACATCAAATGGCTGAAACAAAGAAGCTCACGCAAACAAAGGCGCCTTTTGATTTTCCAGTTGATGAACCGTTTTCAAAGTGCCCAACGAAGTCTTTGACCATATGGGATAAAATATAATCGAGATATATTGGGGGTGTTGTTGCTTAAATACTCTATATATATATTAAAAAGAATTGTTCAAAACTGACCAAGCTATAGACATTTGTGCTGCATCAGGCATATAGACAAGCTTTTGACGGGAGTAACTGACTGAGAAATACACTGACTACTCGGATAGTCAGTAAAGGGCGGATATATAGACATTTAGATAGAGAGAGAGATGAACATCAGAGGCATCGACTGGCAAACGAACAGAGAGAGCTTAACCAAATATATATATGATAATATCAGACACACAAAAATTCTTCTGCGACATAAATTATAACTAAAAGTTATCCTTAGATATATAAATATCATATATTATTTATAGCATAACAATAAACTATATATTAAAGATATCATATAATAGTTAAACAAACATATTAATAATAATAATTTATATAATTAATAAACGACGTATTGTATTTATGCCTATGTTTTAACTAATATAACTTTACAAACTAAACTTAATTGTATTCTTAGTTCTCAGCTTGACTCGATCCCTTAACAGTTCTCCCAAATCTAGAACATATACATAAACAATCATTATAGATATCAACCCCTGTGCCCACAGTCAACACCAACGTTTTTTAGCTCCTGCTTAAGGGTATACGGCAAATACTCAAGCCAACGCCGCCTTCCGTTCCACCCATGAAAATTAAAAACTCAAAGTCACACCACAAAAGCAACTGCAATACCTGATTGTATGGGACGCCTGACATATGGCCACTTGGACGCCATAGAAAATCAGTGAGGGATATGCTAACAAGTCGAACAAGTCGAAAACCAATTGTCAAATAACCACAGGACATGCACTTGGGCGCATCTTGTGTGTGATTGGGCACAGGATGTGTGCAGGAGTGCAGAGGAGCTGGCTGGTTAATGATGAATATGCTGATGGGGCTGAGATTGGACCCAGTCCAGTTGCTTTGATCCCTGATTGAGGCACAGCTGTGACACTGATTGATGGCCCAACAGCTTTCAGTTCGCCGCATCAGCGATTGCTTTAATCGAAATGCTGTGGGCGGACTGAAACTATCTGTAAATGGTGTCAACTGTGGGTCACATAAAAAATAATGACCAGCGGAGATAAAATGTTTTTCGTTTCTGTTTTTATGTTATTGCTCCACTTCGACAGCAGTCGCAAACAATATTTAAATTTTACAAAAGTTTCCCATGTTTCCAGTTAAATGAAGCAGAAGCAAGATTGTCGCCCCAACACAAATGTTTCATGAATGTTTTTTTATGCCAAGTTTCTGGCTCCAGCAGACGCTCGCAGAATGGAAAACAATGGCAGGGCCAAAGACACGCCCAGCTGTGATAGACACGCCCACACAATCGAATTTGCACACTGGACACATTTTGGAAATTGATACAGATAGGGCAGAAAGGACACCGGACACCGGACACTCTCGATGGAGCGAACTATCAAAGTATTTGGCAATAAATCATAAATCAATACGAACGCTGGCAGGCAGGGCAATCGGAAGCGTTTGTCCCTTGTGTCCCTTGCGCTGGCCAAGGGCTGGCTAATGATGTCTTAAAAAACGATTTCGGCAGGACCAAAAAATAAACGTGGCAATGTCGCAAAACGAGGGCAATTGATGTCCCCAGGTCAAACGCATTAACAAAATTGCCGTTTCAGCTGGCGAGGCTCTATATCAACTATATACATATATATATGTGTCTGGAAAATTGAATTTCCACGGCGCTAAGTGACGACGCCAGCAGAGCAACAATATTCTTCCAAATCGGCTTTAAGTCATGAAAAATAATAGACAACCCTCGACGAGTAGTAAAAAGCAGATTGCGAGGCGCGTCAGCAGCCGAAAAATAAATAAAAAAGATTGTGGAACACATGCTGTGCCGCATATGATGGCCGACGTGGAGGCTGCTCAGCGCTTATCAACTGGCAAACACTCATGGGTGGAGTGGGGAGAGCAATGCAACATGTGAGACTCCAAAGGAAAATAATAGAAAGAGTATATACATACGTACATATATATATAGATAATTGGGTATGCCTAGAAGTTAGTCATTCCATATCCATGTCACCGGGTATCTCTGAATCCTCAATGGTGCGTGTGGCGGGTATGTAAACCTTAAAGGCAAACTTTGACTTGACAAAGGAACCAGTGTTTAAGATGGTGCAGTCGTGCTGAGTGCTAGCGAAGCTCTGGCACGAATCACCCATGACAATGAGATCGGGCAGTGGATAGAGCCACAGTGCTGGATCGTAGTCCCAGTGCACGGGCATTGCTATGGGATGTATGGGCACCAGGTGGCCCTGGCAGACGAGCGTGCGTGCGAAATGCTGCTCAATGTGCGTCGTATCTGGCGGAAAGTGGAGCGTATTACGACAGAATTTGGCCATGAGATCCAGTCGACAGACGACAATCTGCTGAGTGCAATACTGCAGCCGACAAGGATTCGTAGCCAGCTGGGTGCGAGGCCAGGCCTTAAGCAAGCCAGCGGCCAGGCACTCGGGCAATGGAGCGCGCGGCAGAATATTTGGAGCTGTTGGATCCTCGGCAGAAGGCACCAGAATCAAATCTGTTTGTTTCTTAAGCTGCTCGCAGCCGGCAGCCAGAGCGCCCAGTGCATCCAAATGATGGCGCAGTTCATGGTGATTGCGCGTGCTGGCCGTGAAGGGTCCCATCAACACAATCGCTTGCGGCGGACACGAATCATAGCCGACAAACAGCTGACGCAGCTTATCCATAACAATGGGGAGATCCAAGCGCACGTCGGACAGGAACACCAGCGTTGTCTCCGTATTGGTGCGCTCCACTTCCTGCAACCGAGGCGAGTATTTCAACAGTTTAGCGGGCTCGCCACCCCAAGTGTTTCCCGTGCCGAAGAAGGCGCGACTACTGGTAGCTGGCTCAGCGGGCGGGAAGCCCAGGCCATCGACTGTAGGGAGAATTCAAATACTCAATAAACTTCTCTCTTAGAGTTTAGTTTGCTACTCACCTTTGAGTACTCCATTTGCATAGCTGCCCTCTGCGAGCACGAAGCAGCCCTCGCAGAAGAAGCCCGCATGATAGCGGGCGCCACTCAAGTCAAGTTGCACACAACCTGTTGGATCCTCCACATAGAACTTGCCCTCCTTCAACTGAGTGAGCAGGCCCAACACAACGGCCTCCTTCAAGTTGGACGTCGCCAGCAAATTTTCAGCGAACTGCAACTTGAATTTCTTGGTCTGAGCGTCAGCTGCAACGCCGTCTTGTATGACAGCCGGAGCAAACAGATCGTGACGCAGTGTCTTCTGCAGCAGCATAGCATAGCGCTGCTGCATATAATCCGACTTCATACGAGGCTGGGTCAGCAGACGACGCGGTTGCGAGTCCAGCTCGAACTTCTTGATGCGCGTGTTGTAGCGATAGCGGGGCACAGTGAAAGCATCGATGAGTGAAAATACAGTCTCGCCTTCATCCAGGCCAACACGATTGAGCTCATTGATGGCTTTTTCCAAGGCATCCCGCTCAACATGCGGCGTCGCAAGTTTCTGACCCTGCAAATTCTCCGTTATGATCGTCAGCCATTTCTCACGTTCGGCGGGCTCGAAGGGCAGCAGCTGCTCGGCAAGGTAGCTGCTGTTTTCGGAGCGTATTAGAAAGCCACATAGCTTAAACGATGTTGTGATACGTTTTCGCAAATGCGCTAATTCGTCCATGGCGCACGAATTAAAATTATTTAGCACAACCTCAACCTGTTACACTTTTATGATTTTCGCGCCATTTGAACCAGAGAGCGAACGAACACATACTGAGTCAAGAGCCGAGCGTACTTTGCAACACTAAGAAATTGTGGTGGGTTGCCGATTGATTCTCTTGCACTCAAATACCAGTGTTAAAAGACACTCAATCGTGCTCAAATACAAAGAGATGCTCGAAACTCTTTTTTTTATGTTCAACAATATTAAGTTATTTTTATTTTTAATTATTGACAGTTATCACAGTCACTCTCAGTATTTTCCTCCTTGATCAGCTCCTGCTGCTCCTGCACATTGATCTTCAATTGAGCAATTGTATCGTGAAGGGCCACCAACTTGCGAGAGCTGCTTCGCAAATTCTCAACGCGTTGGCGGGTTGTTAAATAGCAATCCAAAGCGTTTTTATTATCTGTGTTGCTCTCCACATTCACAATTTGCTGCATGAGCTGCTGAAATTGCTCCAATATCTTTGTCAGCGACTGCTCACAATCGACATTTAAATGATATACATTTTGCATTTCAGCATCCTCTTCAAATGGCAGAGCCATGGAAGCCTGCTCCTCAACCTGTAGAAGAGTGTTGTTGGACTTCTCCATGATTTCGCCAATCTTAATTTTCTGCTTGATCATGCTTTGACGTGCTTTGTCTGCAATTTAATCGCATAATGAGCTAAAGTAATTGCAAATTTGATTTATATTTACCAAGACCCTCCAAAATATCATCAATTATTCCAGACATTTTAAATGGTCTTCCGAGCGTACTGCCAGAAATTATTATCGTAATCGTTTCTGCGAATAATGGTTCAGTCTGTAATGAACTTGTATTTTTAAACAGTGATGCCACTAGTTCGAAGTCTGTTTGTTATGATAGAAAAATACGCACTGTCAACTTTATATATTATGTGTAAAATTGTTGAATTGGACCAGACATTTGTTAAACCGCTTGCTTATTAAATTTCAAATATTTTTTTTCTCGTCATTACTATAAAAAAGGAGTTTTTTAAACAGCTTAGACGAAATCAAATTTGTGCGCGCTGTTAATAACATTTTAGAAAATGTTAATACTGCAGAGTGGCCATAGGGTAGTTCCGTTCATTAAATGAACCACGCTCTGAACGTTTCTGGCTAACGCACGTGTATAAATATTGAAGAAGTTGGATTACTGTTTATTTCATAGAAAATGGATGTTGTAAAGGCAGTTTTGGAAAAACATCAAAAGGAATTGGACAAATATAAACCAATTACAGTAGAAAAACATCTAGACTGCCGCATAGATGTTGGCACGCTTCTCATCACAGATCCCAATGATTTCGATGACCGGCAGCTGGCGTAAGTAAAACTCGCAAAGAAATTTATGAATGTTTAAATTGAGTGATTACGTTTAGCGAAAACAAGGAGGAATACCTGTCCGCTCTAACACGTGAAAACACACAACTACTGGTCAATGCAATTTGGGAACTACCAACTGAACGCGTTGATGAGAGCATTGTGGCAAAGTTACCAGAGCCAACGACCGTGCTGCCGCGCCTCCGTAAGCCTCCTGGTCCACGTCCCCTAACAAAGTGGGAGAAGTTCGCCAAGGAGAAGGGCATCACAAAGAAGAAGAAGGACAAAAAGACTTATGATGATGTGCTTGACGTAAGTAATTAAGCATTCACCTGAACAAACTCGACTAATCACATTCAATCATACAGAAATGGGTACCCACGTATGGCTTCAAGCGTGCCGAGGCTGAGAAGGATAAAGAATGGGTGCTGGAGGTGCCCCAGAATGCGGATCCCAACACAGACATGTTCCAGAAGAAGATCGACTTGCGCAACGAGAAGGTGGCGAAGAACGAGATTCAACGCATGAAGAATATTGTGCGAGCCAAGAAAATTGAAATGCCACGCAGCGGCTATCTGGGGCCAGAAGCTGCATCTTCCAATCAACTGCTGACGGCCGTAACTGTTGCTAAATCCTCCACTGCATCAGTGGGCAAATTCCAGAGCAAACTGCCCAAAGAGAAGGAGGCGCGCGGTCTGGGTATCAAGGAGCTGATACCTGGTGGGAAGCGCAAGGCATCGCATATCACAGCACAGCCCGAGCGGGAGGCCAATTTGGATCTGATCAAGAGCGTGCTGAACAAGAAGCCCAAACTAGACGTTGAAAAGGCGATATCGCTGCAAAAGCAAGATGAGCGGCTAGAGTAAGTCATTGAAACAGAGACTAAAATGATATATATACTAATTGTAATATATTTGTAGACGTGAAGCGGAGAGCAGCAACAGACCTGCGAAAAAGGGCGGCAAGAAGGGCAAAGGCAGTCGCAAGGCGGTGGGCAAGAAGCCAAAGGGTCATCAAGGGCAGCGTGCGCCGGGCAAAAAGGGCCAGGCCGGTCGCAAGCGTCGCTAGATCAATATTGGCGGGATTCACTAGGACTTTTTATTAACAAACCACACAATTTACATGATAAATACAAATGATAATATTTAAGCCACATAAAAACTGTGAAATTCTATCTGCGATGGAAGCGCAGATCAATGGGCACGCTATGTCGCCTCAGATACTCGTAGACGAAGTTGCGGAAGACGCGGTTAAAGTTGCGTATTGAAGGCCAATGGAGATTGGCAGCATTGTCGTTGGGTGTATGCCAAGTGGTTGGAAACGGAGTCGCTATCAAATGCAATATGGGCACATTCTCCTCCAAGAACGGGCGATGGTCGTCGTCGGTTAATCCCCCAGCTGGACGATTTAGAAACATTTTGTTATTGCCCTCCAGCTGGCCAGAGGCGCGCAGGGTTTGCTCGATCTGCACCAGACTATAGTGCAAGCCGTCTGTGTTCTCAAAATAGCTGCTAAATGTTGGATTGCGTGCACCAATCAAATCCAGCAACACGAGCACCTCCTAACCAAGATATGTGGGAGTTTAATAAACAGTTTAGAGCCGCGCAGCTGAGTCATCCACTTACAATGCGATCGATGTGACGTGTGCCTTGGCCCTGTGCAGTTGCAGTTGGGCTGGCCATTTGAGCAAACTTCTTGGCCAAGTGGCTTGAGCCGTAAACCGAATCTGTTCTGGTCCAGTCCCTGAAGGCTTCCTCTCCGTCAAAGAAGATCAGCTGTAGAGTTGAGGATTATTTATAGGTAAAGAGAAGTCAAGCAGCATGCTAACCCACCATCAAGCCGAGGTCATTACGATTACGGAACTGCTGCAGCAGGTAGTTGTTGAGTGTCTTCGCCGTGTTCAGGAGTAGTGCACAGGGCACAGCCGAGTCGGTGGCTCCGACAAATCCCGGATCTTCCGCAAAATACTTGCTGTCATAGTGGCAGGCGAGTGCCAGGAAATTTTGAGCTTGCGGATTGATGTAGCCAATGACATTGGCGAACGTGAGCTCGCCCAAAATTGGTACACGTTGCTTGAACTCGTCCACTTCCGTTTGAAAGCCGAGGGATTTTAGTGAACTTACCAGGTAATTGCGAACCTGCTGATGGCCGCGGCTACCAACAACTCGTGGCACCAAAATGGCCTCCAGACTGCTATTGAAGTGCGCCTCATCGTCAGCCAGTGACGTTGTGTGCAGCTGTCGATCAAAGAAAATCAACAATTCTGACTAAGAACGGGAATTTCTATCTGAGCAACTTACGTTGGCTTGTTGAGCAAGTGCGTAATCAACAAGCGCCATCAGCCCAACGCTGATCAAAATGTAGTTAAAAGACGGCCTCAGCAACATATTCACAATCAGCGTCTGAACAAAAGCAAGCTTTATTGAGCACTGAAGCAGATCTTTCAGCGAAACGAAATGCCTTTGCCATGGTTGCTGCAGCTTTTTATATGGATGTTAACAATCTGTTGCGCTGCTCTCACGCACAGTCAGTCACATATAAAAGATGTGTGTGTGTGTGTGTGTGTGGAAAGCTTTTCAGTTTGAGCGGAGCTTTGAAAGTGTGCTCAGAGCGTAAAGCGCTTACTACACGCATTGACTGAGTAAAGCTCAAGAGCCAAAAGCTTGCTTTAAAGTACTTGTTACGAAAAGCTCTAAAAACGTAAGCTCATACGTTATCTTTCAAGCATTATTTACTGTGGCGCGTCTTTTTAAACCGATTCTCATTTTATTTTGTTGTTTTATTCAACTGATTATTCAAAAACCCAACAAATTCACTGAACTTATAAATTTCCCTTTAATTAACTATCACACAATTAATGCTGCGAATTCCGCATGATATTCCAAGTACTCATAAACGAAATGGCTAAAAACCAAGTTGATATTACGTATTGCTGGCCAGTAGAGATTCTGCAAGTTATCGCGCTCTGTATGCCAATAATCTGGGTAAGTATGGGGCACTATATGCAGTGAGGGCACGCCTGAAATAGGTTCAACTATGCTTAACAGTATCAAGATGAGAATCCGTAGTATGTACCTTGGGCCAGAAAGGCATAATGATCATCTTCAATGTCGCTGTCGTGATCTCTGACAGGGCGGAAAAGTGTATGGCACTTGACCAGCTGGCCTGCTGCGCCCAGCCTCTGCTCGATGTCCGCCAGACGCACATGCAGTCCATACGTATTTTCAAAGTGGCTGAAGAAGACATGAGCTGGTGCGCCAATCAGGTTCAATGTAACGACCACCTCCTAAGGAGAAGAACAATATATATGGGTGTGATCTATGGCACATGAGAACTATGCCAACCTACAATACTTCGCAATGGCACAGTTTCTTCCGACGCAAAATGGTGCGAACCGTTGAGAGAAGTAAAACCTTCACTGCCAACCTGCGTGGACTCGTGGCCATCAAAGAAAACTAGCTAAGGAAATAAACATATTTGTTATCTATCAGATATATATAGTTATATGCAGTACGCACCATCAGTCCAATGTCCGCTCTCTTCGATAGGTTTTCGCGGAGATACGCATTCAGGACCTTGGCCATATGGAGAAGTATTGCGCAGGAGACGGCGCCGTCTGTGGCTCCCACATAATCTGGCGCATTTCTCAAAAACACCGAGTCGTAGTGACAGGTGAGCATCAGAAAACTTGGGGCATCCACATTCATGATGCCCAAAATATTTACGAAAAACTTCTGATCGAAGAGCTCATCGCGCAGCGTAACAAATCCAAGCGACTGCAGTTGCTCGATAATAAACTGCTCCACATTGCCATGCTCAGTGCTGCCGACCCAGCGGGGCCTTAGAATGTTGCCGAGGGTATCATTGAAATATCTGTCATCGTTTATAATCCCAGGCGATCTTAGCCAATGGCCCATGAAGTAGACAAAGCCGAGCAGCATCAGAGCAATGCTGGCGGCGGACGTAACTCGAGCGATGCGAAACATTTCCAGCGTTTGAGCTGTCAACTGGCAATCTCGAAATGAACAGCCCAAGAAACTCCCCAAAACAGAGTGGAACGAAAGCATTTGCTATGGAATGGAAATTGAGTGTGACTCAATTGAATGCTATTACGAAAATTACAAGATATTTTGTAAATGGGAGAAATATACTACTAATAATACAAGTCGGGCAGGGTCCAACTACTTGGGTCTCTGATGGGAGGACTCCTGTCGTAGATTTTGCACCCTTTCCAAAATCTCTGTACCTTGACTGAGCAGCGATGGGCCTAGGGGCACGGCCATGAAGTTGGGCACGTTTGACTTGGCGCGCTTGACCACGGCCACGCGATGCAGCTTCCGCGAGCGGTACTCGCTGGGGGACAGGCTGCGCAGGCTGGAGCCCTCGTGCCAGGTGTGCTTGGCGTGTGTAACGCGCCTCCTGCCCTGGCCGCAGCACGGCTGGTGCCACATGCGCTGATCCTTGCCAAAGTTGTTGCCATCGCTGAGCGTCAGCGGCAGGTCCTCGTACAGAGTCTCTGGCAGGAATAGGCACAGAATGCCACCCACTATGCCCAAGATGCCCAGGGTGTTTAGCATCAGCGAGAGCGATAGGCTGGCCAGCTGGATAACCAGCGGCGATGGCAACATGGCAACAAATCCGAGGGTATGTATTAACGATATACCCTGGGCCCGCACCACCGTCGGCAGCACCTCGGCGGCCCACTGCAGCCCAATGTTGTAGCAGACGTTGGCGAAGAAGCGACCCGCCAGAGCGGCCACCAAAGTGCCAGTGGCATTGGTTAGGTTGGCGCCTATCAGGCTGAACACCCCGCTCAGCAGGGTGAAGGTGAAGGCGCACCAGCGACGTCCGCAGCGATCCAGAGTGACGATGACCAGCAGGTCGCCCGGCAGCTCTGTGGCACAGGCTATGGTAAACACTACGGCCACATGCTCCTTGTCCAGCACTGAGGCGGCACGCACATGGCCATCGTATAGCAGCGACATTATCATCCAGATCAGGCACATGATCACCATGTAGCGCGCCAGGCGCTTACGCTTGAAGATCGAGCAGACCGTAAAGTTGCGACCCTCCAATTCCTCCTTGTAGAACAATTCGCAGCTGTCGCGGAATCGCTTCCAGAAGTTTTTGGAGACGACGCGCCTATTCTTGGCCGCCACGCGCTTCAGCAGCTCGATGGCGTCGTCGATCTTGCCCCGCGAGACCAGCCAGCGCGCCGACTCGGGCAGGCAACAGAACGAAAAGAATCCAAAGCTCAGCGGTATGCAGCCGTAGAGCGCGAAGTGGCGCCAGTTGTGCATGTAGATGGCTATCCAGGGTATGATCATTGAGAACGGCGAGTAGAACATGGCCAGCGACATATTGGCCACGAACGTCCGGTACTTCGGTCCCACGTATTCGAGCACTGCAAGGGGGGAGGCGAATCAGTGATCAGCGAAGGAAAACGCAAGGAGAGCCGTACTCAGTATGTAGATCATGGTGAAGCAGGTATCGTAGGTGGCGCCCACGAGGAATCGTGTGATCGCAAAGCTCCAGAAGTTCTTGGTCATCCCTGTGAAGAGGCTGGCGAAAAAGGCCAGGGAGCAGCTGCTGACCAAGGCGGCCAGGCGTCCGCAATGGTCCGCAAAGTGGCCGTAGCCCAGGCAGCCCACCACCGAGCCCAGGAAGAAAATCATTTGGGCGTAAGTCGCATAGAAGTCGTTCTTGCACACCCAGCCGAACTCGATGTTGGCCGTATAGAAGGCCTCGTTCTGGCTAAAGACATAGCCCTCCCGGCAAGGTATCCTCGGCAGCGAGCTGTTTATGAATTGGCTGCGATTGCTGGACTTGTAGACAGCCGTATAGTTGGTGTCGTACATTTCGCAGCGACTGTAGCTGCCGTCCTGCATTTTGGGTATGGACAACTCCTTGCGCTCCTCTTCACTTGGAATGAGCTTCAGCTCGTGCACAAAGCAGTAGTAGCGCTCGGGCGGCAGCGTCATAAAGATCTGACTCAGATACACGTAGGCGGAGATGAAGCAGAACGGGATCATCAGGCAGAACAAGATCTTCTGGAAGCAGCCGAACTCGCCGATTTCGGGCAGAAGATCATCGAAGTCCATATATGTATCCGCCTCAACGAACGACTGTCTTGACTTGCCCTTGGAGTCCTCCTCGGATCCTGTGCTGCTGTTATCGTAGTGACTGCGGAAATCTCGGACATTCGGCGAATGGTTGTGGGTCTGTTGACCCTTCTCTGCCGACGTTCTGGGCTGCTTTGATGAGGGCTTATCTTCGGCCCTATCACTAGATATACAGATATATAGATATGCATGAGTTGACATGAACAGCTCCATACTCACCTCACATTATCCTGTGCGCTTGGTGACGCCTGAGTGCCGAAATCCCTTCTATCAGCCATAGCACACACAGAATCCGGCTCGGAAGAAGCAATTGTGTGTGTGAAGTCAGTGCGCTGCCTGCTTCGATGCGAATGCTTGATGTGATTCATCAAGTTTCCAAACGACTGCTCCCGCTTCCTGTCAGACGACAATCGGCGGCTTATCGACGCCACCGACGACCATTAGCCACAGTCCTTTGCCGACTCATCGCAGCCTCGGCCAGCCAAGGCGGCCCGCTCCTAATCAAAGTGAATGCCCAAAGCAAACAGTGCACATTTGCGGCTTGCAATTAAATTAAGTTCTGTTGGCCAACTGTGGGCCCGACCACCCGTTGCATGGGCACGCGGCATGCACATCGGCCACTGCCAATGCCAAGTGCCGCCTGTTGCCATTCGGCCCGGGCGCATGCGTTGCCCAGCCAGCATGTGTGTGGGGAGCAGGGGGCGGCCCTTTCGAACTCTCATTCATAAAATGCCGCACGCTGTTCGAAATGTTGGCCAAGTTTCGCGTACACAAATGCCAGTCGAAGCAGTTCTGGCGCGACTTCCACGGCGATTGGTTGCGGCATTCGACTCCGTCCGCATTTACGGCCGAAATACGCCGAATAAATCTGTGTCATAAATCTGCGTGCGTTGCGTATGAAATTAAGTGTCCGTGGCCAGAGATAAGGATAAGCAGCCCAATGACAGGCCGCAAAATATCCTAGAAAAAGGGCAAGCAAGAGGCAGCAATAAACAAGCCGGCGGCGCGCCAGGACCAACTGCCGCCCGGTGCCCCCGAACAAGTGTCAAAAAGTAATGAATAAGTGGCGGCTGCCGTTACACAAATGAGGCGCCCATAACTGTATATGTATTCACATGTATATATATTTACATATAAGTTATTGGATTAAGGATCTTTCGCAATGGCAATACTGGAGTCCTGCTGCTTCTGGAAGAGCGTGCGGAAGGGCAGCTTCGCCTGCGCCTTTTACACTCTGGTGGGTAATCAATTATGCGAGATTTTTGATTTCTTTTGCCTGACAAACTTAAACAAGACAAACAACAGTTGGGCTTGGCCAAACTTTAAGCCTAAAATCAAGCAGAAAGTGAAAAGTCGAGAAGAGAGTGAGCAGCTCGAGATGGAGATTATAAAGTAAAGTTAGAGAAATGAAACTGAAAGCTGAAGAGGAAGAAGCAGTAGTTATGAAACTTATTTTAAAGTAAAGTGAGAAGCAAAGTAGTGAAGTTAAGCGGGAAGAGTTGAGCAAGCTGTAAAGAGAGAAGCAATATGAGAATAATGATTTCATAGACAGCAATCAATGCAGGAATTCAAGGGAAACCAAGCGATATACTAACTAAATAGCTTTGCTAGAAATGCAGAGAGAAGCTCAGTAGAGAGGTCGTAGTATGTTTAACTGTAGCCGTTAATAAGTGCAAGATTTCAAGTCAAATCAAAGCGAGAAACTAGGTGAGAAGTCAAGTGAGCAGCTGTGCATATAGAGAGCCGATGAGCGTTGCATAAACCAGTGCAGGAAATAAAGCGAAAGAATAGTCGCAGCTAACCAAGCGAAAGCACAAGTTAGAGACAAAGCAAAGTAAGTGTGGAAAGGTAAGTCAAGTCAAGCGAAAGGCGGAAGTAATTGCGTGACAAAGCGTCGAGCCAAGCGAGCACTAAACATGAAGCTCTAGCAAAACCGAATTACTCAGCTGCTCCTGTCGAGTGCTCGACTCCCCAGGGAATCGGGTTGCGAGAGATGCCATAAAAGAAATGTAAGGCACAGCTGACAGCAGACCACAAAATTTGCAAACAATTCAATGAACTATAGAGAAAATAGTGAAAGCTAGATCTAAAGCAATTTCTGCATATTTTTAAATGAATCTCGATCCTCCAACAATTTCCGCTTCATTCTAAATTTCCAGATCTACTTCGGCCTGTCCACATTAATGTTTACATTTTACTTGAAAGAGGAGCAGCAGTTCTTGCTGGGCCAGAGAACACAGCCGTTGGGTGAGAGCATTTTGGAGAAGGGTGATGTAACTGTAGGTGAGGGAGCCAGCTCGGACCGGCAGCCAGCAGCTGCCACATGTAACAAATGCTGATTGACGTAATTTGTGATTGCAGTAACTGTGATATTCAACATTTTGTTTTTGTTTTGCTCGATGCTGATGGTGGTGGCCTCCGTCCTGCTGATTGTGGGATTGCGGAACGTGAGTGTTGGGCGGGCTCCAGTTGGGTCCTTGACATTGTCTAGCAGCTCACCTGTTCATGTCTCACGCAGAACAAACGTCAATTGCTATTGCCCTGGATTGGCCTGATGCTCTGCGACTTGCTGATTGAGATCGCCCATCTGGTCCATCTGACACTGTCCCGGCGTGTGGTGTTCGATCCGATTGTCGGTTTCATATTCACCCTGGACTTCTTCATACTCTGCCTGAATGTGAGTGGCTGAAATGTTGACTTCCCTTTCCTAATTAGCGTAACAATCGACTCTATTTCAAGCTCTACTGTTTGCTCTGTGTGATATCACAGTATCAGGCGTATCGTGCCCAACGCGCCGAACAACAACAGCATCCAGCTCTGTCGGTGAGTCCTTGCGGCCATATGAAAGGCAAATGCAATCAAACAGCTCCGTTTCCATTCAACTAGCCCACAGTGGTCTTCACGGCGCCCGAGAAGCAGGGCAAAACAAAGCGTCAACTGTTAACAGCTGCCAGTGCCGGCAAAGGCAAACGGCACTCACACCGCCTGCTGGCTGCGAGTCCTTTGATCACGTCACAGCGGCCAACCAACTTCTCCACCATTACCGAGGAGGAGGAGCAGCAGCAGAGCAAGGCATCTGCAACAGCACCCGCAGCAGCAGCAGGTATTAAAGAGGTAAAGGACACCTAAGGACATTAACAACGCTTCCGCTCGTTTCAGCTGTCCATGGCTATAACGATAACGGCCACATTCCCGAACAGTCGCCCTTCCAGCCGAGCGCGGCGCCAGAGGCTTCCAACGTCAATATACCAATTATTACTTTAGACCCCAATTCGCTGCAATGATGCAGCTGCGCCGCTTGGCATCGCTCGGAGTGGACCGCCACACACACATAGAGTTGAAATATTTTTACATGTATGGAAAAAGTAAAGTTCTCGGAAATTCTATCAAGCCCAAGTGTCTCTTCAATCGTGTTGCCGTCGCCCGCAGAACCTACTAGCAGCATCCGTTCGCTCTGTCCTTAATTTCCTGTGGCCCGCAGCCCAACACAGCTGAGCGCCAACATGGGACATGCGATTGACAGTGATTAACGTGGAGCACGAATTTCATTCAATTCAATACTCGGCAAGGTTAAAAGTGATTTGTGTACAGGTGATTTGGGTAACAGGTGAGAGGAATCGGAAGTGACAGCGGGAAGTGTGTAGTGGGGCTTGTTAGTTAAATGTCTGAATGATATATATATATATATATATATATATATATATATATATATATATATATATATATAAATATTTCCTTAAATTATAAAAAGCAATCGCCTTGGCCTTGTCATTAGCTCCCAATTGTATTTTTATACCTGAATATTTCATAGGCATCAAATCCAATCAAACAATCAGGCCAGCTGATGCAGAAGGACAGCCTTTGCGTGTGTGTATTTATATTCTTCTTTTTTTACATACGTACTCATACAGCTACACAAATTTACAAAGTTAATCAAAACCAAGCACAGGATGTAGAGTAGTCCATAGTTACGCCCAGCCCATAGGACTGCGCCCGAAAGGTCGAGCCCACGCCAGCAGCAGAGGACAGCTAACAAGGGAGGTAATTGAGTATATTACTAAAAAAAATATAAACTCACTTCGACATACGCTAGAGCCCATGTAACATATACACACAGTAAAGCATCACAAGAGGCAGACAGTTCAGAAGTTTATCTTAAGTTTTGATGGCAGAAAAGTTTTGGCAATGTCTCGGGTCAAGTGCAGAGCGAGAAAACGATTTAGATTTGATTAATGCCGCTCGACAGCTTAGCTTGAGTGTGTTCCACTCAGCATTAACTAATTAAATTTTAAACAGAGAAAGCCAAAGCCGAGCTCTAGCTGACAAATTGCTGCTGGAAGGGTCGTGTTTGGCAGCCCTTGCGCTTTTGGTGGAAAGGTAGAGTCATTTAATGTCGCTTAATCACTCTTTTAGATTGGATCTCTTAATTACAAGCTGCGGAGCGCACTGTGTGTGCAGGCTGCAGGACCTGCAGCAGCCGCTGAACTGTGAATGACAGCGCAAAAACTACAGCAAGCTTGAGTGTGTGCGAACGCGTGTGTGTGTGTGTGTGTGTGTGTGTCTGTTATCAGTGTGGCAACAGTTGCCACAGCTGCGCACAGGTATAAAGAGTCTGCTCTATATGCGCTGGAACAAACAGACGCAGTATTTGCCAAGCTGCAAACAAAGTGCCACAACGAACCACTCAACCACTCTGCCACAGACGGAGAGTCACACTGCAGCACTTAGCTGGCAGCAGCAGACCCTTATTAGCTGCGGAAAAGTCGAAATTTTGGCTGAGCAAATATCAACACAGCTGTCGGACTTAGCCCGGCGAGCGACAAGATAATGACTCGACGACAAGATGTCACAATGCCGTTGCAAGTGGATTTTTAATGGTTTTCGCTTTTATTTTATTATGTTTTTATTTTTTATTTAAGTGCAACTGTGGAACGTGCTGAAGAACATATATACAAATAGACAGAGACAGCGAGAGAGAGCGAGGCAGACTGAGAGGGAGAGGGAAAACTTAATCCGAATTAAATTTCGTCAGTGCAAACACGCTTGACCCGCAGCAATTCGCTGTTAACAGAAAAAGCATTTTCTCTGGAAAATATCTTTCACCTCACTCACTCGAAAGTATCCAATTAATGGGTTTGTATTATATTTGCGGGTATTATCCAGCTGAGCTCGCTTCAAGTTTGTTTTTCGGTAATTTGGTGCGTCAAAAAAGTTTGCAGCTTGCAGTTTGTCAGTTGAAAGCCAAAATGTTGTAATTAGCAGATTTTCGCCCACGGCTTCAGGTCGAAATATCAGAGCTGCAGATAACTCAGGTGGGCGAATGGGAAATATTTTAAAATTTCTAACTTTACCAGCCAACAAGTGAAATGCTAATTTATGCGTTAAATTTAAAAAAATATATATTAATAAATAATAATAAATATATATAAATAAAATATTAATATTAATAAAAAAATACTTTAAATAAATATATATAAATAAATATATATAAATAAAATATTAATATTAATAAAAAAATACTTTAAAATTTCTAACTTTAAAAATATTAAATATATAAATATTAATATTAAACAAGTAAGAATGCTCTAGTCGAGACGGCTCGACTAGGAGATACCCTGAGCCCTGCGAAGTGCCGATACTTCAAATATTCTATGCTTAGTTTACATATACATATGTTGCAAGCAACACATACACACACACAGACGCACGCTCAAGCACACGCTCTGCCAACTGCGCAGTTGACGTAGCGACAGCGCTTGGGCTGCAAGACGCCTACGCTATGGGAAATTAAATGTTTAATAACTTTTTTCTAGCAGGACTTTTTGATTCAAACTTTCAGGGCATGATTATGTTATTCATATGTGTGTATGTGCCGAAGCACAAGTCTCTAGTATTTGAAATGCGTTTTTTGCAAATTTAGGGCGAAGGGGGCGTGGCATCCAAAAACCGAAATATGCAAAATGTCTGCATTCACAACAGGAATCTACATAGTGAATTTCAGGTCTCTAGCTCTTACGGTACGTAAAAGAGATGAAAAGTTATCGAAATTTATCGATAAAAAGAGAACGGGAAGAGTTATCGAAATTTTGAAAAAAACTCGTATAGCGTATGGTATTCAGGAGTATATGTGTCGAATTTCAGCTCTCTAGCTTCTGTGGTTTACGAGATCGCTGCGTTCACACAGACGGACGGACGGACGGACGGACGGACGGACGGACGGACGGACAGACGGACAGACGGACAGGGCTATTTCAACTCAGCTCATCGAGCTGATCAAGAATATATATACTTTGTATGGTCTGCGACGTCTCCTTCTGCCTGTTACATACATTTTCACAAAAACATTATACCCTGATTTCCCATTTTCAATGGGCTCAGGGTATAAAAATAATACTTTAAAATATATAAAATAATTTCTTAAAAACTTCCAAATATTTATCATAAATTTGTCAAATATTTCTCGAGCTTTTAAAGCCTATAACTTGCTTTGCTGCTGGCCAAAAGCAATGACTCTTTGAGCCTATATATAAACATCAAATAGCACCGCCTTTCATAATAATTTTCAACGGATTCGGCTTGAACTAAAGAGTCACAAGAGTCAATCACTTAATCTCCTTCATTTCCCAAAGTTCCTTCTGCAACTCACACTATACTCAGAAATGATAACAAAGCAATTCAATTCACTAGATGAAAGCGTATCTCCTAGCCAGCCACAGACAGCTCCCCTCATCGCCACATCGTACAGAAAAGTTTCGCGACTGGCATTACAGATTATTTCAGGAATTTCATTTCAATTAAAATTTGGTTCAGCTTGCAGCAAGTTGTTGCGGAATCTGTGCAATGAACTAATATTTATGCAGCTCCGTTGACGCGTGTAATAAATATGCATTAAACATTGCAGCGCCACGGAGACCGTGAAATGATATGCATAACTTCAAAACCCATCAGAGAGAGAGATTTTGATTGGCCTTGTCAATCCTTGCTTGCGACTGCCACTGCGAGTCCCAATGCTCGCACATTTGCATAGCAAAGTTTTGCGCGCTGGCAGCTGCTGTGATTGCCTCACCAACCGCCCACGCACATGTCAGCTGCAGTGTAATTAGCACTGAGCTGAGATCTGTTTGCCACACATACCAGGCATGTGTGGCGCAGCGTATTGTCTAATTGCGGTTTCAGCGATTCTATATGGCAATTATGGGTTTTCCATTAGTGCTGAAGTGCGAACTGTTATTACAATAATTGCCAGCCCCGAGCCAGCTCGACTAAGTGAGAATTCAATTACCGCAGAAGTGAATTGAAGCATCTCTAGACACACACAAGCTTCTGGTCTTAGGTCGTTTAAGCGCGAGCAAAGTTGGCTAGAACACAGCCTGCCATGCCATGCCACTTGTGGCACGATACATTTTGCGAATTTCATATAACAGAAAACAAGAAACTGTCACAAAATGTTTGTGTGTCGTGCCACTGGCAGCCCCCCATAAATAACAAAGTCGCAAAGGCACTTACATAAGTTGATTAAATTCTGTGTGTTTGTTTGTGCATGGATACTTGACTGAAATGGCACAAGTTGTCATCAAATTTAGTTGAGAGCCTCTTTAAAGTGCCCAAAACACATATCAAAATGTTTACAAATTTAAGGCGCACACGCTGGGAGTCCTTGGCTCCTGCCGCTTGATTTATCGCATATGACAACTGAGCAATGTAATATATATTGTCAGCCATGGATAGTCGGCCATGCTCTGTTTGTCACTTGCTTTTATTGCGTATACGCAGCGTGCGGCAGGCAACAAGCGGCGCACGCCTACCCAAGGCGACTTCAAGTTTACAGTACTTGGACATTTACGAGCCTCTCAGATTTACGAGCCTGTATATTAAGGCATCCTTATAGACTCATATCCATGCATAGGACACAGCTGCCAGCCACGCAGTCAATGGGAAAATTAGCATATAAAACGAGACAGATTAGCACATCAGTCTGCAAATGAATTGCGAGTAGCTAAAGAGATGTGAGAGATGAATTATGAATTAGGCGTACACATACATTAGGGCATGAGACCACAAAGACTTGTCTGGCAACCAGCAAATTTACTGAAATTGTCTAATCAATATTAAGTATACGCACAGGCATTTAATTTCTGTGCACTGAGCGCCTTTGAAAACTGGAACTGGATATGGGGCTTATAAGTATGAATAGAGAATGAGTTTGTGGATTATAGATGCATAGATATGCACAGAAATGGCTATGTGTGTGTAGAGATTAAATCAAATAAATTATTGAATTAATATTAAGCATACGCAGCATAGTTCGGGATAGAAAATATACGAATTTTCAGGCGAAAACGGTTGATAGATTAACTGATTGAAGCTCAAGCCATAGAAATTTGTGCAGATTACGTAAATATAATTATCTTAAAGAGTATCTCTCAGTCATCTAGCTTCCACTGCCTTGGCTGTTGCTGGCTAATATTTTCAAGAAATTTCTATTAAATATTTCTCAGCTGCCAAGTTCTATTTGCTGTGCAAATAATGCCAGAAACAATGGCAAATTTAAGCTGCAGGCATAGAAATTGAAAAGCTTTGAAAAGTTAACTAAAGAAGCGCTGGCATCACTGAAAATAATTGCTTTAAGTGCCAAACAAATAAACAAACAGGAAAATGCTGACTGGAGCTAAGCTACTAGACAGATTACAATTACGCACACTGAGGAGCAATAAAAGCTGTGTTTTAGTACCCAATCAGCATAATAAACTATAAACAGCTTAGATAATTGCGTGCGGCATCAAAAGAACAGCTCAATAAAATTGTTGGGGCCTTGGCGAAATTTTGAGCTGCTTGCTGGAAAAATCACATAATTCAAAAGCTAGACTAATTAGGCTCGAGCGACTTAGGCTTTAGCCGGCACGTTTAATCAGACTTTCGCCCAGGGGCAGAGGCAGACAAGCATCAGCAATAAATTGCGAACGCAAATTATGTGGGTAAGTGAAAGCATCAATCTTGGTGAGCAAGGCCGCTTTGCCAGCCTGAATGACACCTTGCTGCCAGAGCTGAACAACGAATATGCTGTGTTATTGGGTCGAAAAAAATATGCCGAGTCAAAAACAAAAGTCTGGCAATACCCTTTTCAAAGAGCATTACGCAGCATTACGCGCAAATGAGCTTTTATTTCATTTCCCTTTTATGCTGAGTGCTCAAAATTTCTTAAATATTTTTATTCTCAAATTGCTTGCAAGTCAAACAGACAACTCAAGTATACAAAACAATATGATTAGCCGAACAATGCAATTTGTGCAAGTTGTGAGCAGCCTTTGCTGCCTTTAATTATAATATCAAGTTTCAAAAGGCAATCAAGACAAGTGCAACTGCACACACTTCACTCATCCAACTACAGCCGCAAAATACATGAGCCTTAAAATTTTGAAGCATACTTTCAGGGGCAAAATATTTAAATACTTGAAATAATTGGCCTGCTCGCTTTATGCTGAGCTGGCTGGGTGCGCAACAGCTCCACGTCTGTTTGCGTTTAAATGAAATGTAGAAATTACAAATTATTCATCGTGCACCTGGGTCTAGCTCCTAGCTAGCAACCAGTCGCTGCTCAAACAACATTACAACTCTGTTGATATTTCATTTCAGTGTTTTCATTGTCATTTTCGCCGTTGTTTATTTTAATACTGAGAGCACACTTGGCATTTCAACTGCACGCACGCTTCGCTCTCGCCTTCACATTAAGTATACGCGCGGTGTGCGCTGGGCCATTGCCTTGCTCGCATATCAAGTATACGCCATGTTAGCGTTAAGCCACTGAACGGCATTTGTTGCTAATGTTTTAAATGTTTAATCGGCTTAAATTACATTTGCCAATTGATCTGATTATAAATATATACTTATATATCTATAAATTTTATCAAATAAAAAAGCTTGCCAAACGCTTCATCAGCCAGACTTATCACACAGCCCCTTAGCTCTGTGCTGTTTCTGTAAACGTTTGAGCATTAAATTCTTGACGTAATCATCTTTATTATTTATATATTTATGTAGCATAAATTTATTTAGAATTCTCTTACATCAAGTAACCATGAGACAGCATTTTCTCCGAAATGTCGTCCTTTTTGAACTTGTAGCCTCGCAATGGCTTCAGCGAGTTTTTTTATAATTTATAACTTGGGCAAATATCTAATGCGCTTTACGCGTCCATCGGGTCACATTTGACGTTGCTGGGCTCTTTATGGCACAGTTTGTGGTATCCATTAGTTTCAGTCAAATTTCTTAAGCAAACATGCAGAGCCAATATACTTACCACATTCAATATATGTATATATATATATATATATAGCTGTGTGGGTGTATTGGCATTGGAATTCTGGGTAAATAATAAATATACGAATATTATAAATAGGTTTACGCACAGCGTCTGCCATCAATCAATGCTCACTAAAGGTTAAGCCCCTGCGTTTCGCATTACTCAGCACATTTTGGCCAACTGTTCGCCTGTGTGTGTGTGTGTGTGTGTGTTCGAGGAACACAGATTTGATCCTATTTGGTTCGGGCAACAAGCAAATTGTTGTCCGGCGGGCAGCCAACCAAACATTATAAATACCTATTTAGGCCGCAAAGTCGGTTTAAAAGTTTTGACCCACAATCATGATGTACAATTGACCCCTTTTAGGGCCTTCCCGTCCGCTGCCCTGCGCTGCCCTGTCAAATTGTTTTCATGGTTAATTAAAAGCCTATTTGATTTGCATATTTACCCAGTTGGCTTGGCAGAGTTGAGGCTAAGCGTACGAGTGTCTGTGGCTTTAACTAAATTAATTAATTAAGTTTTCTGCTGTTGCTCACTCAAGAGCAGTGGCGCCTGCGGTGCGGAGGCTGTGTGTTTGTGAAAGACATGCGATGGTCGAAAAGTTTTATCTAACAATCAGAATTGAAACTTGGATTGAAACACAAGGTAATAAAGTAGATACAACTTGTAATTAATTAACATTGAAACGCTTTAATTATGCAGCATTAAAGCTTGGGTTCATATGATGAGAATCGCGGAGAGAGGTCTGAGTAACACTGAGATTAAAGTGTGATTAAAAAAAAGTACTCTGAAGTAACTTACTTTAATAATGAGAATCGAAGAGACATTTGACTGATGTTTACCTGTTCTACAGCTACAGCCCGACTAAACTCTATGCCGCACAACAGTATTTTACGCTCAGAGCACATACACAACATGAAATAATTTGAATAGGCGTAATATCGAATCGAGGCTGGGCAGCAGTGAAACCCAATTTGGTACCAGTAAACTGACATTTTTAGCCGGAAGGTGGCAGGAACGAGTCTAAATATTGAAAAATCCAATAATTCCATAGAATTGTTTTCAATAGTCTCAGCATGCTCAACAGACTCGGTGCTACAGAGTATATACTCCTACGTGTGCACAGCAAATGTAAACAAAATATTGAAATGTCTTCGCATTGAAGGAAAACAGATTTTAATTGCAAAAGTTCATTAAAATTGCGCTTTATATGTTCACACTGACCAGGCGCCACGCATTTACACTTAAAGGCATGTCCAGCTGGCCCACTCAATGCAATTAATGGCAATTATGGGAGATCGAAGTGTTGAACGCAATACAGTTTGACGCGCAGCTATGGCAACAACAGCTCCGAGGGAGACGTGAGTCATTTAATCAGAAGTTTCACGGAGCAGAGCCTCTGCTATTGGCAATGACGTTTACACTTATCGAGCAGATTGCAATCAGAGCCAGCAGTCGAGCAAGACAAAAGCGAGTGCAACGTTGCGTATACGCAACACGCGCAAACAAATTGTGTAGCTGTTGTTGTTCAAGCTGAGCGGAATATGAATATATATGTATATGTGAGTATATATATATATATATATATATTTACAGAGTATACATATGTAGCTTATATGAATATTCGTATGTCAATGCTCTGCGAATTTTCATATTTTGTTTACATAACAAAAGCTGGCAAATATGTATGTATGTGTGTGTGTGTGTGTGTGTTTGGGCGTATATGCGTGTATGTGTGGCTGTCAAATCAATGAAAATCTGCTGTCACAGCAGCAGAGAAACCCTCAGAAGTACGTGTCAAAACTTCCTGGCAAGCAGCACACACAACAGCAATAAAAGAGCCGCAAAGCACAGATGCTAACAAACGTAAGTTGGGCTCAGATTGAAAACTGTGACACCTTCTTATAATGCACAACTTGTGATACCCTGTAATTATTATACTATGTTATGTTAGGAGCATTTGTCAATTTACCTTTTATAACATTTTTGGCATACCAACATTGCCCTAGGTATGCCTCAGCTTGCCACACTGTGTAGCTGCCAGTTAGGCAGAACCTTTAAGAGCATTATTGCTCACTTTACTCTTGCCGAACAACAACAAGCCCTGAGCATGTGCACATATACATATCCACTCGCCACACGCCCTCAGCCGCTAGGCAAAGGCAAAGTGCAAATAGCATATCTGAAAGTTAAAGCCCAGGCAACCCTTTTTCAGCGCCTTAAGCAAATGCTTATCAAAGTGTTTCATCTGCCAAACTGGCAGCTGAGTTATAAACGCTGTTAAATGATGACAACGCCATTTAAGTACACATAACCCAAACACATATAGCCTACTAAAAACAGGCAGAAATGGCTGCTTATCTAATGCTTTAGAGTCAACGCTCCGGGGCTTTAAAGAGGAAGCTCGCCCTCAGCTGTTGGCCATCAATGCAAACGCCGGAACAAAAAACAGCAAAACAGAAACGCAAATTAGACTACTCAAGAGTGCTCGACTCGGGCATATCCTGTGCCTGTGTCTCCTCAAAGAAAATGTCAGCTTAGCGCGCTAGCCGACAGAGGCATAAACGAATCTGACATGTCTAAGACCTCTTTGGATGATGTCAAAGTAAAAGCGTATAAAAATATATACTTTTCTAATAAGCTTTTTCTACCCTTTTCCCATGATATTTATGCTTTTTAGCTGGCTTCTTTCACACAAATTATTTAAAAATTTGTTTCGGTTCCCGTTTCAGTTCCTTTTATACTCGCTTAAAGAAGGCCAAGGGGTATATAGGTTTTGCTAAGGTAGGGGCTTCAGATGCTCGTACTACTGCAATTGATGAAACCCGCTCAAAAATGTATATCTAACTCACAGTCCATTGTGTGCGGGACCCAAGCGCGTATTATGCAATTGTTCATACCTTTTTTTCATCATCCAAGCAACCCTTTTGTGCGGCAGCCTTTGATACAAAATTCATGATAACAAAATCTGGCAGCGATTTTTCTGCGTTACCCGGCAACTAAGCCCCTCTGCAGCCCTAATAAAAATAATTAATTTGCAATTTGTTATTTTCCAAGCAGCATTTCCGCTTCAAAGTCCCATCGGTTGCCAGCCCACAACTCTTCAAGTTTATTTTTGCTTAAACCAGAGCAAGCAACACTCGAAACAAGTTTCAAGTGCACGAAAAAATCGAGGCAAAAACTAAAGCAAAGGGACTCCGAATCGTAATCAGGCATGCACTCTTGGCTTCTTTCGCTATACTCAAAGACCCCCAAGTGCTGGGCTCACATAAAAACTGAAACAGCAAATGTCGGACTCACTTTAGAGCAGTCGACGGGAAAATTCCTCTGAGTTGTTATCATCATAATTTGATATGCCATTAAAAAGTGTTGATTTGTCACAGTTATGGCTCGCTTTTACGACTAATGGCTGCCATTAAATTGAATTAGAAATCAATAACAAATCAATCATACGCCATGGTGCGGCGGGCACAGATTGAATGTCTTCAAGTGAAGCGCATATCAGGTTACAGCAAAGCTTAAAATAGTTCTCAACTCCCTCTTGTACGCAGCTCAGAGCTCTAAAACTTTCGCAAAACTTTTGCAGCCAACTTCCTTTGCAACAATTTAAAAAAGTTTGGAGTAAATTAAATTAATGGAAAATTAAATTTAAATTTATATAAAATAAATATAAAATTTTAAATTTATATAAAAGAGAATGAAAAATGGAATAAAAATGTGCAAATATTTTATTTGTTGTGTTCGATGGAATTATGGAAAATAATGTTTGAATTCAAATATTTGACATAAATTAAATTGCTCCTGCCGCAAAATAAATCATTCACAAAGGCCAGGCCAGGCCAGAGCAAACGCTTCATTTAGATGATTAGAGTATAATTTCTATATGAATGGGCATTTAATGTAGACACAGACAGAGCGTGGCAAACGGGTATAACTAGCTGAATGATATTTGTTATTAAAAATGTTATACATTAATTATGGTTCTATCTGCCATAAAATATATTTCTTTGTTTTATTATAATATAAAGTTTATATAACTCTAAAAGAAACAAGTAAGAATGCTCTAGTCGAGACGGCTCGACTAGGAGATACCCTGAGCCCTGCGAAGTGCCGATACTTCAAATATTCTATGCTTAGTGTACATATACATATATTGCAAGCAACACACACACACACACACAGAAGCACGCTCAAGCACACGCTCTGCCAACTGCGCAGTTGACGTAGCGACAGCGCTTGGGCTGCAAGACGCTGATGTTGTCGAAATTAAATGTTTAATAACTTTTTTTCTAGCAGGACTTTTTGATTCAAACTTTCAGGGCATGATTATGTTATTCATATGTGTGTATGTGCCGAAGCAGAAGTCTCTAGTATTTGAAATGCGTTTTTTGCAAATTTAGGGCGAAGGGGGCGTGGCATCCAAAAACCAAAAATTACAAAATGTCTGCATTCACAACAGGAATCTATGTAGTGAATTTCAGCTCTCTAGCTCTTACGGTACGTAAAAGAGACGAAAAGTTATCGAAATTTATCGATAAAAAGAGAACGGGAAGAGTTATCGAATTTTTGAAAAAAACTCGTATAGCGTATGGTATTCAGGAGTATACATGTCAAATTTCAGCTCTCTAGCTTCTGTGGTTTACGAGATCGCTGCGTTCACACAGACGGACGGACGGACGGACGGACGGACGGACGGACGGACGGACGGACGGACAGACGGACAGGGCTATTTCAACTCAGCTCATCGAGCTGATCAAGAATATATATACTTTGTATGGTCTGCGACGTCTCCTTCTGCCTGTTACATACATTTTCACAAAAACATTATACCCTGATTTCCCATTTTCAATGGGCTCAGGGTATAAACAGTGAGTATTAGATATAACCTTACACAATTTCAAGGTTCATCAGTCACATTTGCCTATTTCGATTCCTTCTTTTCCCATCACACGCAACGCATATACTCATTTCGTTTCCCAAACATAATATCGACGCAGTGAAATAGAATGTGCTGAAATCCATCAATCAACATCAAGTAAAAGCAACTGTGACCAGGCTTAAAGACAACACGCAAAATTGCCACCAGCCTCGCCTCGGCTCCGTCTGGGACGAGTCTCCTGGGCAAATATCTTAACATTCAAATTAAAGAGAATATATGCTGAAGGGAAAAGTCTGCCGTTTCATTTATCAGTGTTTAGTGCGAGTGTGAATGCAGATAGCAAATTGAGCGATTAGCCCAGCTGGAAATAGATTTAGTTCGCTGGGGGGAGGAGATCGGGGCTGGCCGGCTATTGGCTAATCTATAGCTGAACTTTGCATACGCCACCTTGTGCAACCCGCACAATAAAGACTTCTGTTCCGCGCTGATTACAATCAAATGTATAACAACTATAAACAATAGATTGTGCAGAAAAGGCACGAATAATGTTTTTGCAAAAAAAATTGAATTAAATTAAATTCATTTGACGCACTCAAAGTTCATAAACCAAAAAAAAAAAAAAAAAAAAAAAACTAAGGGGAAAAACAAGAAGAGAAAAACAAAAACATTTTTAAACAAGCAAATTATATTTTGTGGTTTCGCTTCGCAATTTAAAGTTATTTTTATACCCTGAGCCCATTGAAAATGGGAAATCAGGGTATAATGTTTTTGTGAAAATGTATGTAACAGGCAGAAGGAGACGTAGCAGACCATACAAAGTATATATATTCTTGATCAGCTCGATGAGCTGAGTTGAAATAGCCCTGTCCGTCTGTCCGTCCGTCCGTCCGTCCGTCCGTCCGTCCGTCCGTCCGTCCGTCCGTCCGTCCGTCCGTCCGTCCGTCCGTCTGTGTGAACGCAGCGATCTCGTAAACCACAGAAGCTAGAGAGCTGAAATTTGACATGTATACTCCTGAATACCATACGCTATACGAGTTTTTTTCAAAAATTCGATAACTCTTCCCGTTCTCTTTTTATCGATAAATTTCGATAACTTTTCGTCTCTTTTACGTACCGTAAGAGCTAGAGACATGAAATTTACTGTGTAGATGCCTGTTGTGAATGCAGACATTTTGTAATTTTTGGATTTTGGATGCCACGCCCCCTTCGCCCTAAATTTGCAAAAAACGCATTTCAAATACTAGAGACTTGTGCTTCGGCACATACACACATATGAATAACATAATCATGCCCTGAAAGTTTGAATCAAAAAGTCCTGCTAGAAAAAAAGTTATTAAACATTTAATTTACCATAGCGTAGGAGTCTTGCAGCCCAAGCGCTGTCGCTACGTCAACTGCGCAGTTGGCAGAGCGTGTGCTTGCGCGTGTGTCTGTGTGTGTGTATGTGTTGCTGGCAACATATGTATATGTAAACTAAGCATAGAATATTTGAAGTATCGGCACTTCGCAGGGCTCAGAGTATCTCCTAGTCGAGCCGTCTCGACTAGAGCATTCTTACTTGTTATTGTTGTTTTTTTTTTGGCGTTATGCATTTCGTGTATATATGTATGTCAGTATGTATTTATTTATGTAAGCACATGTATAACTGTTTAATATGCATGCTTATGTAAGCATTCTGGGTTTGCATAAAACACCCACAAACTTCGTTAGCTGCTGCGCGGCAAATGATAATTATATTTATATTTAAATGAGACCTTTCTATGTGATTCTCATGCAGCAGAGTAACGAATTGGTTCATGTTATGATTACATATAATTGCCTTTTGCGTGGTGCTGTCTGCAAATTCAACTGTGTTATGTGAGCTGCAGTGACTGTGTGATTAAAGATGTGCGTATGCATGATGCTCCTGATCTGACTCAACTGTTGTTGACTACTGGCAGCCAGAACTCAGGCAGAGGCACAGCCAGTGGCAGAGACAGTGGCAGAGCCAGAGGCCTCAGGCAGAAGTAGAGCCAGAAACAGAGGAAGAAGATGAGCGAGAAGAAGAGCCAGAGCAGAGCCAAGGGAGAGCCAAGGGAGAGCCAAGGCAGAGCCAGAAGCAGAGTGATCAGCAACAGTTGAGTCGGATCTGCAGAAGAGGCAAAACAGTTGAGTCAGAAGCGGAGCCGAAAGCAGAACCAAAGCAGAGCCAAAGGCAGAAGCTAAGTTGAGCCAGAACTCAACCAGAGGCACAGTCATTGGTAGAGCTAAAAGCGGCGCCAGAGGCCTCAGGCAGAAGCAGAGCCAGAAGCAGGGGAAGAAGATGAGCGAGAAGAAGAGCCAGAGCAGAGCCAAGGGAGAGTCAAAGCAGATCCAAAGCAGCGCCAGAGGCCTCAGGCAGAAGCAGAGCCAGAAGCAGGGGAAGAGGATGAGCGAGAAGAAGAGCCAGAGCAGAGCCAAGGGAGAGTCAAAGCAGATCCAAAGCAGCGCCAGAGGCCTCAGGCAGAAGCAGAGCCAGAAGCAGAGGAAGAAGGTGAGCGAGAAGAAGAGCCAAAGCAGAGTCAAAGCAGATCCAAAGCAGCGCCAGAGGCCTCAGGCAGAAGCAGAGCCAGAAGCAGGGGAAGAAGGTGAGCGAGAAGAAGAGCCAGAGCAGAGCCAAGGGAGAGTCAAAGCAGATCCAAAGCAGCGCCAGAGGCCTCAGGCAGAAGCAGAGCCAGAAGCAGAGGAAGAAGGTGAGCGAGAAGAAGAGCCAGAGCAGAGCCAAAGCAGAGCCAGAAGCAGAGTGATCAGCAACAGTTGAGTCGGATCTGCAGCAGAGGCAAAACAGTTGAGTCAGAAGCAGAGCCGAAAGCAGAGACAGCAGAACCAAAGCAGAGCCAAAGGCAGAGGCTAAGTTGAGCCAGAACTCAACCAGAGGCACAGTCATTGGCAGAGCTAGAAGCAGCGCCAGAGGCCGCAGGCAGAAGCAGAGCCAGGGCAGAGCCAATGACCAGTGGTCAGCAGCAGTTGAGCCCAATACTTGGTTCTTGGTTGATTATTATTTTGGCAACGTTCACCTTTGCGTGTGTTTTGATCAGCTAAGTCAACTGCCAGCCGTTGCCGACATTTTAATTTAGTTTCAAAATTATATTAGTTTGCGCATGCAAACCATTTCGAAACATGAATTCATTCAGTTCAATGTGTTTGCAATAAAATTATATTGAAGTAATAATGATGGGCGAATCTGAATTGCGTGTGGCCGGATGCCATACCCCAGCCAAGCACAGGCAAATAATGATGTTCGTATAACAATGTAGCCAGAACCCATTTAAAATTAATGAAAGGCAGCCAATGCATGTGTGAGAAGGCAGAAGATAGCAGAGCAGCTGTGAGTGCTAAAACGAGTCTGATAGTCTAGTAATGAATAAAGTGAATGTCCTGCCGGGATATCTATCAGTCGAGCACTCCCCACTTGCTCACTTGTTTTAAATGACAATTGCGGCTGGCCTGTTGTTGTGAGCAGGCTAAAACTACAAAGTTGTGTAAAATGTGCACAAAATAATGTCACAGGAAACGTGCAGCTGCTGCTGGCAGTGGGCGTGGCTCTGGGTGGGCCACACGATAAACTCATTGGCACGTCCTGCTCATCAGGGTAGTTGATTCACATCATTTTCGGGGCGCTGTGTTGGCAATTCAATTGAATGTGGCTTACGTGCCGAGCCACGCCGCACCCCCACTCACTGACCCACCGCAGCCAAAGACTAACTTCTTCGTTGACGTTTATTTCTTATACATTTACGTATACTTAATATTTGCGCACATTGAGTTGATAAGCCGCTGGCTGTGCACTATGCACACAGGTCCTCAACGGATTCGCCCTGCAGCAGCAGGCGCTGATGCTCGTTTTTGTTCTTCTTGTTGCCAGATTTGCCGCCCGACACCTTGCCGCGCCTGCGATTGATCACACCATCCGTGTCATCCATCATGCGCAAAATTGTGGTCTGTTTGCAGATATATATATATATATATATAGTTAGAGTAGAGTAAACGAGCTGTTGATTGGTTGCGGCATACCTGATCTGAGCAGTCCATGGGCGCCACTGATATATCGCGCACAGCTCGGAACTTGCCCACATTATTCAAGTGCTCGTTCTCCAGGCGGAAGTAGTTCCAGATGAAGCGCCTGAATACCTCGAGTGGGCTGAGTATGGTCATCATAACGTCGCCCTCAATGTAGCCCGCCTGGATGAGGCTCATCGACAGCGTCCAGCTGAAGCGCAATATTAAATCCTCAATTATGCCAAAGTAATAGAACCACTGCGAGAAATCAGAGATGAGGAGAGAGAGGGAGAGGAGTCGCTTGAATGATTGTTTTACGTGCTGCTCGGATGGCCAAATATTTATGGCGGCCATTAGCCCACTCGAGGCGGACTCCACCAACTCACCGTCGATGAATAAACAATTTCCTCACGCAAAAATCGATTGTCGCCCGCCTTCGCGTCGAACAGGCCCCAATCCATTTTGATGTCCCACGTGTAGGCGTAGCAGGACGAAAACAAAGCCGACACTATCCAGCAGTAGAACCAAGGATTCTCCTTCGACAGCGGATAGCTATCTGCGCGGATATATGTATAACACGATTAAGCCAGTTGCCACACGCTCGAGTGACAAATAAAATTAACAACCAATTTCTATAGCACTTGACCGCATGAAAATTAACGCTAATTGGCCAACTGACCAGAAGATAAACAACACGCTCGACCGCCGGCATTGGCGTGCGCCTGGGCCAGCGCCATCTCCTACACTTACCCGTTGTTGTGTGATATTTATGGGCGAAAATAACCGTAAAGAAGGACGTCGCATATTTGGCCGCGTTCACCAGATGTGGAAAGAACTCCTTTGTGTCCCGATAGCGTCGTATGCACTGGGCGAACCGAAAATACGCTGGCAGAATGGCCACAATGGGATGCAGAATGGAGACGTACTGCACACAGTGATTGCCAGCTAAGCACAGATGAAGAAAATTATTATAAATTCAGGGTGAGTTTAGGTAAAACACTTAGTGTCTATCCATGTCAGTTAGCATTAAATTTTTAATATAATTTTCAGCACTTTAAAATGAAAATATAAATGAATTTCCCGCAAATGCCAAAAAGTTTGTGCTTCAACTAACTTTGGCATGGAATTTAACGGGAATATGAGCTGAAAGGCAATTCAAGGGCATATGGATACTGCGCAAGGGTATGTATCAGGTCTAATATGCTCATCTGTATATGTGTGTCTGTGTGTGTGTGTGTGTGTGTTCATGTATGGGTATGCCTCAATAAGAATCTAATGTTTACATTACATTAACATTATATTAAAATTGTATTAACATCGTATGTTAAATATTAACATTACATGTTAAATATTAACATCACATCAGACTAGCTGGCTTCAGGGCATTTCCTGGTCGGTCACTGCCGACTGCAGCATACTTGTTTGTTCTTACTCAACTTTAAACGGCATAGAACAGCACAAAATGAATAATAATGAAATATATATATATTCCCTTGCTACTTTTAACAGAGTTCTTTTCCACGTTGTTGTTGAGACTTTCAATTATTTTTCTGATTATCATAATTTATTTAGGCACATTTTTAAAGCCGCTTCAATTACTCACCCTCGCCCGCTTTGTGCCAAGTGGGATTGCGGCCGAAGAAGCACATGAGGAAGGGTATATCCAGAAAGGCGGGCACCATGCTGTTCAGCTGATCGGCCAGCCAGAAATCCGCAAAGTTGACGAAGCAAAACGGCGCCATTATGACCCGGCTGAGCACACGCAGCGCCCAGTAGCGAGCCTCGTGGTGGAACGTCTTCGTCGGATTGAGCAGGAAGGCAACCATCAGCGTGTAGAGGAACAAGGGAGCTGCATACTGTGGAATGCCCAGAGGCTCGCAGAATATGTAGCAAAGCACGCAGCAGGCCCAAATGACGCCGAACACGGAGGCGATTTCCATGATGTTCTGCTCGGAGAGATGATTGCGTGGATCGAGCTCGAAGATGAGCACATGATTCACACCCGACGAACGCCAGCCGTAGACATTGACGCCCCAGAGGAAGAGGCACTCCGTGATCAGGAAAGGCGCTCGGAACATGCGCAGGCCAACGCGCCAGTTCTCACCAAAGCCATAGAACATGGCTGATATGACGACGGTAAAGAAGAGCACCACAAACGCGCCCGAGAAGAGGCCCACCTTGAATGTGGTCCAAGGACTCTGCTGCTCGCCGAGCGGCGGAACGCGCAGACGCTTCATGGCACCTGCAAAATCAAATATCGTAATTATATATAATTTGATAATAATATATTCAATTACATACGCTGTCTGTCGCCGCCTTCGATGTCTTGTGTAACGGCCTGCTCCGTTTCCTGTATCAATCTGTCGATGTCTTTGTTGGTGTAGAAATGCGCCGCCTCCACGTGATCCGTGCGCCAGCGGGCGCCGAAGTCCACGCTGAGCAGCTTGTCGTGCTTCTTGAGTATCTTGCGAAAGCCCGTAAAATTGAGATTCTGATAGTTTTGCAGCAGTATCAGACCCAAATAGAACTCGCTAAATGCCAACTTGAGATCCTGTATTTTGCGTGCGGGCACATTTTTCTTGCCCAGCGGCGTGCGTCGCTTCCAGGCCGGCTGCTTCTTCACATGGCCCATCTCCAATGCCTCGGTCAGCTCGCTGCGCAGGCTGCCATATTTACGCGTTGCCTCCGCCATCTTTTCCGAGTAGAACGTATTGATCTTGGCCAGCTCCTTGTCGCAGTAGTGGAAGAACTCCTCATCGAACTTGGCAAAGTAGCGCGTGAGCATCTCACGATCCACTAGTTCCGCGGAAGGAGCCTGTTCAATGGCGGCATACAGCATGGCCTTCATTTCCTGCAACCAAAGAGAATAAGTTCATTAGTGAGTAAGGGCTATCGATAACAATTTAGAGTTTATCGGTTCATAAGGAACTAGTCAGAGCTGAATTACAGTTAGCAGTGGCCATTTGTTCATTTACTTTTCGCACACAGTGTCTTGCTCTCACTCTCATCTGTTTGTTTACGTATGGCGAGAGCAAAACAAAATGCCCGATTGATGAGAGCGCGAAGCGCATGCGCCGTATGTGCCGCAAGCGAAAAGCTTTTTGGCATTTTTGACAGCTGGCCAGCCGTTTTTCATGTGACGTCACCGAAAAACTGACAGCTCGGAAAAGCACACGCTCGCCCATATCTATGAGATACATATTTTTCTTCTCAATTTTCGCACACAGTTTGCGCGTTTTTCCTTTACCTCATAGTTAATATACTGTTTGCGCCATTCCGGCGTTATGTGCGCCGTCAAGTGCTCGGCGAACTTCATGTTTGGGATGGGACTTGGCTAACTCAGCTGGTGCTGCTGCTGCACTGCATCCGCATTGGACCAAATGGCAGACGATGCGACGACGGCGTTTCACGCGCACGTTTTCACGTAAACAACACAACTGGGCCAACGCCAGCGAAAGTTTTTCGACGACGGCCCAAATGGCATGCCAGCAAGAGAGCCGTGGGCGGTGGGAGGCGGCAAGCCGCAAGGAGCTTTCAATATGTAAATTTTGTTATTGTCCTATTTGCCGACCAATGTCAACAAAGCAAAAGCAGCGCGCCATTAGATGATTAGCCAAATTACACGAGAAGTGGTCATAAAGGAAATATTAAATGGGGAAAAAGCAATAAGTTGTAAGCGATAAAGAGAAAAGGTGGTTCTAACAAAAGCTACGATATTCTATATGTAAATAAATATAATAATAAATAAATACATATTTTGTATGTGCATATGTTAGACGTTCAGCAGCTGAACAAGTGTTTAGACGTTAAAAAAAAAACAAGTTTTCTAAATTAGTAACTGAGAAATGTGCAAAATACACTGAAAAAAATCAAAACTATAAATATAAAATAAATATAAAAGAAATTTTAAATATATTTAATAATATAAAATAAATAGAATACATAAAAGACAAATTTTTAAATAAATTAAATTAAATTAAAAAGAAAATTAAATAAATTTAAATATAAATTTTACTTTTTTCTATACTTATCTATAGTAAATTCTATTTCTTAAGACTAACAAACTAGTCAAACTAGTTCAGCGCAATCTGACATTTCAATGGAACAGCCATATATATGATTATATAAGAATATAAAAATATATAATATATAAGAAATTTCCACAGTCTCCTATATAGCATGCTTAGCGGCAATAGACATTATAAATATATATCTATATATATACATGCATTTCCAAAACAGTTTCATGGTGTGGAAACGGATCGGTGGTTTCCCATCTTATCGCAATGGTCGGCTCTGGTTATCACTCACTCTCGCTCTCGTTCTCGCTCTCTCACTCACACTCTCCCCCTCTCTCTTGCAATGTTTCTGTATTTAGATTGATTAAAGAACGGTTCCGTGCGGACTGCCTCCCGCGTTGAGTTACTCTCACTAATGATCACACAGAGCTGAGAGAGAATTGTTTCAATTGAAACGCCAGTCGAGTATCTAAAATCTCTCTCTCTCTCTCTCTCTGTCTTTCTCTTGCTCCAGTTGCAGCTGTTAGTGTTTGATTGGCATGCGCTCGGGCGAGTCATCCGCGAGTGCTGGAGAACGATACTTAACTTATCAGTGATCGAGTACGGCAGCAAAGCGATAATTGTCCAGTTTGTGTTGTTGTTTATTCTGTATATATAAATTGAAGGTATAGCGTTACCAATTAGCCATTTGCCCAATTACACTTGCAAGTTGCACTAGTCAGAATGCCCCCAGCAAGTGAGCAGCCCAGCGCAGCGCAGATAAACGAGGTGAAGACCCGTTTTCTGGCTAAACTCGCAGCCGAACCGCCAGCAGGTAGGATAGGCTCTAAGCTGATTAGAATTGCGTTTGATCGTTTGACTCTTTGCAGTGCCCTTTAATGCCAGCGATTTGGCACGGATCACTGATAGCGATATCTGGATAACGCGACTGCTGGAGGCCTACAAGCTGGACGTGGAGAAGGCCATTGTCCGCTTGTGGGAGAACTGCGCATGGCGCCAGAGCTTTGGAGCAAACGATGTCAATGAGAAGAATGTGAATCAGGAGTATCTGCACGATGGCGAGATCTATGTGCATAACAAGGACATTGAGAACAGGCCACTGCTCATTGTGAGCTTCGCCAAGCACTCGAAGAGCAAGAATAAGGACGATCTGATTCGCGTGATTGTCTACTGGGTGGAGCGCATACTGCGTGAAGACTGCCTGCAGAAGATCACACTCTTCATGGACATGACCGATTCGGGTCTGAGCAACCTTGACACCGACTTCATCAAGGCAATCATCAACCTGTTCGAGACCAAGTACCCCTATGCGCCCAACTACATCATCGTGCACCAGCTGCCCTTCCTGCTCAACGGTGAGTCACATCTTTCCTGACTACTCAGCTTAGTTCTAGTTTTATATTTCTCATTTATTTCAGCGGCATTCAAAGTAGTGAAAACTTTCATGCCCGCAGAGGCTCTGGAGATACTGCGCGTGACCACTAAAAAGGACATCAAGGAGTACGTGAATCAGGATAACTGCCTGACGAGCTGGGGCGGCAACGATGACTACAGCTACAAGTTTGTAGCAGCTTAAAACATCAAGTGGAGCATGTAAATAATATATTATTTACTATCAGTATGACCAATTGGGTCTGATAATTTGTATGCGTTCAAAAAACATTCCTCACGTATGATTGAGCATAATCTTATCTATAGTGAAGAACTATAGCAGATAAGCCAGCTCAAAGAAAGAAATATTCAACTTTGATTTTTTGAAGAAACAAGTTCTTTTTCAATATGTGTAAAAAATATAAAATCAGAAAAAATTTAAAAATAATATAAAAGTAAAATATATATAAAAAAAAAGTTTTTTTTAAATATTCTTTAAAATATATTTATATACAAAGCTCACAGGCCGGGTATTCCATTAGTGTCATAGCCAGCTGTAACGGCGTTGAGTGTAAGCTTTCATTGATTTCGCACAGTCGAGCTTTGCCTCCAAGCTTATCTCATTTAAATGCAGCCCGCATAGGGCAACGATCACGTTCTATTGCAGCAGCAGCAGTTGCTAGTGGTAGCAGCAGCAGAGCGCTGCCCTTTTGAAGGCGTTCCATTGGGTGTATTGGTGCTCCACATAGACGCGTACGCCACTTGGTTGCCAATTGCCGATCGACCGTTAGCTGGCCAGAGTTGGCTCGGCTAAAGCACTTGCATTCGTCGGTTGTCGCTTGTCGCTGTCGCTTGGTGCCTGGAAGTACTGGAAATAGAAATCTTATCGCTCTATCGTGCTGAGAAAGTGGATTATCGATTGCCTGAGAGCGATAAGCGCACAAACCACAAACTTCAAACAGTTCAATGTTTAGTTACTGCTGACACCTGTCGCCAGCCATCGAGTGCTAACAATGGGCATCAAAGCCAAAGTTCCAACCACTGCGCAGATTGAGGAGCTGCGGCAGCGCTTCAATGCGAAATATGCCGAATCGCCGCCAACAGGTGAGCGAGTTAAATAACAAAGTGCAGCTGTCTGGCCTGGCCCGGCCTCGCTCAGGGTCAACTAGTCAAGCACCCGGACTGGTTAACGGAGTGTTATGTATATAGACTGAATTGCTTCTATATATACCCACAGCATATATTAAATGAGTCACATTGGAGCCGCCGCCTATGGGAAATTATTCACAGTCATTAAAATAATATTGCTGCTTTTCCGTTATTTACTTTACTTGGATATACGACGCGCCGCGACTGGCGGGTGTACATAGCAAATAAAAGTTATATATAGAATGTCAACCTTCAGTTGATCTTCAGAATTCACTACTGATCTCTTGAAGAAGTTGAGACAACACTACAAATTTCCCACTTCATACACTGCCCTTTTAGCGCCCTTTCATCCCGTCGACCTTGACCGCATACGCAACGATCATGTTTGGCTGCAGCGCTTTCTCGAGATGCACGATCTGGATATGGATGCATCCTTTACGAAGCTCTGGGATACCTGCATCTGGCGTCAGGCGTACGGAGCCAATGACTTGACTGAGGACATGCTTAATCAGCAGTATCTCAATGAGGGTTCGGTATTCGTGCACAGCCAGGATGTGGATGGCAAGCCACTACTCATATTCCGGGTCAAGCTGCACAGCAAAACCAAGAATCTGGATGAGCTGGTACGCATTGTGATCTACTGGGTGGAGCGAAAGCAACGCGAGTCTCATATGACCCAGCTGAGCATATTCTTTGACATGGCCGGCACGGGCTTGGCCACAATGGATCTGGACTTCGTCAAGCGCATTGTGGAGACGTTCAAGCTCTACTATCCCAATTCGCTTAATTACATATTGGTCTTCGAGCTGGCTTGGGTGTTGAACGGTAAACAATGTCCTTAGTTGTTGCACTTTGAACTTTTGAAATGAGCTTTTCCATGCCTTTTGCCTGTTTAGCCGCCTTCAAGGTCATCAAGGCGCTGCTGCCACCGAAAGCGGTTGAGATATTGAAAATGATATCGAAGAAGGACGTCACTCAGTATGTGCCCAAGGACAATTGTCTGGTCAGTTGGGGAGGCAGCGACAGCTACGAGTTTCAGTTTGTGCCCGAGCCCAAGCGTGCGCTCGCCAAGCCGAAGGCAGCCAACGCCGGTGACGACGACCAGCCGCATAATGAAATGGGCCTGGATAAGAAGGTAGGTGACCCCACGAGCCCAAGGGCCTAAGGTAAAATGTGTTTTGAGGTGTGTTTGGTTTGGGGACTGGATTGGACTGGCCTGGACTGTCCGGAAGTTTGTCTGTTAATTGCATATCCTGACCAACTGAACACGCGAGTTGCTCCTTTAATTGATTTACATTAAAAGCTTGATATCGATTTAGGGTGCGCAGCGGATTGCGTGTCCTGCGTTTGCCGTTAGCTTCTATTAATAGCCATTCCATAAACATATTGCAAAAGTTTCGCTTTCAGTGGTCAGCGAAGCGTTGCGAGGCGTTGACCTGAAAAAAGAACAGAAAAAAATAGAACACACTCACGGCACACATGTTAAATAATTCCCAGCGCGTAGCATTAGGCAAATTATTCATTCTCATTTTCACTTTATTCGTTTATCACTCGCCCGCCCGCCCGCATACTCATCGTTGACTCGTAAATTCAATTAACACGAATTGCAATGCGAACGGCTGCAGTCGGGTGGTCAGACGAACAGCTGTTTGCTCGCAAAGGCTGATCGCAGTGCGTGAGCTTTCTGGCATGGCAGCGAGCTTTTGTGTTTGTCTTTTGTGCGTTTTTGTGTTGTTGCTTTTAGTTGTGTGTCCACGTTTGTCGCGGTACGTTGGCGCGACGTCATCAGCCAGACCAAAATACAGCTGCATTAACTTAATATCTGCGACTGATATTTCCGCATGTATATAAAGAAGCCACAATACATTTACGGCACGTTAAAAAGAAAGCAAAAGAAAACAGAAGACAACAGCACACTTAATATATTATTCTTCCGCAAACATGCCCAGGGTAGGTGGTTTCGACCAATATGGATGTGTGTATTTGTGTGTGTGTGTGCGTGTGTTTCTATGTGCGTATTGGTGATCATGGGAGTGCTGCTAATGCTAAACAAAGCTGAGCAACGACAACAAATGGAAGTGAATCAAACGAAAACGGATTCTAATTGATATTCCAAATGAATAGTTTTCAATTTAACCTTGCGTAGCTTCTTCGAGCAATTCGGTTTTTCTACAAAACTATTAGTTGAGTCGAAATTTGCATATTGTTTTTGAAATCGTCGAGATTCTACTCACTCACCAGATGCTGCGCACAGACTATTGCTCATTGCTACGTCACTTTGTTTAAATATCGATACAAAATAATATTATGGTCGTTTCAATCCATATTTTCAGCGGTTCTCATACTATATTTTTATTTCCGTAAAATTCAATGTGAAAAGGTATTTTATTAAGAGTTTATTATAGTATAACTGCAACTATATATAGTATAACTGCAACAAGTTTGTCATTTTGACAATAAATTTATAACAATTTCAAACGGTCAATAGACACTTTCGAATATCTATCGATATCTATTTATATCGCTTAACCAGCACTGTAAATAACAGCGGCTTAACATAACATGCAACTCAATTCGCAGTAGATAAACATTTAAGTTGCAAATAAAACTATCTTGTATCTGAGATTTAATTTCACTCTATCAAAGTGTCGGCTCTTACAACAAAGGTATACTAATAATTTCCACATAAAACGTTATGACCAATATAAGTAAACTGTAATTTAAAAAACTCTGGCTTCTTCTGAAGAAGAAAAATGAAGTAAAAGTATGATACAATTATAAAGTTCCGTTATCCGGCGAATTCTAGGTGCATAAGTTAATTCAAAGTAAATTTGCAAAACGACCTTCCATTGTGTTGTCAAGTGAGGCCCTGAAGTACTAGAATGGGCACTTGTGAAAATGGCAAAGCTCAGCACGAATCGATTGATGATATGATTTTTATACCATGAGCTGATGGGCACGAGCTGACCAAAAGCATCTCAATTTCAATTAAATGCCATTGTCTGTGCGTCTCTCTCTCCGGCAGGTCACCTTCTCCAACAGCGTTCGTATGGCGCCTCATGATTCAACCATGGGAGAGCTTCACACGCCTTCGGATATGGGTAAGCTGAGCTATATGCAATTATGTATATATATATATATATATATGTACAATATACATGTGTAAGTGTTTAGAACATTGGCGAAACATCACCTTTGCTTTCCTAATCAGTCATATCGTCTAGTATAAATTTATTATTTAGTTTGAAAACAATATTGGAAAAAATTTTATAGTTTGATTAAGAACACGTACAATTTATTTCCCCATCTACATATACATATTGTATCTGCTGTCCAGTTATGTTGCAATTGGAGCCCAAAGAATTTGTAAATATTTGCAAAGAGAATGGGGAAGCGAAGGTCTCGCTCAGAAACGTATGCACTAAACCGGTAGTCTATAAGGTGAGTCAAGTCGTAGAAGCATATTCGATACATGAAAATAACAATGATCCTCTTTGCTCAGATTCAAACAACATCACCAGAAAAGTTTCGCGTTCGTCCACGCTGTGGGATCATACCTCCAAATGACTCGACTGACGTCCACATTTGGCTGAAGTCGGATCAGGTGCTCAGCAGCGATGGCAAAGACAAATTCCTTGTTATGGCCGCTTGCACGGACAGTGTCGAATGCAACTCGCAAGCTGTTGCAGATATGTGGAGAACGAAATCTTCAATAGATCCAGATGTGGAAAACTTTCGACTCGTATGCCGTATGGATGATAAATCCGAGTGTGCCAAGAATAGTACAGTGAAGAGCGATAGCAGTAGTGTATGTTCAAATATTTCGTTGGCTTTCGAATCCCTTTTTATGTTGAATTGCTTTTCTGGTTTCTTCTCTGCAGGATTTTGGTCCTGACAAAATGCAGGAGCATTCCCAAAAGATGGAAGCTCAATTGAATTTTACAAAACATTTACAATATGCTACATTAGCTCTGTTATTGTTGCTGTTTATCGGTTTCGGTTTTCTGATGTATGAGCAGGTGATAAAAAATTCGTCATCTGGCGGAAGCTGCCGTAAGACACCAGCCTACACGTGTCCCAAACGCAAATAATATTTACTGTCTCAATGCAATTTGACCCTGAGAGACGATGCCACTGCCAGCCGCGACCAACAAACACATAATGCCAACAACAACAATAATAATAATGATATTAACAACATTAACAATGACTATAATATGCCTAAAGATAGCTGCATTTGTGACTTAAGCCTTGGTTTGGATTATACTGATGATGACATCCAGTGTTTGGAGGCGTTACTCTTGGCTCATCTGCAATTGTCGGTGCGAAATAGTCAAGGCATTAGCGGTCAAATGGGCGGAGGTGTCGCCAACGGCGGTCATCTTATTGGTCTTATTGCATTCGCACGTAAAATAGCCCGTGTGATCCTATCGCTTTCCGTGCTTTGCTGTATTCTATTCTTAAGCTTCTATCTGGGTAGCAACTATGATGGCCAAACTGAGGACGGTGGCTCTGGTGCTCCAGGTCATTCAACAACCGCACTGTCAGCAACAACAACTGATCTGGCAATGGACGCAGCCACCGCGATCAACTATGCAACGACGCAACACGGCTCTGACCCAGCAGATTCATATTTCATGTAGCTGGCAAATATCTATATCTTTCTATATATATAAATATATATAATACGAAGACACAACTTTATATGTATATGTATATATGTTACACTGATATATTTTATATATGGAAATATTTATACTAAATTACTTTATGGATATGGCGAACAAAAACTTGTGTTGTCTTTAAAAAATTGAGCAGACAGCCTACACCTACCAATTTGCACTCATATATAATGTATTTAGATATGTATACATATGATTCAACCCATTCAATTGCTATTTACCTACCTTGAGCTCTCAGCTGTTTTCGTAGTGTGGAATACATTATAATATGTCTTTAGTAGAAGCTTATGAAACAATATCTAGTTCTTGATCATGTATGATATATGTATATTATAAAATAATTACTATTATAATGATATAAATTAAAAAGCAAGTTGATTAGTTTGTAAATAAATGTTTTAGTTCGGTTCGTTTCACTTTGCAATAGCTTTTTGTGCTATTTTGCGAATACATATATAAATTTACTATATTTAGAAAACAAAATCAATTACAACATTTTATTGAGTTGGCTTAGTTAATAAGGGTTTATAGCTTCGCATCATGATATTGCGACTTTTGAAGAAAAAACAATTGGAAACATTTAACTAACGTTTCTCCCTTAGTCCTTCTTGCGTCCGCGTTTGGATGATGTCTTTTTGCCAGTCTTACTGTCGTCGTCCGTTGCCGGAGGAACTGTATCGCTTTTGATATCTACTGAGTCCGTTGTTTTAATATCCGCTTCCGTTGCTATTTCCTTGACTGCTTCGACAGCAGCTGTCTTGGGCTTCTTGCTGGCTGGCACGTTCTCCTTTTGCTTCTCCTTTTCGTCCGACTCGACCAAGAACACACTGTGCTGTCCACCGCCCGCTGCCATCAGCATCCGTTTGTTCTGTGTGTTCTTGCTGTTGACAACCACCGGCTCCAGCTCATCGTCACCATCGCCCACACCCAACTGGTTGTTGGAACCCATGCCCCAGGAATATAATTTACCATCGTCGGTTATGGCGTAGGAACAGGCTTCGCCGCAGCCGACATATGTGGTCTTCCCACTGATCTCTTTGACGGGCATCAGTTCGGACACCACATCCTTGACATCGCCGACACCCAAGCGCCCATAGTCTGCCCGCCCAATAGCGAAGCAGCGCATGGAATTGTCCAGCACCAGAGTGTGATGCTGCCCGCCCGCAATCTGCTTGACGTCCTTCAACGCGGTCTTAATGGGTATCAAAACGCGTTCAGCCTCCTTTGCATGCGCCAGCTGCTTGTAGTTGTTCAAGCCCACGGCCCAAATCACCTCCGTTTGGGATTCACGCAAGAATGTGCAATAGTTCGTGGCCCAAATGGCTTCAAAAGGCTTGGCCCGCTTGATAATCAGCTGATCCGGCCGCAATAAATCGCGTTTACCCCTGCGACCTAGAAGAGGGAATATATAGATACTCACACGTGGCACATTGAGATTCTGTACTCACCCTCGCCTCCAACTGAGCGCTCAGCAATGCGTCCCAGCTGCCCCTGCTCCGCACAGCCCACGGTAAAGACCTTGCCCGACGTGGTGAGTATAACCAAATGATCGGCGCCAGAGGCGATGCTACAGCAGACCAGTCCGTCAAGCAGATTGATGGGCGTACGCTTGTTGCCGTCGATTGTTAGGCCCATGTTGCCGTGCGAGTCCCGGAACGAACCCCAGGCAAAGACACGGCCATCCTCCATCAGGCAAGCCGAGTGCGAATCGCCCGCCGAAATGGAAATGGCTTTGCCGGGCAAGTTGACGAGCGCCGGCGATGATTCACTGCCCTCTTCACTGGTGTCGCGCCCCAGCGCACCCTCATCATTGCAACCGAACGAGTAAATATCGCCTGTTTTTGTTAGCACCAAGCAATGCATGCCGCCGGCACAGATGTCTACAGGATTCGGTATGTTCTCCACGATGGCTGGACGCTTGCGCTCCAATACGTCCTCCCCGAGACCTAGTTGACCGGTATCGCCAGTGCCACAGACTAACACATTGCCAACTATTTGCCGACGCTCCGGCAAGTCCAGATGGAAAACCATTCGCGCCCTTTTCGCTCTTGTGGGCTGCGTCGTCTTATCTTCTTCGGAGTTATTGTTGTTTGCGAGTACCTTGCGTCGTGGCATCTTCGTTATACGTTCACTGATCAATTTTACAATTTTATTTAGAAAACTAAAAGAATATATCAATATGAATGTATAAATGTTTATGTGTATTTGTCTGTTTGTGTGTTAACTAGTTGTGTATGTAAGGTTAGGTATTAGCGCCAAAGCGATATCGATGCGTGTGGTATACTCACTATGGAATTTAGGTGTTGCGAAATCTTGGCTCGGGTGGTGCGACTGGTTGCTACAGTGGTTTTTGGGCGAGTGAAAAACCAAATAGCCAAAAATCTTTGGTGGTTGCTGCTTAAGGACAAATTCTACCTAATCCAGCATGAAATGCGCGGGAAGGCGGCTAACATGGTCTGCGGCAGCTGCATAATATACAGTTGCAATTAGCTGTTATCGTGCAAATTCGATTGCAGGCGGATAACTTTTGTTTACAATATATCGATATTTGAAAATAATGGCGCCACTTATGCTATCCTGTCGGATAACTTTTGATTATAGTATATCGAAGTTTTAAAACAATTTTGCCGCTAAAATGCTTTTCCTTTATTTCATATCTATGAGCGAAGCTAATACGCTCTCCATGTTGTATTAGTTAAGTATTCATATACAAATTCGGTAATAATTGTGTTCATATTTAGAATGGTCGGCCAGTGTAAGTGCTCCAGGTTATCCGTGTCTTGCAGCCAGACATTGGGATAAGTATAGGGCACTATATGCATGGCGGGTAAGCCTGTTTAAATTGAATTTCATTTATATATGCATGCTTGTTTAGTATATATGAAAACTAACCTATTTGCAGAAAAGGATAGTGATCATCAGCTATATCGTTGTTATGATCCTTGAGCTTGTGAAACAACTGATGGCAGTCCCTAAGTTGACCGTCAGAGCCCAACTCCTGCTCAATATCCGCCAGGCGTTCGTGCAATGCATACGTACGTTGATATTTGCTCATAAATATTTGATCTGGGGCGCCAATCAAATTGAAGGACATAACTAAACTCTAGGAAATACAAAAATGTATATATATATATATATATATATATATATATATATATATATATATATATATATATATATATATATATATATATATATATATATATATATATATATATCTAAGGATATTGAGTGCAGCAACTCACGATCTGATGCAAGGCTAAGGTTTCCATTTTCACAAAGTTCTGGGAGCCCACCAAAGGAGTATTAATATCTAGAATGCCATCAGTAGAGTCATGAGCATCGAAAAAAGCCAGCTGAGAGATAATGAGAGAATGATATATAATGAAATCTTTTTCAGATAAGATAATATTCCTACTTACCACCAATCCCAGATTTAGCTGTTCGATAAATTTACTAAGTAAAAAGTCGTCGAGACTATTGGCCATATTCAGTAAAATGGCGCAGGAAACAGCGCCATCTGTGGCGGCCACATAATTATCGCTCATTTCCAGGTATTTCGAATCGTAATGGCAGCTGAGCAGCAGCAATTGCTCGGCATCCGGATTCAGCACGCCCAGCACATTGGTATAAGAGGACAACTCGAATGACTCATCGCGGATAATGAGGAAGCCAAGTCTATGCAGCTGCTGGACGAGAAATTCAGAGACCTCATTATGGCCATCGGAGCCAACCCAACGAGGTATTAACATTCTGTCCAAGATCGCCCTCAAATTGATCTCATTTTCGTCAGCTGGCGACGCCATGCGCCTCCACTGTATGAAGATCAGGGTGAGGCAAACCGCAAGTACCAACCAATGCAAGCGCGACATTGAGAGCTGTTCGACGCAATAAGCCGGGCAAACTAAGGCGAAGCAAGGCATGCCTGACGATAAGCCGGGCAAACTAAGGCGAAGCAAGGCATGCCTGACGTTCAACATTATTTGTTTAACTAATGCATTGGTCACAAGGCCATATCATAACTTAAACTTAAACTAACAGTAAAACTATATAAACATTTTGATACACTTACAGCTTTTATTAATTTCTCTGCAATTTTAAATACATTTTCCGTCTGATATCGAGACTTATAAAGTGTGTTTAAGAAATATAGTTATTAATAATAGAAATTGGTTAAATAATTGCCAGTTTGGTGGTCTACATAGGCCTCTCTCACAGTGGCTAAGACGCTCTTCGTTTATCTTAAATAATCTCCAAGGAATAAAGTGGAATATGCACAAATGCCCAATCAACAAAACAAATACTAAACTCCTATTCAACTAGGTCGACTAACTAAAAAAAATGACTAAATGACTTGGGAGGGGGGAATGTAGCTAACAAATCAAAATTCCGGCACACCGAGTTAAAAATGCCCTTGCGGACAGAGTCGAGCAGGTATTCAATTATTTCCATCGAACGTTTGTTCTTATGGCAGCGCATATGGCGTTTCGCACTTAAGCGGAAGAAGCACAACTTGTATATCAAATTACAATCGAGTCAGCAGACAATTTGGAACTGGAATGATTATGGGTATATCAGTATTTATATACAATAGTATATGAGCTGCAAGGGAGCAGACGCAAACGGATCGGATGGATTTATATATGTGCAATAATAATGCTAAGTATATAAGAATGTAGTTCAAGTAGGCGGCTTTCGGAATATACAACATTTACAAGACAGCTGTCAGAGACATACACACACGCACACATACATACACATACAGATACAGACACAGATACACGCATACAATCACAACTGTTTGGGTGTTTTCCCAGACACGTCTGGAATAGAAGAATAAATAAAATGCTATGCATTGCTGCTCGCGTTTACAGCCGTTTGATTAAGTAATCAATTAGCCAACTCATCGCTGCATGTCGCGCCGTTTGAGCACGTCGAAAATGACATCGGATGCGTTTTGCTTGTTTGCTGAATCATTGGCCGACTCATCCTCCGAGTCGGTTTGTTCCAGCAGCGGCACAGTGAGTGTGCCATGGGCGCCAGCTGCATTGCCATGAATGCCAACCATGGCGTTGCCTTTGTTGAAGTCATACTCGGCGCACATGTCCTCGCCCTCGCCCTCGTCCTCCAGCTGCAGGCCCAACTGTTGCTTGTTTACCTTGGCCATGGTGGAATATTTATGCAGCAGATGACAGCAGATGCCAGCCAAGCAGACAGCCAAGCCAACCAGGTTAATGGGACTGAGCTGGTCACCCTTCAGCGCCACGGCCAAGGCCAGCTGGCATATATCCTTAAAGATGCCCGCTATGGACAGCGTAAGGCTGGAAGTTTTGCACAAGACCAAGAACTCGCTGACCTCCATGAAAAATGCAATAAATGCGCCCAGTGTGACGCGGGCCAGAACCCAGAGAATATCGCCCTCAGCCATATTATGCAGATTCTGCAAGACAACATATAACTTGGGTCCTGCAAGAAGAAACCGGATATAGACTTAGATTAGATAAGGATTATTCTAATACTTACCTTCAATGAAGAGTACTAACGGCAAAAGGGACACAATCATCCAGGGCTGCATATGGTAGATCATGTCAATGGGATTGTGCAGACCCAACTTGGATTTCTGCATTATGAACTGTGCAAAGCTCCAGCGCACGCCGCTGCTCAGTGAAGCGAAGAGAATGAAAAAGAAGCCCAGCGTGTTGAACTGTGTCGACTTGTAGGTAAACATAAACAAACCCAAGCCAATGAGGCCGACTATTAGAACCAAAGACCAGCTCTGCAAGGCCATAAAAAGCAGTTAGTGCTATAATCATAGTAATTATCATATCCAAGGCCACTCACCTTGCGCTCTAATCCCAGCAAGATGGCAAAGAGCAGTATAAACACAATGGTCGACGATTTGGTCATTGTATAGAGGGAGATGGGCACCAGCGCGAGGCCCCAATTGGAGAAGCCAATGTCAATGCCACTGGCCACGCCGGTTGGCGCCATACGACGCACAGCCACTCGCCAGTCCAGCTGGACGCGCGTCTTACCCACACGCATCTTGTAGATGCTGCGCACCAGCGCGGCAAGCATAAACTTCAATATCAAATGATACGTAACAATGGTGAGCGGGAAGGGCAGCTCGCGATTGATGTCTGTCTGGTAGAAGGTGAGCGTGATGGATAGCGACAAGTAAAGCAGGATTGTGGCCAGTGTCCCAATGGCCATTTGCATGAACCGCGCCTCCGCATGTCGCGTCATTCCGTCGTGCGGATGTGCGTGATGCTGCTGTGCGGACGTGGCGGCGTCACCGTTGTTGTTGCTGCTGCCGCTGTTGTTGCTCTTTGCGTAGTGAAAATTAGCATGCGACGACAGCTGGCGGCGCTCTTGACTGCTGTTGGCATTCTTATGGGTCACGTCGAGGCTTAGTTCGAGCGCCTCGATATTGCTGCCGCCGTCATTGTCGCTGCCAGCGTCGTCGTCGCCGTTGCCGTCCCCGGTGCTGAGACGTTCATACTTGGGAGCAACCATTATCTAGTTAACGAACGCCCGAGGGGCGGCGGTGGTAATTATTGCAATGTACATTAACAATTGGCCCGATCGGAGAGTATTTTACGCCGTTATCGCCAACTTTACTGTTCCATATGCTCCAATTGGTGAGTACTGCGCGCTTTTGTTAAACTTTTCTCTCTTTAGCAAAGTTAGTCGGCCGTTGTTATCTGTTTGCCTTTTGGAATTGTGCAGCGTTTGCTTGAGTCAGCGGCCGGGTGCGATTATTGCTTTTTACGTTTTCATTTTACCTACTGGCCACTCTTAAAATACGACTGTTTGCTAGATGCCAACTGTTTATACTGTGTTTGTTGTTTTTTTTTTGTCTCGTCTCTCTTAGTGTGCTGGCCAAGTTGACGTCTTGTGCTCGGTGTTGGAAAGCGTCATGTGTAGCTGGCGATATGTTGCACAAAAGAATCGATAAGGGTCTAAAGAAATATCGTTGCATGCCCAATATTTATATTAATTGTAATTTTTTTGCATTTATTAGTTTGAAACGACTTAACTACATTACTGTTACAGTTGCTGTTAATTTAGAAGCACTAGGTTTGTGTGCATAGTCAACATCGATTCTCTCTTCGCTCATTAAAAGTAATTGAGAAGCCGCCGCACTAAATGCACGTGCTTATGAGCTAAATGCATCTTCGTTTGTTATGTTTGTATGTAGCGCCCTTCCTCTAGTTCCAATTACGTTACTGCTACGCGTTCTTCAGGTGTTGCAGAACAATCGGAGCTGTGTTTCATACAAAATCAAGCGCCAGTATTATTTACATATTTACATAAGCCTATCAAGATTTCCTTTGCTTACCAAGTCGTATAGCTATGCACAGCGCTCCAAACATGATGAAATTGTTTCGCACCTCAGCAGCAACTCGCTTTTGCTCCTCTGCTGGATCGGGCTGTGATTGTTGTAGGCGGAACATGGTTAATATTTGTAAATTGATTGAAAAATTGGCAGAACGTTCGCTAAACTTTAGCTACTTCTCAACCACGGTCAGACCATAAACTAGCAGGTATGAAACCTATCGAATACAAATATCGCGTGCTGGTAATTGAATCACCGTGAAAAAAATACCTAAACTTATCGAATGTGTAAGAGAATTTGAATATTGATAAAGAAACAAATTTATTACTGAAAAAACGCAGTTCTAATTAAAAACGCATTTGATTGCTTGCTTTTTCCATACTTCCGTATATTTTCTTTGTTCCGTGTCTTTCGTGTTTTTGCAAATATATGTATATATAATATATACTTTTATGTTTGTTTTCCGTTTTAACTAAATACACAATTACATTCACATTTACATATAAATACAGCTACTGCACATACACATACACATGTATGCAAATATATACATATAAATATAAGTACATAGCATTTTCCTTCTTATTTTGTTATTTTTGTGTATAATTATATTATTGAGTCGTTATTTGTTTTCCGTTTTGTTTTTAAGCAATTCGCTTTGTTACTGTTTTGTTTTTGTGTTTTACTTTGTTCATTTTATGTCTAAATTCATTTGCTTGTACACACAACTATTTAAATTAGGCGCGCTTAACTGCTAATCTCACTACGACTCCAATTCGCTCATTTCAAATCTGATCAGAAACTGAGAAAGCAGCTGGCCGCTCAACAGAACGCCAATAAGAATGCTGAGTGGGAAACTGAGTGAATGCTAACATGACAAACTTATAATAATGAGTATTTTGTGCGGATGATGAGAAATTTGAAATATCTAACTCAATTTAAGTTTATTCTGTGGCCAATGGCTGTTAAATGAGAGTGAGTCCAATTTGTCTGATCAGAAACTGTAAACGCCAGACTGTTAAACGTAATTCTAATAAGAATATGCACTGCAAGTTTGCCAAATGAGAAATTATCAACATAAACCCTCTTTTTTGATGCTTAACTCAGTTCGCTACATATTAAATTCATTTCTTGCCCCTCTTCTACCTCTTCACCACCTTTTAGCCTATACAAAAAGCCAATGCAAAGCATTTTCTCTATTAGCTGCATATGAAAATATGAAAATATGGAACCCGGCAAATGTGGTTGGATTTTCGTTATCCGTTTGCTTTAACATTGCTAAACGATCTTTAAGCGTTATTTAGAATATATATATATATCTTAGCTCTTATATTTTTAACTACATTTGTTGTTCTTTCTTTCACTTTTAACACTACACATTTATCAACATTTATTTATTTACTTTTTTGCATTTATGTATTATGTTTTGTTTTTGTTTTGTTTTCTCGAAATAATATTTTCGTATACATTGGAATTTGTGTTTTGCCCAAGAATCTATAGGAACTTTATGCGAAAATAAAAATATTTCAACTTTCAGTGTTGAGTAATGCACAAAAGTATTGCAAAAACTTCAGTCGGCGCGGAAAACTTAAGGCTGAACAACAAATTGAATATAAAAATATCAAAAAAGTAAAATAAGACCAAATTTTATATTTTTAGAAAATAATATTTTCGTAAATTTGTTTTTTAGTTTCTCTCCGTCTGTTACTTTTTTATACATACAAAAAATTGGAGTTGGGCTTTGTACAGAACTTTAACATTAGCATTATATATATAGTTTGTGTGTGTGCGGGTGTGTGTGTTTTAACTCCATTTAGCTAACATTAAAAAGTTGTTGGTATTTGTATATTTTTGCTTTGTTTGTAATTGATTCTTTTTCAAAAATAAAACTATAACGACTAAAATTAGAATTAAAATTAACAAAAACTCGCTTTCAAGTTTTTAAGAACTAAGGATCAACTAATGTCTATATAGCATATGTGTATACATATAGAGATATATATCGTATAGGTTGCTTCTGCTGCCGCTTAAGGTATTTTAAAAAATTTCGTTTAGGTGTGTGTGTATATTGGGGCTTGCTTAGAACAAAGTTTAAATAATTAGGCTAGAATTAAAAACAAATTGAATTTGTGGAGCAAAGACCTAGTAAAATGGCTGCAAATTTACAATATTTAACAATGTCGCCTTACAATTTTACTGAAAATAAGTATTAAAATGTTTGTTTTGCTTAAAATGTTTTACAAAAATTATTTAAAACAATGGGCAACGTTGACTAAGTCAATGTGCTTCAGGCTGAATATATCGCACTAAAAACAATTTACAACAATCTCTTAAACGTTTAAATGCTAAAGAACAATTTGAAATTGAATTTGAATTTAAGTTCCTCCTATCAGCATATATATATATATAACAAATCTTTAAAAACATTTCTAGTGTTCCTTAATCTTTTCCTTTTGCACTTTGTGAAGCATTTTTCTTTTCTTTTTTAACTTTCAACTTAAACGAAATGACTTTTTGCTTATCAGTGAACTTCATTCTTTCTTTCTTACTATTTTTTTGTTTTAGGAGTTTGCGCTACCAGTTACAGTTAGTTAGCTACTATGTGTGGGTGAGTGTGTAGAAGGTTGAGAGGGAGCTTGTTGTAAACCTATTGCCTCGTTAAGTGATTGTGGATGCGTGTATTGAGTGTGTTTTGTCTGATCATTCGTTTGGGCCATGGAGCGCTAGCTGCTGTTGACTATGATATCCTTTCTTTTAGTTACTATTGAAGCGTTTTGCTATACATATTCAGGCTTGGTTTCAGCTAACAACTCGGATTTCTAACACATACTTTTCCGCTAAGACTTAAGATCTAGAAATAGTTGAGTGCCAGCTAGCCAACGTTAAGCCTGATAAGTTCTCAGTTACGTTTAAATCTTAACAACAACAACAAGGTTTCGCTACTATTAAACAACTAACAACAACGTAAGCGTATACACCAAAAGCAACAACAACAGAGACAACAACGACAACGACAAACAATTGCCAGTCGACAGTCTATGTTTCGTGGCAACGTCGCCGATGTCGTCGTCGCTGCTGTTGCTGCTGCTGTTCGTGCTCCAGCTCCACATACGCAATATCATTCAGCTGAGCGAACTCCTTGAGCATTGGCTCGAGGAGCAGCTTATCGACTCATCCGTCACGTTGCGCAGCCGCTGCGACATTGACAATGCCATTCGTTGGCGACTCCACTTTGATGACGCCCAGATGATGCAGATCCTCGCTGCGCGGATGCTGTATGCGGCCAACCACAACGCCGCCCATGGTCACAAAGTTGCCATCGGCCGTCACGGCGCCCAGTTGCATCGCGCTGGACAAATCACCCAAGGTGGCCACATTGAAATGATGATGCGGCGAGCTGCCATTGCCATGCGAGGGCTGTAGATGCGATTGTTGTTGCTGCTGCTGTTGTTGTTGATGCTGCGCCACTGTCGTTGTAGACGGAAGCGTCGTAATGGTAACTCCACGCTGATGTTCGCTGATGTGGTGTTGCTGTTGCTGGGATGGCGTTGACGACTGTTGATGATGCTGCTGCTGCTGTTGTTGTTGCTGCTGCTGCTGATGGAGATGATGATGTTGCGTCAACGCCATGCGTCCTAGTCACCCCTCGTCCTCCTCCGTTTTGATCTTGACAGGAACGTAGACCTTGTCCATGACATGGATCTTTATGTGATTGTTGAGCGTGCTCGACTGCCGGAATTGTTTCTTGCATATCACGCATTCGAACGGCTTTTCACCTGCAAAAGAGGCTAGAATTAGCTTGCGATCAGAATTGACTTATGCAATGTACGCTCACCCGTATGAATCTTGACATGATTGGCCAATGTGCTCAGCTGACGGAAATGCTTGGGACAGTAGTTGCAATTGTACGGTTTTTCCCCAGTATGAATTTTCAAATGATTCGTCAACGTTGACGACTGACGGAACGTCTTATCACAAACATTGCATTTGTAGGGCTTCTCGCCGGTATGGATCTTCACGTGGTTGGTCAGTGTGCTCAGCTGGCGAAATCGTCTATCGCACACTGTGCAATGGAACGGCTTTTCTGGTTCCCGGCCGCCACCGCTGCCACTCGATCCGTTGCCCTCGCCCGAATGCTCATTGTTCGAGTGCCCGTTGCTGACGTAGTGCGTCTCACCGAGTGTGGGACTATGCGTTGCATTGGCCACCAGATGGGCCAGCGTGTGCGACGTTGGTGGTGCAGGTGGTGCTGTTGGCTGTTGCTGATCCGCGGCGGCGGCTTGCGCTGCCGCGGCCTGCGCAGCTGCCATTGCGGCCGCCTGAGCGGCGCTGTGTGCCTCCGCTGAAATTCCGCTCAAATGCATGAAGGGAA